>FR990096.1:83704253-86204253 GCA_905404275.2 Hedya salicella
GGCTGTCTAGGTCTGCACAAGCCGATATAAGTAGTGCACGACAGGCACAGAACTAACAACACGGTTGAAGCATGGCGCAGCCGCATTAAGAAGAGGACGGGACGGTACGGAACAAAATCTCTTTAAATTTATCGAGTTACTACGCAAAGAGACCAAAATCTAAGACTGCAAAATAAAAAGAAGTTTGTTTGACCGAAACTGCAGAAAAAGAAATATTATTATGTTTGACAGAAGATACAAAGAAAAACTGCAAGAACTGATAGAAGCGGACATAACGCCAATTGAGTTTATCCAAAGTAGCCTCGAGCCGAGGAAACAATGTGAACTAGATTTACGTGCACGACTGGTGACTCCGAGCAGTATATGACCGCTCCGCCGGCTATCGGCGATGCAGCCGCGATTGCAACAAATAACTTGGTGTCAGAAAAAACGATTGCCAAATTTAGTATTAGTATAGTGCAAAGACTTTTTAGTTTGGAGAATGACCAAATGCACGACTTCGATAGGTAATTTGTTAATTTATGCATTTCAATATTTATTTTAAAACGAAAGGAGGTACGTTTATTTTGTGGCGGGGATAAGTCACTGTTTTTAATGGATTTAAATAGACATTTTTTTTATTTAATCTTTTGCATTTTTCTTATATTATAACCTGTTAGACATATACAGTCACGGATTTCTGTGAGACTAATGAGCCATTTGATTTGATTTGATTTGATTTATTTATTACATGAGAAAATAACAGTGCAAATTTCGATTAGTCAAAGTTATAAGTACATCATGATCGTCGTATACAATATAAAGTAAAAATGAATTAAATGTTACAATGTCAAACACAGAAGTAAATAAACGTAATAATTAATCTCATCTCCCAATAAGGATCGTCATCACAACATCAGAAAAAGAAATAATAATAATAATAAAACGCTTAAATGAAACAATATCAAAATAAAATATTTCTTAATGTCAATTATGCAAGATATAGTTTAAAAAAAAAAAACGATAGCAATAATAATAATAATCAAATCGCATCTCCCAATAAGGATCGTCATCACAATATTGAAATTAAATAACAAAAATAGACACTTAAGAGGTGAGTTCCATGTACTCTCTTACTGAGTACAGGGTGTTTTCCAACAACACGTTTCTCAGTCGACGCCTAAATGTTTCGTCAGTTGGCTCGTTTCTCAAGTCAGCAGGCAAGCGCTCGAAGTAAGTCGGGCCAATGAGACGAGGGTTCTTGCCTGGAAGTGCCATACGACGAGGAACAGTTCTCAGTCTCCCGGTGGAACGGAGGTGTTTACCAGTGACATCCACGCGTGCAAGCTGAGTAATGTTAGTCTAACATATACAAGTAGGTCAAAGAGATATTGTGAGTAGTGCGTCATTATGGGGTGCGATATGAAAAGTTGTTTGCAGGGGTGCCTAGGTGTAACTCCGAGAAGAGTACGGATAGCCCGCTTTTGTACAAGCAGGACTCTATTCGCATCCGTGGGGTTACCCCAGATCAGTGAACCGTATGACATCAGGGAGTAAAAATGAGCGAAATATACTTGTTTCAGCGCATCTCCCGATATCATTGGTGCTAAATTTCCGAGCGCAAAGACAGCACTACTCAACCTACCGCAAAGACTGTCAACATGGCACTTCCAGTTCAAGTTAGAATCGAGCATGAACTCAAGGAACTTACTTTCGTCACACAGTGGCATCGGACATGATGCCATGCATGGCGGTACTTGAACCATTCGACCAGTGAAGAGCATTATGTTTGATTTTGTGACATTCAGCATTTAGCCATTTGCCGAAAACCAGGCGTGCAGTTGGTTACATGCCTCGGTAACCTTGACACTGAGCTGCTTGTAGGTATTTGCAGCAACCAGCACGGTTGTGTCATCCGCAAACAATACCGACAAACTGATTATAATGCTTGACGGTAGATCGATAATAAATACTAAAAATAGGGTGTTTCCCAATGCAAATCCTTGAGGGATACCCACATTAATGAATCCCGTGTCAGATTTTAGCATTTTGCCGTTTGCCGGTAGATTCACGGCTTGTTTGCGGTCTGACAAAAACAAACTGAACAGTCGGTGGGCATTGCCCTCAATGCCATAGAATTTTAATTTGTTGAGCAGTAGCGTATGGCTTATAACTAGGGAATGCAATCGGTTATTTTTAGTATGGGAAAAAACCGGGTTTTAACCGAAACCGACAATTATTTCATACAAATCGGTTAGCCAATTGCATTCCTTACTTAAAACGTCAAATGCTTTTGACAGATCGCACAGTGTCCCAGCCATCTTAGCACAAATATCATAATGTGTTCATTTAAATTACTTCAGTTTTTATAGTAGGATCTAGTGTTGTAAGAGTACTACTCGCTGGCCATTTCCTATAGTTTCTGAACGCATTATAGTAGAATTATTATATGTGTGTATACCGAGTTCCTTCTTATTTGACCGAAAATGTAAACAAACACGGCTAAAGAGAACCCTCTAGTGCATTTTCAATGCCAGCGTCGTCTACATTTTTGAATAAGAACACATACCTAACTATAACTACACATATTCTTACGTACACACACTACCTATAAATAGGAATTGGATTAATGTATGTAACAACTTATTTTTAACAGGTGTAACACATTTTCTCAGGTGACAAAAAGTGACAAATCTATTACCAAGTAGGCTTAATTTGGCAATGTATGCCAGGGTATACAATTTTTCTCATGGCCCTTTTGGATTTTTTTAGTACTGTTTGGAGTCACTGAGGCTTGAATTATAGCATTTTTGAACTTTTGTCAAATTAAGGGTAAAATTCAAAATATTTCGCACCCGCCTGTCTGTAAACTAAAAAATGTCATGTCAGTCCGGCATGATTTTAGAAAAATATGCTCTGTTATCCAGGGATAGAGTGTCATATATCTTAGAGAAGTATTTGTTTACATTTTTGATCGACTAAGGTGGAACTTAGTATAGAATGTATAGAATGAAAACATAATATTAATTTTCTCAGAATTGGTTGTCTGGCTGATTAATTGAAACTACCAAGAGCCTGCAATGGTCATACCCTCGCTAAACTTTACCTACAGGCTAAAACTTTTTTATAAATGCTTCCAATACAAGAGAGAACCGTTAAAAAGTTTCAAACGTTGGCTTTCCGAGATAACAGTTCTTAAATGTGTTAAAAATTGAGTCTATCTATCCTCATAATATAAATATCAGTTTTTATGTCTTCGGTTTTTACAGCTGTAGTGCAAAAAAAAAACCACAGGCCAAGCGCAAATCAGTGTTATGACAAACTGAACTATACCTACATGTATCGGAGGTAATAATATAATAAGTTTTAGTCTTAGCTTTTATATTCAACGAAGGTCTAACCATGGCGGGTTCTTTCTAGTGGCTCAACAAGTAATGTTTAGATCACTGTATGTTTATGACGGGTTGCATTTTATCGATCGATATAGCATCCATCACTTTCGTACTTACATATTTGTCAGTAAGTAACAGATGCTTTACCCACGATAAAATGCATGCCATCATAAGTGTACTGGACGTTTTGACGGTTTGATATGTTGGCAATCGGGCGTTTTTTCATTTTTGTTTTGACCAGTAGACATTTTGGCTACTGGGTATTTTATCCTTGGACGTTTTAACATTCGGACGTTTTAACATTTGGACATATTGACCCTTGGGCAATACACCCCGGAGTAAGTGGATCTCATTCCGTGTTACACTCATATCATCGTCAGGTATTACCAATGGTTCCTTGGGCTTTTGTAATAATTCTATATAATATGGCATGATTAGTAGTATACGCATAATGGCCCACATTTCTTATTCTAACTTGTGAAAATTAATATTGGGATCAACTGGACTTTGCCTCGTAGAAACTTCAAAATAATTATTAAATTTATTTTATCTGTACATAATAAATATAAGACAGAGAGTAAATTAATAAAAAAATTACGAACGTTACAACCGAATAGCCCGTTGCATGTGCCTTGTCGACAAAAACGAGATATCATTGTCATGTCTTTGGTTTTGAGATTGACAGATTTTTAAGCAATTTATTGCTTATGTTCATGAGATATTGAATATTTAAAGCAGCGCGTAGGTATTTGTATTTACGAATCCTACCTAAGTAGTTAAATTAGTGAAATAAACAGACCCACACCCGAATGGTTAGATGAGGTATATATACTTGCCAAAATATACCAACGATTGTTTGTGCCGGAAATTATCCGTCCAAAACAACAGACCGGATGAACATTTCTATCATGTGCCACATAAAAATAAAGGAGATTGATGTCGCAGGTATTTATCTCCAGGAGTATCAGTATCCGTTAGTATTGCTGAAGCCCTCAAATAAATCTTAAATTGTTAATAACAGAGCAAGGAAAACGCTTTAACTTCAAAATACACGCCAATGTTTTGAATTTTGAGATCTCGACGTCTTGTTTTTTTTTTATTAGAGACCAGACTAAAGTAATCGCTCTAGTCGAAAGTAGTTTGGTAGTTACGCCCTTTCAGAATAAGTAGGTCTTAAATTTAATAAATAATATTCGTTATATCGTATCAAAAATAGAAAGATAATGGTGACATTATCTTTTCAAGCAGAATACAGAAAAGTACTTATTAGTCTATCTTGTCAATTGTAATTGAGCATACACTGAATTTGCATAACCAAACTGAGGGATGTGGGCGGGTCCACGAAGCCCCGATTCGCGCGGCTTTATTTCTGCTCTGATGGACGCAAACGAACTCTCGCCCGACAAACGAACAAAAGAGGTAGATCCTGTGTTAGTAAAAGAGACGCATATATTAATAGTTGCTGCCGGCGAGAACTCTCTCACATATGTATCTCTTTTATTGGCACGGAGTCTACATCTATGTATTATGCGTTTCTTGAGCGAGTTGGGCGAGAAAATAGTTGATAATTGCTCGCTTTCTCGCCGGCGGTGGGACCAGTGCCTTATTCATAATTCTGAAACCGTATAATTTTCAGGATTTTTAACGGAACTGTAGAACCCAATAGGTGAGTTTAGATTTGGTCCAGTAGCTATGATGGTTGCGTTCATCACGTGATAGGTAGTTGATAAAGCAAGTATTTCTATTTTACTTCTTCTTATTCAGCCTCAGCGATCATCGTGCGAAAGTTATTTCTATTCTTTGCCACTCTGCTTAGAGTAGTGGGATCTTTAATACCGGTCCAGTCGCTTTTTGCTTAATTTTTTCATTGTATTATATTTGTCAGTATGGCATATTTCGTATTTGTGTAAATATGTCCAAAGTAAACCGTTTTTTTAGGGTTCCGTAGCCAAAATGGCAAAAACGGGACCCTTATAGTTTCGCCATGTCTGTCCGTCAGTCCGTATGTCACAGGCATTTTACTCAATTATTACAAGATGTACATTGATGAAATTTGGAGTATTGGTGTCTTGTCTAAGCCGCTACTTAGTTTGATGGTCAAATAATAAAGAATAAAAAACTAGGGGTTGCACTCAATACATTTATGTAATCGAAACCGATTTTTTTCTGCATATATGAATGTGTGGCTCATTCTTCGATAGATATTTTAAAATAATTTTGATTATATTTTAATCATTTTTAATATTTTTTATTTATTTATTGGATATTTTCGGAAATAATCGCTTTGAAAGTGGCATAAATTGTGTCCCCCCTCTATTTTCTAAACGGTATGTCCAAAACATATGAAAAAATTACAAAGATAAAATTTAATCAATACTTTCAACGAAAATTCTGTTACCGTTTTTAAGTTATTGCCGAAATACGGCACTTCTCAACAAAAGGATGTAAGTGCCGTGGAGATACGTTCTTTTGCTAGTGCAGTTCTTCATAATTATAGCATTAATTTCATCTGTAGTGTGCATTGATTCGTATGAACGGCTGCGGAAAACTACACTAAGCATGGTGCGACCGACATGCTCTTGGCCAATTTTTCTTCTTTTAATTATGAGTATGACTGCCATTTTCTTTTTTATTCTCGACAGGACTCTCAATATTTAGTTTTAGATATGTGTCGTTCTCAAGCAAAAGGTCGATATGAAGTTTGATACCAGCATAAAGTACAAAAGATATTCTTATAGATACAAAAAAAAAACAAAGTTCTTACTTGAGCACTTATTTTTTTATGATTTTGGGGTTTTGGAGTAAACATGTACAGTTTGCGATAATTGAGCTCAATGTTAGTGAGTGCAAAAAACGTACTTCTAGGTTAAAGTTACCGAGATAACGGTTTCATTATGTTGGATGTACTATACATTATTGAATAAAAGAGGCGCCATCTGTAACATTTACATAGTCATTCGACGCCCGGATCGAAAATAAAATATTGTTTATAGCTCAAAATTTGCGGATTCGTCACTCGATTATTTTGCTTATGGACTCTTTATAGTCTAAGGGTAAGTGTTGGTAAAAAATGATTAAAACACCATAATATCGATAATATTTGTTTTATTAAATAAATCAAAAATCAACATTATTGTGAAACATCTTTACAAATATGAACAATTAAACTTAATCAATAAGCACACTTCAAAATCTATATAATATTTTTTTATTTCTATTAAATATTTGCCCTCAAAGTTTAGTATTTTAGCAATATTTTTGTATGAAAATTAAATAAGGGCACCGGAAAAAACACATTCATTTGCATTTTTTACCTAGTATTCAAACTATAACTATACATTTCAAAGGTACATCGCGCGGCTTATATGTTTGCGTGCCAGTACGCACGCGCTCTCACTCACGCGCGTGCGTTGAAATAAGGTGAAATTAAGGAGGCGTTAGACGGGCTGCGCTAGCCAGTGCCGCACTGTGCACGGTGATTCCGCTCCCGTACAAGGGCGGCCATAAATACCTCAACTCCAAAAAAAAGCCATTTTTTCGATTTTAAACTATAAAGGGTTATTATACAAGCATGAAATATATCATTAATAACATTTTTAGACATTTATAATAAACTTGTGTGACTATTTTTATCAAAAAAATATCTGTAGTCAAAACCATTTTATAAAACGTTATTATTTTAAACATAAAGCCATTAGATAAAAAAAAATTGTAATTAATGAAAACATAAATGAAACAGCATACTACATAAATAATAAAAATATTTATTTCAAGACTATTTACATATATACAAATAAGGTTATATTAAAACAAAGCGATTACTTACTATTTATACATTCAATATTACCTACTTACTATTTACACACAACAAGTCCAATACAGATTTAGACAAAGAACTTTTTTTTTTAACAGGTAACCTTCTCAAACTTGATATTAGGGGATCTGAGTGAAGAAGAAGTCGATTAATCAAATCAGTATTAGTCAAAACGCGGTTCATTTTTCGTGTGTGATCTAGTCGAAATGCTTTATAGTATTTGTTACTCGCTTCAGCTGCTTCTTCAGACAGTTCTCCTATAGACAGTAGGCCGTGATTGATAATGTCAGCACCATGAATCAAAATTTTGTGGACAGAAGCAGGCAAATAGTACCATGGATATTCGGCAACTAATTGCCGTGCAGTTTCTAAAGCGAAATCTCTGAATTTTGTCGCATCAATGTTATATCCCGAATTGATACACTGAAGTACAGTCCAACAACGATCTAGGAGATCCTTCTTAATACCCGTAATTTCAGCTGAAATATCTGAGCTTGAGAAGAACCGCCTAGCAGTGTTGCCATCGTTCGATGTCCCGCTTCCGCCACTTTTGGGTTTATCGATAATAAGACCTAACTTTTCCCTAAATTGCGATTGTATAAGTTTTTTTTTTTCAGCTACAAGTCGTTTATCGCTATCAGACCTAGCTTGCCATTTCTTAACCTCTAACTTGTAAGCGAGATGAATGAAATATTCAAAAAATCGGATCAATGCGTGAAGTGGAGACATGCCATATTCATATTTACTTTCGTCAGTTGCTTTGCACAAACATACATCAATTTGATTCATCTCACTTGGTAAAGCTTTACATATATAACATCTAGTTGAAGAAACATCACTAAGTGCATTACACACCTTACCATCGACCATAGTAAGTTGTAAGCTATGATTAATTGTGTATTCGCATGCATTTGTCTTGAAGATAGTCGGTTGCAAGTTACTTATTTTCTGTTTGAAATAAGTCTCCTCTTCAACTGATACTGCAGTTGTTTCCTTAAAAAACTGAAAGCGAATAGGTCTGCAGTATCGAGTTGAAGAAGGACGAGGATTTTTCCACAAAATGATTGAGTTTTCCTTATTATCCGGGTTTAAAATAAGTTGAAGCGGTACATATGAAGTAACAAACAAGCTACTATCCACAAGAGAAGAATCTGAGAAAGTTTGTTTGTATTCGCTATGTCCTGTACTACCATCAAATCCCCATTTCCCAACCAAAGATATTTTATTTAAAGACTGGTCAGGTATTTTATCTAAAATATCTTTTTGAGACTCAAGAATCCGAGTGGCAGTGTGATCTAACAAACTCTGAAGTTCGACTTCGGCTGATGATTCAGTAACGGCTACAGTTGTAGGGTAACATCTCTTTTTAGCCTTTACAATGCGTTGATAGGAAGGCATACAATCTTTCAGTATATTATTATGTATAAAATTCTTAATTAATAGATATTGCTTTCTAGAAATCTTACCTTCTGCAATAAGTGACAAAACTTTGTTTTCGTCGACTTTTGTAGAAGTTAAGCTGGAATCAGCAGAAGCATTGAGCAGTGTATTTACAGCAGACTCGTCAAAATTAGATAGTTCCGCCAGTCTCCTTCTTTTAGTGCGTTTACTACTTTCATTAAAGTTTTTCCTCGGACGGCCACGAGAAGTGGAAGGGGAGGGGTCGACGTTATCATTCTGCTGAGAAATACGCTGCTCGATACTTTGGATCACATCAATGTATTCTACATCATTAAGCCACTCTGCATATTTATGTAGAAATATAGACTTTGTACATCTTGTTTTTTTCCAATAACATGCAATTCGTTTACATAAATTCCTTATTTTAACCCTTAAATTCTCTATGCCAATATTTTCGATGTTATCCGAAATAATTGATGTTTCCGTCAGTGTAGTAAAAACATGTTGAAATTTTTCTGTATCAGTTCCTTGTCCAGAGTGCCAAATATCAAAAACACTACGTTTCGAAATAGAACACCTTAAAAATGTACCTAAAACAAAGATAAAAACATTTTTTAAAAATCGGATTTTTTTCGGCTACCCTACTCTTGTTCTTTGAAACCCCTTTTACCTAAGAAGAGGTCAAAAAGGTCGATGAAAGTTACAGCCCTTATTAAGGACACTTCCATCTATAACATAATATATGTGTCAAGTGCGGCAAACCTCGGCATCAGAGTATAACTCTCAATGAAATCATACTTCTTAAAAATTAATCGTAAACGACAGACCTCTACTAGAAAATTATTTTAAAATATAAGCACGCATATTTATATATAAAACATAATTGAAAAATAAAGTACATACCCTCTTCTTGGATTTCCATAATAATACCACGTGGACACACGCAAATAATAATAATAGTACACAATAACAAAGTGATTAAGTTGCGGCGACAAAAACACACTACTAATTAGGGTCGAGATGCGTTCACTTTCGTTGCACAAAAGTAAATGATAATAGTACTTTATTGCTGTGCTATATATAGTATTTAGAAGATTGTCTATCGGTGAATCATTTTACTTACTTTTTAGTCCAGGATACGCTCATGACTTTTTTCGATTTATGGCCTACGGCGGAATCACTGTGCTGTGGGCTGAAAATCGGCTTTCATAGAAATAGAAACCGAAGTCAAAAATCTTCTTTTTTTTCTCTTGAAATCGCATTAGGTAGTCATGATCATACTTCAAAATGAGCCCGAGGTAATTTGGCCTTGTTGTTATTTTTTTATAGACATCTCAATAAAAATATGTATGGAGAATAAGGGTAAAAGAGTTCTGAAAGTGCACGTTCAACACAAATATCCTTGCATATGCGTACTCCATGATGCCTCAACAGTTCAATAAATCCAGCAATATCGTTATTCCTGATACCATCATAAGGGGAACGGTAAGAAATATATTAATTAATGATAAAACGCGACGAATTTCAAGTTACTAATATCGAGCTTTTGAAAAAGATCGCATGAATTGTAAAATTGTCTTTTTAATTTTTAACCAAATGAAAGAAATAGAATTCTTGCTTCCTTGTCCATGCATTCCTAGAATGTGTTTGCAAAAGCTATTTATTAGAATGAGGATCTAATTAACTTTGAAAACAAATAACAAGGCCTCCGAACCTCTCGTAATTGACGAAAGTATTTTTCTGTGTGTAATTTGTAACGTATTGTATTACCTCTTCACGCTTAAACCGCTTAACCGATTAGAATACAATTTGGTATGGGGATAGTTTGAGTCCATGGAAAGGACATAGCCTACTTTTTATCCCGGAAAATACCCTTATCCGCGATAAATGAACTTAAGGTGGACGAAGTCGCGGGCAGAAGCTAGTTAAATAAACGTTTTTATTCTATTTTATACCCACCACTTGCCTACATTATCCTTCACATGACATATATTTGGTTGAAAAAATTGCACTTGGGTCCTGGTCTATTCTTAGAAAACCTGCCGATATTATAATCGCATTAGGTACTGACACCTTACCATTCGTGTATAACGTTTTATGTAGTAATAGTATTTTAAATATTATAATGTAAACATGAGTAGTACAGTACAGTCGCCAAAGCAACTGATACATCGGAGCAAACAAGTTGTTCGCAAATATTCTGAACACGACTCTATTGTGAAGGCATTAGAGTGCATGTTGAAGAAAGAAGATATACAGGGTGTCCCAAGAAGTAGTGATATACTGAAGCTGGGAGGTAGAGGACCTAGAGTGCTATCTAAATCACCCCCATGTATGTTCCGCGAGTTTCCGTACTTTTGGAGTTGTGACTTTTTTTTTAATTTTTCACCTATCGCCGAGTACGATGAGATTTTTATTTATGGTGACGTGAATTATTGCGGTTGATGCTTGATTTTTTTTGTAGGCTAAGCTGATAGATAGGCCAATTCAGTATGGTATCATTTACTATCGTTAGATCTTTGAATGGAATAAAAATAAATTAAATGCCAAGATTGATAAAATTACCCAATATGTTCACAACTTCAAGGGGCTTTAAAAAGATGAAATCACATTTAAAAAAAATACCGTTTGGCTTTTAAAAACTTGCTCTATCTATCAGGTAGCTACCCTGAAAATTTCATTTTATTATTCCTAGGGCTTCAATCAAAAAATTTAAATCTAAATGTGGTAAGTGCAAAATTTTAATTTACATGATGATTAATACAATCAAAGTAAAACCAATTACAAGGTGTTTAATTACAAGAAATTTTCAAAATGGCCCCCTGTTGCTCAATGCAAGTGCGACATCGCTGAAAAAAGTTGTCTTTTAAACGTCTGAATGCACTTCTATTATTTTTAATGGTTTCTTCTGCTACTCTCAATTTCCAGGTTAACTCGTCCAAATTGCGGCATTCTCTTGAGTAGACTAGGTCTTTGTAATATTCCCATACAAAAAAATCAATGGGGTTTAGGTCGGGGGACCGTGGAGGCCAGGCTATAAGGCAGGCGTCACCCCGGCCGCAACGAACAATCCATCTTTCAGGGTATCTTTGATTGAAATAGTTTCTTACGTCCAAGGCAAAATGGCATGGTGCACCATCACACTGCAGTACTATGCTTCTGCGTGTCTCCAAGTCCACATCTTCTAACAGCAGGGGCAGATCGACGCTAAGAAAATTTTAAAAGTGATTGCCGCCCAAGCGGTCTGGCAGCTGAAAGGGCCCGATTAGCTGACCGTTAAGTATGCCAGACCAAAGGTTAACACTAAAGTGTTCTTGGAATGTCAATTCCCTTTTTAAATTTGGATTTTCAATTGCCCATGAGTAAGAATTGTGCATATTAAAAATCCCATTGCGTCTTAAGTGGGATTTATCCATCCACAAGATTTGGTTAAAAAAGTTTTCGTTTTCAGCTTGTCTCCTCAGCATTTCCTGACAGAATTCAATTCGCCGATTGTAAACTTCAGGTTTCAACTGTTGCACTTTTCTAATGTGAAACGGATGATATCCTACGCTCTGTAGTGTACGGTGTACCTGAGATTTAGAAAGTCCGGTACGACGTTCCATAACTCTCACACTGGTCAACGGGTCTCTTTCTACTTCTTCAACCACTGCATCTACTACATCAGGACCCGGCATAGTGGCCATACGGCCTAATCTGGTACCTGGTATGTAACCTTCCAAATACGCATTATGTACTCTTAAGATCATGCGATGGTCAGGAAACGATTCAGGTTGAGGCCCGTCTCTTCGTTCCACATGTTACCGGTACAGCCTTGAAGCTTGCGCCGCATTCCCCCTAGCATAACCGTAATAGTAATGCATTTCTGCGTAGTCACGTGAAGTAAACATGATCACTTATACGCAAACTCAAGTCCAGTTAAATAATGCCAAGTCGTCGATTCCAGGTAATAACACTAATCCAAATCGTAATGCAAGTCAAAGTTCATATGAATTTGATTAGAAAATGATTAGAGAAACGAACAATTAGCAGTATTAAAACACAATTTTTAAATTATTGAAAAGTACCAACGATGACCAAACAACGTGAAAATTTTCTCATGCGTCAACCGTCTTTTGTTTTATGTTCTTTTTCTATTGATGGCCAGTGCGTGATTTAGAACGAAATGTATTTAGAAAGTTAATTAATTTTGCACTTGCCACATTTAGATTTCAATTTTTTGATTGAAGTTTTATGAATAATAAAATGAAATTTTCAGGGTAGCTACCTGATAGATAGAGCAAGTTTTTCAAAGCCAAACGGTAATTTTATTTATTGTGATTTTATCTTTTAAAAACCCCTTGAAGTTGTGAACATATTGGGTAATTTTATCATTCTTGGCATTTAATTATTTTTGTTATTCCATTCAAAGATCTAACGATAGTAAATGTTACTATACTGAATTGGCCTATCTATCAGCTTAGCACACAAAAAAAATCAAGCATCTACCGCAATATTTCACGTCACCATAAATAAAAATCTCATCGTACTCGGCGATAGGTGAAGAATTAAAAAAAAAGTCATAACTCCGAAAATACGAAAAATCGCGGAACATACATGGGGGTGATTTAGATAGCCCTCTAGGTCCTCTACGTCTCAGCTTCTGTATATCACTACTTCTTGGGACACCCTGTATATGATCGCGACTATACATGGTGGTAGCATTTAATTATTACCTAATTTGCGAATTAATAAATCGTTCGAAAAAATTCGTCGAATTTATAAATAATATTTTTTCATAATTATAAATATTGCGGTGCAGAATCTTGTTTGTCTAGACACAGACATACAAGATAATTTTACGGTAAACTTTCATTCTAAAATAATTTGCCAATAATAGATCTAAAAAATAGACATCGACAACCCTAAGCGTCCGCGCCGGAGTAGGCTATTAAGTCTCCTAAAGGATCGGAGTTTACATACTTCTCCTATTCTACTTTAATATTGACTTTTAACACGAATGTCACATATATCAATAAAAGAAACAGCAGTTTCTTTGTTATTTACTAAAGAACAATCGTTGGTTGAGCTTACTAATTCCTAAGGTACCTCATCGTCAGCTCAAGAGATCATACGTATTCTATTGAAAATGACACTTTAAGTGCAATATTACAATGGTATTTTATGCAACCGTTGTATAATAGGTGCCAAAAAAGACGAGTGGCGTGGGTTGCGGTGCGAGCCTTGGCGAGCATCGCAAGTAATGACGCCACGAGTGTTTTTTGACACATTTATACAACGTTACATACAATAGTTTTTCTACGACTAATGGGCCGTTCACTAATTACGTAAGGACAATAGCGAGTATCGCAAAGAAAGACGCCACGAGCGTTTTAGACCGAATTATACAACGTTGCAAACAACAGTTTTTTCTACGACCAAAGGACCATTATTTAATTACGTAAGGACAATCGCAAGTATCGCAAAGGAAGACGCCACGAGCGTTTTTTGCCCGAATTATACAACTTGGTATATTGTCTTTGGTTTTTAAACTGAACGAATTAGCCACTGTATTCTTTAAACCGATGAGCTCAGTTTAAAACAAAAGTCTATATTCAATAGTTTTTCTACTACTAAGGAGCCATTCATTAATTACGACAGATTTTTCGAACCCCTTCCCCCCAGGGATCCCTACGTAATTATTGAATGACCCCTAAGCACTGTTTAATAAAACACATAAAGTCGAAATATTTATATTTGCGCCGAATTTTTTCTAGCAGCAAATTGTTTGATACTTCTTGCGCCACGACACAAATTTCTTCGGTAGTAAGTACAATTAGGGTCGCCTTCCTACATTTTTCTCACTTTCAACAGTTTATAACAAGACAACAACCAACAACTTGAAGATGAATAAAATTTAGCGCCACGAAGAAAATTAAAAAGCGAGCTGTCAATCAATATCTATGGCTTATTTATTTTTTCAATTCGCGTTTACTTGCCAGTGATGAAAATATGATATGATTTTAAAAAAAAATAGGCGATAAAGTATGTGTCGGGACGTAAATAGTAAAGGATGTTTTTTTTTAAGTTTGCAGCAATGCATTTACGTACATTATTATTTTTTTAATTTAAAACTGTATGAATTCGGCGGTTTGTTAAGTTGGTAATATAAATTATTTCATATAACATTAGCTTAAGACTCACTGAATATAAATTATTAGATTGAAATTTTGTACTCTTTGGCACCAAGGAATACGTTAATAGCGACATTGTGACACGCTTAGCAATGCTTTTTTGGGAAATAGACTATAGAGTTTTACAAGTCTTAAGTAATGTATGTCTATATTAGAGTTGATAACCATTTAAATGACAGAAAGAAGTACAGGAGTAGAAAAAAATATAATTGAAAAACACTGAAGTAGCACCTAGTGGTGTGCGTTATATTTTTCATAGACTGATCTATTTATTAAGAAATTAATAAAGTTGAACAGTAGCTACATCAGATTATTTTCTAATAGGTGTAAAGATTTTTATTTTATAAATCATCACATTAGTTAGGCACTAAGGAGTATCTGATCAGTTTATTGGTTGATTTTTTTTTGATTTCGATTCATTAAAATTAATATAAGGGAGGATTTCAAAACAAATTATATAATGAATGAATTAATAAGTATGTTACTTACAAATCGCCGGTTAACATTATTTCATTGTTTTAATACAAAAATAAATCATTTTTGCTAATTTCTAATGACCATTCAGAATAACTAGTTTAAGGACCAGGGTTGATTTGATTTGATCTTAGTAATTAAACTTTGAACGTGTTTTTAGGGTTCCTTACCAAAAATGGTAAAAAAGGAACCCTTATGGTGCGACTCTGTCTGTCTGTCTGTCTGTCTGTCCAACTATGAAAGCGCCATATCTCAAATAATACTTATGGTATCTATTTGAAATTTGGGATATTTATAAACAGTCAGGCCACGTGTATTGCAAAGAAAATATTAAAAAATATATTTTTATTTTCTAAAAAAACGACGAATATGTTAGGGGGCAAAAATTAAAAGTATTGCTACTAGGTCAAATAGTATATCAAATGTCATAGTCATGGTCATAGTAATTTAATTATAAATTATAACCATGTCTTTAACTAGCCAATATTTTTTTAATTTTCAAAAACCTATTTAAACAACCCAGTTGCGTGAAGTTTACACCTCATTTCTATGCAATGCTATAGATATTAGGTGCAAAGAACTCAACCCTGACCGGGTAGTATAATAATGTTAGGATAAGTGAAAGTTAGTATGAAACCCTCGGTACGCGAGTCCCGCTCGAACTTGGCCGGTTTTTTTCCAAGTTATCGTTGACATTTATGAACTTTTTTATTGCACATTATAATTCTGAATGTTTATGAGTTAATTTTGAAGAAAACAAAATTCCATCAATTTAGGACTGAATTTAAAAAACTCGCAATATCTTGGAAACCAGAATCGACAATTATTAATTTTGAATCCTATAATGGTATCTTCCCATGCCTCTTGAAATATAAATTCTGCATATAAGTTTAACAGAGCTGGAGAATGGACACGTCCCTGTTGTACTCCCTTAAGTATATTTAGATATCTTTGCACTACTTTTATGTGCGCTGGTTGGTTCCAGTAGAGATTCCTTAGCAGTCTTTTGTCTTTCTCATCTACTTATATCAATACGTTTCAAGAGTTCCGGTAATTTGTTATGCTTCACATTATCAAATGCTTTTTCGAAATCGATAAAGCAGACATAAACATTTTTCTGATGTTCTATGCATTTCTGTATCAGTACTTAAATAGACACTAACGCATCTCGAGTTTATATGACTGTTTTTATTTATTTGCTATGTATAAATGCTGCCTTTGCGGTGTGAGCCCCTGCTTTTTATGCCAATTTTCGTCGACTATTGCAACTCAAGGCCATCTCTTTTTTGTAAGTACACATGTCAGTTCCTCGTATTGACACATTGCCTCGTCTTGTCTCCATTAAGTGATATCATCGTTACTATCGTTAGTAAATACTCTGTATTAATGTTAATGTATCACGATGAATAGCTATTGTGAAACAAAGTATCATTACATTACAACGGCCCTAATCCGTCTCTACTGGGTCCAGTCACGTACAAACCAGCTATGGAAACTTAGACACGTAACAGTATTTACTGTGTCAGTTCCTTATTATTTGTGTAATAAACTCATTTAGTGTCATTTATTCTCACCAGTAGCGTTGAGGCCAAAAAGAGAGTACCGTGCACGGCACGAAACTAGACAAGACAGAGGGGGGCATGCAAGTACCTACCCTCTAGATAATCGTACAATATACATAACTAAACTACCGCTCATAAGTATTTGCCCACTCATTATTCCCTCCATACAACTGTATACAAAGAATACTATGACGGTCATACTGCGAAGTCGGAGCCACTTTTCAATTTAGCATGCAGTTTGGATTTTTTTATTTAGCTGACTTATCGTGCGTCAAAATTATATCCAGGATTTCCTTATAAATGTTATATATTTGCCAGCAAGATTTTGAATAAAAATACTTGTGAGCGGCAGTGCACCCCCCCAAGAGAATAAGATGCCACTTAACGTATATTTTTGCCTTCGGGAATGGGACCTACATTTTCCGGGATAATACGTAGCCTATATTGCTAAAATATTTGATAGTGTGCTTAATGTACAGATAAGTAAATGCGGGAATAAGACCCTTACCAGTTTGGTTTTCGACCAGGGTTATCAACGGAGAGTGCAATACTGTGCCTTAAGCACAGTGTCAAACATTATTTAAATAGAAGGACCCCAGTTTATGCGTGTTTCTTGGACCTGTCTAAGGCTGTTGACCTGGTTTCCTAGAATATCCTATGGGAAAAGCTAGGCGCCATGCACTACCCAATGAGACCATAAGAATTTTGAGGTATTGGTATGGAAATCAGGTCAATAGAGTTAGATGGTCAGGTACTCTTTCAGACCCGTACAGGTTGGAGTGTGGGGTGAGGCAGGGGGGTTTGACCTCGCCCACACTTTTTAACCTTTACATCAATGAGCTTCTCGTGTTGCTCGGCAAATCTCATGTCGGCTGCCATATTAACACAGTTTGTTTGAATAACTTGAGCTACGCCGACGATATGGTTTTGTGGAGCACATGGGCTTGTGGTTTGCGAAAACTTTTAAATATTTGTGAGACATATGCCATCCAACATGGGCTGAAATATAATGTAGGTAAATCTCAGTACATGGTTTTTGAGCCCACGGGGTATCGGATACCAAGGGTACCTCCCATCAATTTGTATGGTAGTCCGCTGGAAAGGGTGAGGACTTTCAAATATTTAGGCCATGTTGTCACATCAGACCTAAAAGACAATATGGATATGGAGCGCGAACGGAGGGCCCTATCGGTGAGGGCAAACATGATTGCGCGTAAGTTTGCGCGATGTACTAGGGAGGTGAAGTTAACTCTTTTTAGAGCGTACTGCACTTCCCTGTATACCTGCAGTTTATGGACGCACTATACGCAGCGGGCCTATGGGGCCCTCCGGATACAATATAATAACGCCTTCCGGGTGCTGGTGGAGCTGCCTCGCTTCTGTAGCGCATCAGGGATGTTTGCTGAAGCGCGCATAGATTGCTTTTATACGACTATGCGCAAACGATTCACATCCCTGGTGCGCCGGATACGGGCCAGCCCCAACCCCATCCTGCGTTCTATAGCGGAAAGGCTTGACTGTCCGTTTATGAGCCACTGTTGTGAGATGCATGTGTCAAACAGTCCCTTTATTGTATAAAATAAGTATAAGTGTTCATTAATTAAGTTAATTATATTTTAATATGTATGGTAGTTGGTAAGGTATTTATCTATGGGCCATAGATGCCTGCAATAAATAAATATATTTGAATTTGAATTTATCGCGTGACAAACGCAACCATCATAGGCCCGCAGATTTGTTTAGCGATTTGATAAAATTCCTGAAACACGCCAGTGAGTTGACAAAACGCAAATTCAACTCGTTTTTCATTTCACTACACACGTTCAGTGATATGATAAAGTCTCTACTGTAACATGATACTCGTACAGGTGATTTGATCATATCTTTGAATCGGTTTAGTGAAATGACGTGAGTATGTACCTAAATATTACATTTTACTTTACGATTACGTATGATCAATCTGCATTGTACTTTAAACTTTTAACAGGAACACTTCTTGAATCTTAGCTGCAAAAAACAGTGTTTAGTATGTTACATAAGAGACATTATCAGTTATACGGTGTTACTCTTATACGGAGCTGAAACCAGGACGACGTATGCAAAAGTAGAACAGCACTTAAACTCTTTTTACCTGCCTTCGTAAGATCTTGTGCATATCATGGCAAGACAGGGTAACAAACGAAAGGGTTCTAGAAATTGCACAGCTGCCTAGCTTGACCGCGTTTCACAAACAAAGACGTTTGGGTTGGCTAGGGCATGTGCATAGGATGGAACCCTCTCGATTACTACGCCGCGTTCTTCTCAGTGCAGTGGCGGATGCAAAAAGAAACGTTGGCAGACCGTTGCTTCGTTTTAAAGATTGCGCAAAGAGGGACATGACTACCTTTCATATTGACCACCAAAACTGGGAAACACTTGCGGAGAAACGGACGGAGTGGCGCAAACGCGTTGTGGAGGGACGCAAGTTATGTGACGAGGCCTGGTTTGCGGCACTCGCTGACAAGAGACAAAGACGTCGTCAAGCCGACTCGGTACCATCTGTCGCAAATTTCTCTTGTCAGGCCTGCGGTAGAACATGTCGCTCTCGTATCGGTTAGGTCAGCTACCAAAAACGGTGTCTCCCGAACACATACCATAAATCGTCTGCAATAGACCTTTGCGCCTATATATAACATTTCATAGTAATATTAAAATCTAGCATTTTTATGATGATTTAAATTTATACTGGTTTCTGTTTTTAACGCCCTTTACGAAGATAAAAAACGTAATTCTCTAAATAAGAGCTTAAAGCAATCATTCCATTTTTTGTAACTTAAATATTTAGTTATATATATCAAAAACATATTCAATTTTTGATGGTGATAATAGTTTACAATTTATCGAAGGTTTTGTTAGTTAATTTTGGAGTCCGCCCCTTTGACGGAGTTTATGAGAATGGGGTTTTGAAGATTTTTTAAATATTCATAGGCGTAAAATCATTACAAAAGCAACTTAGCGGGGTAAAATTAACTTAAATATATGATAAATACCTAAGATATTTGCTCGGATGTCCTAAAATTGCCTTGTCTGCGACTGACCGTTAAATACTATTTAACCTTTTGACCGCCAAGGAGCGCAATAATTCGACGTCACCCTGATGCCACAGAAATAAAATAAAATGAAGTTTCAAAAATAAATATAGTGATTGCAGAACGAGGTATTGATATTATATTAAAGAGATTAATGAATGTTGATGAAGTTGCAGTTGTATGCCATGTAGGACCATAGCAAGTGGAAGGAGGTAGTCTCTGCCTACCCCTTAATGGGAAAAAGCCGATTGTGTTTACTTATGTATAAAAGAAATATGTAGCTACCTCCACGTTTTTTTCTTGCGTACGGTGGTATGAAACCATTCGTATGTAATTTTCATTCGCAGTATATATTATTTTATGTACATAGGTTCCGACCTCTATGTAATTGATTGAATATACTAATCTATGTGAACAGCTCGCGAGCACTTCGTTTCAGCTGCTTTTGGGTAAAATCAATATATATCTTCGTGTCATGATCGCGGCAAGCTTTAGAAATAAATAGCGCAAATAATGTCCGGCAAATATTTTACCAAGATTAATTGCTATGATTGTCTAGAGAGGGATTTCACAGCTCTGAATATCGGTGACTATTGTTTTTGATGATTGTTTCCTATTGTCTCTTTTGGCCCGTAGGGCCATTTTAGAGTTACTGAAGTTGGCGCTTCACCCCGATGGACGATCCGCCGGTATCGGTGACTATGATGAAACAAATAAATGAAAATAGGATTCTTTTTTGTATGCGTGCCCTTCATATTATTATTTTGACATAAAGTCCTAGGAAGCAGCGTCAACAATCAGAAAATGATGAGATTACAATACAAGAAACGTGCAGCTTGATATTTAAATTTGACTAATCACTTTATAAAATTGCTGTAAAAAGTTATTATTTCGGTTCCCCCTGTTTTGGCATAATATTATTAGTCATAATTTTGCATGGCATAATCTATGTAGGCAGAATTGACTTTCCGCATAAACTGTTTTGGCATAATCAAGATTCGCATATTTTTATTACGCAGATATTCATTTGTCATAAATTTATTTCGCATATTTTTGTTTGTCCGAATCATGTCTACGCATAAAATAACTAGGCATAATTTCATTTGTCATATTTTATTTGCGCATATTTTTGTTTGTCCGAATCATGTCTACGCATAAAATAAATAGGCATATTCATCACACCGAAAATTTTATGGCCGCAGACATGCAACAACTACTACTATACTACTAATATACTAACCTAACGTAACCTACTTTTCTGCTAGCAGTTCGTTTTTTTGAGGGACGCAATTCTAACCTAACCTAACCTATTTTTCTGCTAGCTGATCGTTTTTGCGAGGGACGCAGTTCTACCCTAACCTACTTTTCTGCTAGCATTTTGTTTTTTTGAGGGACGAAGTTCTAACCTAACCTAACGTACTTTTCTGCTAGCAGTTCGTTTTTGCGAAGGACGTAGTTTTAACCTAACCTAACCTACTTTTCTGCTAGCAGTTTGTTTTTTTGAGGGACGAAGTTCTAACCTAACCTAACCTACTTTTCTGCTAGCAGTTCGTTTTTGCGAGGGACGTAGTTTTAACCTAACCTAACCTAACCTACTTTTCTGCTAGCAGTTCGTTTTTTTGAGGGACACAATTCTAACCTAACCTAACCTAACCCACTTTTCTGCTAGCTGATCGTATTTGCGAGGGACGCAGTTCTAACCTAACCTAACCTACTTTTCTGCTAGCTGTTTGTTTTTTTGAGCGACAAAGTTCTAACCTAACCTAACCTACTTTTCTGCTAGCAGTTCGTTTTTGCGAGAGACGTAGTTCTAACCTAACCTCACCTACTTTTCTGCTAGCAGTTCGTTTTTTTGAGGGACGCAATTCTAACCTAACCTAACGTACTTTTCTGCTAGCTGATCGTTTTTGCGAAGGATTCAGTTATAACCTAACCTAACCTGCTTTTCTTGTAGCAATTTAAGTATGCCAAGATAGATTCGGACAAAAGTTAATATGCCAAATACCACTATGCTAAACCAAATTATTTGTAAATATAATCGGCCTAAACAATAGTATGCGAATACAATTTCGGGCAAACACATTTTCGGTAAGTTAGAACTTATGCCAAATAAGGTTTCTGCCACATTATCATTCGTCGAAAACTTAATATGCCAAGTCTGTTATGCTAAAACAGTTTCGGACAAACAAAAGTATGCGACATAGAGGGAACCCTATTATTTCATTCCTAAGCCTCTGGCAATATTCAAAGTTCTCAGATCACAAATTGTAGATCGCGAATCCTATTCTAAATGATCACGGAATTTACATCAAATATTCCAACCTACAACAATACCACTAGACTGTGACAATACAGTGAAAATCTCGTCGTCGCTAAACAATAGAAAGAAAAAAAGAATGAAAATACATTTATTCGAGGGCATATTTATACAGCAATATAAATAATAAATTACTAAACTAAGTACGGCCCGAAATGGTCCCACCTCAGCATAATGCTGGCTCTAAAGCCAGCGCTGATCTTCCGGTGAGACCATTAGACTACCAATAGACTACTAAACTCAATCGAAAAGTACATAACTTAACTAAAATTTTTTTGGATTTCCTAACAGTATACACATTTTGGAAAAAGCTCACCTGACGCGGGAATTGAACTAATTACAAGTGCAAAAAATAAATACTCACTGTTTAATTCTACTAATCGACACTATCAATTTTAACAAGTATCTTTCCAATAAACATTTGTACATTCATTTAAAAATTGTCCATGAATTGTAACAGTAGTCATTCATCTTAGGAAATTTAAATAGTAGATTGTTTGACAAGGGGCTAAAATAATCCATTATGACACGACGTGATTATTTGGACGAACTCACGAGGTGAGCGAGGACAAGTATGTCTGAGTGTCATAATGGCTTTTAGTCACGTGTTAAACACTCTGCTTTTCACTTCGACTGCGAGAAAATAAAAAAGACTTAACACTAAAATTGTATATTTAATGAAAAATAAAAAAGTACAGTTTGAGCAATTCTTTATAGTTAAATTGACAGCTTATATATTTTTCTGAACTAATAATGGCCATAGGCAATTTTTACTTTTTAATGTGAAGGGCGATACGATCAGAAATTTTGGCCAATCTGATGAGGTTGGTTTGTTTGTTTTTAATTATTCGTAAGTAGTATGTAGCTGAACGCAAGTTCTTTTTTCAGTTTCATAGAAATTTGTATAGGATTATATGGCTTTCTTTTAAACCCTAGGGGATAAATGTACTATTTTAGTCTCGCTTCGCGAAGCTAATATGACCCTAATTTTTGAGCAGGAGAAGTGAAAAGAATGTTATACTTATCTAAGTAAAGTTTGCTTTCTTAAAGATTTAGAAATGTTAAAGATTTCAGGTACGTTAACCTCCAGGGCCTATAATTTTTTCCGCCCTGTGTATCTCCCGATAAAGTGTGCTTTTACCACAAATATCGCGATTTTAGTTATTCGATCGTGGGGTTTAGACGCCAAATTGATGACAGCTGGTTTCGGGCGAGCAAGACTGTTCATACTGGTGATGACTCTCAGAGCAGACGGTCGTATACAAATAGCAATTATAGTGATTAATGCATTCTGTGAATTAATATAATTGTATAGTTGGTGTTTTAA
Organism: Hedya salicella; assembly: GCA_905404275.2. Lineage (NCBI taxonomy): Eukaryota > Metazoa > Arthropoda > Insecta > Lepidoptera > Tortricidae > Hedya > Hedya salicella. The sequence continues at coordinate 83,727,761 of FR990096.1, forward strand.
AGTTGTAATAAAATAATATACCAGTGATTGAGTTTAATTTATGAAAACTCAGAAGCGGGAACGAACTAAGCAAGGTACGTTGTGTAATATCTATTGGATTATGGATATTCTCTTGTATTTAATTGCGCAATAGTACTCAAGCTGATGAAATTGTAAGTTAAACAGGTGCCCTGTGTCCACAGATAGGTAGGTCGGGCCCTGTGTGTCCTTGCTATAGGTGCCCTGTGTGCACATGTTTGAAGCTCGGGCCCGGTGCGTCGTTGCTTTAGGTGCCCTGTGGGCACAGATAAGTAGGTCGGGCCCTGTGTGTCCTTGCTATCGGTGCCCTGTGTGCACATGTAGGAAGCTCGGGCCCTGTGCGTACTTGCTTTAGTTGCCCTGTGTGCACAGATAGGTAGGTCGGGCCCTGTGTGTCCTTGCTATAGGTGCCCTGTGTGCACATGTTTGATGCTCGGGCCCGGTGCGTCGTTGCTTTAGGTGCCCTGTGGGCACAGATAAGTAGGTCGGGCCCTGTGTGTCCTTGCTATCGGTGCCCTGTGTGCACATGTAGGAAGCTCGGGCCCTGTGCGTCCTTGCTTTAGTTGCCCTGTGTGCACAGATAGGTAGGTCGGGCCCTGTGTGTCCTTGCTATAGGTGCCCTGTGTGCACATGTTTGAAGCTCGGGCCCGGTGCGTCGTTGCTTTAGGTGCCCTGTGGGCACAGATAAGTAGGTCGGGCCCTGTGTGTCCTTGCTATCGGTGCCCTGTGTGCACATGTAGGAAGCTCGGGCCCTGTGCGTCCTTGCTTTAGTTGCCCTGTGTGCACAGATAGGTAGGTCGGGCCCTGTGTGTCCTTGCTATAGGTGCCCTGTGTGCACATGTTTGAAGCTCGGGCCCGGTGCGTCGTTGCTTTAGGTGCCCTGTGGGCACAGATAAGTAGGTCGGACCCTGTGTGTCCTTGCTATCGGTGCCCTGTGTGCACATGTAGGAAGCTCGGGCCCTGTGCGTCCTTGCTTTAGTTGCCCTGTGTGCACAGATAGGTAGGTCGGGCCCTGTGTGTCCTTGCTATAGGTGCCATGTGTGCACATGTCGGAAGCTCAGGCCATGTGTGCCCTTGCTATAGGTGCATTATTTGTTGTTTAACCAGGTGGCTTGAACCATGTGCCCTTGGTGTATGGAGTTCGATGTTTCTTGTTTTATTTAACGTCATCGTCATCAGATTGATGAAGACATATTATGTCTTTGTATCTCACATAAGCAGAAACATATTTTTTTGAGCTGTTAACAAAATTTAGATATATTCATATTCGGATACGCCTTCTGTGTACCAACTCGTAGTTTTGGATAGTTGTAACTACATTGTTATGGAAAATAAATCGCAAACAAGTAAAGAAGTCTACAACATGCGTACATATTTTCAGTTTCAGCATTGTGAATTATGTGTGTTACTGCTAGAAGGCCATTGTGTAGCTAGTGTGTGACCATGTTTACCAAAGTTAACTTTCTAAAACGTGTTTACTGTCTGAGTATAACAGACTAACTCCAATGAAGGTTCATTGTGTATATAACCAGGCAGCATATGATTAGACAAATTAAACTGTGTCATGTTGGTTAACACACTATGTGTACTTTTAGTCAAAATTTTTAGCAGATGTGAAGGGATAATGTAATTGATAGTGGATTCATTATAGTTGAATATAGTTTAAATTAGAATAGGGAGCTACTGCGGCATAAAAGTAGAGAAGTAGAGATGCAAGGAATTATTAATGAGTGTATTTTGAGTACACACCATAAACTATGTGTCTGTGTTTAGGAATTTCACTTTTGTCTATTTTTTTTTGGGACTTTTAGTATGAACTTAGCATTTTTCTTTCTTATAATGCTTTTCGTAGGAAAAAAATGAAACTACAGATATAAATATTTTTATTGTCACTACGAAATATTAGCTCGCAAAAAAACCAATCATGTGAATGGCAAATGCATAATAATAATAATATTTTTATTCTAATAACATATTACAGTAATTATTACTAATAGACTAAATCATACATATGGACAACAATAGAATATGCCTGAACTAGGATTCCCTGTGTTTCAGGCAATGTAGGGCTGGCGTAATTTAACTAAAATATTCAAACTATAATACAAATTAATTCTTATTCAATATTAATATAAAATACAAAAAGATACAAACTATGTGACCTAAAACGCACGTTAATGATTTTAATAGATATTGCTTGTTGGGCACTTTGAGTTAGGTACGATATGCCAGTATTTGCGTCAGCAGAACTATAAACTGGGTCAAAGTCAATGTTGCATAAATCTTGTTCAAGTTTGTTTTTATTTAAAAACACTGAAATTATCAAAGTTTTTAAATATACTGCGTATATTTTGTGTTAGTCCGGTTAGCGGGTTACGGCAAGGGTAAATATAATGTTTGCAGCTTTTAACATCACACAATTTAGAGTCGGCTACAGAGAAGTTATCCAGGTCCGGAATTAAACTATTACTCATACTAGGATAACGTGACGGAAACTTGACATAACACTTAGGCGCCTTCATATCATATCAATTGAGTTTATATACCTCTTCTCGGCTTGTTTTCTAGCTGGGCATCATCTGTTTCGTGATCACATACTATGGATGTGAATGTGACATTATTGCCCCATATACGACATTAAATAAATAAATATTACGCGACAATTTTAAACAAATCGAACTAGTCCCATGGTAAGCTCAATAAGGCTTGTGTTATGGGTACTAGACGACGATATATTTAATAGATATATTACTTATATACATAGAAAACATCCAAGACTCAGGAACAAATATGTATGCTCATCACACAAATATTTGCCCTTACCGGGATTTGAACCCAGGACCTCAGCTTCGCAGGCAACGTTACTCCCACTGAGCCAAACCGGTCGTCATTATCTTATGATATAGCGTAACTGCAGTATGTTTTCCCGTGTTTCCGAGGTTTTACCGGCGCAGCGGACGCTGACGATGAAGTGCCGGGCGATCCATGACGAGGGCGCAATCGGATCAGGTTCGAGAGGCGCATTTGGACGTTCTCCCCGTCCAGCAGACATCAGAGTCTGAAGACGCGTGGGAGAGATCTAGAGGCGGCTAGGTCGGTGGAAGAAGTTGGGCCTCTCATTGGCGTCGACACCTGAACAGTTTGTAAATGTACTGGTATAAATAGCTTAAAAAGTTATCAATACTTTTCACAACGGCAACAAAGATAAATCACGCCAATTTATGTAATAGACAATTTCATAATGTGACACCAGGCTTTGCTCGCTCGAGTAGAACTTTAAGTATTGATAGCTGGCTCCGAAAGGTTGACGAATGTGTTAAGGTTAGTAAATAGAACGAAAAGCGGACTATACATTGTGCTCTCTAAGAAAAAAAAATGTTCCTAAAGGTGCGTCCACACTTGTATCATTTGCTCGTATCCGATCACCGTGCCGTAGCATGACTGCGTATCGCGCTGCTTGGACGCTTACTGTCGGCGCGCCGATAATGCCGCACTCTTCCGATACAAGTGTGTGATACGTGTAGCAAATGGATTTCGAGTGATCGGATCGGCGCAACGTCCAAACGCGTGATCGTGACACGCGATCATGCCACGCGACGATGATGTGATACGGGCAAATGATACAAATGTGGACGCACCTTTAGAGTGAGCAGACTTTTGGTCGGCTTCCCGATGCTCGCTCGTACGACACGTAAGTTGTAGAAACTGACGTAAATACTTTTTTCTACTCCTGTACTTCTTTCTGTCATTTAAATGGTTACCAACTCTAATATAAAGACATGCATTACTTAAGACTTGTAAAACTCTATAGTCTATTTCCCAAAAAAGCATTGCTAAGCGTGTCACAATGTCGCTATTAACGTATTCCTTGGTGCCACAGAGTACAAAATTTCAATCTAATAATTTGTATTCAGTGAGTCTAAAAGTAATGTTATTTGAAATAATTTATATTACCAACTTAACAAACCGCCGAATTCATACAGTTTTAAATTAAAAATAATAATGTACGTAAATGCATTGCTGCCAACTTAAAAAAAGAAACATTTGTTACAATTTACGTATACATATTCTATCGCCTATTTTTTTTAAATCATAACATGTTTTCATCACTGGAAAGTATACGCGAATAAAAAAAATAAGAAAGCCATAGATATTGACAGCTCGCTTTTTAATTTTCTTCGTGGCGCTAAATATTATTAATGTTGAAGTTGTTGGTTGTTGTCTTTTTATTAGCTGTTGAAAATGAGAAAAATGTAGGAAGACGAGCCTAATTGTACTTACTCCCAAAGAAATCAAATCAAATCAAATCAAATCAAATCAAATCAAATCAAATCAAATCAAATCAAATCAATTTCTGCTAAATAAATCTCAGCGCAAATATAAATATCTAGACTTTTGTGTTTTATTAAAAAGTGCTTACTTCATTCATTAATTACGTATGGGTCCCTGGGGGGGAGGGGTTCGGTCCGGAATCTGTCGTAATTAATTAATGGCCCCTTTTTTTTTTTTTTTGTTTGTCCTCTGTGATCTCTTTTGGCCAGTGAGGTCATTTTAGTGTTACTGTAGTTGTAGAAAAACTATTGTAAACTATTTTAAACTGAGTTAATCGGCTTAAAGAATACAATGACCGATTCGCTCAGTTTAAAAACCAAAGACATTGACATATATACAACGTTGTATAATTCGGTCAAAAAACGTTCATGGCGTCTTCCTTTGTGATACTTGCGATTGTACTTACGTAATTAGTGAACGGCCCCTTAGTCGTAGAAAAACTATTGTATGCAACGTTGGATAATTGTGTCAAAAAACACTCGTGGCTTCTTTACTTGCGATGCTCGCCAAGGCTCGCATCGCAACCCACGCCACTCGCCTGTTTTGACCCCTATTATACAACAGTTGCATAAAATACTCTTGCATGTGGTTCCATTATAAGCTTACCTTATTAAACAGATGTGAAATACGAGCGGGGAGGGCTGTGCACTGTATCATGTATCCTATGTATCCTACTTGATAGGAGGTCTGTTGAGAACGAAGCTCGAGCGGTAAATTGTGAGAAACCAGGGTCATTTCAACGCCCCCATGATAGGTATTTTATAAATAAGCGTGATCACGCTTTACAACGACAAACTATCCCCTTCGCTTTTACGCCTTTTTCTAGGGACATGCGTAGTCTTATATATCCTGTGCCTGTATAAAAACAGATTGGCAAAGCAAAAATGAGGCCATTTATACATCTCATCCAAAGGAGCGATAAACCATTCCACACGATTCACATCGACCAATTGGGTCCATTTGTGAGCAGTGTGCATGGGGATCCATACTGACTATAGTAGGCAGTTTTACGAAATACGATTTTTTAAAGCCTGTAGGAATACATAGACCAAAAATAACCACTTGGATATTGGATGAAATTTTTCACGGTCTGACGACAACAGACTTTTTTTGGAAATATAGAATTAATTTAAAATAATTCCTGAGGAGGCATTCTTATTTTGTATTAAGCAGAAGATCATTACATTGACAATTATATTTATAAGTAATTATTGTTATTATAAGATTGCAAGACTTACATTATAGTAGATTCTTTCGTTATTACATGGTTCCGTATGTGAATGATATGTCGTTTAAAATCCGTCAAATTGAGTGATGATATTTATCGTATAGCATGTTCTTTCATTTTATGTAATTAGTAGCGCAGATATAATAATATAGTATCGGCCTGTTGCGTCGAACATGGCAGCGCGTTTGAATATTCTCATAGTTGTGCTTTTTATCCTGTTTGCCTAAGTCATATAATTCAACGTACAAAGTTTATCGACTTGAAATACATTAAAGTACACAAACGATAAAAGTATTCATTTTGATAATAATTGAATACCTACAAAATATACATAATTATTTAGGTAAAACTAACGGTTTCCGCATCACACGCCGAGATAGCTTTCGAATGGTAGGATTTTTCCAATTTCGTCTGCTGTTATCCCTCTCATAGAGATCCCTAACAGGGATAAGTTCGCGTTTATACATATCCGTGTTTTGTAATAAATTTGTGTATTTGTTTGCATAAATACATACATATACTATAGTCATATTTCAGCCGATTTATATAAAACCTGTATGAGTTATACACACAAACCTTTCTTATAAATCACTTCGTTCATAGGAGAAAGCCGTATCAAAATCCTTTTAGCAGTTTCTGACTGACTAGACAGACAGACGTGGCAAACAACTTTATTATGTGATATGCAGAAACACAGGGATTGAATTTAACAAAAATTATATAACTTACAATTTAATATTTACATTAAAATGAGATAATGGTGCAACAGCCTAAAAAACTGAGGCCTGCTGTGCCAGGGCTAGTCAAGTGTGGCGAGAAAGATTTCTCAGAGAGCAAACTGATGATTTAGACAATCAAATGTGCGGTCAAATAAGAATTTATATACATATTTATATATATTTTAGCTTAACTTAACTCAACTAACCTATTGAAATAAAACAATTTAACGGATTATATCGCGTATTATTATCTCATTTTAGTTCCCGACGTTTCGGAAGCTTTCCAGCTTTCCATGGGCACGGGTGGAAATTAAAATTAAATTGCTAAAAAATCGTTAAATTGTTTTATTTCAATGAGTAATAATTGCGGAAACAGAAGAAAATATTATCAACTAACCTAACCAATATAGCATAATTTTCGTTAGCCCAAACAGTTCCCACAAATAGAAAAGTTATGCTAAGTATATATAAATAATATAGTTGTCGCGGTGTCAACACTTCGTTCAGATCATTCATGGCTTTGCATATTTGCTATTGCATGGCATTGAAGATCGCATTGGCTTTATCTTAAATTTAAATAAAAATGTTTCTTAAGATCAATAGATTCTTAAATAGTTTATTATTACTATCTAGTTTCATATGGTCAGGTATTTTCTTCGCAATTCATAAACATAGATAGTACGGGCCAGTTTTAACTATTGCAAGTTTGGTACCAGGTAATTGTAATTGTTTTTTACGCCTGATGTTGGGGTTTAAAGTTCCTATTGTTTCAAACGTATGCGGGTAGTTTCTGTCAAAAAGTGCCACTCCCATTATAAATAGAGGTTAGTGTAGATATTTAATGGTGCTTAAAGATCGTGGTGATTATTTTAGATCTGTGGCATTTAAAAGAGTGCGTGAGAGCAAGCTTCAAGCATATTTTGAATGCAGTGGCGTAGGACAGGGCAAAAGCAATTTAGTGTCCAAATTTATTAAACCCTGTAGTATTGTGGTGGCAGATATACGAACAATCTAGAAACTATTGATGCGGCCACCAGGGCAAAACCTTTAATCAATACAATAAATAATCTTGAATCAGAATCAGAAAATTATTTATTTTCTCAACTTATACTAAGAATTACGTGTACTAACATAAAAAAGGTACATAGTAACAAAACAAAAGGTACATAGGGACGATGCACGAGTCGGATGGCCGAATGTCATGATTTTTAATATTTTATACAACAAATTTTATTTCTTTCGTGCTGGCAATATTTAGAATGCGGTAAATTTCAATGAGCCAATGAGACTTCAGAACTCGTGAACCAATCCGATTTGTGTTTCGAAGTGGGGTTTAGGCACCAATTTGATGACAGCTGGTTTCGGGCGAGCAAGACTGTTCATACTGGTGATGACTCTCAGAGCAGACGGTCGTATAAAAATAGCAATTATAGTGATTAATGCATTCTGTGAATTAATATAATTGTATAGTTGGTGTTTTAAGGTTGTAATAAAATAATATACCAGTGATTGAGTTTGATGAAAACCATATGTGTGAGAGTGACGGATACTTTATCATGTATATATCGCATGATCGCGATGGGTATTAATGAATAGGTAAGAAAAAAGACAAATCAGTGAGTTTTTTGTGGTGCTTCTTCTGCCCACGTGGCATTTCCGAAGCGCTGGTGGGATCAGACATTTAAAACGACTTTTGAGGCTTAAAAACTTGCAGAACAAACTTTAGGACATTATATTTTACGTAACATATTTGGCCGTTTGTGCTGTACTATTATCAATACACCATGTATGTGGCCGCGAAACACCCACTAGATCTCCGACCGCATTTGCGGTCTGGAGTCAAACTTGCGTGCATATGACAAAGCACTAGTCACTTTCTGCGGGCCTATTATGGTTGCGTTTGTCACGCGATAAATAAGTGACATAGCGGTCGTCACCTTCTGACACGTATGTGAGTGCGAGAGTGACAGGCGCGTTATCATATCATTTACCGCGTGATAAACGCGACCATCATAGGCGCTGATGAAGTAGGTTACACATCGGCTTGCGAAGCTGGCGGTCCTGGGTTCGTTTCCTGGCTTTGGCAAGTATATTTGTGTGATTAGAACAAATCTGGGTCTTGAATGTTTTTTAGGTATTATATTCACCTACGTATATCTATGGAATAATAACGTGACTTAGCTATTGACAGACAACATTTGAAACACGTATTCGTACTCGTGCCTTATAAGACTTTTTGTAATTCGAATTTTTCGCAGACGAATTCATGGAAACGAGCTTTTTTTTAATTCATTTATAAATCTATTTATTTATATTATTCCGTTATGTTGTGACATATCAAATGGAGATACTTATAAGAGCAATATAATTTACATGAATGACATAATATACACAATGTGGATGTACTTTAATAATAAATACATAAATAGATATATTCAATACGCTATTTGACGACAGCTCAAATCAGCATTCGAAATGTCAAAACGACCGGTTAGTATGAACGTTAGTAGGACAATACTAGCGTGTGACGTCACAGTCAAACGGTAAGAGTAAAACGAATCTTAAAATGACTGCCTCACCATTGAGTTTATATGTCGGTGATTGGAGAGGCGTTTAGTTTAAGATTGGTATTGTTCTACACCTTTTTAGTTTATGTAAAATTAAAAATAGTTTATAAGGTGCAGTGGGGTAAGACGGTAAGTATGGGAAAGACTGAAATTTTAATGAAAATGCTCTTAAAGGCGCTGAAATAAAGTCCACCTGTCCAATTTTCCCGTCTTATCCCAAAGCACCCTAGTACAAAAATCAGTAATAGTTAATATTGTTACTTGTAATTGCGAATGTTTTATTAATGGTTGCTGTTAGTGTAAAATAATAATACTGCGACTACAGTCATACAACCTAATATTTACAATTTACATAAGACCAAGTGTGCAACATAAATGTGAGACATTTCTTCCGATTTTACGCACGATGCCACAGACTAGTCCTCAGCCTAACAAACACGGGGGCCACACAATGGCCCCGCGATAGCGGCTGAGGGCCTGTAGGGCCCTCGAGCCTTTAGTCTGCGCTGGCCCTCCACTTCATATCAGACTGTAGTGCTGCCTGTGGAACACTACTGTGAACGAGATTAGGCGTGGAGCGGACGAGCAACTAAGGGAATAAGTTTAGTATTCGTTAGCGTTTACCTGCGGATTCGCTTGCGGTGCAGGGATTAAGTATTCTATACAAGTGTGCCAAGTGTCAATTAAAGTCATTCGTATAGTTTTCGTAGGTATTTGAGTAACATTCACAACTACAGAAATGCTCCTTTTTCGACAAAGGCACACATAAAAAAAAAAAGAAACAAACTAAAAGACACACGTATAGACGCACGGTCAATTTATCGTAAACTGACCTGACTTTTATCATATATTCGTGGTTTGGCAGAGAGGAATGTGTTTCATGCTCTAAGTCGAAGGCCGATGATGATTAAAATATGTAAAATTAAATGTTTGTGCATGATACCTTCATAAAAGCAAGTGAAATTAATTATTTGAAGGTCACTACTAAATGGAATATATTTTTGAATGTTTGTATTTGTATTTGTGTGATTGTAGTCACATCACGTCAAAATGCCTGAATGGCTTTTTATATTATACATATGGTTATATATAGGATACTTTTTCACCCAACTGCCTACGCTGAAGTAAACAAAGTCTATTGCTTGATCATCTCCTCCGCAGTGCAAGGAGGCCTTTAATATTGTAATAAGCCATTTTGAAATAAGTTTACGTGATTTTAATTACGCCCCGTATAAATTATAAGTTGAATAATTTCCAGATAACAATTACCCTTGGTAACTACGACATAGTAAAATAATTCATATACTCAGGACCAGTTCGGAGCAACATCGTCATAATGTCTCAATTGAAGAAGATATGGAGAGACTGGAAGATTATAACAGAACTAGAGGTGCGTCCACACTTGTATCATTTGCTCGTATCCGATCATCGTCCCGTGGCATGACTGCGTATCGCGCTGCTTGGACGCTCACTGTCGGCATTCCGTATCATTTGCGCCGCCGCGTGAAGAAACGCGTCCACACTAAGCCGTAGCGTATCACCGTATCCGATCATCGCGCCGATCATTTTGCATGCTGCAGTTTGGACGCAAGCCGTATCCTTTCACCGCTCCGATCATTTTGGCATTTCGCCGATCATCATTTTTCGCGTGATCGTTCTTCTGTAGTAGCGTTGTGTTCCGTGTAAAACTATTGCACTCTGCGATGGCACATCAAATTGGTTGACACCCGTGCAGAAACTTGAAGCTTATTATCACGACAGCAGATAAGCCGCGAGTGCCGAGCACCAGCGTGGACAACAACGCCCAGCGCTGGCGGCACCGCGCGCGTAGCAACTAAAAATGGCAGTACTTTGGAAATTCGCCGTAACACACCTGCGCCAGCGACTCAAGCCACGCCTCTCGGCCATCTCTTTCACGCGTAGCTGCAATGGACGAAACAGAAGATGATCGGACAAAAACCGACTCGAGATGGATTGCGGCGTATCATAACCGCGTAGCATGATCGCGTGTCATGATCGCTAGTGTGGACGTCGCACCGTCGCGATCATGCCGTGCTTGTCCGATCCGAGTGTTTGATACGCGTAGCAACATGGATTTCGAGTGATCGTGACACGCGATCCTGCCACGCGACGATGATCTGATACGGGCAAATGATACAAATGTGGACGCACATTAAGGTTAAGATGGTTTAGTTCAGACACTCGTCTGACCCATATTCCTGCACGGAGCAGTGACCTGGATGCTCAAAGCGGCACTGAGCAAGCAAATTAATGCCTTTTAGATTTGGGTGTGGTGACGAATCCTCCGGATGCCCTGAACCCTGAAACTGTATAGTAGTGCAACTGAAAAGAGAAACCACCATGCCTGCTCTGCCTCTCTCTGTGCTTCCAACGTGTGCTGCATTGCAATATATTAATCAGATAGCCCGCAGAGACCCTGGCAACTTGGTGACACTCATGGTGGCGGGAGAGTTGGACGGCTCCAGAAAGGGGACGAATGGATATCCTTTTAAGCAACGTTATCCACAGAGTAAACGACAGGTAGAAGTGGAAAGCTAAGTATAATAACTCCTCAGGTCCTCAGCCATGAGGACCTTCGGAGGAGGAGGATAATTGATAAAATTCAAATCCAGGTTTTCTATCCCTATGATCCCGTTATTATGATTAATTAGTGGACTTTATTATTTTGATAGGTATTGCCAGAATATCGATACTAAACAGTACCTTAACCCCAAAATGTTTGACCTAGTTCCGTGCTAGGTCGGGAAAAACATGCTACATTACCTCCAGGGAGCCAAATCGTACTTGGTGTAAAATTGAATCTATATATACATATAATAAACCTGGAGAGGGTCGAAAGTCTGTATATGGAAGATATTCGAAAAAAAGTTGGCTGGGGATACTTAGAATTGATAACAGAACACGTTCCAGCAGTTTTTAGAATTTTTGTCCGTTTCTGTTTATCTGTTTGTCTGTTTATTTGTATGCGCATCACGTGAAAACGGCTGAACAGATTTAAATGCAAACTTTACGAATCTGTCAAGAAAATTCCCGGCCAGGTTATAGACTATAAAAATTCAACCCCTAAAAGGGGGGGTAGCTACTACACCTGAATCTTATGGCGCTACTTAGGAAGGAGGTGCAAACTTTTCTCAAACCTACTCTAGCTGTTTCTCGAGCCTACGAACTATCGAGTACCCCGCTAAACTACTAGGTGGCGCTAAAATAAATATCTTATGATATAACTTATGCCACTGAGGAAGCATTTTGCCAAATTAACTCTAAGTTTAGAAGAGGGGGTACGGATATCGACAAATTTAATTAAATAATTGATTTAATAATACAACAAAATACGAAATAAGTGGCTCGGTGGTATCAAAAAGGAGGAGGCTCACATGTGCAGGAATTCGCCCAGGTACTGACTGCTTCAGGTGGGAGAAGGACTTCTGGAGGAAACCAACGCCCTGGTTCGATTACCAGAGACCTTATGCAGGATCATTCCGACCGATGAAGACCACATTCGGAGCGTATACGGAGACCTAAGCCAGGTGACGCGACGTGAGAACTCTTGGGTTTGTGAGAGAGGCAGTATATAATTCCATGAAAACTGTCGTGGATGAAGGCAACGTCACAACATACCCGATGGAATTCCTAAACTCATTGAGCGCTTCAGGACTCCCAGCACACACAATGGGGAATGGATGAAAATTTTCAAAAATACTGAAATTTTGTTTATAGGTAGTAATAAGCCTCCTTATTGTCAGAAAAAAATTACAGATTTTACTGTGTCTTAGTAAAAAAAAATATGAAAAGTTGTTGGTGGGCCTATATACCTGCAGCATTGATATTTTCGATTAAATATTTTTAAATAAAAACAGAACCGACTTCAAAATAAACTAAAAAGCCAAAAATAATATTTTATGTACGGTAAGGATCACATTTGGATCACCTTTTTTAGTCGGTGCCAAACCATAAATTTATTACTATTAAGAACCGCGGCGGCGAGCCTTTAGTTATCATCTACCTACATATATATTTAGTCATAATAATTCGTATTTTTGATGAATAAAGAACTTTATTTACATCAGGTTTGGCACCGACTTCAAAAGGTGATTCAAATATGATCCGTACCGTACATAAAACATTATTTTTGGCATTTTAGGTTATTTTGAAGTCGTTTCTTTTTTTATTTAATTTTTTGTTTTTTAGTGATGGATTTTAGTAGTGATATAAAGTATTTTGTAGAGTCCAGAATGGGAAGATTCAGGAGGCACTTTGCACGCATCTCGAGTCTTTGAAAGTAAGAAATGTAAAAGTTGCTTAGTTAATTGTACCTTCCATCATCAGGTCAGCATGAAATGATGACAAGTAGAGGAAAACAACTGATAACTTTAGAAAAATATATACAAAACATTGTTAGTGCCTATAATATTTGAGCGTTTCTCTCGATTTCCCTGGTATTCCATCATCTGATCCTGACTTTGTGATAAGGAGACTACTTCAGGGACACACTTTAAAGAATATGACTAACAGTCTTAACGTATCTACCTATAATAGATGATTTTTTTAAGAATTATCCTCTAACTCTTAACTATTAAGGAGTGTTATCTTCCGACATCAGCTCAGCATGATGAGATGATGAATACCATATGCAAATTACTAAAAATCTTAAAAGAATATATGAAAAACGTTCGAAGTGCCTATAAAAATTGAGGATTGCCCTCGATTTCCCTGAGATCCCATTATCAGATCCCAATTTGGTGGCAATGGGACTACCTCAGGAGTATACCCTTTTAAATATTTTTTTTTTTTAAATCGGCCCACTATTGGCGGAGTAATCGGTGAACATACATAACAAAAATACAAAATGCAATGCAACATAGAACCTCCTCCTTTTTTGGAAGTCGGTTAAAAATGACTGTAAATGTACTGTTATTTTTGTCGTACCGTATAAAGGTGCGTCCACATTTGTATCATTTGCCCGCATCAGATCATCGTCGCGTGGCATGATCGCGTGTCACGATCACGCGTTTGGACGTTGCGCCGATCGGATCGCTAGAAACCCATTTTGCTACGCGTATTACACAGTTATATCGGACGAGTACGGCATAATCGGCGCGCCGACAGTGAGCGTCCAAGCAGCGCGATACGCAGTCACGCCATGGTGATACGAGCAAATGATACAAGTGTGGAAGCACCTTTAGACGGGCTTTTATAAGCCCACCAACAACTTTTCATCTTTTTATTTTTTTCTAAGCAACAAAAAAATCTGTATTTTTTTCTGACAATAAGGAGGCTTGTTCCTACCTATAAACAAAATTTCAAGATTATTGAAAATATTCATAAATTCCCCATTGCCCTGAAAATTGGAGTTCCGATCATGCTTCTTCGGAATTTGTCACCTCCAAAGTTATGCAACGGAAACAAGCTAAAAGTAGTGCAGCTGCAGCGAAACCTCATCGAGGCGCAAATCCTGATGGTGTGCGGCGTCGGAGAAGCCGTGTTCATCCCCCGCATCCCCCTCAACCCGAGCAACTTCCCGTTCCGCTTCAAGCGCCTACAGTTGCCCGTGAGCGTCTGCTTCGCCATGACCATCTACAAGTCGCAGGGGCAGACGCTGCGTGCCGCCGGCGTGGACCTGCGCACGGGCTGCTTCTCGCACGGGCAGCTCTACGGAGCTGTTCGTGCTGATGCCCACCAGGAAGACTCACAATGGGGTGTACAAAAAATATTGTAAAATGTCAACGTTATGTAAATATACTCTACATACCTACTTTTGGAGTATGTATATACATATTTAGTTGTACATACATAAACGTAACTTTAAATAAACTGTAAATACTTGGCCTCACGTTTTTGATATTTATATTCACCTTTCCTCTAATCTTACTTCTAAATAATATTAGACCTAAATTCAAAAGTTTGTTAGGTAGTATGGATTTCAATGTGTTCTTACCTTTTCATGCTTAGACTGATTTGACTGGAGACCCGTTTTGGATGATATTTGTCATGGACTTGATTTGGATATGGACGTTAAAATAGAAAAGTATCGTCCGATATACACCTACTAAGTATACCTATACTCTATGTCTTTTAAATCACGTCAAAAATTTTAATAAGGGCGAAAAACTATTGATTTTGGTGTAGTTTTATTTAGTGGTAATTGCAGAATATTTTATCCGGATTTTACTTCAAGATATGCCACCAGGGGAGAGGGGTGAAGTAGCCGCTTACTGACACATACCGAAATCCACGCGGGCGAAGGCGCGGGCACAGCTAGTAAACAATAAATAAATAGTGAAAATGAAAATATTGCCCCAAAAAAAGGCAACATCAAAGCATACTCGTATTATATAATTTCAACACGGATACTTGTATGGATGCATGTGTGGCTTAAAGAATTTGTTATTTTGGGATAAATATATGGTACATGGTTAATTATGATTACATTTTCGTAAGATTTTCTTTATTATATTTGTATAAGATGTGCTTGTGCGCTTCAATTATAAAGGCTTACAAATTGTAGATTTTATCATGTGACAAGGGGAAAACAAGCCATTTTGACTCGACTAAATTTGAGGTTGAGTGATACATTTGCTTATCTACATTTTACTAGTCAAAATGAATGACCTCGGTTAGCTGGATAAGCGATTAGCGTTGAAACTCGCAGTCAGTAAATAACAAGACGTCTTCTTTGTTTACAAGACGAATAAACAATAATATTCCCACATGCAACAATGAATGGAATTATACCCGGCCGTAATGTTTAATCGCTTTTGATGTCGTGTCATCAGAACTGTGAGGTTTCTGAACCCAGGATGAAGAAAGAGAGTTTTAGTACAGTTTATTACTTGGTACACAGCGGGAACGGGAAATCCGACATAGTTTAACCATAGCTTTTGATGCATGATTTGAATCAAACAAAAATATTAACATTAAATCGAAATTATCGAGTTATTCATATTGTCGAGAATAGCGAGAGATTTTTTATTGAATGTTGGGGTTTAGCAATTAGAAGATGGTCTTAGTGGTAAAATAAGAGTGTATAAGTCAAATAATTTTAAATTAAGGGGGAACTTATGTTTTACCATTTTGCTTTGCGAATTCGTCTCATATACTGACGTACATCTAGATCAGAACAAGTAGTAACCCGGATCTAGCCATCAGTTCACAATCTAAATTTTCCCGTTTTGTTTGATTGCTCTAGCAATTTTTTTTAATGAACTTAATGTAAAACACTATTTACATACTATTAACGCCTTCAGAAATTCTTGGTTTATCTGTCGGGTACTCGTTCCAACGGTGTATAATGTTATGAAAAGTCTAAAATGTTGTACAGGTTAGGTCTAGCCAGTATTTTCCGTGTAATCGCACTGACAGGAATAAGGACCTCAGGAAAACCCGAGAACACCACGCGCCTCGCAACAAAATTTGGTGGGAAACAACCATTGACATGGGGTGCTATTTATTACCCATACCAAACGTCTTTTTCAACGCCCATATCAGTCCTTTCCCGGACTCCCTAAAGCTCTTTTCAGGATTAAACATATTTCTGTTTCTAGCATGAATCATCAATCTACTCATTTTCTTAACACACCTACACTCGCCTACTTTTGCCTGCATAGACTGCACGCCACTGCTTCTTCGCGGCATTTCCGTTGCCGACGTTTGTTTATGTGGTGCTCATGGCTTGTTTGTATTCTCCCCTAAGCCCTATTTTCTCTCCGTCTTCCACGCCCTCAGTCTGATTGTACCCACCTCCGCACTCGTTGTGCCTTCCGCATTGCGTCCCAATCCAACTCTAAGTGGCTACGGGTGGCATTCCCGTTTGTGGTCTATCGCTCCCCTCACTGACCCGATTACTGGTAGGTTAAGGCTATACAGTTCATAGTCAGGTTCTAATAAAAAGGTGGACGTGGTAGCACAAATACATGCATATTTATTAAGCACTAAGTGCCCGCAAACTTCGCCCGCGGAGAAGAAAAAAATACAACCCCCTTTCTTTAAACATTTGGAGATACCCGCTACCTTTGTACCAAAAATAATTGAAAGGCGTTAAGCCAATTTTTCGGGATGTATCAACAACGACACATACAAACATACAAAAAATCCAAAAAAATATTGACCAGATTTAGTGACCTCTAAAGAGATCCAAATACGCATCCAGAATTCTTTACGGTGTAGTGCTGCCCTCCATAAAGTCTTAGTGTCCAGGCTTCTCACCAAGAATGCAAAAATACGGATATATAAAACTGTCATAAGACCCGTCCTCATGTATGGATGTGAAGCCTGGACACTGACCCTCAAAGAGGAAAGTCAGCTCCTGGTAGCGGAACGGAAAGTGCTTCGGAAGATCCTGGGACTGACCGAGAGGACCGATGGCACGTGGCGGATCCGTAATAACGCCGAGATTGAGGAGCAGGTAGTCGAGCCTAACATTATTGGTGAGGCAAAGTGCCATAGCTGGCGTGGTCAACTTCAAAGAATGGAGGAGGATCGCGCAACGAAAAGAGCATACCTGGGGCGGCCAGCCGGTCGGCGATCGGTTGGTCGTCCCAGTTACCGCTGGGGAGACGCGGTGGAGCCAGATCTGCGTAAGTTTCAAGCCGAAAACTGGCGGGAAACCGCGCAGGATCGCACTATGGGCGGGCCTCATACAAGCGTGTGGACACTCAAGTCTCAAATAAAGTTATTCTTTTGGGGCAAAAGTTTAATAATATTGTAGTACAATAATTGGTTTATAAGGTTCAGGTAATATTTTTTAATATATTTAATCAACTACGACGTTATAGACCTTCGAAGTTGTATGATGAGCAATTCGATTAAAATCGTATAACTGTAATTGTTATTATTTCGGGTGAATGGGCTAGCACAAGGCAATTGTATTACATTTTTCTTAATAAAAATATAATGAAGTATGTGTTTACATAATTTAGAATTATACTAATTGGTTTGTTTGTTCTCTACAGATTTTTTTAAAAGGCGTGTATATTAAAATGACTAAACTTTAGTTACTTATGTTCTAGAGCTAGCTTCAAGTAGTGACTAATTGTATTATAAAGTTCATAGATTAGGCAACACGTTCCTTAAAAAAAATCCTCCGCCTAACCGGGCTCTTTCGAAATAAATGATTTTCTTTACAAAAAGTAATACTCCTACAGAAGTTTAATAGCAACAAATGTAAAATGTGTGTAGTAATCCTTGAATACGAGTATAATAATCATAATCACACTTTAGACCCTCAAAACATGTCGTCTCCAGGTTTTATGTCATTAAAATAAATTCTTGGACTAAATGGAATCGATCAAAAATCAAAAACCAGAGTTTAGTTAAAAACAACTTTTTTTAAATATTTTCAATGTTAACAGACATTTAATTTTTACAACTTTATAATACTTATTCAAATCAAATCAAATCAAATCAAAATATCCTTTATTCAAGTAGGCTTAGATACAAGCACTTTCGAATTGTCAGTTACAATGAGAGAAGTCTTTGCTGGGAAACATACAATATGATCCAACATTTGTTGCAAGGATTAGGGAAACCCAGAAAAACCTAATCAGATCATTTAACTTAAGTATAATACTTACTTATTATTGATAAAATCATCATTTTAAAAATTAAAATAATTAGTAAATCTAGAATGTGTCTAGAATAAAATTCTAAATGTCAGAGTATATAAAACAATTAATATGCGTGTACCAATTAACTATTACAATATTGTCTTAATTATACTTCAAACTTTTACAATTGTGTTATAACTAATTTATAATTGATACACGCGGAGGAGATGTACAAATTCTCCAGATCAATGTTAATATAAAATATAAACTATTTTTTTTTCAGAGATGTATAAGGTCTCTAGGCGTCACGACATGCGATAAAATTAAATATAATAATTTGACTGAATTCTACTGAGATGTTTAAGGTCTCTTAGGGGTCAAAGTGAATAATACATTAAACATAATTATTATTAAATCTAAATTTCTTAGAGATGTATATGGTCTCTAGGCGTCATAACATGCTAAAAGATAAAATTAGTTAATTAAAATCCTCAGAAATGTTTAAGGATATACCCCTATAAATAAAACAAAACTCTTAGAGATGTATACAGTCTCTAAATCAAATAAAAAATGAATAACTTCAATCGAGTACAGGATGAAGTCTCTCACGTCATCAGTTCATTAAACACTGGTAGGCAGTTACTAGGTATACAATTAATTTGGCCCTTGCTAGCATGAACAGACCGGACCCCACAAACGGCACCCGTTCACGAGCATGACGCATATCTCAGCCATCGCCTCCCTCAACCATATTTTAGGGAAGGTTGCGACCCGATCAACGACGCCATCGTAAGCAAAGACCTTTAAGCGAGCATGACATGCTCACACTGCCGGGCATTAAACACTAATAGTATTGCCCGGTGAGAAACAACAAATGTGCTCTCATGTTACATTAAATGCGAACTATTATTACCTCTTTTAAAATAATGCTTACTTTACATACACAATACTAAACTACTGGCTTAAAAACATCTTTATCGTCTAAAAAGTCATTTACAGTATAATACGCCTTGTTTAGTAGGTGACGTTTTATGTGGGACTTAAATTTGCTGCAAGGTAAATTCACTACATCGGTAGGTATTTTGTTATAGAAGCGTACACAGTTCCCCACGAACGAAGTTCCGACCTTGCGGAGACGATGAGCAGGCATGGCAAGCTTGTTCTTATTTCTTGTATTGTAGTGGTGAATGTCACTGTTGTGTTTGAAATCATGTTGATTTTTCCGAACATACATAATATTCGCGAGAATGTACTGAGATGCTACGGTGAGAATATTGGTTTCCCTGAATTTTTCTCTCAGTGATGCACGAGCTCCCAGTGCATAGATTGAGGGTACTACCCGTTTTTGTAGTACAAAGATGGTTTGTATGTCCGCCGCCTTGCCCCACAACAGAATTACATATGACATTACAATATGAAAATAACTGAACTACACGAGCTTTGCCGTCTCGACGTTTGTTAACTGTGATTCGCCTCACTGAATAGGCTGCGGAGCTTAGTTTACCTGCAAGAGTGGCTATATGCGCATTCCATTGCAGTTTAGAGTCCAAAGTAACACCCAGGAATACTGTTTTGTCTTCAAATTCTAGCACATCGCCTTTCAATGTCACCTTGGCACAATCTACTTGTTTCACATTTGGTAATGTGAATTTGATGCACTTGGTTTTCTTGGCATTTAAAAGTAAGTTATTTGCAGTAAACCAATGTACAATAGTAGACAGGGCATCGTTTATAGTAACGAAGTTATTCTCTCTTCTTTTCACTTTAAAAAGAAGAGTAGTATCATCTGCGAATAACACGATATCATGTTTATCTTGCACAAGGTTTGGTAGATCATTGGTATACACTAGAAACAAAAAGGGCCCTAGAATTGAGCCCTGGGGTACCCCCATAGCAACAGATGACCCAGTTGATTGCATCTCGTTGATGACTACGCGTTGCGTTCTGTCTGAGAGATATGATGAGACGAGGTCAAGTGCACCGTTCTTTATTCCGTAGTGTTCCAACTTACGCATTAAATTATTATGATCAACGCAATCAAATGCCTTTGATAGGTCACAAAAAATCCCAATAGCATCTTGAGCGTTTTCCCAGGCATCAAAGATGTGTTTAACTAGCACTTAATTTAGATACAAAAATATATACACGATTATTCATACCAAAAATATATTCTCTATATAGTCTCTATTACCCCCCTATAAAGTTAAAAAATCATTTTTTTGGACTAGAATAATAATAATATATCATTCATTTCGAAACTCATGACTTCATATCACACCACAATACATCAAATTAAAATTATACTTTTCAATGAATTAACGAATAAAGTATATTAAATTAAATTAAATAGAGTAACATATTATTTATTGGTCACAGTTAGTAAATGTCTTACATCTTAAGGTGCGTCCACACTTGTATCATTTGCTCGTATCCGATCAGCGTGCCGTAGCATGACTGCGTATCGCGCTGCTTGGACGCTGACTGTCGGCGCGCCGATAATGCTGCACTCTTCCGATACAAGTGTGTGATACGCGTAGCAAATGGATTTCGAGTGATCGGATCGGCGCAACGTCCAAACGCGTGATCGTGACACGCGATCATGCTACGCGACGATGATCTGATACGAGCAAATGATACAAATGTGGACGCACCTTAAACTGTTACTAAGCATTATTGGCTATAATATGTATATATAATCGTATAGGTACATCTTATTGCAGCTGACTGGACACAGAACAATAATACAGGGTCATAAACGTGTCAAACAAACTGATACACTCTAAGAGTAAATCGTATTAGCCCCCGTTTTATGTTTTTCGTATGTGCATGTCTATTTTTAACAGACTCCCAAAAACGGAGGTTTTTCTCAATTCGGTTGTATTTTTTTTATGTTTGTTAACTCCGTCATTTAAGAACCGATTTTTTTTTTTTTTTTAAGGAAAGTGCTTCTTGATTGGTCCGATTTAATTTTAGTGAAGATCTGATGGTGGGATCCATGAGGATTGAAGGAACTCTTCAAATATAGTAGGCATACATATGGCGATTTTTGTATTATAAGTAACGTAATAAACATCTGCATTCAGAAAGTGTATATTGGTGCAGTGGAACTGTGACTGTTTCACGATGGCATGGCACCGACACCAAAATAAAATTAATTGTATACTGTATAGATTGAGTAGACAAACGGTTACTTGAAAATAAACTGAAGAAACTGAATTATGCTGTTATTTCTTCACTTTTTATTTGTTTTTTTGGAGTCGGTTTCATATCGATACGCTGTAACCTAAACCGCTTAATGGATTTTAAGCAGATGACCTCATTTGGATTTACGTTTGTATCTGTGTGTTTGTCTGTGTAACAACATATCATAGCCAGTTAATTGATAAACTGATTTCAATTTAGTTTTTTTTTATAACCTGAAAGAGGATTTAATAATAAATTTAGGCGTTTGAACATCAGCCGTTTTTTTCCAAGCTACTTGGGGGTTTTGCTCGTTCTAACGATACCTTGTCTTGTACCTACGGTAAAACATAACAATGGCTGACGAGGTACACGTTGGAAGTGGGAGGATCAACTTTTTATTTTTGTTATCCGGTCCCGTGACTGAGGCTCCATTAGTGACAGAGTTATTTAGAAAAATACTTATAATCACGGATATTATAACGAGGTTACATGCTTGCCTATTTTTAACTCCAGCAAAAGAGGGGTCTTATATATAAGCTTGACGTGTGTATGACATGTGTCTGTCTATGACATCGTAGCTCATAAAGCGATAAACTTATTTCTGAAAGGCTACTTGATCGAGAGTATTGTTAGCTATGTTTCAAAATAATTGATTCAACCGTTTGAACATCATCATCAGCATTTCTGTAGGCAAAGAATTTTTATTATTCTAAAATTATTTAAGATATTACTTCAACATAATAACTTACGATACACCAATTAAAAAAAGGTTTATTGTTTTTATTCCGTTTCAGCTCAAGGTTCTCCGGAAGTGGTTTAACTCGTCCTTGCAAGATTTGTAAACATGCATAGTTACAAATGTTTAAATACAAAATTGTAAAGTAAAATGTTGATGACTTCACTTAAGCGGTATAAATACTCGTATGTAACCGAGTCGACGGCCGTCTTGCTGCAGGTGGCTTGATTCACTGCGTGCTGTTTCACGACGTTTTATTCTATTTTATTTGGCATTTTACATCGCTACCGTAAAACGATGACGTCAGATTTGGCGAGAAACTGTTTCTGTACGGCACTGTGCACATTGTAGGGCACGTTTCGTTCACGCGCGTTCGTGTACAATTGTGCTGCACTGTACAGATGTGGAGGAGTGTGTGAAAACAGAATATGCAAATCAGTGCAAGCACTATTCGACTTTTGGACGAAATGTTCGTTACATGAGGTACTGCTGCACGGAACTTTGCGATCGAAAAAAGCCGAGATACATTGACGTTATTATGGATGTGTTGTAAAATTTCTCTTGCTTAAAAACGGCAATATGCCTCTCTTTGGTCTTCACTCGCCGTCGTAGTGTCGTGTAAGACCGTCCGTGCGCTGACTTTCTGATAACCGCAGAGTTTTGTGACGACACTTAGGGATAAACACTGGTCAAGTACAAGTCTGAGGCACACCGCGGATTCCGTACAAGCTTTCATTGCCAACCTAACTGATAAGAAGAGAACGAAGGCAATTGCGGGTCAATGTATTATAGCAACTTTCTCAGGACTGAAGCCGTCGGTTGGTACCTGTTGCTGCGCCACAATCGCAGATTACTGCGCCTGGCCCAGTGAGCCGCTAGCCTAACACAGCGGTTAGTGAACTGTTTTACGGTTTAGCATAGGGTTATTATAATGACACTTGAGTATAATATTATAAAGTCGTAAAAAGCAAATGTCTTTACAATTAAGATATTTTCATAAAAATAAGTAATACGTATTTGAAGGTCACGGAGTCAGTGGTTTTTGTATGTGTCGTTGTGGCTTCATCACTTTCGGATGCATTCCCCTTTGCCAAGGTACCTACATGACAAAAGTCCGGTCAGTTTATACGATTAATTATCAGTGTGAATGTTGGGAAGTGTTTTTTGTTATATGTAGGTACATTTGTAGAAATATAAATTAGGTCGTAGTATGGTGATGTACATGGGTGTGTATGTAGTATAGGTATTGTACGATTGAGAAGAGAGCTTACGTGTTTACCTCGCCTCCCGCTAAAAGTGCATGAAACATTTGTTCGATAATGATACGGCTTCCCGTGGCTAAATGCACGCATTATTACTCGCACTTTTCCTATCTTGGGCCGTAATAGGCTTATTTCTCAGCACCTAAAAGAAATGTCAAGCGCGTAACCGTACACCACTCCAAGCCCGACTTGTGCCCTTATTTACTTCGGATCAAGTTAAGCCTCATGGAATTTGCTCGGCTACACCTTTCCTGTGTATACGTGTACATGCTTACATCCTTAATTTATCTGCCCGTATAGATTTCAGGGCCCTTGTACATACAGAAACAACCTACATATGTTAGCGTCCAAGATTACGGTTTCAATTTGGCTTAATGCTATGCCAAGGCCTCTCCTCTTTCCCGTCATTTTCGGTCTGCTGCTGCTCCGGTGAACGTCTCGCCGTTGGAGATGATTTGCCAAAATTCTTCACTTAATCAATGGAAGTTCCCTTATCAGAAACGCGCTCATTTTTTATGTTAAATGCTTATACAATATGCTATTAAATTAAATGCTTATATATTTTGATCAATTATGACCCATTTTAACGCTACCATTTAATATTGCAATGACGAATGATTTTAGGTGCGGAGTAATTTTGAAACGATTTTTTTTAATCATTAATCAGATACGACAGGCTGACTAGTAGGTGGTCTTTTTTCGAACTCTATCATGACAAAAATGTTGTAAATTCAATAAGTATTTTCATCACTCCTGTTCGGAAAGTTAAATTTTCATGGGTATTTAGCCGGGTGGAAAATAGCTTTTCCATCTCTAGGGTGGAAAGTAATTGAGTTACGTTATATTATTAAAATAAAAGCTTTTCATATCGCGATTGCGATTGCGATGATGATGATGGTGATGGTGATGATGATGATGATGATGATGATGATGATGATGATGATGATGATGATGATGATGATGATGGTGGTGGTTATGATGATGATAGATGATGATGATGGTAGTGGTGATGATGATGATGATGGATGATGGTGATGATAATGATAGTGATGGTATTCATATTCATATTTATATTCATATTCTTTATTGCGTACCATGGTAATTATAAGGTGTTATAAAATATACAAAAGTATCACATGGACACTGTAAAATTTCCAAAATCTTAAAAACTACATCCTAACTTTTTATTTATAATCTTTCATACTATATTTCTGTTACAAATTAACGCAACAGTATTTAAAAAATATTTTCAAAGTTACACAACAATTTTGAGTTAAAGAGCATCTTTAACAGTTGACCCCAAAAAGTTCTTTACAGTGTAAAAACATTTTTGTGCTAGGAATGACTAACTTTTTTGCGTATGTTTTGTCGTTTTCTGCTTAATATCATCTGGGATTTTATTATAATATTTAACTGCTGCATAATAATAATGGTAATGATGATAATGATGATGATTATGGATGATGATGATGATGGTGATGATGATGAAGATGATGATGATGATGATGATTATGGACGATTATGATGATGACGGGTGATGATGATGATGGTGATGGATGATGATGATGATGATGGTGTTGGTGAGGTTATGATGATGATAGATGATGATGATGGTAGTGGTGATGATGATGATGATGGATGATGATGATGATAATGATAGTGATGGTAATGATGATAATGATGATGATAATGGATGATGATGGTGATGATGATGATGATGATGGATGATGATGATGATGACGGGTGATGGTGATAATGATGATGATGGATGATGATGATGATGATTTTTTTCCCTCACAGTCGAAATGAAAAGTAGAGTGTTTAACTCGAGTGAAATTAACCATTTTGCCCTCGAACTATTGGCGCTCTCGGCTGAAATGGGTCACTTTCAACCCTTGGTTAACAATCTACTATTTCATACCCATTCTTGCTAAAAATAATTTATAAAGATAAAGAAATATTACTAGGATTTGTACCTATTACCAACCAAGCAATGACAAAGCCCCATGACGTCCTGGCGGCATGTCAGTGTAAAACAGACGGACGCTTTATTATTTATCGACCACTCAGCTCCTTAATCATAAAACATGAAACAAAATGTCTTAAGAAATTTATTTTAGTTTTAAGTTGGTAATAAAAAATGTTGTAGTTTATTTTTTTGCCATAATCAAGGTAATATTTAAACGTCGTGCAAGTAGTACATAAAACTGTGATGTCACATTGAAAGCACACGTTACTTCTATGGAATCTCTTTTTAGGGTTCCTTAGCCAAAATGGCAAAAACGGGACCCTTATAGTTTCGTTGTCCGTCCGTCCGTCCGTATGTCACAGGCATTTTACTCAAAAACTATCAGATGTATATTGATGAAATTTGGAACTTGTCTTGTTTACGCCGCTACTTAGTTTTGATACTTAAAAAAAAATATATATATTTCGAATAGGGGCATTCCATACATGTAACCGAATTAAAATTTCAGTTTCAGTTACATGTACCTATGGTTATTTTTTTAGCATATATCAATGTGTGGCACATCATCCGACAGTTCTTCTTAAACCACTTTGAGGTTTCTAGATTTCTTTTTTATTTAGTGAATATTTTCGGAAATCCCCTCTATTTTCTAAACTCTTGAATGTGGAAGCAAATGGCTTTTTTCTGCCAGACATCAAAAAGATTTGTCGCTTCACGTGAAACAACGCAAAACAGTGCAGACTTATCATTACATACCCGTCACATTTCTTCAAACACGATTGTTTTATTAAAATTAAGATTTAATTAGAAATCCGATTCTCTTATTATGCTATTTAAAATTTTGTTTCAATAAAATAATAAAATATGTAGTAAAAGCAAGGAGTTATATTCCCGTATACAATTTATATTAAGGAATTATGCAACTAGAAATAAATACGCCGAAAAAAAATGCGAATTAGAATGTATCCGATTATAAAAACAAGATGTTAACAAAATTTACTATTAAAAAACCTGCGATCGCAGACAAAGGCTAAAAATTTACACTACTGCATAAAAGTCGGACCAAGAAATTTTACAAGTTGAAACAAAGAAGATCGCGGAATAATGCGAATGCTGAAAGACACTGCGCGTGGAAACGATTCAGCGGAAGCTGTCTAACAAAGCGCCAAGAATATATAATGTTCTCCTCATTGTATCAGATTACGTCAGATACTTATCTATCTATACATATAAAAGAAGCCACCCTGACTGACTGACAGACTGACTCACAAACGCACAGCCGAAACTACTAACGCTAGAGAATTGATTTTGCAGTCGTTTACATTTATAACGTAGGCAACGAACAAGAAAGCATTTTTAGAAATTCATCCCTTAAGGGGGCAAACAAAGAGATGGAAGTTTTTATGTGAAAGGTAAAATCTTTGGACCTAGAAACTTGAAATTTCGCAAGAAGATTGTGTGTTTAAAATCAAGAAAGTAATATTCTTGATTTTTCGAAATTCATCCCCTAAGGGAGTAAAACAAGGGATGGAACTTTGTAAGTGAAACGTAAAATCATTCAAATTCAAATTTATTTATATGCTTGAACATACATTACATATTTTTATAGAATAAAATTACATTCATGCATGTTCCGCCACATTATGGCATACAAATCTTAAACTAATTTACAATTAGCCTAAGGTTAATACAAATTAAATTGAATAATGCTAATAATACAATACATATTCAATGAAATAAAATAAAATTAAAATTACAAAATTTGGAAATAGCTACAGTCATCAATAGTGTCAAATTCTAATGTTAAAATTTCATTCATATAATTTGTCAAAAAAATCATTTAATGAATAATAAGGTCTTACGAGCAAATAAGATTTCAGCTTCCGAGTAAATTCATTTAAATTGTCAGATTCTTTCATGTCCTTGTTTAAAGAAATGTCAATCTTAATGGCACTGTACTCAAGGCTTCTTTTAAATTGAACATTTCGTTGTTCTGTATTTACCTTTACACCTATATTTAGACCTATTCTTATGACCGTATATGCTTGTTAAGTAGATACAAAGTGAAATGACTGTTAATATCTTGTGCTTTATAAACAACCGGCGACAATGATCCCTAGGTTTAGCTTTTCCAATATGTCTAACTGCTTTTTTTTGCAAGATAAGAATTGTATTGATGTGTACACTGCTAAAAACTCAAGATACTTGAAATTTCGCAAAAAGATTGTGTTCTTAAAATCAAGAAACTATTATTGTTGATTTTTCGAAATTCATCCGCTAATGGGGTAAAACAAGGAATGAAAGTTTGTATGTCAAAAGTAAAATCTTTGTACTTAGAAACTTGAAATTTCGCAAAAGGATTGCGTGTTTAAAAATGAAGAAAATATATTCTTGCATACCCTAAGGGGGTAAAACAAAGGATGGATGTTTGTATGGGCTGCATGAAATATTTGGACTTAGAAACTTGAATTTGCAAAAAGATTGCGTGTTGTGTGTTAATTAATGAATTATTAAAGTAAAATACGAAGAGGGAAGGAGGGAGAGCGAGTGAGAGAGAAAGGGAGAGAGAGAGAGAGAAAGAGAGGGAGAGAGGGAAGCAGAGAGAGTGATTGAGTGAGGGAGGGAGGGAGAGACCGACAGAGAGGGAGGGCGGGGGAGACAGAAATAGGGTGTTGAAGTAAAATTATGTCGCCGCTTTTTTTATGACGTTAGCACGTAAGGTCCCTTCCAAAACATTTCGTTTTGGTCAGTATCCGGAACTTCGCCTGTCTCTCCTTCTCATAGTCTCGCAGGCGTTAAAATTAAAAGTGCCCGTGTTGCCTTCTTATGGAATAATTTTCAATATACCCATTTCTCATTTTAAATACGTTGGTCGCTGAATATCATCCGAGTTATTTTTTTTTACAAAAATTAACAGCACCGGACAAGTGACAGAAAAAAAGTTATCCCTATTTATATCTCTGTTTTTACCTAAAACCTACGTGGACGAAGTCGCGGGCGGCCACTAGTAATGTATAAGGCAAACAGACAGTGGTACCATTTCTATACTGTTATGAAATTAATTGATTTATACATAGGATAGCATGATGTCTTACTGTTTCAATCTTTGCAATGCTGACGGCAGACAGCCGGTTAAACGGAGTGTAGCTACGAGTATCTATAATAAGTAGTGACACCTTGCGTAGTCTCACTGACTGGACTCTGTAGCGTAGTTGGCAAGAGCGTGCGCCCTGGTAAGGCACAAGGTACCGGTTCAAATCCAGTCGGAGTGTTCAATTTCATTCTCATTTAGATCTTTGTATTCAATATTGTAGAATTATAAATACAAAGATCTTTTATGCAAGGTGTGCCAAGAAAAATTACAAAAAAAACTGTAGAAAATATCGCGCAATGCTTCACTCAAACATAAAAGTGATTGCGTTGGAATAGCACAGGTATTTCTTAATTTTTTTTAAATAAGCATTTTTTTAAATAAACCAAGATTTATGAAATTTGCTTTGAGTGCATTACAAAAGAAGTGTGTATATAAATCAACCCATTTTTTTGCGGGAGTGACATAGACTATAATATTTAGCAGTCGAGTTTCTTCATAGCTCTGATCGATTACTTGTTTGATGTCACCTAAAATCACCTTAGGTTATTCTAGACTATGAAATGAACGTTCTAATCAAGCCTAAGCAGTACGAGTGTAATGCAATCCTATAAAACAGACGACTACTAAAAAGAAGTACTGATCATTAAAATTCCAATGCACATAAGACTTTATCGGACTACAGCATAATTGTACGGCTGCTCAATCCGTCTTGTTACGTTTCAAGCGACATTTTTGCTACGTGATCTGACAGATTTTTTTATCGCATACTATATGTTGGTGCAAATCTAAAAAACAGAAATTTATAAGGAAACAAATGACGCAAAATACTTTTTTATACGAGTATGTGAGACTGAGTCTGAGACCTCTTAGTACCGAACAAAAAAAAAACACCACGAAAATCAACTTTTTAAAATGTTTAAAACTATGCACATCTCTGGGAAACTTCCTATTGTTAAAAACGAGTATAGCACCGCCCTCCCGGTATCGACCCGCAAGGACTTACTTTTGGGAAGCACCCTACCCCGAAGGGTTGTTCTAAGGAACGTCAACTCGATTTTTCGATGTAATAACCTGTTCAGTCTGAGATTAAAACGGTTTTAAGCCGATTGATGAAATCAGAAGATTCTCCAGTCTATTCTATGTTTGTTATTTCTTGGTATCACGATATATAATGATCATTTGTCACGGGTCAGTTGCTGTGACTACAAATACTTGTGGATCCTTCAACCAATGTGCCTCGACACATGAGGTTGTACTGAATCGCATCGCACACCTTGTAGAAGAACTCTGTGCAGCCAATTCTGAACTAAATTACTTTAGAAAAGACTGTGACAATTATGCCTGATGCATGACTCTGAATCTGTACCAAGAGCTTTAAGGCATTAAAAACAGTAAGGACACTAAAAAGTACATATTCTGAATAGTTAGGTACTAAATTGAAAAAAAATGTTAAGATAAAATTAGATATAGTATTAGGCGCACTCAAAACTTCATTAAAAGTAATCTGTTAACAAAAACTATTTTAAAATGAAATAAGAATTGACAGTGATGAAAAAACGAGTTAAACAATGTATTGGGCTAGATGATTATGATTTGTACACTCAAATATGAAATGCTGAAATAAGTACCTAGTACCCATAGTACAAAATTTGATAACAATAAGTTTGGGACTAGGTCTATTTGTGTATGATTGTCCCTGTGTTATTCATTTATTTATTTAAGTATAAGTTGACGCACAAGCTTGAAGCTGCGTCTGCAATGTACCTACTTAGTTGCCAGGGAGCATGTCCTGGCTTTCTCAGGGCTCTTGGAGGAATGTAAATACAATGAGGAGCGTTTCAACTCTTTGATTAACGGTATTTTTTATAACTATTGACATGTCCTACAACTCCTACAACTCCTACAACCGTTCAACCGAAGATAAAACAATAAATAAAACTTTCATACACTCTGATCAGATTAGTTCAGGAATGGCCTTCATATTAGGTTAAAAACTAAATCAAAATGTAACAAACTACTATTATCCTAACATAAATATGATTCAGTTGTGTGATTTTTCAAAAGGAAGTAATGACAACAGAACTACCTTAGTGATTATGGTAGGGAATACTTATAATGTAGATAAGTCCTGTGTTGATAAATTAAGATCAACAATAAATGTTACTAAAACACCTGGCGTAGGTGTAATCTTACTGTCAACTACCATATTATTATAACAGTAAGTAGAATAACACACATAACTTCCATGATATACAACGGCGTATATTTTATTAAAAAGATTTAATACATTTCTTTGTCTCAAATAAGTTTGCGAAGCGCTTCAAGCTGATCTCAGAAAATTATAGTTATATTTTTATTTTTTTATTCGACACACCGACAAAGTACAAGGTTATTCATATTCATATTCATATTTATTGGTAATATCAGTTTATGTAATTTATTTAAATATAAAGGTACACATACACAATTTATCCATACCTATACATATTATAAATATGTTATAGTATAGGTAATATTATTTCATAAATAACTCTTTGTAGTCGTAGAACGCCTGCTCGACGAGCCATTTTTTAAGTTTTCGCTTAAATAGTGGTGCACTTTGAACAGCGACAATGTCCTCCGGGAGGTGATTGTACACCTTGGGACCCAAGATGTCGACAAGTTTTAGGGACTTGGCCAGTTTGTGAAGTACTAAAAAAGCTTCCCAGCGCGCACGCTACGGGTCATATGCCGGGGGGGGCGGCTCGTTTACGGGCTGTGTGCGCCTGTTCTCTCGCGCGTGCACCGCTGCTTGCAGAATGAGAAGTGAGGGTAGCGTTAGGATGCCCAGCGACTGGAAGTGGGGTTTGGCAGACTGTTTGTGGGATGCGCACTATAGCACGTATTGCTCGCTTTTGCAGCCGAAAGACCCTCTCCCAGTCGGCAGCCCCCGCCCACAGCTCGACCTTATACTGCAAGAGCGCTTGGACAGACGCGAGTAACATGTTCAAGCCATTTTAACCGGCACTATTCGTGCCAATCGTTTTAGGGCGAAGCAGGCGCTACACAATTTGGAAGACAGCTTGTCAATATGGAACCTTCAAGTGAGACCTCTGTCAAGTTCGAAACCTAGAAAAGTTGTGCTAATGACTTGGTCGATGTTGGTATCATTAGCTCTCACTGACAGAGGTCTCATTTGCCGGCCCGAAAGGTCGAAAGTTATACATTCTATAAATTATAATTAAAAACAAGGGTCACATCTAACCTGTACCTCAATAACAGAGGCGTGCAACAGCTTTCACAACTTAAATTACTGGACAGTAGACAGGCAAAGGAAGATAATTAAGATATAGGTTTTTCTCCCTCGCCATACGTTTTCCAATGCCGTTGGGACGTTTCTTGAAGATCATAAAACGGGTGTAGGAGCACTGCACCCTCTCTAACCGATCTTTATGACCCTGGTGTGATGGGTTCCACACCTGGCTGCAGTACTCGAAGCGTGATTCGAATACTGCATAGCTTTTCGAGCTCAACATTCTTAATAACATGTCTGGTTATTAGTCGCATGCACAGACTAATAAGAGATACTACGTATCAGACTGCCAACTCAGAAACAAATATTATTTCCACTAGGCAACTATAATTTCATCTGTACGATTAGTGTTGACTGACATAATTTTTTTTTCTATTCGAGATTGCAATATGGCAAGGGATCGTAACGTATTCAGCCAAAGTGGTCTAGGTTCATTGAATGAGGTATAATATTTAGAATGAATATTTCCCGGCACGTAAATTTGAACACGTAACTTCAGTAATTGTACTTACGTGATCAAATTATATGCTAAAAATAAAACACACACTAAATAGCTGTTGAAAGATTTATTTTTCAATTTCTTTCTAAATATGTCGTAAGCTTTCTTCTGTATTGCAAGTAATACGTCTGTCCCCTTTAATATTTTGTTGGTTGTGTTGCACAAATTCATAATTGTAAATCGGACAGTCAGAGCAATCAAATGACTGAGAATAGTTTTGTGCTCGGCGCAGTCACATAAACAAAATGAATTCTTGGACATAATGTTTGCTAGTTTTGCGGGCGATAATTTTGCAAGATCATCACGATTTAAACACTTCAACCACTAAGTATTTTGTCAGAGCACGGGAAATGGTGTAAAATAGGGTCCTTTCGCAAAGTTCTACAAACACAGCACTCTTAAAACATTTTGCAAAAAGCAAGACAGGATAAACACAAGGGTTACAAATAATATATAGATGACAAGGCGAGTGTATTGACAAAGCAACACCTAATCACAGAAGAGAAAAACGTCAGTCAACATTAAAAACAACATGGCGCTAACGTACGCGTTTTGTTATACGAAATTTACCGGCTGTGGTCGCATGTTTAAGTTTTTTTTTCGGGTAAACTTAAGGTATGAAGGCTTTGAGGCATTAAGGACCATATTGTTTGTAACACACCACTACTAATACTATTTAAGTCACTTTGAAGCATCTCCGCATCGTTAGCACTCTTGACATCTCGATAAAGCTTTAAATCGTCGGCATAGAGTAAGAGCATTTGCTATATTTTATGACATCAACGATGTCGTTTACAAACAACACGAAAAGCAAAGGGCCCAGGTCCTGCGGCATTCCCGGGGTAGTCGCATAATATTCTGATCTGTATCCATCCTTTATGACCTTTATACTCGTAATAAAGAATAGCTATTTGTTATACAAGGGTGCAAAGTTGTATTTTACCCGCGAGTGTGGAATTGAAACAAGAGCAAGCCAAAAGATTATTTCGCTCGTGGTTCTATAATAGAATCTTGAGCGTAGAGAGTGTTTCAACACACGAGAATATCCGATAAATATTCGAAGTTCATGTGAATAACCGGCACAGAAGAAAGTTTTATTTTATATACGTGGCCAGTATTCGTTACAAACATGCACGTTTCTCTAAAGAGTTTTTAATCAAGTAGTTTTAACGAGCGGGTATAGAAAATGTATAGTGATGTATTATTCAATTTAAGAAAACACCATGTTCTACCACAGATAAAATTAAATAAATACATTCATTTTGTAGATTATTAATGAGGCTAGCTTTGCTGAAAAAATTGGAGGTGTCGCTGACATGAAAGTAATATTTTATTTTGTGAGAAAAGTAATTGTATTTTTTTTTTCTTTGTATAGCAATATATCCAATAATTGATTTCATATAATTGTCTTTACTATATGCACATTATAGGTGACGCACGTCAAAATAGGCTAGGTAGAAAAAAAGTATTGAAAAAAGATCTTTTTTTTTAACTATATACATTTGAGGGCTCAAATTTTGCATATTTGTTACCAAAACAAAGCCACATCATAGAAAAAAAATACATTCCAAAGCTCGCTGGGGGCAGATTCACTTAACTTATCCTGGCATGGCCTTTGAACCACTGCACGATATCACGAATACATTGAAAAAATGTTTGCGAAAAAATTCAAAGAATATAAATGAAATGTCTACCCATATCCTCGACTATTTTTCGTCTGTAGTAATATCGCTGTTCCTTTTATTATTTAATGAGTGTATATCGGAAGGAATATACCCCGACAAACTA
The DNA here is from genome assembly GCA_905404275.2 of Hedya salicella. NCBI lineage: Eukaryota > Metazoa > Arthropoda > Insecta > Lepidoptera > Tortricidae > Hedya > Hedya salicella. Next base: position 83,762,011 of record FR990096.1, read on the forward strand.
AAATTTATAAAAGTGCAGCCCCTTTATAAAGGAAGAGAAGATATGACATTAGAAAAATGCTATCGACCTATATCCCTAATTTCCGTTATTTCAAAGGTATTTGAGAGTCTATTCAGTTATAGATTAATGGAATATTTTACTACAAACAAGCTGTTATGTGGACACCAGTACGCATACCATACTAGCCGGGCCAGTCGACGGCGCACGCGACGCGCGATGTCGTGATGCGGGTGTGGTGTTGACGCACATCGAGAGCGGGCGACAGGTCGCAGCGATATTCTGTGATCTGTCGCGCGCTTTCGCGATAAGAGACCATTCTCTGCTTCTATGAAAAGTATCTCACTACGGTATTGCAGCTGGATTTTACCAAACCATTTGGTAATTTCTAAGCAACAGAAAGCAGAGTTCGTACGTGTCGGAATCGATATCGGATTTCGAATCCGTCTGTAGCCCACAACGTTCCGCAATGGGAAACAATCTATTTCTAATTCTTGTTAACGATATTGCAATAGCGAGTGATTCTGAATTCGTATTTTTTGCTAACGACACATACGTGCTGATGAATGCGGACAACTTGGAAAGTTTTGATAAGAAGTTGAAAAATGCAATTTACCAAATAACGGCATGCAATTCAATGATGAAAAAGTACCATTATGCATTTTCAATTTAAATTGAAGAAGTGTAGCCGTTTTGTTTCAATTGAAAACAAGTTGAGTTTCAATACCTAGGCTGCACCCATTGCACCTGCATTGACTCAGGCCTCACATCACATGGTCCCCTCACATAGACTCGATGTGTGATAAACTGGCATCAGCATGCTATGCACTATTTAGACTTGCCCCAGCATGTCCTACGGAAACATAAAAAAGCGTATTACGGATACTTCCACGCCATACTAACCCAAGGGGTAAATCTGTGGGACACGGCAGCAAATCGTGATAAAGCATTTAAAATGCAAAAACGGGCCATTAGAATAACAATGCAAAAGTCATTCTAGGCAATCAAAGATACTAACGCTACCCAGTGTCTACATATTAAAGGCGTGTAAGTACGTAATAATAATAATAATAACCCCCCAAGGGATCACCTTGTCGCGGTGGAGGGGCTTATGGGTTGGTGATACTACCGAGAATATAGTCCATACACCTAGACCTCACCCCACTTTGGGAGATGCTAAAAGTCAAGCCAAGGTCAGCTGGGCTCACCCTTCCCAAACTAAGAATCCTGCTTTCCTATCCTTTCTTCTTCTTTCCCACCTTTCCTATCTTCTCCTTCCTTTAGCATTATGCAGTTACGATCGAGGAGCTTACGTCCAGGGTCGCTGCCCGAGGATAATCGTCGGGGCGTATCTGGAGCCGTTGCTGGGTGCCACAGCATGCGAACCAACGGCGATGCGGAGTTGAGCAGGCGGGCTCCCATCGAACAATCTGCTACAGCCGAAGTCGGGCCGCTGCCCGAAGACGACCATCTGGGCGCATCTGGAGCCGTTGCTGGGTGCTACAGCATGCGAACCAACGGCGATGTGGAGTTGAGCAGGCGGGCTCCCATCGTACAATATGCTACAGCCGCAATCCCAGAAAACCGTGCATCTTCTCCTACGTCGTTGGCCTCTTCAAGTCCTTCGTCGTCAGGGTCTTTATTTCCTTCGCTCCCGTCGACACCAGCCTCATACTTAACTTTCCCAGATTCCAGCATCTCGTCAGCATGTACAACACCTTCAAATACTTTTAATACAGCCGAGAACGTTGTACAGGAGGCAAGCACTGCCAACCAACCTGTACCCGTCACGGTTGATAAAAATGTGCGAAAGAAATGGTCTCGTGAAATGAACATATTCATCTTACGCACGTACTTTAGAATCACTGCTCTTGAAACCGAAACAGGTAGATACTTATCACAGTTGCATACTGAATTCGGACACGCTTTCCCTACAGTTGAGGTTAGCAAACAACGTTTAGGTGATCAACGTAGGGCAATAGTGCGGAATAAACTATTATCAGACAGCGACATTGCAGAAATAAGAAAACTCGCGAAAAATGACTTAATTACCTCAACTTCATCACCCCAACAACCACAAACGGCAACACAAAGCAATAGTCAAAGAATGAGTTGGACGAACGAGATTAATGAATCAATAATGAGAGAGTACTACAGAATAACACACGTGGAAACAAACATAACAGCTTACAGGAAACCATTACACCAATTAGTTATTGCAAAACATCCTGAATTGTCACATGTCTCGGAACAGAGAATAGCCGACCAACGACGAGTAATCGTTAATAACAAGTACCTGAGCGAACAAAGACTCCAAGAGTTAAAACATGAAATTTTGCGAGAATTGACAGTGGAAAGTGACACCACTTGGGATATAAATAGTCTATCCTTGCCTAATAATATACCCGAAACCTCCATGACAGACTCATTAAACAACTTGTGTGCAGATGAGACTAACTCCGTAAATAATCTTGAAACGTTTGAAAATTTAATCAACATTGAAAGCCAATCAGAGCTACACTATCCCCCCATAATAACACAAAAACAAATCGAAGAAGCTTTCCTAGCTGCTAAGGAACGTTTTCACAAATCTGACCCAACCACAAGACCCCCTATACCTAAACAGAAGCCGTCTAAAAAACTTGCCTCAATTGTACATTTTATTAATAGCATTGTACTTCCTAAACATCTAGACCCGGATTCTAATTTTCAAAATACTCAAACTGCCCTATACTGCGCCGCTTTCACGGCTTCTATTCAAAACGGTTCTAAAATAAGAGACTCAAACCCTACTCAATATTACAACGAAAACATTCCAAACTGGCAAAAAAGACTACAAAACCGACTTACAGATTTAAGAGCTAAAATAGGTAGACTGACAGAATTTATTAATGGTAATACTAGCCCAAGACTTACGCGTCACATAAACGAAATTAAAAGGCAACATAAACGACACTCCCGTCACGAATTTGAAAACACCCAGTTAAACCATTTTCTTGATACCCTCAAACAAAAACTTAGTGCACTTACTAACAGACTTCGCCGCTATAAACTCACCACACTACGCAAAACCCAGAACAGGCAATTTCTTAACAATGAAAAAGTATTTTATAGAACATTACATGACCCCCACTCCAACAGCGACTCTGAACTTCCCACAGCAGAAGATATGCACCATTTTTGGTCGGATATATGGTCTAACCCTGTGGAGCACAAGAACGCTGATTGGATTAAATCTGACAAAGAATCACTCACCTCCATACCTGATATGCCATTTGAAGAAATTAGTCTTGATTTATTACAATCAGTCATAGCTAAAACACATAACTGGAAAGCTACAGGCTCCGATAAAATCCATAACTACTGGCTAAAGAAACTGACCTATTTACACCCAATCTTTCTTAAACATATTAACGAATTTATTCAAGCTCCTGAAACATTGCCTCCATACATAACCCAAGGGACAACATATATGCTACCAAAAGACAATACTGACACAAAAAACCCTGCCAAATATAGACCTATAACCTGCCTCCAAAATATTTACAAAATCATAACATCATGCATTAGTAAACTTATCTACAGACATTTAGATACACATAATATACTAATTGAACAGCAAAAAGGGTGTCGCCCAAATAGTCAAGGCTGTAAAGAACAGCTGATTATAGATGCTGTTATTTCAAAACAGGCAATAAAAAATAAAAGAAACATTTACACTATGTACATAGATTATAAAAAAGCATTTGACTCAGTACCACACACCTGGTTGATCTATATCTTAAATCATTACAAAATTCACCACACCATCATACAGTTCCTTCAAAATACAATGCCGCATTGGTCTACAGTTCTCAAAATATTTACTAAGACTACAAATATAGAGACTGACCCAATCAACATCCGCAGAGGTATTTTTCAAGGAGATTCTCTTAGTCCGCTTTGGTTTTGTCTAGCACTCAACCCACTGTCTAACCTTCTCAATAGTAGCAAATCCGGATTCTCACTGAATTTTGAAAACACAACTTACACACTATCACATTTAATGTATATGGACGACATTAAATTGTATAGTCATAACCTGGTACAGATTCATAAGCTTGCAGATATTACACAATCATTTTCATCAGATATAAACATGGAATTTGGCATTGACAAGTGCAAAATTCAGTCGATTCGAAGAGGTAAAGTAGAACATAATACGTATACGTTAGATAACGGAGAGCAAATAGAACCTGTTGACGATGTAACTGGGTACAAATACCTCGGTTATCAACAGACTCAACAAATTCATCAAAAAACAACTAAAAATACACTGAAACAAAAATTTGCAGCCAGGATTCACAAAGTTTTAAATACTCATCTCAACGCACGCAACACAATTAAAGCAATAAATACATACGCAGTACCTATCCTTACATACTCATTCGGAATTATACAGTGGTCACAAACAGATCTTTGTAACCTACAAAGAATAGTTAATACCTTAATGACTAAATACCGCAAACACCACCCACGAAGTTGCAGCCAGAGAATTACCCTGCCGAAAACCGAAGGTGGAAGAGGTTTAATAGACATTAAAAATCTTCACAACAAGCAGGTAAGTTCACTAAGAAAGTTCTTTCATGACCTCTCATCCCACTCTACAATTCACTTGGCCATCGTCAAATCTGATAAAAGATATACTCCGCTTAATCTTACAGACCACAAAAAACAAAAAAGTGAAACAATCACACAGCCCCATCAAAAGCTACAGGCGTGGATACAGAAATCACTCCATGGCAGGCATCGATTAGACCTGATCAACCCCAACGTTGACAAGCTAGCTTCAAACGCGTGGCTTAAGAAAGGTGAGTTGTTCCCTGAAACTGAGGGATTTATGTTAGCCATCCAAGATCAAGTAATAGACACTAGAAACTACAGAAAATACATCATTCGCGACCAGAACTCATCCACAGATTCCTGCCGCCACTGTCATGCTGCCTCAGAATCCATACAACATATAACAGGAGCATGCCGATCCATAGCTCAAACAGACTACAAACACCGTCATGACCAAGTTGCCGCTATTATTCACCAATACCTCGCACACAAGTATCACCTGATTAAAGACAAAACTTCTTACTATAAATACACACCTCAGGTTATTTTAGAGTCATCCGAACACAAACTATATTGGGACAGAACTATCATTACCGACAAAACAATACACTACAATAGACCAGATATCACACTCCTCGATAAAACTACAAAAACTGTATACCTTATTGATATAGCAATCCCGAATACCCACAACCTTGTATCGACCCATACTGAAAAGATTACAAAATACAAAGATCTTTCTATAGAAATAAAATCCCAATGGCGAGTGAATACCGTAAAAATGGTGCCAATTATTGTTTCGACTACAGGAGTTATTCCTCGCACCTTACACGATAGCCTTAAAGTCATTAATGTCCACCCGCTCACTTTCATTACACTACAAAAAGCTGTCATTTTAAACACTTGCAGAATAGTTCGTAAATTTTTAGCCATAGACCAATAAGTTCGCAATGAAATCAAATCACATCTTCAAATTCACATCTTCAAATGAAATGCTATATTCGTTTGGCCAAATGCCCGCGAATATGGTAGAAAAGTTACCTCTACATGGAGAGCAAAAATGTAAACAAAATATAATAATAATAAAATAAATAATAATAATAACCTAAGCTAAGCTTAGTGGGTGCTACAATATGGGTAACGTAGACGGAGTAGGCCTATGCGAAGATGGCAGAAATCAAGATAAAAGGGAGATGTCTTTAGCCACCTGCGGGACACTCGTTTAAGCATGTAAAACGTGCCCTTGCGGCTTGCTTACTGAAAAAGCCTTACATTTCATAGGGAGACGAGTACTTAGGTTGGCAGTTCCAGTTACGTAGTACTTACTGGGCGTCACGTTACGATTCAATTATTCATGTATGGATGCGTTTGGTGGTATGGTCCCCATACCCGTTAATTCTATTTTGTTTTTATTACCTAGACTTGTTATTAAAATACAATACTCGTATACTCACATTATGAAAATTTTAAGTGTAAACGTATATCTGTTATGGTTCAAAAGATTTTATTACGCAAAAAACGCCGAAAAAAACATATGTAATGATTGTATTGGAAAACCATAAAATTATTATCTTTACATTAATTGGGCGCATAGCTCAATATCCTTAGCTTATCAAGGACCTATTATTGTATGAAAGTTTCCGGTACCGCGTTTGCGGTGAAAATTCTCTATTTTTTGGTTCAGCGTAGTCAAGTCAAAAGTATTTTATAACGTTCGGCAAATGTTCAGCTGTTCTCGTACCAAAAGCCCGACCAGGCAGGAAGGCAAAACTATGTATACATACCAAATTTCATCAAAATCGTTAGAGATGTTTCCGAGAAACCAATCGATACTAATATTATTCGATAATATTAATCGATACTAAATGCGAAAGCGGGTCTGTTTGTCTGTCTCTCAGCCTGTTACCTCTTCACGCTTAAACTGCTAAACCGATTTGGATGAAATTTGATATAGAGATAGTTTGAGTCCCGGGGAAGGACATAGGCTACTTTTTACTCCGGAAAATACCCTCAACCGCGGTAAACGAATTTAAGGCGGACGAAATCGCGGGCAGAAGCTATAGTTACATATAAAATAACGTTGAGGCTGACACTGTTATAGGTATTTATTTACTTACTTTGCATATTTATGTATGTTTATCTACGGAATCCTATTTATGTATGTTTATTGCGTCCACATGAGTTTTTTTTACTTCATAGCTGTTTCTCGCCGTCTACTCAACTAAAATTGAGTGGGTTAACTTCAAACTCAGATAAATCCACTCTAACCACTTGGGAGATTATTGAAAAAAAGTGATAATTCGGTTCTTTGAAAGGCAAAATATTTTTATTATGGCTAAAGCATTAAAAAATCGATCCTGTTCAACAAACTCAGCTTAAAAACCATATAAACTAGTGTATTCTTTAAAAAAATATATTTTATTTACCTTCATTTGATATAATCGTTTGCAATTTATCTATCTTTGAAAAAACTCAGTGTGGATTTGTATAATTTTCATTTAACAGACCTGGATTTATCTAGATTTGAAAAAAATACCGCAGATTTATTGATGCAGAGTTGACGTCAACTGACAGCCATATTGAACAAACTTCTTTTGCTGATTGGCTTTGATGGACTTGCCTTCATTTGAAATAAACTGTTATATGGATTTACCTGATGTTGATAAAATAGATCTTAACTTTATTTTTCTCAAAAACTACACGAAATTATACTTAACCCGTGAAATAGAAACAAAACCAATTTCTTAACCTTTTATTATATACAAAAATCTTAAAAAAATTCAGAAATGGATTTATCCGAGTTTGAAGTTAACCGACTCAATTGTTGTCTTTTAAACACTTCGCTCTTCCCCATTTAGAGATATGACCGCCTGTTCTTGACCTCTGTTTATTCGAACGTTACTGACATGTTCTATATTTCTATGTATCTGAGATGTGCAATAATAGTACATTCCTACAGAGGCCGGGACGAAAGGGGTTGCCGGCCGAAGACATATAGACGGCCGAGCAAAGCGAGGTTGGATAGGTCTGAGGCGGGCAACCTCTTATTTCCCGCCGAGGTATGTATAGTGCTTTTTTCAAACATGCAATGAAATAAACAACAAAAAAATCAAAGTTATATTTTTTGCATACGTATAGTGGTAGAATGTCATGATGCCTGTGCCACCAATCTGTGTGGAAAGGAAATTAAAAAACAGGACTTTGCCGGCCTAGGCCTGCATTATTTGTATAAAGTTCCATTAACAACCTACCTAGCCACACCTGAAACGTCATACTTCGCAGCCTATTATAAGGAACATAACAGCAATATTTCATTGCATGTGTGAGAAAGGAGTATTTGTATGGTATTGTACATAATATACAAGAATTGCTTGTATAAAGTAATTGGATTTCCGAGTAACCAATTACATATATTTTAAATATACATGTATATTATTTATATATCTAAAAATGAAATATATATATATTTATATGGATGTGTGTATATATGCTTGCACGCCAACACATACACACAAATATCCTTTTAATATATATACACACATCTACGTTATAATTCTAATTTTAATTTAGGCTTAATATAAAAATATAGTTAAATACGCTAATAAGAATATTTTGTAAACCATGCATGCGGCCTTATTTTATCTTTGCTTAAAAAATAAAATAAATTAATTAAAAACATCATGAAATTGATATTGCGAAGAGCACAGATTATTCTAAAGCTCAGGTCTCACCTATTTAGGAAGCAGTCTCTAGTATTAAGGAAAATTTAAAATGATCTTTGAGAATTAAATTATTATATGTACAAGAATTACTCGTTTAAAGCAACAGGATAATACGCAGATATTCATCAATATAGGTTAATTAGTCACTACAGACATGCATTAATCCATTAGCGTACATTTACGGGTACGGCCGCATTGCTCACATTTCATTTATAAATAAGTAGTCGCCGTGTGTACATCAATGTATTAAAACGCCAACGTAAAAAGAGGGGTATTTTGAGTGCTATGTGTGTATCTGTGTATCTGGGCTTACGTCTATGGCGTTGTAGTTCTTAAAAGGATTCTTTCTAAGAGTGTCAATGGCTTTTGATTTTAATTGAAAACAAAATTGAAATTGGCCTAAATAAAGGACTTGTGGTGACAGTCATGAGTGTCCTCACGTGTATCCATGATAATGAGAAAGATATTTAGTTACCGCCAAATACACAAGCACCTTTATGGATATGTCACTCATTGCATTGAACTCATTGCAATCGAATAGTAGAAATCTATACATGTATCTTGTATATATTTCATACCGGCGTACCTACATTTTTGATGTCTATTATAATATAGATTCTACAGAACGTCTTACATACCAACATTTCTAAAACAACTGTTTTTGTTTGTTTTTTGTCATTACTGTCAAATAGGTTTTTAGTCAATTGTATTTATTTTATTCTTATTATTAAGGTGTCTTTAAGGCTAGAGATTATTTTTCATCTCTCCTGTTTGGAAAGTATTTTTTTATTGATAGGATTAGCCACGGAGGCGAAGATAACTTAGTTAAAGTGCCATTCTATAGAACTTTCTAACTATGTAAACAAACCGCCATATTGAAATTGTCTCTGACTGATGAATTTACTAGTGATGGGCAAGAATCTTACTTACTCCTTTACTTATGTCAAAACATATCGAATAGTAAAATACCGAAAGTAAAAAACAAGTAGGTAATTTTTAATTTATTTAATCCCGATCAGAAAGACAATCGGTACTTGAAGATGATGTATTGATGTATCACCAGTATTTACGAGATTTGCTCCCGGCAATATTAAGCAATATCAGGATTCGTGTTCGGTAGCAATAGAAATAAGTGTTAGAAAATTCAATAACAAAGAAGACATAGCCGTACCTGCCAAGTAAAACAGTGAAAGATTAAAATAATATTGAGACCGTTAATGATTCAACCGTCATCGTTTTAATTTATATAAAAATGTAGGGTTTCTTTCATTCCGTAAAACAGTACAAAACGACCAAATTAAATATTTCGAAGTTAAAATAACTTTTAAAAAAATGGTGCGAAATAATAGAAAAAGTTAATGAGAAACAGGGAATTGAAAAGATTAACTTAAGTTTACGTATTTAATGAAATTTTAAATTGATAAAATACCGCGTAATGTATACGATCGCTTTGGCAGGTACAGAGCGCGAGTTGGGTAGTGTGTAATGGCTTTAATATATGACCAACAATTCTTTTTTTTTTTTTTTTGTATGTTTTTTGTGTCGTTGTGGATTCTTCACGCAAAATCGGCTACACAGATTTCAACAAGTTTTGATACACGGGTAGCTAGGTATATGCAAATGGTTATAGGATACTTTTTACCCGACTACGCCGAAGAAAAAAGAGGGTTATGATTTGTTTCTCCTCCGCGGACGAAGTTTGCGGGCACTTTCTAGTATATAAACTCCGATCGATACATTAAACTACGCATTTATTACGATCTATATATCTAGGTTAATATTTTAATAATTTTACAGTTGGCTTATTTTTGTTCACTTTTCTCTATTCTGCTGCCCGCCATAATGCCATGATAGCATGAGCATGATGAACAACTCGATAACAGTCTTGTCGGCCGTGACAAGTGGCCAGTGCGAAAAGGTTGGAGGTTGGAAGTTAACTTTATATTGTAATTGATTATTCTCAAAATAACTTAATAAAATGTACCTGCAATTTTACTTTCCTTACAGTCGAAATGAAAAGTTGTGTTTAACTCGGGTGAAATTACCCATTTCACCTTAAAACTATTGGCACTTTCACTTGAAATGGGTCACTCTTGCATGGCACACCCTTGGTTAACAGTCTAAATACTATTAATTTCTTTGGGTTGTATAATCAGAAGCTATGACTAGATTAAATATTCGCCAGTAAATTTACAAATATACTGCTATAGCTGTGGCCGAGATATTGATTAATTGGAGATTTTGCTATGTCACGTCGAATTTGGTCCGTATTTCCATCATTTTGGTCAAAATGAACATCCCATATCTACGAACGACGTCATCTAAAATTGAACAAGCGCAGGCTCTAGTGGGTGGGGCTTAGTCAAATCATAATAGAAATGGCAGGCGGCGGGTGCCATTACTGAATCGTGTTATGCTATTCCCGTAAAACCCCGTTAATACGACTGAGGAAGCTAGCCAAAACGCTACGCGGCGCGCCTTAAGCAGTTAAACCTATTTTACAATTACAAATTCTATATATAATACATTGGTGAGATAGATCAGTATGTTTTACATAGTGCTCGCTTCGTCCAAAGACAGTAAATATGCATCGTACCACATAATAAGGAAAATGCAGGCTGTATTATATTTTCTTTGTAGAAACCAGTTTAGATTTCAGCTCAAACAGTAAAGATAATGAATAAATACAACCAGGTTGTCTACTAAACCTATGAACATAATAAGATATTTTATTGAATACTCGTATATATGTTGAAGACAAGGTTCCCGCAACTTCATTCATATTTATTATTCAGGAAAAAGTCATAGCGGTCTATTAGCATAGTCGAGTAAAAAGTATCTTGTAATGACGAGCTTTCTATGTTTAGCTATGATTGTTCATAAAAAAAGTGATATCCGTCTAGCCGTTTTTACATGATGAGGCCTATAATATAAAGATATCCCGACCGAGTTATGGCTTGAGTGGATCACTAATGTATGGAGACAAAAAAAACCTATTTAATTCGTAAAAAACGGTCCTTGTGGTACATTGGCTACCTACACCAAAAAACGGTCCTTATGGTACATTGGCTACCTACACCAAAAAACGGTCCTTATGGTACATTGGCTACCTACACCAAAAAACGGTCCTTATGGTACATTGGCTACCTACACCACAAAAAAACATGACCCGAAGTGCCATACTTTTTTTTTAATCATCTAAAATGCAATTTTGAGAGACAGCTCAAAAAGTTTGTAACTCATTTAAAGTATGTTCCAGTTGGAAGTTACAGAGATGATGGTAGATAATGAATCCTGAGAAATTATTATGAAGAAAAAATATAAAGATTTTTCAATTCCACCACGACGTTACAAAAAAATCGCCCTAGAGCATGTCAGACCATGCTCAGTGTAGGGTTCCGCAGCCTTTCATACAAAAAATGCACTCCAAATGATAAAAATACGATATGAAAAAGTGGACTAGCAAAAGAGCGTATCTCCACGGCACTTACGTCCTTTTGCTGAGAAACGCAGTTTTTTGGCAATTACTCAAAAACGGTTTATCCGATCATGTTGAACACAATTCACAAATCTGGAGTATTCTATTGTGTTCCAAAATGCCTTTTTTTTCTTAAGTATATTTACATTAAAATCGCCCGATATGATTATCTTCTTATCTATTTCCGTTGTAGCCTATGTAGTAGTAATTCCAGTTTATTAAAACAATGCACTTCAAAACGATTTAACTTCAAAACTAAAACAATGCACTTTTTTAATAATACAGTTAAATTAGTCAGTCTATGTATTTTAGTTTTCAGTCTAATCGAAATCTACCATATATATAATTGGGCGTTTTGGGCACGTATTATCTTCATTCATTTGCAGAGTATCAATATGCATCTTTGGCCTTTAGTATCAAAGTGCCCTGAAGTACTGTAATTAAAATAAATTAAAATTAAATAGATGTTGAAAGTACCTATCTACGTAAATATTGCCTTTTATTCGCATTATTGTATATAACTGCATACTGACTGCGTAGTGTGGATTTACACAATCACGAGAATATTTACTGTAAACATTATCATCTGTACATAAGATTCAACCAAATTTTTCGCGTTACCGGTAAACGGGTTAACATTGATCATACATTTTCAAACTGTAAGGAGTGTATTTCAGAACGCGTCAAAGATTTTTTTTTTAACGAAGTTGCCAACCTTAAGAATAAAACCTCGTAAATACGTTTAGAAACAAATTTCTTAAGGATTAAAAATGAGTGATTAATGTTACCCCGTTGATCAAAGTAACCCCAGTTTACCGGTACCGCAAAAAACTCAATTTATACCTGCTGTGTGTGAAGTGGTCATTAAGCGAAGATAAGTTTGAGGCAGCCGATTGATTATGTTGGTGGTTTCTTTGTGTAAATGGATAAGCTGCAAAATATATTTTGTTCGATTGCTATATGACCGCTGTATCAATGTACCCTCATTGCCCCTACGATGCTATGCCTGTGTGTCGCAACAGGGGGTGGAGGCATACAAACTCAGTAATGGATACCTCAAGCATAAATTACACTAAAACATCTGAACAAAGTGAAAGCGTATAGCGTGTTAGACACAAGTTCCCTAACTGGTGAGTACCATTTAGCATGGAGTCAGCTCCGAGGCTCATTATTCTACGGGAACACTTCACTAGCGTAATCTGTCTCTTGGCGAAACTGATGCGCTCTATCATCGCTATATATGGATTACACGGGTAACTTGAGATATCTAGTGACAATGGTTCATAGCTGTGCTTTGTAGTATAAGGCTTCTGAGCGATACTATAGTCGTACTAGCAACATCTAATTAATGTTCATGGCACTACAACGCCTTTTTTCGCAGTTCATACATTTTGTAATTTTTATTTCCGCTAGTCTGTATGTATGTGCCACTACTTGGCAAAAGTCTCTCCCATAGATTTCCATCAGTCCCTATTTAATGCCTCTTCCAGCTAGTTGCTGAGGAATGCGTCCAAGTCGTCCCACCACCTCCGTCAGAGCCTACCTCGCCTGCGTCGTCTTTTGGTGGCTATGCTGCCTATCTTTCCGGATGCATGCGACAGACGCGGCCTGCGCAATTGCTTGGTCAATAATAGTATTGACCACGTCAGCGATGCGTTCCACCCGCCTAATTCAGCTAAAATTGAAATTACTATGTAGAACATCATATTAAGAAAACCTGCCAACTTAGGCACTCCTTCCCTTGGCCAGGATGTAATATTTTTTTCTAGCGATAGGTAGGTATAAACTATTTAGATACAACCCGGGTGAAGTAGGTAGTCAGTTAAACGGGGTTAGATTTGTAAGGACTAGATTGTACTTAGACTAAGTAAACAAAACTTCGTAATTGCAAAATGCCTCAGTGAGTATAATGACAGCGCACGGACGGCTCTGCCTACAATTAACGTTTCCCGCGCAAACGATCTTGCACGCAGCGCGTGCGTCCAGTGTAATGCTATAAAAAACAAAATGTCGGACTTTTTGTTAGATTTAGAATATTTACTACAATTCAATTTAATAATAAAGAATTCAGACAGGGAAGAAAGTAAATAAATAATTATATCAAATTACAAATTTCTTATCCGATTTTAATTTTAATTTCACTTTAATAGTTTTTGCGGTATTTTGATATTTTGTTAAAAAAAGCGATGAATAAATTTCACGCATGTTCCCTATTAAAGTACCCAAATTTATATATAAATACATACAAATTCAACCATTTTTTGTTTTGTGGTATCACCTTGCACCTGAATACCTAAAATAGTAAACGAGCAAAGGCGCGGGAAAAAGCTAGCGTTTAAATAACGGAGGCAACTCTAGCACACATTCCAATGACGTCACATCGATAGCGGCGAGAACGCTCTCCGTCCATACACCAGTTGTATGGCCGGAGAGCGTTCTCGCATATCTGTTACGTAGTAACTTGTATATAATCTGTGGTACGGGGTACTTTTCGTCAAATCCGGTAGTTATGATTTTTGCTGACTGGTTTTTCATATTCACTCGCTTGAAAAAGTTCAATTTACAGCGCCAAACCGCGACTTTGGCTGACAAGCGCAGTTTTTCAGCAATAACTTAAAAACAGTATGTCCGATCATGTTGAAAACAATTTTTGTTGGAAGTATTTATTAAGCTTTATATTTGTATTTTTTTTTTTCATATATTTTGAAGGTACCGTTCGGAAAATAGAGGGGCACACAATTTTTGCTCTTTCCGAGCGAATATTTCCGAAAATATTCACTAAATCATTTTTTTTTTAAACTTCAAAGTGTTTTAGAAGACCTATCGAATGATGTGCCACACATTGATATTTGCTGATTTTTTTCAGTTTCGGTTGTAGGTATGTATAGAGTGCCCCCCCTAGAGATATATATATATATATATATATATATATTTAACTGTGAAAGTTTAGCGCCTCACACAAGACATCTATGTTCCAAATTTCATCAGTATACGTCTCATAGTTTTTGAGTAAAATGCCTGTGACATACGGCCGGACGGACGGACGGACATGACGAAACTATAAGGGTTCCGTTTTTGCCATTTTGGCTACGGAACCCTAAAAACGACTTGACAGTCCGCACACTCTACTTGCACAACGTCGTCTCCGCGCAACAATAGTTAACTCACAATCCGATAGAAGCATACAACGTATTATACTGACTGACCCAAATAATAAATAGTGTTTAGCCTAGGTACAATAAGTGCCTCTGCCCCATGCGCCCTTGCGCGGCTGCACCCACCCGCTAGGAGCCGGGGACGCTGCGGCGTCCTGAGCCTACCACACCGATGACGGTCAAAGCAGACATGCTACTGTTCTAATTAAATATTATCTAGGTATAGGTACCTGCAAAACTAAGTTCAGGATTTCTAGTGGGCATTTTCCACTACAGTTGTTGGGGAATTGGTTGACAAAATCGTTTTTAGGTATTAAAAATAGTATTTTTATCGTAAAAAAATTTAACGTCTTTATAAAAAGCCGTTTGAAAAAAAAGTGTTGTGATCTAAATACTTTGTGTTTACTTAACATGTCATCCCAACCCACAACTATTGAAATTACCCACATAATAACAGTATCAACAAGAGTATTTCGTATGAATAGAGCGAGAACAGCTACAAACTTTCTGGATAGCCCTCGTATATAGGTGGTTATTTAGTATTGCATTACCATGAACTTGGCTCTCGAGAAGAAATTGATATTAAGAAGGTGCCCGCATGTCCGTCAGCGGAGGAGAAACAATTATAACCCTCTTTTTTCTTCAGCTGTCTGTGTGCCAAAAATAGTTGAAGTTTGTACAGCCGATTTGGCGCGATGAAGCCGCAACGACACATACGAACATACAAAAAAAACAAAAAAAAAATCCTTTCCGTGACCTCATAGTCCGTCCGTTACAATATTTTTTTTTTAAATTTAATTACATTGAAGATATTTTCAAAAACCCGGCCAAGTGCGAATCTGACTCGCGCACCGAGGGTTCCGCACAAAATAAACGCTACAAACGGTAGTATCTAAAAAGATCCAGTGTTAGCAGATCCCTACTCGTAAGCAAATTTTACGCGTTGCTCGATCATTTTACATTGGCTATTGATTTAGACAGATAGACATTAAAATTATACTATTTTTAGTATTTGAAAATGAAATACTTCATCATTTGTGAAAATTTCAACTGCTATAGCGTTTCATAAGATACATATACAGTATGGTGACAGACGGACAGCGGAGTCTTAGTAATAGGATCCCGTCTTACCCTTTGGATACCGAACCCTAAAAAGTACCGAAATCAAAATTATGTTTACTTTGCTTGATAGAGGAGTTGATAGTGCAAAATTTATGAAAACGAGTTGATTTTTTTATTGTTTTAACAATAAAAAAATCAACTCGTGTTCAATCTTAACAACATTTTTCCTGGACATATTCGAGAAAGGTGGCCATCCCTAATTTAATTTCAGAATATCAAATCAAATTAAATCAAAATATTCTTTATTCAAGTATTAGTTACAAGCACTTTCGAAATGTCAGTTACATGAGAGTGAATGTTTGCTGGGAGAAATACAATATGATCCAACATTTGCTGCAAGGATTAGGGAAACCCAGAAAAACCTAATCAGATCATTTAACTTAAGTGTAATATTATTGATAAAATCATCATTTTTAAAATTAAAATAATCAATAACATAAATCCCAAAAGGATTGTCAATAAAATATAAATAATCTAGAATGTGTCTAGAATAAAACTCTAAATGTCAGAGTATATAAAACAATTAAGATTAAAATAATAATAATACCTTAGGTATTCCTTAAAATAATTATTCATATACCTACATGACGCTATAATTTACATTAATCCCACGCGGCTTCATCATTCTTGTAGTCTTGTGTGCTATACTAAGCTTTAGAAAATAATTTTCGTTTCACAATATTTTTGAATTTACCAATAGACAACTCAGTTATGCTGCCAGGAAGTTTATTATAAAATCTCACACAGTTACCCATGAATGATCTCCTTATTTTATGGAGCCTAGTAGCAGGCACTGCGAGCTTATGCTTATTTCTAGTATTAATATTATGTATATCACAGTTCTTCTTAAAGTCGGTAATATTTTTATGTACATACATAATATTCTCATAAATGTATTGACAATGCACTGTCATTATATTAATGTCCTTAAACTTATCTCTAAGCGACTCTCTATAGTTCATTTTATATATCGCACGAACAGCCCGCTTCTGCAGAACAAATATAGTATTAATGTCGGAAGCACTGCCCCATAGTAAGATGCCATACGACATAATACTGTGGAAATAACTGAAATACACTAATCGAGCCGTTATCACGTCTGTTAATTGACGAATCTTACTTACTGCAAAAGCTGCAGCACTCAGTCTATTCGAGAGGTTAGCAATATGGGGACCCCATTGGAGCTTAGAATCTAATGTTATACCGAGAAAGACTGTACTATTAACTAGTTCCAGTTCCTCACCTTTAACCATAACGCTTGCTTGCTCGTGTTTTACGTTACTCGTGACAAACTTAACACATTTAGTCTTTTTCTCATTCAAAAATAAATTATTTATATTAAACCAATTTACTACTTCACAGATAGCATTGTTTACGTCATTGTAGGATCGTTGATTTCGTACGACTTTGAAAATTAGAGACGTATCATCTGCAAACAAAACTATCTCATGGTGGGTCTTTACGAGGTGTGGCAAGTCGTTTATATAGATAAGGAACAGGAAAGGTCCCAATATTGATCCCTGCGGCACACCCATAGAGACTAATGACCCCGGTGAACGCTTTCCATTCACGTCAACCCTTTGTATTCTACCATTTAAATAAGACTAATAAATTTAGTGCTAATCCTTTAACTCTGTAGTGGTGTAGCTTCCTGATCAGTGTCTCATGATTAACGCAATCGAAGGCCTTAGATAAATCACAGAAGATGCCTAAAGCATCTCGCGATTCCTCCCAGGCATCGAAAATGTGTTTTACGAGCTCAACTCCGGCGTTGGATGTCGAGCGACCCCGCGTAAAACCGAATTGCTTACTATGCATCAAATTATTCAAATTAAAATGTTTTAACAATTGATATAGAATTAGCTTTTCAAAAATTTTACTAAATGTAGGTAGTACAGATATTGGTCTAAAGTTAGTGGGGTCAGAGGTACTACCTGATTTAAATAAAGGAGTTATTTTGCTATGTTTCATCAGATCAGGAAACTCACCGCAGTCAACACTGTTATTGAATATATCTGCCAAGTCAGGCGCTATTACTTCTATTAGGGATTTGACAGCATGGACTGAGACCCCCCATAGGTCATTGGTTTTTTTGACATTAATTGATTTAAATGCCTTTACTACATCTGAAGGACTGACATGTTCAAAATAAAAGTCCTTACTACATTCTGGGACGTTTTCTTTTAACAACAAAACGGCAGACGAAGGTGATGAATTTAAACACTTTGTTGTGGATACTGGTAATATGTTTAGTTTGACCATTGACTATGTATAAGCTTATGTAAGATGTAAGATCAGTTTAAAGTGTCATTCTATAGAACTTGCAAACAATGTAAACAAACGACTTAACTTTGTTTTGTCCCTATTTCTTCTTGAATTTTCACATCACCTCATCAAACACCATTGAAAGCATAAACTATTGAAACGGTCGTTACCGTAAAATACAAAACCATACAATACATAACTATGTAATGGATATTTCATTAAAAATTTAAAATGGTTTCATAGTTATGTTTTTAGGACCTGAAGAAATGGCGTTTTTGTTTCTTTTAAATTCTACAACCGTCTATGATGGGTAGTGTTGTGATTAAAGTTGGTGATATATTAAAGCCGCTGCACACTACCCAACTCGCGCTCTGTACCTGCCAAAGCGTTTGTATACATTACACGGTAGTTTGTAAATTTTAAATTTCTATAAATACGTAAAATCAGATTATTTCTTTTTAATTCCCTGTTTCTCATAAACTTTTTCCATTCTTTCGCACCATTTTTTTAACATTATTTTAAATTCGTATAATTTCATTTGGTCATTTTGGACTCATTTAAGAAATGAATGAAACCCTACATTTTTATTAAAATTAAAACAATGACGGTTGAATCATTAACACTTTCAATATTATTGTACTCTTTCACTGGTTTTCTTGGCATACTGGCATGTAAGGGTATGTCTTCTTTGTTATTGAATTTTCTAACGCTTATTTCTATTGGTACCGAACACGGATACTGATATTACTTATTATTGCCGGCAGCAAATCTCGTAAATACTGGTGATACATAATCTTCAAGTACCGATTTTCCTTCTGATTGGGATTAAAGAAATTAAAAATTAAGTACCTACTTGTTTTATACTTTCGGTATTATACTATTCGAAATGTTTTGACATAAGTAAAGGAGTAAGTATGAGTCTTGCCCATCACTAGTAAATTCATCATTCAGAGACAATTTCAATATGGCGGTTTGTTTACATAGTTAGCAAGTTCTATAGAATGGCACTTTACGTTTACGTTGGATAGATAGAAAGTTTAATTTTTAACTAAAATCAATGTCCTTATGTTTATAGTTGCCGCATACTCGTAGTCAGTCTTGGAAAAGCTATCGTCCTTTATCTACCCCGGACTTACCCTTATCGATGGATTGAGATGTCATGTCGATTTATTTGAGAAAATTATACGTTCCTACATACTCTGTCGACACGTTCGGCTCAGTGGGTTGCACAACAGCCTATGAAGCTGGCGGCCCCGGGTTTTAGAATGTATGTATATATTATGTATATCGTCGTCCCAGTACCCATAGTACAAGATTTGCTTAGTTTGGGAATAGGTCGATTTGTGTAAGATTGTCCCTGATTATTTATATGAACTCTAAAAGCCTACCTAACTTAAGGGGCTACCCAGATAATTTAGGTAAATAACACCGTTTTTAAAGTGATATAATATTATTCCATTTGGTCCAAACCACGTTAAATATATATATATTGTAGCTTGGTGTTTGGCCTATATTTTTGACAACTGGAATGTAATTATTGTGACCCTTAATAAATCAAGAGAAACAAAAATATTCGTAAAGTCCTTTTTCCACCTTAAATTGGTATAGACTCCCTCGTCAAGCAACGCTTATACATGGGACTAAAACCGATAAATGAGTAATGATGTTCCCTTGAAAATTGTCAACTGGTTTTTAAATAGGTTCTATAGTTTTTAAGTAAAGTAGCAAAAACTGGTTTTTAGTGTTCCGTAGCAAAATGGCAAAAACGGAACCCTTATAGTTTTGTCATGTCCGTCCGTCCGTCCGTATGTCACAGGCATTGTACTCAAAAACTTTAAGATGTATACATTGATGAAATTTGGAACATAGGTGGATTGTGTAAGCCGCTACTTAGTTTAATTAATTTCTAGGGGGGGCACTCCATACATGTAACCGAAACTGAAAAAAAAAAAAATTCAGCAAATATCTATGTGTGGTACATTATTCGATAGTTCTACTAAAAACATTTTGAAGTTTTTAAAAATTTGTTTTGATTTAGTGAATATTTTCGGAAATATTCGCTCCGAAAGTAGCAAAAATGATGCCCCCCCCCCCCCCCCCAAACTTAATAAATAATTCCATAAATTGTTTTCAACATGATCGGACAAACCTTTTTAAGTTATTCCCAAAAAACGCATCTTCTCAGGCTCTTCAAAGGACGTAAGTGCCGGGGAGATACGCTCTTTTGTTAGTGTTTTTTTTTCATCTGTAGTGCATTTTTTGTATACGGATGCGGAACCCTACATTGAGCATGGTCCGACATGCTCTTGGCCGGTTTTTTGACATAAAAATAACGAATTTTGATAGCGTTTATCTTGGTTTTGGTGGTATATTGGTAACAACTGGGTGGTTGTCAACAAAATGAGACGCATACAATCCAACACAAAAAGTTACGGATCGAAGGTCGTTCTCGTATTGAGCCCCTTAATATTTGCTACTTCGTTCCTCCAATTCCAATCCAATGTTAAACATGGAGCAGCAGCTATTATTATTCTTATACTACTTTCACTTAATTTCACCAATAATAATATCTCTCGAAGACTATTTTCTAAATAAGTTTGTACATTTTGAACACTGGCCACATTATTGATTAAAGTTAACTTTCCTAGTTTGTTACCTTATTTTAAAGATTAATCAATAGTCATTTATTTTTCGTAATTAAGATTTTATCGACTATTATATTTTCTTAATTATGTAATTAATTTAACAGAACATAAATCAAGAATCAATATAATTACAATAAAGGTATTTTGTTACCAAACAAGGATGCTTTTAGATGTACCTGCAAATTTGTTGAGAAATAAGAAAAAACATATTAAACTCGAAACCTTTTTCACGACTACTACTGCCTATTAATTAATTCTTGACTATGATATACAATGGCTGCGTGGAATATCATTTCTTATTGATGGGTAGGATGATGTCAAATTGAAAGCAAAACAGTTATTTACGTAACCATGTACTTACCTACAAAGTTGTCTCCTTCATTGGTTCTACACAAAAATGTTCCAAATGATCGCATTATCAACTAATAATTGTCTTAGTTTTGTGTATTTATTCGGCTGTCTGTAATGTTTGTACTCTTTTTTTATTGTTTTGACCGATATCGAACAAATGCGGACTGTAAATCGGGCGTTTATTCTAAATGGGCTACTAAATCTTAGCACCCGTGTGCCAGTCTATGATTGTTGACATCATTCTAGGATATAACCTTCTAGTAATTAGCAGTATAATTGTGGATACTAACCGGTCAAATACTATTTCCCAAACTAGCGATATAACTTGTTTTGCCATGTTCTGAATCGCGCTATCGAAGTTTTTTTAAGTCGGTTGCATATAAGAGATAATTTTCGGACGAAATGTACCACATTGTTGGTAGTCAATAAGGTCTTATTTCATGCTTACGTAAACTCTTAGAGACTAGGAACAATGCGGCTACTTTTGCGATATAGTAGATTCACAATTTGCCTTCTTTACCTAGATTTTTACGCGTCTTCGTCAGTTGTGGACACATTTTGGAAATAATTATTTTATTGAATATAATAGGGATTCTAAAATGAATCGTCGGTTCTTTCAAGTACCATTAAAAGAATATCTATGTATTTGTAACTCAATTCCAAAACAATAGTTTTATAGGCGCATATTCGCTGCGACTGGCTGAAGTAGGTATAGGTCATTATTTTTTTCTAAACTTACCTACCCTAATTTTGAACACGAATATATATATTCGTGTTCAAAATTAGGGTAGGTAAGTTTGCACAGCTGTGTGCAAAATAATAGCAGTATGTATCTACCATGGTAAGTAGTTTTTAAAATAAGGCAGATGCAAAAAACTGCTCCTAAAGAGAATCTATGTACCCAAGGACTGTTTGTACTGGCCACTGAATCAATTAGTATTAAAATTCACAAGTTTCGAAAAGTACATTCCATATAAATAAAATTTTAAAAGTGTCTTTATTTTCGAGCCACCCACCTTTAAAAGAAATTTGGCAGTGGAATTTGAATCAAAAGTGTATGAAATTCGGTTGTATTGCCTTTGTGTTAAACGACTAAAAGCTAATGCAACTCTATTCTGATGGAAAATGACTCAAAGTTCATTGAATAGGAGAAGGCCTTTTAATAGATAGGCCTTTGGGCGGCTAAAGCTTATTATTGCTGTCTTCGAACCTGAATACACTTTATTGTTAACCCATACCACGATTATTTATAACTAAAATCTGAAGTCACATTTACATCTTGATTCGGCAAATCCGGCTTCACTGCTATTATTTTGCACACTACTTTAACGAATATTTATTTGAGGAACCAGTAATGTATATAGATCTAGTAATGTACGAAATTTTATTTCAAAGCCGACAATAAGAAAAACCAGACAAATTAAGCAGTTACAACATTTGGACCATAGACTATAGAAAAATATGACATGCGCGTTGACCATTTTGTTCATAAATAATAAAATAAACATAATAGTGCTGCGGCATTTTTTAGTAATTAATCAGTTTTTTTAACAAAATCGTTAAGAAGATTGGATTAAGTTTTTGTTTATGTTTTCTTATTCCTTTAGAGATTGAAAAATTATTCTTCGAAGGTTATGGCGCGCTAGAATGAAAATTATTATTATATTGTTTAGAGACATTGTTTATTACTGGATCATCTTTTTTGTAGATACCCAATCTTGGAACATTATACATGATTAGTTCTTGGCCATTTTTTATGGCTATCCCACTATATGTATATGTATATGTCATCACTATGTACAATTTGTTAAAATCAAGTTTAGATAATTTCTCACCGAATTAGAAACAAAAACGGGTACAAAAAACTTGTATTTAAGTTATCACTTTTAACGAAAAAGTCATTTTGGGAGTGGTTTTCTAGGTTCTAAGGGTGTAAATTTCGAAAATGAAGTCTATTTAAAATTCAAGATGGCATGCATCGCTCGTAGTGAAAAAGTCATCACGGGTATTGTTTTCTAGGTTTTCGGGGGTGCAGATTTCGAAAATGACGTCCATAATAAAATCCGAGATGGCGGAAATCACTTTTGGTGAAAAGGTCATCATCGGTGTCGTTGTCTAGATTTCGGAGGTGCAGATTTCAAAAGTGGCGTCCATTTTGAATGATATTAATTAACTAATCGTTAAACTTGATATTTGAACGAAATATAACCAAAGGAAATCCAAAAAATCCTTATCTCGACCATTACTGGAGCCGTTACGTTAGTTATTATATTATATATTACGTATAAAAGAGGAAGTCCTGACTGACTGACTGACTGACTCATCAACGCACAGCCAAAACTACTAACGCTAGAGAATTGATTTTTGCACATTCGGTTTCAAAGGATAAGAAAGCATTTTCCGAAATTCATCCCCTAACTGAACTTTGTATGTGAAACGTAAATCTTTCGACATAGAAACTTGAAATTTCGCGAAAGGATTGTGTGTTTCATTTAAATCAAGAAACTTAGAGAGAGAGAGGGTGGGAGAGAGGAAGTGAGGGAGGGAGAGAGGAAGAGAGGGAGGGAGTAGGGAGGGAGAGAGGGAAAGAGAGGTAGGGAGACACAAAAAATAGGTATCGTAGTAAAATTATGACACTGGTTTTCTTATGACGTTAACACTTATACTTATCGTTCGTAAACCGACCTTGCAGCATTTTTGCTATGGCTTAAAATACTATTCTTATGAAACGGCGAAGTACCTTCCGGAAAATTTCATTTTGGTCAGTGTCAGGAACTTCGCCTGTCTCTTCTTCTCATAGTCTATCAGTCTTTTAAATTAAGTGCCTGTGTTGCCTCCTTATGAAATAATATTCAATATCCCCATTTTCTCGTCGCTTTCTGTCGCTAAATATCTTCTGAGTATTTTTAATATTACGTTACAACATCGGACAACTGGCAGAAAAAAGTTTTCCTCATTTATAGCTCTGTTTTTACCTAAAATCTACACGGACGAAGGCGCGGGCGGCTGCTAGTTATTTATAAACAATGTTTAAATGTGTATTTTTAAGGATTTTTTAAATAAATTACTAGCCGACGCGTGGACGCCTTCTAGTTACAAATATACATAAATATTCCTACGCAATTTCGTCCGCGGAGGAGAAAAATGTCACAAACCTCTTTTCCGCTCTTACCTCCTTACGGGTAAAACGTATCATTAACCTCCTAAGACTCCGCAATCCGCATACAATTTTTTTTACAGAATTCAAAATTAATTCATAAACTTTTTTTGCTGGCTTTGCTTTGGAAAAGTAGCCTGCTGATACTTAACTAACAACAAAAAGTTAAGTTTGGGCCTAAGGAGGCTATAGCCAGATCCTAGAATTCCTAGATCCTGATCCAGTACCAAAAGTGGGTCCAAACCGTTTTGACGTGATAAAAGAACAAAGACCCATACCTAGATGGGTCATTCTTATTACAAGCTTTTATGTAACTCGCCGTATTCGTATATGCTGGTCATAGGAACTTTGAAATAAAATGTCGCACACCTACCGAGTTTGGATTTCTTTCCTTTAGAATCGTCTTGATAAGTAGTTAGGATGTCCAACGAAAAGTACAGTCGGCAATGAAAGTTTGTCACAAAATGCTGTTTTTGACACAAACTTATTTTTACCTATATTTAATGTTAAATGTTAGGTATTATTACATTTTAAATACGATAACGTTATTGTAACTTAACTTTGCATTTATATTTTATTTATTTTCTCATAATGAACGTACACATGCGCCATTTACACGTCCTTGTCCTAGTCGAGTCTATGACGAATAGATATCTAACAGTGCAACAGAATAAGGGTTTCAAAGCAAACATTAATGTCACATTAGCATTTTCTTTTAAAATTCATGTGATATTGTTATCTATAAGTAATTAAGAGTGCCAACTTATTTTTTTACGTCATGAAAAAAGGTAATTTTCAAAAGTTTTTTAATTATTATCACTAACCTTATTGCTGTTAAAACTTGTTTTATTCAATTTTATAAATACTCAAATGAAATAATAATTAATGAATATAAATAAAAGTTTCAGTAAGCAAAACTGGGCAATTTTATAAATATTATACGTAATACTAAGGCTGTTCTTAATAAGTGGGCCACGACATGTATTTTGCGGCTTCATCACGGCATAGCAATTTTTGGTACATGAGTAGTTGGGCATTCACACATGCTTTAGGATACTTTTTACTCGAATTACGTCTGAAGCAAAACAGAGGGTCATGACTTATTTTCTTCCTCTGCGAACAAAGTTGCGCGCGCCTTCTAGTGTAAATGTAAAGTTTACAATAAGACCTTTTATAGCAGCTGCAGTGGGCTAGTTGTACAGATTGGTTTGCAATCGCATATATTGACGGAGTGAGGAAGGAGTTTAACAACAATACCTTTTACCGTACCTATGGCCCCTCTACACGATCGCCGATCGTCGGCGAGCAGGTGGGACGCGGTTAAGCGGTTATAGGTTAGAAAGAGCACCATATACATCCATCTCTTCATGATCGGCGATCGTGAAGAGGGGCCATTAAGGCGAAGAAGGCTAGACGCATAATAAAGCTGTAATCTAGTGATAGGTATTTATCAAATATCGTGATACTTATTAATAGTCTAGTTTGACATTATGTTCAAAGACTCAAAAAAGGGATAAATTATCTTCTTCGACAGAGCTAAGCTCTGATAAAAAAAAAATTGCAATTTTAAAGATGTAGAAAAAATGTTATCTCCTCCTTGTAAATTATTTATTAAGGCAAAATCAACTGAGTCTCTAAATTATACAACTCAAGAATTACTTGATAGCTCATTAGAAGAGACATCAAAGAGCTTGGAGACTATAAATGACCCTGAAGTCATACGGGAGTTAAATTCAACAATAGATATGCTAAAAATTAGATAAGAAAGCGCTGAAAATGAATTGGAAAACACAATCATTGTTAATAACGAATTAAAGAGAGAAACACAAAAATTAACGAAAGAAATACACTTTCTGAAGAATATATGTAAGACTCCCATATCATCGGCAAACAAATCAATTAGTCGAACGAGTAAGAAAGGAAGAAGAATGAGCAGTCAAAGTCAAGCGTCAACGCCACTGAAAAACTTTGAATCTACACAAGACACGAAAATGGTGGAGCAAATAGTAAAAATGGAAGAGTACATTACTACACTTCAAAATGAGTAAGTGAAAGCAAATGAAGAGATAGAGAGTTTGAATTTAAAAATCAGAACATTAGAGGATACTTGGAAGATTTTGAAGAACCACAAAACACTATACGTAATACATTTAAGGAGACTACAGGTATCCAGGCAAAAATACTCACATCAATCGACCCATTGTATAAACAGCAAGCGAAACCACACAATAACAATAATATCAAGTGTAAAAATACTATCTATGTATTTGGCGGCCTTCAGTGTGTAGGAGCAG
Organism: Hedya salicella; assembly: GCA_905404275.2. Classification (NCBI taxonomy): domain Eukaryota; kingdom Metazoa; phylum Arthropoda; class Insecta; order Lepidoptera; family Tortricidae; genus Hedya; species Hedya salicella. Next base: position 83,788,799 of record FR990096.1, read on the forward strand.
CTTCTGAACTCTTACATATACAAAAGGAAAGTGAATACTCGTACAAGAGATACAAAATGCTCTCAATTGTTAAGCCATATGCAAACACAAAAGCTGTAATGGAAGAAATAAAAAAACATAATTTTGTTAATGGTGATAAAATAGTTCTGTCAGTTGGTGAATGTGATAGAAATGTTATAGACACTATACAAACATTAAATGAAACTCTAGACTACTTACAAAATCACTCAGTTCTAATATTAAGTGTTAGATCTAATAAGAAAGATGCTGATGTAATTAATTCTATCCTCTCTCAATGCTGCCTTGATAGGTATAACTGCAATTTTTTGGATATTTCTAAATGTAAATATAATAGCAAAAGGAAATATCTAAAACATTTATGTGAAACAATATATAACACGATTGATCAACAAGATACTATACATTTATGGAGGCTACTGTACCCCCCTCAAAAAATCTAATCAAGGCATTACAAGGACAAGACGATGTGCCGGAGGTATCACCAGTACCCCAAGGTGAAGACTTACATCAAGTTCAAAAACCAGAAAAATCTCTTTTTGCTTAAGCCAAAGTCGCAGAAAATCAATTTAGGATATTGCATCAATATAGCTAGTGTTTTGTCAAAAAGGGATATCTTAGAATTAGCCATAAATGAATTGTCAAACAATAGTGATACGCCACATGTCATATGTTTAACAGGAACTTTTATTAATAATAATAATAAATAAATGTTAAATTACCAAATTACACTCTGGGTGCAGCCTACTCGCGGGATACAAAAAGGGGAGGAGTTTGTATTTTAATAAAACAAGGCATACATTTTAGTGTAATAGAGGAACTTAAAGTGATGTCTAAGGAAAAAGCTTTCGAATGTTGTGGGGTAAAAATTCAACAATATAATGTTATAATTATCTGTATATACAGAACCCCAAACTCAAACCCTCAATATATTTTTCCAAATCTGGATAAACTCTTAAAGAAACTAAGTAAGCAATCTAATAAAATTGTTATATGTGGAGACTATAATATTAATATACTTGTTAAAAATCATATTAGTAAAGAGTTTAAAGACATCGTTCGAAATTATAAACTTACGTTACACATAAACAAACCGACTAGAGAGAAGACTTGTATAGACAACATTATTAGTAACATCAACAAAGCCACTGCTACCGTTCTACCTTTGGGCCTTTCTGACCACGATACTGCTCACATGCTCAGCTTTAAAGTCAATTCAAAGGTAGTAGAGTCGAAAATTGTGTATAAGTGTAAAAGAGACTATTGCTTGGAACATAATACAATTCCAGAAATGTCTAGCGAGTTTGTCATTCTCTGAGGTGTATAGATACACCTCAGAGAATGAAAATGATTTTAATGTAGCATTTAAAATATTTCATGAATTGTTGACCTTATTTTACAAGCTCTGTTTCCCTGTCCGACGAATAAAAGTCAATATTATAAAACATAAAAATCCAAAATGGATTTCGAATGGAATTAGGATCAGCTGCAAAAAAAAGACACAGCTCCGATTAAATTACTATAAAAGCGGACATATTAAAGAAAAAAACGCGAATACTACCGATTCCAAGACAACACTGCTTATTCTTTTGGGAAACAGGGGTAAAGTGAACAAAAATGATTTAATTAAATTTTATGAAACTTTGAACACAATTATATTTCAGGAAATTATTATGTTCACTTTTCCCTATTGTAAACAATTGACAAAATCTGAAAATGATACAAGATATATTTTAAATACATCTTTATATAATCTTTTAACATATAGTAGTAAGTTTAGACTAACACTACTAGTTAGTTTGTACTAACACGCTAACAAATATGTTAGTAATCATTATTTTTTGACAAAAGGTAAGTTGTACCTTTCCAATTATTGCAAACGACAAATAGTTTTGTCACTAGCCTATTTAATTGACATTTCTACCAAGAATTTGGTACATAACTCTGCTTCTATTGAGCAGTCCGACATTAATGATGTTATGTGTAATAATTTTAACTAAGTGATGAGACAATGGAGAAATCCTTTTCTGGCAATGAAAAGTATATCCACCTGGTTCATCAAAATATTCAGTGTATTAGAGGGAAAGATTTGCAGATTGAATTATTTTTAAATGCCTATAATATTGATATATTATGTATAACTGAACACTGGCTAACTTGCAATGAGATAATGCCCCAATTCAATAATCACCAGGTGGGTAGTTCGTTCACCAGACTTAGTTCCATACATGGTGGGTCGTTAATTATATTAAATAGTCAATTGAAATTTAAGGAACGTAAGGACATTGTATCCTTGTCTGTTGAACGGACCATAGAATTAAGTGCAGTAGAACTAGAGCAATTTATTGTAGTATGTGTGTATAGGCCGCCATTAAGTAATTTCGATGTTTTTCAAACTATTATGGAATATGTGCTTTTTAAGATATCGCGTACTCGTAAAAAATTACTTATTTGCGGCGATTTCAATGTAAATCTTTTGGAAAATTCAACACTAAGTATTAGATTGTTGAATCTATTCAAATCTTTTCGTTTAAGCCACGTATTTATGGAACCTACTAGGGTGACCGATACCAGCGCCACCTGTATTGATAACATTTTCACTGATATTTCTCCTTCTAAACAAAGTATAATCAGTAAATTAGAATCAGATCATTTAGGCCAATTAATGGAATTTGAGATATTAAGGGAAAATATAGTGAAAAAGCAAATTACTTTTGTACCGGTAACCACAGACCGTGTGCAAAGAATGAAGCAACATTTGTTTCAGGCGCTACCCGTTCTGTCTTCTGAAATGAGTCCTACGAGTAATCACATGTATGATTCATTCTTTACAACTTTTATGAAACATTATAATACAATATTTACTTCCAAATCGGTTGTGGCTGGCGGTGCACCAGAATTTAGCGAATGGGCAAGCAAAGCACTGTATGCCATGTATGAGGAACGGCGGTTTAAAACGAGTGATGAATTTAAAGAACATGTAAAGCAATATTCGAAACAATTCAAAATTGAGTGTCATATTGCCAAACGTAATTATTTATACCAGAAAATCAAAAATAGTTCTAATATTATCAAAACCACCTAGAAAGTGATTAATGCGGAGACTGGTAGATCAAGGCACGCAATTAGTGATCTAGAATTAAAAATTGATGGCAAAATTATAGATTCTAGTTTAGATGTAGCAACAGAATTTGAAAATTTCTTCACCGATATACCAGTATCCACAACAAAGTGTTTAAATTCATCACCTTCGTCTGCCGTTTTGTTGTTAAAAGAAAACGTCCCAGAATGTAGTAAGGACTTTTATTTTGAACATGTCAGTCCTTCAGATGTAGTAAAGGCATTTAAATCAATTAATGTCAAAAAAACCAATGACCTATGGGGGGTCTCAGTCCATGCTGTCAAATCCCTAATAGAAGTAATAGCGCCTGACTTGGCAGATATATTCAATAACAGTGTTGACTGCGGTGAGTTTCCTGATCTGATGAAATATAGCAAAATAACTCCTTTATTTAAATCAGGTAGTACCTCTGACCCCACTAACTTTAGACCAATATCTGTACTACCTACATTTAGTAAAATTTTTGAAAAGCTAATTCTATATCAATTGTTAAAACATTTTAATTTGAATAATTTGATGCATAGTAAGCAATTCGGTTTTACGCGGGGTCGCTCGACATCCAACGCCGGAGTTGAGCTCGTAAAACACATTTTCGATGCCTGGGAGGAATCGCGAGATGCTTTAGGCATCTTGTGTGATTTATCTAAGGCCTTCGATTGCGTTAATCATGAGACACTGATCAGGAAGCTACACCACTACAGAGTTAAAGGATTAGCACTAAATTTATTAGAGTCTTATTTAAATGGTAGAATACAAAGGGTTGACGTGAATGGAAAGCGTTCACCGGGGTCAATAGTCTCTATGGATGTGCCGCAGGGATCAATATTGGGACCTTTCCTGTTCCTTATCTATATAAACGACTTGCCACACCTCGTAAAGACCCACCATGAGATAGTTTTGTTTGCAGATGATACGTCTCTAATTTTCCAAGTCGTACGAAATCAACGATCCTACAATGACGTAAACAATGCTATCTGTGAAGTAGTAAATTGGTTTAATATAAATAATTTATTGTTGAATGAGAAAAAGACTAAATGTGTTAAGTTTGTCACGAGTAACGTAAAACACGAGCAAGCAAGCGTTATGGTTAAAGGTGAGGAACTGGAACTAGTTAATAGTACAGTCTTTCTCGGTATAACATTAGATTCTAAGCTCCAATGGGGTCCCCATATTGCTAACCTCTCGAATAGACTGAGTGCTGCAGCTTTTGCAGTAAGTAAGATTCGTCAATTAACAGACGTGATAACGGCTCGATTAGTGTATTTCAGTTATTTCCACAGTATTATGTCGTATGGCATCTTACTATGGGGCAGTGCTTCCGACATTAATACTATATTTGTTCTGCAGAAGCGGGCTGTTCGTGCGATATATAAAATGAACTATAGAGAGTCGCTTAGAGATAAGTTTAAGGACATTAATATAATGACAGTGCATTGTCAATACATTTATGAGAATATTATGTATGTACATAAAAATATTACCGACTTTAAGAAGAACTGTGATATACATAATATTAATACTAGAAATAAGCATAAGCTCGCAGTGCCTGCTACTAGGCTCCATAAAATAAGGAGATCATTCATGGGTAACTGTGTGAGATTTTATAATAAACTTCCTGGCAGCATAACTGAGTTGTCTATTGGTAAATTCAAAAATATTGTGCAACGAAAATTATTTTCTAAAGCTTATTATAGCACACAAGACTACATGAATGATGAAGCCGCGTGGGATTAATGTAAATTATAGCGTCATGTAGGTATATGATTAATTATTTTAACGAATACCTAAGGTATTATTATTATTTTAATCTTAATCGTTTTATATACTCTGACATTTAGAATTTTATTCTAGACACATTCTAGATTATTTATTTTTATTGACAATCCTTTTTGGATTTATGTTATTGATTATTTTAATTTTAAAAATGATGATTTTATCAATAATATTACACTTAAGTTAAATGATCTGATTAGGTTTTTCTGGGTTTCCCTAATCCTTGCAGCAAATGTTGGATCATATTGTATTTCTCCCAGCAAACATTCGCTCTCATGTAACTGACATTTCGAAAGTGCTTGTAACTAGGCCTACTTGAATAAAGAATATTTTGATTTGATTTGATTTGATTTGATATAGTAAACTATTAAAAAAATGCATCAATAAGTCACGCTGTATTACTAACAATAAATATATAGTAAATAGTCAAAATAAATGCGTAGCTTCATGGAAATAGATTAAAACAGAAAACACTAAATCACCAGCCAACATCGAAAAAATTGAACGTAATAATAAAACCATTAGAAACCCTCGTGAAATAGCAACGCTCTTTAATAACTGATATATCGAATTGACTAATAAAAAGAAAATACACGTAACACTAGATAAAACACAAGGACATAATTCTGTACATAGTCAAAAAATGATACAGAATAGCATATTCCTAAGGCCATTCTCTGAAATCGAAATTTGTAACATAATCATGTCACTAAACAACACAAATGCAGTTGGTTTCGATGAAATAAGTACCTATGTTATAAAAGGCTGCAAATCTCAACTGGTAACGATTATTACCTATCTAGTGAATAAGTCCTTTGAAAACGCTTGCTTCCCAGAAATACTAAAACATTCTAAAGTATTACCAGTGTATAAAAATAAAATGGATATGGCAAATTACCGACCTATAACTCTAATACCAAATTTGTCCAAGATATTTGCAAAGTGTATGCATAAGCGAATTATGGATTTCTTTAATAAATATGATGTCACAAAACAAGAACAAAATGGGTTTCAAAAAAATAAATCCACAACACTTGCTGGATTTACTCTTGTTCAGCATATTGCAAAAAGTCTTGACGAAAAGAAACACACAACTGCCGTATTTTTAGACATGTCTAAAGCGTTTGACTTTGTTGATCACTCCTTACTATTGCGAAAATTAGATAGATATGATATAAGAGGGCCTGCATTAAACTGGTTTAAGACATATCTACTGGGGTGAAAACAATTTGTCAGTATTCCCGCGATGAATCACAGAAACGAGGAGATTTACCATAAGTCAGAAACTGAACATAATAACTTCGGTGTCCCCCAAGGTAGTGTCCTTGGCCCACTACTCTTTATTATATAAACGATATTAGTGATGCAATTAGAGCTAAATCCATTCATTTTGCTGACGATATATCAATAATCGTTACAACTGATAAAGCTGAAGGTATCAAAAACCATGAACTAAAAATAAACAAAATGTTAGAAACCGAGATTGAATGGCTAGATAAACAAAATTTGCATATTAATTGAAATAAAACGAATTATGTTCAATTTAATACAAAACTAGGCAAAAAACATAAGTTGAACATAAACTATCAAAATGACTCCATTCATGATATGGATTCTGTAAAATTCCTAGGATTGAAATTGGATAAATATTCGGACTGGAATAAAGAAGTTGAAAAGGTTTGTAGTAAGATCAACAGATTTGTCTGCAAACCACTTTAGCTGCAAACCACGGCTATATCAGCTCTAATTTAAGATATGGTGTAGTACTTTGGGGCAACTGTTCAAGCTCAAATAGTGTGTTTGTTGCTCAAAAAAAAGTATACGAGCCAAATCATGTAAGCCAATGTTTAAAAAATTAAGAATTCTAACCTTTCCATGTGTATATATTTTAGAGACCTGTCTTTTTGTAAAAAGGCATATGTACCTATTTAAGACAGCTAAGGATGTATTTCCAAATTGCACAAGAAATACAGGTCGTCTAGCACATGATTATATACCTAGGACTGCATTGTAAATGAAGCAGTGTTATGCAATGTGCATGAAAATATTTAACATGTTGCCGAAATGGATACAAGAGCTTCCCATAAATAAGTTCAAAAGTAGCCTAACAAATTACTTATTGGAAAAAAACTATTATCATGTCAGAGACTTCCTAGCACAAACAACAAGTATAGTGTAAATATTTAAAAAAAATGTTTGCATGCTAGTATTAGCAATACATATAGCAGAATAAGCCGCTCACTGTCTGTACCACCTGTGACATATCTCACTGTATTTACTTATTCTATGCAAATAAAATTATTCTATTCTATTCTATTCTATTCATATTGTCTCTAAATAAACCGACACAGACGTCATTCACTATGCAGTAAATCAAAAGTGTATTTTTTTAATTATTATTTTGACCGCCCTTTAGTGAAGGTCTCCGTTTCGGTTCGGACAAAAATGTTTCATAATATATCCGTCTGTCAGGATGTCCGTCCGATCTTCGATTCTTGTAAAGTTTTGAAAGCAAATTCGATAATAAAGTATATGGTTTTTGATTGTCAATTCAGGTTTTATGTTTTTTCAAAATGGCGGAGAATTGCGGGTTTAAAGACTCGCAAGGTCTACAGCTCACAGAGCCTCTAGTCTTTAAACTAGTTAAGTCATATAATGATAGTGACACAGGTTTTAGTTTTTGACTCCATTTCCAGTACACGACTGTAGTCTGCGAAACACGTTACAGTACTGACGTCATAAATATCGAACGTGTAGTCATGTCTGTAACGCATGAGTAGAATGTAATCCAACAGCTTTTATCATATTGGCCATCGCTGAGAGCAGTTGAAACGTTGATACAACTATCCATTTATCTCTACAAGTACAAGTATTTTTTTAGGTCATTTCGTTTGAAACTCAGTCGGTTTGTGTGAGAAGGTCCTACGTATTGATTTATTTCATGATCATGTTCCGTTTCGGACATATCAAAGGGCAAAGGCATCAAATCGCCCACGAGGGACATGACGATAATAAACGCTTAATAAACCCCTACAGAATTTATGATGACAAATCGATAAAGGTTATAAACCGGCAACTGAGGCAGAAGTCTTCGAGTGGCAACCACGCGGCGAAGGAAGGCCTGCTACAGAGGGAAGGACAACGTGAGGTTCTCGGTTAGCCGTTAACGCCGCCAGCGTGATGGGGACCATGCCATTATATAATCTGTGACCATGCCGCGAGGCGAACTTTTAGACGGGGTTTTCTTTTTATAAAAGTATTTAGTTTTGAATTAGTATTAAGTAATTATGTTTAGATAAAATTAGTTATATATTCATTTATTTCCTATTTTGTTTTCGTTGTTTTTATGATTGAAATTTTGTCTTTATTAGCACTATTGTTATTAAAATAATGTCGCTAATGAAATACATTATAAGAACCTAGGAAACCGAGCTTGGCTTTTTGTTTGTAAAAAAAAACTATCTAGATAAGGAAAGCAAGATTGGAACTACGCACCAAATTTTGATCCAATTCACTAGAGCTACAGCCGTTTCTGAGGAATAAATTATATTATATACAAGTATTCCTCGTTTAAAGGAATAGGGTGAAGGCATAAAAGTCCGCTAGGGAATAAAATACTGTCTTAAATTTTGCAACTGTCACATCCCAAATAAATCTAATTGAATTTATAATCGAACCCACTTGTCTATATTAAGTCGCATATAATAAATCGTCCTATTTCGATATCGCACAACGTTTTTACGCATATGTATAGTAAAGTAACCGTAGCGTCCCAATAGATTTATGAGAATATTATTTATGTTATTAAGAACCCTAGACTCTTTTAATAATAATTCAGATATCCACAATTTTAATACTAGAATAGAATTAAAAACAAAATTGTCATTAAAAAGTTCCGCGGTAGTAAAGTAGCCAAATCCTTTTTAGGCCAATGTATACATTTTTGTAATATGTTGCCAGAATTATGCTTTAAAATTACCTTTTCCAGCTCTCAAAAAGTACTGAAAAGTATCTACTGGCAAAAGCATATTATACGGTAGAGGACTATTTAACAGACAAAAAGAAACCAAATAATTTACTTTTATCGGGACACGGTTATTATAAGATCAAACGTACGTACATAGTTGTTTAAAAATACATATTTTGCGTTCCTTCTATTATATTTTGTCTTTTATAAGTTTGTATATGTTTTCTTGGAGAACTACACATTGTGCTTATACATAAAAACATACGATTAAGATAGGCTAAGTACAAAATATTGTAATAGATATCAGTTATTTTTAAAAAAACTGACTTTTGAGTTTATTCCGGCTTTTTTCTCTACAGTCTCCTCTTGGGAAATGCCATAGAGTCAGACTTCTAAAAGTGCCCTTGCATTGCAGCCTTCTTACAGAATAAGAGTTCGCTACGAACAGCCGTAGCGAGCGGATAGGTCTTACGGAGTATCGCGCCCTGGTTGCACTCGTATACCTACACTGTGCTGTTTTTAGGGTTCCTAAGCCAAAATGGCAAAAAAGGAACCCTTATAGTTTCGTCATGTCCGTCCGCCCGTCCGTCTGTCACAGGCATTTTACTCAAAACGTGCTGGACATTACGTTGATGAAATTTGGAGTATGGGTGTCTTGTGTAAGCCGCTACTTAGTATGTAAGTTAAATAACGAAAATAAATATTTCTAGGGGAGGGGACATTCCATACGTGTAAGTATACAACTTGATAAAAAAAATCTGCAAAGGTCAGCGTGTGACACATATTTCGATAGTTTTTAAAACCACTTTAAGATTTAAAAAAAAAATGTTTGTTGAAGGGAAATAATCGATCCGAAAGGTGCATAAATTATCGAACCAGTATGTTCAAAAAATAAGAAAAAAATTACGAAAATAAAACTTAATATCTAAATACTTTCAACGAAAATAGTTTTCAACAAGATGGGATATACCGTTGTTGAGTTATTGCCGAAAAACTACGCTTCTCAACAAAACGTAACTGCCTTGAAGATACGGTCTTTAGCTGGTGCACTTTTTCACATTGTGTTTTTTTCATATGTAATGGCTGCGGAACCCTACATTGAGCTTGGTCCGACATACTCATGGCTTTATTTTGTTGTTCGCTTGCGTATCATACGCGCACGATGCGCTACAATTAGTGAACATTGCACCACTTACCCTTTGTGAATAAATGGTGAAAAATGGACACGGAAGATGCGGAAGGTTTATTAAACCCTCCAACTAGTGAACATAGTCCTATTAATGGTGCTATAAACAAAAGTCACCCCACAAACAAATTAATGCAAAATGAATAATAAAGTACCTACTAGGGTCAATCCTAAAAGACTCTGAAAGTAGGTTTCCAGTGGAATGCTAGCACTGTTCGAAAATAAATAACATAAAAAACTTTTACCAGTGGCACACTGACTAGACTAATATTAAACAACTAAAGTGCAGTGATTGTCGTCAAGAGACCAGTGTAAAGTGTTTTTTAGAGCTTATCCCTAACATAGAAAAAGATTAATAGAACGGTTGTTGTAGCTACATTATCCAAATCATCTCGTGCAACACGGCTACATGCCAAGTATACCATAAAACTGTCGGGAGTGCAATAAGCTATGCCACATCAAAATCATTCCAAATGGTCTGTTTTCTATTGGGAAGACTTGTATGGAGAGGTATACAATTTTGAGTACAGCAATGCCATTTGGTACGGGTATTATAAACGTCCACCTGACCCCAATACGCCCGGTAGCCAATTTGAACTCCGCGACAGGTGGGGGGTAGGGGGGGTCAAAGTACAGAGCTCCCAGCGCTCAGGAAAAAAATCTGGCGGTTATTTTGGACCTTTGAGTCAAGTTTGGTGTTTTTGTCATGTAACTATATAATACCCAATTCATTCCCTTTGCCAGTTTTTTAGGGATCCTTAGCAAAATGCGACTTTATGTGACGAATTACTTAAAATAATCAACTTTTTGTAGTAACATAATGCAAACAAACCCTCATAATTTCATGTTTTCATATTAAACTTGGTTTAGTAAAATACTGTTGAAAAGCCCATTTCATGAAAATTTTAAAAACATTAATAATAATTATAAATTTAAATCTTTTCAATGTAAAATTAAATATTGACAGTACTGCGACGTTCGTCAGCGTAACGCAGGGGAAGACAGAAAGACCCGAAAAACAAGTACAAACACAAAACTAACAAAAAATACCATCTAAGTGCGAGTCTGACTCGCACACCGGGGGTTCCGTACAAATTCTCACATATCCCATCCCACCCATCTTAACTGGTAGGGCCGGATTAAGTTAAGTTTGCACCTAGTATGTATAGCGCCGCATACAAACGAGGTGCAAACTTAACGCAACCACGTTTTCCTCACATGACTTTTGAAAACACAGTTTTTTATCATTTTATTACAAAAGTATAGTTTACAGATTACTTCCTATACTTATAGTATAAGGCGATATGACTTGCCAAATTTCATGGTTCTAGGTCAACGGAAAGTACCCTAAGTTGAGTGAAGTCCAGTTCCACGGCCATTTAGAGGGTAAGGCAAAATTTGCCTCTAAGAAGCTCGGCGTGCTCAACAGATCGAGACAGTATTTCACTCCGGCCCACCACCTACAACTTTACAAGGCGCAGGTCCGTCCACACGTGGAATACTGTTCTCATATGTGGGCGGGGGCTCCCCAGTACCAGCTTCTCCCTCTAGACCGCATTCAACAGACAGCGACTCCTATCGTGGGTTGCCAGCGTATTTCAGATCGGCGGCGGAGGCCAAGGAGTCATCCTTGGCACTGCATATAGATGTAGCCTCGCTCTGCTTTTTTATCGTTTGTATAACCGGAAGTGCTCCGAGGAATTGTTCAGGATAATCCCTGCTGCATCTATCCGCCATCGTCCTACGCGACAATTAATATTTCCATCCTCATCTCTTAGATTCAGGCATCCACAACTGTGCGTTTTGTTAGAAATTTCCTGCATCGCACAACTAAACTGTGGAATAAATTGTCGCCTGCAGTATTTCCGGACCGATGCGACCTTCAAGTCTTCGAGAAAAGAGCGTACTCCCACCTGAAAGGCCCGCAACGCACTTGTGACTCCTCTGGTGTTGCAGGTGTCTATGGGCGACGGTGATCGCTTACAATAACATAAAAAAAAAATTGTTTGATTGCCCTGAGAAGGGGCGAAATATACATAAACAACCGCATATTTGTTTTAAGTCAACTTAAAAGTTTGATGTACCTATGACTTGAAGATGATTAAAAATCACACTAATAGGCATTATACAGGCGAAAGCTTGTGAGTGTGTGTATTTGTTACTTTTTCTTCACGCTCGTGTGTGTGAGGCTGGACATTTTTTTATAAAATTTGGTATGGAGGTAGCTGTCACCCTGGATTAACACATAAGCTTCTTTTTAACCGCGGGTAACACACACCTCGGGGCGCAGCTAGTATAACATTAAAAAGAAGAAAGACATAGGTAAAGAGAAAAAACATAGTTGTACTTAATAAATAAAAGAATATCTATTACAAATATGATAGTGTTGTAAGGACTTAAATGTATAGATATTATGAAAGCTACGGATATCTTATTGTTAGGGTTCCGTACCTCCATCGGCAAAAACGGAACCCTTAAATTATCACTTTACTGGTCTGACAAAACTCTCCATCTCGAGAACGCGTGGAGGTACCGAGTTGAACTTAAAACCATATACTCAGGTCTACAGTCCCTCAAAGCTGTAAAAACATCAAACTTCTAAGTTAACGTAACAAAGGATATGGCCGGTTATGTATATTTCACCACTTTCAAGGGAATCTAAGTTAGGGTACGTACTTTCCGTTGACCTAGAACTATGAAATTTAGCAAGTAATATTGTCTTATACTACAAGTACAGGGAATAATCTGCAAACTATACATTTGTAATTAAATCATAAAAAACAATGTTTTTAAAAGTCATATGAGGACAACCCGGTTGCGTTAAGATTGCACCTCATTTGTATGTGGCGCCATGCAAACTTAACTTAACCCGGCCGTACCAGTTAACCCTCAAGGCGCAAGACAGTTGTGTTAGTACTTATTTTTCGGTTCTTTTTGCCTTCCCCTGCGCTGCGCTGACGAACGTCGCAGTACTTTCAATATTATTTATTTTACAATGAAAATATTCAAATTGATATTTATTGTTAATGTTTTTAAAATCTTTATTAAATGGGTTTTAGGACAGAATTTTTTATAAACCAAGTATAATATGAAAAACATGAAAATATGAGGGTTTGTTTACATTTCGTTACTACTAAAAGTGTATTATTTTAAGTATTGCGTCATATTTTGCTACGGAACCCCGTAAAACCTGGTATAGGGAATGACTTGGGCATCATCTAGTTTTACCTGATAACGATACCAAACTTGACTCAAAGGTCCAAACTAATCGACTAGATTTTTTCTTCTGACCACTGGGAGCTTTGTACTTTGACCCCAAGTCGCGGAGTTCAAACTGGCTACCGAGCGTTTTGGGCTTAGCTGGACGTGTATAACATTAATACCAAATGGCATTGCTGTACTCCAAAATGTCATACTGTTTCCCAATAGAAAACGAACTAAAATCTGCATTCTATCAGCAAATAACGAGTTATTTGTGAGTGTAAAATTATGAACAAGTATTTGATCTACCCGCAAACTCAGATCGATAAAAATAAAAAACAACGAAAAAACATGAAGTAAAAATAAAATGAACGCCATGTCAGAAAACCGTGAATATTCACGAAGCCGGCCAAAGTACTCGAAGGATGATGGAACGTCTGTAGGCGAGTATATCCCCACCACAAACCGCTACGAGCAGATGAGCAAAACGTGCACAAAATACAGAAATTTAGCAGTGATTGGTGAGTGATTGGGTTCAAGGACATACAAACGACTCAAGCTAGATCGCGGTGAAGTACCTACGGATAAGAAAGGGGTGATGGAAACGTCTCACACTTTTTCGATGTCAAACGCAGTAGTGGCTACTAAAACTACTAAGCCCACCACCGACCTGCAACAACCAATGCATGACCTATGATCCGAATCACTGATCCCTATCAGGGTCATCTCCTTGCATCTACTTAACTGCTTTTGCATTTTCTGCCAGCCAGGGAGCTAGTAGAAAATAGTTACAAAAATAAGGCATATTGCTATCCTACTGAACTGCTGATATAATAATAAAAAAAAGATCCATAGAAAACCAAGAAATGGTGAGACTAGTAAAAAAAATATTGAAGCCCTTACCTTAGCGAGTTGAGTAAGGAACCGAGATTTCTAGCCCGTGTCCCTAAAGACATGCGACACTAACAACAACATGCGACAAGAGTCATAATATACTTCGTAATAATACGTACAATGAGCGACTGAAAATGAACAAATTCTAATAACATAATAACGATCACTATTTCATTATTACCAAGTGCATAACATAAGATTTATAACCCAAGACCCCACACCAAGTTCTAAGTTTTGGACTTGTTGAATTGTGCCAAGTTCAAGTAAGTTGTTAGGCTAACTTAATTACTTAATTACAAACTCCTTTCTTATGCCACGTAAGCACAAGCTTGACACGTCTTGCTCACAGTTTCAGTCCACGATCACATTAGCAAGTGTACAACATATTTCGCTATGTTTTGCTAGTTATGAAGGGCCTGCATCGTCGAGGAAAAACCACACCCCAATGCTGTGCCGGCCAATGAGCGTAATTTGTAATAAGGGACGCATTTATTGCTCGCGCGCATTAAACAAAGAGAAAGCCAATACACTACATGCTTGGGGTTTTTTTGGCGTAAGCGCCTGATGTAAAAGTGCAATGAAATCGAAAATAATATTATGTTTTTTTAACATTTAAGTTAGTGACGTAAAAGATAAAGGGAAGAATTACATTAATATTATGTTTCCGCAATTATTACTCATTAAATTAAAACAATTTAACGGAATGGAGAATTACATTTTTATATAATTTCGCCGGTTATTAATCTGTCGTTTGTACAAACTAGACAAAAAACGGAAAATAAAATGAAGGCGCGTTTTCGGATTTCTTTTCTATCGAGGAAATTATAAACAAACATGTTTCCGCATAAGCGCCGAATAGGTTTTATAGTCAAAAGTCAAAAAAACATATCTGAAAACCAGCCTGTTTCATATCATATACTAGATTTGACAAAAATGTCACAAAAAAATAACTTACATAATATTTTCTTCTGTTTCCGCGATTATTACTCATTGAAATAAAACAATTTAACGGATTATATCGCGTATATTATCTCATTTTAGTTCCCGACGTCCACCCGTGACCATGGAAAGCTGGAAAGCTTCCGAAATGTTCGGAACTAAAATGAAATAATAAGTATATGCGATATAATCCGTAAAATTGTTTTATTTCAATTAATAACTAACATTTTTGATAAACCCCCATTAGGGGTTTTTGAGAACTTGATTTTGTACTGAGTTGGTCTGGCTAGATGTGATACTTTGCGTACGGACCATCTTTTATATTTACAATTCATTTACCAGTACTTAAAAATAAAAAATCAAGAAACAGACGCCTTTGACAAAAACTACTTATTATGTAGCTTAATATTGAATGTCTTTACATTCAATATAAACTAACTATAGACAGGACATCGCGAACCAAAGCGTAATCCATGACTTGTTACCTCGAGGTAACAAGTCGTTCAGTCTAGTATAACACGTCGCTCTGACATGACGCATTTAAATTGCAACAAACCATTAGAAATAGCATAATTTAACGGTAAATATGCCTAGTTGTGTCTTGAAATCCTGTAAGTCACGTTACGGAGAAAGCACTGGACGTGACTTCAGTTTATTTTCGTATGTATTATGGATATTTATCTAATAATTTCAAATAGATGATTCTAGAAAATGTCCCTAAACTTATGGTACCTAATAAAAACGCCCTCCGGTGTTCAGTAGCAGTACTAAACTTAGTAGGTATGTAGTGTAATATTATGTCGATATGTGTTATCGAAAATATTACTAATAATTTATGTATAAAATTCTATTAGGTCGTAGGTCATTAGTCTCTATGGGTGTGCCGCAGGGATCAATATTGGGACCTTTCCTGTTCCTTATCTATATAAACGACTTGCCACACCTCGTAAAGACCCACCATGAGATAGTTTTGTTTGCAGATGATACGTCTCTAATTTTCAAAGTCGTACGAGATCAACGATCCTACAATGACGTAAACAATGCTATCGGTGAAGTAGTACATTGGTTTAATGTAAATAATTTATTGTTGAATGAGAAAAAGACTAAATGTGTCAAATTGTACAATGTCAATACTTATACAATAATATTAATTATTAGGTTGAACACTAAGGTTGAACACTTTACCGACACACTGCACTCACTTAGAAATAAATATGAAGAGGATGAGGTATTTGAACAAAACAAGATAAACGCGCTGTGGTTAATGCCAAGCATATGCTGAGACTGAGACCCAATGCCTCACAACTGTTATTAGTTTTAATTTTAATTACTAGATCTTAAGTTTATTTATATATTTTTTTGTATACTTCTATTCATTGTAAGTTTGTGGCAATAAAACATTTTCTGATTCTGATTAGACCTAAATTCGAAAGGTTGTTAAGAAGTATCGATTTCTATGTGTATATTTTTTACGTTTTCATGCTTAGACTGATTTGTCTAGAGGACCGATTTGGGTGATATTTGCCATGGACTTGATTTAGATAGTACTACAGTTAAGGACGTAAAAATAGAAAAGTGGTACTGTATCGTCCGATATACACCTCTAAGTATACACTCTGTGTCTTTTAAATTACGTCAAAAATTTAAATAAGTGCGTAAAACGATTGATTTCGGAGAGTAGTTTTATTTAGTGGTATTTGTCTAACATTTTATCTGGACTTTACTTCAATTTTCGGCTCCAGGGGAGAGGGGCGAATTAGCCGCTTACGGACTCAGACCGAATTCCACGCGGCCGGAGCCGCGGGCACAGCTAGTAAATAATAAAATAAACGAAACTGGGTTGCGGTGTTTTTTGTAATTATGCAATTTTCTTAACAAAATTGTCAAGAATAAGAAGGTAGGATTAAGTTTTTGTGTATATTTTCTAATTTCTCTAGATAAAATTATTAACATTATTTCGTAAGAACATTGAAAAAATATTATTCGAAAGGTTATGGCGCGCTAGAATATAAATATAATCATTTAGAGACATTGTTTAGTACTGGATCATATATTTGTCTTGAACCATTGGACTTGATTGGTTCTTGACAATATTTTATGGCTATCCAGTGATGTACATTTTGGTAAAATCAGCTACAAAACTCACCGAATTAGAAATAAAAAAACGAAGCTTCCGAGGAAAAGAGGGTTCTAAAAAAACTTGTTACTAAGTTTTTGAGGGCGCAAATTTCGAAAATGGCGTCGATTTTGGAGTTCAGCATTGCGGACATCACTTTTAATAAAAAAATAATCATGGAAGTCGTTTTCAAGGTTTTTGGGGATGCAGATTTCAAAAAAGGCATACACTTTGGAATTCATGATGGCGGACATTACTTTTTGTGAAAAAGTCATGGGAGTCGTTTTTAGGTTTATGAGGGTGCAGATTTGGCAATCTTTAATGGCGTCTATTTTAAAATTATGTGTACCCCATCTTCAATTTTCAAATTCTGGACACTGTGTTTTTTCAAAAAATGGGTAGTTTGCACAAATTGTAACTTTGACAGAGGAAAATACATCTTTTCTCAGTCCTCCCGTGACCATGGAAAGCTGGAAAGCTTCCGAAACGTCGGGAACTAAAATGAGATAATATACGCGATATAATCCGTTAAATTGTTTTATTTATTTACATGTCAACATAGGTAATCAAAATACCTATGTAATGATACTGGCACTAATCTGTAAATTTTAAGGTGCGCCCAAAAACCGACAAAACACAATAAAAGTTTCAGCGGCCGTTTTCTCAAAATCGCGTTTCTGGAGACACAGTGTATTGAGTTTACACGACATAGCAAGCATAATACCAAGACTGAAAACATTACCTACAAATTGGAACTAGTGTGAGTTCTTGATCGATTTAAATTTTGAGCCCACCGGTTTATATTATGACGGCAACTTACCAACGAGTTAAAATGTCGATAACGATAAACAACCTTAGGGTATCGATGAACTTAATTATCGACTACGATACATCACTTTTGTGACCGTGTACATATAAGTCTAACCCTCCCGTCCCTCAAATCCCCCGCATTACAGTGCAAAAGGGACACAGCAGCTGGGAACGATCTGACCTTTACATTTTTCATTTCCTCTTCCAAAACTGGACTAATTTTAGTATTTCTTTCACATATGTTATAATGAGGGATTCGGCTATGCATGTATGTTTTCTGTTTTTCTTTAATATTCGTTAAATTTGTTTACTGAACGTTTGCTTATGGCGCAGGATGATGGCATTTTTTGCAGTTTTAGAGGGTCTCTAATTCTTAAAATAAACAAATTATTAAGAAAAGTAAAACATAGGGGCATGGCAGAGGTTAGTATAGATTATATATATTTAAAAACATTGCTCTAAGACAATTAATCAGGAGGGAAACGGGGGATTACGTTTGTATGGACTAACGACCACTAGTATATCCTCTTAACGGTGCACATAGTAGACGGACTTTCTAACTTAACAAAATGTATACGTTACAAATGACCGAATAATTACAAAACTAAGGCATTTTATGCTAGTTTAAACATAGCATACAGATAGCTGTCCCCCTATTGCCTAGCGCGTTCGACGCTCGCAAACAGAATCAAGTGTCATGATTTTCTATGGGCTAATGACAATTGATTCGGATACCAAGTGTCAAAATTTCGTTAGGCAATAACCCCACTGGTTATTAAATTAATTACGTAGTTACTTTCTACTAAAGAGAAACTTACAATTTTTCCACTTTCAATTTTCAATAAAATATTCGAACGATTGTCACACTATAATTTCGAGTTAAAAACATGAAATGACCTGTTTAGGTGAATTGCTCTGAAGTCTAGAATTGAAGAAGCGGTATATATTTTAGTGCGTGAAAAACTGCTTTACCGACTTGACATCAAAGCGGCGTACGACTTCAAATTAAACAGTTATAACATGTTGACGGACTTGCCTTGTACTCGGGCTTACCCGCAGTGACCTTTATAGTAATCATGTCGGTTATGGTGCAGTTGGGGTCGTTCTTTTTTACCGACGAAGATGCAGCAATGGCTGCAAAAATGATGTAGGTGTACATGACGTTGCTGTCACGCTAATGATGAGAAATAAGTAAGAATATAAATGCAAAGAAAACTCACCATAATGCAATCATATTCAATATTGTAATAACAATTTAATAGCCACCCTTAATAATTATAAATGAGAAAGTCAATCCGTCTGTCTGTTACCTTTCACGCTTAAATCGCTGAACCGATTTAAATGATTAGTGGTATGGAAATACTTCGAGAGCCAGGAAAAGACGGGGTAGTTTTTAATCCGAAAATTATCCTATAAGTGGATAAAAAGAGACGTGGAAATTTCTATGGAGAATCAGTCATGTCTCTTAAGTGTTTATTGAATCTCCGAGTATTAATTCGGGTACTACAGCCTAACAGGTGTATCATTCAGTAAGAATCACCCGGCTTAGTTTTTATCCCACAAACCGCTGGCATACTAAGATTTTTTTCTACTCGTCGACTTTAATCCCTCAATAAGAGCTTCATATACTAAACTTTAATAGCATACTTTTCAATGTCGGATATTCTATGGCACTTCCAACTGAATTGATATATTCATAAGTCAACACTTTATTTCATAAGCCAACACTTTGAATGCACTATAATGATTTCAAAAATAGAACTTTGGTTGCGAAAAATTAAATTTCTTTGTTTAAGGAGACTCGTTTTAATGCAAATATATAAAAAAAAAACATCTCTCCTTTTAAGAAAGTAAAATCTTCATGGGTATTTAGCCGGGTGGAAAATAGCTTTTCCATCCCTAGAGTGGAAAGTATTTTATTGTTACGATTAATAGCCACAGAGTCGAAGATAATAGAGTGACGTTGATGGTGATGATGATGGTGATGATGATGATGATGATGGTGATGGCGATGGCGATGGTGATGGCGATGGTGATGGTGATGATGATGGTGATGGTGATGGTGATGGTGATGGTGATGATGATGGTGATGGTGATGGTGATGGAGATGATGATAGTGATGGTGGTGATGGTGATGGTGATGATTATGATGATGATGATTGTGATGATGATGATGATGATGATGATGATGATGATGATGATGATGGTGATGATGATGATGATGATGATGATGATGATGATGATGATGATACTTACTCGTCGAAAAAGTATTGTATACAATAGTAATGTAATTAGCTTTTTAAGTCTAGTACCTTACTTAGGCCACTCAGCAAGCTTCATGGCCTAAACGCGGTACTCGACTGAAAAAGCATACATTATATAACGATTGCATTAAATACTAATTTTATAGGTACAAAAAGGTAATGGACGGATTATAACCATCTTTAGGGTTGGTTTATATGCAAAAATTAGGGTTATGCTTTTTTTCTTCGCCGTGAATAAAGTCTTAGTAAGATAAATTTATAGTATACACCTAATCAGGTTTTATTTAATACCCCACATGTATGCGTATTGCATAGATCATTAGTAATTTACACTTTTCCAAACGTGGCGGTGATCATTTTGATGACGGACGCCTGATTTTCACGCTTATACCGCTATGGCGCTGAACCGATTTAGATGATTATGTGGTATGAAAATAGTTTGAGAAAGTACGATATAGTTTTCATTCCGGAAATTATGATTTAGGGGTGGGGTGGGAGTTTCTAAGGGGCATCAATCATAAAAACATAGGCTACGCAGTCCTCGGTAAAGTAAGTGCTATGAGTAGTTTAAAAAAAATTAAGGACTCTGTAATTTGTACAGTAATTAAAATGATTATAGGGAGGAAAGATTGAATGAAGGTAAAAAAGCAGAAAGATCCAGTTTATTTCAAATTATTTATGTGCAAACGTAGAGTCGCATCGGGGTAAAAACTCGAATTTATTGCTGTCTCGGAAAGAAACGAGTTGGGAATTGAAACAGTTGCGAAACGTGGCTTAGGAAATATAGTTCGCTGAAATTAAAGTAGACCGGCATGTGTCGAATAGTCTTTGTTTTTTTAAGGGACTGCACAGCTATAGACTAGAATTTTACATGCAATTTTTTCGACGCGTCCGAGGCTTATTTTTTTAGACTGCAATCGCAAGTTATGTGCAGTCAAAGAATTTAATTTATATACCATTTCGTACCTTGTCACAGTCAAAATCAATATCAAAGCCGATAGAAATTCCATATCAATGTCACTATGACAAGGTATGGAAGAGTACACAAATTAAATTCCTTGGCCGTGCATTTAAAATAAGATTCAGACACACATTAGGTTTCGGCTACTTCTGGAGGCACGTGATAGTACTGTACTACTTTGCATAAACGGTATACTACTAGATATATAAAAAGTGAACTCTGTTCGAAGCTTAGCTCAGAGATTCTTATTTAGTACTTGACAGGTTTCATTTCGCATCATACATAGCTGCTCGTGGGAACGCAATGAGTTTGAATGATTCCAAAAACCATAATGGCGGCGATGTCGTTCGCAACCCATCACGTCTCGGTCCCAGCGGGAGCGAAGAGTGGGCTATGGAGAGCCGCTTTGCTACGTTAAATGTAAGGTGAGGAATGAATGATAAAATAGATGAAGTATGTCAGATGATGGATGCGAGAAATATTGATATTCTGTGTGTGAATGAGACAAAGCGAAAGGGCTGTGACAGCACAAAACACGGCACCTACACAGCGTATTGGTCAGGTGTAGCAAGTGCCAAAAAAGGTTGCAAAGGCGTGGGTGTTATTTTGTCGGATTGAATGGCTGAATATGAGTGTGTAAGTCCTAGACTCCTCGGGTTAGATTAAAAGTGGGTCTCACCTTTATTTTTGTTCGTGGTGTTTATGCCTCTACGGACGTTGGTGTGAGCGGATCCACTGAAACTAAGAAGGAACAGGAGGAGTTTTGGGATAGCGTGAGAGACATTTTGAAGTTTTGTAAGGATAATGAACGGATTGTGATGCTAGGAGATTTTAACGGATGGGTTGGTGTGAAGCGTGATGGATATGAAAAGGTTCTTGGTAAGTTTGGGGATGAACGAGTTAATGATAACGGAAAAAGGCTGCTTTATGTGTGTTTGGAATGGAATCTCGCAGTTACGAACACCCTTTTTGCTCACAAAAAAATTCATATGTATACAAGAGAAGAACGTTATTCTAGGAGTATGATTGATTTTGTAATTGTGGATGAAAGATTAAAAAGGTGAGTTTTGGATACTCGGGTATATCGCGGTGTCGGCATTGACACTAAACACTCCCTGGTGATATCCCGAATAAGAGGTATTTTAAACGCTGGCGACATAGAGCACTTTTGCCAGCAACTCACCTTGAACCTGTGAAAGTAGAAAATTTGCAAGTAGATGAAGTGAAAGAAGAATATGTAAAGAGGTTAAAAGAACGATTTACTGAGTTAGATGAAGTATGCAAGATTAAAAAACTATGGGGGATGTTTAAGGAAGAATTAATCAACGTAGGTATTGAAGTTATTGAAGTGTGTGGGATTTCTAAAAGGAGAAAAGGAAGAATGCAGAAGAATGTCTGGATGGATAAAGAGGTACAAGAAGCTATGAGTAAGAAAAAGAGGGCATGGTTGGATTGGTTAGCAACGAAAGCTAACCAAAGAATGCAAAAGGCGTCAAGCGAGGATGTGGATAAGGCAAGAATGAATTACAAAGCTTTGAAAGGATTAGTTAAAGAGGTTATACATAAAAAGAAGGAGGAAAGAAAGGATGAATTTGATAGAAGGTTGTCTGATAATTTCCAATCAAACATAAAAAAAAAATTGGAAAACAATACGCTTAGCTCGAGGAAAGATAGGGACTTCCGAGCTATCGAAAATCAGAAGCCAAGATGGAGGTATAGTAAAAGGTGAAGAAAGTGTGTTGAAAGAATGGAAGGATTACTTTGAGAGTTTGTTCGAAAGAGAAGAGGCCCTAGCACAGGAATATGGGCCCTCACTTGAAGTAAATCGAACGGATTCTGACAGTGATATTGGTGAAGAGCGTTGAAGAGTATGAAATTTGGTAAAGCTGCGGGATATGACAGGGTATCCGTCGAGATGCTGAGGGCTGGCCAGGGTGTAGTAGCTCGTCAGGCCGAGTGCCGGGAGACTGGTGCAAGGCTGTAATCGTGCCGCTGTACAAGGGAAAAGGGTCACAACAAGACTGTAAAAATTACCACGGAATTAGCCTCTTTAGTGTAGTCGGCAAACTGTATGCTAAGGTGATTATTGAAGAGTAATAAGAGAAAGAGATGAAAATATTTGGGTGCAAGCGGGATTTAGAAAGGGAATGGGATGTACGGATCAGGTTTTCTCTCTACGGTGCATAGCTGAAAATGCTTGGCCAAAAGCCAAAAAGTCTATTGCGCGTTTTTAGATTTGGAGAAGGCCTATGACAAAGTGATAACTCTAAAATATTACGTTATCTGTGCCCTTTTTAGAATTGCTAAGCTGTTTTAGATCATAAGACATATACATTACAGTACCAAATGCTTCAAATCATTATAATTTGGCTTGTACAAACTGTCAAAGTTGCAGGTAAAGATGTAGCCAAAAGCGTCAACTTTGCCTAGCGGATTAGCTGAGATACTAAATGCAGTATCTTAAAAAGGGACCAGTTCTTACATTCATTACCGTTACATCAATGCCGGGATATTATTGGAAATCACTATACAACCATATATTTTTTTTTCTATCTGGTAGGCAAAGTTGTAGCGTGTCCAATAACATTCCCGTTTTTCTTCATACAAACTTTTAAGCATAGTTAGGGTTGTGCCAAACAGAAAAATAAAATAGTTAAGAGTACTAGTTACTGGCATTTAAATTTACGAATGAGTAAAAGAGTCGAATGATGAAACAAAAAAACAATTTGTATATGTCTATTTATATTTTCGCACCTAGTAAAGAATAGAGGAATAAATGTATTTTTATAAGGATATCACAAAAATATAACTGTCGGTGGATTAATGCATTCAAATCATGATTTTCAATCAAGAGTTACTTATTTTATAAGTTTAATGGGATTCAGTTAAATGTTAAGAAAAGTACTTAAGTAGCTATTTATTTGTAACGGTATCCAGATATTTTGAATTTTAACAGTCACTAGTTAGCTTTGTTGCATAACTACCGTAAGCTGTATCGATTATTATTTAAAAAATCCATTGGTCTTGGAGCTTGGCTAAGCTAGAAACTTTATGCACAAACCAAAACAAGCCGATGGCCTTTCTAAAGTCTTCATATACCAAACATAAACAAAGTCGTATTGTACATCGGTTCATTTATAGCAATGTAACTAAAGTATAACGTAATTTGATAATTACGTAGGAATGACTAATAAAAACAATTATTCAACACTGAAATATCCGCACATTAAGATCCGCACGCATCATCAATCTTTTTTTTTCGTAATCGAGTAAATAGTGACAACCCTAGCTTTAGGCAAACTTGTGGCATGTATGTTCTAAGAAACACTTTGCAACATTACCCATCCTCGTATTAGCTTTAAATTATTACATTTACAAATAAAAGTACGTGAAGTAACAAAAAGACCATTATTACTTACCATATGACCACTCACCAAGAAGCTATCTTAGGTATTTTCAGACTAATGATAAAAGTTTTGGAGACACCGAAAAAACACATAGCTGTTTTGCCAGCCAGGCTTTGACAGCGACTGCGTCCTAAACTATCAGTGTTGCCATATATATATTTTTTGAAATGGGTTGCCAGGTGAATGATAGTATTTCTCCCATTAATAGAACTCGAAAATAGACAACGCTTTGGTAGAAAATCATAATTTTACAAAACGGGTATTGTTGTAGCTAGTTGGCAAAGTTGCAGCAGTTGACGGTATAAAGCTTTAAGGTGCTTTTTGTTAATCAAGGCTCTGTCCTCTCCACCCCACAGCAAATATGTAAAAAAAACCCATAGTAGTATGACGGCGAAAATAATAAAAAGGAGTTGATTTCACTATCAAGATCAAGAGGTACAATACGTACCCACTGCTCCTTCCATTGAGGTGGGGCAGGTGGGGCGGGCCCCGTGTTCGCGGAACATCAGGGCCGGCTTCGCGACGAACGACAGATTTCGTTCGACCTTTGATCGGTGCACAAGCTTAAATCAGACGGATCGTTGCCTCTTGAATTTGTGTTAATGTTAATTAGAGTGTTGAATTACGTGATTAATTATTATATGGGTTACGGTGTACAGTTGTCGTTTGATTTAATCATCTTTGTGCATCCGGTCCTCATCTGCCATCATGCCTTAATCGCAAGGGGACCCAAAGCCTGGATCTTCTTCCGACAAGTATATATAGCAAAGTTTAAAAGAAAAACTATCACAGTGAAGTTGACTTTACAAGTTTATGAGTAAAAATAGGTATGTTTCTTGCCCATGGATACTAATGTACCTATATAACGTTATAATATAACGCTATTGCTGTTTGTACAACAGGTATTATAAAATAATATAAATAAATAAAAAATTCGTACGTACGAAAGCCCTTTTATGCTCGAATAACGGTGTAGGCGGATTTATTATACCTACTTCCGAATTGCCTTTTCACGCAATCATTCTATTATATGAAAATATCAGATTTTATCCGACAGTAGCCGAATCTTATTATAAGTGCTAACGTGGTGCACACGTGCTGAAGTAGAGCCTATTGAGGGTAGAGGTAAAAGGAGCACAATTGCATGTGGAACATAATGGACAACATTGTATTTTTTACCCCTTAATTTTATCGGAGTAGGTATCTAATAATATTTAAAAGACTACGAGGGACGTATTTTGTATTTTTAATTTATTTTTATTTTTAGTGACTTATTTTATTATATATTAAAACAAAACTACCTCATTCTATAAGGGCCTAAGCGCAAATCGAGGAGAAATAAACATAAAAAGTAAAAAAATATCTGCACATGTTCATTGTGACAATTATCTTAACTAGAGATGGTGAACATCGTTACAATTCTTTCAATAGCCGTGACTCTCATACTAGTTCACCGTGATTTTGTTACCCACGTCTAACCTTGACTTATTTATTTCACCGTGATTTTATGACATTTGTTGGGCACATAATGGTGCGTCCACACTTGTATCATTTGCTCGTATCCGATCACCGTGGCGTGGCATGACTGCGTATCGCGCTGCTTGGACGCTCACTGGATTTCGAGCGATTTGATCGGCGCAACGTCCAAACGAGTAATCGTGACACGCGATCATGCCACGCGACGAAATCGGTCAAATGATACAAATGTGGACGAACCTCAACCTACGTCATTTTGAAACGTTCCGTTGTGACCAGTCACAGTTGTACTTTTCTAGACGGCCGATCACTGTAATTTTTTATCGTGTCGTTATTATTACTCGCAACTAGTTATGACCCAAATGTAAACTGCCAATATGACACGTTAACATTTGTATCTCCTACAGACCACCATTTGCTAATAATATCGATTTTTTCAAAAATTAGTTATACTAAAATTCTAAAAATAATGTTAAATATTATGTTCAGAGAGCCCAAATCTATCCGTGACATTTCAATTGTAGTCACTTTCAAAAAATGAAATTTTGTCCATTGCATTACGAGCGTTATGCAAAAGCGTCGGACTATAAGCAGTAAATAATAGTTCAAAATCCTTCCAGGAAGGTGCTAAAGTAGCTACAGGGTATAACATTAATGAAGTAGGTGTGTTCGTCAGTGCTTACCGGTCCTGTCAATAACTAATTTCTAAACATTTACACATTATTTAAATGCTACGCAACCCTTCGATCTACATTATATTACAATTTATTTTAGATACAATCGTGTAATATTTAGTTTTGTTTCCACGTGCTTAGACTTACAACGTCTGTTGTCAGCCTTGCCAGCAATAGCTACATTTATTTTTATAAGGAATATGAAATTTACTTCCAATGTAAATTCCTGAGCTTAGCGAGGCTTCAAGTCACGAGACGCCAAATAATTATGCCGCCCAGCGAAATGCACACGTTTTCACCTCACTAAAGCAAGGAAAATGTGTGATGTAATCTATACTACCTATTATAAAGTTGTAAAAATGAAATGTCTGTACAGACTATTTGGGGGACAATGAATCATTTTTTTATATTTATTTATTTTATATATGTTTGCAACATGTCGTTGTGGCTTCATTAGGCCAAATCGGGTCAACAGACTTCAACAATTTTTGGTACACGGGTAGCTAGGTCTCCACAGATGGTTATAGGATATTTTTAACATGACTAGGCTGTCAAAAAAAAAGAGGGGTTATGACTTCTCTCCTCCGCGAATGAAATTGCGGGCGTGTTCTATAAATATTTAAAGAAACCAGACATTTTTTTCATTTAAAACCGGTAGCAGTGATCCTACGAAACACACTCGTAACAGTCATCACAAACAAATCAACTAAAGATACTGGACGGTCCGAGTGTATAAACCGAGGTCAGGATGGCATTTACGGTCAAACCATGAATAGTATTTTTCTAAATATTATATTTAAAATACTTTCATCATTTCTTGTCGTTCCCTCATGACTAGGGTTTGCTCCCGGGAAATACCGGAACTGAAAATACCGGGATTTCCCGGTTTTTTTGGCCAAGATAAGAACCGGTACTACAAAAATACAAATCCCGGTATTTTTGGAATTTTCAGGAAATACAATTTGTGACTTAAATTTAATACCATAATGTAGAAATGATACAAGTGATATTGATAAATAACGCAAGCGTGGTTTAAAACGGAAATTCCGCTCAAAACAGCATGGTCGTGTCAAGTGCCAAGCGCGTAGTGTCCAACAGAGAGAGAAGCCGAGAGCTTCCGAGTATAATAGCTTAACACTTGGATGGGTTTACGGAGATCCCAAAGGTACGCGACCACACGGAGATGCCGTCGAGGTCTATATTATTTTTTCCAATTGCAGTATCTAAATCGCCAGGACTTGCTTTGGTGTATATTTGTAGATCATCAGCATAAATATGGTAACAGCATTTATTCCTAGAAGTAATTAGGTTGATAAAAATGGAAAAAAGAAGATGAGAGAGAATACCTCCCTGTGGAACCCCGGAGGCAAGTTCACACCAGTCCAAAAAAGTTTTGTCGGCACGGCTCATCTGCCGGCGATCCTGAAGATAGGTGGAAAACCACTCAGCCGACGATGACGAGACGTTCAAGTGGTCTAGAGTGGTAAATAAAAGGTCATGGTTGACAGCATTAAACTTGTTGGAGAAGTCAATTTAAACGAATACAGTAAGTTGAGAACGATCCATGCCTTTCCTCACATCCTCAATAACCTTCAGTAACGCAGTAGTCGTACTGTGCCCGGAACGAAAGCCAGATTGAAAAGGGGAGAGTAATTGATTGGAGTACCTACACGTAACAAGATTATTGTTTATGTACAGCGGCTTCCAAAACCTTAGAAAGAAAAGGAAGTATGGAGATAGGACGAATATCATAAGGTAAACAGGAATTAGAGACTTTTGGTAAGGGAATGACATAGGCATTACGCCACAACGAAGGAAAACCCCAGAATACATCGAAAAGTTAACAATATGAGTGATAACTGGGATAATACATTCCAGGATGCTGATAATCAACAACATCTGGGAATGCTTTGAGAATTTAGGTGACAGATATTAAATTTATTGTGATCATTTTGAAATGTACGAGCGATGGAGGTACCGAGAGTATCTGGTTCAGATAATACTGTGCTGTCTAGCGAATAGAAAGAAGATGACAAGTCGCGAGCAGAGTGGTAAGATTCATCATCTGACATAATATTTTACATAAGTGGGTACAAAAATATAGTAATATATATATATATATAGAAATGTAATATAATTAACAACTAGTTATATTATAAGTACTTAACTTAATTATTACTGATTAAGTCCAAGAATGTTCTTATAATTCAAGTCAAAATAATTACAAACAAATTGTGAGCATTTACCAAACTGTTTGATTTTATTTTAGTCTTTTTTTATAAACCGCTAAGACGAACTTAAAACTTAGCTAGCTCATGGTGATATAAAGAATTAAAGTTTATTTTAGTTTGATAACAAAACGTGTATTTTCATTTTGTATCGTATCAGGATATTATTATTGCCCAACAATACTATAAGGTAAATACTACTCAAGTCTCGAAACCACCACAAGTTATTTCCCGGAAGTACCGAAAAAACCGGGACTGGCAAATGGTACCGGTACTGCATTCCCTACTCATGACTGAGGATCGTGGTCATCATCGGATATTACACCCTTGGAGTAGATGATTTGCCTCCATCTGGTTCTGTCCATTGCGTCCCTTACGACTGAGCAAAACTTGGTGGAAGATGAGGACTTTAGTTGATTAGTCCATCTGGTTGGAAAACGGCTTCTACCTCGTTTGCCATCCGTATTGGTAAATTCAAAAATATTGTGAAACGAAATTGTTTTCGTATCTATTGGTAAATTCAAAAATATTGTGAAACGAAAATTATTTCCTAGAGCTTATTATAGCACACAAGACTACATGAATGACAAAGCCGCGTGGAGTTAATGTAAATTATAGCGTCATGTAGGTATTATTATTATTATAGTGTCTTGGCTCCTACCCTGTTTGGTATATACTTTTCGCTTATATTACGTTTTGCTTTCAGCGATAACCAACAGGGTATTCATCTGCACACGAGGGCCGACGGAAAGATGTTTAACATCTCTCTCCTCAAATCCAAAAGAAACCGTGAAGATCTTTTCATCGACAGCCTTCTACATGCCGATGATGCAGCCTTTGTTGCCTATTCCCAACAAGAGCTCCAGGCAATGGTGAGTCATTTCTCCCAGGCATGTTCCCTGTTTGCCATGTCCATTAACACCAAAAAGACCGTTGTGCTAGCACAAAATACCACTGTGGCCCCAGCGGTCTCACTCAATGGCACGCTGTTGAAAGTAGTAGACAGGTTTTGCTACCTAGGATCGACCGTAACGAACAACCACTCGCTCGATGCGGAGGTCGACATACGTATCGGGAAAGCGGCGACCATGTTCGGGAAGCTTAGTACTAGAGTATGGCAAAACAAACATCTTACAATAAAGACCAAGACCTCTTATACGGAGCTGAAACCTGGACAACGTATGCAAATGTAGAACGTCGCTTAAACTCTTT
Source organism: Hedya salicella (assembly GCA_905404275.2). Taxonomy (NCBI): domain Eukaryota; kingdom Metazoa; phylum Arthropoda; class Insecta; order Lepidoptera; family Tortricidae; genus Hedya; species Hedya salicella. Next base: position 83,819,046 of record FR990096.1, read on the forward strand.
TTACCTGCATTGCCTTCGTAAGATCTTGGGCATATCATGGCAAGACAGGGTAACAAACGAAAGGGTTCTAGAAATTGCACAGCTGCCTAGCTTGACCGCGTGTCTCAAACAGAGACGTTTGTGTTGGCTAGGGCATGTGCGTAGGATGGAACCCTCTCGATTACTACGTCGCGTTCTTCTCGGTGCAGTGGCGGATGCAAAAAGAAACGTTGGCAGGCCGTTGCTTCGTTTTAAAGATTGCGCAAAGAGGGACATGACTGCCTTTCATATTGACCACCAAAACTGGGAAAAACTTGCGCAGAAACGGACGGAGTGGCGCAAGCGCGTTGTGGAGGGGCGCAAGTTATGTGATGAGGCCTGGTCGCGGCACTCGCTGACAAGAGACAAAGACGTCGTCAAGCCGACTTAGTGCCATCTGTCGCAAATTTCTCTTGTCAGGCCTGCGGTAAAACATGTCGCTCTCGTATCGGTTTGGTCAGCCACCAAAAACGGTGTCTCCCGAACACTACACTATAAATCGTCTGCAATAGACACAAAGGCCTATATATATTATTATTTTAATCTGAATTGTTTTATATACTCAGACATTTAGAATTTTATTCTAGACACATTCTAGTTTTTTTTTTTTTTTCTTATTGATTATTTTAATTTTTTAAATGATGATTATATCAATACTATTATACTTAAGTTAAATGATCTGATTAGGTTCTTCTGGGATTTCCCTAATCCTTGCAGCAAATGTTGGATCATATTGTATGTCTCCCAGCAAACATTCACTGTCATGTAACTGACGTTCGAAAGTGCCTGTAACTAGGCCTACTTGAATAAAGAATATTTTGATTGATTGATTGATATTTCCAACTACGATTAACTTCTCCAGACTTTCATCACCTCTACGCACTATGTGGCCGAAACACGAAAGTATTCTTAGGTGGCATATTGTGGATTTACGGGTTTCGATTTTTAATTGCGAGAGGATTGATTTGTTGGTGCGTTTGGCGGTCCAGGGTATCCTCATCATGCGTCTCCAGCACCACATCTCCAAAGCATATATCCTCTGCCTCTCTCGAGCCCGTATTGTCCACGTCTCAACCATATAGAAAAATTGGGAATACCAAAGCGCGTATCAACCACATTTTGGTGTTAATTGATATTCCCCGTTTTTTCCATATTTTGTAAAGGCGGGTCATAGCGTCCTTGGTCATACCGATGCGTCTCTTTATTTCCGGTACGCAGCTGCCGCTATTGTTCACTTGGGCACCTAAATAGATATAGTGATCTACTGTATCTATGGTATGATGTTCGTCGTGTTGTCCAGGAGCCCGGCACGATGCACTAACATAATCTTTGTCTTACTCCTGTTCACGGCTAGACCCATTTTACAGCTTTCGGTCTCCAATCTCTGAAACAGTTCTTTCATGTCTTCCACGGAAGTGGCAAGGAGCACAGTGTTATCCGCGAATCTTAGATTCGATATCCTTTTACCACCTATCGGTAACCCTATTTCCCAGTCTTCTAGGGTCCTGCGGATAATGTTCTCTCCGTATATGTTGAAGAGTGCCGAGGACAGAATACAACCTTGTCGCACTCCTTTTTTAATTTCGGACACATTAGAACAGTCGGTGCCGATTTTAACGAAAGAGCAGTTATCGGTGTTCAGATGTCGAATCAGATTGTGTAGACGAACCCCCATCACGTGTAGCACAACCCATAGCTTTTCCCATTAAACACAATCAAAAGCCTTGGTGTAGCCGATGAAGCACAAGATAACCGGGCAATTGAACTCCCTGCTCTTTTCTATGACTTGACGGACATTGAGTAGCTGTTCTCTTGTGCCCTTGCCCTTTACGAAACCTGCCTGTTCCTCAGGAATCTGGTGACTTAGATAGTAATAGAGCCATTTGTTTATAATAAAATACTTTAAAATAATATCAATAATTCGCCTCTCATTTTCGGAACATGAACTTTGCGTTAAGTTTTTTTCATAGGAATCAACTTTTTATCGTAAATAGTATTTTTGAATTCAGAAATAATGTTCACATAACAACTGATACTTTTTCTAAACAATATAAAAAAATACAGCCCGAAAATACTAACATTAATGTACACAATTTATAACACAGTTTAATTATGATCTAAACGCAGCACAGATATAGATATACACTAGATAACTAAAACACCTCAATCTGTATGAAAACCAACCGTGTCACTTTTTTTCTACCTACTGTGACGTCACAAGGGCGATTTAGTGATGTGTATTCCCCGTTGTCCGCGCAAAATCGATTCAAAGGCGACGCCGACGCCGCACGCGCAGTTCGGCTCGACTCGATTCAACCTGGCCGCAGATGCACGGAATTTAGGTACGGTTTCCATATGACAGACAGAGACAGAGACACTTTTTGACGTCATTTTGTTCAGAAACCGAACAAAAATTCCGTGTGTGTGCGGCCAGGCTCAGTTAGCGGTTAGTCTTTGTAGTGGATGGTCCCGCGCGAGTTGTGACTTTGTCGCGCATTGAAACCAAGCGTTCCGACTTTTTAACACCAACTGTGACGCTTTTGGATACCTCTGCATAATCTCAAATAAGTTTACTAAAATACATTCGATGATATTTAAATTGAAACACGAGGGATTAGTATATCCATGCATGGTAAGAAACGCAATAGTTTTAGATAAACTAAAAATCACTAATCGATTCACATGAATAACATCGATTTTCGGACGGACGAATGATGTAGACAGACGAATGATATTAAACGGAATTATTAAATAAAGCATACTTTAGCCCGGTGAGCTGTAGACGTCACTTTGTTTTGAAATGGTTGAAATTTGTAATTTTTTAAGTTTTCTACCTCCATATCGACTCCATTTTTTAATTTTCGAGAAACTGACTTGAAATAAAAATTCTACATAGTTCACAAGATTTCTTGAGAACCAGTAGTCGGGAACCAGTCTTTCCGTCTCGTGGCCGCAATTCATTTTTCTTTTGTGGTAGGATCATGTGGGAAACTAAAAATAGTAAGTGCTTCTTAAACATCACATACATGAACTCTCTACCCAAAGATATTATTACCCTCCTTTTTTAAAGCTGTCCTGTAAAATTAGGACATATTATAAGCTTGTTTTTATCAATAACTTTAAAATTGAAGTTTTAATAATGGTTAATATATTAACGTTCGTCTGTCCGATATCGATTAAAATCGATTATCGAAATATGTTGTAGAAAGAACAACATTAGTTGTTAAATTTGACAGACGAATGATAAGTTCCCTTGTACCACGAACTCGAAGTATCGCTTGTTTTGATATTCATCGTCTCTTAACACACAACGTCAGATTAAACGCTCAAAGCAAACGCAGCAATGTAATGTGAACATAGTTTCGTTACCGATAATCTATAGTTACTTAGGTACAGTCGTGGAATCACACCTCGGAATATATAAAAAAAAAAAAAAAAATGAATTTACGCATAATATAATTTGAAAATAAGTTACGTATGATAGGAAACATATTCTTGCGTTTGGGTGCTCACAATTTTTGGGCTATTGCACTTTAGTACCATGCAATAAGGCATTTTCTTAATATTCACGGACAACCAGCTAGCACACAACAGACGCACGCGGAATGTCTGTAGCTACGGCCGGCTCGGAGACCTTCTCCGAGCTCTGACACGCGAAGTAGATGCATTTGCTTGATCTAGTGTATATCTATATCTGTGAAACGCAGCTTATAAACTTTTTCCGCGCGAACGTCAATGGTACATTTTCTTCAGTTTTTAAGCTATGCTAGGACAAAATTTTGCCAGCTTCGAGGTTTTTAAGCCAATGTACGGTTTTATATGAAAAATAATAAAATAATGATTTGATCCACACCGATACGTGTCCCAGTTCAAGACGGAAGACAAGAATGTACATTGGTACATTGTTTTTATTTAATATCTATGATGGTTTTTTTTATTAACTGCCAACACTGTCATCCTCTTTTCATTTTATTTTTTGCAGAATGGAAAATAATAGTCTTACTGGATAATGATGAATACTTTTGTGCTTATTAAAAATAAATAATACATTTTTAATTATTTTTTTTGCCTTAGGTAAAATAACATTTAAGATTATTAATTACGGAGTACGGCGTGAAAACTGTACCTACTTAAACAGCCGTAGCGTCACTTCAGTACATCTATAGGTAGTAGTATATATATAGTTGTAAAAATGAAAAGTCTGTACATTAAAGATATTTTCAAGAAAATAATTGTACAGACTATTTGGAGGTCACTGAATCGAAAAGTATATTTTTTGGATCGTTTATGCAAACGAATAGGGATGGAAGTAGATGCAATTTTATCGTCTTTTTTTTACTTTTCTATTATTATTATTTATATTTTGTTTACCTTTCTGCTCTCCATGAGGAGGTAACTTTTTTACCATATTCGTGGGCTTTTGACCAAACGAATATAGAATTTGATTTAAAGATGTACCTATTTCGCTGCGAACTTATTCGGCTATGGCTAAAAATTTACGAACTATTCTGCAAGTATTCAAAATAACAGCTTTTTGTAGTGTAATGAAAGTGAGTGGGTGGACATTAATGAGTTTAAGGCTATCGTGTAAGGTGCGAGGAATAACTCCTGTGGTCGTAACAATAATTGGCACCGTTTTCCCGGTATTCACTCGCCATTGGGATTTTATTTCTATAGAAAGATCTTTGTGTTTTGTAGTATTTTCAGTATGGGTCGATACAAGGTTGTGGGTATTCGGGATTGCTATATCAATAAGGTATACAGTTTTTGTAGTATTTTTGAGGAGTGTGATGTCTGGTCTATTCGTTTGTGCACTATATCCTGGGACACACTGTATAACGATCCAAAAAAATACTTTTCGATTCAGATGACCTCCAAATAGTCTGTACAATTATTTTCTTGAAAATATCTTTAATGTACCTACAGACTTTTCATTTTTACAACTACATATATAAGAAGGCAACACTGACACTTTTAATTTTAACGCCGGCTAGACTATGAGAAAAAGAGACATTCGAAGTTCCCGACTCTGACCAAAATGAAATGGTCTAGAAGATATCTCGGCGTTTTAAAAAGATAGTAATTTAAGGAATAGCAAAAGCAGGTTGTCTGTCTATCAATTCACACATGAAACACACAATCTTTTTGCGAAAATTTCTAGTTTATAAGTCCAAATGTAAAGTTCCATCCCTTGTTTTACTGCCTTAGGGGATACATTTCGAAAAATGAGCAATATAATTCTTGTTTTTAAACACATAATCTTTTTGCGAAATTTCAAGTTTCTAAGTCTAAAGGATTTATGTTTTTTCCCTTGTTTTACCCCCTTAGGGGATGAATTTAGAAAAATCAAGAATTTAAGTCTCTTGGTTTTAAACACGCAATCTTTTTGCGAAATTTCAAGTTTCTTAGTTTAAGCTCAGATCCAATGTCTTATTTGATTTTTCTAATGGTATCGGGCGTCTATTTATTAAGAGTATTTATAATAGCACATCGACGCGATTGCTATTCTCTGTAGTGGTAATCGCACAATTCGCACATCCATCCTGTTCAATCCTGTGAGTCCGGCATCACTAAGGTACCTACTTTATAAGGTATTGGGATGGTGTGTTGTTTCAAGTTGCTACTTAGTATGACGTTTAATGCTTTGTTTAAAGCTGCAATACAAATGACTGCGTACTATTTTAAGGAACCGGATAAAGTTTTATTATTTCAGCTTTGGTTTCTTTTGAAAGTTGTTTTTGCTAGCCTGGTCAAAGTTGGCTATAATGTTGTGATCTAATGCTTACGTGCATATTGGCTACAGAAGCAACAGATGATCGCTATAATGTACTAGTGTATAGTAGGTTAGGTACACTATTTGTTATATTAAATCTTAAACCGTCAAGGCATTTGTTTTTCTTGACGCGCCCGCGGTTTACGCGAAGATAAATTATGCATGGTAAACATAACTATCCATTTAGAATGTAAGGTAACTAAAACTACTACACTAATGAAAGTGAAAGTTTAACATTTCATAGAGGAAGTTAACTTGTTTTAAACCACACGATATACGTGGGCCAATATGTATACTTATTGAAAGGAGTCCATAAAATAAATAACATAGACTTTATATACCTTCGCACATTCTGGATAAAAACCGTAGTGCATTGGTTTAGGCATCATAATAAAGTATTGATTTAAACTTACACGATCTTCACTCTTATCACAACACAACCAAACCGGCCAAGAGCATGTCTGACCATACTCAGTGTACCCTACACTGAGTATGGTCAGACATGCTCCGCAGTCATTCATACAAAAATATGCACTGCTGACGTGAAAATACGATATGAAAAAGTGCACTGTAGCAAAAGAGCGTAACTCCACGGCACTTACGTTCCTTCGCTGAGAAGCACAGTTTTTCGGTAATAAATCAAAAACGTTATATCTGATCATATTGATAATCATTTTCGTTGAAAGTATTTATAAAGTTTTATGTTTGTGATATTTTCATATTTTTTGGACAATAGGTTTAGAAAATTGGGGGACGGGACACAGTTTATACTACTTTCAGAGTGATTATTTCCGAAAATATTCACTCAATCAAAACATTTTTTTTAAACCACAAAATGTTTTTAAAATAACTGGCGAAATATGTTCCACACTTTGATAATTGCTGGTTTTTTTTTTCACTTTCGGTAACATGTATGTAGTGCGCCCCTTAGCAATATATTTTATGATTATTTAACTATCAAACTAAGTAGCGGCTTATATAAGACACCTATCCTGCAAATTTCATCAAAATACATGTAGAAGTTTTTGATTAAAATGCCTGTGATATACGGACGGACGGACGGACGGACGAACTGACATGACGAAACTATAAGGGTTCCGTTTTTGCCATTTTGGCTACGGAATCCTAAAAACGTGGCATAATATAATACATATGATTTATTTAATTACCTTTCATTGGTAATTCCAACACTTGGTAACAGACAGCAGCCCAGACGAAAACCGAAACATAAACATCCTGACGTTTGGAAGCAACCAGCATTCATGCCGTACGTAAGAGCAATAACGGACAAAATAGGCTCAGTACTACAAAAGTACTCGATAAAAACTGTGTAGAAGCCATTATCTAAGGCTATAGGGCATGTCAGATCACCTAAGGGTGTTATTCAGTTCCAATCTCCTGGCGTTTACAAGATATCGATTGCAGTTGCGGGAGTACTTATATTGGACAGATGAAGCGCACCATTGCTGCAAGAGTCTTGGAACATATCGCGGCTGTTAAGAACCGCCAGATCAATAAGTTCGCTATTGCCGAACACTTACTAGAAGCGGGACCAAACCACTGGATTGAGCTTCATAATCCCAAGATCCTTTCTACAGAACGTAATTACTATAGTAGAATCGTACGTGAAGCAATTGAAATCAAGAAAATCTCGACTCAAACTTTCATCTTCGTAGAATCCAGTAATTAGTAAATGTAAACAACATCAAATAACATCCGATAAATCGCCTGACGTCGTGAGTGTAGTGTGTCGGTCTAGTGACGGCCTTAGTGTTCAACCTAATAATCAACACCAAGGGCGGGTAGATCGAAAAACTCGGGCAGCTAGAAGGCGTTGATTCTTTTTTTCAGTTCCTTCGAGACCATGGACGTATTGCGACGTCAGAAACGTCAAAGAATTACCAAGGATAGGTTATTAAATATATGTATCATATTTATACGCGATTAAACCCTGTTTTGTTGTGATGTAATAATCATAATAAAATAGCAGACTACTACAAGTTACTGTGAAAATGTCGTACATTTATTGCGGTAGATTACCAAAAATATTCTAGATACTTGTTTCATCTTATTCCATATCTCGCAACGGCGACAGCATTTCCGATTGATGTACACCTACATTTACATCTATATTTTCCGCCATCTCTTCTATAGAGCTTTAGGATGAAATACTTGGTTTCCGTAAACCGTAAATCTGTTAACTGTTTATCAAGTTCTTTTTTATTTTATTTTTCTTAATCACCTCTATATCGCGATCTTTTTCTTTTACTAATAGGATTTTTTTTTGTATTTGTCGAAAACAGGACAGACGTTGGAAACTTATTATCGTCTTCTGTTGAAGCTATTTAGAAGTATAATTGTTTCTGAGTCTAGGGTCTTTCACGTTATGGAAATTAAATATATTGTCGTCTAAAACTAATAATCATGACACAAGCCTTGTTGAGCTTACCATGGGACTAACATGGAGCATTACCTGAGTCATTGATATTGTATTTTATTTTGTCGTCGATAGAGTTGACGAACAAGTCAGAATAACACACTGGTTCGAATATTTATTTTCGAAGTTCGTGTGTCTTTCTGTCTTTTTGCTTTTTTTAACTAAACTGACGAATTACACCTTAATTAAATTTAATAAATTAATATTAAGGTCAATATAGGGTGCTAATAAAGTAGGTACCAATACTTCTAGAACTGATGCTTCTCGTCACGTGGACTTACGAGTTTGGTATAAAACATTTAAAAGTTTATGTTAGTTTTGTGGAGAAAATAAGGGAAATAACTTTGCTACGTAAAAAAACACCTCCTTAACAAGATAATCAATAGTCAGTGATTAAAAACCCTTTGATTATTTCATGGAACCTCTCGACTGCCACTTAACTGGCCATTTCACCCAAATAAATAAATTTCAATGTTATGATAAACATCTTGTCAGTTATTTACAGGTTCTACAAAAATGCTTGTTTTTACTTAACGGTAAATGTTTTGATGTAATGTAGCATGGGCACACTACATAAATACGAAAAATTTAAATTCGGATTTATTTTTATACATCCGACATTTAAAAATGTCTAACGTTTACATTTACGATTTTCAAGATTCCAAATTTTAATAAGCCGAACAATAAAAACTCCGACTGTATAATAATCCGAAAAAACAAATCGATATTTTAATACAAAGAAAGTATAAAATTCGGAATAAATAAATGTTTTGGATTATTTGGGTGTTCCCAATGTAACATATCTTAAATCGTGCGTACTAATCTTGTTAGCAACCTGTACAAACATGGTTTCTTGCTATTTAAAAGTACAGCTTTATATATGAATGCCCGAAGGTATATCTAGATTTGAAGTTGGATTTATTTACAAGTAGTTTCATTTTGAAAATCACGTCAAGAGATGTGACTTTCAAACTGAAACATTATTAAATGAAAATTATACTAAATATCATTCGTTTCTCCAATTTTAAAATTGTCTTTCATTTTGTGCGTCCGTTTACCCGACTACGGTGAAAGAGATTCATCAAGTAACAAACTAGACCGAAAACGGAAGAAAAACAATATTTGTTATATCTTTTACTAAGAACCGTCGGTGTTGGCAGACATAGAAAAATCTCATTGAATATGTAATTCCCAATGGTTCAGTCGAGTTACACCGACCACTAGAACCTTAATACTAGAAGGTATAAGGCTCGCCTTCGCTCAACAGTCGTTAGATCAAATGCAAAGCACCCTCTTTTTTGTGGAGAGGTTTCAAACGTTACGTTCGCGCACTCCAAGTACAGCACTCTCCATATGGACAACAGCTTAAGCGACCCTAACACCTTACTCAGTTGCGTCCTTCTCTCAAAGCGTTTCAGGATAATATAACTCGGTTCTATTTGCGACCGGCGGCGGCATCACTTTGATACTTTAAGACGAATTCCCGTACGAAACGGGCCTAGATCTTCAATTATCTAACGGCACGAATAACTTTGCTTCACTATATGTGTATTGATTACTCTGTGTTTGGGAGTGGTCCATTACAATTTGGGTTTTCTGATTTGGCGGGTAGAGACGGTATTTGGTTGGGTTCGGAGCAGTGTCAGGTGCTCGTCTGCTATTGAACTTAACGGAGGGCTACTATGAAGGGTGGTATATTTGGAACTTAGTCGGGATAGTTAGGTTGTCTGGGAGAGCTTCTACACAACTGCAAACGTATTTTGCTTACCTTTCAGTTATACACTCACACTGTTACTCTCCAGTACATATTGTATGTGAAGATATACAATATGTACTGGAGCTGAATCCCGTCCAGGTGAGGTTGCGACAAATAGTAATATTTTGCCCAGTTGCCCCAGCGGTAACAGATGCGATTGTCTCACATTTTGTGCCCTTGGACTATGCAAATGACAAAAATAATATTCTTAATCCCCTACGAGAAAAAAACAGGGGTGTTATAAATTTGATATGTGTATCTGATGATCAGTGTATCTGTCTTTCAGTGACGTCGTAGTGCTTGAATGGATGGAGAGATTGAAAGATGAGTTCATCGAAAGTGTTTTTGCCATGTTTCAAGAGAACTACGGTGCCACATGGGATGGCTTACGTACGCGTTCCTCTCTACCATAGTATGAATAAATCGTGTCAGTTTATACGATAAATGGGCAGCGTATGTGTTTTTATTTGTAAGTGTGTATTTATTTGTGTCGGTTTGTAGAAATATGATTATTTCTGTAAGCGCTACGTGTTAACCTCGCCTCCCGATAAAAGTGCCCGGAAAAGTAGTCCGGTTACTATACGAATTGCCATCTCCAATGGATCAAAGCTCTAAGATCACATTAGTATACTTATTATATTATTCATATAAATACCACTTATATTTCTCCAATGATGTGACTGTGAACTCGGGCCATGTTTTTCGGTTCGTTATTATTATTTAGTAAATCTCGAGGGTTTTACGATAGGTTATTATGTATGTTCTAGTACAGGTTACCCATTGACTATATGCTCATAGGGAAAATCGAACGACACAATCAAACGTAAACTCAGAATCTCCTTCCTGAATTAAGATTACCTATATTACGGGAAACAAGAATCAGTATATTTTACATCCAAATCTAATCTATTCAAAATAAAAACATTGGATTGGGAGATTTTCTAAAAAGCGTATTTTAGTAGTACGAGTGCACCGCGACTACGCTCCGAGATGAACAACGTCGTGGTCCACACGTACTCCATTCCGAGAAACTTAGTCATGGTTCTCGGAATGGACCGAGAAGTTTTGACATGAGTAACGACTAATGTAGTCTAATTACATTTCAGACGTCCTTCGATGATTACTGGTGTAGTCTCTCCTTTTCCGTCCCACTGGCGTTACGGATATTTTTAAAGCACAAGAGCAGAAAAAAAAATGTGCCGAACGGTCTCGCGTTTCGTGCGTTTGCAAGCAAGGCAAGTAAACCAAAACGTCAACAGGTGTCAAACTGGACAGGCCCACCTTGGCACACGTCCCCAGGAGCCTCGTGTCACAACCAAACCCCGCAGTACTGGGCCTCGGACTGCTCCTCCCAAGCGGGCTTCGCTACCAACCAGCAAGCGATACCGGAAGCCGAGCGACTCAAACAACAACCAGCAGCGTCAACGGAACTAACTCAAATGGGCAGGCTACCTACATTATTTAATAATTAGTTAAAAATAACTAAAAATCCAATTATATTAGACTGGGTTAAGGAATATAGTATTCCATTTCATACTACTCCAGTACAGGATTCTTTGCCAAAAAATGACTCTTTCTCCACTAAAGAGAAAGAAATACTACAAATTGAAATCAATTAAGTTCTCCAGTCAGGAGCTGTGAAAGGCCTGTTAGAAACAGAACATGGGCGAATAGAAAAAGGGTCAAATGTATAAAATTGGCGAACATTACCTTGTGAATTGAGTCAGGTGTAAGGTTTAGTACTTGCTTAGAAATCCCACGCTGTGCGGCGCCGCATGTCCTCCAAGCCAAAATCCAGTTCAATGCACACCGTGTCAGTCCGTTTTGTCAAGATTAGGAGTAAGACTTAATATTTAGAATATTTTGTAACGCGCACGCACGTTCTCAATGGCGAAGGGGGGAAAGAGTGAATGACAATTTTGCAAAATGATCGAATGACTAATAAAAGAGGATACGAGGGTGAATGCAAGAGTGAATTTTGATGGATTAAAATGTTACCAGTTTCTTATAAGATAATTCCCAAACATACTGCCCGGGGAAGAAATCTATAAGATTTCTTAAGATGTGACTAAACAAGAAATTTAATTGTCTGCTATTGCACAACCTAATATAATAAACCGAATATTAATGACTACTTAATGCTAGAAACGACAAATTAGATTTAGTGCAAATTAGGAAGAGGACACAATTTGGATACAGGTCTGACCAATTGGTTGCCTGTACCAGTCTTTAAGGTAGCGACACGGACTACACCGTCGCGTCCTGGTGATAACGAGACGATGCGAGCTAATTTCCAACAATAGGATGTTGTATTTTCATTTATGATGAGCACGACGTCGTCAATTTTCAGATTTTCTGCACCTTTGAACCATTTGTTACGTCTTTGCAAGTGATGCAAATACTCCAAGTTCCAACGACGCCAAAACTGTTGGGTAAAATTTTGAAGAAGCTGCCAACGAGACAAACGATTCAACTTCTCTGTTTGCAAGTCGTGTTCAGGAAGTGACACCATATTATCTCCGATAAGAAAATGGCCTGGTGTCAGAACATTAATGTCATCAGGATCATCTGATACAGGACAGAGAGGTCGGGAGTTTAAAATTGACTCTACCTTCGCGAAGACGGTGGCCAATTCTTCAAATGTAAGAACTGTTTCTCCGATCGTGCGTTTCAATATTAATTTAGCGGATTTCACGGCGGATTCCCACAAACCTCCCATACTCGGAGCAGCTGGAGGATTGAAGTGCCACTTTAGCTGGTGTTTAAGAAAGTAGTTTTGCACGTCAGAGTGATCACTGCATTTCTTCAAAAATGTGTAAATTTCGTTTAAAGAATTGTTTGCTCCAACGAAGTTGGTACCACAATCAGAATATATATCTGAGCACCATCCACGTCTACTAATAAACCGGGTGAGGCATGCTAAGAAACAGTCCGTTGAAAGATCCGACACTAATTCAAGATGACAAGCCTTAGTGACCATGCAAACGAAAATGCATAGAAATGCCTTCACTACAGGTGCGCGTTTTAATTTAGAAGTCTTTATAAGAAAGTATCCAGCATAATCTACGCCGGCCTTCGAGAAAGGTCTACATGGCGTGACGCGTGATGGAGGCAAGTCAGCCATAAAGTAGTCAGCAGGTTTCGGGTTAGCCTTAAAACACTTGTAACATTTTCTAACTTGTTGTTTAATGACCGTCCGGGCGGAGAGGATCCAAAATTGTTTTCGCAACAAAGATAGTAGCAGGGGCGCACCTACATGCAAATACAAATTGTGATAGTGATTTATCAGCAAGATGGTAAGTAAATGGGATTTTGGAAGAATCACCGGATGTTTACGTTGTATAGACAAATTGGTATATCTCAGTCTTCCTTGCACTCGCAGCAGACCTTCAGCATCGATAAAGGGCGACAAATTTCGAAGCTTGGTTCGATGTGGTAGCCCTTGTCGAATTAGTTTTATTTCCGTGGCGAATTCGTAGGTTTGGACAATTTTTATACAAGAATACAAAGCGATGCGCCACTCAGAAAAGGTCAAGGGACCAGTGTGTTTCAAGTTTGGATGTTTCAAGTTATGAACAAAACGCAAGCAATATCCGTGAACCTTAACAAGCATGTGAAGTGAGCTATATTTAGCCATAAATTCTGTAGCATTATTTTCGCACATGACGTTGTTAGTTTGAGCAGTGTGTTCCAGTACCTCAGTATCAGGATACACTCCTTTAGCGACGAAGTTAGTTTTTGGCCAAGTGTCAGGTGACAGTTTCAGCCATGGCGGAGACCACCAAAGTGGATTTGAGGCAAGTTCCGAGGGTAAGAGTCCTCGAGATGCAGCATCTGCAGGGTTCATCAACGAAGGCACGTGTCTCCAATGAGATGGAGTAGTGTTTGACAAAATTTGAGAAACTCGATTCCCTTCAAACATTTTAAGGTGATGCACAGGAGTGCGTATCCAGGACAGCACAATACTGGAATCACACCAGGCTACAATTTCATGCGGAACATGGATCAGAGTGGAACAATGTTTGACAAGTTTCGAAGACAACAAAGCGCCGCTGAGTTCAAGCCGTGGTACAGTCATCTTCGTCTTAATCGGCGCAACCTTCGACTTGGATAATAGCAGGTGGACTTCCACCTCACCATTGGACCTCTCAACGCGAAGATATATGACAGCTGCGTATCCTTTAAGGGAAGCATCCGAGAAGCTGTGCAATTGGAACTTAATGCCATCAGTCGGCAGAATGTATCGGTTTAATTGTATTTCCGATAAGTTAGCAAACTCGCCAACAAAGGCGAGCCATTGCGATTGTTCGTCTTCGGGTAATGGGTCATCCCAGCCAATGCCGAGAAGCCACAGTCGCTGCATAAATGCCTTGGCAGTAAATATTACTGGCATAAGCCAACCACATGGATCATATATACATGCGATGTTAGCCAACACCGCGCGTTTTGTCATGGCCGTATTAAAGATTTTACTATGATACGTAAACGTGTCTGATGCGGGATTCCATTTGACGCCGAGTACTTTAATGGACCCTTCGTTATGAGGTTCAAAAGACAACGGCCTTTCACAAATATCGTCAGGCAAGTCAGACATAAAATCACGATTGTTACTCGACCACTTTCGCAATTCGAAGCACCCTTGACGCAGAAGATCCACCAATTGATCTCTATGCTTCCGTGCAGTATCCAAGTCAGGAGCTCCAGTAACGATGTCGTCAACAAAAATCTGATTTGACAGGATTTGACTGGCATCTGGGTGTGAGGCCTTCCCTTCCTCTGCCAGTTGTAAAATGCAGCGCATTGCGAGAAATGGCGACGATGAGACGCCAAAAGTGACCGTTCTTAATCGAAATTCCTCTATTGGATCATCAGAATTCTGACGCCAGAGAATCATTTGATAATCACGGTCATCTGGGTGAACAAGTACCTGTCGATACATAGCCTTGATGTCACAAGTGAATGCGACAGGATGAAGTCGAAAACGCAGTAGTATGTCTACAATGCTACGCTGAAGTTTAGGACCAGCATGCAGAACGTTGTTTAACGATACATTCGTAGATGAAGGCATTGATGCATCAAATACCACTCTACATTTTGTGGTAGAAGAATCCTCCTTTGTCACTGCATGGTGAGCCAAGTAATATTTTCCACAACCAGGTGGATTGCAAACAGGTTCCATATGTTTCTGGTCGAGATATTCATTCAACACCTCAGTATATACAGCCTTGAGTGCTGGGGTTTTATTAAATCTTCGTTCGAGATTTAAAAGTCTACGGGTTG
This sequence comes from Hedya salicella, assembly GCA_905404275.2. Taxonomy (NCBI): domain Eukaryota; kingdom Metazoa; phylum Arthropoda; class Insecta; order Lepidoptera; family Tortricidae; genus Hedya; species Hedya salicella. The sequence goes on from FR990096.1 coordinate 83,834,310, forward strand.
CCAATTCACGGCTATCACCCAACTCAGTTTGATTCCCCTTAAAGGGAAGACGTACAACGAAACGCTGCTCATCGTCGCGTGAGACAGTTTTCAGAAAATGATCCTCCACATTTTGATCATCAGGATCACGAAACATAGTTCCAGGAACTTGTTCTATCTCCCAGAACCTAGACAGACAATCATCTAATGCCACATGGTGTGACATTCGTTGAGGAACCACATTGGTGAACCTTGAAGCATCACCAATAATTACCCAACCAAAGACAGTCAAGTAAGCGGCTGGTACCTTATGGGAAAGCCACACTTTCTCACCGCAAGAAATGTCATTATACATGTCACTTCCTAAAAGAATATCAATAGGCCGAGACAGATGAAAATTATCATCTGCAAGCTGCAGGTCCTGATAATTTGACGTTATGTCCGCAGACAGAGATACAGATGGCAGATTGCCAGTCACTTTCTTTAAAATGATAGCCGAAACTGTCAGTAATGGCTGATCAGAATGTAGAGGTTTTAAAAACACTGTAGTCATCCCCTGTGAACGGTGAGGCGTGCTTGACCCAACACCTCGGATGGCTACAGGTTGATGATTATGTTTAAGCTGGAGCCGTAGAACACATTCCTCAGATATAATAGAACACTGAGACCCCGGATCTATAAAGACACGGACCAGCTGGAAATGCCCATCTCCATTCCCTGCCAGACACATGGTAGTCCCCAATAAAACATTCTGCAAATTAGGCCTTGTGCCTGCAGAGCAGGAAGATATAACCATCAGGTTGTTGACACTTGAAATGGGTGGATTCATTTCACCATCACCCAATAAAGATGATGATTCAGCTGAATCAGCCATAACAGCAGCTGACTTAATGGCTGGCGACGGTGCCTCCATGTTAGACGATGATGAACAGATTAAGGTGTGATGCTTAGCATGGCACACCTTACACTTATGTAATGATGTGCACTCATGATATTTGTGAAGACCAAAACAATTAAAGCACAAGTTTTTTAACTTAAGAAACTCTCTACGCTGCCCTATATTCAAAGCCTTGAATTTATTACACATGTACATGTAATGATCCATGTTACAATAGCGACAACTGATTTCCTTCGCTTTGACATTTCGAGGAGATGAAAACTTCACCGGTACCGGTTTTGATACAGTACTGCATGTTGGTTTCATAGTAAAGACAGTCTCAAATGCCCTACATCTGTTTTCTAAAAAGTCTATTAAATCAGTATACCTTGGTATATCTGCCGTCTTCAAACTTAGCTCAAATTGACCTCGCGCTTCATTAGGCACTTTCTTCAATAAAATGTGCAAGAGAATAAATGACCACTCCTCCGGTTTAAATTTCAATGCCTTCAGAGCAGCAATGTGTTCATTCAATGAATTGAGAAACAACCTCAAATCAGACTTCATGTTTACAATTGTAGGCAATGTCAAAATATGCTCCAAGTGAGTATCAGCAATGAGACGTATATTAGAGTACCTTTTCTCCAAAAGAGTTAGTGCAACACTGTAGTTTTCATCTGTTAAAGGCAAATGCTTCACCAAGTCAAGAGGGTCCTTTGACAAACATGATAACAAGTAATGTAATTTTCTTACAGGCTTCATACAAACATTTTCATCTATCAAATTTTTGAACATATTTATGAAATTCGTATAGTCAGTAATTATCCCGGAAAACGTGGGCAGTGAAATACGCGGCAAATCTGACCCTTGACCTCGTGTGGCATCGCGATCAACAGGCATAGACGATGTTTCGCGAATTGGAAACAATTTGTAATAAATCACACTTACGTGGTTTAATTTCGCGTCGTATTCCGCAAAATCTTTTGTATGTTGATCGGCATCAAAGCCAGCTCGTTTACTAGCCTCGACGGAAATATACGATTCGACGAATTCACTTCTCACTTTCTTAAACTCCATAAACCGAGTTTGAAATTCAGATAACTTAGTTCGATCGTTGACCGCACTGTTTGCTGCATTACAAAGAATGTCTATTTGCATTTTAACAACCTTATAGCGAATATCCACAGCCATTTTGGCTTAAAACACTTTCAAAGTTCCAAAATACCGACAATAACAAAGAATCAAAACGCCGAAAATGTTAGATTTGCGTTTGACAACTAAATTACTCGTTCCGAATGAAAGGAATGATATGATTCGCTGCGTTTCGTTATCACCACAGATAAATATTATTCGTCGCACTGACTCGACTGAATCGTAGCGTTTTACCGAATGAATGATTATGTTCGTGAACAACTCACTTCACAGCACTGACGAAACGTAATTTTATTATTTTACTTTAGACACAATATACCCACTTTTCCAATATAAGTATGGCGATTAACTTATAACAAAACCGTTTCAATCCTGGAAGTACGGTTATGTTAATGCAATTTGCAGAACACTTAATGTTATTTTATGCACAAAGCAGACAATTAAAAGTATGAAATCGTCTTGTTTCAAACCTTTAAGACAAAATACAAATGTAGACGCGTTACAACTTATGCACTAAATGCAGACAAATGCAATCTTGCAGACATTTTTAAGTTAGCCTTTTATTTTGAATTTGGAAATTACTGGAGATTAATCCGGTCGAAGGAACAATTTTTATGTTAGAAACAGAACATGAGCGAATAGAAAAATGGTCAAATGTATAAAATTGGCGAACATTACCTTGTGAATTGAGTCAGGTGTAAGGTTTAGTACTTGCTTAGAAATCCCACGCTGTGCGGCGCCGCATGTCCTCCAAGCCAAAATCCAGTTCAATGCACACCGTGTCAGTCCGTTTTGTCAAGATTAGGAGTAAGACTTAATATTTAGAATATTTTGTAACGCGCACGCACGTTCTCAATGGCGAAGGGGGGAAAGAGTGAATGACAATTTTGCAAAATGATCGAATGACTAATAAAAGAGGATACGAGGGTGAATGCAAGAGTGAATTTTGATGGATTAAAATGTTACCAGTTTCTTATAAGATAATTCCCAAACAAGGCCAATTCCTGTCAAGATTTTTTACAGTTACTAGGCCAAATGGATGTCATGGGTATATTTTAAATTTAAAGGAATTAAATACATTAGTAATAAATGTATTTAATTCCTTCCCTGACCATGTCAAGATGGAAGATTATCGTACTGCCGCTAACCTAGTTGCTAAGGATGATTATATGGCCAATCTAGACTTAATAGATGCTTTAGTGACCATTCTAGAAAGTTCATAAGATTTTGGTTTAATGGAAAAATGTATCAATTTAATGTACCTACTCTGTTTTGGCCTTTGTACAAGTCCATACGTTTATACGAAAATTTTGAAGCTCTGCTAAGGTTACATGGGTATCTACCTGTACAGTATTTAGATTATTTTTTGTCTATTGGTAATAGCTTCAACAACTGTAAAAATAATATAGAAAAAACAAGTAATCAATTACAAAATTTAGGCTTTGTCATTAACAAAGAAAAGAGCAATTTTATACCATCCAAGGAAGGCACTTTTCTTGGGTTTATATTTGCTTCTAGGAATCAAATCATAAAAATATCTGACGATAAGAGGGAACATATAAAAAAGATACTAGATAGTCTACTTAATAATATACATATGGAAAATATAAAAAAATTAAAAACCCCCGACACAAATGGACATAACAATTTGAATGTTGAATTAAACTATTAATTCCGAAATCGAAACGATGGCTTTTAATTTAAATTAACTACTTAATATATATCAGTAGTATACTTTTGTGGGTACTAGCCGAATGCCAAAAGGTGCTGAGCTTTTGTTTTTTTTAGCTCACTTGTGGCGCTGGCGCAACGCAGCATAATACAACACAGAACGTAAGGCCAATCTAAATATTTGATTATTATAACGTTTTCAACCTGTTTGCAACATGCAAACATACAAAATATGTATATATATATATATATATATATTTAATGACTTCCAAACAGTCCGTTACAATCTTTTTTTTATATCTTCAATGACAGATATTTCATTTTTACAACTTTATATTATAATACATTATCAATATTACTTTAGATGGTAAATTTGAGAAGTTTGTTACAATTTTAATGTATTTATCTTGAAGTAAATGACATAGAGATATATTACAAATATTTTTAAAGGTTTTTGGATCGCTTACTCTGTTTTGTACTATTTACCGAACTACGAAAGTTGATCTGCACGTAATATCGAACTGGTACGCCGCATCACCGAACTAGGGAAAAGATGTATGGCGCTGAGTGGTGCTCAACCTTTAGCTGGTATAAATGGGCTTATATCAGCTCAAGGACGTCCACTGCCGGACAAAGGCCTCTCCGTGGATTTCCATAACGACCAGTCGTGCATCGCCCACATCGAACAGTTTCCAGCGATCTTAACCAAACCGTCGGTCCACCGTGATCGGGACCTTCCCACGCTGCATCGTACCTATACACGGTCGCCACTCGAGAATTTTCTGTCCCAGCAGTATATATGTTATACATATTTAGTTTGGTAGGTGCCTACCAATACTTTATGAAGTACTGTCGTCGGGATATATATTTAAATTATACCAACAACACAATTTAGTTCGTATATTTACTAAAACTACCTGTTCATCGGATTTAGAATTTTCGACTTGCTTAAATTTAATAACCGAACATTTAAAGAAGGAAAATAATGCTTTCAACACTACTTTAAGGTAAAACAATTGTAGGCCGCAAATAATTTATTAAAATCATTTCACAAAATAACCGTTTTATATTTCACTCAACTATTTATAAAATCGTTTCTATGCGGTGTCAACCCTAGCGTCGTTTAGCCGGCATGTGCTGCCAATGACCCGCACATTCAAGGTCGCTCCATTGTTAAATAAAGTAGGTATGTAAAGCGGTAGGTAAAGGTGGTTTATTAAGACATTAGTATCTGTTCGAAAAACTATTATATAATCTGTGCTCTCACTCTTGGATCGTAACTTGACAATTTATTACTGCTGCCGTTATAGCAACAAATGAGAAAAGAAATATACAAATTAACAGGTGTACACTAAATAAAGAAAACTGTTGCTTCGTTCATTTTTAGCGTAATATTTTGAGTAGTAATATATTTCGATTTTTTACTACAGTTATACCAAACACGTCGTACTTGAGACGTACCTTTAATCAAATGTTAGTGATGTAAATAATATGTAATAGCACCGTTACATTGCGTGCAGAATTAATTAGTAAGCAAAGAAGCAATGGAATTTATACGACATTTTGATGTTATACTATCACGATCTACACGATCATTGGAGTGAATTCAACCGCTTAACAACAGGATCTAACGTAAAGTGTAAAGTAACCGTAACAAATACTGACACAGTTTGAAGAACCACAGACTGGACTCTAGCTTAGTTGGAACAAGAACGTGCGCCCCGCCAGGCACAAGGCATTGGTTTAAATCCAGTCAGTGCTTATTTATTTTTATGTTTCAATTGAAAGAAAACAATATTTATAACAAAATATATGTCTTCAAATTATGTTCATTACCATTTATAGTTTGTGTCGTTGAAATGTTCTACTGAAATAATGATGTGTAAGTTGGCCACAAGGGCACTTTTACAAGTGTGACTCTACGGCATTTCTCAAGAGAAGACCACTGTTGAAAAGAAAGCCGAAACAAACTCAACAGTCATTTTTTTTGTAAATAACTCTTATCTATTACAATATTTGTACTCAGCCTATCCTAAATATAAGTTTTTAAGTACAAACTCAATGCGTAGTTCTACAAGAAAACATACCTATCGAAACATAAAAGTAAAAATATCATAAAAGAAAAAAGCAATCTATATTTTTTAAATCTTACATGCGTTTGATATGCCATCTTATAAGAACCGTGTCCCGGTAAAAGTAAATTATTTGACTTGTGCTTTGTGCAACGCATTTTTGTCTGCTAAAAGTCCTCTACCCTATAATATGCCTTCGTCATTAGAGATTTTTTAAGTACTTTTTGGGAGCTCGAAGAAGTAATTTTAAAGCATCATCTTGTAACTTATGCATGCACACGCTGCATATTCATATACAGCACTAAAGTCGCTAGAACAATAAATAACAAATATAAAATAATGTTTATATTTAAAGTATATGGGGACCATACAAAAACGTGTAACATTTGCGTTTTAGCGTACGAGAGTTACGTAGGGTTCCGTACTAAAAAGATAAAAACGAAACCCGTATGGTGTGACTTTGCCTGTCTCTCTACCTGTCTGTCCGACTATTAAAGCACCATGTCTCCGGAACTACGTATATGCTATCTATTTCAGAATAGTTATAAAGACGGCTAGCCCAACCTATAGGAAATGAAAAAATAATTAAAAGATGTTTATTTTCTATAAAAAACGACCGATATGCGTGTGGCTGAAAATTCAAAGCCTATCTACTTACTAGCTCTCGGTAGGGTATCACATGATAGAACTAGAATATTACGCAAAAAATATAACAATATCTATTAATATTATTATAATTCACACTAAAATATATGGAAACAAAATGAAATAAAATGAAAATAAACTAAAATAAATTAAATGTAGAAAATAAAAACATAGAAACCCCCCAGGAGGTCTGCCTACGGCATAGTGCCTATTATGCTGGCAGCGTTACCTCTTTGAATCGTGAGGGCGATTATTTGGCAGAGGTAAGCACCAGCTCTCGGGTCCCCTGAGGCATCGACCAGCCGTTTAGACAAGACCTGCATAAAGGACTTCATGTCAGCTGACCAGGGGCCCAATGTTTCCACTGCAAGCGCCGCAAACTCGTAGTTATTAAGTAATGACGAGTACTTGCGGGCCTGATCAGCTGCAGCGCCAACCTGCGTGCGGGTCGCCTGGGTCTGGATATGGGACACCGCAAACGTGTCAACACATGTTGCGTCCCAAACCAATGCTCTGCCCTGTTTCCACGGCACTAACGTAGCTCCGTCGGGGCGCTTGCCATCGTCTCTCGCCATACCTGTGGGTTCCAGAATCGCAGACACGGAGGCAGTGGCAAGCTACCGACGGACCAAGTCATTGATGGTGCCGTGGCGGTATAAGCGGCCAGCACTTCTTGCACATGAAAGGCCATGTCTGCCCAGCTGATCTACGTTCTTGCCGCAGGTGCACGTCCCCCACACAGATTTTGGATCCAAGCCTCAGGTATATTGCTATCCTTAGGCAGCTTGGATCCAAAACTGTGCCTATTTGTCGAGACGGAAGAGCGCGAAGCCAGTGGCCCAACTCCGGCGCGGACACCGCCAGCAGACGAGCATGATCTGAATCGTCCGGACAGCTACTTAGAAGAGCAGTGTGGGTTGTCTTAAGGCACGGGGAGTCCCATGCTGTTTGCAGATGTTTTGGGGCTGGGATCTCTACTCCTAAGCATGAGGCACACTAGGCTTCCCTGGCCTCCCTTAAGCCGGCCATCTCATCGTCAAGTACCCTGGGTTGGTTTAGAATGGAACTGACTAGAGATAGCGAGCTGTAGGAAGATAGGAAAGCCGGTAGTGCCACGCTACTCGTGGAGCGAACACCCAGGCCGCCGAATCTGATTGGGAGAACCGCTTGGGTCAAAGGCCTCGCGTCAAAGTGTACGTTTAAAATTTCTGATAAGGTCACCTTAATGGAGTTGTCAATAGATGCCAGGATGAAGGGAAATTTTCAATTTGGGCAGCTACGAAAAAGATACAAGAAGTTTGGGGTAAATAAACAAAATGTAATAATAAAGAGCGCCTTGTGTGGGTTTGAGTGGAAGAATGACGTGGTTAGGGATGGAAATTTCACTATATCTATAACTAGCTCATTTTTTTTAAATTTTCAAATAGCCAATTCGAATAATCCCGTTGCGTTAAGTTTGCATCTCGTTTGTATGCAACGCTATAGATATCCGGTGCAAACATAACTTAACCGGAACCGGGTAATAATGTTTGTTTATATTTTTTAATGTGAAAACATCGCACATTTTTTATACAATATTGATACAAATATCTAAGTAGAAAATAAAAATTATTGCGATCCACTGCAGTCTAAGCCGGAATCGAACCAGCGTCTCTGTTATACCGGAACAGCGTCCTATTCCGTTTGACCATCAGCCCGCTTGTGATTCACAACAAATTAATCACCTACCTTCGGCAACGATTAATGGTACATAAGGTCGTGAGTAACGTTACTCACGACCTTATGTACCATTCATTTTTTAAAGGTTGAGTACCTTATAGCACCACATACATGCGCTTATGCAGCATTTGTTCAAGCTGACCTGCCATTTCAGTAGCGTCAAGCCTACGAAGAATGGCGCTATGATCACTGTAATTTTTGTGTATATGTTTTAATGTGAAAACATCACATATTTTTATACAATATTGATTCAAAGATCTAAGTAGAAAATAAAAAATAATTGCGACCCACCTAAGCCAGAATCAAAGGGGTGTGTGGGGAGAGGTGAGTACGCTCAGGTATGCGACGCTGAGCTATTGGCACACTTCTGCGTGTGAACGGTGGACCCTCGAAACCGGGCGAAATCGAGGTCTCTGCAGGAGTCGACCTACCTTCCCTAGCTTCTCGTGGGAACAGAATGGAAGAAAGTTTAAAAAAAAATGATGGTACCCTGAAAGACCTATGCCAGGAACTACTGCCACTGACGGTAGGCGCGGAGGAATCTGCCCAAACGTCGGAGCAATCCATGGAGGTGACGGAGAGCACCAGCACGGTAGAAAGGGCTGCTTGCGAACCAAACATACAGACTGGGAATCCCTACACCCCCAAAAAACCTGCCAAGAGATTGGGAGGTTCTCCAAAGGGCCGCTACAGAGCTCTTATAGGAATAGGAGTGTCACCTGCAGAGGCGACGCAACTTTCCACAAAGAGCTTTGCGGAACTCAAGGCGATGGGGTACAACTTTGGGTCCTCACAATCCAAACCCGTGCAAAAGCCGTCAAAACGGCCCCGCTCGGAGGAGGAATCACCACAGAGGAACGCTTCAAAAGCCCCAAGGGTGAGTGAGACCCCCCCTACCAAATCGCACCAGAAATTAGCCTACAGCGAGGTCCTGAACCAGATCCGGGTTGGCATCAAAGACTCCAGTCCGATGACGGACTCACAACTGGAGTCCCTCTGCAACACCATCGTGCGGAAGATTTCGACCATGGACTCTGGGGAAGGACCAAGATTTAAAGGCTATTCGTATAGGCCAGGCAGGTTGCTCATCACTTGTGGTGACCAGCAATCTAAGAACTGGCTCGTGCAGATAACGCCTCTCTTGCGTGCGCAAAACAAGGGGCTCCGCACGGAGCTGTGGAAGGTGATCCACGCAAAAGTCGAAAAGGGCGGGATTATGTTAACCCTGTCCCTAGACGACCTATCCGTGGAGAACCTCAAAAAAACGGACCTGAAGGCGAGCCTCGGCTTGCGAGAGGTCCAGTTCCGGCTAAAAGGCCCGAACAGGGCCCAACAGCCTGGAACCGAGGAAAACCCCCTTCCCAGCACCGCAGACCTCAAACCCACTCCCTGTGGACCAAAGGGCCCTACCGGGTCCATCAAGGTCTGTCCCTCCTGATCCCTCTCCCCAAAATAATCCAACACCTGCACGAAAGGTCCTAACAGGACCAACACGAGCGATCCCGCCAAATCCCAACCATCCGGCATCCATCCAGCCACCTGTGCGGTTTCCCCCCGGCAGGGGGACTAACAGGGGTTCAAACCGACCCAGGGGTAGGGGGAGTCAGCGAGGCAGCAGGCAAGGGCGCGGCAGTGCCCATCGCCTGCACTAACGACGCGAGCAGCAGTAGGGGGACGAGGATCCTACAGGCCAACATCCACCACGCCATCGCGGCCTCAGCGGTCGTGGAAAAAACCTTCGGCGACATTGGCCTGGACATCGCCCTCATACAAGAACCATGGCTAAACAGCGACTCCATGGTAACTGGACTGAATAGTGTGCGTAAGATTCTAGTACACGAAAAAGGAACTAAACCCAGGGCCTGCATCGTGTTTAGCAAAAATATCAACTTCTTGCCTGTTTCAGAATTATGCAGCGACGATCTTGTCGTTGCCTACGTAGATCTCAAGGGGCGGTACAATCAAAAGGTACTAATCTGCTCAGCCTATCTGCCCGGAGAGAAAACAGATCCCACAGAAGAACTGACAAGAGTCGTGGAATACGCTAAAAGACTGAAGTCGGAACTGATAGTGGGCTGCGATGCCAACGCCCACCACACCATCTGGGGGAGCACTGGAATCAACAAAAGAGGTGAGCTTCTCTCTAACTTCATCTTTACTAACTGTCTACAATTGCTAAATAGGAACAACACACCAACCTTCGTAACTAGGGTAAGACAAGAAGTACTAGATATAACATTCGCAACCGAAAAGCTAGCTAGATGCATTGTCAACTGGCATGTCAGCAGCGAAAACTCGATGTCGGACCACAAACATATCTTATTTGATGTTAAAGGTTCATTAGACCCAGAACCAATAAAACGCAGGAACCCAAAAGATACCTCCTGGGGCTTGTATAAAGTCCAGTTAGAGGAAAAGCTAAAGGGAATCCCAAAACACATAAAAACACCAGTCTCACTCAACTTAGCGGTAAATTTGCTAACGGAAGGCATTAACAAAGCCTATGAGCAGAGCTGCCCGCTTAGGGAATCAACCAATAGGAATACAACGACGTGGTGGAACAAAAAGCTTGAAAGGCTCCGTGTCTCCACACGCCGCATATTCAATCACTCCACCAAACCGAGCGAATGGGAACGGTACAGTAGAGCATTGACCGAATATAACAAAGAGATCAGAAAAGCCAAAAGAGCGTCGTGGCGAAGATTCTGTGAGAATATCGCTCAAACACACAAAGGAGCGAGAATTCACAAAATACTTGCCAAGACACCTACTAATTATCTCGGCCTTCTAAAGTAACCGGATAATACCTTTACGACCACTGAAGAGGAGACACTAGAGCTTCTCAGGGTAACCCACTTTCCTGGGTCGTACACCACCAGTAATACGCAATTGCACGCCCAAAGGAACAATCAAGCCCGCAGGGTACACAATACAGACTGGAATTTGGCTGCAAACATATTCAAACCAAACCAAGTTAAATGGGCGGTAAAGAAATTCAAACCATTTAAATCAGCGGGAGGGGATGATATTTTCCCAGCGCTACTACAACAAGGGAGCGACCTCCTCCTCCCGCATCTGGTAAAAATATTTCGGGCAAGCTTCGCCTGGGGTGCTATACCGGAACAGTGGACAAAGGTCAAGGTACGTTTCATACCAAAAGCAGGAAAAAAGGACTACTCTCAGCCTCAATCCTTCAGACCTATCAGTCTAACATCTTTCCTACTAAAAACAATGGAAAGAATAATTGATCAGCACATTCGAGCGAATCATCTAATGGAAAGGCCACTCAGCCACAACCAACATGCTTACCAAAAGGGAAAATCCACGGAAACTGCCCTATTAGATCTGGTCGACAAGGTGCAGAGGACCCTAGAGAATAGGCAAACAGCTCTATGTGCGTTCCTAGATGTGGAAGGTGCCTTCGATAACACACCCACAGAGACGATTCTTAGAGGAATGGTATCAAAGAGCGTGGATAGCACAACCAGCAGATGGGTTCAGAACATGCTATCTAATAGAGTAGCAACCCTGACCCTAAATGCAATCACACACGAATTCTACACCACAAGGGGTTGCCCACAAGGAGGCGTTCTATCACCACTACTGTGGACCCTAGCGGTGGACCAACTCCTTACATTGCTTGAAGGCTATGACTACGATGTCCAGGGTTACGCCGATGACCTAGTAATCATAGTCAAAGGCCCTTGTCTCAGCACAATTTCAAACATAATGCAAGGAGCTCTCAAAACCATCAATAAATGGTGCAGAGAAAATGAGTTGTCAATCAATGCCAACAAAACAATAATAGTACCCTTCACAAGGAAGAGGAAGCTCGACAGGCTCAAGAGCTTAGAGCTTAACGGGCAGACTATACCATTTTCAAAAGAAGCCAAATATCTAGGGGTTACACTTGACCAAAGGCTTACTTGGAACACACATTTAAACAACATAATTCAAAAAGCGATAATGGCAATGTGGACATGCTGTAGAATGGCAGGAGCAAGATGGGGTGTAAGACCCAACATTGCGATATGGCTATACACGGCAATCGTGAGGCCTATGATCACATATGCTTCCGCCGTCTGGTGCGACAAAGCCAACCAAAAAACAGCCATCCAAAAACTAAACAGCCTACAACGCTCTGCCTGCGTTATCGCAACAGGAGCCCTATCATCAACACCGGGGGCGGTGTTGGATGCACTGCTCGACCTAACACCTCTACACTTGCAAGTGAGGAAAGAGGCTGAGCAGTGCATATATAGAATCTGCACCCTTTCAATGACGAAATGGCGCTCTCAGGCACTGCTTAAGATCAAGGATGCAGTGTTTGAAATCGAAACTTTATGTATGCCTACAGATGGCATGCCCACTGAAAATAATTTCACACAACTCTACTCAGTGGAAATACCCCCTAGAGACAAATGGCTAAACAATCAAATGTCTTTCAAAGAGGGGAGTCACATCTGGTATACGGATGGATCTAAGAAAGGAAGAGATGTGGGATGTGGTGTCTATGGACAGAGACCAAAACTCAATGTCAGCGTCAGCATGGGTACAGAGGCCTCAATCTTTCAAGCGGAAGTCTTGGCCATAAATAAATGCGCCGAGATAAACCTTGACAAGAACCTAAGACACCATCACATTTACATCAACTCGGACAGTCAAGCTGCCCTGTTTGCACTGAAATCCCTGGAGACCAACTCGAGGCTAGTGCGAACCTGCAAAAATAACCTAAATGCCCTGGCTAATTCCAATAAAGTTATACTTAGATGGGTACCAGGACACTCCGACATTGACGGAAACGAACGAGCAGACAAACTCGCCAATAAGAGCGCGGACACGCCCCAAGTCGGCCCAGAACCCTTTTGTGGGATCACAAAACGAAAGGCATACGTTCTGCTCAATGACTTATATAGATCTAAGGCAATCGAGGAATGGAGGCTCGTAAAAGGACAAAACCACTCGAAAACCTTAATTAAGGGATTCAAGCAAAAGTTGTCGAAAGAGATACTACAGCTCAAAAGACCAAAAACCTGCGCAATAACAAGAATCCTGACAGGCCACTGCAAACTAAACAAACACCTGTTTCAAATGGGTATGAAACAGGACGCAGTATGCAGATTCTGCCAAGAGGCAGAGGAGACTGCAATGCACGTCCTCTGCTTCTGTGGACCATTCATGAGGAAAAGAAGTATCTACCTAGGGCAACATGTCGTGCCCCCGGAAGAGATACAAAATTTCACTGCCCAAAGAATTTGGCAATTCCTAGACTCAACGGGCCTCAGTAGTGAACTCTAATAAAGGGCTGCCACAATGAGATCAAATCTGGCAAGCGGCATACAGAAGGCCCACAAATCAACAATAATAATAAATAATAAGTCAGAATCGAACCGGTAATAATGTAAGGGTACTTTACTGAAAGTTTAACGGAACCCTCGGTGCACGAGTCAGTCTCGGACTTGGCTGGTTTTTTCTTATTTACACTACTTTTTATTGTGTTGACGTATTACATGTGAGAAAAATGTTTCAAATATTTGCCTCACCACACAGGTCGGTGTGAGTTATGGTCGAGATTTACCCATAACGTAAACAGTGTACATTCTTAGTTATTTATAATTCGATATTCATGATAAGTTCTTATAATATCGATATTTCGCAGATTGTTGAGATTATGTTTGACGTTTCTACTTTGAACGCAAGTTGAGGCATGGTGGCAATGACTTTATTCAACGGACTGTATAAACGTTTTATTCCTTTATCCACCTTTTTTGTTTATTCCACGGGAGCTGAACATTGATTTGGTCCCCTTTTCCAAAAAGTAGCCTATGTTAAACTAAACTAGCCTCTATTCTACCTAAGTATATGCAAAAAAAAGTCAGTCCGGAGCTTTGTTGTTGTATGAAAGAAGAACAAACCAAAGAAACAACAGACACACTTTTTCATTTATAATGTTAGTTAGGATATTTAGATTTCGCTACCATACGTTTAGTAAAAATTTAAATCTAAAGCCGTTTCTGCAGTGTCGAAAGTCGAATAAATCAGACTCATCATATTGTCGAAGCAAAGCAAAACGAATCTCCGGGTCATACAAATTTTATATGAGTTAAACTTGTAGGGTGAAACCCGGATAGTTTTGCCACTTTTTGAAATTAATTAATACAGCTTGGTACTAAAAGCAAAATTCTTTATTAGTAAAACGAGTAGGTATTTTGGTTTATTATCATCAAATTTGTGAAAGGAATAAACATTATCTTTGATACTTACAAAACCTCTAAATTTTGGGGCAAATATTCCTTATAGTGGACAGTTTCCTTATACATGTAAATTACGTCCGTCGCGAACGAGGACATTTACCCCGCAAAAACTTTGATCTCACCTAGCCGTCCCATGCCATCGCACAGAGACGTGCAACGCGATCAACTTAGTTGTAGTTGCAGAGTCTTTTGGTACATAAATAAAAGAACATGTGTTTCAATGGCGAAACTGGAGTAATTGGAAGCGAGGCAACTAAATATACTCCCCGGGCAACTATCCGGGTTTCACCCAAATTATCTTAAGGGTTTTAATTTAGGTATATATATTCTAACAGATCATAATAAGCATTATAAATATGACGCTACTCAAGACCTATACGATAATAATATAAGATGTTCCCAAGCCCTTAACTATTGTATTGTACAGAGGAAAGAATTTGTATGACCCTTCCTAGTCGAGTGCCACTCATAACAATGACGTGTGTTACCTCGATGCGTTGCTGAAGCCATGAACTCAGTACACCGACGTCAACTGAATATAGTTTAACGAGGCGCTAGGGATGGGGACGCCACGTTTTGATTGCAATGGCTGTCATCCCAGAAAAAGAAACAAAGAAAGAAGAAAGAAAGAAAATACGTTTATTCGAGGGCATATTTATACAGCAATACAAAAATAAATTACTAATCTATGTATGCCCCGAAATGGTCCCACCTCAGCATAATGCTGGCTCTAAAGCCAGCGCTGATCTTCCGGTCAGACCATAGGTAGGTAGCGCCACGGAGAACTGTACGCACGAAAACACTTTTATTAACGCATCGTTAAGCAAGCTGTCAAAAAAATAACATTGCGACTGTATCACAGCTGCACTCAGGCCACGTGAAAGTTACTTACTGTAATCTTAATGTAATCAAATCCTTATAATGATTTTAAAAGTTGCATCGTTTGCGGGGAGAAAAAAATATTGCTTCACTCTAGCATAGTAGGGTATAGTAATAAACATTAGTGAATGCTAGTTACCCTTGTACCAAACATAGTGAAGTTGAAATCTGTCAAGCCGTTATGGCGTGGTGACGCCGGAAAGACACATAAACATACATAAAACAAATAAAAACACGATCTAGTTACCCCCAAATAGCTTATCTAACTACTTTTGTGGAAATATTCGTAATGTACAGTGCCCAGTATAAATATCTGCGACAACAAAGCGCGCATAATATGGGACTAGACTCTATTTCTAGGGCCGGTTAGGGCGTGTCAGATATTTTTGCCTGCTTTGTTATAGCAGATATTGATACTGGTGACTGTATAGACATTTCATACTTATAACTTTATTAATAATATAAATAACCGTTATTTTGACACTTGTTGCTCACATTACTACATGCGTTTTAACGAAGTAGTTCGCTTTAACCAAAAAAACCGACTCTTAAAATTATAATAAAAAATAAGAATATTGTGTAATATAATTTCTTTCATCAATTTACTTACAAGCAACGTTCTCTTAACTCAATCAATACAATTGATGTCATTGTGTAATCCATGGCGTCAAAAGAAACTGCGAAATGTTCCATTTTGTCGGTGGGCACCGACTCCACAATAGTGTTAATTGTATAATATTGTAAAGGCTCAGTTAAAAAATATGAATTGTAAGTAAATTGAAGAAACTATATCATAGTATTTATTGTAATTTTAGTAGGGGTATTTTTTGGAGACGGTTTAAGTTACGTAAAAGTATATCTTGTGAAGATTCCATCAAGTGCAAACAAGGCAAGGATTCATTATTTTACTAATAAAATCCGGTGTTTACCTGCCTGCTCCATCATCAAATCAGTTCGATGGTTCTCGTGCCATTTTCATCAGTCTTTTATCATTGAGGCCGAGTTCCAATGACATTCTGTGGTCTTTTTCATTAGTTTGACTTCACCAATTTATATTTTCTGGCTGCAAACACTTTATTTGTTTCTTAAAATACCAAAATCGCTTTATTGATGAATATGGCGTTATTTTTTCTCTTTTTTCTAGGTAATACAGATCCATTCGTAAAATTTACTAGTCTTCAGTTTTTCTGCAGCATAATTTCCGGATTTTTATACTTACTGTATTGATCTCGATAGTTAATATTCCTTTTCCCTTTTTTTTCTTGACCATAATTTTCCATTCTCAAATTTATTTAAGAAACTTTTTGCGCTGTCACATTTTATGTTTCTTTTTATTACTGGGAACATTAAACTTGCGTTTACCTTACAAGTTAATAAATGAAGACTTATATAAAAATATATTAAAAATAAAGTCCTGGAATCTCTTGTCCTTTTGTTCACCATAATGCATAATAAAGCCTGTCACACACGGAGCGATATCTTATAGTAAGGTATCTCACAATATATTTTGCCTACTATTTGACAGATTCCCCACACGCAGCGATAATATACATATAATTATAGCTGGGTATCTTAAGATACCTTGCCATAAGATATTTTATAGCTCGATATATTAAGATATCTTATATATTTTTTTTTGACGGACTCAAATTTATTTATCTTCGATGACAAGGCAACAATATGGTAACAAGGAGCTGGTCTGGTGATTGAGTCCGACGGTAATACGGTGACGTTGAGGACATGAACTCCTAAAGTAAACAAGATAGTATTTCGGTTTATTTCGTCTGGTCCTATTATGATATCCAGGGTCTGAAGATGGAGCCGGACGGCGGATAATAGGGTGGTCCATTTTTTATGGAGAAAAAAACGTAAATTCAATCTTGACTCGAAATCGCTAATTTTGGTCTCCTATCAAAAAATAATCATTGTCCCAAATTATAAGTAATTGGAAGATGATTTACAGGTCGCTCTTATCGAATGAGTTGTAAACAGAATTTATAATGTTCATACAAATCGCATTTCGGCAAATAAAACCAAGAGGTTTTTTAATAAGCAATTTTGGACTTAATCTCTTTAAATAGTAAACGAAAGTACCAATTTACATTGTTTAAAGACGTTACATACAATTTTCTATATAAAAAGTGCGACTAGTAGAGCGACTTCTAAATGTCATCGGATTGATTTAAAAATTGGTACGTATCATTTTAATGGATTTTGGGCTAAATGTACTATTTTAGTCTCGCTTCACGAAGGTAATTTGACGTACTTTTTGAGCAGGAGACGTGAAAAGATTATTACAAGATACTTGCTTTTCTAGGTGCTTTCGGCTCTGGTCGTAGTTCGTGTACAAATCTGACTGGCAGTTAAAATTTGTTGTTATAATTAAATGAAAATTGACCGTTACTCTTAATAATAGGAGGAAAAAGTTTAGCAGAAAATAATAATTTCAACGTAAATTCCTGAAAACCTTGAAAGTCTGATAGTGTCGTAATATCGTGGAATGGCCAGCAAAATCCTGAGAGAATTAATTTTTCACCTCACTCGCTCAGAAAAGTTCTATTTACAGCGCCAAATCTGCTTGCAAAAGTCATTTGAATTTCGAATTTATATTTTTTCTCAAAACCGACCTGCACAAAAGATTAAAGATTGGAGTACGATGAGGTCGTATATGAATTCAAAAAGTTATTTAATCATCTTACACGATATTTTTCTTTCTGCATATACATATATTTATTGTTTAAAGATGTTGTATTTCTTTTTAATATGCACACGACTATATTTTTGTCATTATTAAGTACGACTGTAATTTTCCATCCATTATTATTATTATTATTAAGTATTATTTTTGAACACAAAACACCATACTTTATGCTTTGAATGGAAATGCCATCCTGGCCAGGTGTCGCTTAGTGAGGTCAACAGTGGTGTGTTTCGCACGGCTGCAAAATGATTTGTCTTTTCGTGCCTTGAAAGCCTGGCTGCGCTCAGGAATCTATATTTAAACCACTCGCTTCGCTCATGGTTCAATTTTAAATTCCTTCGCTTGCTCGGCTTTCAATTGAAGCACTCGCGCCAAATAACAACTTTGCAGACTTGTATAACAAATAACTACTTATTGGTAGGTGTATTATTAAAATACTAGAAGGCAAACTTCGTCCGCGGAGGAGAAAAAATACAATAACCCTATGTTTTCTTTAGCGTAGTCGGGTAAAAAGTATCCTATAACCATCTGGAGATACCTACAGCTACTCGTGGAACAAAATACTTGAAATCCGTTCAGCCGATTTGGCGTGATGAAGCCGCAACTACACATACGGGCATACAGACATATAAACATTTTTTCAATGTCATTGACTTCGGTTGAATTTCGATTTTTTTGAAATATCTTCAATATAAAGACATTTCATTTTTACAACTTTATAATAGTAACTATATTATAGAATATTACTTATTACAGGCAATCAATGGAGCCCCATACTCTTATTGTTATGCTCCATGGTTGCCATAGCGAAAATTATTCTCGTTCTGATGTTGAACTTCACAGTAGATAACAATGCAATTCATTGGAAGGTAAGCTCTCGCGTGGATTCAGATATGTTTACTATGACTAGAAGGTGCCGGGCAACTTCGTTCGGTAGAAAAGTCATAACCCCTCCTTTTTACGTCAGCGTAGTCGTGTAAAACTACTAAAAACATGTTTAAAACAAAAAATGGTTATAGGATACACTTCACCCGAACGCTACAGAATAAAGAGGTTATGACTTTTTGTCCTCCGTGAAAGAAGTTGCGAGCACCTTCTAGTAATATTATAAAGTTGTAAAATTAAAATGTCTGTACATTGAAGATATTAAAATAAAACTATTGTAACAGACTATCATTTAATATAACACTGATTAGAATTTTTTTTTTTGGATTGTTTGTATGTGTTGTTGTGGCTTCATCACGGCAAATCGGCTAAACGGTTTTCGACTATTTGTGGTACACGGGTATCTAAAGATGGTTATAGGATATTTTCTATCCGACTACGCTGAAGAAAAAAGAGGGGTTTGACTTTTTCTCCTCGCGATCGAAGTTGCGGGCGCTTCCTAGTATCTTTTAAAATTGTAGTTTTAAGGAGTATTATTATTTATTTCTTATTGTTGATTTGTAGGCCTTC
The DNA here is from genome assembly GCA_905404275.2 of Hedya salicella. NCBI lineage: Eukaryota > Metazoa > Arthropoda > Insecta > Lepidoptera > Tortricidae > Hedya > Hedya salicella. Next base: position 83,853,714 of record FR990096.1, read on the forward strand.
TGTATGGCACTTCGACCAGATTTGATCTATGTGGAAGCCCTTTATTAAAGTTAACTACTGTTCACTCGGTTATTACGGTTCTTGAGTTTAAAGAGTAACTCAAGAGCCGCGACCCACGCAACGGGATATAGAAAAAAAAACTACGATTTTACGACCCCAAATTATTTCGCATGGAGGATCGGGAATGAATAATCTTTGCCCTCGTCCTACAGTCCTCGGTTTTAAGTATAATTAAAATCATTTTCAACATAATCCACGAACATACAACGGCGTTACAATTGATCTCTCGTAGTAACAAGAAACGAACTTCATTCAGATAAATTTCCCAACGTATAAATCAAATCAACTAATTCCCCGAACCTCACATCTGCGTACTCCTTAAAACTAGAACCTTTACTTGGTAGAACATAGTTGCTTTACGAACCACAACTAAGTTACATACACCCTTGTCAAAATTAACGGTCTCGACGCTATTCGCACAATGTAGGGACATTTTCGTTGGCGCTGCAGACGTTCTCAAATCCTGTAAGCCTTCGGGACTATTCGGGTTTTGTCGGGTGCCCTCGGAATTTTCTTAATACCACAAGCTTATATAAGACGGTGGTCAAAATTAGAACTGAGATGTTTCGTTAGTAATTTCTGTAGATAGTGGCGCCGTGGCTGGTGCTAACATAACTTTGTAGTGTCGTAGACGATACGTTTTAGAACAAACTGAAGGGGTGGGTGTTCAGGATATTAAATAATGGCCGACTCCTGCTTATATTTGAAAGAAAAGTTGAAAAATGAGGAATTTGGGTAACTTGATAGTATTAATAATTTTCGTATTAAAGTTTAATTTAGAAAATAAAGTTACATTGCTGTATATAGTACACATAGTCAAGGGAGCTATAATTAGTGGTATAGTCATATTTTGCGAATTGTCGATGTATATATGTTATATACGTCGGCGTAGGATCACACAAACATTGTTTCCGGGAAAACCCCCATGGGTTGCAGGAAAAGAACAGAAGTTAGCAATAATAAAATCCGACGATATGAATACGATACGAATAGAAACTAGCAGTAACAAAACGCGTGTCAGACCACCAACAGTGAAGGATTCCGTATAATAATAATATATAATATCTTAATCCGGATTCTTGAACCGATATCTACTTTAACAATTATAGAGCTGTAAACAAAGGAACGAATCCTCGCGGCATTCTCAATTTGTTCAGGAGAGCCAATTGTCGAGTATAACACAAAACTGGTGTAATCTATCGAGTTCATAATAATTTTCTTTATTTTGGTCGTCGAGTAATTATGAGATAACACTGACTATCAAATAACCGGGGGATCAAAACACTCGGAGGTTGGTACAAAAGTATCTATACCTAACCGTTTCTTAACTTTCCTGATGTATAACAATTATATTATAATTAAGTATACTCGTAGCTATATTAGTAATATAGCTACAAAACTATCTAGCATAATAGACATCGACATAACAAATCTAAGTAATCAGTACATCTTGTAGTTTTGGAGTAACACTTAAATAGTTACGTCTTCGCCATTTTACGGAACCCTAAAAATTGTATTTCAACATTCGCAACTAGTTGTAATGAATTCCCTGTAGTTATTCCATTCTGGCGGCCATGAAACTGTGAGAGGAATAATTTAATTAAAAGCAGGAAAAGGGTTGAATAGGTTCAGGTTCTACAATTTCATTAAGGTGACGTGTTGTATTCAGAATATATATAATTGACGACACGTTTGGCTCACTTGGTTGCACAACGGCCTACGAAGCCGGTGGTCCCAGTTTGCAATCCCGGCCAGGCCAAATGTTTGTGTGATGAGCACGAATGTTTGTTCTTGGGTTTCGGATGTTTTCTATGTATTTAAGTATTATATAAGAAATTTACCCGTATCTAATATTATGTTACATCTTCACCTGCAACCCACAGTTGAGGCTTTGCTTAGTTTGGGACTAGGTGGGCCTGCTCCCGGGAAATACCGGTTCTCAAATTCCCGGCAAATCCAGGGATTTTCATGGTGTCGAAAGAACCGGTACCAAAGATTCAATGTGCGTTTTTTGCCCAGCTGTGTGCCAGCAAGCTGAACGGGCGATATTTTTGACACATGCATGTTTTACTCTTAATCCGTAATTATCATTAAGCTATAAAGTACCACTTATAGCTTAATAATAATTACGGACTCCACATTTTAATGATTGAGGTGTTTTAATTGTAAGGAATTGGCAACTTTGCGAGCCATTTAGCGAGAGGGTAATTACATCTTCCTTGTCTAACGCGTGGACACGTGATTTGTTATATGTTGAGGATTGTAGACTTGTGATTGTGAATGTAAAGTGAGACGAAATGCAAAAAATAACTCCAGAATCGAGTTACGGTGAGACTGAAAACTGAAACTATGAGACCGAAATTATTTGTTTTATTATATGTAATGAGACCTGCATAAGAAAATTCGCACTGTGACTAAAACTTTATCTCCCAACTCCTGGGCCATTGAGGATAGGGAAGGCAGAGTACACTGTGACTTAGACAGCATATCTAACGTTTGAAAGACCTATTGCCAGACTTTAAGAATCTGAGAATTTTGCGAACACTGAACCCAAGAATGAATATGAATTAGAGCCAGAAATTCTAGCATCTGAAGTCAGAGCATCTAAAAATGGTAAAGCTAATGGAGCTGATAAAATTCCGATCGCAACCATACGAGCTTTTGGAGAGACTGGTGTGACCATTTTTCACCACCGCTGTAGCAAAAAAAAGGAAAATGGGAATTCATTCCGCTTCATAAAAAGGGCTCAACAAAAAATGCAACAACTACCGCCTTGTTGCATTGATCTTCCATACCAATAAGATCATGTAACACATCCTTAACGAAAGGCTAAAAAGCTCCCTTTCGAAGGAAATAACGCCAGAACAGGCAGGGTTTGTTAAAGGCACAGGAACCCGGAAGCAAATATTGATTGTCCGCCAAATTATAGCGAAATCTCGGGTGTTCAACAAACATACTATCATATGCTTCGTGGACATCTCGAAAGCATTTGATTCCGTGACATGGCCTAAACTCTGGGACGTCTCGTTACAAATGGGTACTCCGAAACACCTAGTAGAAATGCTGAGACGCCTCGACGAAGATGTAACGGCATCAGTTAGGACAGATAAGTCTTTTCGGGCAGCTATCACCCTAGTGCTGGAGTTCGACAAGGGTGCATGCATGGTATGTTAAATCTGTACATTGAACTGATTATGCGCAGAACCCTTGAAGACTAGTCAGACGGCGTTACAATAGGCCAACCTACGCTATGGTGACGACACCACCTAGCAAAAGCAGCATGGAAGAACTTCTCTTAAAAATGGAAAGTGTTAGTTTGGAGTTTGGTTTGAAGATTAACCGTAGCAAAACTAAGACGATGATTGTCGCCAGAGATAAAAAAACTTGCAAAACATAACACATAGCTAACTGCGACGTCGTGCAATCATATGTGTACCTTGGGGCTCTAATCTCGAATCAGGGAGGCTGCATCGAAGAAGACGCATGTCTATGGCTCGGACTGCAATGGAGAAGCTGAAGAAAATATGGAGAAACCGAAACATAACGAAGGCAACAAAGACAGGCTCACAAGAACATTACTTTTCTTGCCATTTTCTTGTACGCTGCTGAGACATGGACTCTGAGGCAGACCGAAACCAAAAAGGTAGACGCCCTAGATATGTGGTGCTGGAGCAAAATGCTTGTGGTTCCGTACAATCGCCTCCATCCTTGAAGAACTGGGCATCAAAGAACGTCTGTCTAGTATGGTGCAAAGGCGAATCCTCAAATATTTCAGTCATGTGAATTGGCGCGGAAATGAGTCAATAGAACGCCTCGTCGTGCAAGGGAAGGTGGAGGGAAAAAGGTCGCGGGGCAGATCGCCAATGCGATTGACGGACCAAATAAAGGCGGCTGTTGGTGGGCCGCTAGATAAGTGCACCCGGATGACTGCAAGCAGGCAGAGGTGGCGGGAAGTGGTGCGACGAGTCCTATCAGTTGCCGAGCACTCTGGCAAGAGTGTAGTTAAAACATTTTATAAAATCGAATTTGGAATTGATTTTGACACTTGTTTTATAAATAATAGCTGATATTTTAGGGCAAAGAATACCGATGAAAGGAACTATCTTGATTAACAGGTCCAACATTTTTGGTTGTGTTTAAGCAGTTTAATTATCGAGCAAGGGGCCATTTGTGTTTACATCCGAACGTCACACGCGGAAAGCGGTCGAGAGTGGACTGACCATCGCGGCGAGCAACGACGATTTACAATCGTCTTTTCACCACGCGAGGAACATACACTCTTTCCTTCTATCTCGATATAGTTCCGTGGTCGATATATGTAAGATTATCTCTGATGTTTACTGTTATTATTCTAGAAAAATAACATTTGTGTCAGTACCTATGTACGCGCGTCAGTGTATTTGCATATACATTGTGTGTGTCTCATTAGCATCGTGATCGGGACTTGATCGAGAGTGTTGTTAGCTATGATTTGGGATATTCTTTTCATACTTACTATATTTCAAAATAAAATCCAAATCGGTTCATAAACGAGTTCCAAGGCAATAAACAAAAACATACAACCGAATTGAGGACCTCCTCATTTTTTTTAATTTAATCAGTCAAAGCAAACATGTTCTTATATTATAAGTTTCTACCAATGATAGAATTTTTGTTACAAACTTTTATTGCCGAATGTACTTTTCTTCGAGACGATTCTAAAGAGTCCGAACTTAGTAGGATTTCGTGATTTTATTACAGAGTTCCTATAACCACCATCCGGCTCCATCATCAGATCAGCTCGATGGTATCATAATATTGTATGTATTTTCACCTAATGTACATACCTAGGTATGCCAAATCTTAGCTCACTCAGAAACCGAGAAGTGGATCAAATTTAAATTCCAAGATATGACTCTACAAAACATATACATATACATACATTGCAAGTTAAATTAAAACCTGTAAAAATTGACCACTACATCTTAGAGTGTAAGTGAAATAGACGATAGACGTCATTAAATTAAGACCGTACCTTGGCTTATCGCTTTGACACTGATAATAGTTACTCGAGCAATTAGTTACAATAAAACTGTGAACTAAAACCAAAATAATACAAAAGGTTTGAGCCCTTTTTGTGGACCTATGGAAACAGCAAGTCGATACCACAGGTAAATAAAGGGCTAAGTCACTGACTATCTTCGAAAATTCTTTCATTAAATATTCTGGGTTTTGCAAGCGATTAGAAATATTACATCCACGGAAGTGACTATGCGTACAAAATGATAATAGCCTATCTAACCAACGAACTATATAAAGACATATTAAGACGTATTAATTCCCTGTTTAGCCTAATGGTTGACTGATAGAGAATGCCTTTATGGCATTAAGTCAGATATTAGTACTTTCTTGCAGTGTGCAATAATGTTTAAGTACTTAAATAAATAAATGCATCCACTTCTGTTTGGCATTATCATGAAACTTAGCAGTTAACCGTAGTACAGGTAACAATTCAATAATTATGGTATCAAGCTGATCTGATGATGGTGCCGGAAGATAGCCAGAGGAATTCCGTAATGGATTGAAAGGGTTTGGGTTTGTTAGGATATTCTTGAGATATCTTGTCTTATTACACCCTTACGGATACACTTCGACCCATGAGATCCTATGTGTAATCACCTTTTCTTGCTAGCTACTCAATGGCTTGTTCTACCACCTCTATGAACGGGATCATAGCTCCGCTTCCATTGAGAGTAGCGTTTGGAATTCCTTTGGCTCTGGGCAACCATTGACAAATGCCTTCAGTCTCTATCTGGCGAGGGCGTGACATTCTTGGGATCTACCTTGACCACGGTTTTCCAACGTCTGATGAATGCATCAGGCAGACACTGCAATTCCATATCGGAATAAGGTATGCTATTCTAGCCGTGTTCACGATTGCTAGAGTGTTCTCTCTTATGGCGTGTTTTTTTAGACTAATGGACGTAAAGCGACGTCCGAAACGTTGATGATTTACCAACGAAAGCTAATTAAATACCAATCCTAATAATATAATGAACGTCAAAGTTTGTGCCGATGTAATGTACGTTCTGTGTATGTACGTATGTAAATTTTTGTACGTTCTTCTTAATTTTGAAAACTACTGAACGTATCTCAAGGGAATTTTCCTGAATGTTATTGAGAGATTAGAATAGATAGCACAGGCTAAATTGCACCTATACGCGGACGAAGTCGTAGGCAACAGCTAGTTATTTATTGTTTACTAGTTAAAAGATCCGAAATATATCGAAGTGATAGGTAGTATGTGTATCCCTGATAAAAAGAAATAGTTCGCATTTAGATTAAAACCGGTAATATTTCATGTAATATAGCATTTTGCAAAATAAAACAATTCGCAGCTAATAGTATGTGCGATAGGCTGCCATATTGAAAAATAACAGCGTATTTTTTCATTAAAGTGGTTTATAGTATTTAAATAAAAATTACATTTCTGCTCAGGGTTACAAATCACATTTTCTGTTGAATACAAAAACCAGGAACATATTGCAAGAAACTTCAGCCTGGCCGGCCGATTTTTATGGCTCGATTATTCGCGAGTGCGAATTTCAGTTAATTTTATAATTGAAATTCATTTAGTCATCGTAGTTATTAAATAGCATCCCAACTGACGGAATGCAATCGATTATTTTAACCGAGAGCGTGGGCTTTTCATACAAATCGGTTAACTTATTGCATTCCCTAATCCCATCATGTATTTTTGAAATGTTAATTCTCATTTTGCTATCCAAATATATTTTAATTAATAAATGTCATAATTAGGTAAGCTGAAAGTGCAAGGTGCAAAATACAGATTATCCGGATACGGTAAAAAGAGGGATTGTATTTTTTCCATCCTTAAGTTAGTGTTTTTGCCTTGGATTAAAGTGTTGATTGGGGTCCTCAGAATGAACTGAGACAAGTTGAGTATCCACTTTAACTACGGGAGTAAGTGTTCTGCAGTAAAAATAATCGGATTTTTTGTACCTAACTGATGAATATTATTTTTCTACTCGTTGACTTTAATCCCTCAATAAGAACTTCATAGAGTAAACTTTAATAGCATACTTTTCAATGTCGGATTCTCTATGGCACTTCCAACTGAACTGATATATTCATAAGCCAACACTTTGAATTGAAGTGTTGGCTTATGAATATGTCGAATGAATGAGTCGAAGATAATTGAGGTACGATGATGGTGATGATGATGGTGATGATGGTGATGGTGATGGTGATGGTGATGGTGATGGTTATAGTGATGGTGATGGTGATGGTGATGGTGATGGTGATGGTGATGGTGATGGTGATGGTTATGGTGATGGTGATGGTGATGGCAACGATGACAACGATGACGACGATGACGACGCTGACAACGCTGACGACGATGACGACGAACACGACGATGACGACGATGACGACGATGACGACGATGACGACGATGACGATGATGATGATGATACCTACTCGTAGAAAAAGTATTGTATACAATAGTTATATAATTAGCTTTTTAAGTCTCGTACCTTACTTAGGCCACTCAGCAATACATTATATAACGATTGCATAAAATACTATTTAAGCCATAATTCGTATTATGGATGTGTTGAAAAATGTTCTGATTTTAAGATAATATATGTATTGCCTGTTGAACATAATTCTAGGTACTGAGATGGAAATATTTGTATCGTGCGCTTTTAAGGATAAAAACCAATATATAGGAATATTCATTCATTGCAATAATGCAACTGAAAAATTGAATATTTGTCTTTAATAAAAATTAAAACGTTTTTGTAATCGAATGGATGGCTTAAAAGACTGAAATATCTAATCTTGTGTAAAAGGTAATAATAAAACATAGGGTTGAAAAATAAATAAATACCTGTATGAACATAAAACTCAACTCTTCAATAATAATATAAAACCATGGAGATAGAAATTAAGAAACGGATTTTTTTACGGGTCAGTTAATTTTTGCCAGCTACTAAATAAAATACAAAACTTGAGCACTTTTGCCAAGATTATATAAAAAATAATGCTGCCCTAAAAATCAATGAAGGAAGAAATCGCCGTATTGGTGGATGAAAATCGAGAATTAATCCATTTCTATGAAGCACTCAGCTCTGAAAATATCAAATATTTGACATAACGTTCGCGTTGAAAATGCATTCGCAAAATAAACACATCCACAGTTTGCACTAAAACGTTTTATCGAACGTAACAATCCCATTTAACACATGCACTCTCGATAACAATCCCATGATAATAGACATCCCTAAAAAGAACACACGAGGAATAAGTTTTTACAATTCCACATTTGGAATTAAAAAACGATTTTCCTCTTCGCCGAGCGTCCAATTAAAACGTGGAAAGCTTCAAAATACACGATAATTAAAAAAGCCCAAGTTTTGAAAATGACAATCGCTGGCAGCATCAGTAAAAACTTAATTTTAAGTTCGAACGGCTGCTCAGTTAGCGGTTAACGACTTACCAGAAAACCCGGAGCACTGTTTAAAACAGTGCCAAACTTGTCTGGCATGTTTCTCGCCCCGAGGCATACTTATAACTGTTATCAGAATCAAAACATGGAGAGTCAATACATTCACTTGCAAAATTATTAAATTTGTACAATAAATAAACAACTGTCATAATAGGAAGAATCCATATGTTCCAAATTTAAACTCGCGATTTCGAAACGGCCAATTTTTTTCGCGGTTTTTTGAATTTTCTCTTATGGTAATAGTTCGGGGTCGGCAGCAGATGGACGCGCGGGTATCCCTCCTGCCAGCCGAGCACTGACTGTCTGGAGCGGACGGATCGCCCGAACCGTACCTGTTACTTAATATTATGGGGTTAGCGCACGCGTATAAAGTTCAAGACCGGACTCCATACAAATTTCATCCGCGCCGTGATTATGGCGGCTTCCGCGATAATTCGAATTATAATGTGAAAATTTTCTGTTGCTAAAGGGATTCTGAGAGCGCTATGCCAGTGGATGTAACCATGTCTTTAAATGCGAGTGTTTGTAACTTTTGAGTGGTTTTATACGATACGTCATTTGGACCTGGAATTTTAATAAGACTTGTCAGCTACTTTGACAACGTTTTAGCAACCATTATTATGACTGTGAAGTGTGAACCCCTTAATATGATTGATGCATATAATACATAAGCTTTTGCCCGCGGCTTCGCCCGCGTACTAAACGTAATTTTTAACCGTCTACAAAAAAAAGGGTTACCAGTTTGATCCGTGTGTATGTTTTTCCGCGATTATCTCGCGCTTGGCTGAACCGATTTAGATGCGGTTTTCGAAAACGTATTTGTTACATTCTAGAGGTTTTGCTATAAGATGTTTTGGTGAAGACGGTTACCTTATTATTTGACATTTGATAGTAATACTCGTTATTGTTGAGTAGTTACGCCGGCAATGACTTACTACTACTAAGAGTGATTAATGCAGATTTCTACTCTTTCTGAATATACACTTTTGCCCACGGCTTCGCTCGCATCCAAAAAGAGTATGTTGGACCTTGCTTAGTGTAGGGTTCCGCAGCCGTTATTATAAAAAAAACGCTACGGATGTACCAGCAAAAGAGCGTATTTTCATGCGGCTTACGTCCTTTTGTTGAGAAGCGCAGTTTTTCGGCAATAGCTCAAAAACCGTATATCCGGTCGTGTTGAAAACAATTTTCGTTGAAAGTATTTATTAAGTTTTACGTTTGTAATTTTGGAGGACACAATTTATGTAACTTTCAGAGTGATTATTTCCGAAAATATTCCTTATCTCGAAATTGTTTCTTAGAAACCTCAAAGTGTCTTCACTGTCCAAAGGTTATCTAGAAGAGATCGTTGTGTAGCGATGAGACCGCCTGTTTTTTACCTCTCCTTGAATTTATTGTTTTCTGTACTCTGTTTTTTGAGGTGTACAATAAAGAGTAATTGTATTGTATTGTGTTTTTAAAAGAAATGTCGGAATATGTGCCACACATTGATGTTTGCTACAATAAATATAAAACAGTTTTAGTTACATATATGGAGTGCCCCTTGGGATATTTTTTATTTGTAATTAAACTATCAAACTAAGTAGCGGCTTATACATGACACCGATTCTCCAATATACTGCGCAAAACAATGAGTACAATTCAACTTAAAATTCAGCTGAATTTTAAGTTGATGATATTTTACGTCCGCTACGTTGTATTTCAAAATCGATGCCATTTTCGTAATTAACGTCCCAAAAAACCATAAAAACGATAGCCATATTGATATTTAGAAATTACTTCTTTATTTATTTATTTACAAATGTTTACATGACTTTACAGAATCATCCAAAGCGCCATGAACATTAAAGTTAGAAAATGACAATAGTACAAAATTTCACACGAATTATTACAAATTACTTAACACTTACATTACAGTAGTAGGCCTAGCATCCATAATTTCGCAGAGTCTCAGGCATTCACTTCTCATAGCCGGCCATCGCAAACAGATCACACTCCGGTGCCGATGTCAAGAGCGCATTCATCAGTGCAAGAGCACGAAGAAGCGGAGAGTTCTCGTGCGACGCGGTGCGCGCCCCTGGGACCGCCAACAGATCGCGTCGGTGTGGTCTGAGGGCTATCCTGGGGACGTCTGGTACGTGCAGACGCACAATTCGCCTCACCAGTTCCGGACAGTCCGAATCACCACGCAGGGTCCAACATGCGAACGTCAGCAAGCCTAGGTTACGTCTCACCTCCAAAGAGATACTGAGTTTGGTAGAGAAACGGGTAGTACCCGTACATTTTTAACCGACTTCCAAAAAAGGAGGAGGTTATATGTTCGATAGTTTGTATTTTTTTTTATGTATTGTGGGATTGTAGCTCTTGGTGGGATATAATAAAAGGGAGCTGGTACGAGTTTGATGTTTTGTATTCAACGTCTGTCCTAAGACCACATAACGCCACAAAGCTAGAACGAGATAGCTGACGTTCCAAATTCAATTTTATAGCAAACATAATCCAATGCAGCCACCTAAACGCATCTTACCCGAGCGGATCTCTCGCGTACGCATACCAGCAAGGTTTGCTGGTGTAAGCGTGGCGTCTCACTCGCACCCCTTATTTTAATATAACGCGCGGCTCTTGCGCCGCGCAGTCAGTCGAGCCACGGGTCTGAGACGTACTCACGTAACGCTCTTGTCGCGAACCACAGTCGCACCGCATCGCGATACCTTATATTTTATAACCAAATGTTGTTCTGCTGGCCTATGATGGTCGCGTTTGTCACGCGATAAATGATATGATAACGCATCTGTCACTCTCCCACTCACATACGTGTCAGAAGGTGACGGCGGCTATGTCATCTATTTATCGCGTGACAAACGCAACCATCATAGGCCCGCAGTACTGCTACCTCGAATAATCCATAGTTTCTCCAATAAACTTTATACCGAATCTACCCTGAGATCTCATTTTCTACCTTGCCGGTAGTGGTGCACACTCTTCAAACCTAGCTCAGTTAGTCTCCAGTACTATATCTGGCGTCCCAACAGTGGATTATTGGTTGAAACAGCTCGTGAGTGAATTAAATCGAGTGTACTGCTGTCGCCCCGCGTATTGCTGATGCCACTCTCTCTCAACAGAGTGTTTCCATGCTCCTAGAAAGCCTACAAAGAACGCAAACCGATGCTATTAAGGAAATCCTAAACAGTGTTTTCGGCCACCGCGCGATGACCTCGACTCCCGCGCCGGTGTTCACCGAACAGGGTAATTTTGCGCGTTGTAAGCCTGTGTTTAGCGGCGCACCTACAGTCCATAGAAGGTTTCATAGATGCTGTAGAAAGCTTTAAAGAATGCGCTAACGTGTCTGACAATAATGCTATAAAAGGGATGTCGATGTTACTGACGCACGATGCGGCAACCTGGTGGCAAGGTATCAAAAATCAAGCAACTACGTGGGACGAAGTCTTTCACAACCTACGGAGCACCTACGGCGACCGACGGCCACCCCATAGAATTTACCGCGATTTATTTGCAACCGAACAGCAACACGAAAATACTGACGTGTTCTTGGCCAAAGCGCGTGCACTTTTATCTAGATTACCTAGCAACGATTTGAATGAAAAGGTGGAATTAGATATGGTTTACGGCCTTTTAAATGTACGAATAAGAAAACTACTCCGCAGAAAGGAATTTACTACGTTCGCTGAGTTATTACGTCATGCTAGAAACATAGAAGACTCCATGGGCGAAGAGGAACGACGAGTATCAACAGTGAGGCCATCGCCGACCGCGGGCGCGTGTACAAGTATATATCGCGCTACGCCGGCCCCCTCCGCTGCGCGCGGGCCGCATGCGCGTGACGCACCCCGAGCGCATGCACACGCGCATGTCGCCGCGCCGCCTTCTCGCGCTCCCGCAAAGTAACGCGTAGTAGCAGTTTATAAAATTGATTATATACTTGTATTTTATTTGTGCAGTGGAATTCCGCATGATGACTAGGGCTGTATATGGTAAGAGAGTATGACAGTGTATGATAGCAGTTATGATTATATTTAAAGTGTACGATCATATAGGTGTGTGTGGGATGATATCTGGCATCGAGTTATTATTTTATAAGAGCTGGTGTTATTTTTGTTAATAATTAGTCAATATTGAGGTGAGGCAAACCAACCAGGGGCACATGATTCCAAGTTGGTTGGGCTCACCTTAGATTATAGAATGCGAAGTACCTCTTTGTATAGCACTTGTTCAAGATTTGTTGTAATTTCATATTAGAGGAATTTTATAGAACACTGATTGATGGCCATGGCCAACAAAGAGATTGTCTGTTTTTTCAATGGGTTTAATTTCTTTTATGACTATCTATGGCATATTGCCAATTAAAAAAACGTAGTTTGTAAATGTGTCTTTACTTTTAAATTTCTTATTTAACTAGATTATTTAATTAGATTAAATCATGTATTCAAAAAATAAACAAAGAAGACGTTTATTGTTAATTATTTATTAAACTACCCAAAAACATTAAGCCGAACAGTTTACAAAAAAAATGTTGAAAAAATGTATTTTGGCGAGAATAGATAAAAAAAAACAAAAACGAGTGGTTTTAATTAAAATATGTGTCATTGTTACGCATATAATTCATCACATCATCAAGTAACATGGAGATTGATTGCACACCGCCAGATCTAAGAGCGGAAGAAGAGTGTTATTATAATACTAGTAGTAAGTAAATACCTATTTAAAAAAGTGTGCCAATGTAATTTTAATTAAATGCTACTTGAAGCAGAAAAGCATCATACAAGCCTCGGCGCGAATAGGGATGGGAAGCCTCGTATCTTTATATCTATAACTACTTGGCCAGCAATCACCTATTTCGCAGCCTCAGTAATGTACTATTATGATGTCTAAGTAATTTCTAAGGATAAATAATTTTCATTGAGACTAAATTTTAACGAATTGAGATGGAAATTTGGGACAAAATAGTGCCCCAAAATTTTGTACAGAAAAAATACTGTCCGACCAAAGACCCGGTTTCGGTTTCGGCCAGTTTCAGCCCAAAAATCACGGCCAGAGGTTTGGTTTCGGGTTCGGCCAAAAACAGGCAAACCTTTCGGCCGCGCCGACACTTACAGCATCGTACTTTCGGGTCACGTTCGGCTAACATCGGGTGCGCTCGGCACGATTGGCAAATTTTCTAAAAATACGAGACTTATGTTCTAAATTGCATGCTCAATTTTGTACAAGTGTTATACGATGTTGAATTAAAGTTATGACTTTCAATAAGTAAAAGAAGTAAAAAATTGTAATGTCCAACATTATACTTATTATAGTTTCTTATTATTTTAAAAACAGTACAAGGAATATTAATATTTATAATTTTATATAGAACATAAAGATTCCTATAGTAATAATAATAAGCTAATAATTATATTTTGAATGAGCCTTTCGAGGCCAGCTGATTGTGATTATAAAATTTTTAAGTAAAACTGAAAGAAAATACATCATAATATGATTATCATAATTTAATAATAAACTTGTTTGTAAGTAAGTAAGTAAGTAAGTTAGTAAGTAAGTAAGTTCTTTATTTGCATTCAATGTGGTTAACATCAGGTCTTACAAAACATTTAAAGGGATCACACATTTAGCCCTATAACGGCATGCAAAAATTACGTCTTAATAGCTCTAGTAATTAAACATTTGAATAAATAAGTTAGTACAATTATTAATATATATGATTTTCTACCATCTATAATTAACAAGTCGCTGCCTCAGTATTACAATTAATGTAACGTTTTAAATTTTTCACTTTTTAGGGTAGTTACATTTTGACCCAGTATCACTATACAATGTAGAAATTTCAATTCGATAAAAGCTGAAAGTAGAAACCTGTAATAATAAGGCCGTCGAGATGTTTCATTCATCAAATATCTGGAAAGAACGGCCCACTGCTGACATTTTATTCAACGTTTTAATACTTTTAATCACTTTTATAACAGGTTCAATTTCGGTTTCGGCCGAAACTATAATCAAACCGAACCTTTGGTTTCGGATTCGGCAAAAAACATGTTTCGGTCGGACACTAAGAAAAATATTTTGAGGTACGTTACGTTCATAGACATAAAAAAATCATTCATACAAAAACGAAACTGACGTGGAAACTTGGGACGGATACATTCTTTTTTTCTGATTCTAAGTAAGATAAGCCCAAAATACCAATATTCTTAAAAAATACTAAAGGTAACTTTTTTCTGCAAATCACCAAAATACGTTTTAATTTTTTTATGGAGCATTAATTAATAAAAATGCTCGTATTCTGCTTCTAGTAGGGTGCATTAATTACTATTTCATTTCATTATACATGCTTTAGGCTTTTCTTAAGGTCCTTAAGTTCCTTTTTTCATATTTTTTTAATAGAACTGATATTTTGCAGAAAATTTTAGCCAGTGTACATTTTTAGGGTTTCGTACCAAAACAGGAAGGAAGTATGGTGCGATGCGACTCTGTCTGCCCAAATGTCACAGAACTAGGTATATATCAGGGCCTACTTATGATATCCTTTTGCAATATTTTTAAAGAAGAGTCCAAGAAGCAAATTGCATTTATTTTCAACAAAATTATAATTAACAAAGTGACGAATATGAGGGACACCAAAATCAATCAAGTGGAGAATCACATGACAGGGCCAGAGAGATATTCAAACAAGTTTTTACTGTACTGAAATGTCGATTTAGGAAGGAAAACGAGGAAAACATTCCGCTCGTTATCTCCAAAATTTACCTCGCAACAATTTTGAAATTTTCTCGCACTGTATAACCGAACATTTGTTTCTTCTTTAAATCGCCAATCATAATTTTTGAATAACCCAATTAGATTAAGTAGTTTACTGTCGACGCAAGGCACAAGGAAGGCGGATTGTCGTTGTCATCTTCAACTATTACAGCTGTAAAAACAAGCTGCTGTTATGAGTGTGTTGGATACTGGAACGGTTACCCTCATTTTCAGATTAAATTTAGGTCTAGATATCCTGTCACGAGCACTATTCATTAACACCCGGTTAAATCGGGGTTAACCGGTGAATGGTAAAGACAGTGCTGTAGTGTATCTATTGTTTATAGACCGACAACCCGTTTCTCAAATTATTTACACCATGTATTATAGGCACAAGTAGTCAGTGCTACTAATTCCATAAAAGTGATGTCCGCCATCTTAGAACTTAAAATGAATGCAATTTTAAAATCCACCCTACAGCTCTGTCCACTACACACAGACAGTAACATACTATGACCGGACAAATTAAACATGTGTGACAAATTAAATATTCTTTATATTGATAAGTATGAGACTACTAGCTTTTGCCGAATGTATGTTTGTCCGCGATTTTCTCGCGTTTGGCTGAACCGATTTAGGTAGATGCGGTTTTCGAAAAAGCATTTGTTACTTTCTGGAAGTCTCGGTATACGACGTTATATTGAAGGCAGTTCCCTTATTATTATTATGTTTTAAGAAATGATTGTAATAATTGTTGAGTTGTTACGCCTGCAATGACTTACTACTACTAAGAGATTTTGATTAATGCAGATTGTTACTCTTGAATAGAAACTTTTGCCCGTGGATTCGCTCGCGTCAAATTCGTGGTAAATTTGAATTTAAAAACCAGCTAAGAGCATGTCGGACCATGCTTAGTATATTGCTAAGGTTTCGCAGCCGTTTCTCCAAAAAAGGCACTACAGACCAGCAAAAGAGCGTATCTTCATGCGGTTTTCGTTGATAAGCGTAGTTTTTCGGCAATATCACAAAAACCGTGTATCCGATCGTATTGAACACAATTTTCGTTGAAAGTGTTTATTAAGTTTTACGTTTGTCATTTTCTTACGACTTACGGTTTAAAAAATAGAGGGGGGAGTAGGACACAATTTATGCTACTTTCAGAGTGATTATTTCCATAAACATTCCCTAACTCGAGTTTTTTTCTTCGAAACCTCAGTGTTTTCACTACCCAAAGGTTGTCTGGAAGAGATCGCTTCTTGTTTATAACTTTATGTTGAATGCTTAAATTTGTCAATACGAACTGGCTCTTTTCTCTATTGATGGTAAGATGATCCTTGTCTGCGAGATTCATTAATGCCTTAAGTTTTTTCGTCATGGTCTTTCTTGTCTTTACCGCAAATGGTTATATCGTTTAAATTTGGATATATTCTGTCTATGTTTGATTTTCTAATGATGATGAGTCTATGGGTTTTTGGAAGCACGCGAAACCGTTGGTGACAACAAAGAGAATACAACGGAACTGGTACAGATTCACGGCTGCTTCAAAGGCTGTAAGGGGTCTATTTTCTGATAGGCCATGATTGAGATGAATCTTACTAAATAATTTAAATTTCGATACCTTCGTTATGACTTCTTCGATGGTGGAAGGTAAAGGGAATGCATCCACATAAGTATACTTGTTCACCATAGGAGAATAGTCAATGCACATCCGTTTTTTGTAGTGTGTGCCGGCCGTTAAGTGAACCTGGGCCAGCTGACAACAGTTTCAGTGCTTGTAGGTACTGGTCGACTGTTTCACCATTTTATTGACGTCGAAAGGCTAGATTGTGTCGTACGAATATCTCGATTTTCGGCTTGCGGATAAACATTATAGTGTTAACATGGCGCTGTTGTAATATTTCGATTAAGCGACGGACTCGTATATATTTGGTGCTATCAAGTTAATTTAAAGTTTATATTTTACCGCATCTATTTCAGCTTTACACTACTCCAAAAAAAAAATTAAACCTCATTTTTCAATGCAGCCATTTTGAAGGATTTTGGCTATCCATCGGATCTTTCTTCGAATCTCTCGGGTCTCAGATATTTCTCCATATTGACTGATGATTTCTTACTCGTGCATAGTTCAGCATAATAAATAAAGTGACATGGTGTAAATAAATATACCTACGTTACAAGAAGAGAAGTATTGAAAGGAATGAATGACAATGTCAATTTTATGACAATGTTTACTGAAGTTCCCCATAAATCTTCTGTTTTCTTTGAATTCAGTGCATGTTTTGATAAACTTCTATTGAATTTACTTGACCAA
The DNA here is from genome assembly GCA_905404275.2 of Hedya salicella. Lineage (NCBI taxonomy): Eukaryota > Metazoa > Arthropoda > Insecta > Lepidoptera > Tortricidae > Hedya > Hedya salicella. Next base: position 83,871,344 of record FR990096.1, read on the forward strand.
ATTCAAAGCTTACATTACATTAGCTAAAATTAACATTCGGTACGAAATGGGCTTCGGTCGCTGATAAAAATTCGAGAAACTTGTAAATTGGATTTTCTTTATAAAATCGGTACATATGTTTTCGAAAATTAAGAAGTGTGATTATGATTATTTTCTCCTTTGTTTGAAAGTATTGGAAAAGAGCTAGATAAAAATATGAAAAGTATTATTATTACAGTAAGTCTTAAAATATATATTGATGAATGTTGTTTTTAAGTTATTTCATTGCATTGTTACTCTTCACATGAAAGTATTGTCGTCACGCAGCAACATATTATGTTGGAATTACGTATTTATTATATTTTTAAAAGAAAAATCATTGGTTCGTTTTGTAATCACAGAAATACATTTTTATATGTACATTTAAATCGTGACTTACAGATATTGTGAATAAAATAGTAGTTAGGTTCATACAATAACGGTTATATTATGCAGTATGCACGTGTGATGTTTGTTTGCTTTTATTAATATGACGGCACATAATGGCGGCATTTGGCATTTAGCGGTATTACGTAGAGAACATACTCGTAAAATATAGGTGAAAAACTTAAGAATTAAGTCACCTGTTGTATGTATTAGCGTACAAAATTGATATGGAACTTCAATTTTCAATATGGAACGTCAATTTGCCTATACGGATACGCTACTACTACATACAACAGGTGACTTACTTAAGTTGTTCACCTAAACTTACATACAAACATATTGAATAAACTATCGCACAATCATATAAAAATATGTTGTAAATTTTTTTAAAGTTCAAGCTAAAAGATAATGAGATACTGAATCAGAATTGCAAATATGCACATTATAATTATTTAATTATTCAAGAAATCTGTGACTATCGAAAAAATATATAGGGTGCGTTGGGTTAAGATGGAAGTATAGAAAAGTTCGAAAGGTGGGCATTGGAGGAACTGGTGATTTTTTTCCGTGCCAATATGAACCCACAGTTCCTCAAGCTGTAGCAGTTGTAACACACGTGAAGCACTACAACATCGCTGTCTACTGTACGCATCATGTTTTTTATGTGACGTTACCAATAATTCACGGGACGCTGGACTACAAGCGAATGCACAATACATTGTCTCTCTAGCGCAGACAATAATTTGTATCATCGAATTAATTCCCCTGAACCGCCGGACTGTCGACGCAATACCGATACGATGTTCTATTTGGCACTATTGATACAGATTATTACAACACTGCTATCGATTATGGCAAATTGACGTAAAAATACGACGCACAATTGGAGCCATGGTCGTTTCGGTTAGGCAGCAGTTTTTTTGTGTCTATATGGACGGCACGCCACTGGTTGACAATCAGGGTGACACTTATTGGAATAAATCAAATATTTACGTAGCCTGCAAATAAAATACAGACTGTTTAAGATGCCAAACCTATACTGCTACACCAAACAAAACAGCTGTACCTATCTAAAAACAATTTAGGTATTATAAGTTCTTTTTAAACAAAATATTGCTTCTGTTCTATTAGAATTTAGCCGAAGCTTGGAAGAATTTCGTTTTTAAGGTTCCGTACCAAAAAGGTAAAAAAGGAACCCTTATGGTGCGACTCTGTCTGTCTGTCCGACTCTTAGAGCGCCATATCTCAAAAACTACATGTGGTATTTGAAATTCGGAATATTTATAAACATAGTCAGCCCAGATGTATTGCAAAGGGAAAATTATAAAATATTTTTTATTTTGTAAAAAAAAGACCAATGAGGTTGGGCAAAAATTAAGAGTCTAGTCACTAGGTCAAGTAGAGTAGGTATCATATGAATGGGCTTCTACATTTTCGAACAATTTATTTTATTTTTCTAGTGTGTTTAAATTTCGTTTTATTGTGTATAGATTGAGTGGACAAGCGATTAGTTGGAAGTAAATCGAAGAATCAGAATTAGGCAGTTATTTTTTTACTTTTAAGTTTTGTTTTTGGAGTCGGTTTTATTTTTTTATATCAGTTGGTCCGCATTTATATAAAATAACGTTTTTGTTTAAAACTCCGGTTTGACAGAAATGAAATTGTGCACCAAAATGTCTGTTTATATGAAAAGGGTAGTGTTTATACTCTGTACACGTCGCCAAGTGACGGATGCTTCATCCATCATTTATCAATTGAATGACAAACGTGACCATCGCGGCCCGGAGATGATTAGCGGAACAACAGTATGGTATTGTCTCGGTTGACACAACTTAGATTGTAGCAATATACACAGCCATGATAATGCTTTATACACCATGGGTTGATGTACAGTCAGCTGCAGAGGAAAATGACCCTTCTGCCATACAAACTTATGGTAGGGGGTTCACGTTTTTCTGCAACTAACCGTGCTACAGGTGCATGCGCAAAATAATCCATACTAATCCATACCTATACTTGTATAAGTCCTACCGACTGGCCCACCCTGGCTTCGCAAATACATAGAGCATCGTCAAAATATTTATTTATGATTCATTGCATTGCCAATAACGGTTTTCGCCTAAATGGTAGTGTTTATGAAATAATAGGTACACAAACGGTTTTTTAGGACTTTATTTCCACTGAATGAATGATTAAAACTGGTGGATCGTCATGTTTCAGCCAATTGATACGAACCCTCAATTATTCACCTAAACCTTTCTCATAAATCATTGCGTCCATTGGTGAAGATGAAAACCGCATGGTTTTGAGTTTATCACTAACAGACAGATATCTGTGATGATGGGATATGTACGGATAATCCATTTGCTTGAAAGTACCTATACTTTCAAAAGTTTCAAACAAACGTGTGGACTCTTTTGCCGGGTGCAATGGCCAAGTCACTTTATTTTATTAAAGAAATAAAATTAATTTATATTGACATGGTTACTATAAAATATTGTTAGCTAACTAACAAGGCATCAATTTATGACAGTGCTTGGATAGTTGCTCCCATAGATACCATTAAGTTAACCAGGCATTATGTCAATCAATAAACAGTGAAATATCGAGTAATACCGCAAATTTACATAGATTGAGTACGATACTCACAAAACTGGTTTCTTGAACATGAATCAAATAATAAGTTAGTCACTACTGGATCACAAACCGAAAAGCCGGAGCATGTACATTCTTGCACTCAAACTGATAAAGATTTTGTTCGGACAGACCATCCTCAGAGTTCTCTGAAAGTTCCATTAAATGACACGCTAATCAAAAACTGTAGTTTTTTTTCGTATGTAAGGAAATCATAGTATTACACCAAAATATATGTGGCCTTATAGGTAAATCTGACGAATTAATTGTTTCCACCTGCACGAGCTTGTCCTCTGGTAAGCCGATTGATGTTATTTGTATATAATACAAAATAAATAAATGTATAATAATAGTATAAGGTAATCATGATTGAATTTAATGTTATTTTCCATTAGAATACAAAATTGGAATATGTTATAAATACTCAATTCTGTTGCAGTTTATATTTAACTCAGTGTAATTATAAATTTGTAACGAATTGATGAATAATTTTTTTATATTTCTATAAGCGAGCAAAATATGAAAATATGCAATGATATCCACCTAAGATTACCTAACTACAATCTGTGTGCTCAATTCTCTAGGAATAATATGACAGGAGGATCATGTATACTTGTACGCAACAACCATCAATTTAAAGTAGGTAGGTACTTCAAGATATCAAAGCAACTAGTATACCAAATGTTATAGAGGTCTCTGCCATCGAATTAATACAACACAATATAATTATAATATCAATCTACCGCATACCAAATTACAAGGTAAGTTTGTTAAATATATATTAATTACATGTTTTAAAAAGGGAACTAATCCGAAATATTTTATTCCGAGTTTGCTTTTTCCGATGGTCGAAATTCCGAATTTTATAATTCCTTTGTATTAAAATATCGATTATAGAAAAGCACGAAATTTAGTTTACCGAATATCAAAAATCCGAATTTTTAATATTCCGATGTTTATAACTCCGAAGAATCAAAATCACGACGTTTTTTGCCTCGAAAGACGATACTTAATCCGAATTTAACTATCCGAAATGTCATTGCTTATTCGGAATTTTGACATTCCGAAATATAATGTTCGTGGTTTTATAAAGAATCGTAATAAAAACCGAAAACTGTAGGTTAGTTTAGGCTTGTATTGTGAAAATGCTTGCATGCATTGTACACAATTGTCAAAATGGAACATGGGCCAAAAACCGAAAACTGTAGGTTAGGTTATTCTGATGTTTCGGACTTTTGTTTAGTCGGATTTATTATTGGTCGGTGTAATGATATTCGGTTTTTTAAAATTCGGCATTTTAGTATTCGGAATTCGTACCTTCTTTTGATATTTCGGATTATTACTCAGTCGGACTTCTTATTGTTCAGTGTATTGAAATTCGGAATTTTGAAAATCGGAAATGTAAACGTTAGACATTTTTTTACATATCGGATTTATTACATATCGGATTAGTCATATTCGGAACTTTGATCCATTAGGATTTATAAGAATCGGTATTATTAAATTCGTAATTCTGAAAATCGGAATTAAATTTTTTGTATTTATGTAGTGTGCCCGTTTTAAAAATATGAAAATTATAGTATGTGTTGATTTTAACATAAACTAATCAAAGACGGCAAAATCGGCAAATAAATTCAAAAACATCTTACTAAATTACAATTTAAAAACGGGAATAAATCAGCCAACGCGCTTAAGCAGTAATACTTGTATTGACAACATATTTCATAACTTTCACGGAAATAAATGTGAGATGATAGATTTTGCACTCTCTGATCACACAGCACAGCTGATAAAATGCCCTGTTAAAAGAACATCCATTCTACAGCACTGGTATAATATAAGAAGAGACTATAGCGAGGAAAATATGAGTAAATGCTTGTACTATGTGGCAAAACTTTCTTTTAATAGCGTGCATATGGAAAACGATGCAAATGAAGCGTATAATTGCTTTTATGACGATTTTTAACTTTTTTATGACTTGTGTTTCCCTTTTGTTATTTAAAATAAAAATACAGAATATCAAAAGGCCAAATTGGATATCAAATGGCATAAGAAAATGCTGCAAGCGTAAGAAACAGCTTCTCTGGAACTGTCGTATCTCTAAAAAAAGTGAAGACAAACTATACTTTAAGCAGTATTCTAAACATCTAAAAAGAATCACCAAACTTACCCAAAAAGCTCAAAATGACTTTTTAATCACAAATGCGACGAACAAAACGCAAGCTACTTGGAACGTGATTAAGAAGTCAAAAGAAAATGCTCCCAGAGAAACTGTCTCGAAAATAAATACGAATGGTACTATTATGCATGACTCCACAGACGTTGCAAATATATTTAACTATTTATTGATATAACGGATAATTTTAATGATTACCAACATAATGATAATAATTTGAATATAATCAATAGTCGAAACTCACTTTTTAATATTATTACTCAGAATCCCAATTCATTATTTATGACACCTACAATACCCGATGAAATTCACAAGATTATAATGTCTCTTAAGAATACGCAAAGTGTAGGGTATGATGAGATCGTGACCAAAGTGATCAAAACTACTTCCGTAATAATTGCACCAGTATTAAGTCACATCGTCAACCTCCACATAGAAAATGGTACGTACCCTGAAAAGCTGAAAATTTCAATCATAAAGCCAATTCACAAAAAGGTGATAAACAGGATGTAAAAAATTATAGACCTATAGCACTCATTCCGGTGCTATCTAAGCTTGTTGAAAAAGCAACCTATTATAGACTGTATCAGTTCTTTGAAAAATATAATCTATTTACAAATTAACAAAAAGACTTTCGTAAAAATAAATCAATAAATCTTACAATTGATGACTTAGTAAAGAAAATAGTTTTAGATATGTATAAAAGGCAATATGTTTATGTCATCTAAAGCTTGTGACTAAAGCTTTTGATTTTGTTCGTCACGATATGTTAATATTATATTATATAAATTAGATAATAAATATGGGATACTAGCTTTTGCCCGCGACTTCGTCCGCGTATAGCTCTAATTTCAAAAAATCTTCCTAACTTCGCCTCTACATACATCTTCGTCTGATTGAGATTTCGCGGCAACATTACTCGAGCACCCACTTTTGAGATAAGTATGCGAGTAGGTAAGCCGGGTGGGTAAACTATCGCGTAGAGTTTTTAAATGCACTACGCGATAGTTTATGGCATCATCCGTGTTCACTACAGAGTTTACAGACTTGTATTCGTATTGTGAACCTTTAAACGACTTCAATAAAATGTTATTAATAACGGAAGCCTCGTCGTTCTTAGGTATCAGAATCACTCGTTCACACAACCATTCCATGGACTTGCTGTGTAGATTTTGAACATCTAGGTAAATTTGAGAGATTAGGTTGTCCGCACAACTTAGGTGAGTTCCGATAAAATTGTAATCCTTCCCTCAGTTTCAGGATATTATCCATTTCCTATTTAAAGGAGAAGATCGTGGTCGTGACTCCACCCATCATATCATCGTTCCCTCTAATGTCATTCATTTATTGTCAAGTTCTATTCAGCGCTTCAAAACACCCTTTATTAGCCATTGTACTTTCGTCACAGACTGTTACCCCTTAGTCACATTTTTCGGGGATGAATTTGCAAAAATGCTGAAATTAATTTTCTTAGTTTTAAATGGAGCCTATATGCTAAATATTATAACATTAAGGTACTCAATTAATTACAGGTTTTCCATGCAAACTTTCAATACCAATTTAACCCCGTTAGGGGATTAATTTCCAAAAATGCTGAAATGAGTCTTCTTAATTTGAAATGAAGAGTCTATAAGCAAAATATTACAACAGTTACTCAAATAATTACAGGTTTTCTATACCAACTTTAAGCCCCAATTTAACACCGTTAGGGAGAAGAATTTTCGAAAATATTGAAAATTATTTTCTAAGCTTTAAATGAAGAATCTATACGCGAAATATTATCGCAGTTACTCAAATAACTACAGGTTTTCCATAAAAACTTTTAACCCAAATTTAACACCGTTAGAGGATGAATTTCCAAAAATGTTGTAATTAATTTTCTTAGTTTTAAATGAAGAGTCTATACGCAAAATATTACAACATTACTCAATAATAATAATTACAGGTTTTTGATACAAATTTTCAACCCCAATTTAACCCCGTTACGGGGTGAATTTTCAAAAATGCCCTTGTCAATGTTTTTTACTGTACATTAGGAGGTAGTGACCAAAGTTTTAAGCGTCCAACATTAAAAACTTTTTCAACTCTTTTTTATCCCCCTTAGAGGATGATTTTTTATAGCAACTCTTAATCATTTGTTTTGTTTTTGAGTAAGAAATCTTTATACAAAGATTTAAGTCCATAACTTTCCAAATGAAAGATTTCCATACAACAGTTCAACCCCTATTTCACCCTTTAAAGGTTGAATTTCAAAAATCTACGTTACAAATTTCATGTTTATATCTTTAGCGGTTTAGGCTGTGCGTTGTCTGTCAATAGGTCAGTAACGCAAGAGTTTTATATATATAGAAGAGGCAACGTTCTAAAACTGATAACGTCTTACTTACACAAAAGATCACAAATGACACAAATAAATAAACTCTGTCACAAATCAAAAACAGAACTCATGATCTACTCAGAACTAAAAGATTGTAATAAAGGGGTACAGTCAACTACAAAGATATGCATCAACTTTTTCACCTTAATGTATTGTAATAAGGTCCAAAAGTGGATACATCTCTTTGTAGTCGACTGTACCATAGGGGAATATAATGGGCCCACTTTTATTTCTCATCACCCTATGGTATTATTCGCTGATCATAGCGCTGTTGTTTTTAGTAACTGAAATCTAAATATCTTAGAGTCTGAAATGAATACAACACTGGAAGTTTTAATAGAATACTAGAAACAATCTAGCAATTAACCTTGAGAAAACTAAAATTATGAACTTCAAACTGAGAGGTGACATTGCGTCTCCTATAAATGTCAACTACAGGGGATATGCTATAGATGAGACGTAATCAACAAAATTTCTTGGACTCACGGTGGATAATAATATGAACTGGAAAATGCACATTGACCACTTATGCAAATTTTCCTATGCTCTGTATATGCTGTAAAAAATTGTAAATATTAAAGCTGTATTAACTGCATATCATGCGTATGTAACATCTATACTTAGATATGGCGTAATTATCTGGGGGGGACTCTACACAAAGAGAACAGGCATTCAAACCTGAAAAGAAATATCTCAGATCTACGTGTAACTTGCACCCCACCGAGTCCTGTAAACCGTATTTTATCAAACTTTCAATATTAACAGTACCAAGTTTATACATTTATGAAACCGCTGTTTTTGTAAAAAGTAACTTACATTTCTTTAAAGGTTATAACAGCGCATGGAAAAGTGAAACCACAGATGTTGACAAGTGCACTTCTTTCTAAAGGTGTCATGGGAATGGCTCCCAAAATCTACAATAAATTACCTAATGTTATTGCACAAATTGACAATCCAAGTCAGTTTAAAGCTCGATTACGTGACGTACTAATTAAGAAAGCATACTATAAAATAGATTTTTTTATTGATAAATGGGAATGAATAACATATGTACCAAATAATGATTAAAGCTTGACATAGAAATATTGAATAATGTATACCTAGTAAATTATAATATAATATATTTGTATGCCTAAGGGCGAAATATAGATGTACCTGTATTTGTAATATTATAGGTAGGTCATATTAGCATCAAACATATCAGTTGCTAATTCAGCAAAACTGCACGTGTCTATTATCAAACCCAAAACCGGCGTTTTCCTTCTATGGGCCATTATATTTTTCCCGTCGACTTTAAGTTCAGTTAAATATTGTCTTGTTTCTTCGAAGACCTGTGTCCAGACATGTTTATTGTTAAGCCGCAAAGGGGATTTGAAACCCATTCCTATAGGATTTTTGGCGTTAAGTATATCAAATAGTCCGTCCAAGTACCGTAGGTATTCCAATGTGGCTTCACTTCCAGCAACGTTAGGATGACCGATTGACCTTAGATAATCAATAGCATCAGCCACAGAGGAACTAAGTACTTGGGCAGCTAGTCTGAAGTTCATTTTTTTGCCAAAAAAATTAACATGTACCCTAGTCAATTTATTTTTCAATTTCAGCCCCTCTTCCTCTTGCAAATCGTGCTTTTTCTGTATATATGCGAACTTAATATCCCCTTTTTCGGAGGACAAACAAGTTTCCGCGAATAAACTTCGGGCTAATTTAATCATATGAGCGGGGTCAAGTATGCAGTATACATTTGTAGATTTGATTGGGTGATCAAAATAAGTTTTTATATTTTGAAGGGTAAAATTGCACTCCAGAATTTCAAATGTTTTTATGTTTACCTGTGTCCCATCCGCTGTCAAAGACCTCACCACTATGTTAATGTCGCCCAGCATACGAATCGCTGTCAGGACGAGCTGAGGTTGTACGTGCGCAGAAATCTTATCTATCAAAAAATAAGCGATAGGGCAGACGAATTTTTCTTTTAAAGAGACTATTTGAAACATTAAGGCTTCTGTAGCGAATGTTTCAGAATCGCTTGTCAATATTCCGCCTAAATCAACGTGACCCCAATACTTGTCTGACCCTTTATCATATTTTTTGGCAGTTTTGATGGCCATTGCATCAAAAATTAAAGCGACGTTCATTTCACCATTTTCAGCTTTAACATTCAGGAATTCCATCACTCTGCCATAAAACCCACGTGTCATTTATGCGTCGCCAATATTCTTCGCAGAGTTGCAGGGTGAGGTAAAGGGATATAATTCCTCAAAAACAAATAGGCTTTACCAGAATAATAATAAAATAATAAAGCGAATGATTTCATTTCATCTGAATATTTATTAGATGTGTTGGATTTTGTCGTATTAAAACTCGTGTGAATGTTTTCGAAATTATGTTGGACCATCTGTTCGACTTCAGAATAGTTATCACAGTTTTTTTTATTATATCAAACAAATACTTTAGGTTATCAATAGTTGTATTACGTCTTTTCAAGCGTTGCTTTAAGACTTTGACTTCTCGACGTAATTTTTTTGTACGTGGCGTGGCAGGAATTGCAACAGATGTTGTTTGCGTACTAACACTTTCCGTAGTAGTGATTATTTCCTTTGTGACACTTTCTTGCTGGAAGATATTCGAAAAGAAGTTGGCTAAGGATACTTAGAATCCATAATAGAACACATTCCAACAGTTTTTAGAATTGTTTTCTGTTTATCTGTTTGTCTGTTTATTTGACCGCGCATCACGTGAAGCGGCTGAACGGATTTTGTTGCAAACTGTACTTATCTGTGGAGAAAACCCCGGCTAGGTTATGTATCATTACTATATTATAAACGTGAAAGTATGTATGTACGTTCCACTTAATCTCAAAAACTACTGGACGAATTTTTATGAAACTTTCCAGGTATGTATCTTATACATCAGAATAGGACATGGCTATAATATATGTCAAATTTCGTCCCTTTTAGGGACGAAATAGGGGATTCCACTATACTCGATTGAGATAAGTTTGCACCTGAATCTGAATCTTAGGCAGGTGCAAACTTTTTTCAAAACTTTGCGACTACAACTATCGAGTACCCTGCTAAACTAACAGGTGGCACTAAAATGAATACCTTATGATAAGTATGTCTAAGCCACGGAAGAAGGATTTTGACAAATTAACTCTGACTTTAGAAGAGGGGGTACGAATACGGATATCAACAAATTTAATTAAATAATTGATTTATAATACAACAAAATACGAGATAAAGTGGCTCGGTGGTTGGGTTTGTGAGAGAGCCGTTAAGGCGTGGATATTGGTGGAAATCGAAGGTGAACAGGCAGTATATATTCCATTAACACTGTCCTGGATAAAGGCAACGTCACAACATACCCGGTGGAAATCTTAAACTAACTGAGCGCTTCAGAACACACTAAGACTAACCCTGAAAGTTGCTTCCTCGGAATTTGTCACCTCCAAAGTTATGGAACAAAACCCGGCTAAAAGTAGTGCAGCTCAGCGAAACCTCATTGAGGCGCAAATCCTGATGGGGTGCGGTGCCGAAAAAGCCGTGTTCATCCCGCGCATCTCCCTCATTCCGATCAACTTCCCGTTCCACTTCAAGAGCCTACAGCTCCCCGTAAGCGTCTGCTTCGCCATGACCATCAACAAGTCGCAGGAGCAGACGCTGCGCGCCGCCGGCGTAGACCTGCGCACGGGCAGCTCTACGTGGCGTGCTCGCGCGTTTCCAGCTGCACAGAGTGTTCTTGCTGATGCCGGCCGGGAAGACTCACAATCTGGTGTACAAAGAAGTATTGTAAAATGTCAGTGTTATCTATAAAATAAAAGTCCTGACCGACTGACGGACTCATCAACGCACAGCCGAAACTACTAACGCTAAAGAATAGATGTTTGCACAGTCGGTTACATTTATAACGAAGGCAAGGGATAAGAAAGCATTTTTCGAAATTCATCCCTTAAGAGGGCAAAACAAAGGATGGAAATTTGTTTGTGAAACGTAAAATGTTTAGACCTAGAAACATGTAATTCAGCAAAAAGCTTGTGTGTTTAAATCAAGAAACTTACATTCTTGATTTTCCGAAAATCATAAGGGGGCAAAACAGTGGGATAAAAGTTTGTATGTGAATGGTTAAATATTTGGACTTAGAAACTTGAAATTTCAAAAAGATTATGTGCTGTGTGTTAATTAATGAATTATGAAAGTAAAACACAAAGAGGGAAGGAGGGAGAGAGTGAGACAGAGCGAGGGGGAAATAGGGAGAGAGAGGAAGGGAGGGAGAGAGGGAGGGAGTAGGTACAGAGATAGGTAGAGAGAGAGACGAAGGGTGGAAAGGATAGAGACCGATAGGGTGGGAGGAAGAGAGAGTGATAGAACGAGAGAAAGGGAGGGAGTGAGAGAAAAAATAGGTGTCGTAGTAAAATTATGATGTCGGTTTTCTTATCACGTTAACACGTAAAATTATTGTTCTAATACCGACTTTACAGACAACCATTTTTTGCTTTGCCTTAAAATACTATCCTCTTGAAACGCGAGGTACGTTCTAGAACATATCATTTTGGTCAATATCGGAAACTTCGCCTGTCCCTTCTTCTCATTTAAAGGTGCCACTTTTGCTTTCTTATCGAATAATGTTCAATGTCGCTGAGTATCTTCAGAGTATTTTTTACACACATTAACACCATCGGACAATTGAAAGAAAAAAGTTTTCCTCATTTATATCTCTGTTTTCACCTAACATCTACGCGGAAGAAGTCGCGGGCGGCCGCTAGCGTAAATATACTTTACATACCTACCTTTGGAGTACGTAACTGTACATATAATTATATGTACATATCCATACTAATATTATAAATGCGAAAGTGTGTCTGTCTGTCTGTCTGTTACCTCTTCACGCTTAAACCGCTGAACCGATTTTGATGAAATTTGGTATGGAGATAGTTTGAGTCCCGGGGAAGGACATAGGCTACTTTTTATCCCGGAAAAATACCCTTATCCGCGTAAAACGAATTTAAGGCGGGCGAAGCCGCGGGCAGAAGCTAGTTTGGTTATATGTATAAACGTAACAGTAAAAAAAAAAATAAGTAGCCTCACGTTTTTGATATCTTTTCACCTTCTCCCTAATCTTACTTCGAAATAATATTTGTCCTAAGTTCAAAAGTTTGATTGGATTTGGAAGTATTGATTTATATGTGTATATTTCTTACCTTTTCATGCTTATAGTGCATGAGCTACAACGGAAAAAGAGATATCTACATCGACGATTTGTGGTACACAGGTACTTTAGGCCAAAACATTTAATTTTTCCACTAGTACCTAAATATCCCCCCCATAGTGGGGTAGGACTGACTTCATCAATTTTTTGTATGGGATTTGAAAAAAAATTTTTTCCTGTCGTGTGGGGTATCAAATGAATGAACATTATGAGACGATTCTAGAAATATACTTCACTCTTACCTTTTAACCACCTGTTTTCCAAAAATCAAAAAAACATGTTCGAATCATGCCAAATTTGGGCTCCCCCAGGTGAGATGTGGCTCGGTGTTTTTTTCCAGAACACACTACTAACGTCTTGTCATATCCTCATACCAAACTTAAAATAAAGCTATTTGTAAAATAATAAGTATAACTAGTTTTTAAGATTTTTAACTTTTTCGATTTTTATTTTTAACCTAAGTCTAAAATTGCCATATATGTATCTACATCGAATCCGCTTCGTACACAGGTACTTTAGACATAAACTTTCAATTTTTCCACTACTTCTTAAAAATCCAATCCCAGCGTATCCATTTCTCAACTTTACTTCAAGTTTCGCCTCTAGAGGAGAGAGGGAGAAATTAGAGGTGAATTAACCGCTTACTGACACGGACCGTATTCCACGCGGACGGAGCCACGGGCACAGCTAGTCCCAAATAAATTGAAAAGTCACGCCCATTTTCAAACTCGTATAAATTATTGTCTCTCTTAAAGTTAATTGACAGGCGTAATCGTCGGGGGAGTAGAGGGATAATATACCTTCACAACCGGAATCTTCAACAGATCGATGTAATATACTATTTGCGCAGTTCTTTTTTCCGGAAGCTTTGGATTCAATATTAATATCAGCCCCTCGGAATTTCTTTGAAGCGTAAAAAGTGGCACAAAAAAGAACGGCTTGGCGATTTACACTTTCAGCGGTACCGCAGTGTTAAAGAGTGTCTAATTTTAGTCAATATTCACTTTTGAAATTTCGGGTGTTTCGCGACCCATACGAAACATTTTGTTTCTTCAATTTCGCTGCAGTGAATAACAGATTCGTCTCAGCCACTATAAATATTACCTATTTGCAAGCGTAGTTGCAACCAATTATATAAATTAGTCAAATTTCAAACCCATGCCTACTTTGCTGTCAGCCTATGTACAGTCAGCTGCAGATAAAATAAATCCTCAGTCATACATAATAATAAAGTAGGAATCAATGTTCCCTCAAAAATAAATAATATATAAATAAATTTACTACACAAAAAGTTATATATAATATAATTATTTAAAAAAAATATTACATAAAAAAATAACTTAAAATTTTGGAAATATGTTTTTATAGAAGCACGCTTCAAGATTTCTGCTTGGAACGTGGTATCTGGAGCTCGTTGGCTCGAAGCGCACGTTTGACATTCTGCAACTCAGCAGTCAGATGTTGATCGTCGCAGATACCCCTGGCTCTCTGAAACAAAGATTTACCCAGTGTAGCAAGTTGACTAGGATAGTGGTGAGATTTGCCATTCGAATACCTATCAGTATGCGTAGGTTTCCTATATACAGTATGACCTATGTCATTGTTAGAACCTCTAATTACTAGCACATCTAAGACTGCAAGTGAATTTTGATTTTCCAACTCCATAGTGAATTTAATTTTACTATGCATGGAGTTCAGATGGTCTAAGAAAGCTGGAACACTAGATCTAGGTAAAATAGTAAAGGTATCATCTACGTATCTTTGAAAGATCCTCGGCTTGACAGGTGCCAATAATAAAGTTAGCCCACCTAGGATTCATTCTTATATTTAATTTACACTTAATCTCAGTGTTCCATCTCTTATTAAGCACATAGAATGAGCTGTTGTATCGTACCTCTATATCACAAAATAATAAAAAAACCATCCACCAAAAACTAAAATACAATTTATTTATTTATAAGTATACTAGCTTCTGCCCGCGACTTCGTCCGCCTTAAATTTGTTTATCGCGGATAAGGATATTTTTCCGGGATAAAAAGTAGCCTATGTCCATCCCCGGGACTCAAACTATCCCCATACCAAATTTCATCCAAATCGGTTCAGCGGTTTAAGCGTGAAGAGGTAACAGACAGACAGACAGACACACTTTCGCATTTATAATATTAGTATGGATATGAATTCACACAGCAGTACAGACTATATCTAATACACTGTGAAACTAAATGTAAACTTAAGCTAACAATCAGATAAGGACACTAGTTATCCTGTCATCCATCAACTCACAGTACTTCAAACACGCATTACATACAGCCGTCCATTGCCTCGCAAACAAATCGCATTCCGGTGTTGATACCAGAGGTGCATTGATCAGCGTCAGTGCCCGGAGGAGCGGCGAGTTCCTGTGCGACACAGTACGAGCTGCAGGCATGGCTAACAACTCGCGCGTATGGGGTCTAAGCGTAATTCGGGGGACATCCGGAACGTATAACTTTACTAAATTATCCACTAGCTCAAGGCAATCAGACTCTCCTCGCAGCACGCGGCAGACTAAGGTAAGCAGACTTAATTTGCGCCTCACTTCTAGGGAATGGAATCCCAAGCTTCCGAGAAGAAACTATGTGGGGTATAAGTATGGATAGTATCCATAGATTTTTTTGTATAAAAATGTCAAAAATGTTTTTTGGACTTTTTCCAAAAGCAAGCTGTAAGAAGACTGGCAAGGGTTCCAGACTGTAGCGGATGACTACATGATGTCCCGTTCAGCACTCTAATTAGCTCATAAGTTCGCGAGTTTCTTGCAAAAAGGAACGAGAGATGTTTGCTTGGCCTGTGTGAAGTGCATCTCCGGTACCTACTGTTGTCTGCATAACAATGAATACTATCGGTGGACAGCATGTAATTGACATGCAGCAGAAGCAGCGTTGGACATACTACGAAGCCTTAGGCGACGCCTGCGTTAATAACCATGGTTTTTGAGTAGCTGCCATCAACCACGGCTCTTACGCTTCAAATCAAATCAAAATTATTTATTTGAATAAACAAAGGTTCCAATCGATGTTATATCATAAGACAATCGCATTACTTGTTCATACCATAAGATGGCGTGCAAAAAATTAGCGATGATTAAAATAGTTTAAAGCAATAATTTACAAACATTAAAAGATATCTACTAGTTAATGTTAGAAACTAAAAATTCTAAATACTATTTCAATATAAATAATACAACAAATGAATTAATAACATTGTTTAAAATTAAGTGATGTCCGCAATTAAGCGATGTTGGCTTCTGTTGGTTAAAAAGCTGGTGACCCATTTGCACAAACCCTCGGGCAGTCCGTAAGATGGCAACTTCCATAGGAGACGCTGCCAGACCCGATCGAATGGCTTGGCTATGTCTGGGCTAACTGCCAATGCCTCACCTTGACTCTCAATGGTTGAGGCCCAGTGGTGTGTGAGATATACTAGGAGATCACTAATGTAGCGACCATGGCGAAAGCCGTATTGATGGTCGCTGATCAAATCGTGTTCTTCTAGGTATCTTAGGAGTTTCGTGTTTGCGATAGGCCTGTAATTGGATAGATCTGACCTGTCCCCTTTTTTGGGCACTGCATGCACATAGGCAGTCTTCCACGAAGACGTTTTCCTGCACTTTATGGTAAGAAAGCGCGAAGAGGCGCGTTAACAAAGGGCACAACTCAGGAGCACACTGCTTGAGCACCACTTCAGGTATGCGGTCGGGCCCACTCGACTTCTAAACGTCTAGACAGGGCAATTCCCGCCGGACATCCCTTTTGTGTGAAGGTTATCTCCGGCATGAAGTATCCGCAAAACGGGATGGTAGGTGGTACGGTGCTTCCATCGTCGTTCAAAGACGAGTTCCAGGCAAAGAGGGCACCCAAAAGATCGGCTTTCTCTTTAGCATTCTAGGTCAAGTTACCATCAGCATTTCGCAGGAGTGGTAAGGACGACTGACAGAAGTTTCCCTCGGCAGCCTCGGCGAGTGACCAGAAGGCACGGCTTCTAAAGGGGTATCCTGCGAGTTGCTCACCAATTCTGCCGACGAAATCGAATTTAGCTTTGGCTATTTCTCGTTTACTGGCCCTGGAAGCAGCATTTAATTTGCGTTTCATATCAGATATGTTAGGATCCTTATTGATACGGGCCGTGGTTCAAGCTGCATACAAAGCTTGCCTTAGAAGTCTGGCTTCCTTGCAGGGCCGAATAAACAAGACCAGGGCCGCTTTTTGGATCCTTTTTTCGTAAATTTTTGATTGTTTTAATTTAATCATTACTCGACTGTTATTTTTCAATACATATTATGTTATTTTACACAATAGGGATTGGTTTTTTTACTTTATGGATAAAAATAATACAGAAATTATAAATAAAATAACATTTTCACGTCTTTTTTACTTCGAACTTCCAATACCGGTAATTTACCGGTTTACCGGTTTTGAACTACCCAAGTCGGTAAATTACCGGTTTCAAAATTATGCTGGTAATTGCATTCCCTAATAAATATATCTTGCGAAATCTAGTCTACTTAATTTTTGTCATCAAAAAACTCTTTCACCGACGAGTAGTACGATTTCTGCGTAAGGAATGTCTTTAATTTATTTGCAAATATTGTCTTTTTTTTCTGCTTTTATATTATTTGGGATATGATTGTAATATTTAACTGCTGCGTAATGGGGGCTATTTCTGAACATTTTTAAAGTTGGTACCGGTAGTATGAGTTTATATTTAAATCGTTTGTTTTGCTGTTTATTAAATAGATGTATATTTTTGCGCGCGAACATACCTAATTCAAAAATATATAAGCTTGGCAATGTAAGGATACCAAACTCCGTAAAATATGGCCTGCAACTGTCTCGATGCCTAATTCCCGCCAGTATACGCATACACTTTTATTGCATGACAAATAACTCATGTGCATCTGTGCTATTACCCCACATTATAATTCCGTAATGCAACCACGAGTGTGCATAGGCGAAATAATCGTAAAGTGCGGTAGTGAAGCTGGTTGTCTTGCGTAGAGTGAATAATCCATGAGGAAATCGAAATATTTTAGTTTTAATATTTAATATGTGGGTTTTCCAATTAAGATTCGACTCCAGAGTAATGCCTAATAGGGTAAAATGTTTAAATTCTTCAACCTCTTCATCATTTAGAGCTAATTTTAATTGTAATGGTTTTCTGTGCTATGGAGAGAACTGGATTAACTAACTTAGTTTTATTTGTGTTTATTGAAAGATTATGGTCCCACATCTAATTGTTTATTAGGTTTAAGGTTTCAGTTAAATTTGAATTGAAGTTGTCACTGTTTTTGAAATCAAAAAGAAGGGAAACGTCATCTGCAAATAAGGTGCACTTAATGCCAATTTCCTTTGGAAGGTCATTTATATAAATTCAACTTGTAAACTCGATCAATAAGTTCAGCCTCCGGAACTAAATCACCTAATTTATTTCGTATGAGGCACTTATTATGCTTGATAATTTCCGGCAAACTTGGTGAATACATTGGACCTTTCAACCAGTTCTCATTCGCAGTCATATGAAGAGAAGCTCCACGTACCAATCTTATTTTGTAAAGTTTCCACTTAGAAAAACAACGTTGAAAGCGTTGGTCTGCTTCTTATCAGATTTTTCATGTAAAAGTGGATATTGATTGCGCTAATGACCTATCTGCTTGCACCGATAACACGTTATTGTTTTCGCAGTTTTTACACTAGAGTTTGACGTATGAGATGTCTGTAGGCTATGCTTGCTAGTGTTGCCATACTTATTTATCTTATTTCAACTATTTGCAAGTAATGCTGAATTGCAATCCGTTTCACTTGAACAGATTCCATATTCAGCAGTTTGGTTTTAATTGAATCAGCCGATATTCCAATCCCAGAATACTCAATAGCCAGCAAGCATCAATGAACCAACCCATTAATCGTTTATTTCGAATCCTGTGCCTGTTAATCGCTGCGAGGTTTGAACTATTTGTGTCACATAATCCGTCATATTTTCACAGTTTCCTAACCTGATTGAAATCAAATGACGAAGCAAAGTAATCCTCCTCGAAAATCCTGAATCGTCGGACAAAGACTTCAATGTCATCCATAATTCTTTCGTGGTCTTCGCATGCTTTATGTGCATATATAACGACGAATCAGTCGTTAAAATCACTTTCGCATCCGTGTTTTCGCATCTGGCGCGTCTACTGTCAGTGTGAGCACTACAACTTGGAGATTCTTCCTTTATATATTTGTCGGCACCTTCGATGATCAGTAAGTTTTCTACTACAAACCCTCAATCATCGTAATTCGCGCGACCTTTTAGCCTCGGTACATTCACCAGAAAATTTGAACTCATTTTAACCAATACACACGAAAATACTAACAATAACTATAACTTTTTAAGAAAAAACAGGACTGAGCCCAAAACTTCATTACACACACTATATGTATATAGATATGCAGTTTAACATAATGACACTAGATGGCTTTAAGAGTATCATATTTTGATATCATTTCTAACACTTCGATATAATAATAATAATAATAATAACGCAGGGCAGCTTCTGGTAAGCTGTTGGGGTGTAGCGACCCCACGTACCTGAGTGCTCCTGGGGGACCCTGACAGAAGGTGTTGGGTCAGGACCCCCACCTATGGCATGCCTTGACCGGCCGGTCAGAGTGGAGTCGCTAGAGCTGCGGCTCGAGGGTGGATGTGGAACGTAAGTGGCGATTTGGCTTCGGTAGAAAGTCCAGTGACACCTCTCCACCATTAGCCCTCCGCACCGATGTTGCCCTCAGGCCACTATATGTGTCGCTATTTACGGGGGCCCATCTAGCGGTGGGCAAGTCATCGTTTACCAGTGCCTTTAGCCATGTGACACTTTTCCTGGTAGACGTCCGATTGTCTCAACCAATAGCCCAGTACTTAGTCCATAATTTCAATCCCATAACCCAGAATATTTAGATCTCATCACTCTCCAATAGTTCTTGCATCCAGCGAGTGCTATCTCTGTGCGCATCCCATGATACGGCAGGAACAGCACCCGCGCGGTGTACACCTTACATTTCATTAAATTGTCGAAAGGGCCTCTACGCGTTGGCTTCGGCTCCGCGCACGCCTCCCAAAAGTCCGGGACACCATTGTCCCGTGAGCGGGTGCGACATACATAATACAATATACCAAAATATAGTATTATGGATGGACCTCTTTAAGAGTAAAGGCTTCCGCCATTTCATCCAGTGGTTCGCCGCGTCCCGCCATTTGTGTGACACCTTGCTCGAGATTTCGTCGACCCATCTCGTTTGTGGTCGGCCGCGTTTTCTTTTTCCAAGTGGCCCATTCATCCGTGCTATGTGGCCTGCCCACTGCCATTTCATTTTCAGGCAGTGTTCTAGTGCGTCAATAACTTGTGTTTTTTCTCTTATACTGGTGTTTTTTACTCTATCCAATCTCCTTAATTTTAATATACTTCTTTCTTGCGCCCTTTGACAGGTTTGGATTTTCTGTCTGATATCCTTTGCGTAAGTCCAAGTTTGGTAGCCGTAGCTTAAGCAAGGTAGTAAACACGTGTCGAGTACTCTCTTTTTCAGTGATATTGGTAACAGGCTTTTTAGTACTTCGTTTAAACTCCAACATTAACTCCACGTTTTGGTTATTCTTCTGTTAAGTTCGATAGCTCCTCTGTTTTTATCGAAAGAAATCTCTTTGCCAAGATATACATAATTGTTTACATATTCTAATTCTTCTGTGTCAATAAACATTCTTTCTCTCTGACCATTGCAAAGTATTTTTGTTTTATTTAGATTCATTTCTCTTGTAGTTCTTCGGGCCTGTTTGAGAAAATAGCAGTATCATCAGCAAAACAAAGGTGGTTTAAGCGTTTACCATCGATGTTGACGCCTTTGCTCACCCTGTTCAGCGACTTCATGACGCTGTGCAAGACAATATTAAACAGCGATGGCGACAAAGGATCGCCCTGCCTTACTCCTCTCTCAATTTTAATCGCCCTTCCAGTTTTTTCCAATTTTATTTTGCTTGTAGAGTTGTTGTATATGTTACTCAGAATGTCTATGTATGTTTCGTGTAGACCATACTCTGCCAGTGTTTTCCATATAGCAGCATGAGATATTGTGTCGAAAGCTTTTTTGAAATCTATAAAAGCTATGCGCTTTTCTACTAATTGGTCAATAACTTGGATATGATCTATTGTTGAGAATCCCTCGCGGAAGTCTGCCTGTTCTATTGGTTGGTGCCTTGCAACAATAGGAGAGAGCCTTTTGTAAGCAGGATGCAAAGAGTTTATATATGCTGGGCATGAGGCTTATTGGGCGATAATTAGAGATGTCAGTCGGGTCGCCTTTTTTGTAAATTATAATGATCTCTGATTTCGTCCACTGTTGGGGAACGACCCTTTGTTCCATTATTAGGTTGAAAAGATGTGAAAGGGGAGTTAGAAGTTCTGCTCCAGCTACTTTTAAGTGATCGTTTGTGATCTCATCACTTCCGGGACTTTATCTGAGTTTTAAGCTTTCTAAAACTTTTTTTATCTCTAATTCACTGAACATTTGTACTTCTTTGTCATGAATATCCGCTCTTTTATGTAGCGAAACTGTTTCCGATGAGTTTCCTATTTCCGTTTTTCTATATAGATCTTCGTAGAATTTTGTTGCTAATTCTAATATTTCAACGAAGGTGCGATTTTAGTTTTGGTATCCAAGTTTTTTTTTATTGAGCTCTTTGAAACCTTAATTAGTGCTTTTTGTAAAGAGAAGGCAATTTTCAAGTATATTCATACGGTGATTTTTGTAGTCATTTTTAATTTCTTTATTGGGTTTCTTGTATAGTATCGAAAGTATTTTTATCCTCTTTTGATAGAGGGTTCCTTTTTGAAGATTATGTCTATGTTGAATAAGGTTCTTTGTACTGTCCGATATTATGTCCTTGTTTTTCGTATTTTATTGTTGCGTGGTATGTATACTCAGTTGTATGCATTTTTCTAAAGAGTCGTAAAAACGTTGAACTCTATAAGTTGGACTTATGGGTAGGTTTAACAGGTTGCTTTCTATACTTTTTCGGAATATAGTTTCGTTGTCTTTTGTTAAAATGTATGATTTGTTATTGGCAAACGTTGCTCGGCTTTTCCTTTGCGGTTTAGATATGTAACCTACATATCTAAACCGCAAAGGAAAAGCTCTCAATAACCTGTGGTCAGTGTTAAACTTTATATTAAGGACTTCAAAATTTTGTATTTGTTGTTTTTTGGTAGCTAGAATATAGTCAATTTCGTTTCTAATTTCTCTGTTAGGCGCTAACCATGTCCCCCGTTGGCTTGTACGTTTTTTAAATAATGTGTTAATTATGGTTAACTTTTGTTCCATTGCGAATTCTATTAATCTCTGGCCTCGTTCATTTCGCGTACTCTACCCATACTGCCCGGTAATTAGACGTTCTTCCTTTTTTGTCTGACCAATGTTTGCGTTAAAATGTCCGAGGAGAATTAAATTTCCCCTTGTGTCCGTAATCGCATCGCCCAAAGTTGCATAAAACGCTTCCACAGAGTCATTGGTAGCTTCTGTTGTGGGAGCGTATACTTGGACAAGCGTAAGCGGTATGTCATCCAAAATAAGGTTTAAGATGGCTATCCTGTCTGATATTCCTTTGAAGCTAATAATATTGTTCTTATGTTGTTTTTTGATCAGGAATCCGACTCCATACCGGCCTTGGATTTCGCCGTAGTAGCATAGTATGTTAGTATCATCTTCAATAATTCCATATCCCTGTCTGCGTATTTCCGCGAGACCGATAATGTCATATTTTATTTCGGAGAGAGCGTTTTTTAGTTCTAACAATTTCAGCGATGTACATAGAGTTCGGGTATTATAAGTGCAGATATAAAGTTTCGTTTTCGGTCTGGTTTTATCCTTAGGCTTTAATGTACTACTGGAACTGTCAAGGTTGCTACTCTCAGCTGCGGTGACACCGGCGAACTTTAAGCTCCGTCTTAGTTTCAGCGATTTTGGTATTGTTACGTGTACTCTATTATCTTTTATTGTTTCTGTGTTAGCGTTCGCGTTTAGTTTTTGGCTTGGGGGGTTTTGGTCCGACTCCTCCACGGTGACCAGCCGGCTTGGAGAAGGGGTGGAGGCGGCGCTTCTCAGTTTTTTGAATGGGTTGTGGCGTCATGACTTGTCGAGGCTTGGAAGGTTGAGTTTAACTGTGCTGGGCGTAAGAAACTAGTAATATCTTGTGATTTATTTTTCTTTGATACTTGTCTCGTATTTTCTTCGTTATTCCTGCTCTTCGTAGCTTCAGCTCCCTGTGGCGATTCTGACAAAGATTTTTTGTTAGAGTTCTTATCTGTTGGTTTTTGCGTAGGTGTTTGTGCTTTGACCGTTACTATTTTGTCGTATCGAACTGCCACTAATTTTCCAGTCTCTCTCTCTTTTCAATTCCTCTTGAAGCTCCTTACGTTTTTGTAGTACTGCAGGTGTGAAGTCTTCCTTAACATACACGCCTGAGCCTTCTAGTTACTTTATTTTTTTGAAAATCACTAGTTTTCGATTTGTTGTTGTGAATGTTACCACCACTGGTCTAATTTTTCCATTATCTTTTCCCAATCTAGTCACGGTCTCAATTTCCCATTTTGGGCAGGTGATTTTCATTTTTGTACTTATTATTTCCAGAATTAATCTAAGCAGACCTTCGTAGTAACACTTCGATATACAGATATTTAATTTGGCACCGCTGCAAAGACTGTAGCACCGCCTAGGTCTCGATCGAATCGAAAGCCTTCTCATAGTTCACAAACGCTAAGCATAGTGGTTAGTTATATTTTTCAGTTTTCTGGTTGGTATATGGTACTGAAGACTTTGCGGAAATTGGCTTGTTCAGAAATGCTGGAAGTCGTCAAACCTGCGTGCGAGATAGTTTGTGATGACTCTCAAGAACAGCTTATAGACATGATTCAGAAGTGAGATGGGTCGGTAATTTTCCAAAAGAGTCTTATCACCCTTTTAGGGGTCCGTAGTCAACTAGGATCCCTTATATTTTTGCCATGTCCGTCTGTCCGTACGCGGCTAAGCTCCGTGGTATTTTAAAAATGCTAGGGGTCTCCAAAAATTATCTTTTTTATAAAGTCAGCAGTTTTGTAAATATTTGCTCCGGAAATACAAAAAATAGTGTGCCCCCCCCCTCCCCCACCACGGGTCAAAAAATTATTGGAAAATTCATGAAAATGAGGCCTTATTAACCGACTTCTTTTTTAATTTCAACTATACTGAATAAAATCGGTTAAGCCGTTTTTGAGTTATTGCCAAAAAACTGCGCTTCTCAGCTAAAGAGCGCAAATGCTGTGGACATACGGTCTTTTGCTAGTACCCTTTTTCATGTCGTATCTTGTTCATGTGTAGTGCATTTTTTTGTATGTACGGCTGCGGAACCCTACACTAAGCGTGGTCCGACATGCTCTTGGCCATTTTAAAGAAGAGTCCCGCCCCCGCCACACTTCTGTGCCATACCGGTGGCGTTTTGCCATCGAGTATGACGGAATTAAATAGCTTCTAAAAGGCTTTCATCACCGGTTTGCCACCAGCCGGTAGTACAGGATTACTAATAGGTTTAAAGAACGTGACGAACTTGCTAATTGACGTGAACCCTACAGGTTTTGCACAGATATAAAAGATTATCATTAGGAATATTAACGAGACCCGAAGGAAGGAAGGAAGGCGTGTTCTCATTTAATAGTGCAATCGTTGTCTTCTCTTGTTTTTCCTCAAGTAATACTCGTAAGATCTAAAATTATTTATCCACTTCTTCCTTTGCAGTCTTTATCCCCGGATATTGATTTCCTCAATCGATAGGCGCTTTTCTTGTTTCCTTCGTAATTAGGATTGTCTGTTATTTTCTAGTTTCTCTTTCCTCAAGTCTACCTATGTTTTTTTATACGTCGATACCTTTTTTTCTCAGCTAATCTTTTTCCGTAGTAATTTAAAGATTAAAAAGTTTTTGGTTGAACCTAATAACAAAAATACATGAAACCGATGCACGTAACCACTGCAGTAGTTATGTGTTGCAGTCGGTTACGCCCTCCTCCGGACACCGTAAACTGTGTTCTCAGCTAACATATAGGAAGGTATTATACTATTTACAATTTCAACCCTATTCAATACAATCTATGCATAACAACTAAAACAGAACAAAATACTATCTAAACAAATTGTTTTGCTGGCCGCAAGTTTATTTTGTTCAGTGTCATAGAAATTTGTATCAATCAATAAATCAAAATATTCTTTATTCAAGTAGGCCTAGTAACAAACACTTTCGAAATGTCAGTTACATGAGAGTGAATGTTTGCTGGGAGAAATACAATATGATCCAACATTTGCTGCAAGGATTAGGGAAACCCAGAAAAACCTAATCAGATCATTTAACTTAAGTGTAATATTATTGATAAAATCATCATTTAAAAAATTAAAATACTCAATAAGATAAATCCCAAAAGGATTGTCAATAAAAAATAAATAATCTAGAATGTGTCTAGAATAAAATTCTAAATGTCAGAGTATATAAAACTATTAAGATTAAAATAATAATAATACCTTAGGTATTCGTTAAAATAATTATTCATATACCTACATGACGCTATAATTTACATTAATCCCATGCGGCTTCATCATTCATGTAGTCTTGTGTGCTATAATAAGCTTTAGAAAATAATTTTCGTTTCACAATATTTTTGAATTTACCAATAGACAACTCAGTTATGCTGCTAGGAAGTTTATTATAAAATCTCACACAGTTACCCATGAATGATCTTCTTATTTTATGGAGCCTAGTAGCAGGCACTGCGAGCTTATGCTTATTTCTAGTATTAATATTATGTATATCACAGTTCTTCTTAAAGTCGGTAATATGTTTATGTACATACATAATATTCTCATAAATGTATTGACAATGCACTGTCATTATATTAATGTCCTTAAACTTATCTATGGGATCTGTATGGGATTATATGGCTTTCTTTTAAACCCTAGGGGCTAAATGTAGTATTTTAGTCTCGCTTCGCGAAGCTAACACGACGTACTTTTTGAGCAGTAGAAGTGAAATAGTAGATTGTTTGACATTGGGCTAAAATATGCCATTATGATATGACACAAAGTGATTATTTGGACGAGCTCACGAAGTGAGCGAGGACAAATATGTCTCGAGTGTCATAATGGCTTTTAGCCACGTGTTAAAGACTTTGCTTTTCACGTCGACTGCGAGAAAATAAAAAAGACTTAACATTAGAATTGTATATTAGGAATTTTCACAATTTGTCTAAATAAACATAAATATTACACGAAAATTATAACCATGTCTCTAACTAGCAATTTATATTTTTATTTTCAAAACATGTAACGATCATATGTGTTCGACATTACTTTTTTTTTCATATGAACATATTTTTCCACCCCTTATTAATCTCATAAAACAGATTTGAACATCAAACTATAGTTACTAGATAAAAATACCTAATTCTTATAGGCATACTACCTAAACTACAAAAGTATACAAATCGTTAAATTATAAGTGCCTACATACCTATTCTTGCGTTCCCTTGAGGAGCTAGTTCAGTTGAGGAACAAGTGTGAAAGTATAATATGAAGCAGATGTGACATTTGAGAAAGAAGAGTAATTCGTGGAGACATTTTTAGTACCTATAAATGGGGAACATTTGAGGAGTTGGGATCACTTTTTATTTGATCATCAAATGAGTAACATAGTCTCTGGCATTTTGAGGTAGTAATCAATTATAAAGGGAATTTCTGTCGGATTTATGCTTAATTATTAAATTAATTTTGTTGGCGATTTTTGTGTTTTAAGCTAGACAGTAAACTTTATGCCAGAATGATGTTTTGGTACATGGTTATCAAATAAAATGTTCTTATCTGTAACAGTGATAAACGAGGACATTTTACACTCGCAGTAATTTATCCAGATTAGGCAGTCTGGACACTAGCCATTTATAAATGCAGTGATTTGCCTACAAGATTCATTGATCTGGTCGGAGGAAGAGGGGACCTTACGAAGGACATGTGGGATTTCCACACCCTTGGATACCAGCTATGGTTTTTGAATCTTGGTCTCCCCGTTAAATTAATGTATATATAACCATAATACTACATGGATAGGGCCAATGTCTTACTTGAACGCACCTTTGGAGTTTCATTATCCGCGTCAGGGGGAGACAATTACACGAGTATTAGACACAAATATCGACTTCCTCATCGAACGCGTTTAGAAGCTTAATTAGGGTCCCATACACCGCTTTACACGATTAAATGTAAATGTGAGGAATTTCCTCTAGCATTGCTCACAGCAAAATAGGCTATTTTCGGGGTAGAGATACGCACACACATTACTTATTTGGGAATTTGGGTATAACTTTAACTATTTAACCTCCGAGTATTCGGCCAATCTTCATTTAATAAGCATAATAGTTTATTCAACTATAAATCCATCAAATATCATTTATCTAATTGAAATATTCATAGCGTTCAACTCAAAACCATTCAGTGATCTTTATTATAATATTATAGATATCTGTAGCCTCCGTGAAAAGGTATTCTTTGATTTAATGATACCAAACCAAAATCTTTGGTAGTTTTATCACATCAAAATCAAAATTAAAAGTTGGAGATTAAATTTATAGTATTATCAAAATATTTAGACTTATATAAATATAAATGTACCTGATAGACAGAATCTTATATTTTTTTAGTCGAATAATATAAGATTGGAAAATAAGAAATTTGGTAGAAAAATACGCTGTTCAAAGACATCACTCACAGAATTAGTAAAATTTGGGAGTTTTCATTTTTCAACAAAGTTTTTTGTAAATTAATGTATTTTTGAGATAATGTGCGATTCGATGGAGGAATCTGTTTTGAAAATAGTGTGATTATTTGTCTAAGAAAGGACAAGTAATTTATTCCATTGATATTGTGGATCAGATTGATGTTTTGCTAAGAATGGCCGAGATATTAATCGCCGAACACAGAGTTTGGTGAATCTCGATAACATCTTGTTGACACATGTACAAAAGGTTTTGGAGATTCCTTGTCGAAGCGTACTGAGGAAAATAACAAGTAATCAGTTCACATGTGTTCATAAGAAGGAATGACATTTATTTATCGTCTACGAATGGCGTATGTTTTTCAAATATGAGAGGATAAGTAGTTTTCAGGGTTTGTGAAGCAATAAAAGTGTTCACTTAATCCATAAATAAGAGAGGAATGTCGTGATTAGAAATACAAATTTGTGTTATGTTGATTAATGTTTTGTTGTGCAATTTGGTAATGGAACCTGTTTTGCAATAGTGATGGGGTTAGTCTAAAGGAATGGACGAAATCTCAAGTTATAAACGTATTATTGAACATCCCTAACATTTTGCTAAGAATGGCCTAAGATCTATCTTCTAGAAGAGAACTAGATGGGATCTTTGAACAGTGTCTAGTGTGATCAATAATCATGGTTAATTAAAGTAACTACGAAAGGTCTCCTTGTCAAAGAGTACAGTGAAATAAAATAATATG
This sequence comes from Hedya salicella, assembly GCA_905404275.2. Taxonomy (NCBI): domain Eukaryota; kingdom Metazoa; phylum Arthropoda; class Insecta; order Lepidoptera; family Tortricidae; genus Hedya; species Hedya salicella. The sequence goes on from FR990096.1 coordinate 83,899,728, forward strand.
TTTTTACATCAATTGTATGAGAAACATAATAATTTTGCAAATAACAATATATACTTTATTGAAGTATTTATCAGAACTCGGATCATTCACTCTATCCTTTATACAAGAAGGATTTATATTGATAATCGAAAGAAATCAATATTAGCATACCCGTGAAAAGTGTGTATGTCTACTGACCAGTAAAAATATAGTTATATGTTTATAGAACATAGCAGTGAACATATAATTCTTTTATCCATTTAAGGAAATAATAACATTTATCGTTTATGTATGGCGTATGATTTCAGATATGAAATAATAAGTTTTCTAGGTATATAAAAGAGTAGAAGAGTTCACTTAATCCATAAATGAGAGGATTTGTGTTGATTTTAACGTAGAGAACGTTTTCTTTCAAAATATCAAAGAAATTGAGAAAATGGCGAATTCAAGAAACAATTCTTGAAAACAGGTGCCTTAAAACCTGTAACAAGATCTGACTTGGTGTTCATTCAGTATCCGGGGAATAGGACTTTTTCTATGGCTTGTAAAATTAAGAATAAACATAGAAATCGAATCCAGGAAAGGATTTTAAACAATATTTGATTCTAAGTATGGAAATCTCCTGTACCTAATAGACATGAAAGAAGTCAATTCTGTACACAAACACTCTTAGTCCGGTAGCTGCTTTTATAATTTACAAAAAAATACTTTTGGGAAAATAAGATGATTCTAGCGATTCAATATTATCTCATGCAGTAACATAGTCAGTCATCCATTTTTCATATATTAAAATTTAGTTTACAACTCCTTCTAATAATCATTTGATACAGAAATCTATCTATAATGCCATAGAAGATACTCATAGAATGGCTTCTATGAGTATCTTCTATGGCATAGAAGTAGCTCTAGTTATGCTAGGATGGCTCCTAGCATAACTAGAGCTTAAGTTCAACGAAGTATGAGTATCGAGCCAGCGTAGTAAATATTTTGAATCTGTACCGAACTCCAAAATTGTATTCGAGCTGACTACTTCTAGTTATCTCTTGATATTTCATAATTAATCATATATGTTAGTGTTTTAGTTTCCACAATAGTTTGACATTTCAGAGTAAAGGAATATAATTTTGCTAGTTAAATTCTTCCATAGTCTCCTTATAAATCTTAAAGTGTTACTTTTTTTTAAGCAGATCTTTTTAGGGTTGATAATTCTTATTGTTGACTTTCTCATTGATCGAGGGAGCTCTTTACTATTCTACTGATAGAATTCTCTAATCAATGGATAAAAAGACTACTTATACAAAAATTGCAGATCTCAAACTCATATAAATAATTGTAACTGTCAGGTATATTATAATTTAAGGAACAAAGTATGCAATTAGAGTATGTTTTAGGACCGTAAAGTAGGATAAAAATAAGTCAGGATATAAGAGTTGGATTTTATTAACATCAGTAAAAGATAGGTTTATTTCAATTAAAAATATACTGAACGATCATAATGGTTCTTCCATAAAAGAACTTCAGGTTACTATGCAACGTAGAGTCCTACTAAACTAGACGAATCACAACGGGTTTTCCGATCACATTTATGGCCAATATAAATAATAAAATAGTGTAATTCAAGTTCAGATGCACATTATTAAAGTAAAAGGCAGTACAAGATAGTTGGTGTAGTAATAAGATTTAGACCGTGTTCATGTAGGTGTATCCTGTTAGAAGTCTCATTAGGCATTAAAGTTGATTCCGCACACAGGATTAATAGGGCACATTAAAAGTTACATTCGGTTCCAAGACCAATGAGCTTCTTTAGGATTTCTTTAGGGCATTACATTTGGTCCCTTGACCATGGATAGTGTAAGGGAGAGCTTGTCTTTAAGGTTCGTTAGGGTTATTACATTTAGGACCATGACTAAGGATCTTCGTTAGGTTTATTACAAACACCTATTTGAATAACCCGGTTGCGTTAAGTTTGCACCTCATTTGTATGCAATGCCATAAATATCAGGTGTAAACTTAACTCAACCGGAAACGGGTACTTAATAAAAATATCTCGGTGCGCGAGTCCGACTCGCACTTGGCCGGTTTTTTTTTATTAACGAGATTATTATCCATATAGCAAATAGGTGATATATAATGTACAGGTTAAATTATTAGCATGCGCATAAATAGGTAGGTACAAAGTACTGAAGGCCACGCCGATTTCACGCCGCGACGGCGGCGGCGGCATGGGGCGCGCCGGCGCGGCGCACATGTCTACTCCGAGAACATACTTCCTCCAAGTCCATCATCAGTTCCATCTTGCGACTCTGGTGCTAACTCTTAAAAAAATCAAAAAAGTCTTAACAGTATAGTAATTCTACATCAGACCAACACCGAGATCCCTCGTACTTCCTCCAACTCCATCTTGCGACACTGGAGCTAACTGCTTGCCAAGAGGATTCGGAAGAGCCCAAACAACATTACTCCATTTCAAACGAACTCCGAAATCCCTCGTACTGCTCCTAAATCCACCATCAGGCCCCTATTTCATAAACGGGACAGGTGACAATTGACAACGACAATTCGACGTACCTACATTGCTGGGTCGCCGAGTAAGTGTATGCCCGGCATCATGATGGAGAAGTAATGTATGCCGAATTGTCATTGTTAACTGTCACCTGTCACGTTTATGAAATAGGGGCCTGGTCCTGTTAGTCTATACTATAGACATAGGAATATCTCTCTGTCGCAATTAATGTCAGAAGCGTAGATATTGGCGTTCATTTATTTAATTTTAAGCAGTCATAATCATCATATATATTTACTAAATAAACCAAACTAAAAGTAACTACCAACTAAAAAAACCGGCCAAGTGCGAGTCGGACACTCGCACCGAGGGTTCCATACAAATTTTAATTTACCCTAACTTTACCCGGTTCCGGTTGGGTTACGTTTGCACCTGATATCTATAGCATTGCACACAAATGAGGTGCAAACTTAACGCAACCGGGTTGTTCAAATAGGATTTTTGAAAAAATAATTTGTTAGAGACATGGTTATAATTTTCGTGTAATATTTATGTTTAATTAGACAAATTATGGAAACTCCTAGTTTTTCGTTTGGTAAACTTCGGAGATTAAGGAGGGGAATGGTGTTTTTTTTTTTTCACATTTTCCTTAATATAACAAAATCTAATCACAATAAAAAAAATGCGCACTTTTAATTTTTGTCCCCCCTCATATACGCGGTATTTTTTTAATAAAAAAAATTTTAAAATGTCTCCTTTGCAATACATGTGGGCTGACCATGTTTATGTATATTCCAAATTTCAAATAGCATAAATAGTTTTTGAGATATGGCACTCTAAAAGTCGGACAGACAGACAGAGTCACACCATAAGGGTTCCTTTTTTAGCATTTTTGGTACGGAACCCTAAAAATTGAATACTTAATTCTACTAAATAACTACTCGAAAACTAAAAATACAATTATAAACTTCATAATACTTGTATCGCATTCCCTTTCCGTAGTATATTATTCGATACGCACCGAAAATATATGTGGCACTTCACTAGCCCTACAGGTGACTACGTTACAATACAAACGAATAGCATGATTGTGTTTTACATTTGATCAAAAGGGACAGACATATTTCACTACTTCCTAAGGTCCAGTTTAAAATTGCACGCAGCCACTGTTTAATTTTACGTTTTGTACATTAAATTTTATTTACTTGTGGAATGTTATACCTATCATCTTTTTTGTAATTGGATGATCTGCTATCCTTCCCACACCATCTTACGCAGCAAGTTGTTTAGTTTTTGGCCGAGAATTCAATTTTAAATCTTTTTTGTAATTTCCGCGCACATAGGTCGTAAACATGGACGCTACTAAACAAGTTGCTGGCCGCGCGATCTTATATCTAACTAAATAGTCATATGCGTGGTGAGCGCGAGTCACCTTGCATGCTCCGTCTAGTGGAGGTAGTCTGTAGAGCTAACAAACGTGCAATGTTGCGAGCTCGCTAACAGTTAGTAGGTTCGTCTATTAATGCTCGTAATGACGACATTTTATTGCATGTTTGAAAAAAATAAAAGCGCGAAATACCAAGGTTTTAGAATAGAATAGAATATAAAACTTTTATTGAATAACTGTGTACATAAGATGGACATGGTGAATTAGTGCCAACAGTTACCCGGTTTCGGGCATACAATAATTGTACATAAAATGTAACTTACAGCTAAGATTCGAAATACATACCTATTCACCAAGGTTATAGAACAATTTCTGAAGTAGCCACGTTTTCAACTTATTTTTAAATTTATTTTCTTCTAAAACCTTTAGTTCAGTTGGTAGCTTATTAAATACTTTTATAGCGCATATGAATGTACTTTTTATATATACTGCTTTTTACTTTAGGGACGATTACATTATACTTGTATTGTTGACGTAATTTACTATTTAGTGCAGATTTTTTGGTAAACTGTTCAGCATTGTGATTGTTGATGAACTTGTGTCAGCATTCATCAAATTAAGCTTAAAATCTCCTGCAATATAAACTTTTCTCTTGAAATTTCGTTGTTTAAATACTAATTTCTTAAAACGGACTTTAATTTTTCCATAAATAGGTTTAAATCACTGTCATAAGTTCTGTAAATACATATTACAATAGAGTCAAGTTCTGGGATCATGAATATATATATTAATAATGCATAGTTCATCGAGTCTATAATTGCCCATATTGTCTTTAGCACCTTTTTTATGAGGCTGCTTTATGATAGCTTTTTTTAACGAAAACTACAAGTTTTAAGTGTGCGATGTACGCAAGAGGATGGGCAATGTAATCAACACAAGCTTTTATTACCTGCACACGTTTAAATCACTATCATAAGTTCTGAAAATACATATTACAATAGAGTCAAGTTCTGGGATCATGATACCACAGGATTCAAAGTGAAGTTCAATGGACATATCTGAGATCCAATCTAGGCTAATATAGTGTACAGATTTTTTGACATATATTGCAGCACCGCCTCGTGACTTAACATTTCTACAAAAAATTGAGGCCATTTTATAATTCTTAATTTGTAAAGTTGATTTGTCATCTTTTTTTAGAAAAGTTTCCGTGAAACACATCACATTTTGATGGTAAATACGAAAAGTATTCTTGAGTCACGAAAACAATCTTTTTGTGCTATATCCACATTTATAGTAGTCCTCCATAGTTTTCTGCATGTTTTTTCTTCCCTTACCTTGGTTGATTTGATTCAATTTTTTTTGATATGTGAAGTAGTCCTTCATTTTTTTCTGTGAACATGTCCTCCCCTCTCTACGGACTCTAATTGAGTTCGTAAAACTTATAGATAAGAGGCAATAAATGTGCCTGTTGATTATTTAAGCAGTGGACTGTATTTTATTTTATTTTTTGGGGTTTTAAATTTACGACAACGAAACGATAATATATACGGAGGAAGTACGCGTGTGCTAATACAACGAATAGGCCTTGGGTTAGTCAAAAGGACATACCTTGCTCAGAGCTGTGCCGAAGCCGCAGCCTTTCAGGTGTACAGGACCTCAGGACCACACCGAGCTGCCAGACTTAACTTTGTAGCCTAAGGTTACCTGCCACCCGAATACACGGAGCCGCCGCAGTATCACCTTGACTTCTCAAGGCACTAAATAAAGTTATTCAACACGAAAATTGCGCATCAGTACTTCCCGCGCGATCACTTGGAGGGACGTTCAACCAACTTTTTTCTAAATTCGAGAAAGCAACTGTCATAGGCGAAAATGTTGCCAGACTAAAATTAATATTATAACGCGAAAACGGAACAGTGCCTATGTGATAGACTATATTAACCATTCCGTTATTATTAAGCTTTCCCGTTCTACCCGAGAACATGTCGAGTGATAAGTCTAGATTAGAACCAAAGGAGTAATTATTTTCATGAAATTGAATGTCGCTAGTCGTAGTCGTAGCAACTATTAAATTAGTATGAGCAATAGGATTGAGGGCTTCTGTAATATATCGCACTAAGCCTGAGCAATCGTCATCGCGTTGTTGTAGGTCTCCTTCATCGATAAAGATTACACATCAATAATCGTTGAGTGTACTTAGATAATTAGCTCTCTATTTGGTGAAGTTTTTCCTTTAATCCTCCTCCGGGTGTTTTAAAATGACAGTAGTCAACATATGACTTTCTACAATACTAGAGATTTTGTTTGTTTTGTTGCTGCTCAAAAGTCATAGTTTGCTCTCTCTCAAGGATTTAGCAGGTTTTCTGGCCTGATCATGATTTTTGTAGAAGTTGTGTTGGCTAGGACCGCTACCAGGAACTGTACTCTCTTTGGCTCCAGTCTTTTGGTGGCTTTCAGACCTCATTGTAGGTTCTTCTCTGGTATGCGAGGTCGTGGAAGGTGCCACGGGAGAGGCCGCGCGAGGTACCGCGTAGTTGACTGCAGGAAGGGCGGGCTTCGCCGGCTGGAGAACCGCTGGAGACAGTGAGACGGGATTGTTCGTGGTTGAGGCTTTCTTTAGCGGAGTCGATTTTCGCAGCAGCGGTGAAGATGCGCTCTCATTGAGTAACGTTTTATAAAAATCGAGCTTTTCTTTCTTAATATTTTTTTTTTGTATTCGACAATTTTACCGCAGTCGATCAATTTCTGCGTGAGCACTTTCTAGCTGACAGTTAAGAGTGATATTTTTTTGTTTTAGTTCCGTTATCTGTGGGTCCTATAAGTTGGACATGCTCGGCAGACTTTTTGACGAGGCGTCTAGAAAAAGAAGACAAAATAGTATCATCTCCCAAATCTGAGTCAGATGTAGAAATATGATCTAAGGAGAGACGTTTCAGAATAGGTTTAGGTTTGCTGACGGCAGTAGCATTTCTTTGTTTCTTGTGCTTGGGAGTTATTAGCTCCCGTGACGTGCCTGACCGACTAAGTGCATTTGTATCCTGCAGTTTTCTGGCAAGTCTATCTGAATCATAACATGAGTGACACTTCCATGAGATCTAATTTTCAGTCCTCATCCAGTCAGATCCAAATTTCAGTAGATTAAATCTTTGCATGGTTACGTTCGGCGTGCATAGGACATCATAATGATTTTGACAAAGAGAGCATATCAAATAACATCTTGTTTTCATCTACTTCGAGCCTTTTGTACAAACTTTTTTATTTTATTTTGAAGCCATAATAACAATTTTATTTTATTTTGAAGCCATAAAAACAAGACGCTATGATTAGACTATAAGTGCCCTCTATTTTGAAACTGCAGATATGCGAAGCTCAACGTTAACGTACGTCGTTACGCAGAAGTATGCGGATGTGGTTAACTTAACTACTTAATTCTACAAAACTCCAGAAGATGGCGTTATGTTCGCGAGGGACGTCTGTGATAGAATACTGGGCTGTTCAGTTGTTTGGTACTAGATCACAGTGTCCAATCCTCCAACTTTTCTTGTTTCGATTGTAAACAAAAGTAGGTATTTAAATAGCTCAACGTTAGAGTTTAAGATTTATTTTGTTTATGCGCACTATTTACTCACTATTTATTATGGTGGACGAAAATATATTTTTTCGATCTCTGCTATTGAACATCTATTGCTTATGGCTACTGATTTAACATACTATAATATTGGCTCACTAATCGTAGTAGAAGTTGGTCATAATAGGTTGTTGAATACAAAAACTGTAACATTTGTTGTCTGTGTTGCTCACAAAAACGCGTTTTTTATTGATGTTTCCCCCATAGAATTAAAATTTGTGGTGTTTTTTCGGATGAAATTTATGAAAAGTCGTTAAGTTGGCTGAAAATTCGTCTACCAGCCCTTTGAAAAGTAGTCTTCAAGGCGGGGAAGCCCTGTTTTCTTTCTGCTGGAATGCAGAATCTGGAGCTGTTTTATTATTTAACTTACATTTGACGTCTAGACGAGACCTTTAACCTTATTATTAGCAACTAAAAGTAAAAAATAACGGGACCAATTTATCTTGACACTGTAAAACGTAGAGTGAGAAATTGATAAAATCGTTATTTCGAAGCCGATGAACACGCCTTCCTAAAGAGCTAGGCTAACAAAATTTTGCAAATATAACGGCATATACATGAACAAAAAAAATGCTACTTAACTTTTAATGTCTTTGTGCATATTAACTCTCTCTAATTCGCTCTAAGGTTAACTGCAAGATAACCCTTCAAGGGATAAGTTCGCCTTTATACAAATGTAATACTTTCTTCTTTGTTTTATTGTTTTTATGCACAATATTAATATTTTCTTCTGTTTGCGCAATTATTACTCATTTCATTTAAATAAAACAATTCCCCAACTACTCAAACAACTCAAATGAGATAATATACGCGATATCATCCGTTACCAATAGTGTTTACAAACATACAAAACAAACTTTGCTCTGTCGCGACTCACCTCGGTCTCCCCTGCTCTAAGCGTAGCTGTATGTGTAAATCCTTAACCTCAACTCTGATGCCGATACTTATATACCAGCCGAGCCGTACACGTTCGTTGCTTACATCTTCATTCCAATCATTCCGACATTAACATTGATATCATTTCGCTTAGGGTACCTACCGACCGGCTTAAGAACGCGCTAGAAGTGCATACTTATTTTTTTTAATTCAGTGATAAACATGTTTTGTCAGAGCAAGGAATTCATAAGTCTAGAAAGCTACACTTAAAATAGGTGCCCAGACGGGTGGCATTACTATCCTCGTACATACTACGAATATCGAAAGTATGTAACACAACCCTTACATCAGTTTGCCACGTCCTTTCTTCCTACGCGATTATTAATTCTTACGTACTTTACATTAATTCAAGATAGAAATACTTTACGAGAACGCTTCAGATTAACGTTAAGTTACGTTTTAAATTAGGGTTCGGCGGCCACGACTGTGCACGCGACCAGCGAATTCTTTATACATTATTCCGCATGATGCCTCGACCGCGCAATGAAAAGAGAATTCGCTCGCCACGTCCACGACTACTAGCGTCGTGGACAACAATTCATTTTTTTTACAACCTACAGTTGCAAAATTACGAGGAACGTATTTTGTATTTTTCAATTATTTAATATTTTAGCCACTGATTATAATAAATAATAAAATAAAACTTCCCCATTCTATATGGGCTTAAGCTCAATTTGAGGGAAGACAAATTTAAAAAGTAAAAACTATTTTGTGTGACAAGTGGCATAACTAGAGATGGTAAAAAGCGTTACAATTAAACTTTAATCTCCTTGTGACTCTCGTACCAGTTGTAAAAAAATCACTGTGATTTTGTTACCCACGACTAACCCTGACTTTCCACGTTAAAGTTACTTACAATAATGTATTTAGATCATACTAGCAATTATATCACACTTGCTGCTCACATAACCGTGATTTTGTAACGTGCCGTCGTCGTGACCAGTGACCACATATAATTTTCTTTTCAGAGTGTTTTTTTTTTCGTGTCGTTATTATTACCCACCACTAGTTATGACACAAATGTAAACTGTCAATATCACACGTAAACACATTTTTATGGTTGCCAAAAAAAAGAAAGCAAAAGACTTAACTTTGTACCGCCTAACAGATCACCATTTGCTAATAATATCAATTTTTTCAATAATTAGTGACCCGTAAATTCCAAAAATAATGTTAATGTGTTCAGAGAGCCCAAATCTATTATAGTGATATTTTAACTAGTCACTTTCAAAAAATTAAATGTTGTCCATTCTGGAATATCGAATAAATTAAGTTTTTCATAGTGACCCTACCCATAACAAGATGGCGTTACTTGTATCACTAATTAAATGAAACAAACAATTCCGTTTAAATCATTTAATTACGCGTTTAGAAATCAAAATACTTACATCATTCAGTGTGATATCAACACATCACAAAGTTTTAATGCCATATAACATAGAAATCTTAAGCACTATCATGGACGAATATAACAAGAGGACAGTCAATGGCTATACTTTGGATCGTGCAAGATCGCAAGGGAATATCCAGTATTACCCGCTAGCTATTCCGCTTAAAAACTAAATATTAACGATGTTATAATTAAACATAGAAATATATTATAATAACAATTGGAATGAGCCAAAAAAACCCTTTTTTTATAGATTTTACCTTTAATATCGGCTATTCGAAGATACTAGTTTCAATTCATGCGTTTAATTGTTTTATTGCCTCGGAGATATTCGGAGTCACGTTACTACTGACTGTCGTCTGTAAGTACTAGGGTTTGGCAAATATAACTACATAGAAGATGCTTTAACGACCATCAATAACAAGTGCACCGTGCAGTAGGAATACTTCTAGATCTTACAAAAGCATACGATAAGGTGTCCCATGGGATTATGCTAAAGAAATTGCACGGCACGGGTATTAGAGGCATAGTTCATGACTGGTTGCAATCTTACCTTAAACATCGAACGCAATTAGTCCAGGTACAGTATCTTAACCCCTCATCTAACGAAATAGAAACAATTCGTTCTAATCTTATACAAGTAAGGGGATCAATTCCACAGGGTAGTGTTTTGGGATGTCTTTTTTTTCTCATATATATATTAATGACTTTCCAAAGGCGATTTACATTTAGTGCACAAATGACGTTTCTCTTTTTTTGATTTCAAAAACAGTGACAACTTCAATACAAATTTAAATGAAACCTTAAACCTAATAAGCAATTGGATATGCGACCATAATCTGTCAATAAACACAACTAAAACTAAGTTAATCCAGTTCTCTCCATATATATCGGAAAACCATTACAATTAAAATTAACTCGAAATGATGAAGAGGTTAAAGAAGTAAAACATTTTACCCTATTAGACATTACTCTGAATTGGAATCTTAATTGGAAAACCCACATATTAAATAGTAAAACTAATCTCGATTTCTTTATGAATTATTCACACTGCGCAAGACAACCAGCTTCACTGCCGCAATTTCTGCTTATTTCGCCTATGCACACTCCTGGTTGCGTTACGGAATTATAAGGTGGGGTAATAGCACAGATGCACGACTTATTTGTCATGCAAAAAAAGTGTATGCGTATACTGGCGGTAATTAGACATCGAGACACTTGCAACATTTATTTTACGGAGTTTGGTATACATACATTGCCAAGCTTTAATCTTTTTGAATTAGGTATGTTCGCGCGCAAAATTATAAGTGCATCTTATTCAATAAACAGCAAAAAAACGATTTAAATATAAACTCATACTAACAGTACGAAGTTTACAAATGTTCTGAAACAGCCCCATTACACAGCAGTTAAACATTACAACCGTATCCCAAATCATATAAAAGGAGAAGAAAAAGCGACAATATTCCCAAATAAATTAAAGTCATTCCTTACGCAGAAATCTTACTACTCGGCAGAGGCGTGGCGTCAGGAAAATTACAAGGGAAGCCGAAGCGTATTCATTTACTCATAATTTAAAGAAAAGGGTGGTTTACAAACCTTTGATGATTTGATTTGACTTGATTGCCTTGGGCAACCCGATGGGAATCGGCTTATATGGACGTCAAGCCACTGCTACTCGGTCAAAAGAGTTTTTTGATGTCAAACATTAAGTAGACTAGATTTAATAAGATATATGTATAACACTATCATATCATCAGCATAATTTCTTTATTTTGTTATTATTTAGCAACTTTAAGTTCAACTGTGGCTGTGCTTAATTTCTATTCTATGTGTAATGTTACTTTTAAGGCAATTGCTATATCCTTTCAGGGTCTCTGTGATAGCCACATATTTTGTAAGAACTTGTTACCATGGTCACGTTTATTACGTTATGTATGATTATAAAATTTCTAAATTAAAAACCCGAATAACTTATCCCAGAAATCATGTTTTTAAAATCTGATAATTGCAAGAGGTTTATTAAACATATTCCACAAATTGCAAATTATAGTTCTTATACATAGATAGCGTTGTAAATATCGGGGACGGTTTTTTGTATAGCGATTGACAGTCCTCTTGTTTTATTAATCTATAATCACTATTGAATATTAAAAATATATAGGCCAGGTTGTAAAACCCTCTGTCCTATTTCAACCATTTGTCAGACTTAATCTACCGTTAACAACTAACAGAACGCGGCGAAACTTAGCCTCATTAAGTCAATACATTACTATCACTTCCCTAAAACCGTGAGAGTCAGAATAGCGGGTGTACCTTTTTAAATATAAATAAAAACCATACTAAATAATAATACTGAAAATGTACTATTCAGTACCTACTTAAAAAATAGTTATTAAAATTTGTAGGTACACCCGCCGTCCCGACTGCCGGAACGGCGGGTGTATTTCTAATTACCATGAGCCTATTAGTTATTGGCAAATGTTATTACTTTTAAAAAAATACCAAATTTGTGCTTCTACGCATTTAACCGGTTCATGGAGATTATGTAAACGGTACCGTCATTGCCCACGATGCAGTGCACAAACATAATTAATTATCAGGGTGAACTACCAATTTAGGCGGCTATAATTATTTTACAAGTCTAATGTAATTAAAGTACAATACTGTTTGTTTTTATACTTGAAAACATGTTTCAAGTCCGGTTCGAAAAAACTACACACTGGTAAATTCAATGGTATATCACAGGTTCAAACTACAAGTAAACCAAATACTGAATACATCAACAATATCAACATACAGTCGCTAAGGGGCAATTGCTGGTCAGTTTACGAATTTAAAATATACGAGACATTACAGCTGTCTCTTAGTGTGCTTCATCTTAACGTTTTCACAGTCCAGTGACCCATACTTGGGTCACGACGAAATATCTTCACAAGTCCGTGCCCCACACATGGGTCACTATAGACCGTGACCGTGACCCATACGTGGAGCTTAGACGTACGAGGAAATCAAAACATTTTGTATGGGGACTGTAAACGTGTTAAGATAACGTCTCCGAAACGAAGAAGCAGCTGCAAAACTTTGCTATGCTGCATGGATTGTTTTTCAGATTTCGGAATCAGTTTTTGGGGCCCAAAAACCCTCTGAAACCGATTTTCCGGCTCCTGATTGCTTAGAACCCTCTATGACAGTTAGTGGACCACCTCCGTTCTATCTGGTATCGTTTTTCCAAGCCGTTCATCGAAATTGTACCCAGAATCAGTAGACCGGATCCCAAATTGTTCCTGGGGTCCAGATATTGACTTTCGACGACACGTTTGGCTCAATTGGTTGCACAACGGCCTACGAAGCTGGCGGTCCCGGCTTTGAATCCCAGCCAGGGCAAGTGTTCGTGTGATGAGCACGAATCTTTGTTCCTGGTTCTTGGATGTTTTCTGTTACATAGACATAATATATATCTAACTTTGTTCGCGGAGGAGAAAAAGTCATAACCCCTCTTTTTTTCTTCTGATTAGCCGGGTAAAATTTATCCTATAACCATCTGAAGATACCCAGCTACGGCAACTCCCCACGTACCAAAAAAAGTTAAAGTCCGTTTAGCCGATTTGGCGTGATGAAGCCACAACGACACGTACAAAACATCGAAAAAAAATATGTTTGGATTTAGTGATCTTCAAATAGTCTGTTACAACATATTTTTTAAATATCTTCAACGTACAGACATTTCATTTTGACAACTTTATAATAGTATAGATATAGGCTGATACAAAATACCCTTCAAGCCGAAAGGCAGTTAAAAGGTTCCTTATAAAGTCCAATGGCAACATGTGAAAACCTTTGTATAAAAAAAAATCTGGATAAAGCATAAAATAATCATCATTGAAACGCAACCTTGAAAACATAAAACTAAAGAGTAGTCTACCCAGAAAGTTATCTACATTCTTAACTAATTTTCTGTAAATGACAACAACCATAAAATACTTATTGAATATTTACAGTAATAATAAAAACAAGTTTCGTTTTACCTTTTAGAAACCCTAAATAAAGTTCTAATTTTCGAGTCTACTAAACTAATATGGTGATGAAGATTTGAGATGACTTGTAATGACAATGACATCATATTTTCTCTACTTAAAGCGGTTTGAGTTCTATTGGAATTGTAGACCTTATAAATATTATTATACGAGATAATAAACAGTTTTTATCATCTGTTAAAATAGTCTCTGAAAATACAGTTTCATTAACGAGACAGGTTATTAGGGTTGGCACTTTTTAGGGTTCCGTAGCCAAAATGGCAAAAACGGAACCCTTATAGTTTCGTTATGTCCGTCCGTCCGTCCGTATGTCACAGGCATTTTACTCAAAAACAATAAGATGTATATTGATGAAATTTGGAATATAGGTGTCTTGTGTAAGCCGCTATTTACAAAATTTACAAATAGAAATCTTAATAAATACTTCCAACGAAAATTGTTTTCAACATGATCGGACATACCGTTTTTAAGTTATTGCCAAAGAACTGCGCTTCTCAGCAAAAAGACGTAAGTGCCGCGGAGATACGCTCTTTTGTTAGTGTTTTTTTATGAATCGTATTTTTTTCATCTATAGTGCATTTTTTGTATAAACGGCTGCGGAACCCTACATTGAGCGTGGTCCGACATGCTCTTGGCCGGTTTTTTATGTAACACGTATATATACATTTATACTAGAAAGTACCTCCATAAGTGGCAGGTTGTTTGCGAAAGAGAAAAAAGTCAATCCCTATTTTTTACCTCAGCATGGTCCTTAAAACATAAATTCGGTGGAAATCACACCGAAAACCAATGTATTTAACTAGTCTATAAAGTTAAGTTATTTTTGGTTCTACAATTATTGCCTTGCTGAAAGGTTTTTTTAATTTTATGTAACATAGGCAAGGATTCAATCTCACCTGTTGGTAAGCGACGATGAAGCCGACGATGGGGCATGCTTACCTAGATAGTGCCTATTCACTCTACTCACTAAGATATGCTGCAAGAGAGTTCCACTCTTTAGCCGTCCTAACAAGGAATAAAAAAGCAAATCGCTTTAGGTAGGAATCAAGTTTTGAAAATATTTTTTTGCCAGCCTAAATTAGTAATTTACCTGTATGTGCAAGTGATTAACCACTACAACTTTGGTAGGATAATTGACATTTGCCAATAATTAATAGGTAAGTAAGCATACACCCGCTTTTTCTGACAGCCAGGACGGCAGGTGTCCCTACACACTTTAATAACTTTATGTACGCGTTTTTATTTTATTACGGTCTAAATAGTACATTTATTAGTATAACTTGTAATTATATTTGTAACAGTACAACTGTCATTCTGACTGTCACCTAAAACCATAACGTGACTATGCAATCACAATCACAGTAGTGATCACAGGACGCCGTGGCGTCAATATGCGACCATCCGTCATTTCCATGAACAGCTTAATGTCAAAGTACATGTAGCTTCGACTGTGTTTTCATACTATTTCTTAGGGCCGAACCCCTACACCATACCTAAAGAGCTTTTGATTGAGTACTGACTGTACACAGACTAAGGGTGGCAATAAGATTTCCTAATACTATGGGGTGTATATTATATAATAAAATTCTATATTAAGGCAAGTATTAAGTACCATACTGGTACTAAACTTAATACATAGTTGTAATTATAGTATTTTTAACTTCTAAATGGGCCAAGTTGAACTGCTGCATTAGATGATGATAAAAAGAATCAATGTGTTTTCAGTGTCGACTAGATTAGATTAGCTAGACAGACAGGGTAGTCATTTCTTTAGGTATAATATTAAAATGATATAACAACGTATCCCCGACGACGAGCCCCGATAGATTTATAGGTGGGGTAATTTTTTTACCATGTGAATATTATGATTGTTTATTGTTCTATTAAATGTTCATTATAACAAATGTAGTGATTCGAAATAAGTGACATATTGAGCGTTATTATAAGAAATGAAAATAAATGAAATGATTTTCTGAAAAATGATCATTCTATCTAGTAATACATTTTATACTTTGAAATTATACTATATGTTATATCAGTTGCTTTTCTAAGAATTATTACACACCAAGATAGACACTCAAAATACAAGAAATCAATTTTGTCACCTACTGTGGTCAGAGCAGAGCGATGACATCCTATTGTCACAATTTGAACATGATCTAGGCCTACCTTCCCAAGCAAGTTAGAAGTAGATCTGCAGTATTTGCATTGGAAGTAATTGAGTATAAAATTTACAAATACAAATGGTAAATAAGAATTTTAAAATAAATAAATCTTATTTTCGTAACGTTACAAAAATACTTATTCCGATATTTGTCTCACTTACTTACCTTTGAAATTATCACTGTGTTCGGAGATTTCAATTCTTTTCCAACTTGCTTAATAGTGATTAAGATTTCATATCCTGGGTGCAGAACACGATGTAAGGCATTATCGAAGAGCTGACTCTCCTCAGCCATGCAATAGATAGCCATGGCAGGTTTCAAGAAATAGTATTCTCGAGAAAGTATTTTCAATCGAGAAAAACTGATATTTATATCTAATTTTGTACCCCAGTCAACCAACTGGACTACGGCATTTTCTTCAGGTTTAATAACATCTGTTATAATAGCTCTTTCATAGCATAGATGCCAGTCTGAATACACACCTATAGGCCTACCAACTCGCAAGTCTTCTGCACAGAAATCTTGTTCATGACGAAAGAATTGCGTTTTCTTATATTCCTTATTGTAATATTTGTAGTCTTCCAGTTCGCACACATAGAAACTCTTCAATGAATCCCCAGATTGGATACGAACCTTGAGGGTATCGCCAACATGCAGTTGTTTGTAGGTGTAGTATAGTTTGGGCTGTTGCACGGTTGGCATTCTACTTATGACATTGCTAGCATAACCGTAACATGTGTAACCAGTGAGAGCCATCAGTGTCGAAACATCCGGAGTAGACTCGTGCAGTTCCACTAGATACTTATTGCTCTCTATTTTACCTCGTATCACCATTCTGACCTTGCCTTCCCCTATGTAATATGCCATGGCTTTGATGGCTTTTTCATCAAAATTGAGATCATCTTTTGGGAAGCAATCGGCTAATGTGCAATGTATTGCTGTAGGTGGCATATGGCAGTTATTGTGTGCCTTCTTTATATTATCTATAGTTACAGATGGCTCAAAAAACCCATAGTCTAGAGCGAAAACATCATATACGGCTTTTCCATTTTCATCTCTTATATTCCTTATGGAGCCCCGCACATACCTGGTCTTCATCGCCGATTTGAACACAATTATGGTGCCCAGTTCTACCTCTGATGGATCTCCTGGTCCCAGGTAAAGTCTCAGGCTTTTTAAGTGTTTCTTGTATGCTACTGGACGTACGTAAAAACTGTTGGGATCCATTATGTGGGTCACATATACCCAATGAGAAGAACCTATAGGCATGTTGCCATGTGCAATACTTAGTTCCAGCATCGAGTTTCCTAGTGAGGTGTCCATTTTAGATGTAGCAGCACTCTGGAATAAGAAGATCTATAAATAAATAAAAAACTAAAATGTATAAATATATGAATGTATAATAAAGGACTTACCATGGTATTTCTTTTTTTCTTTCATGGTATTTTATAAACATTAATTGAAAAAAATGTTAATTGATTTCTTTGTGTAACATAAGACACAAATGTAAAAGAACCTGTGAATCTGGCTTGTACACAAGATTTCACACCACCTTATTCTTTTCTTTACATGATTTTGGCCATGATGAAGGGAGCTTATGCCAAATTTTATTTACATATGATATGCTAGTTGCACAATAGAACTAATTATAAGTGCTTTTTGCCAGTGGAACTAAATAGAAAATTTCACCATACATCCTAATTACTATCAATTTGATGAGTTAGTATGATTGTGTTCATCAATATTTTTAAATTCACTTTGTAGTTGCTACAATCACCAATGCTTTGATTTTGATGTCACTGACTACTAAATTTAGAGTGAGTTTCGAGGTGGGTTGAGAAGGGCAACCAATAAAGTCAGTTTTTAAGCTTGAGTCTAGAGGCATAATTTAAATTGTTGCAGTGCAGGTGACAGAAAGAGTCCTGGCTTTGGGTCTTTCTCTCGCCTGGTGACGGTCACCATGGGTGCACAAGCTTTATTTTCATGCCTCCACTTTTGTAAAACCAATTCGAAAGAATGGTCTAATCAGTACAGGCTGTCAAGGTAACTTGTTGGAAGTGATAAGAAGATACAAATATGTTATAATTCACTACACTAACAAATTCCCGTAACATTTACGCCTAGCTCATTTGTGCCTAGCTCATTTGTGCCTGAAGTAGAACTCATGATTCTTATACTATAATATAAAGGTCCCGACGAATTGAGAATCTCCTCCTTTTTTGGGAGTCGGTTAAAAATACAGACGTCTTGTAATTTGTAGATGTAAGTCGGCAAACAATGCCGATTAAAAGCAACAGAAAATCTAGTAAAAAGTTGACATAACTTCACTAACCTCGACTCAATTCCAAATTATTAATTAATTGCCATCAGAGATTCGTTTCATACATCCTCTGGCCCATATATATCCTCCTAGTTAAAAACTTCACATGAAGTCGGTACCTCAATTCGAAATCCAGTCCAATCATAACAACCGCTCAATTAAAATAAACATGTCATATACAAATATGAGTAGTCTTTGAAATAAACTTAAAGTAGTAAAGTCAAAGACAATATATGTAATGAAAACAATCGATCACTCCACAGACTAATAAGAGATACTACGTATCAGACTGCCAATAGTGCCAACTCAGAAACAAATATTATTTGCACTAGGCAACTATATTTAATCTGTACGATTAGTGTTGACTGACGTTAACTTTTTTTCTATTCGAGATTGCAATATGGCACGGGATCGTAGCGTATTCAGCCAAAGTGGTCTAGGTTCATTGAATGAGGTCTAATATTTAGAATGAATAGTTCCCGGCACGTAAATTTGAACATATAACTTCAGTAATTGTATTTACGTGATCAAATTATATGCTGAGAATACCTCAGTGGCAAAAAAATAAAACACACATTAATGGTTAAAAGAATTATTTTTCAATTTTTTTTTACATTTGTCGTAAGCTTTCTTCTGTATTGCAAGTAATCCGTCTGTCCCCTTTAATATTTTGTTGGTTGTGTTGCACCAATTCATAATCGTAAATCGGACAGTCAGAGCAATGAAATGACTGAGAAAAGTTTTGTGCTCGGCGCAGTCAAATAAACAAAATGAATTCTTGGACATAATGTTTGCTAGTTCTGCGGGCGATAATTTTGCAGGATCATCACGATTTAAACACTTCAACCACTAAGTATTTTCTCAGAACACAGGAAATGGTGCAAAATAGCGTCCTTTCGCAAATTCTACAAACACAGCACTCTTAAAACATTTTTCAAAAAGCAAGACAGGATAAACACAAGGACATCACTCGATAACACATTACTGTGACAGTGACAGAATGAATTTCGACAAATAATATATTGATGACAAGACGAGTATATTGACAAAGCAACAGCTAATCACAGCAGAGAAAAACGTCAGTCAACATTAAAAACAACATAGCGCTAACGTACGCGTTTTGTTATACGAAGATTACCAGCTGTGGATCACTCAAACAAAACAGAGACAATTTTATGCCTATGACATTTAAAGCGTTAAAAGCAGTAACAGACGATCGAATTTGTTCCGAGCCGGACAATGGATTTGGTTCGCTCCGAACCATTTCTGTCCGTTCGTAGCATACAAAGAGAATATAACCACTACGTTTTAAGAGGCTGAACTCTCATACTAGTCAATAGAATCAATTTGTATGGAATACTGATTCCAACATGTACAAAGACGATTTCGGAGTATGCAAGTGAATTACGAAACCGGATTGATGATGTTCATAGTCATGTTCGGGAGAATGGACTACAAGCCAGCGAAAAGATAAAGACTCGATATGACCGGAAGTCTAACCAGACAGGACTTGAGGAAGGTTCGATAGTGTGACTACATAACCTTATGCGACGAAAAGTACCTTCTATAAAACCAAAAAAAAATTTTTGAAATCGGTCAAATAGTCTGAGTAATCGGTGAACATCCATAAAAAAAAAACATTCCGTCGAATTGAGAACCTCCTCCTTTCTTTGTAAGTCGGTTAAAAAGGAAAGTCTCCGAAATTATAACCAAGTTGGGAAGTGTCGTACAAAGAGTCATACAGCGAAATGCGTGTAGCCCCTGTAAGATTGTGCATGTTCATCGACTTGCCAGATACCATGGATCAAATGATGCTCGTGGCGATGTCTTAGGAGGGGGTAGTGTTACGCCGGTGGCTTAGGTGCAAAACTTTGATCGTGTTTTTCTGTGCCTTGGAGGCGTTTTTAGCAGGCTGAAATACCGTTTCAGGCCGTTTCAGAGGGTGCTCTATCACAAACCAGTTTATCGAAATTTCACCCCAGTTACCGTTGATTTCAGGCGCCTGAAACATGTTTTCAGTCCGTTTCAGGCCACCCTCTATCAGATAACAACATAACATGAAAACCCGTTTTCAGGCGTTTTCAGGACCCCTTAAGGTGCGTCCACCACACTTGTATCATTTGCTCGTATCCGATCACCGTGCCGTGGCATGACTGCGTATCGCGCTGCTTGGACGCTTACTGTCGGCGCGCCGATCATGACGTACTCGTCCGATATAACTGTGTGATACGCGTAGCAAAATAGGATGAGGATTTCGAGCGATCCGATCGGCGCAACGTCTAAACACGTGATCGTGACACGCGATCATGCCACGTGACGATGATCTGATACGGGCAAATGATACAAATGTGGACGCACCTTTATGGACCTTTAAAGAGAACTTCAGGATATGACCAAATTTTCAATATGAGTGAAAGAGATAGCATGATTAAAAAGAGATAGCTATACTGAGAACATTCGAGAAGGATGTGACAGAGACAACACGATCTAGACAAGGATAGCAGTACGCCGAACATTCGGGAATAGTGTGAGCAAGACGGCAGTCGGAAGGATCCCGAACAATGTTGTAACTACTAGGTAGTAGGTACCCACAGCATGACTTGTTCTTGCGACGCGAACGTTCGAGATGACCCCAAGCCAGTATAAATATGAGCGACGCGCCGCGCCACAAGACAGACTGGCGCTCATCACCCAGCTGCTGAGCCTCGCTGCCTCTCAGGACTCCGCCACCACAAGCGCCGTCCTACAAGCCGCCACCACTCTCCACCGCAACATTCAACCAGCACCCTAAGGGGTTGAGAGTGGTATACTGGAACGCTCAATCGCTGACCGGCAAAATCGGCCTGCTCCGCAACTTCATCAGGGAGCAGGAGATCGACGTTATGCTGGTCAGCGAAACATACCTGAGAAAGAGCGTTCCACTCAAGGTCAGCGGCTACCTTGTATACCGCAGAGACGAGGTCTCCCCTGAGGGGAAAGCATACAGAGGCCTAGCTGTACTTGTGAAGAGGAGGATCGTGCACCAACAGATCCCGTACCACCCCTATGTGTCAATCTACGCACTAGGGATTGAACTTCAACTCTCCGGGCACGACCTCCGCCTCTTCGCCGTATATCGCCCCCCTGGACCGCCGGAATGCATAGTACCAAACCTATGCAGGCTGTTGCAGTCCCCAACGCATACTATCCTGGCTGGGGACTTCAACGCCAAGCACACGGACTGGCACTCAACCAGAACTGACACGACGGGCCAGAGGATAGCACAGGCAGCAGTGGATCGCAACTATGACATCACAGGACCTAAGGACCATACCCACTACGCACACGGAAACTGATCAGATGTCATAGACTTCGCGATCCACAAGGACGTAAACGCCGCCATCACTCACGAAGTCCTGCCCGACCTGCCATCGGACCATCGCCCAGTCCTGATGGTTATCAGAGATCTGCCAACCACAACACCGATGAAGCCAGCCACCGCCAGTCTCACCTCCAACATCAAGGCGGCACTCAACACTGAAGCGCACGCCGTTCCTACCAGTGAAAGGCGAAAGCCGCTCCCTGCTAAGATCCAGGAACTCATCAAGCGCAAACGCCGCCTGCGAATAGAGTGGCAGAGGTCACGATGCCCCACTCTAAAGGCGTCCCTCAACACCATGGTGGAGCGTGTCAAAAAGGAGCTGGCCACACACGCTGCGGAGTCATGGGAGAGACACCTGGAAGCCGTTGACGGTGACATGCCTTCCGTCCACCGTCTCTGCCGTCAGCTCGACTTGACGCCAACGGCAACCATCCCTCTCAACGACGAAAACGGCCTCCCGAAGTACAAGGTGGAGGACAGGGCGGAACTCTTCGCCGACTGCCTCGAGAGGCAGTTTCAACCGAACCCGACTGACGATGTGGAGTACGTTTCAGCAGTCGAGAAACACCTGGAGAGCTACTTTGCGGCACCGATCGAGGCGGGAGAGGACCCTCTCTTCTTCACACCCGGTCAAGTGCAGCGCGACATGAGACGCACGAAGCTAAGAAAGGCACCGGGCGCCGATGCGATCCCGAACATGGCACTTCACCATCTGCCACCGCGAGCAACCGCCGCGGTGGTACGCCTGTTCAATGGGATCCTGCGCTCCGGACACTTTCCATCACCATGGAAACTTGGCCGGGTGATCATGCTGCCGAAGCCCGGGAAGAACCCCCGGAAACCTGAGAGCTACCGCCCGATCACTCTCTTGAGCACTCTCTCCAAGGTGTTCGAAAAGCTCCTGCTGAACTACCTCCAGCCCCACATCAAGCCCAGGGCAGAACAGTTCGGGTTCCGAGCGAACCACTCCACAACTCTGCAGCTGTCGAGGGTACTGCACTTCATGGCGACGGCCATGAACAAGAAGGAGGCCACAGTTGCAGTATTCCTCGACCGGGAAAAGGCATTTGACAGAGTATGGCACGAGGGACTACTCTTCAAATTGTCGATGTCACCAGCTCCACGGCGCGTAATCAAGATCCTGGCTTCATTCCTGTCCGAGCGGAAATTCCATGTGGCGGTGGAAAACGCCACATCTACGGAGCGCCCGATCCTCGCGGGCGTCCCACAGGGAAGCTGCCTGTCCCCGGCCTGCTACGCCCTATACACTGACGACCTTCCGGTGCGAGGCGACGTCAAGTTGGGCCTATACGCCGACGACGCGGCGCTGTACGCGTCGTCCATCAACCCATCACATGCGGCACTGAAGATTCAACGCTCACTTGACGCCCTGCCCGAATGGTTTGCCCGTTGGCGAATGGCAGTCAATGTGGGGAAGACGCAGGCCATTATAACAGGCAGATACAAGCAGCCCACCCCTCTCCACCTGCTCGGACAAGACATCGTGTGGACGCACACGGCAAAGTACCTGGGCGTCACAATCGACAGGGGACTCAGCATGAACCGACACGTCGAGATCACCGCACGGCGGACGAAGTCTGCGCGTACCCTTCTCCAACCAGTCCTTGCCAGCAGCCTCCCTCTGCACACAAAGCTGGGGATCTACAAGACGTACCTGCGGTCCCGTCTCACCTACGCGGCACCCACATGGTACGCCTTGACGTCAGATTCCAGCAAGAAAAGGCTGCGTGCGCAGGAGAACCAGGCCCTGCGCACCATTGTCTCGGCTCCACGCTATATGCGGAACGAGACAATCCACCGAGACCTCAAGTGGCAAGGACTGGACGATTTCATCGGCCAGCTATCCGGCGCCATGTTCCACCGTGCGGACAACTCGACGGTCCCGTCGCTCGTTGGGATTGCGCCGCTCCACGCGCGCCCCCCTGACAAAAGAAGCCGGGCTCAACCGAGAGAGCTCGTCCCTCCACCTGAGTCCCCTGCACGCCCAGGATCCCACAACGCCACAGACAGGCCAACTACCTCAACGCCGCAGAGAGGCCAACAGTCGTCGTCGTCGTCGTCACCACCGTCGACGAACTCAGAAACCGCAGCGGCAGCAGCAAAAACAACACAAACAACGACCCTACAACGAAAATAAAGCCGCGGAGAGGCCCCCAGTTCCCAGTTGCAAGACCCGAACCACGGCCGCCCCCCCCGCAGCTTTATCTGACACCTGCCAAGAGGCAATCAAAAAAGACCCGCCCGCAGTAGCGGAAGGAGCAGATTCTGCCAAAAAGGGCCAAGCCCTGTCATGGCACCCTACATGCCCAGAAGGGGTATGTGTAGAAGACCACACGCGCGCCACAAGTCAGTTTACGATTTGAACCCGAAGAGTTCACATTGGAAAGGAGCAACTGCGACTGAAGAGTTCAAGTGTGAAATATAGTAAAGTGTCGAAAGTGTAAAGTGTTTTAAGTGTGAAAACGTAGTGTCTGTGTAGAAATAAATCCTGTATCTTGTTCATCGGTTTAAAAGTGCTTTTTAATCACGTACCTACCCCCCTAATACGTAACAATATAGTTCCGTAATGTCATGATCCAGTGTTGTTTATTGCAATGCCACCTTACTCACTTGCACAAAATCTCGGTGGGAGCTGTTAGGATATAGGCTATACCTAATTTAAGAATTCTTTTCATGTGTACTGATCTATGTCTGTTTTTTTCCCAATAAAGAAAATAAAATAAAGAAATAAATGTCGGTTTCGCACATTTTCGTAATCATATACGAGCTTTAATAATAGTTTCCGGACAACACTCAGTATAGTCATAATTAATATTATTATTATTTGAAATAAATGCCGCATAAATACATAACGAACCATTTTATTAAATGACTTAAATTGACAACAGACTTTTAGCCTTTTATTTTAACTTATAGACAATTGGTGTAACAATATTTGGCTAGCCAGACTACTTTGTTTCTTCTTTTTCTTAGATACTAAGTACATTATTGTGCTGAGCAGTTGCGGATATAACCTTCAGAACGTTCAAAATTAATATTAAAAAAACAATCTTTAAAATCGATATCCGCTTTATATATGGGCGTTGACTTAGAAACCAACATGAAAACGTAAGATAAGAGACCACAAACACCTTGGCGTCGCTAAGCTGATTAAGAATTGAGATGAAGTGAGGAACGATGTCCTACTATGTACCCATGAATGAAGTGAATAGAAAAAAATCGGTCCAAGGCTAACACCGCGGCTTTGGTTGACGGTTGAGAAAATATTAACGAGAATCGTAATTTACCCTCGTCGTTTTTCTGAAGGTTTGATAGTCATTTCGATCTTTTTCCTAGCATAAATTATTTTATTTCGTACGCTTGTGATGGGGCTGCCAGGTTATTTCAAGTAACACCTCACAATCTGCTGAGCGCTGACTACCACAGCTCATCCAAATATTTGTCACTGCTCTTAAAGGCCTCGTATTTTGGTGTGACATCAATACTAATTGTTTTTATTTTTCATTCGTCCTTCTGGACAGGCTAAGACCATAGGCCATACTGCCTCGTCTTCAGTATTTTTTCCCGATGTGTAAATCCGGTAGAAGTATTTCTTCAGTTTTTTTTCCTTTTATAGATAGTCAAATCCAATTAAAACGTCTTTCGCTTTTTTTTCCATTTTAAAATAAACTAGAGCTGAAACGTCAAATCCAAGAGAGAGAACGTCAAGTCAATGTCATGTCATATGCAAGTCAAAATCATGTGTTCAATTCCAATAATCGTCTTGTCTTTATGACAATATGTAAAAACCTAAATTCTCTGTAGGTACATCACAATATATACAATAAATTCAATTTTCGTATTTACAACATATTTACAATGTTATGTACAAATTTATATAGAGACATATATGTCGAAGTGTCCTTCAACAATTCTATTATGGACAGTGGGATCAAATTTGTTTCACTATAGATGTTTAATAGCTCATCCATCAGCACAAGGCGCTGAATGCCGAAAGACGGGCAATCGAACAAGATGTGATCCAGAGATTGTACCTCTTGTTGCACACAGTAAATAAGGCAATAAGGTGAAGAGATTATATTTTTACGATAAAGATGGAAATTTAGCCGACAGTGACCAATGCGCATTCGTGTAAGTGTGGTGTAAAACTTCCTATTAACATAGGGCTGAATTCTAGAAAACCAGGGCACGTCATTGACCGAAATATCTAGTAATGCATATTGATGGGCCTTGTTTTCGACCTCTGTACAATTATACCAATGCCTTCCCCAATGAGAAAGCATGCGTTTTTTTAAAGGACTGACAACATCTGTGTAAGGTAAAGTAACATCAAGATCTCTTTCATTGTGCTGCAGAGAAGCTGTATTAACAATAGTTCGAGCTAAAAAGTCTACAGTCTCATTACCTGAGACTCCTTTATGGGATGGAACCCATATAAAATTTACTTTGACATCCAATAGGAATAATTCTAACCACAAATGTTTTATGTCTAAAATTAGATAGTTAGTGTCTGCCTTGACTTTGTTATTTGACAAATTTTTAAGCACACTCATGCTATCACCGACTATTACCCATTCCTTGCAATTTTGATTTTGCTCCTTGATATGTTTCAGAGCGAATAAGATAGCAATAGCTTCAGCTGTAAAGATACTAGCATATTTACTGATCTTAAAACCAATCCCCTTATTAATATCATGCTGATAGATAGCAAAAGAAGTTGCATCATTATTTTTTGAGCCATCTGTATATACAAATTAACAATTAGACCATTCTGATAATAATATGTACACATCCTCCTTAGAGGCGAAACTATGGTCTACCACAATATTAATTGCAGGATATTTACAATGGAAGGAGTCATTATAACATGGAAGTACAGAAGTACTACGATGTAATTTTTGCTCCCCAAGGAGCTTAAGAAATGAAGAAAAGTCCTGAAGAACATACAAAGATCTTTAAAGAGAGACTGTTTGGAAAGCAATTAAGCTACGAAGCAAATTGTTATTTAGTAAGCTGTAGAGCTATAAAATAAACCTTTCTTTTAAGTATCGGAATCTAATATTAAGGGGAGGAAGATTCGATTCTATTTGCATTGCTGTAATTGGACTTGTTTTAAATGCACCCAGTATTGTACGCATACATTTGTTTTGTATTTTATCCAATTTATCCACAAGTTTGCCATCTCCAGCAAAACAAAGAAAACCGTATTCAAAGTGGCTACGGACAAGAGATTTATACATAGTCAGTAAGACTTTGGGATCTGGTCCCCATGTAGTTGCACATAAAGATTTTAAGACATTGTATGCTTTGTTGGCTTTACTTATTATGTTATCAATATATGTTGCCCAAGAGAACTTTGGAGTGAATGTAACACCCAAAAATTTGATACTACTTGATATAGGCAATGGAATGCTGTTGTATAAAATAGTAGGCAAAACATTACATTTGCGTCCAAACACAAGACCTTATGATTTAGATTGAGTCACATCAAGATTAAGATAACTAAAGTAAAGATTTAAATCTCCTATTGCCTTGTTAATAGTAGCTGATAATTGAGTTATATCTGTTCCTGATGCATAGACACCCAAATCATCTGCAAATTGTAAGTTTCTCACATTAGGCCCTAGAGTGAGATTTAATCTAATTATATACAAAATAAAAATTAATGGTGACAATATTCCTCCTTGACAAACCCCTGTGGAAGATAATCTTGGCCCATATAAATGATTATTATATTTTACAAATACTTTCCTATTTGTAAGAAATAATTCAATCCAATTTATTATTTTTCCAGAGATCCCAATAATGGATAATTCCTAACACAAGACAGAAATATTTACACTGTTGAATGCACCAGCAATATCAAGAAAGACAGACAGAAGATATTGATTATTTGATAAACAACGCTGAACATCAAGTTGAAGTTGACAAATACTTTCACGAAAAGACCTACCTCTTCGGAACACAAACTGATTGTAAGGTAAAATACAATTTTGTTCTGCATAAAATTCCAAACGCTGTTTTATTAGTTGTTCAAATACCTTCCCAACACATGATGTGAGAGCTATGGGGCGATAAGAATCTGGTGATAAATTATTTTTATCAGGTTTTAATATTGGAACTAAACAATCAGTTTTCCATTCATCAGGTATATTATTTTCCTTCCAAAGACAATTTATAATGTGTAAAAATATTTTAAGACCACCTATACTTATTTAATTAAGTAAAATGTAAGGGATACCGTCAAGACCAAAGGTTGTGTCTCTTCTGGTAGATACTGCAGACTTGAGCTCTTCTAATGTAAATGGTTCAGTGAGGTAACAACTATTAGAATTATCAATATGGGCATAATTAGAGAATTCATTTAAAGCTAAATCTGGTGTGTATTTACACAAAAATTCGGCAATCCAACTATCATCAGATGACCTACTAGGAATATATGTTTTATTAAATTTACGCATATATTTCCATATTATTAAGAGAGGTGTACAGCGATTAAAAGAGTCACACAAATTCACCCAGCTATTATGACGTTCATTTCTAAGAGTAAGTTTTTTTAAAGCCCGTAGTCTTTTAAATTCCATATAATTCTCCTCAGTAGGATCATTTTAAAAAATAGTATAAGCTTGTTTAGAGTTTGAAACAGCTTCTGAGCACTTTTGATTCCACCATGCCATTCGAGGTCTATGTATTTTCAAACCAGATCTATTACAATCATTTACACCGGATGTGGGACTTTTAGAACTACTACCAGGAATAGACTGTTCAGCGGCAGTAAGAAGGATGTTACAAAATCGACTATAAGCATCCAATGATGAAAGTGTGTTGAAATCAATATCCCCCAGACAAGAGTCAACAATTTTAGCATACATTTGCCAATCCACCCTTTTGTAATTTGGGAAGATGGGCAAATGTACATTATTGCATGTGTTACTGTTAAAATTATCATAAACATTACCAACAAACATATTTATCATTACAGGTAGATGATAACTGCTACCTAAAGGAGAATTATGAACAGACCACTCACAAGAAAGTGCCAATGAAGATGAGACCAGAGTTAGGTCAAGAGCAGGTCGCCAAGTTAAAGATCCAATCGTAATAGGTTTACCATTATTCAGAAGAACCAAATCATTATCATCAATTACATCTAAAACATCTCTACCACGAGGCAAGGTATCAACACATCCCCACGACGTGTGATGAGCGTTGAAATCCCCCGCAAATATCAAAGGCCCAGGGATTGACTTAATTAAAGAATTTAATTAATTTTTATCAAATATAGAACTAGTATTAGATGGACTATAAAAACTAACAATGCTTATATCTTTATTGTTGACTGTGATTTTAATGCAGATGTTCTGTAAAGTGTCGTCAAAATATGTATTAACCTTTGTATATGTAAGATTATTATGAATAAGTAACGCCACACCATTATGTCTATTTCTACAATCATTCCTTTCTATATTGTAACCTTTTATAGAGAATTTTTGAGTTGGCTTTAACCAAGTTTCTGAGATTATTGCAATGTGTATATGATTTTCATATAAGAAACGAGTTAAGTTATACTTTGAGCATTCCAATGCACTATATTTAGCAAATCCATAATGTAAGTGTTATTTAGGTATGTTTTTACTGAACGTGTCATTAAGGATTTCTTTAATATTACCACTATTATTTGGCTTATCTTTATTGGTACATATTTTCATTATTGCTTCAACAATTAGATTCATGAATCTTTCAGATTTTACCAGATTACTTAAATGTGTATTGATATTTCTATGTGCAAGCTTTGGGAATTCTGTTTTATCAAATAAATCAGAGTATTGAGCAGCCCTTGATTTTAATTTATTTTCCTAATTTTTTTTGTTTTTTTTATGGGCAAATTGTAGATATGGCGATGTGATCACCACCACAATTTGCGCATTTGGTTGATGTTTTGGGACATGTTTTGAAATTATGGTGACCAGCACATAACGAGCAAACTTCTTAATTCTTACAGAACTTCGCTATGTGACCAAAGCGCATACATTTTAAGCACTGTTTTACAGGGGGTATTTATTGACCTACCACATGCCTCCAATGGTCAAGACTGACATGTTCAGGCAATTGTGTTGATGCAAAGGTCACTGCGACTGTCTGCGTCGGAATAAAGGTGACCAAGCCCTGATCATCCTTGACCCGTCGCATGAACCTCCTCACCTGAATAATCTTTTTGCTAGAAGCTATTAACTGATATATTTTTTTGTTTGATAAGTCAGTAGGTACCGAGGTAAGCACGCCTGTTACTTCGGCGCGACGCTGGAATGGAGGCTACCAAATCTAACTCATCCAAAAGCTTTTCATTTTTCAAAAAGACGTTGGCATTATTAGGAAGATCAAAAGTAATGCCTATTTTGCATCCATTTATGGCCTTAAGATGCATGACACCTGATACGCAATGTTTTCGTATGCCGCTAGAAAGGGCAAGCCTATCCTTATCAGAAAACCTTTTGTTTTCTTCTCTGTGAGTTAAGAATACCACACACTCGGATCTATTTGTGTTTTCGTCATATCTTTGCCAGTAATTTTCAGCCCTGAAAGGTATGTACTTATCCTTGCATTGGTCTACTTCTTCGTTATCTTTACCGCCGGATGGCGTACGTCTCGGTCGTTTTTCTGCACGCCCCCCAATGACGAATAGGGAAGCGTACCACTATTTTTAATAACTAACAACTATTTACAGGATATTTTACAACGAACATCAACATAAAACAGCCAAATTTACAAAATTAAATTAAATTGAAAAAATATTTTTTACTAGTGCGCCTTATCTCTTCAAAGATTCCCGCCAAAAAAAAACACGTCAATACTAAGCTACAAAGTTTAATTCAAGTAGGTATGTCAGCTGAGTTCAGTTTTATGTTTAATGGCTTTTGTCCATTAGAAAAACATTGCCAGCATCAAGGTTTAAAAGCCCAGGTTTTATATTCATTTCAGTTCAGTTTTTCAGTTTTAGGACAATTTTGCCAGTGTCTAGGTTTAAAAGCCGGGGTCTAGGTTTCGTAAATAATAAAAATAGTGAGTTCCCTTCATGTTCTAAGTCCAAGATGGACGACAAGAATCTCAAGTTTCATGTCATAAATATTAAAATAATACGTTAATCAACACCGTCGCCTGTCTAATGCTGTCTAAGGTCTAAACACGGATGACAAAAATCAAGTGTGTACTTATTTGGTTACTTTAAAACTCATTTGAGTTGAAATTAAGTATTGGTTGTTATGACGAATGTACCTTTATTCCTTCCAATGCTTTTTTTATTTTTTATTTATTTAATGGGTTTTGTCGCCGAGCGACCATATCGGCCTCTTATAACAACGAACAAAATAAAACACTTCCAATAAAAAATAAACTTAAAACCCGTTCTACACCTTCAGATCCGATCCTAATTATCGGATAAAATCGAATAGTGTATGTGCTAAAGGCCCTAAAAATTGGGATCTGTTGCACAATACATTATCCGATTTTATCCAATAATTAGGATCACAGCTGGTAATCTTCGTATAACAAAACGCGTACGTTAGCGCCATGTTGTTTTTAATTTTGACTGACGTTTTTCTCTGCTGTGATTAGCTGTTGCTTTGTCAATACACTCGTCTTGTCATCTATATATTATTTGTCCAAATTCATTCTGTCACTGTCACAGTAATGTGTTATCGAGTGATGTCCTTGTGTTTATCCTGTCTTGCTTTTTGCAAAATGTTTCAAGAGTACCGTGTTTGTAGAACTTTGCGAAAGGACGCTATTTTACACCATTTCCCGTGCTCTGAGAAAATACTTAGTGGTTGAAGTGTTTAAATCGTGATGATCTTGCAAAATTATCGCCCGCAGAACTAGCAAACATTATGTCCAAGAATTCATTTTGTTTATTTGACTGCGCCGAGCACAAAACTATTCTCAGTCATTTCATTGCTCTGACTGTCCGATTTACAATTATGAATTGGTGCAACACAACCAACAAAATATTAAAGGGGACAGACGGATTACTTGCAATACAGAAGAAAGCTTACGACAAATTTAAAAAGAAATTGAAAAATAAATCTTTTAACAAATAATGTGTTTTTTTTTTGCCACTGAGGTATAATTCTCAGCATATAATTTGATCACGTAAATACAATAACTGAAGTCACGTGTTCAAATTTTCGTGCCGGGAACTATTCATTCTAAATATTAGACCTCATTCAATGAACCTAGACCACTTTGGCTGAATACGTTACGATCCCTTGCCATATTGCAATCTCGAATAGAAAAAAAGTTAACGTCAGTCAACACTAATCGTACAGATTAAATATAGTTGCCTAGTGCAAATAATATTTGTTTCTGAGTTGGCAGTCTGATACGTAGTATCTCTTATTAGTCTGTGATTAGGATCGAATCGGATAGGATCGGAAGGTCTAGAACGGGTTTATGTCTTCATTGCTAATCCTATATCGACTTACTTGTACAGTATTTCAGCTTCATCTGACACAGACACAGGAGAAGCCAAAATGTTGATGATATGCTAAGGATTTTTGTCAAAATACATTGTTCTCAGAGATTGGTTCCAAACACACTTCTTTCCAATGCTAAATTGGATTAAAAAATTGCTAAATTGGTACGGGCAGCCCTTTCATAATACATGTATCATATTTTACACTGGCAACCCTATTTGGCTATAGACATTGTTTATAGTTTCCAATCCGCCTTTGACGTCTCCTCCTTTTTCTTTCGGCCATTACCGCTGAAAGTTCGGTGTTCACATTGAGTCACGGATCCGTTCGTGGCCCTTAGATCACTTAAATAAAATCCATTCAAGATGGTGCAAAAGAAGGTAAAAACTACGTGTATTGTGTTAAATGATATATTTAGTGTCCAGAAATTGTAAAAACTTAAATTTTAACGTAAGTGTTGGGTGCTAACTTGGTTTCGCGTGACGATTGTTTGCCTTAAAATAACTTAAATTAAAATTAATTCATTATTAATCTATTAGTGTCTATTACTTATGAATTTTATGTGATTTTCATATATTCTCCCTAACATTTAAGTTAGCGTCTGAAAACATTGTACAATATTATAACCTCAAAAATAAA
Source organism: Hedya salicella (assembly GCA_905404275.2). NCBI lineage: Eukaryota > Metazoa > Arthropoda > Insecta > Lepidoptera > Tortricidae > Hedya > Hedya salicella. Next base: position 83,932,566 of record FR990096.1, read on the forward strand.
TACCATGATGTTAACTTTTGAATGAGTGCCATGATTACCATCATTTTATCACCAAGATCGCTGAAAATGAGAACGTTTTAAGAAAAACCTAATCTATATGTACTTGCTTTTAGCTGTAAAGTTGTTAAAATTTTCAGCCTAAGAAGAAGGTGGGGAAGAAGATCGCGGCCGCTCCCCTGGTGGTGAAGAAGGTCGAACCCAAAAAGATTGTCAACCCACTCTTCGAAAAGAGGGCCAAGAACTTTGCTATTGGTAAGTTTTCCATTTAATATTGACGCGTTCAGAACACAATGTGATCCGTTACCTAAAATTATAAAAAATACCGTAATTTTCTTGCTTTTAGTAACGAAAACGTGGTCACGTTGAGTTTTGTTTCCTATGTAATGGTTGATTTAATTAAGATGAAGAATATTTAGTTAAGATGAATTGACTAGTGCATTTTTAAAGTAACTGCTAAACAGATATGGCATTTAATACCTCTTCTTATCTGTATTATAAACACAATGGACATTATGCAGTATTAGTTTGCCTATTGTCAATTCTTTCTTAGCCAATTATTGTAGCTTATAGACCTAAATGATGCAAAACTAGAATCTGAAACAACCATGAGGTTTCAAATTTACGAGCTTTTTAACACTGATAAGGTCCTAAGGCTATATATTGCATTAGAGCTGAAAATTACCGACAGATATTAATACATCACTCTAAAGAATATAACAATGATAATAATAATTAAACATTTATTACTTTCTATATTATAGTTTTTTTAGTTCTGTAAATGTAGCCTTTTTTAAGCCATGCTTCTCATTTATTTTAACTTAAATAGGGTTTGACTGGGATGATGTTCACTCAGTAAACATAAAATTTGTATTACCCATAATACTCTTAAAATGATATTAAATATAATAATATTATTGGCATAGTATGCCATACCTATAATATTGTTCACCAAAGAGATGGAGTTTTCTTAATGTTTACTGCATGGTCAAAATTACAATCGAGGATATGCTCAACTACAGTTTTAAATTATGTAAATATTACAAGTTTTCACTAGATTAAAGACTGAATTTCCACATGAGATATTATCATACATATGCAAAATGTAACCAAAATAAAAAAATTGAGCTTTTCTAAATGAACTTGTGTCTTTTGCTATGCTGAAGTGACTTGGTAGCGTAGTTGTTACAGGGATTGTCCTGGTATGACACAAGACTAGTTCAAGTCTGGTCAATGTCTAAAATGTATTATGGACAACACCCAGCAACCCATGAGACAAAAATAGTTGATAATTGTTCAGCTGATTTGGCATAATGAAGCCACAACGAGACATACAAAAAGAAAAAATAAAATATTTTTAGATTTAGCTTCAAATAGTCCATTTCACTTTTTCGTTTGAAAATATCTTTAATGTACAGACATTTCATTGTGATAAGAGGAAAATCATCAACAATAGGGATATCTATCTTGAACTATGGTTTCTTTGAACTGCAATGCAATGCCTTTTCTTTCAGAATAACAGCATTGCGCAAATGCGAACTACACACAGTATGAATCCTCATCTGAATTCATTAATTGAAATCATAATTATAACAGCAGTGCAATTCCTGAAATTAAAATTTCCGATTGGTCATTTGTCTCTCGCAACCTACACAAGGTTAGATTGTAAGGTAAATTCATAATCTGATTCCGGTGTGTGTGAGCTTGTCCATAGATAATGTATTGAAAGAGGTGCATTTGGAATTTATAATCTAAATTTTAATACTCTGAATTCATAACACTTGTCAGTTTCATTTTGTCACATCAATCTAAGAAATTCACTATCTGAAATAATCAGAATGTGTGTAAGATGATGATTAATTTAGATTTGGATTCAGTTTGTGTGAGGCCAGCCTTATAAGTTTATAACCCTGCAAAAATCTGTAGACACATTCTTATTTACATAACCTCACTTTGCTAAGCGATTATTAATTTAATTTCATTGTTTGGCAGCGCATTCCTATCCGTAGATCTGGGGTTTCACATTGCAATGTTGATTTATTCCTTTGTTCCTCACAGACAACCAAGTTAGATAACCAGTAGCCAAGAAAGAAAAAAAAATCTTCCCAGATAACTGGCTTTTTAACAGGAAGCATTTCTTCCTCTTAGCAAACCATCAAATATTCGGTAGTCTACGAGGAATAAATATTTCTTCCCAGATAACTGGTTTTTTAACAGGAAGGATTTCTTCCTGCTAGCAAACCATCAGATATTTGGTAGTCTACGAGGAATAAATATTTCTTCCCAGATTACTGGATTTTAACAGGAAGGATTTCTTCCTCTTAGCAAACGTGATTTTTTTACCGCTTCTATAGATAATGGTACGGAACCCTTCGTGCGCGAATCCGACTTGCAGTTGGCCGGTTTTTTTCTTATCATTTTATTTTTGTTATCTATAGGTTTTCGGAATATTCTTAGTTATTTCTTTATTATCGTTCTTCTGGGACGGTCCAATACGGAACCAATATTACTCAATGATGTTGACGAACTAGGGATTTTAATAGAAAACTCTCTGAGCCTGTCTGTTTTCTCTAATTCGTTGGCGTTTGCCTTCTACATAAATAAAATATGTATTAATCCCAAGTATTTAAGTAAAAAGTGAACCAATATTGCACAAGAAGTTCTTATATCAAACGTTACACATCCAAAATTCATCAAACATATTTTTAGGGTTCCGTACCCAACTTGAATTCGGTACACATATGTAAATCGGTGACCCAAAGGATTTATTCCTCGTAGACTACCGAATATCTGATGGTTTGCTAGCAGGAAGAGATCCTTCCTGTTAAAAAACCAGTAATCTGGGAAGAAATATTTATTCCTCGTAGACTACCAAATATCTGATGGTTTGCTAGCAGGAAGAGATCCTTCCTGTTAAAAAACCAGTAATCTGGGAAGAAATATTTATTCCTCGTAGACTACCGAATATCGTATGGTTTGCTAGCAGGAAGAAATCCTTCCTGTTAAAAAACCAGTAATCTGGGAAGATTTTTTTTTCTTTCTTGGCTACTGGTTATCTAACTTGGTTGTCTGTGAGGAACAAAGGGATTTATTGTCATGGGTGATATTGCTCATGAATCGTTAAAGCACATGGTTTTGAATTTTGGCTGGGTTTAGCTATAATTTTAAGAGCACAGCTTTAACCATACATTAGCAATGTTGCAGAAGAATAAGAAGACCTTGTTCAATAAATGGTTGTTATAATTGAACAAAATGATACAATTAGGGAATAAAATAAGTCTCATTTCATATAAAAATTGTATTTGAAACAACTAGCAGATTCATTTCAAATTGTGGGACTGACTGGATGATTATGGGTCATAAACAGAACAAGTAATAGTTGCCAAATATGTATAGAGTTCAGTGAACATTATGTTTGTACAATTCTCATGTTTAGACAACATGTACAACATCTTCTCATAGAAGATGATGCCTCAAGAGTTTTTTTCACAGGATTTTGACACATACCTGAGACACTGGGTTCTTAATGCAATGCAATAAATAGCCAAGTCCAAATAGCTTACTAACATATACAAACATCTTTAATCAAGTTGTAGTAATTAGTAATGTTTCTACACATTTCTGTCCAGGCCAGGATATCCAGCCCACGCGCGACCTGTCCCGCTTCGTGCGTTGGCCGAAGTACATACGCATTCAGCGCCAGAAGGCAGTGCTGCAACGCCGTCTCAAGGTGCCCCCACCCATTAACCAGTTCACCCAGACTTTGGATAAGACCACAGGTATGATAAAATAGATTTTCACGTAGTGCCCGTAGTTCCCGACTTTCCACCAGAAAATCGAGAATGTGGCACTATTGTTTTGATAATATTTAACCCCTCGTATGCTTTGACACGGTTTCCTGCAAAGCAATTAAAGTTTATGTTAGAATTTCAATTAGCTTCAATTTGATTGGCAAATTCTCGATGTTGCATACAAAGGGTTAATAACTTGATTGGCAGTTATTTAGGGCTTTTATATGTTTTGATAAGGGACCTGCCGTAGCCGTGTGCGACTAAGTTGTCACTCTGGTGGAATGCTTTAGTACTGCATTTTCCAAACATAACCGGCGGCACTCTATAGGTACTCAACGAAGTGAGTAGGTGGACCCATCAGGATAAAGACTTATTATTATTTTTACATGATGAATTTCCAAATGCAACTATGAATAATCTATGATTATCACAAAAATATACGAGCTTTTTAACTCTGATGTCTTGTAACAACACAAAATGATGTTGTCATCCAGTATATAGCGACTTACCACAATGTTAATTTTCCAGCCAAGGGCCTTTTCAAGATTTTGGAGAAGTACAGGCCTGAGACGCAGGCCGTCCGGAAAGAACGCCTGAAGAAGGCTGCAGAGGCCAAGGTAATTTGAAATATTGCTATAGAGAAACAATAGTTGCAAAACACTTCAATAGATTTGATTCAGATATTGTTATTGTAGATGACTGTACTTACATAAACAAACATCAAATATATTTTCATCCTATTTATAAACATTAGTGAACCTTCCAATACAAAGGAATCTTATAGAAACAAATGATGCATAACAAAACTCACTGATGGCCATGACGACCTCTGACCACCAAGATCTCTGACATCACACCTTCGAGAATATAAGAACATTCTAGAAACGTCTAGTTACCATAAAAATCATTTGACAGGTTGCCAAGAAAGATGAACCTCTGCCCAAGAGGCCGAACACCATCCGCTCTGGCACCAATACTGTGACCAAGCTGGTGGAGAAGAAGAAGGCCCAACTGGTGGTGATTGCCCACGACGTTGACCCTATTGAGGTAAAGTTGCTGCCTTATGTCAAACACTTATTAATTAAATTATATACGCCCTATCGCAAGTAAAGTATGCTACATTGTAAATCTATTTACTAAAACTATTTACATTAAAATTGTTCATATCAATGGCATTCAACCATGCTGCCGGTCGCCAAAAATTTTACCAAAGAAACATTTACTTGCTCGTCTTACTGACAATCAAGCCTTTTGTTGTATATTTATTGGTTACGCTTACATGTTTCAGCGGTTTAAGCGTGAAAAGGAAGAGTTCCTTTCGCATTTATGAAGTCTATTTAGTTAGTAGTCTTTTATGTTTGTTTTCAGGAAAGTACCTAATTTTATTTTAAAGTATGAGATTTTTTTGGACTTAAAATACATTATATTATTATTATTATAAAGTCCAACACTGCAGTTGAAGGGCGTTAATTTGACACTGATATGGGCTCATATATATGTGGCATTAGATGCAATCCAATTTCTTGGAAGCGCTTACGGCAGCACTCTGTACAATTAACACTTGCAAGCTTTCAAACAGAAAGGACTTGAAGTAAGATAAAGAATAATATTTTTTGGTGTCTGTAATCTATGTTGGGATCTTTTGTTCTGTGTTAACAATGACCGACCCGTCAATGATTCTTCTAACATATATACCGTTATAAAGTTGTAAAAATTAAATGTTTGTATGTGTGGTTGTGGCTTGGCTTCATTACTCTTAACACTAAATCTGCTTGACGGATTTCAACTATTTTTGGTAGCTGGGTATCTCCAGATGGTTTATAGGATACTTTTTACCTGACTATGCTAAAGAAAAAAGAGGGGGTAAGACTTTCTCCTCCGCGAAAGAAGTTGCCGGCACCTTCTAGTCTTATCTATTATTAATAACAACGCCAATCTTTACCTGAGACCCAGATGTATCTCTATTTCACTTTTCTAGACCCTGGAAATCCCTCTATCTACCCCTATCCTGGACCCTTTAAATCATATTGGAAGATTTGGAAGCATAAACCTTGACAAGCTTGCACATTTGGGAACATTAAGTTTGCCAGAGATGTTCATATTATATTTTTTGTTGTCAAAAGTAGTACGCGTTATGTGGACTCAGCATCTATGGATGGTATATTTTTATGTTACATTGTTTTTTAGATATCATTTTATAAGTCCTGGAAGTGACATTTGTTCACGACAATCAACTATACATTTTAACTTAGGTCTGTATAGAATTAGCAAGAAAAAATGTACAGTTGGCAATATCATGTTTTTTTTATAATTTTCTTACTAAACAATATTGACCAAAGTAAAAATGTATACAGTCGATTGACGTGAACACACAAAATGGACACACACACAAAATAGATATATCTACAAAACGATACGACATAAAAATAAACTAGTTATTGATTCTGTGTCTATGGAATGAAAATGTTAAATGTATACCTCTGGAAAAAAAACAAATAAATAAGAGAATTGGCACCAATGTCTCAAAATACGGAGATAGTATCGATACTAATATTATAAATGCGAAAGTGTGTCTGTCTGACTGTTACCTTAATCTTTCTTAGGGAACTCTGTATGGTTTTATAATAAAATCCCTATAGAAATCACTGTGCTCACAGAAAGTAAATTCAAGAGTGAGGTTAAATCTCCTTTATTAAAGAAAGCTTATTATACAATTAGCCAATACATAGAAGACAAAGATGCATGGAAGCTTCTGCATGACCACCACCTGTAGTGTTAATATTGACTTGCAAAAGTGCTATTTTAAGCCTACTTGAAAGTTTGAGTTTGACCTCTTCACGCTTAAACCGCTGAACCGATTTAGATGAAATTTGGTATGGAGATAGTGGAGTCCCAGGGAAGGACATAGGCTACTTTTTATCCCGGAAAAAGACTAATCCGCGATAAACGAATTTAAGGGCAGAAGCTAGTAAAATTTATAAAATAATTAAGGTTTTGCAGAATCATATTGCTTCCTTTTATTTGGTTTTGATAATTTTATAATAAAAATAACCGAACTTTATAAGGTTTTGTATTTTTGGTTTTTTTCTGTTGTTTTGAAGTTTTACTTTCATCCTAGGGGACTGTGTTTGACGCCTTTTTACTGTCCCTCTACCAAACCAGTATTGATTACAAAGTGTAAAAAGTGGCAATGATGTAAGAATTTCTTCACCTGAGGCTTTTGAACCAATGAGTTTCTTAAGCTGCATGAAGACAGTTGACTCTGAGCTACTTTAATAATAAAAAACTTTGCCAAATTTGGATGCAAGATGTGTTTATACACTAAAGTGACTGTTGTGGAAATCATAGTTAGGTTTCACTTCCTAAATTAAATGATACATGTATATTTCAGCTGGTTCTCTTCCTGCCCGCCCTCTGCCGAAAGATGGGCGTCCCGTACTGTATTGTGAAGGGCAAGTCCCGCCTGGGTGCCCTCGTGCACCGCAAGACCTGCACATGCCTGGCGCTCACACACGTTAGTACATGGTTCACATATCCCGGCTGTACACCCCAGAGGCAGGCCGAAACACGCATGACGTACTTTTTATACGTCCAAAGACCGAAGCCACTGATTTGTTAGTAATGCAACAATCCTTTTCATATTTCTGCTGTAAGAACAATTCTGGCTAAGTCATGTATAACTGAAACTTTATACCTTAGGCATTGATGATTTTTAAGTACATTATTGGCGAGTCAGGAAAGTGAGGGATTGTGCTGGAAGTTTGCAAGGCCTTGCTATATACGTGTCAGGCAAACCTCTTTCCCGCCGAAGCATATATCTGATCCACACCAAGCGAGCATATGCGGTGCCATCGTGTCTTCGTGTTCATCTGAGCAAATATGGCTCGGGCTGCTCGAGCAAGGCAGCCTCAATATAATAGAGATATATAAGAATAGAGTAGTGATTGTAGAACGAGTTATTGATATTATCTTTGGAATCTTTCAACAATTAAATTTGATTGGCATATGCCGTCGTGTCGTCATTGGCACTAATTTTGATTGACGTGCTTTGCCAAAAGTTTAAGTTGAGATTGACAATAAACTTCGCCTTCTAATATCTACAGTAAGGACCCGACTTTTACGGACATTTATGAAAAAAAAATGCATTTTCTATCAAAATTCGTTTTGGAGATGATTTCATCCGACAATACAGTCTACTCATAATCTAACATTGACTGAATAAAATAGTCGATAACACTATCCATTGGGATGTCATGCATGATGATTTTGCTGAGCGCCATGCTGTCAACCCTTCTACCCCCAATAGAACTATCTGTGGCTACCTACGAACCCCGCACCATCAGCGATGTCTAGTACATTCTAAAGATACCCATTGGGATGTCATGATGATTTTGTTATTTGCTATCTGAGCGCCATGCTGTCAACCCTTCTACCACCAATAGAACTATCTGAGGCAACCTACGAACCCCGCATCACTAGCGATGTCTAGAACCATTCTAAAGAATAATTTCTTCTTAGGTGGAAGCTGGCGACCGCGCCGCGTTCACCAAGGCTGTCGAAGCGATCAGGACGAACTTCAACGAGCGCTACGAGGAGCTCCGCAGACACTGGGGCGGCGGCGTGCTCGGCAACAAGTCGAACGCGCGTATCGCCAAGCTTGAGAAGGCCAAGGCGAGGGAGCTTGCGCAAAAGCAGGGTTGAAGGGAATAAATGTTAAGGCGTATTTGGAAGTTTCATTTCTAGAACTTGACGTAGTACCGCAAACGGCACACGGCACCATAGTCAGGCAAAGTGCCTCTAGGTGAATTTACTCAACGCCGCAATCAGGCGGCACCGCGTTGTGATGGGGCCAGGCACTTATTACATGTAGTGTCCCCTAATAAATTACTATAATAATGCCAGAAAAAAAAAACAATGACGTAAGAAAAAACACGATTGAATACATCAGAAGAACGAAGGATTGATTACCATTTTGATAAAAATGTTTTATAAATTGGTAGTTGACTTCACACTATCCTGCTACTCTAGCGCCATTTTGGACGAATTTTGAACTATTATTTATTTATATGAGATCTATATAATATCTAATTAACGCCATTTAGTAAGATAGAGGCTAGGCTAGATGGCGTTAAAGCATGCTTTAACAGACTCCTAAAAAAAGGAGGTGGATCTGAAGTCATAATTTACATAGTACACATAACTCAAGGAATATCTGTAACAAAAATGGAACTGAACAGGATTATAATTTTTGACGCTTTTAGGACGTGACATGGTGCGTCAGAATGATTGGTTGACTGTTGAATTCAGCATTGATTGCTTACGTAAAAATTGCTACCTGTTTGCTAGTATTTGCTACCATTTACCAAACAAATGCTATTATAAAAGATATCACTTTTTTTTGACCAGTCATTCTGACATCAGATTGTTTGGACAACGTTCATATTTTGCGAAACACGCACAATTTTCATGTTATTTACTAACCAAAATTTGCTACCTAATTGCTACTTACATTTAGATCAAAATCAACTCTGCAGCGTTACAGATCAAAAAGTTTCGCGTATAAAAATTTTATGAACTACTTACAACATGACCACCTGTGCGTATCAGCAGAGCAATCCAAATCTGTGGTGTATTTATGTTTGTGTCAGGCGCTCCTTTTTTAATAGGGTTTGGATCCGTGTCTTAGTTAATTAGTATAAATACAAAACGGAATAAATATATTAACTATTTATAGAATGAATACGGGCTTTTATTAATATAGGTAAAATATGAGCTACTCTCAACACACGCAACATACAATAGATTGGTAAATCCATATTAAAAAAAAATTGAAGTAACCACATTTTAATTACTCATTCGTATTTTGCCATGTAACTCAGTACTACAGAACAGAACATTTATGATCATTGTGGTTGTAAATGTACATGTTTCCTTGTTCAACTAACTAAGTGTAATTTTGTGTATGTCACTTTTTAATTAAATCTGAAACAAGTTGTTGGTGAATTTTGATAAACTGAGTGGAATTGTGTGTTTATCACTGTGTAATTAAATCGGAAACAAGTTAACAGTGCAATTAAAAATAATGAAACGAGGAAGAAAGTTTGTAGTGCCAATAGAGGAACAAAATACTATATTATCACATTACAAAAAGTATTTTAATAGCGTTAATAATATACCGTCGCCAAATGATCCATTATTTACAGAAATTAGAAGCGCCTTTTCAAATAAAATTTCGACAGCTGCAATTTATTTATATGTGAAAAAAAAACAAGCATTTTTTTGATATTTCGGATTCTGATGAACGTGATGTGCCACAACAGACATTAAGTCTTTTCTTAAAATTGATTTCATGTTAGACATATACAAATGGGAAAAAATTGAACCAATAAAAAAGTGTGTTAAACTCAACCAAGGTTCGAAATCGTTAGTACGAACTAAAAGTCTGCTGCCAAAACACCAGTGGGCTCACATAATACGTGAAGAATTATGGAACCAATTAAGGAAACCATGTTCATGGATATTTACTCAGTACTCTATTGAGAGTGACGTAAAAATAACTTGCAAAGGGTTCTGTAAACAGTGTAAAGCAGTAATAAAGATTAAAATACATTGGCCAGTAGACAAGATTGCCCATTGCGAAGGTATCATAAATAATTTCAATGAAAAGTTCGTTCACACTATATAAAAAAATTAAACTATCTCCTGTTAAACGTGTTGATTTGTCAATTGATCTCAAACATGAATCTGCAATTGCATGCCGCAATAAAATGGCTTCTCAGATGATGAAGTCAGGTGAAACTGAACCACCACATCTACCGACTGTGGGTTGCCTGCGTCAGATCAAATGTGAGGAAAAACGGAGTTCCTATTATGATTCCAATCCAATTCTATCATTATGGATGATGACTCAAATATCGCCGTATAAGGAAGCAATCAAACACATTTCATTATATCCATTTTATGTATTTTATTGGGATCCCATTCAAGAAGTTTTTTGCAAAGAATTCAAGAAAAGAGACAAATTAATACTTAGTATCGACGCTACTGGTCGTATATTTAAAGAATTTGCGCCATCCCATAAGCTTATATTTACCAAACATCTATTGTTGTACGTTTGTGTAATGAAAACCAAGGAAAATGAAAGCAGTATTCCCGTGACGCAGATGATCTCTGAAAGTCAATCGTTGGACACAATTTATCCAATCCCAAATGAAGTCAACATAGATGTCTCTTCAGCGTTGATTGGAGCTGCAGTGAAGACTTTCACGAATCATGATTCTACAGCAAAGTATTCAGAAGATGCGTACAAAAAATTAGAAGAGGGACAAAAACCTTGTGACTCATGCTCATGCTACATACGTATTGATGCGAGTCATTTCGTGAACATTCTGTTTAACTTATCTTGCTTTAAGCACGTTGATTGCAGAGTAAAGTTTTTTTTATTTCAAATGCTTAATGGAGTTAAAAAAATGTGAAAACTATGAGACAGCGAAAAATATCTTATCTGATATCATAATTGTGATTCTGAATGAACGTCATGGTTTAGATAAAAATGTTATCCCCACGAGATGTGAACAAGCTAAAACGAGATTGAGAAAATTAAGTTTATTACAAACAAACGACACAGAAATTGAAATTGATGATAATGATAAGTTAAACACAATTAAATAATAAATAAATAAATAAATAACACAGGGACAATCTTACACAAATCTACCTAGTCCCAAACTAAGCAAAGCTTGTACTATGGGTACTAGGCGACGATATACATAGTATATAGATAAATGATAATACTTAAATACATAGAAAACATCCAAGACCCAAGAACAAACATTCGTGCTCATCACACAAACACTTGCCCTGGCCGGGATTCGAACCCGGGACCGCCAGCTTCGTAGGCCATTGTACAACCCACTGAGCCAAACGTGTCGTCGTGAAAATTGATGAGACAGATCAATCGATATTTAAGGAAATTTTGGGAAACTCCTCCCGACCTACTCCCGGATACACTCCCGAATTGAAAGGGAAAGAAAATTTAAATTTGGTGTTTCGAAACTGGTTTACCAATAAAATCGAATCAGAAAAATTAATTATCACTCTTAGTGACGATTCCGATCAGGGTGATCATGAGAATTTATATTATTTTCCTGCTTTGATTCCTACTCTATCGCGTTTAATGGTTCAGTTTCCTTTGTGGTCAAATTTCATGAAAAATCTTTACAGTTCCGATATTGTTAAACCAACGTCCTCTAACGTAGAGTCATACTTTAAAAATATCAAAAGGTTACTTTTGACGGATTGATACTAAATTTAATAGACTACGAGCAGATGAATTTCTAATAAAACATCTCGAATTTCTTAAAGGGGAGCTAAACATTGCAATAAGTAACCTACCTCACAAGAAAAAAGTTAACAAACAAACGTCAGGAGAATCAAAGCAGGATGGTAAAATTCTCAAAAGAAAAATTCAATCGACTCATGATTTTACTGATGATTCTATTTTCACGGAGTTGAAAACTGGAAGGGAAAAGCCACACAAAAAAATAAAAATAAACTAACAGCAGCTAAGGTTTTATTATTATCGAATGGAAGTAGATTACAAATTGGTAATACCAGGATTATAATAACTAATACTTGTGCCTTAGATTCAGTATCTCAAGCATTGCCTATTGCATATATCGATGTCTCATCTCTCATATATTGCATGTATCTTACAGTCGTGTAATACGAAATAGCGAGCACATATTTTGTCAATTTATTAGTTGATAAAAACACTGAAGACGTGTACACACTTCGATCTGAAATTGCACAAATGTATTTCCAAAAAAAACATTATATAGTTCGACAGTTGAAATCAGTTGTGATTGCAATGTTAACAATATATTTGAACGCATATTAATTGACTGCATATATACTGCCGATGGAGCTGAATCGTGTTCCAATGTAGATTGTCCAATCAATAAATTAACTAGAAAGGTACCAGTTCTGAATGTTGATATCAATAAGCGAATAAATGAGTTACAAGAAGTTACAGATGGAATAGTAAACAACAATGAAATTCTGCGATGCCGTAGATCTAATTGTAACGGTGTAAAATCGTCGACGATGACTTTTCATGACATTATTGCTTTTGAATTCAATTCAAACGAAATTATTTATATTGGTGATGCGCCAGAAGGGCTTACTTTGAATAATATTGATTACAGGTTGCTTTCAATGATTGAATTTGTTCCACCACAAGCTGCGGGAATTGCCCATTATAAATGTCATTGCAAACGAGGCTTTGTATGGGAATGCTACGATGATCAAAAATCAAGAATAAGTAAGAGTTATAAAAAAATGATTCCTCATTGTATATTGTACGCAAAAAAATCTCACTGAAGTTTACTTGCTTAATAAATAAATTCGATTTTTCTAATTCATAATTGATTTCATTTTTAGTGGAATTAAACCCTTCGGGCCTTCGCCCACGGCGACTTTTTGTAGCGATGCTGTCGCGCGTTTCAAACACGCGACAGCATCGCTACTAACGCGCGTTAGTCGCATTTGCAACGCGCTACAGAAGCGATGCCAACGCACTACTAACGCGCTACCGCATCGCGACTGTATCGATGCAAACGCGCGACAGCATCACTACTGCAGCGCTACAAAAAGTCGCCGTGGGCGAAGGCCCTAATACATATGCTAAGATTTTTTGGTTTGTTATCTATTTAAGAGTTAGATGTTGCATTGTTTGAATTATTTATTATTTAATACACCACAGATTTGGATTGCTCTGCTGAAACGCACAGGCGTTCATGTTGTAAGTAGTCCAAAAAATAATTATACGCGAAACTTTTTGATCTGTAACGCTGCAGAGTTGATTTTGATCTAAATGTAAGTAGCAATTAGGTAGCAAATTTTGGTTAGTAAATAACATGAAAATTCTGCGTCTTTCGCAAAATATGAACGTTGTCCAAACAATCTGATGTCAGAATGACTGGTCAAAAAAAAAGTGATATCTTTTATAATACTGAGGTAGCAATTGTTTGGTAAATGGTAGCAAATACTAGCAATTAGGTAGCAAATTTTGGTTAGTAAATAACATAAAAATTATGCGTCCTTCGCAAAATATGAACGTTGTCCAAACAATCTGATGTCAGAATGACTGGTCAAAAAAAAGTGATATCTTTTATAATACTGAGGTAGCCATTGTTTGGTAAATGGTAGCAAATACTAGCAATTAGGTAGCAAATTTTGGTTCGTAAATAACATGAAAATTGTGCGTCCTTCGCAAAATATGAACGTTGTCCAAACAATTTGATGTCAGAATGACTGGTCAAAAAAAAAAGTGATATCTTTATAATACTGAGGTAGCAATTGTTTGGTAAATGGTAGCAAATACTAGCAAATAGGTATCAATTTTTACGTAAGCAATCAATGCTGAATTCAACAGTCAACCAATCATTCTGACGCACACACATGGTACCCTGACTACTAAACTTTGTGGACTTAGAAAGATACTAATATTTACTTAATAACACGCTTTTATTAGGTCGACCTGTATGTAACTATGTAATGGAATCTAAGGTAACTAATTTGAACATCTTCCAAGGATGGTAGCGTCATGAAAATTGACAGCTGTATGTAGTTCTCATGACAATACAATAGTATGGTACTGCCTAACTGATCTGATGATGGAGCCGGAAGATATGAACTGAAACTTCATGATGGAATATCGTATCATAGCTGTGTTTGGATTTGTTAGAAAAGTCTTGTAAAGCGTGTTTTTCTAATGTTTTTAAATTATTAATTTATTTTACTGGTATTCCTTAGGGATGTAAATAATCCAATTATAACATAGCCATTTATCGACCGCTTCCACAAAAACTTATTTCGAAAAGTAAAAATCGTGAAATGGTAGATTTTACTAAAAACTCCCACATATCTATTTATATATATTTTTTATTCATATACATATAATTTGTACATGGTGTTAGTTTGTCTATCTTCCTTATATCTTCACTCACTTGCTCAAAGGTTAACTGGAAGAGATCCCTAATAGGGATAAGTTCGCCTTTGTACTTATATCTTTTAAGTATATTATTTTTGTAACTGGTTACTATGTACAATAAAGTGTTTACATACATACATATACATACATTTAATGATCTCGTATACTCGGTTATTCTTAATAGGTGATCATCAGGAACCAATTTTTCTAAGTAATGGATGACAGTCCCGTTCGGTTAAAGTCATAATAAGGTAAATTAAAACAAGCTTTTCTTTGATGAATTCATTAATTTGAAATCAATTTTATCATATTCGTTGTCACCCTCACCCTACTAATCTGTATCTGTGAGCCTACAACCTCTTCAGAAAATTAGTGCCAGATAATTTATGAGTAATAATTTGTCAATCTTGTATAATGGTAGGATCATAACCATGTATCCAGTGGCTCTTAGTTTTAACTATGCTTTAAATTTATTAAACAGTAAGGTCATTGCGTGGGACCTTGTCTATTAAATTTAATTTTAACTAGATATTAAAATTTTACTGCTCCTGATCAGTTGCTCACCCATTAAGAATCATCGTCTCGAATCATCTACCCCCAATTTCGTTACGTAATACTTGGACGCTCCCTTTACAGACCACCTTGGATGATCAGTAATTATTCAGATCCATGCTGACCACAGTATTAACTGAACGTCTATCCTTCACCTGAAACAGGCATTAGGCCCCCATTTCTACAAGATTTGTTATTATTAACGCCTGTCAATACCGACCATTTGATAGATTTAGGTCTGGCTAGGCCTCCTTCTTACCAGTAATCGGATTCAGTGGAGGAGCACCCACAAACGCCAATGCTATCCGAGGACACTAAGTGTTGGGATGCAGTGCGCCAGGCACAAGAAATACGAAGGTAACTAATAAATAAAACAGAAGTAAAGCGTAGCGAAATTATGAACTACCTAGGACTGGAGTTGTTACACTACTTGACACTAGATGTCACTAGTAGTATCACCATACCATAATTTCAGAAACAACATTTTCACAAACAATCACTTTACTAACAACGATTCATAAACTATTAATTTCATAAACCTGTCATTCCCTAAAATGCTCATTTAGAAATACGTAGGTCACTCGATAAGTTTTGAGATGCTCGAAATTCGAAAATGGAACGCACCTGAATTATATGTTTTTAAAAAGCTAATTTATTTAAAAATAGAACACAAGTTGACGCTTCGCTCCAATTTAAAAAATGAATATGTTACAGTCATTTTTCTAAAGCGGTTCACTCGTTTTTTCTTTGTAACGATGGAGCTTAACCGTGAACATTTGCGGGCTGTGATATTTTATGATTTTAAATTTGGTTTATGTGAAAAATTGTGTTTGCAACGATCGCAGTCAGCGTTAGGAGATTGTGCTCCTTCATGGGCAACAGTTTTTAGATGGTTCAACGAATTTAAAAGGGGTAAAACCAGCCTCGAAGGTGACCACCGAAGTGGTCGCCCGCAAACAGCAGTAACTGCAGAAAACGTGTGGACTACTGAAATGTTGGTGAGAGAAGATCCACGAATAACATACAAAGACATAGAGAATATCTTAGGCGTCAGTTCGGGGAGCGTTAGCATCATTGTACATCAACATCTTGGAGTAAGGAAGCTCTGTTGTCGTTGGATACCACGTTTTACTCTCCGATACTGAGAAACAGGCTCGTGTAGATTGGTGTCGTGAGATGCGTCTACGATTCGACAACGGGAGATCGCGGCGTGTATCGGAAATAATTACAGGTGACGAAACATGGATTTACCGGGTCGGTCTTGGACTGTCTAGAACACAATTTGTCTACTTTTGATTTTTGCCTAGAGCTTAAAGTGACTACTGCATAATGGATCGAACACTCAAATCTACTAAAATACAAATTGACTAGTGCATATTTTTCCTACATAGCATAGTGGCATGAACCCAAACTGTCCGGACAGTCAGGTAGAAAATATATTTCCAACCTTTTAATATTTATCTGTCTGTCTAAATAAAGTACCTACTCATAAGTACTACTTATAACATATATCATATAAAGTAGGTAATGTGATGAACTAATGAAGACTAACCATAATATGTATATCATTTCACTGATAAGCACATTAGTCTATTATGGCAAAACACTTGTTAAACCTCTTTGTGTTAATTTTAGCATACTCGCCACTTATAATGTACTAATAGGAATATGTCAATTTTGACGTTGTAATAAAAATAGTGTTTCTGTCATGCGGCTGAACAAACGGCAAAATGAACGCAAATAAGTTATTGTTTTTACCAAATAAAAAAATCGTCTGGCGTGACGGGTACCGATATAACTTTGTATCAATAAATAAAGGGGGAAATTCATTTTGGAGGTGTTCGAAGAGGAATGAGTGCAGTGCAAGCATAACTAAGTAAAAATGACGAGGTGATAGTTCGTAAGAAACCGTCACTACATTCTTGCGAACCCAATATGGAACTGATGTGCAGAAAACATGTTCTTGAAAACGCCAAAACTTATGTATGTCAAAACATGTCAGGATTACAAAAAAACTATGAGAAAGCCGTGACCGATTTTGTAGCTGAGTACCCATCCGTTGATGTGCAATTTTTGCCATACGAGTCGGTGCGAGAGAATCTACGTAGGGCACGACTCTCGTACTTGGATGTGGTGAAAACAGAATTTGCGAAATCCGTCTTAGTTTTGTTGCCGGATATGATTAAGAAAGACTTTCTTGTATTAATTTAATATACAGCAATCGATCGTCTCGAAAAGTGCTCCAGCTAAATGCGTCCCAAAATAAAATGGTCTTTGGAGATGGAACTTTCAAAGTAGTGCCGAAACCATTTTATCAGTTATTTACATTGCATGTGGACTTAAATAGCTGCAAATATTGCAGTAACGTCAAACCGGCAATTTACGCGTTATTGCCAAATAAGAGCACAACTACATACCTAGCATTATTTACAATCCTGCGTGATATGCTGAAGGTTGATATTAGAATATACAAATGTGACTATGAAATGGCCCAGGTAACGGCATTTAAAACGGTTTACCCAAACGGAAAAGTCACGGGGTGCTATTTCCATTTTTGTAAGTCGGTTTGCGATAATGCTGAAAAGAAAGGGTTGACATTAACACTTTCCGCTAAAGAAATAATCTCGCTAACACTGAACTTGCCTTACCTGCCATCTAACTTAATTAGGCAGGCATGGGACAACATTGTCCAGAATGGACTAAAATGCAATGAATTTAATGCATTTATTGTTTATTTTGAAAAACAATGGCAAAAAAATACTGCTTTGATTTCTTGTCGTCAAGAGTTACACAGGACTACAAATACATTGAAAGCATGGCATCGTCGTTTGGGTGTCCGCATGAACAGAAACCCAACTCTGATTAAATTTCTGTTTAAGCTGAAAAGAGAAGCAAGATATCAAAGCATGTCGATGGCAGGTGTCTTCTTGAAACGAGAGAACAAAAAAAGAAAGATATTCTTTTCAATAGAAGATACGAACGGGAATTGACAAAATTAATAGAAAAAGAAATCGCACCAATCGATATTTTAAAAGGTATAAAAGATATAAAAAAGGCGTTGCGATGAAGTACTATACCAATGTGTTTAATAAAGTGAAGACTCCTTTTAAGTTATAAGATATAAAAAAAAACGTTGGGATGAAGTACTACGTGTTTAATAAAGTGAAGACTCCTTTTAATTTATTTAACTTCCAAATTACCTTTTTCTTATTTGCTGCACATATATTGTGTATGAGTTAACATAATACATAAATTATTTGATATTGTTCAGTATTTTCATTTTTCACCTCGCCTGTACATTCAAAAACAAAAGACAATAGTTGGCAAAATGTGTTCTAGGTTTTTTCGGTACTAGTCAATTTGTGTTTTAGTAGATGTGAGTGTTCGACCCATTATGCAGTAGTCTAGACAGTCCAAGACCGACCCACTACAAAAACCTCGTAACGTCGACAAAAAATGGCAGCTAGTTTCTTTTCACGGGGCGGACATTTATCAACATCAATGCTGAAAAATTATAGGTCAGTCAACTCTGATTGGTATACTACAGTAGCATTGCCGCAAGTTTTCAAAGCAGTGCGAGAGAGGAGACCAAAGACTGGACTTCGGGGAATCTTGCTGCATCACGATAACGCCTCTTCACATACGTCCCTCAGAACAAAGGCGTTTATTGAGAAAGCTGGGATAGAAACCTTACCACACCCTACAGTCCTGACTTAATTAGCTCCCTGCGATTTCTTTTTGTTCCCGGTGGTGAAAGAAAAAATAAAAGGGAAGTTTTTTTCGAGTGCTGAAGAAAGCTGCAGCTATTTAAGCAATTTCGGACCTATCTGATGAAGACTGGCAAAAGTACTTCCAAAGTTGGTTCAGACGAATGGAACTTTGTATAGAGAGTAATGGAGAGTATTTTGAAAAAATGTAAAATAAATAATACTAATATCTTCAAAAGTTTTTTTTTATCTCAAAATTTATCGAGTGACCTACGTCTTTTTGTCTTCAGCGTAGTCGGGTAAAAAGTATCCTATAACCATCAGGAGATACCCAGCTACTCGTATACCAAAAATTATGGAAATCTGTTTAGCCGATTTTGCGTGATGAAGCCACAACGACACATACAAACATACATAAAATCCAAAAAATATATTCACGTTTTAGTGACATCCAAACAGTCCGTAACAATCATTTTTTTGAAAATATCTTCAATGTACTGACATTTCATTTTTACAACTTTATAATAGTTATAGATTACTCGACAAATATACATTTAGTTAACTTTGACGCTTTATAAACATATTGAAAGACTAAGTATTATTTAAAATCAGTTAATTTGCAAAACTATAATTGATAAACAATTGTTTTGTAGGTGATTGACGCTGATCGTTTCCCAAGAAACGGCATTCGATTGACGTCAGAAGGTTGTTCTGATAAGAACAGTTTTGTTGTCCGTAAAGACGATACGCAGTAGACCAGCACCATCTTCGATCTTCAGTTCAGCGACATGACGAGCGACGTGTGATCACCTCGGCAGCAGCAGCGGAAAAGGCCGCGCGCCTACTCGCGAATTATTTTATAGGCGCGCGAGAGTTTACGCACACAGTCGCAGATCGCGTGATGTCATACGATCTGCGCGCAACATCATGCTATCTATCTTTTCTTATCGCTGCGGTACATACACTAACTATAATGTAAATTTTGTAAATATAATAGGCTAATTTTTGTAAATAAATAATTCCAATATTCTACTGTCAACGGGTGTTTAACTCTCCAACCTATCTTCCCTAAAGTTTCATAAAAATATTTCTATGTAACGAAACGCGGGTATGAAGTTTATACTCGATCTTCGTAATTTTATAGCACTACCCACATTTTGCCGTTACTCCCGTTTTATTGTAGTGTCAGTCATTGAAATTACTGTCGTTTGAAATAATTGTGTGTGAGTTATTGTTGAGTCGATAGCATTTTGACATAGTCAGAATAAAAACCTAACATAACCCACAGTTTTCGGCTTTCGACTCATGTTTTTTGTCCATTGTGTACATGCAAGCAAGCATTTTGACGCTTCGCTCGCTCCGCTATAGATGGTCAGAATACAAACCTAACCTAACATACAGTTTTCGGTTTTAGACCCATGTTCCAGTAAAACGGCGAAATTTGGGGTAATCCCTTGACTGGTCTAGTAATTTTTTGTCTAATTTTAGTTTGTCCTACAACTTTTACCATAGTGAAATATTTGTCTAAAGTCAATTTGTTTAATTTAATTAGTATTAGACGTTATAATATAAGTAAAAACGTTATACGGATGCGTGATTTTTAGGTAAAATAAGAATCGACAAAGTGAGATAACTGCACGTATGAAGAGCGCACCTACACACCATGATGATTTAATAAACAAAGTGTTTACCAAACAGAGCATTTTACTAACGTTTTTTTACCATGCGTTATTTTGTTCATTGCCGTGAATAATAAACGAATAATTTGACAAATAATGTCTGGTAATATGAAGTTTTATCAAGTAAATAATTCGTATCATGAACTATTTGTAATAATAATTTATGCAACGTCTAATTTGGGAATAATTAATTTGCATAACGTTGTTTGTAAAATGAATATTTATGAAAAGATGTTTAGCAAATGATTGGATACCCCATATAAGGCTTCTAAACCTGTCTTACTTACTACCGAGGATCATTAAAACGAGGTCTGTAAATTGCCATTTGATGGTCCCCCGATTGGAAAGAGATATTCTGGCAAAAACTAGATTGCGCTTTAAAACTAAAGATTTAACGCTATTATAATTGACGACCGGTTTGGCTCAGCGGAGGTAACGTTGCCTGAGAAGCTGGAGGTCCTGGGTTGAAATCCCGGTAAGGTCAAATATTTGTGTGATGCGCATAAATATTCGTTCCCGAGTCTTGGATGTTTTCTATGTATATATAAGTAAATATATCGTCGTCTTGTACCCAGACAAAAGCCTTATTGAGCTTACTATGGGATTAGTTCGATTTGTGTTAAAATGTCCTGTGATAATTATTTAATTGACCATTTATAATTTAACAAAGAAACAGTAGGACATTTAAATTTGAATACCGTGTCACGCTTGCGGAGTTAAATAATTGTAAATCATGTTTTTTATGATAAATGGCATTGTCCATATCGGAGAACGGCATTTTGTATGGAGATTGACAGTCCTCTTGTGTTAAGTGTCCTTGCTTACTAACTAAGATTTTAAAATTGAGACTCATGATAAAAATAAAAAGTATCCTATAACTATCTGTGGATACCCAGTCACCCTTATACCAGAAATAGTTGAAATTCGTTTAGCTGATTTGGTGTGATGAAGCCACAATCAATCAAAGGCCTCTTAGTCTTTTACGACTATTATTGAGACAGTGTCATGTCGGAAAACAACGTTTTTCGTGGCTATGTAAGCCAATCCGTATTGAACGGCACACGCGACCACAGGCTTGACAGATGTAAGAATGGCCTGTGCGCGGTGAACCAGTGCCGGGCCTATGTCTTTTTGCACGTTTGGTTGCGAGAGTTTTGAACCATGCTTCATCCAAAATCTTGCGGCCATCCAAAACCAGTTTGCGCAATTTGTCCCTATCTACTGCGCACTCCTCCCAGTTGTGGACACGGATGTCAAACGCTTGCATGTCCCGCTTGGCACAATCTTTATAACGCAGCATCGGGCGACCGATGCTTCTTTTGTCGTTAGCTACAGCACCGAGCATAACACGCCGCAGCAAACGTAATGGCTGCATGCGATGCACATGGGCTAGCCAACGGAGTCGCCTATGATTCAGCAGTGCAAAGAAGCTGGGAAGCTGTGCGAGCTCAAGCACCCTTTCGTTTGGGACCCTGTCTTTCCAGTTAATACTCAAGATGTTACGGATACAGCGCATATGGAAGGAGTTGAGGCAACGGTCATGCCTAGCGTACGACGTCCAGGTTTCAGCACTGTACAAGAGTATGCTCAGAATGCACGTTTGATACACGATCATTTTGGTCTTCCTAGTTAGGTGTCTCTTTTGGCATACCCTTGTACTTAGCTTCCCAAACATCGTCGCCGCTTTGCCGATTCGGACATCAACCTCTGCATCCAGTGAGAGATTGTTCGACACCGTTGACCCGAGGTAGCAGAATTTGTCTATCGACTCTCCAGTGATACGTGAAGCCACAAGGACATATACAAACATACAATAAATCCAAAAAAAATATTAGTGATTCAGTAACCTCTAAATGTTACAAGAAGTTACAAGAGTTCGTAATGTAGGTACAGAGATATGGATTTTTAAGCGCTGCCGCATACTATAAAGTGTTACTTTATTAACAGTCGAAAACAACCTCATAATAGCCTTGCAACGCGGGCAAAAAGTAATTTTTTTAGCCCTAATATTATGCGGCGAACGCCTGACATTATATAAATAGTACGGCTACCACCGCGTGCTGGCGGTTCAGTATCTCAATCATACTTACGTTACTCTATATTTTTTTGTATAGAAGATATGATCATTTAACCCAGGGGTTCCCAAACATTTTTTTCTCATAGACCACTTTCAAAAGTTAACTGGTTCTGGTAGACCCCCTACACCACATTTCTACCATATTCCCAAAACTTGACAAAAACGTAAAACGGTAAAACGTACCTGGAGGCGATCTAACTATGGAAATTGGGTAAGGGCCAAAAAATTCACCATCGTTAGTGTAAGTAATGTTAGCCATACAAAACCACAATGAATAAAGTTCCGTTGCGACACAATAATTAGCCATACAATGGTATGGTTAATTTTCGTATCACAACGAAAACTTTCATAAAAAAAATTGATTGCGTGAGTTAAGCTGGCAAACTTTTTGATCCTTACCCAATTTTCGTTGTGGCTGAGTTTCAATCACGAACTAACAGATTTAGAAACAAAAGAGAATTGATTGGTGTAAGCATACATCGCGTATTTGACGGATTCAATTTTAAATTGATCAGGTTCTCTTTTAATCTGGAGCAGAAAGTCTAAAACGGATTCAAAAAGTGAGTAAAATTTGTTAAACACGCACCTTTCGACAACCAGCGTACTTCAGTATGTAAGAGCAATCGTTGGAAATGTTCAACTTTTTCATCGCACAATTGGGCAATTAAACGCGTATTTAACGCTTTGCTTCTTATTTTTAACCGACTTCCAAAAAAAGGGGAGGTGATATGTTCGAGTTTGTATTTTTTTTATGTATGTTCACCGATTACTCCGCCAATTGTGGACCGATTTTAAAAATTCTTTTTTTATTCGAAAATCCGTTCAATACACTCCCGAGGTGGTCCCATTGCCACCAAGTTGGGATCTGATGATGGGATCCCAGGGAAATCGAGGGCAATCCTCAAATTTTTTAGGCACTTTATAACGTTTTTCATATATTTTCTTAAGCTATTTAAGTATTTGTATATGGTAGTCATCATCTCATCATGCTGAGTTGATGACGGAAGGTACAATGAACTAACCAACTTTTACATTTCTTACTTCCAAAGACTCGAGATGCGTGCAAAGTGCCCAATCTCCCCAAACTTCCCATTCTGGGCTCTACAAAATACTTTATATCACTACTAAAATCCATCAATAAAAAGCAAAAATAAAAAAAATATAAATAAAAAAAGAACCGACTTCAAAATAAACTAAAAAGCCATAAATAATCTTTCATGTACGGTACGGATCACATTTGAATCACCTTTTGAAGTCGGTGCCAAACCTGAAGTAAATAAAGTTCTTTATTCAACAAAAATACGAATTACTATGACTAAATATATATGAAGGTAGATAATAACTAAAGGCTCGTCGCCGCGGTTCTTAATAGTAATAAATGAATGGTTTGGCACCGACTTCAAAAGGTGATTCAAATGTGATCCGTACCGTACATCTGTTGCCGCCGAAGTAACGTTTGTAAACGGAATCGATTTTCCTTTAAAAAAATCACCCAGGATATTAAATATTGATTCACCTTTAGTGTCCTTCTTCAAAGTTTTGGCGAATATTAGCTCTTCATGCATTTCTTCGTTCATAACGAATCGAACATACGCCAATAATAATGCTTTATTACCAGGTAAAGTTGACTCGTCCAGTTGAATAGAAAAATGAGTTGTTTGCAGATAATTACACAAGAAACTTTCAATATCAGAGCTCATTTCATCAATACGTCTTTGTATAGTGTTGTTACTCAAAGGAATTCTTTTGAGTATGACAAATAGAGATTTGTGCAGAACAGTTTTTAAAATCTCTTCAAAAGTGGGGCAATCCTCGTTACTTCAATCAGCCATTATGGTTACTTTCAGACGTTGAAGCGAACATACTGTGCACGGTGGGTCTCCTTTCATATCTTTCCTTCAATGTTTGAAAATAATTCAAATCCCTACCTATTTTATCAGGATGACACCTTCTTAGATGATCTGCCAGCTTCGATGGTTTGATAGATTCATTGCTCAAAACTTTGTTGCATAAAAGGCACATGCGCTTCTTTGCGTTTGATGGAAGAAAACCAAACTTTAAATATTCGACACTGTACTGCAGACATTTAATTTTCTTCTTAGATTCCGCCATGTTTCGTATCAGTTACCTGTAAGTAAATAAAAAAAAACTTGGTTTTTGTAATCATAACGCGGTCTTACTTAACAGGATATGGCTATTTTAAGAGAATCCGAAAGCATACTGATTTTAATTATTGAAAGCAATAAATAGCTAAGATGCTCAATAAAGTTTTATGAAAACGGCTGCACCGACTTTAATGTAATGTATTATAGATTTACTCAAGAATTATATTTTTATTTAAGTATTTCTTTAAATTCGATAGAAAATACTTTTAAGTAACATTTTGACATCAAAACTCCGCGATTTTAATTATTTATTTATTACTTTGATGTACGTTACGAGTACGTAAAGACACTTAAAATTTAGTAAGTCATCAACTCAGTAATTTATCATTAGCAACTACGAGGGACCTGAAATATGTACATATTCACAATCATGCGTCTCTCATATTATACACCGTGACCGTTAATAACCCGAAAGATTTAAACCACATATTTTTGACGACTGTACTAGTAAATAATGTTATATCAACATGGGTCTAATTATGTGTCTTAATTAAATTACTATTTCAGTACGAATTAAATCTTATTAAGTGCCCGCTTCTTTGTGAACAAGCCTTTAGGTGGGAATCTCAAGTTGAAGAACAGAGAGCGAGCATGACACTTCACGAATCGCTCCGAAATTATACGATGAAAGGCGAATGGCGTGACTTGTATTCCATGAATGACAAGAAGTGTCAAGTTATGTCTAGCACGATGTTTGTGTTGAAATTATTTTTATTTATTGGCACCACAAAATACCACAAATACTTATGTATCCAAACTTTATAAGGTGCTACGACATTAAAGTGCTCTTACATTATTATTGAAACTTTGTGTCTTAGGTATCTCTTTTTTTACTAACAATCACAACCATACATTTTTAGGCATGATAATATTCGAAGGAAATCATAATACTTATTTTTTACATCATACTTACCTCTTACCTCATACAGGAAAGGGACTTTGTTGTAACAGCGATCATGCTAACCTGTACCTACAGTAAAATAAACAGCAACATGAAACAGTTACACATTTTTATTACGAGTAATTTAATGAATTCGATTTTCAAAATGTCTACCGCTGTTTTCAGCACAAATATTCAATCTTGAACGGATTTCATGATTCAAGTTAACATAAGTGTTCTTGATTTCTTCTGAAACCGTTTGAATTCTTATTAACAACTCTTCTCTGGAGTTCACAGGTGTTGAGTAAACCTTATCTTTCAGAGTTCCCCATAGAAAGAAATCTAGCGGAGTTAAATCCGGTGACCGGGCAGGCCATGCTAAAACTTCGCTCCCACGGCAGATCCATCTCTCGGGATATTGTTGGTTCAGCCAATTACGAACATCCAAGCCGAAGTGGGCCGGGCATCCGTCGTGCTGGAACCCATAGTTCGTCGGGTTTCCAAATCGACATCTTCTAGCAGGTCGTTTAATTCATTATTTAGAAATAATAAATAGTTGTGAGAATTCAGTCTATTTGGAAATATGACGGGACCTATTTTTTATTCCCAATAATGCCAGCCCACAAGTTTACGGAAAATTTGTGCTGGTATGAATTTTCCCTTTTCACATGGGGATTTTCTTCTAACCACATATGCTGATTATGGAAATTAAAAACTTCCTCTCTCGTGAACAACGATTCATCTGTCCATAATATCTTATTTAGAAATCCAGGATCTTCCACTAATTTCTGATTCATCTTTTGGCAAAAGGCAACTCTAGCTAGCCCGTCATTGTTAATTAATCCGTGTACTTTCCTGTAGTGAAAAGGATGCAGGCCGTACCTTTTCCATAGCCTTAATACGAGCTTATAGTTAACATTGACCATTCTTGCTACAGCTCTTGGTGACAAAGTTGGGTCTTCTGTTATGATGTTCATTATTCTGTTCTCTGCTTGTTCATCTAGATTTATAGCCCTTTCTCTGTGAACTTTTCCAAGCCATTTTTCGCGAAACTGTCGATGGACATCTGCAAAAGTCGAATGGTGAGGTATACGACGGTTTGGGTACCGTCTTCGGTATTCGGCGACTGCCTGGAGCGAGTTCCCATCACAAAATCCGTACACGAAGTAGATATCTGTTAAATGAGCCGGAGGATAATGCGGCATAGCGAATATTATTTATTACAGTCAATAAAATATTCAATGTTATTTTATCTTGCGTGACAATTAGTTATCATTTGTAATGTGTCATTTTAGTTACAATCAATTTCAAACTAGCCAGTTATAAGAAAAACCACTCTCGCGACTTAGAACAGAACAAACCTAATTATCTCTATTCTCAGTGATAACAAGAAAGCTACTTGAGATTGAAGTGTGTAAGATAAGATATTATAATTATTCGGATTAATACACTACACTGTATTTTAGTTGCATGTTATATCCTTTTATCTCGTGATGAAAATATTTTCGGTAGTAAAAACTTTTTGTAGATAGATACCAAACTTCTTTATGAAACTGGCTAACAACCATACAGTTAGTGCATCTACGTGTAAAAGAAGTAGGTGGCTACGTCATGCTCACGCCCTTAAGGTGTGTTACACTGGAGATTTTTTAACTTTTGATTTGTTGTAAATAATTAATATCTCCTTAATTATGTGTTTTTGGACTATATGTTAACCACTCACTTGCTTTTGGATTTATAAAAAGGTGGCCTATATTGCTCTGTCTTTTGTGCAAATTTCCGCGAGATGCCGTGTTTTATTGAAAAATTCATAACATGGTTTCTACTGTATCATTTGCTATGTTTTTTTTTACACAAAAAAGCCAATGAAACAAAAAATCTGATGGTGTTACTTATTTTATGGTTTACTACATTGAAAATAATTATAAAAAATGCGTAAAACTGACACACTGATAAAGTTGACAAATTCAAACAGAAATATATTTTTAGAAAAAAAAACTTGACCAATAACATCCTTTTCGTTTACATGCAAAAAAAGAAGATTAGTTGATCTTTCATTTAATGCCAAATATTGTATAACTGTCCAAATAATATTGTATAGTAAACATCATTTCATTTTTAAGTATCTGACGCAAGACGGGGCGATTCTTTTTCTTTGATTCGTGATTTATTTGTGGCTAATTTAAAAACGCAAGAACTAAAATATAGTTCTAATTAGAACAAGCAACTAGTAATCATAAATTAAAATGGATATATTTTGCAATAATAACGTTAATTACGGTTCTAAGAGTCTAAATAACAAAAATTATGTACGTACCAACGAAGTTTTGGTTTTCAGCCGAACTAAAAACCCGTAAAACCACAATATCACACGACACAAACACATTATAATTCACAGTTTATACCTAGGAAACCACAATCACACAAAGAAAACCATTAACACATAGAATCACACTGATTTTAAGGTAAATAAACAAAGCCGTTACGCAAAAAACTAATAACGTGCCATGTTACCGGGGCAACTGCCGAACATGGCGCCCCGTTAGGGTCGATCACAACGGGCGCCGCCAGGTCTATGCAGTGTTTTAGAAATTGAGCATACGTTATTTTAAGTGTTACGGTCCATAAATAGTTTAATGTAAACAACGTAATATTTGCAAATGCTTTTAGCTACTTTTCATTTACTTTATGTTCGAGTCTTTACCTGTTATTAGGAACAAATCACAAAATGTACCAAACGCGATCGCAGCGCTTCAGGTGTGCACCCATGCCTTACAACGTCAAAGCGAGTAATTGGCAAAATTGCTTTTGGTAGCTACAGCTACCACCACCCGTAACCGTATTTACATGGACCGTTACTTGTTTTATTCGCTAATCCTGTGTAAATAAGTCATAGATGTTAATGATTTAATGTTTATTTATGAAACTTAATACTTCAACTATTTTAATAACTGATGGAGGAGATAGTTACGAGAAATATTCTTTATTCTTAAAAATGTTGGCCATTTCAATCGCAAGTCACCGAAAAAAAATCTGTCTTAACTACTTTGAAGTGAGATTGTAATTCATAATTATTCATTGGAATCGAAATATAGCTATAATCTGATAGTTGGATAAACACTAAATCGTTTTATGTCTATCTTTAATAATAAAATATAAATTTGAATCCTGACGCAACTTTACTTTTTCACAACGTTGAGAACGACAGCTATTTAAAAATATGTTTGTTTTATCATTTTGGCTGCCAATTTTTTTCTGCGTTGCCATCTTATTTGGGTATGTTTTGGTCATAGTTTAAACCGCTCCGAAACTGCCCTTCACAGATTAAAAATCAAAAATTGTATAAAGGTCCTCTGGTAGCTCTGGCTACCGAAAGCAATTTGTAGGTTATCAAAGTTGGTAGCTTTAGTTATCGAAAGCAAGTGAGTGGTTATATAACTTTATATACTCTAATTAGGCTCTAGTATCGTTAGCTTAAATCTTTCGGGTTATTAACGGTCACGATGTATATCTCTCCTTTAGAGAACTATCACACAGTCAAGTACTAAAAAAATACTAATAAACTATAACTTTTCTCGGTTGTCTGTTCTTTTATGGAAGTAGGTAACATTGGTACAGTTCAGTATTTAATTTTTAATACGTACCTATTACACGCAAACAAGACAAATATAGTACTTACAAAATAAAATAAAAGTTGTATACTCGTAACAAATAGACACATAATTTAGGTAGAGGAGACCGGGGCAAAACGGGATATCTAAGGAAAAAATATATAAAAAGAAAATTAAACTGTTTATTGGATTAACTTTTACATAGATAGCAACATGTATAAATCAACATAATATAATCAACTCGTTTTACTCGCTAAATCACCTGATTTTGGTTAATTAGGAACAACAATTAGGAACAAAATTTTCCCATCTTACCCCATAGCCCGGGGCATAATGGGAAATTGTACGGGACAAAAAGGGCACACATTTTAATCTGGCTGACAACGCTCACAAGTATGAACATCCTTATCATCTTCGTCAACCCCAGCACAAGAATTGTGAGCCCAGCCGAGGCAAACATTACAAATCACCCATCCTTCGACTGACTCTGAATACAAGTGCCCGCAGTAAATGCAAGCGCAGTCATTTTCATCTTTCACTTGGAATGAGTCCCTTTTTCTTTCTTGCGCTTTTTATTTTTATTCTTTCCATTTTGGCTGAAAAAACGAAAAATTATTAAAATTAAATACCTACAAAATTTTGAACATAAATCGTATAACAGGATACTATTCCGTTTTGTCCCGACCATTTTGCCCCAACGAATATTTTTTGCAATAATACAAAGCATTCCTAATCTAAAGCTGGGAATGTTATAAACAGTGTATAATATAAAAAAAAATATCTTTAGTTACGGTGCCTAGGTTAAAAATACTGTAAAAACATGCTTACTTACTTCGTAACACATCGCTACTTGTCGTACAACTTCGGAATATCATTCAAAAGTATTGAGTTTTTTCACTCAGAGCAGCCAAAACAAGCAGAGACACGTTTTTTCCACTGACCGGCGAAATGCGACTGAAGTTCGAACTAATGGCTCTGCCGTAGCTCAATAGCGTGCAAAACTCACGCACGCCAGCATATTTCCCGTCCTATCCCGGACTCCATCTTGCCCCGGACTCCCCTACTTACTTTTCCGACACGACTCTGGCAAACACGAATTTCGTTTCACTATACTTTTTTTTCGAAATTCCGGAAACAAATGAGTAACGTTTGTCCTTAGCATTCGTATTTATTGGTGGAAGAATCAAACAAGTGCATGCAAGATTGCAATTCCCTTTGCACGTCCGAACAAGCGTTGCGGTCGGCTCGCCGGCGCGACGGCGCTTTGCAATCTCGACCTCATCGCTTGTCGAACAGCTCGCTCGCGATCTGTTGCAGACTTGCTGTCGACAAGTTTTGGAGTAATATTAATAAAATGCTCGTTTAATTTACCGAAATTTTAATCGAGGAGCAGCGTAATAAGGCTATCATGATCAGGAATTTATCAGTCATCTAGGCTATAAAAATAGTACTAATAATAGTGTCGTTTTCGTTCGTTACTATTGAAACCAGATACATTTTCGTGGACCACTTACGAATTATGAACCCCCATTTTTTTGTCACACCAACGTAGACCCCCTTCGAGTCTCCCGTGGACCCTTGGGGGTCCACCTGGACCACTTTGGGAACCGCTGATTTAACCACTCGTGATGGTGGACGCATTCCCCACTGCTAAAGTTCATGCACAATGGTTAAATGTCATTTTGTACCATAAATTTATTGTTTATGTGTGTTTTTGTTTGTAAGTAATTTTTTGTTATTTTGCGCGTTTACAGAAATAGGAATATGTATTTCCGTAGTGAGCTGTGCGTTTACCTCCCCTCCCGCTTAAGTCGCATTTAGGAATTGTCGGGGAATGATACGGCTTGCCGTCTCCAGCGGCGGCGCATTGTTCTGAGTGGAGAAAGGATGCGAGTGCGACGACGACAACCCTACCAGCCTAGGATCATTTAAACCAGAGGACTGTTACTCGCTATACTTAATGTTATAATTCAACAAACAAACATAGTACCTACAGTAAAAATTAGTTCGTAAACAGCGAATAATAAAAAAAAGCATGGAAAAGTCATTGAAGTTTTTTCTTTATAGTTATTTGAATATGGAGTGCCCCCCGTGATTTATTTTATTTTATTATTTAACCATCAATCTAGGTAGCGCCTTACACAAGACACCTATCCTTATTTTATTAATGTAGGTACATCTTGTAGTTTTTGAGTAAAATGCCTGGGACATACGGACGGACGGACGGATGGACGGACAGACGGACGGACGGACATGACGTAACTATAAGGGTTCCGTTTTTGCCATTTTGGCTACGAAACCCTAAAAATGAAATGTCTGTACACACATTGTAGATATTTACAATAAACTAAGTCAAACGAACTATTTAGAGGACATTGTTTTTTTTTTTTTTTTTGTATGTGTCGTGGCTAAAACGTCTTAACGGATTTCAACTATGATTTGGTACACGGATAGCTGGGCATCCGCAGATGGTTATAGGATACTTTTCACGCAACTACGTTAAACCGAAAAAGACGGTTATGGCTTTTTCCCACTCCACGAACGAAGTTATGGGATCCTTCTAGTAACAAAATAAAATCACTTGGCGGCTGGCCTAAACCCGTCACCGATAATCTTTATTCATTTTATAGCCGAAATAAAGTAGGTATTTCGCATTTCGTCACACAAACTGCTAAGTTCGCAATATGTGGTTAAAGCATTGCTTGTTTATATGTGTCGGTAAGAATAATATAAATATTATCTAGTTACTTGAAATTCCCATTTTGATAAATGTCTATATGTTTAGCCCACAGTCATTACAGCTGTAATAATATATGTTTTTAATACATTTTATTATGCTGTCTCATCTTCCGTGAGTCACTGGCCATGGGGCCCGGACATTTGGAAGGCATGACTGGAGCCGAAGCCAACAGTGCAGAGGCCCTTTCGAGACATTTAATTTAATTTGCGATGCGGTATCAGTCGGGACTTATCCCTCTCTGCATTATTATTATTATAAACGCGCCTAATTTGATAGTTTTTTCGGTTTGGATCGGGGTACGCTTTTGACTATGTTCCCAGATTTGGCAGACTATTTTAGACGAAGTTAAACAGCTAAGTTATCGAAGTCCTAGTGACTAAACCGATCATAACAAGAGCAACTAAAGCGTACTACTATATGTGCTTCTGTTCCTAGAAACTCTTTAATTAACCTTTGCAGCTGTAGAAGCAGTCAAAATTGACATGAGGGGTTCTATTAATGTTGGTAAAGATGTCGCCGACGTTCTAGCGGATTATTTTAAAGAAGACTTCATCAAAGCAGAACTGAGTGGAAGACGAACCATGGATCCCACCTTCGAAGAGCTTCACAGTGCTATCAGTGGAATGAAACTTTGCAAAGGTCTGACTTTCTGCAGTGATAAGAAAGAAACATTCTTACTCGATTACCTTTTAGCTTTAACTAACGTCGTCAGATCAGTTTTTGATGGCGTTCTAGAAGACCAGCTGTGCATGGTTAAGAACTTTTTAAAAAGCGCTAAACTAGTGAAAAAAATTGTTAAGGACGCGGACTTGGAAAATGAGGTTTATACGTGGACTAATGTTCTCAAGAAGAGCAGTGCGAGTTTCCTTGAAAAAGCAATCAAACTAGTTGATACAGCTTCAAATGAAGTTGAAGACAAACAGGCGATTACTACATTGAGACAGAGACTGGTTATTGGGATAACCAAAGTTGAAAAAGAATATCAGGATAAACTTTGCAAGGATTTCGCAATCTGTCCATATCAATTTGACGCCAGCATTAATTTGCAACTACTGTTAAACCTAATCAAAACGATGAACGACACTAGAGTATTCTTCTTTTTACACCGATTCAAAAACACATTTCTACGCGCTCCGATATTTAAAGAATTAGGTCATGAAACGATGAAGACCTTCGGAGAGATTTTAAATGAAATGATGACCGTCGAAACTTTTGGAAAAGAGATAATATTGTCAATTACAGATGTAGTCCAAAAAAGATTGTCATTACTCGAGTCAACGGAAAACGATGCTCTTGTTCTTCAGACGATTCTAGCAGATCTAGACCATCTCTATATTAATAAAAGAAATGAACCAATTGAAACTTTCATGGACGTTTTTAAGCAGTGGTTGAAAACCCGGGATGACACAGTATTGGGCCCCGGTATGGAAGATTTGTACAATGGTCTGGCCTCGCATTTATCTGCTCAGCCATCTGAGTTGATTTATAAATTAAAGGCTGAAGCTCAAGTGTTTTTAGAACTAACAGCTTCTGCACGATGAGGTAAATATAGATTTGTTACAATTTGGCTTGTACTGTTATTTTTACAGAAATGTCGTCGAGACGTATTTTTCGCCGACTTCCAAAAGAGAAGGAGGTTCTATGTTCGACAGATTGTATATATATTTTTTTATGTATGTTCATCGTTTACTCCGCCAATTGTGGACCTATTTTATTTATTTTTTTATTTGAAAGGATATACTCCTGAGGTGGTCCCATTGCCACCAAGTTGGGATCTGATGATGGGATCCCAGGGAAATCGAGGGCAATCCTCAAATTTTATAGGCACTTATAACGTTTTTCATATATTTTCTTAAGCTATTTAAGTATTTGCATATGGTAGTCATCATCTCATCATGCTGAGCTGATGACGGAAGGTACAACTCCTTAATGGTTAAGAGTTAGAGGATAATTCTTGACAATGTTTTGTATATAGTTTACTAAAGTTATTCAGTTGTTTTCGTCTAGTTGCCATCATTTTATGATGCTGAGCTGATGATGAAAGGTACAAATGAATATGAATTAACCTACTTTTACATTTCTTACTTTCAAAGACTCGAGATGCGTGCAATGTGCCTCTTAAATCTTCTCATTCTGGGCTCTAAAAAATACTTTATATCACTACTAAAATCCATCACTAAAAAGCATAAAATATTTCTTTTTACAGAAAAAAGAACCGACTTCAAAATAAACTAAAAAGCCATAAATAGACTTTTGTGTACGGTACGGATCACATTTTGAAGTCGGTGCCAAACCTGAAGTATATAAAGGTCTTTATTCAACAAAAATACGAATTACTATGACTAAATATGTTGGTAGATAATAACTAAAGGCTCGTCGCCGCGGTTCTTAATAGTAAAAAAAGCGCCCAAGTGCAAGTCGGACTCGCCCATGAAGGGTTCCGCGGCCGTTTATACAAAATAATGCACTACAGATGAAAAAAAAACACTAACAAAAGAGCGTATCTCCCCGGTACTTACGTTGTTTTGCTGAGAAGCGCAGTTTTTGGCAATAACTTAAAAACGGTATGTCTGATGTTGAAAACAATTTTCGTTGGAAGTATTAATAAAGTTTGATATTTATAATTTTTTTCATATTTTTTGAACATACCGTTTAGAAAATAGAGGGGTGGGGGAGGACACAATTTTTGCTACTTTCGGGGCGAATATTTCGGAAAATATTCACTAAATCAATTTTTTTTCTTAGAAACCTTAAAATATTTTTAGAAGAACTGTCGAAATATATGCCACACATAGATATTTGCCGAAAAATATTTTTTTTCAGTTTCGGTTACATGTATGGAGTGCCCCCCCTAGAAATATATATATTTTTTATTTAACTATCAAACTAAGTAGCGGTTTATACAAGACACCTATGCTTCAAATTATATCAATCTACATCTTATAGTTTTTGAGTAAAATGCCTGTGACATACGGACGGACAGACAGACAGACAGACAGACAGACATGACGAATCTATAAGGGTTCCGTTTTTGCCATTTTGGCTACGGAACCCTAATAAATGAATGGTATGGCACCGACTTCAAAAGGTGATTGAAATGTGATCCGTACTCCTACACAAAAGATTATTTATGGCTTTTTAGTTTGGTTTGAAGTCGGTTCTGTTTTTATTTAAAAAAAAATATTTTTTTGCTTTTTAGTGATGGTTTTTTTTGTTGTGTAGGTATGTTTAACCACGTAAACCGGATTTTTGCCGTATTTTTTGTATTTGTTTTTTTTTAAATCTATATTCTGCTAATTGGTGTTAAATGCCTAGTTTCTAAGTTTGAAGTGTGGTCAAAATGGGACGAGATACGTAGTGGATTGACCATTTGAGAATGTTACCAACACAGGAAGTGGACGATTTGGAAATTGAATGTGGACGAAATGGGATTTTTGACGAAGTAGGAATGTGGACGAATCGATCCTACAGGCTGCGACTTCGTCTGCGGCTATTTCCTTTTAAGAGACGATTTCAAAATTGTTTTCGAATAGAATCTATGAAATTCGATATCTGTACCTATAAAAATAATGCCACCTCTGTGCAATATTTTAAGTTTTTAACCGCTATATGTATTTTAATGCAGAAAATATTCTCTTTTAAGCCTTTTAAGTAATTTATCATCAATGTTTGCTTTATGGTGAATTTCCTTTATGACGGATACAAATTTCCATAGACCTTGACTTCGTTTTGTTGGTTTTGAATCATAAAACGTATGAAATTCATCAACTGTAAACCTACCTTTAAAAAGTATATCGTATTTTTTCCACATTTTCCTTAATGAATTTCCGAAATTTAAGCACGAATTCAAGAATGTACAGATCAAGACCTTTCATATGATACCCCACTTGTCGTAGTGACTCGACTTTTAATTATTGTCTCTCCTCATATTGGTCATTTTTTTAGAAAATAAAAATATGCTTTATATTGTTTCCTTCGCAATACAAATTTCAAATAGATAGCATAAGTAGTTTTTGAGATATGACTTACTTGACTTGACTTAATGTCCTATGTCCCCTGGATGGGGCAGAGGGCGTCTACAGTAGATATGGCGCTCTAATAGTCGGACAGACAGACAGACAGACAGACAGAGTCGCACCATAAGGGTTCTTTTTTTACCTTTTGGTACGGAACCCTAAAATCACCGAAAAATCGAAACTAATTTGATAAATATTCCTATCTTAAACTGACTTGAAGCAAGAGCCAGTAAGTGCGTACTAGCGTTATATTGAGTTACTACTTTTTTGTTAAGGTAGTGACGAAATATATTTTGTTGTATGACATACCTTTAGAATGGATTGTTATAGTGACTACAGTAGTGAACACCTGGTGTGGTTCAAAAAGTACTATGATTCAAAATATTTCTTAAAAACTGCCTATTAAACCACGTTTCTCATATCGGAATCCCATCAATATTATTTTATTTTATTTTTATTATTTGCTATTATAGCGGTCTAAGTAATATACCTATATTATGTGAACATTTCAATATATTACTGTTCAAGAGCACAGCACTATCGTAAGACTGCCTCCTTTCGAACCGGACGACCGTTTCTGCCTCCACACCTGCTCGTCCCCACTTGTCCCGATACCAATCAACGTCAAGCCTGTCTGCTAGTTTTGCCGTAATACTGTCCACAATAATTAATAAAGTGTTACAAATGTACCTCATTGGACTTGGTATTGCTTTCCGAATCTATTACGATTAATTAATTTCTTGAAAAGTGTTAAATTATCTCAATGTATAAACTTCATACATAAAAAATATCCAGGCTGTAGGAAACAAAATCGTGTTCATGATGGGATTAGAAGCAAAGACCATCAGCTTCGTAGGCCATTTTACAAGCTAGTTACCATAAATTCCCGTTCTCGAAAACATTCTCAGAAGTTATCGGAAAGTTCTTATAAAGAACATTCTGCAACTTTGGAAAATTCTCATCGTTACAGGTAGTTGTGGGGTTTTATTGTATCAACTATTACTTATACTAGTATCAAGTCGAACCCGTACAGTTAGTGAAGGTTCGTATTTAATGGAAACGTCGAAAAACAAATATATAATTAATAATAAGGGCGAGAATTATATATCAGATTGTTATTCAAACTCGACTGCCTGTAGAAATTTACCGTCTTCGTGCACAGATAATAGAACAAGATGGTTCACTTGAAGACATTGGACTTTTTCTACGGAACGAGTAGTTTTATTAAAACAAAGTATCACCTACATTATTTTAAACTAAACAAAATATTTTATTGCGTTAATTAGACAGGTTACATTGATTTAGGTACTTCTTTAAGATCAGCCGTCGTAAGTTACTTAAGGCTTACGACGTAATTAAGATTAGCCGTCGAAAGCGGGCTGGGTGAAATATTAACAACAAATGGATGCCAATCAAGAGACAGGCACCTATCCACCCCGACGTTAAAAACATTACGAAAAGCACTACAATCAACAAAGCTTTCGCCAAAAGTATTAGACACGAGAGTGAGATTGTACTTAACTCTGATAACCAGTGCGACACCGTCGATTCCCCGAAGCACAGGAGGTATCACATAAGTATTATGACAAGTTTTGACAATACAATACGGTCGGCACAGTATTTCGTTTCTTCCATCCCTCTGTATCACGCATGTCATATCGTTGTTCAGATTCTTCTTTTCTATATCATCTTGCACATAATCTAAATTTCCATTGTACTCGGTGTCCCTCTTCTACAATCTTTCACATTCATACTTGACGCTTTTCTGGTCACATGACCTTCAACCCTCCTTTGACAATAGAACATCTGCTAGAATTTTGATTTGTAGGCGGTTTTAGTGACAAAAGTACGTAATCATAGCCCTGACTATTTTTATTCATAGGTTTAGTTTCGTTGGCTAAAGCGAGCTTCGACGAGCTGCTTGTCGGCCCAGTTTATTTTGACCTGCTGCTCTTATATATATGTATGGATAATTACTGAAAGGTTGACTTGTAGAAAATGCCCTATGGCATTGTGTCAGAAAGAGGGTTATGTTTTTAAGAGTACGTATGTCATCCAAGGCGCAAATGTTAGACACTGTATTGCAGAGTCTTTTATATTTGGTTTATGGTAAAAAAAAGGTAATTCTCGAAATTATACTGCAATAACAATCATTCGATATTATGCCAATATCCCAAAGCATCTCAAAAATAGACAAACGTACTCGTATACACACATACGCTTGAAAAAAATATCACCAATTATGACGCAGCAGGCAAAAAACATGTAAATGACCATTGTCGAGACCAAAACATTTGCACAATATATTATTTGCCTATTACTGGATGGATCCACGTAAATTAGTGGTGCGGAGTTCAGTAATAAACAACGTCACGATAAATAAATCACTGTGATCACCCGTCTAAAATGACGGTGACTCGGGACTTGCCACCTTATGTAGTACATAGGTCGTTTCTCCGCTCGCTTCAGTGATACAGAATAGATTTGACGATATGGAGTAGTGTTTTCAAGCGCTGTGAAGTGTCAATTATTATCAAAATAAATATGATCAAATAAACGATTAAAAACCCAAATATAGTATAAAAGAAATATATAAATGTCAATGGTAAAAAGAACGTGGGAGTTTAATGTTGCTGTAATAAACATACAAATATACTACTAAATAAGCGGTCGTATAAGAGCACACTATAAAAATATTATCATAAATAATGCCGATGGCGTAGGGTGATTACTGGGGCCCGTTTCTCAAAGCTTGGACCAGGGCCCCGTTTCATAAACCCTTTTAACTTGTATTCTAGATATTTATATTGAGTCTCTTTTTAATTCACATTGTTGGGAACAGACTTCCGCTTGTAATACAGGTTACAAGCGTTTATGAAACGGGGCCTGGTGTCGATAAAATGGCAAATGAACGACTAATTGTGTGAGCGAGAGGTGCGAATTATCTTCAGGTATAAACCTATGATGGGTTTCTGTAACACGTCTTAATAATAACGTTCAATATAACCTAACTTAACTTTAAATAAATATTGTTTTGTTGGTTCAGTGGGGTGTCCCGCTAATCGCATAACGACTATTGTCATAATATTGATGGTCATAACTCTTTGCGCATAAAATTGTTGCTCACAAAAGTTTAATGATATAAATTGTCCTATGTCATAATTGTTCCCTGTCATAATTGCACTATGTTATAATTGTTTTAATCCTAATATCGAATGTCATATAATGTTTAGTCATTATATCGATGATTATAATTATTTTTAGCCATTTAAATTATGTTGCATAAATGATGACAACAGACGCGTGCATATGCACATGCGTTTTATAGTTATTATACCGTTAGGAAGAACTGCGACAAAATGGAACATGGGTCATAAACCGAAAACTGTAGGTTAAGTTAGGTTTGTATTGTGACCATGTGTAGCGGAGTGAATGATGCGAGTGGAGCGTCAAAATGCTTGCTTGCTTGCGTGAAGGTTGCTTAAAACAGAAATGAAAAATGATATTTAGTATTGTTTTCATTTACTCAAACGTTAATCATAGCAATGCTGTGAACAAGGCCATTGTCTGCTAATACAAATAAAAATATTGGGTCAAAAACATGCTTACAGTTTATGCGCAATACTATTATGGCGATTGTATACTAATAAGCTTTGAAGCGTTATGCGCAAAACCAGTGCCCATCCATACTTACGCTTAAAGTTTTTATGCGCAAAAAAATTATGACTATTACATTGTATTCTCTTAATCACTTAATCGTTATGGTTAAAAACATTATGCTTAAACATTTATGACTATTAACCGTTATGTGTAATATTGCGTTTTATAGGCCAAACTAGTTATGCCGATCAACAATATGACTTTAATTTGTATGCAACCCGATATGGACCCTGTTCAGTGGTCATGACACTTAGTTGCTTAGGTAAGTCTCCAATGACTTGTGCCCTGAATGAAGTGTGTGTGAACAAAAATAGCTTACCATAAAAAATAACTGTACAATATAGTTTCTTCAATTTACTTACAAGCAATCTTTGTTCAACTAAATCTATACAATTAATGCTATATAGTCGTCGGTGTCATCAAAAGAAACTGACTAATG
Source organism: Hedya salicella (assembly GCA_905404275.2). Classification (NCBI taxonomy): domain Eukaryota; kingdom Metazoa; phylum Arthropoda; class Insecta; order Lepidoptera; family Tortricidae; genus Hedya; species Hedya salicella. The sequence continues at coordinate 83,972,873 of FR990096.1, forward strand.
TTCAAAATTTACGATTTTAGTAAGTTATGCTTGGCACCGACTCTAAAATAGCAATAATTATTGATTGTATTATCGTATAGATCGAGTTAAAAAAAGATTACTTGTAAGTACATTGAAGAAACTATATTATAGGTACAGTGTTTTTTTTTACTTTTTGTTTTTTTTCGAGTCGGTTTAATTTTATGCTTAATACAAAAAATCACGCTTATTAGTTAGGTAATAGTGACGTAAAAGTATATCTCGTGACGATTCCAACGAGCCCAAACACGGCTAGGCAACATTATTTTATTATGGCGAAACGGTTGTAGGCACCGTTATATAGTAAAATATTTCCAGCTACACCATCAAATCAGCTCGATGGTACGAGAATGGAAACATTTATGTTTGTGACTCTGAAGTTGCTTAACTAATAATCGAGATATCTTATCGCCACGCGTAAATCATTTATCATTGACGAGTTCCGATAGCATTCTGTGATCTTCTTCGTCAGTTCCATTTCACCAATTTATATTTTCTGAATGTAAATGCTTAATTTGTTTCTTAAAATACCATAATCGCTATATAGTTGCCTACTTATAATATTCGAGGAATTCCTTCGATTACTACTGGCATCAGATCTTTATTAAAATTATATATGAAATGAAATGAAATATTTATTAATAACAATTGTTACAAGTCGTGGATTCACAAAAATATATATAGTCATAATAATTAATTGTATGTAACAATTTTTACATTGCGAGGGGTAAATTAAGAAACTCGTCAAAACTGTAAAATTGTTCCTTCATCAACCACTTCATGAGTGTGTTCTTAAATACTGCGGTGGAAGCTGCATTCCTGATAGTGTCGGGCAAGCGGTTATAAACAGAAGGTCCCAGGAAGTACACGGACTGTTCTGACTTGACGAGCCTGTGCGGCTCCGCAACCAGTCTATCCGCGTGCTTATTGCCACGGAGCGGGTACCTGGTGTTTATTCCCCGACACTTAAAATAATCAACATGTTCGTGCGTGAATATTGCCATTTGGTAGATGTGTATGCACGGCAAGGGTAGCATTTTAAAATCCGCGAAGAGATCTCGCGCTGGGGCATCCGCCGGTTTGCCGGCCATCGCGCGAACGGCTCGCTTCTGCATGGAGAACGCACGTTTCCAGTCTGAGGCACAGGCCCACAGTTCTGTGCCGTATGTCAGAAGCGAGTGTACCGTTGCGAAATAACATTCGCGCACCGCAGTTTTTCCGGCGGTACGCGCCAAGCGCCGCAGCGCGAAACACGCGCGGCCGAGTTTCCCGCACAGTTCGTCAATGTGAGTCTCCCATGTTAGTGCGCTGTCGAGATGAAACCCGAGGAGACGTGTGCAAGTTTCGTGCTGTAAAGGTGTAAAGGGGCACCGTCTGCACACACTCTGAGGGGTGGGCATGGGTGTCCGTTTAACCTGAATGTCAGAAAAACAAGTTTTATTTTTGTTTAGTGCCAACCCATTGGAGCGGAACCACTCGCACAGTTGCTTCACAACATTGTTCAAAGCACCCTCCAACTCCAGCACTGTAGGAGTGCTGACGACAGCTGTGACGTCATCGGCATACATAAATATTTCCGCGCCATTTATCGCTTGCGGCAAGTCGTTCAGCAGTAGGCTAAAGAGGGTGTTGGAAAGGTACGATCCCTGAGGGACACCCATCAAACTGCGCGCTTCCGAGGAGACGACGTTTCCTCCATCACCGACCACAACCTGGGCGCTGTCGGTCATAAACGACAAAATTAGCTTGGAGGCGGGACCTCGAATCCCGCAGTGAGCGAGTTTGTCCGCTACGAGCGCGTGGTCGGCCGTGTCGAACGCGCGCGACAAGTCGCAGCACGCCACCGCCACATGCCGCCCCGCTTCTCTCGCGCGCACCACTCAGTACACCACTTCGCGTACCAGGTAGGTGGTGGACCGGCCCTGACGGTATGCGTATTGGCTATCCGATAATACGTTCCTTGCGGACCAAAACGCGAGCAGTCTTTCATTCAGCTCTACCTCGAAGCACTTACTTGGGCCGGGGACTAAGGATATCGGACGATAGGATTTTATGTAGGACCGACGTGGATATATCTCCTATCAAAAAAAAAGAATTTTTGATATCGATCAAATATCTATGAGTAATCATAAAAAAAATTGAAAAAGCAGGTTCCGGTGAATTGACAAACTCCTTTTTTGAAGTCAGTCAATCGCAATGAAGTCGTATGTACTGAGTAACTTTTACGTATCCCGAGTAACAGGCGTGTCAGTCATTTTTGAAGCCGAAAGTTGAAACGACAGTCACGTCTTGGCGATAAAAAATTGAAATCTAACGCTACTTCTCATCTCTACGTGAAAACATGTTTGTTTTGTTTTAACAAGTGATATCGACGTCAATTTCCATCGCAAACACTGTTAAACACACTGGATAATTTGAAAACTGATTGTTCGCGTGGCCGTGGCCACTTCCATAGCTGTTCGAATGATTTGGTTTGCTATTTACTAATTGTTAATTACCTATTTATTCTATTATTCCTACTAGCAGCCGCCCGCGACTTCGTCCGCGTAGTGTTTAGGTAAAAACAGTGCTATTAATCAGGAGAACTATTTTCTGCCAGTTGTCCGATGCTGTTACGTAATGTTGTAAAAAATACCCAGAAGATTTTGATGAAGAAGTGAGAAAATGGGGATTTTGAACATTATTTCATAAGGAGGCAAGGCAACACTGGCACTTAGTTTTAACGCCTGCTAGACTATGAGACGAAGAGACAGGCGAAGTTCCTGACACTGGCCAGTTCTAGAAGGTACCTCGCCGTTTCAAAAGGATAGTATTTTAAGGTATAGCAGAAGTAATTTTACATGTTAACGTCATAAGAAAACCAGCGTCATAATTTTACTACGACACCTATTTTTTGTCTCTCTCTCCCTCTCACTCTCCCTCCCTATTCCCTCCCTCCCTCTCTCTCTCTCTCTCTCTCCCTCCCTACCTCTTCGTGTTTTACTTTAATAATTCATTAATTAACACACAATCTATTTGCGAAATTTCAAATTTCTAAACCCAAAGAATTTATGTTCCATATACAAACTTCCATCCTTTGTTTTACTCCCTTCGGGGCTGAGTTTCGGATAATCAAGAATACAAGTTTCCAATCAATCTTTTAGCGAAATTGCAAGGCTGTAAGTCCAAAGATTTACGTTTCACATACAAAGTTCCATCCCTTGTTTTGCCCCGATAGGGGATGAATTTCGAAAAAAAGCTGTCTTATCCATATGAATTTCGAAAAATATTTCGTTATAAATGAAACCGGCTGTGCAAAAATCAATTCTCTAGCGTTAGTAGTTTCGGCTGTGCGTTGATGATGATGAGTCAGTCAGTCAGGACTTCTTCTTTTATATGTATAGATGACATTATGAAATTGTGTAATATGGAATACGATCGTTATGAACAACAATATTATGAATGGTAATTATTATGAAGAAAAATTTTAGGAGATACGTTTTCGGTCATCTAATAATCGAATTTGCAATTTTATATGAAGTTTGGCGCACCCATGAGATCGTGTCATTTTATTTTACCAATATTATTTTGGTCAATTTTTATTACCCAATTCAATTAGATTTTTGTCGTTTTATGTTTTGCCATACTAACAATTCATTTGTGTAAATGTTTATTGTCTACTGTTTTTAGCCTTAATAAAGCATTTGCTAAAAAATCAAATGCCTAAATATAATTTTCCGTAGTAATATTGTAGCGGCCAGTTAACTGCTACACTTGATTTGTAGTTTAGGGTATGTAGTTGGAGTTTGGTGAAAGATAATGAGAATTATAGAGAATGTATTGAGTAAACGTTAATACACAGTTAATAAGTTGGTTCTCTTTCTCTATGTGCGTTAAGTTCAACGTGCTTAACCAAAGTGTCTAAATATTATATTATTTATGTAAGTAATATTCGCTGCCGTGCGACTCAAAGTAGGTCGCAAGTAAGCACAAAGAAATGTACGGTGATGAAACCGTACATATTGGCAACCCTTAAAAGGAAAGAATAGAAGAGAAAGAAAATTGTTTAGAGAAGGAGAACCATCACAAAGTAAATAATTAATTAATCAAATTCGAAGGCAATGTTGTTAGCAGAGCTGCGATCTCGATGATGGCGTTCCGCTTGACTCGTCGCAGGCTTCGGCTCCTCCCTCTCTAGTTGCTGAGTTCTTGTAGGTGGAATAGTTTGCATTTCGATATCTTCATAATGTCGTTTTGCTGACTTAAGCGAGCATTGGCTCCGTGACGTACGTTTCGTACAAAGTTTCGGGAAACTTCGTTTTACAGCCCACACAGCGAATAAGAGTACAGCTATCCCCAATAACAGGTAGCTGACGGTATATTGGTGGATGTCGTGACTGGAGATAGTTGACGGTAGCGCTTGTTCATGCTTGTACTGTACGGTTAGTCTTCTAGCGATTTCTGCTTCTTCTGAATGTTCGAAAGTTGTAGGCGATATCTTGTAGGAGGTTAAGTTCACAATTCGGTTGACGGATGAGTTGACGACCGGTACGTTGATGTTGTAGTCAATTTTTATTTTGCTGTTAAACTGGTTGTGAGAATAAATTGTGAGGTGCGAAGCTTGTAGTACACCCTTGCGACAAAGTTACGATCCCAGACGATGTCATTGTATGAGCCGTGACGTCATTCTCACATATGGTTCGTAGTGAACAGGTGCTGCAACAAATTGCAAGCCAAGTGTTTATCGAATGAAGTTCAATCCACTCGTCCTTACATGACGTATTTCTTACGTCACACGGCGTGGTGTGGTGATGCCCCAGCAGTTTTGCTTCGCACGAGACATTGTTATTGTTTAAGTTATAAACAGGTAGATTCTTATGATATATATAGTTGTCTGGCCTTTGTTGTATACATTGTTTTAATAGTTCTTCAGTTAGTGAAACGTAAATATTCTTTCTGAAGTTTACGCCGATGTATTTTGAAGTAGTTTTTATAATTGCAGTTCCTATGGTGGATTTCACAGGCAATGGTATAGCTTGGTAGAATGCGAACTCTTCGTCAGAAATGAGTGGTATGCGAACCTCAAACAGGAAGTAGCTGTCTGCCACTCTTGCCTTTACATAAAGTAGCTTGTAGAGATCCTTAATATCTTCTCTTATGTTTTCTATCGGAAGAGACAACGTTCTCGGCAGTCGTCCGGAGATCGCGCTGAGCTACTTGACCAAGTTGACCGGCGTGACGAGATGTACATCTATGTGTCCTTTGTAGACGTCTGTTAGTGTGTTAAACAGCATTTCTTGAATACTTCTCAGATTTTTTATTAGCAAATATGCGGCTAATGACGCAGAGTTAAAGTAGCTGGTTGCCATCACAACTTCTAGTGTGGACTCAACTTTCGCAAAGTTAGCGTTAGTGTTGTTCATAAAGTCGTCAATTACATGAAATTGACGTTGCATGTTCTCTTCTGACCTTTTCAAGACGGTGTTTTCGAGTTCTACGATTGAAGTTTGATTTTGAATGAGTTTGAGCAGGTAGTTTTCATTGTTCTTCACAGCCTTTATGTCATCTTGATACTTGTCTGCAAACCTCTGGTCTAAGATCCCAAACAGGCTGTTAGCTACGTAGCCCACTCCGTCGATGAGGCTACGTTTTTTCCTGTCAGATAAGTGTTTATGCGGTGCTAAAAGTAATGAGTTGTAGTAGTTCAAAAGGTCGGTTTCGTGATACAGCTGCTCCAGCGTAGTCTTGCAGTAGCGAGGGTCCGTTTTTTGACAGAGGTTGTTAACTCCGTGAAGATAATCTTGTACTCGGTCAACAGCTTGCCAGTAGTTACTTAAGTTGTAATACATAATGAGAGTCCAATCGTCATGTATTATTTGTAGTTGGCCCATTGTGTCATAATAAATGGGGCGCTCGGGTTCAAAAGTTGTAATCTGAGCCGGTGTAGTACTGTCGGCGTGTGACTCATTAATTAATCCGCACATTACAATTAGCGATGTAAATAATGTTATCAGCGTTCGTTTTGCGAGTTTGGTTTGACGAGCCGGTTTTTTCGTATTGGGTTCCGTATCTAAGTTTTGTGATTACTTGAAATCTTCATAGTTAGTTTCAATGGGGAGTGGCGAGAGTTTGACGATGGGACGTTTAGTGATTCCCGATTTTGTTTTTATAGTTGTCACTCTTACATAACCGTCGCTGCCTGGGTGGGTTTCCAATACGCGTCCCATTGCCCATTTTCCGGGCGGCAGATTGTCTTCTTTGACGAGTACGATGTCGTTAATCTCAATGTTTTTCGTGGGTTTGTTCCATTTGCTTCGACGTTGTAGCTGAGATAAATAGTCACTGGACCAACATTTCCAGAACCGTTGCATCATATGTTCAATAAGTTGCCATCGTCGGCGTAGGTCGATGTTATGGATGTCGATGTGATCTGAGTGGGGTAGAGATAAAGTAGGAGAGCCCGTCAAAAAGTGTCCGGGAGTCAAACAGTTATAGTATTCGTCTGGATCTTCCGTTAGAGCGCATAGTGGCCTTGAATTAATGCATGCTTCGATTTTGGTCAACAGCGTGGTTAGTTCTTCAAAAGGTAGTTTTTGCTCTCCGAGCACTCTTCGTAGGTGGTATTTCATTGATTTCACGGCTGCTTCCCAGATGCCTCCTCCGGAAGGCCACGCAGGAGCATTAAAGTGCCATTCGACCTCTTTTTTGCCAATCTCGTCGAAAAAGTTGGAGTTATGTAGCATTTGTTTGAATTGTTCAAACTCTGCGCGTAAGACCTTTGATGCTCGAACAAACGCTCGAAGTGTACATGTGTTTTGGTGTCCCACGTCTGGAACAGAAACGTTCGAACGCAGCTAGAAATGTGTCTGATGTAAGTTCTACGTGTACAGCTTTTGTAACTAAACACACGAATATTACTATGTATCCTTTTGAAGTTTTGACTCCCCTGCCTTTGTCGATTTTAACTTCTACGCTTCCTGTGAAGTCAGCACCGGAATGCGTAAATGGCCTTGATCGGTTGATTCTTTGCGGTGGCAAATCCGCCATTAGTTGATTTTGGTCGGAAGGTTTGAAGCGATGACACCGTATACAGTGTTGCAGTTGATTTTTGACAGCCCTGTTGCCGCGGATGATCCAATAACGCTGCCTTATGTAGTTAAGGGCTTCGCGCGCTCCGCCGTGTAATGTTGACATATGCCCATGATGAATCACAAGATGAGTCATTCGTCCCTTCCTAGGAAGTATCGTAGGATTCTTCATGCCTGGAGGTAAGTTGGATTTGTTTAGTCGTCCGCCAACACGAATGATTCCCTCTTGTAGGTAGGGCTGTAGCTTGTACATACAGCTATGTTTAGTTATAGGTTTGTTCTTATATAATAAGTTGTATTCGTTTGGAAATGCCGCTTTCTGAGCGCATTGTATTACTAGTTCATTAGCTTCCATTAGTTCGCATGTAGTTAGGTAGTTGGTGTCATATTGCTGTTGGCGACGTAATTTTGCAGCGAACCGCAATATCCACGCGGTGACCCTGATTACCCGTGTCAATGAACTGTATTTTTCTAACAATCCGTCAATAAAATGATCATTTTGTTTTGTTTCTAGGGTTGGGTTTTCAGTTTTTGAAGTTCCGATTTTAGTTGTAAAATGACAATTTATGACTTCAGACTGTTGTTTGGTGGCAGGTTCCGGAAGTGACGGGGGTCCGTGCCACCAGAGGTCGAAGTTGATGAGTTTGCTCGGATACATTCCTCTTGAAGCGCAATCAGCTGGGTTTAACTCAGATTTGATGTATTGCCATTTTTCAGCTGGTATTATCTGTTTGATTTTCGTGACTCGATTAACCACATATTTTTCCCACCGTGAAACATCTCCTTGCAGCTACGCTATGACAACTTGAGAGTCACACCATGCTTGAATGTTTATTTCGAAATCTTGATAGGTTTCTACGGCCTTGTTCATCAGTTGGGATAAAAGTAGCGCGCCGCACAGTTCTAGTTTTGGCAAAGTCGTTTTTTGGGATAGAGGGGCAACCCTAGTCTTAGCTGTTAGTAATGTTGTTATCGGCTTTCCGTTTTCATCCTTGATCCGAGTGTAAATAACGCAACAAAATACTTTTTCACTTGCGTCACAGTACCCCAAAAATTCAATCTGTTTTGTTGTCCCGCCAATCCATCGGTTTAGTTTGATGCTGTTTATCAGCGGTAGTTCGCTTTTGAGTTTCAACCATTCTTCTTGTATGTTTCTTGGTAGTTCTTGATCCCAGCTCAGGTTATTAATATTCCAGACTCTTTGAAATAGGTATAAATTTCGCTGTCACAGTTACAGGACTATACCAGCCCAATGGGTCATAAAGGCGTGATATCTCAGATAGTAGAACGCGTTTTGTTAGTGGAGATTTCGTTTTTTTCACCCAGATTCCAATTAAACATGAAAGTGTCTGTATTGGGGTTCCAGCCGAGGCCCAAAGTTTTCATGGAGTCTTCGTGCTTGAAATCAAATATTTTCTTTGTAGATATCTGATCTTCAGTTAGGTTTTCAAGTAAAGCTGGATGATTTGCTGACCATTTTCGTAAGTTCTTACCGCCACCGCGAAGTAAGTTTATTAATGATGTTTGTAGGTATTTAGCTTCCTCAATCGAGTTGTGGCCGCTAATGAGATCATCGACGTAGAATTCGTTTTTTAGTGTTTCGGCCGCTTCGGGGTATTTATGCCCATCGTCAATAGCTAGTTGTTTGAGAGTTCTCATGGCGAGCCACGGCGCGCATTTTAACCCGTAAGTTATGGTGCAAAGTTGATACTCCTGAAGTATTTCTGAGGGTGAGTTTCGCCATATTATCTTCTGAAGTTGTTGCTGATCTTCAGAGATTCAGATACCTCGGTACATCATCTCCACATCAGCCGTGTAGCTATATTTGTAAGATCTCCACTTCAAGATCAGTGCCTGTATGTCCTTTTGTAGGTTCGGTCCTTTTTCTTGCAGGCTGTTTAAGCTGTATCCAGTAGTTGTCTTTTGGAATGCATTGAATACGATCCTCAGTTTTGTGCTAGTAACGTTGGCCCTCAGTACCCCGTGATGTGGCAAAAAACAATCTTGGGCGGAAAATAAAGTTGCTGGTTTCATATGCTGAAGGTCCGAATACTCTTTTATGAAATCTTTATACATTTTTGCCAGTTCAGTTTGCCTCTGGAGTCTCTTTTCAAGTTGAAGGAATAGGGATATGGCAATTTGTTTCGAATTCCCGAGATTTCCTTTGAAGTTTGAAGACAAGGGCATTTTCACGATGTATTTCCCGTCTGAACCTCGCTGGACTTTTTTTTGATAGTATTCTTCGCATTCCTCGTTCCTCGGGATGTCCTGAGTATTTTGGGCGATGTCCTCATTTTCCCAAAACTTTGTTAGCTCGTTCATGTTTATTAAAGTTACGTGGCAATTGAAAGTTATCAATTTCCCACAAAGAATCCATCCCAATTGAGTTTGTTGTGCGATGGGAGCCTGTTGATCGCCTTTCCGTACACCGTCCATTATGATGTTGGCGTACACGTCTGCCCCCAGAAGCAGATCCACGGGGCGTGACAAGTTAAAGTCGGCGTCGGCTAGTTTCAAGTTTACCAAATGCGGCCAGTTAATTTTCTTGAATGTGGCATTGGGTAAATTGTTCGTGATTTTGTTAAGGATTAACGCTTCTGTTTCAAATGTATAATCTGAATGTAAGGACTTGCATGTTAGTTGCGTTTTTCCTTTGCAGTTTCCGGATAGGCTCCCTATACCGGATACAGTTGCATTTAGTTTCTTCCTAGGTAGTTTGAGTAGTTGGGCGGCATTTTCAGTTATCAGGTTTACTTGAGAGCCTTGGTCTAGTAGCGCCAGCAAGTTTATAAAGTTTCCATCGAAAGATTGAAGTTTAAGTTGAACCGTAGTAAGCAAGACTTCCATATCCTTTGTTGAGTTGAAGTTGAGGTGGAAGCTTGTTGAGTTGAAGTTGAGGTGGAAGGCCTATGCTCAAAGTTATGTTTGTTATATGTTGATAATTGTTTCTTCATTGAATTGTGCAATAATGAATGGTGTTTCAAGTTACATTCTTTGCACGTTTTGTTGGATTTGCATTCCTTGTCGCCGTGACTGAACAAGCAATTTTTGCATACTTTTAGTTTCGCAACAGTATTATTCCGATGCGGTATATCTAGGTCGATGAACTTCTGACATTGTATCAGCACGTGTGGGCCATCGCAAAATGAGCATTGTCCGTATGCTGTATGATATGTTTTTGAATTCGTCTTGTTGAAATTGTAGTTAGGTTTCCTGGATGAATATTCCTTGTTGAAAGGTTTCACAAATGATGGTTTCTGCTGTGCGATGACGTCCTTCTTGGTGCGTTTCATGGTTTCGTAAGCCATAAATTTGCTATCGAGAAAGTAGAGGAAGTCACTTAAGACCGGAACTTCCCTGTGATCTTGGAGATCCTTCATGTAGTCGTTATGAGTAGTGGTGTCAAGTTTCTGCGTCATTAAGTATACAATGATCGGATCCCAAGTTGTAATATCTAAGCCGATGTTAGTTAATCCGCTTAAACATTCAGTTATGACGTCATGCATTTTCTTCAAGTTGTAGGCGTCCGGAATCATTGAGATAATGTGAAGTTTGTGGTGTGAGGCGTGTGCGACGATCAACTTCTGACGTAGTTTTGGCCAGATTTCCACTTGAATCGGACAGGTCGGTTACTAATTTAATTAACTCGAAGGAGATTCAATTATGCGTTGTACAAACATTCTGTGACTAAAGTTAAAGTTACTCTTGTGAAAAAAACCCGGTAACCTAAAATACGAATGGTGTGCTAACACTTATCGATAATCCTCTTATTTCAGATATTACATGAAGAAATTGTTGGCCAATGTTTTGCACTCTTTGTGCGGTTAAATATTAACGTAAACTGGTGGAAATGCAAAAATCGTGAAGATATTATTACAAAACAATTATATTGGCTCATGGCAAAAATTTTAATTAGAAGACAGTGCCAAATACTAAATTTAGATATTAGTAAAACAGGCAATTCCTGCGAATGCTTCCAAGGTAGCTTAACTGAAAAGTGCCGCAAAGTAATGTAGTAATATATCGGATATATCGGACCATTTTATGTCTTCCAAGCAAATGAACTGTCAAATATATAAAAACTGAATATGGCAATATTTTGTATCTGTCACAGACGTCAAGTTGTTTATGTGTCTTAAGAAACAATTTATATTACGTGCGTTGGTTTTAAAAAAAAATAAAGGTATAACCATGGGAAAACCATAAAAAAATGGTCAGTGGGAACTGCTTTTTCGCATGATCATTAACTTCGATGCTGTAAAGCAACAGCAAGAAGCGATTATCGCTGAAAAGCGGCAATGTTTACATTGCATTAAGTCTTTGCCTGGTAAAGATAAACCAATCTTAGTACTTTTGAATAACACCAATATGGTTTTTGTTAAAATAATGTTCAAGCGAAGCCATTTAGCATTTAGCAGCCTCTTTAGTGCACTGAGAATATATTATGTGGTGTTAGTGACTTATTTATTATTGCTATTAAATTACAGCTGGTTTAAATGATGATCTTAAGAGGAAAATGAAACTCGTTCTAAATAAACTTAAAAAAAATGATGATGTTAATGTCGCTAGCAAAAGACAATATCTGAAGAGAATTTCTGTTATGAGTGGTAGAAATTAATATTTTATAATAAATATTAGAATGGTAGAAATAAGTAGTCAGGTTCGATGTAGGTACCACATTATAAGATAGCAATTTCTTTGTGGAGGTGAATAATAGTATATTACTGTAGAGGTAGCAGTAGGTAATTTTATTTATAACATATTTGCTAAATATATTACGTAAATGTTATTTGCACTTTGTTTAAGAGCGTTTATACCCGCTTAGCTGGCAACGTCGCATATTTTGTCTTCTTACTTCATTATTTTGTGGTATTTGAATGAAACTTAAAGATATGTTCAATACATACCCTACATTTTTAGCACTTATATTGTGTTTAATTCATGCACTCATCGCTTTTGCCTTAATTTTATTACAAAACAAGATATAGACTTAAATTCATTTTTAGAGCTTTGGTTGTGGCAATATCATGAAATTTTGCACTGTGCTATCTTATCTACCGAAAACGTAATGAATGGATTGAAAAAATGTTCAAGTTACATTCACATTTCTCATAATAATAAAGAAAAACAAAAATATATGCGACGTTGCCAGTTAAGCAAGTATGAACCCTCTTAAAGGTTGAGGGCAATACACAAGTATCAAGACTATTTAGTGCCCTATATTCAATGCTGCCATATACCAATGCACAGATAAAACAATTATAATTGGTGGGGTAAAGATATTATAGCCAGACTCTATGTGTTTTTACAATATATTTAATTTGTTATTTTTTGCATTCCTTGTACATTCGCGATGTTGATAATGTTGTGAAAATGATTAATAAATTATTTTCATAGTTATTATTTTTATTAATATCCACTCGTAATACTCAAACCTTTTTACTGGTATAGTACAGCAGCACGCAACGCACATTTATCGATATCGACAAATAGTAGATACTGGCATTGTCAAGCCCTAGCGTTGCATTTTTTGTGTTGGTAGTATTGGCAAGTATTGGTTGGGGTACCTAGCACAAAGTACGTTCATAACTCGATTCGAGGCTTCTTTGAGTGCCGACTCTTAAAACGTAGTGATTAAGTACTCTGTGTGTGAGACGTCACAAAATTAACAAACTTCAGCTAAAAGGTTTCCGCTTTGTATCAGACTTCAAAAAAGGAAGACGTTATATGTTCCACCGTATGTATTTTTTTATGTACGACTAAATTCATCAATTTCTCTGACAATTGTGGACCACCAAGTCAGTTTCTGATGACGACATGCCATGAAAATCGGTGGCAGCCCTCAAATTTTATAAACATGTATATACCTATAGCGATTTCAGCAAAACAAATCAAGCATTCGCATTAAAAAGTATAAATTGGGAAGTGGGGCTCATTAAGAAGATTAGAGAAAGCCACCCAACAAACATTTAGGCAAAAAAAAACTTAAACCAGTTCATTAACAGCTAAAGTCTTTATAAATGATTATAGAGTACATACATGTTTGGGTGCGGATCAGGAGCGTTTCAATCGCAGTTCCCGTATGTTATGAAATTTTGACGGATAAAATCTCTGCTATATGTAGTCCTGCGGGGCTATGATGGTCGCGTTTATCACGCGATAAACGATATGACATCGCGCCTGTCACTCACACTACGTGTCAGAAGGTGACGGCCGCTATTTCACTTATTTATCACGTGACAAACGCAACCATCATAGGCCCACTGTACTAATTACATATTAGCATTAGGTTACCATGGATTATTTTAAGTCTATTTTATTTGGGTAATAATACTAATTGTATATATTGAGTTAAAAAAGAAAGTAAATCGAAGAGATCAATTACTTACATTTTTTTACTTGTTATGATTTTTGGACCCAGTTTGTATTTTTTGTTATACTTATTCATTTTTGGTTAATAAGAATCGTTTAGGCCCTATTTTACCATGCTCTGTGTCTGTAAGTGATTAACAGTTGGTTACGACTCAAATGGTTACATTGATGGGCTAAATAAGTGATAGAGTAAAACCAATCATAAATGAACTTACTGAGCCACTTACTGAGTATACCTCCTACATTTGGATCCATGTGTCATAGGTCGGTTAGGGGCGCGGCATTCACTTCACGATTGGTTTTACTATAGTGTTGTTTATTTTAGAATGTTTGACTTCATGAAACTTAATTTACATTGACCCCTAGTTTTCATCTACTCTATTTGCTATTATGTCATGGGTAAAGTTATAGACTCTTAATAAAATTGCACTCTAAAACTTTTCCTTATTGAACTAATAGTCTAGACTTAGTCTTAACACTCTTAACCCCAATTCAAAACGATCTATGTATCCACCACATTGTTTATATAAATATGAACCTTCGGTAGAAATGCTACAGTCTGTTTTGGAATTGCATATTTGAGGTTCTGTCTCTTTTCCAAAGTCTTACGACTATATGCTTTCGTTACAATGAATCCAATTAACGTTATATTACGGTCGAGAATAGGAAAGTAAAGTTAGTACAGTCAGGAGTAATATTATATCCCTTTTAGGGTTCCGTAGCTCAAACGGAAAAAAAAGTAACCCGTGTAGGATCACTCGTATGTCCGTCCGTCTGTCAGTCACAGACAATTTGCTCCGATACTACATGACCGATTAAGTTGAAGTTTGGTACACATTTTGTAAGTCGGGAACCCAAGGACGGACATGTAACGTAAATAAATGACGTTTAAACAAACCACTTTTAGAAACTCTCGATCTTTTTTTTATTTTCTCGATACGTGACTATGTCATTTACCAATATAAAATTACCTCACACCGGTACATTTTGCTTAGGATCAAGGCTCTGCTAAGACTGGATATGGCCATTTATAGAATATATGTTTCCATTTTTGGTAAAGCCAAAGCAAGAGAAGGAGTTTCTCAAATATATATGGTTTTGTTGACGGTTTTTCCCTTGTCATAAATAATGTTTATTGAGAGATATTTTAGTATTATATTAACTAACCGTCCATTACTGGAGCCGTTACGGTATTTACGAGTATTTGGATGTTTGTAGTGAAGCAAATAACTTATGAGTTACTGGTCCCTCATAAATAATAGACCATTCGAACATTGTGAAAGGGACTTAAGGATTGTGGCAATCACCTAATTAAAGACCAGCGAGGCTGTTACTTTATTTACACATATATACGAGTGGCTCTGTGAGCCACTCGTATATATGTGGTTGAATTTAGTAATTTTATACCTTTTTAACCCATGGGGATTGAAATCGTGGCCATTTTATTATAACAAAGCATACAATAGACTTAATCGCGTTCAAAAAGGTGTTTATTTAATTACCTCGACGTTTCGACGTCTTTTATCATTGCCCTTTATAATTGTCTTTTATTATTGGCATTTGACATTTAAGGTTTAACGTTTGATGTTTGACGTTTGACATTTGTCATTTGACATTATCAGATAAAAAGCATCCATACAATGTGTTAGTAAAATTAACTATAACTAAGTTGTTAGAAGTACATAAAACTAAATATAATAAAACTAAAAGCTAAAAATAAAAATAAACTAAATCTAAAAAGTGCCCCCGCGGCATCGTACCAAAGATGCTGGCTGCATTACCTCGCTGTATGGCTATGCTTATACGCTGGGCGAGGAAGCTGCCAGCTCTTTGGTAACCTGTGGTATCGACGAGCCGTTTAGCCAAATCTTTAAAAAGAACGCAGGCGCCTGGTCCCCACGGGCCCAGGGTCTCGACACCGAATGCCACAAAATGATACTGGGAGCCGAGACCCCGGTATTTGAGTTTTTTGCGGGCTTCAGCCATCTCCGCCGTCGCACCAGCTCTTGTCTGAGTGCGTGGCAGATGTGAAGGTGCTAGTTGTGTCGACACATGTTGCGTCCCACACTATTACGCGACCCTTCTGCCGCGGGACCAGGGTCATCCCGTCCGGTCTCTCGCCATCGTCTCTCGAGACGCCGTTTGATTCGAGGAATGCTGGCGTGTTAACGGTGGCAAGAGTCATTTAGGGCGGCGTGACGCAAAATACGGCCGGCACTCAGTTGGCAAGATAACTCACGGTGTCCCTGCTCGTCAACAAAAGTAAAACAGAGGCATTTGCGAACATTGATACTCAATCTCAGACTTACGGCCAGCCTTAGGGTGTCTGGATCCCGAAAAGTACTAATGGATGGGCACTTACTTACATACTTACGTACTTACCAAAACTACTCACAACATTTCATGACAATCGGTTGACAAATGCGAGCTCTAGGCGGGAACATCCAGACAACAGGAAAAACGATGTTTCGTCCAAGCTGAAGCAGAGACGCTTCGCTCGCTCTGTTGATAAATACGTAAAGACTGAAATTATTGAAACACTTCAAACTAACGGCAATGTACCTATATTGGCCATCGACTTGCGCCACTGTGTAGTTCAAGCCTCTTAGTCTACGATCCGGAAGCGAAGCCATTTGCTTTGCATAAGGCCTCAAAGATGACTAAATTTAATGTTTCCGAGTTCGCATTAGGCAGGTGTAGTTTAGCTATTAAGTTCGCGAAATGTGGGTCAGTGCCGAACGCAGCATTGATGGACTCATCGCCAGTAAGTTAAGTAAATACACACCGAAGAGTGTGCATTCCAATAATGTGACGATTTGAGCTTTACTTAAGGAAGGGAGTCAAGTTATGCAAAAACTCAGCGCAGCATTTTAGAGCGAGATAGTTTTTATTTTATTTTGAAGAAAATAATCCTCAGAAAGGTAAGTAATATATTATAATAGAGTTGTTTCCGTTTTTCTACAACCAGCGTAAAAGTGTTCAGATAATACAAAAAATTTAAAACTCGGGAAACTTGTACAAAATTATGCAAATAATTATTATGGTAGGAGAATGAAATTGAGTTGTTAAGAGACCACAATAAAAGAACACAGCAGAGATGTCGTAAAAAGCAGCTTAAAAAGGATATTTTTGGAAAAAGTGCCCTAGGACAGACTTTCCGAATATATCCTTACTACCCATGTTTGCTAGTAGAAAAAACAACTTGTTATTATAGTTGTAAGGTGCTAGGTGCATGTAGCATAAAATTATGAATATGAGCGCGATCTCGCCAACAAACTGTCAGGGCCGATTTCACCAACAATCAATTTACACGAGAGTGGCTAACCCAGTATAAACTAAATCTAACGATTTACTCAATGGTTAACTTCATTTCCATTTCACCACGCTAGTCTACGGATAACAATCTCTCGCATAGTTACTAAGTAACGTCGAACGAATGAATTGAATGAAATCGTAATGCACCCAAGTAAGATAGACAATTTGTTCCATGCTTGAGCAATGGTGCTGCGTATTTTTCAAATTTATTTGAGTAATACATCAATTGTTAAGTAATTATTGAATTTACTTGACAGTCACAATGACAATACTAATCTACATCTAACAGTTTACTCAGCCAAAATTGGCGGTGTAAGATTATTCTCTAGTTTAGACATTTTATCTTTAGGTTAATTATTGGTGAAACGTAAAATGAGTTTACTCACGTGTAATTAATGATTGAATTTTTGGCCCAGATTTAATTATTTGTAGCTAAAATTAATAAAACATTGTGATTTTGAATACTGGCGCAAAAACGATACTTAAGGGGGTGCATCGAAAATTTAAGCAACTTATTAGCGCATTTTGTGACAAATCTAGTAAATAAAACAGCCTGGTTTTCAGATGTGTTTTTTGACTATATAACCTATTGACCGTTTAATGCGGAAACATGTTTGTTGAAAATTTCCTCGATAGAAAAGTTATCCGAAAACGCGTCTATAATTTCCGTTTTTTCTCTAGTTTGTACAAACGGCAGATTAATAAGCGGCTAAATTAAGTAAAAATGTAATTCTTCCATGTATCTTTAACGTATTTAACTTAAATGTTAACAAAATGGAATAATATCTTCGATTTCATGGTATTTTTACATCTGGCGCTTACGCCAAAAAACTCCAAGCATGTAGTGTCTCAGCTTTCTCTTTCTTTGATGCGCGCGAGCTATAAATGCGTCCCTTATTGCAAGTTCCGCCCATAACAGCCATTCGCCGGCCCGGCTTCACAGAGGATGGACCTACGTTCGTTTGTCCCAGACGACGAGTGGCGCATTTCGTAAGTAATACCACGTGTAGGTACAAGTGCCAATTTTCGACCGAGCGGCGTACCGTCCTTGTAGCCTAGTGGCACGAGACGCAATCCGAAAAGAACTTCGATCTATATAGTTCGAATCCTCGTCGAGGTAACATTTTTTTTCACTTTAAAAAAATATGAAAGCGTGTTTGCTATTTGTTTTGATATTTTTGGATAAAATATAAAATTTTGATCAATTTTGTTTTTTATTTTTCAATGAAATACATACACGTTACGCAAAGACATTCGGACGGTTTAATAAATCATGCTGTTGGACCATGTATTATGTTTATATCATTAATGAAAAAAAATTATCTTGTAGTTGTTATTCTTTTCTAAATCTTTTTAATGGGGAATGGATGAAAATTTTCAAAAATGTAGAAATTTTGTTTTTAGGTAGGAATAAGCCTCCTTAGTATCAGAAAAAAATTACAGATGTTTCTGTGGCTTAGAAAAAAATAAAAAGATGAAAAGGTGTTGGTGGGCCTTTATATCTGCCTTATACGGTACGGCAAATGCAGCATTGATATTTTCGATTAAAATGGCTGTAAATGTACTGCATTCGTCAAGTTTTCCAATGAAATAGTTACCTGGCCTAATAAAATACGAAAACTTGAAGAAATATCAATGCTACTCTTGCCGTATCGTATAAGGCAGGCATATAGGCCCACCAACACCTTTTCATCTTTTTATTTTTTTCCATGCCACAGAAAAATCTGTATTTTTTTCTGTCTTGCATCTGCACTTGGCCGGTTATCTATACTATTATAAAATTGTAAAAATGAAATGTTTGTATGTGTCGTTGTGGCTTCATCGCGCTAAATCGGCTAAACGGATTTCAACTAAGTAGGTACCTACTTATTTTTTGTACACGGGTAGCTGGGTATCTCCAGATGGTTATATTATTACTACTTCAATGTCACAAAAACTCCACGAGATATAACAACGTTAGAATCTCATTCTTGGACTTTCCTAAAAACGATCCATACAAAACCCTAGGAAAGCGTGACGTCACACCTGAGACAGCAAAACTACCATTTTGCATCAAAATTTTATTATTATTTGAGTACAGTCAACATCGCTATTGAAGTCGTTGAAGGCCACGTACATCGATAAATAGATTTTTCTATTTTTTTGTATGTTTGTATGTATGAGTCTCTGCGGCCATAGGTATTATTTGACAAGGACTGTGGATGGATTTGAACCATTTTTGTTACAAGGATAGGATATTGGAGGATGATTATCGGATACTTTTTACCCGACTGCAAAAGGCAGTTAGGACTTTTATACGCTGCGAACGAAATTGCGGGCACCTTGTAGTCGTAACTATACCTACAATTTTACATAAAAATCCTTTAGATTAGATTCACAATGATTGTGCCTTCTGTCCGATCGATTGTCTTAGGTGGTTATTGGAATACCATGAAAAGTAGGTATAGCTATTTTGGGTCTCAGTTTTATCCTGTTTTGATTGTAATATGTTAAAACATATTTTTAGCACTTTGATAACACCCAGCCAAAGTATTATATCGGAGCCGAAGTCTGACAATGCGAGTAATATTTTGCTGGCAGACAGCGAACGAGTGGACTCGCCATTTAAATATTTAAATTTGAACGAACAAACAAATTTTTCAACATCAGACTCTTCAGGAGCAGAGTAAGTATTCACTATAAGCAGGTATAATTACTATACTATAAAGTTTATATTATACGGACATTGCTTTGCCCAATTCTTAAACAATTTTCAAATACAAGTATTTTATTTGTATATGTAGCACTACACGGCAATCACACTGCACAAACACCATAATATATATCAACAATTCTCTGAGAAACGGATGATGTTGGTTCGATGCAGAATAGTTGGTTCGATCTTCGATAGGATCTTTTGGGGCAACAACCAGCCAGCACCACGACTATTAATGGAATGCCATCATTATAAACTAATTTAAATTACAAGAAATTTGTGTTAGGATTGATTTAGCACTAAATTAACTGGTACACACATATAATAAAGTACAAGATGAGGTGTGTAATGAGTGGGAATGAAAAGCTTGGACAGCTTGGGATGAAATGAAAAAATCCGGAGAGAAAGAAAGAGAAGCAGCTATTAGGGAGGGAAGACTTGATAAAGAGGGCACTCCATTAATAGATGTGGTGTTGGATGGTTGTTGGTCCAAACGATCCTACCGAACTAACTATTCTGCCTCTTCTAGTGCCGCCGCAATCATTGGAAGACGCTTTGGCGAAATTTTATTTATGAGTGTCAAAAATAAATATTGTTGCGTATGCGCTCGAGCTGAAAGAAAGAAAGAGGAAAATGTAAAAGAGCATGCCTGTTACAAAAATTACAGTGGTCCATCTACAGCCATGGAAGCAGCTATTATAGTTGAAGGCTTCAAGCAATCTATGGAGATGCACCAAGTCATTTACAGCCAATTTATTGCTGACGGTGATAGCAATACCTACGCAAAAATATTAGAGGCACGACCTTATTCAAACATTACAGTCGAGAAAATTAACTGTCGAAACCACATATTGAGAAACTTTTGCAATAAATTACAACAACTGACAACCGACACCAAGTATAGAGTAGATGAAAGAAAAGCTATAACGAATGAGAAAATATTAAGTGCTCGGAAATACATCATAAACTCTATAAAACATCATAAAACCAGTAAAGAAATTCATACAGAGAAAATTAAAAAACTACACAATGGATTTGGCGTACATGAAAACTGTAACAAAGATATTTGTACAAAGGAAACAACACCAGGCAATGAAACTTTTTTAAACAGTATTTTGTGGCAAAAAATGAAATTTATCGCTACCAACGTGGGATCTCATGCAAGAAGCCTTATCGAAGATGTCGATTCTAATATCGTAGAGTGCTTCAACAGCGTAATCGCCAAATTTGTAGGAGGGAAAAGGATCAATTATGCAATTATGCACTCGGGCGATCATACCAAGCACGCTGTGCAGGCGCAGTGATATCCTTTAATACGGGAAAAGTACTTTCAACTGTACGTGAAAATATTTATAAAGAGCCAGCTGGTGAACAATTGCTTAAACATGAATTACAAACGCAGAAGAAACGAGAGGCAAATAAAAAAAACTCAGAAAATCAAGGCGTTGTACGCAAACCATCATAAAAAAAGACAATAACTGGAAAACATGCAGATGCACCAGATCTGGACGCAATTTCGTTTGAGAACAAGAAGGACTCGTTTCTCAAAAACTTAGAAAAAATAAAAGAGCAGAGAGAAGACATTGAGGCCAGAACTAATTTACAAAGTCAGTGTGGAGAGTGGATGGAGCTACGTAGAAATTTACTAACAGCGTCTAATTTTGGCAGTGGTAAAAATAAATATTAAAGTTGCCAAAATATAGTTAAAAACATGCTTTACAAAGCAAATATACAGCATGTCGCGTCAGTCGCGCATGGCATAAATAACGAGGAACGTGCACTCAATCAGTTGTCAATATTGCTGAACGTGACAATTGACAAATGTGGCTAATACATCGATGAACATCATCCGTTTCTGGGAGCAACACCCGATGGCATAATTGTCAATGAAAATATGTTGGTGGAAATTAAGTGTCCAGTTGCCGCATCTAAGATAGGGATAGAAGGAAAAATGCATTTTTGGCGTATAAACAAAAGCACTGGAGAAGTATACAATAATAAAAAGTCTGATTGGTACTTCCAGATTCAAGGCCAAATGCATGTTCGAATGTTCGCTAGTGCCTCGTGTATCTGACTCCTGGTGTGGGATGAGGTGCGACGAGGAATAACACAAGGTCACGGTTCCAAATGACTATATTGTCCAAGACACGATAATGTACAGACAAGTGATATTCGCGAGTTGTGGCGCAGGACTGGCTCGCATGCATCGAGTCACGTTTTGCTAACGATGCAATTGTGCCCTCCGGCACAGCAACCCCCTCCTAACAAAAAAAAAATGAAATTTCTAAGTTCATTTTTTAAATATTACAACTATAATTAATTATTACATTGGTTGTATTCGATAGGCATGTTATTCTTTTCATGCAGCTGCATTGTCGCTATAGTCAGCGTTACGACGCAGTTGCATGATATCGAATACCTTGTAACATTAGTAGGTGCTGATTGCGAAACAGTTGTTTATACAATAGGTATTGAAGAATTACTTACACTAATTATGTTGAAATCTTTACATTAGCTTCTCTTTTGGAGCCTTAAAATGAAACCATTAGGTATTTAAAACTTACATGCTAGTTTTACTGTTGGTAAGTGAACTGCTGTTGAGGAACAGGTCCTGGCGACGTTTCCTTCTGGACTCGTACCATTGCGAGAGGTGGTGTCGCTCTCTCGACCGTCCTCGTCACCCAGGCCCTTGCGCCTTTTTTGCACTTGTTCCTGATGAGGTATAACAGTAATAGTGTCAGCACAACACACATTACTATGGTACCTATCGCTAGGTAGTTCAGCTTCGATTCCACTTGGCCCGATATATTTTTTACTGTAGCGATGGCTATCGTGTCATGGGACTCTTTCTCCTTGCTTTGATTATAACCCATGTTGATACGTGATAAATATATAACTGCCGATTGTTTTCGGTTTAATCTCGTGACGGTCTCGTAATGTATGAGTTTTAACTTTATTTTTATCTTTATATAATGAATAAAGTGTGCTTGCTTTTCATTATTTTCCACATTTTAATTGGAACAATAACGAATTGCGGAAAAAAAATCATTATTTTGCATATTCTAGAATTGTCACGAAAACAATAGTTACGAAATATTATTACTTGCCATGTTCGCTAAAGTAAAAAAAAAATACATTTAAATTACATTTACATTAATTACGTTTGTTTACGCTAGTGTTCTACTTAGGTGCTATTCCTAAGTAGGGTCGGGTCCACGTGATAATCATGTAAATCGCTTCCGCTTATGCGGGACTGTGAAACTAATTGTACGTAGGTAGGTATACTTATCAAACTAAGGATTATCTTACTTATTTACTTGGTAATAAACAATATTCTACCATACCTTCGTGAGAGCCGTACGAGTCTGTAAAAAGTTTACTTATCAGTTCACGTAGCTTAAAAACTAACTATTTCTATAGTAGGTATCCCTAAACGTTACAGGTCTTTTTACTACTCGTCTGCTCCTAGTTACATACGATGATGGTACTGGGTCCTTCGTACGCGGACTTATAACCGTATTGCTCGCGTCGGTGGGCGGGGACGAGTTGTCCGCTGGTGCCGCGTCGCTTGCACTCGCACCACCGCCTGGTACGTTTAACAAGTAAGCTGGTTTCAGCCGATCGATCGAGACTCGAGCCTGCTTGTTTGTTAACTGAATCAAATATACTTTAGGGTTCCTTTCTAGTACTTTGTACGGTCCATCGTATGGTTGTTGCAGTGATTTGCGTACCGTGTCATTCCGCACAAAAACATACTCGCATGTATTCAGGTCCGGGTGAATAAATAACGTTCTGTTATCGCGCGCGGTCGTCGGTATTGGTTTGAGCTTGCGTATGTTATCGCGAATTTTTTTAACTAGCTCTGACGATTCCTTTGGTTCTGTATTCATTGAATTACTGAAAAATTGACCTGGTAACCGTAAAACCTTACCGTAAGTCATTTCCGCGGGACTTACGCCGTTATCGCTACGACCTGCTGCTCTCAACCCTAACATGACTATAGGAAGTTCGTCGATCCATGAGGTATTATGTGCTATCCTAGCCATAAGGGCTGCCTTCATGGAACGATGTAACCGTTCTACGATCCCGTTAGATTGAGGATGATAACTCGTGGTCCTTAGTTTATTGACCCCTAACAGCTTCATTAATTCTCTGAATAGGTTACTTTCGAATTGAGTTCCCTGGTCGGTAGTGAGTTTGAGTGGACAGCCGAATCTCACTATCCACGTCTCGAATATCGTTTTGGCGACGGCTTCCGCAGTCATTTCGACGATTGGAATAGCCTCAGGCCAACGTGTAGCTCTGTCAATCATAGTAACTAAGTAGCGATATCCTTGTCGAGACGTCGGCAATGGACCGACGATATCGGCGTGGAGATGATCAAAGCGATCTGATTCCTCGAAACTACCTAATCCTGATATCGTATGACGATTGACTTTCGACCGCTGACATTGTATACATGCCCTAGCCCATATGCCTACATCTTTTTCTAAACCGGGCCAAAAGTATTTTCGCTTAACTAATTTCTTTGAGCTGCGGATCCCGGGATGATTTAAGCTATGCAAACTGTCGAAAGCTATACGTCTGAATTTTTCTGGTAAATAGGGTCTTGCTTCATTGGTTGACATTTCGCAAACAATTGGTCTGCTACATGTCGGAACCATTAATGCTTTTAAACTGATTTTACTTATTGCCGCGCGATCCCCATTTTGCATTGCTTGCTGTAGGTACTCGTCGCTAGATTGCACGACGGCGAGTTCCTCGAAATCAAGTACAGGAGGACAGCTTATTGTTTCGATGCGCGATAATGTGTCGGCCACGATGTTTTGATTGCCACTAATATGCCTAATGTCTGTTGTGAATTCGCTAATAAAGGATAACTGACGTGTGCGTCTAGGTAATTCTTTGTTGCTGTTTCCGAAATTTTGAAATGCGTAACATAGGGCTTTGTGGTCTGTATAAATTGTCAGTGGTCGACCTTCGAACATCTTACGAAAATGAACTATGGCTAGATACATGGCTGTGAGTTCACGGTCGTACGTGGAATAATTACGCTGGGCTGCGCTAAACTTTTTAGAATAAAATCCTAGCGGTTGCCACGTATTGCCTAAACGTTGCTGTAACGTTGCACCTGCTGCGGTATCAGAGGCGTCTGACATTAGGGCTAGAATCGCGTCCTGCCGCGGGTGCGCTAACATAGCGGCGTTTTGGAGGCCGGACTTGCATTGTAGGAATGCAGCGTCCGCCTCGCTTGTCCACGCGATCGGAGTCTTATCTCGCTTCCGAGTATTAATTAAATATTTATCTAGCTCCGACTGGGCTTGCGCTGCGTGAGGAATATGAGGGCGGAAAAAGTTATACATGCCTAAAAAACGACGTAGTTGCTCTACGGTTTCAGGCTTTGGGAAATCTACTATCGCCTGAACTTTCTCCGCTAACGGTTTGATTCCGTCTTGAGAGACCTCATGTCCTAAAAAGTCTAGTTTAGCTTGACCGAAACTACATTTGGTTAAGTTTATCGTTATGCCGTATTTTTCGAAGCGTTCACACACTTGCCTGAGATGTTCTTTGTGCTGTACCTCATCGTCACTGGCGATGATTACATCGTCTAGGTAGTTGAATAGGAAGTCTAGCCCTTGCAGCACTGTGCTGCTCATGAACCTCTGGAACGACTGGGCTGCATTCCTGAGCCCGAAACTCATCCGGGGGAACTCCCATAAACCGAACGGTGTAATTATCGCCGTTTTTTCAACGTCCTCCGGTGCTACGCTAACACAATGATATGCGCGATTGATGTCTAGTTTGGAAAATATCTTTTTATCAGCTAGTATATAGGTAAAATCGTGTAACCTCGGTATAGGATAACGGTCTGGTTTTGTGATTGCATTTAACATCCGATAGTCCCCGCAAGGTCGAATTTCGCCATTCTTTTTTAATGTTACGTGTAATGGAGAGGCCCACGCACTCTTTGATGGCCTACAGATCCCTAATTCTTGCATTAGTCGAAATTCTTCCTTGACTTTTTTGTACCTATCGGGTGGTAAAGGTCTCGCGTGAGCGTATACCGGAGGTCCGGTTGTTTCGATGTGGTGTACCACGTTATGCGTGGGAGTTTCCTTGAACGACGGTGGCTTGGTTATTGCCGGAAAACGAGATAACAGTTCGTGATACGGGTGGCTCTCAACGATCGTATAGATAGAAGGTTGTTTACTACTTACAGATACAGCGGTCACGTTCAGGTCTGTCACTCGGTCTATCAGCTTGCGTTCACTCACATTTACCAATAACTTGTGGTGGTTTAAAAAGTCTGCGCCTAGTATTGGCTGCTTAACGTCTGCAACCACGAAGTTCCACCGGTACGGTCGTCGTAGCTTAAAGTCTAGCACTAACGATTTCTCGCCATAAGTCTTTATTTCCGTCCCGTTGGCGGCAAACAGTTTATAGTTCGAGCACGCGTTAACACGAGTTTTTCTAGTAGCGGGTAAAACGGAAATGTCTGCCCCCGTATCTACTAGAAAACGTAACCCACTATTATGATCCGTCACACGAAGTCTATTGCCGGTTGCAATGGTGCAGACCTCCGACGGTGTCTGCACCAGGCTCACTAGTTTTCCGACGTTGATGGCTGCTTCTTCCAAGCACACGGCGATCGGCATTTCGTAGACGCGTCTCTAAATCGATAATGGTAGTAGCAGAGCCTGTTCGGGTCGTTCCGACGCCTAGACATGCTGCGTCCTCGCGACGCGGAGCGCGAGCTGCTGCGTCCTCTGCCGTAATTCCGCTGCCCGGATCGACCTCGCTCCAGCTCATTGACCCTGACACTGAGCTTCGCTATTTCCGCCAAGATTACCGCTGTAGTGTCGCTCGCTGCCGCTGCTGATGGCTTTTGCGTGACTTGGGCGATCTGTCCTGACCGCGTGGCCTCCGTCACGTTGTCCGCGACCTCCGCCAGATTGTCAAGATCGGTAATCTGAGACGCCACCAGCACCGCTCGGACTGTTGTGGGCAGATGATTCTGCCACATGATGCGTACTGTATCATCGGGAAATTTGTCCTTTGCGAGATTCCGCATCTGTAACAGAAGCTGACTGGGTTTTTGGTCTCCCAAATCCATCTCGCTGAGCAGCTTTTCGATCTGCCTGTTCTTGGAGTCCTCTAGTATTCCGAGTAGCTTCGCTTTGAGGGCCTCGTATTTGCCCGAGCTGGGAGGTCTCGTCAAGAAGTCTGTGATGTTCACTATGACCTCCTTTGGCAGCTTCGACACCACTAAATCGAATTTAGCGTCGTCGCCCATCTTCTGCGGTGCCAACACAGCCTCTACCCGGATGAACCAAACGCGCGGTTGGTCCGTCCAGAACTCTGGTATCCTTGCCGTCAGCGACACAGCCATGACGTCCGCGGTTGCCGCTGTGTTGGTGTCAGTCATCGTTGTGATCCCCGTGTTGGTTGGCGCCGTCTGACCTTGGATTGCCACGGGCGGTGGTCCTGCAGTTGTTCCTTGCTGGTTCGGGTATGACATCACCTTCGCGTCTAACCTTGAGTGTTTCCGATATTCTCCAGTCGCGGGTCACCAATGTTCGAATGTTCGCTAGTGCCTCGTGTATCTGACTCCTGGTGTGGGATGAGGTGCGACGAGGAATAACACAAGGTCACGGTTCCAAATGACTATATTGTCCAAGACACGATAATGTACAGACAAGTGATATTCGCGAGTTGTGGCGCAGGACTGGCTCGCATGCATCGAGTCACGTTTTGCTAACGATGCAATTGTGCCCTCCGGCACATGCATATTTCAAAGAAAAAAAATGCATTCTTAAGGCCTGGTATGGCGATTTTAAAATCAACACTGTAATAATTGAGAAGAATGACGAGTTTTGGACTACAATCATGGAACCAAAACTGGTAAAATTTTATTTTGTTTGCTTGCTACCAGAATTGGTTGACCCACGATTTCCCCGTAATCGGCCAATACGAGACCCACCATATATAGTTATCAAGGCCAAAATTCAAAACACAGAAAATAAAGAGAACACAAAGCATTCAACGTTAAGATAAGCACAACAACACTTGTGACAAGCACATTTTTTCCGGCATTTAACTCGAAAACGGTATATCCGATCATCTTGAAAATAAGTTTCATGAGAGATTATTTATTTATTCACTAAATCTCAAATTTTTTTTAGAAACCTCATAATGTTTTTAAAACTATTTTTGTGCGTTGTATTCTCGTTTATATTCTTTTCAATACTCAATCGTATAAATAAAACTTAAATAAAAAATATATAATTACGTTTTTTTTCTTCCTTTCAGTAATCGTTTAAAGCGTTTTGTATTATGTCGGCTGAAAGTGCAATAATTTATCTCATTTATCGAAGGCCTCACCTGTGGCTCGGCCCTCAAACTCGCTTGTCCGCCTGTTGCTGTGTCGCAAACAAAATTTACTTAGCATTTACATTTATTATTCTTTTATTGATAGATTTGAAAACTGACTTCAAATTAAACTTGTGCTAAATTCAAAAGTTTGGGATTTTACAAGTTTCCTGTATAAAAAACAACGTTTATGTGTTTTAATTAATATTATTGTAATGTTAATTTAATATTTAATTTAATCATACAATAATTTAACAGAATACGACTCCGTTGTTACTTTGTTCCAAACGCGCTTGACAATCGTATCGTTTTGCCGCTCGAATCGAGTGCATCCGTAAGTATTGAGTTCTGCCCACAACTTCGTGCGCAGAGAAAAAAAATTCATAACCTCTCTTTTTTATTAAGCTTAGTCGGTTAAAGGTATCCTATAACCATTGGATACTTAACTACACGTGAACCAAACATATTTGAAATCCGTTTAGCCGTTTTGATAAAGCCACAACGATACATATGTATGTATGTTTATACAAAAAATAAAATATTTTTCGATTTAAGTAAATAGTCTGTTTCAATATTTTTTTGAAAATATGTTCAATGTAGGTACAGACATTTCATTTTTACATCTTTATAATAGTATAGAAGCGATGTGACACAAATAGTACTTATTTCATACTAGCTTCTGCTCGCGACTTCGTCCGCCTTAAATTCGTTTATCGCGGATAAGGGTATTTTTCCGGAATAAAAAGTAGCCTATGTCCTTCCCCGGGACTCAAACTATCTCCAGACCAAATTTCATCCAAATCGGTTCAGCGGTTTAAGCGTGATGAGGTAACAGACAGACAGACAGACAGACAGACAGACACACTTTCGCATTTATAATATTAGTATGGATACGTCCTTTTGCGGAACGAGAATTAAATACTCTTTTTAAAATATTTGAAGTATTATTAACCGCTAAAACAAAACGCAAACCAGAAGACTGATATACATATCTAATCGTCACGTTATTTATTTATAGTGTTTAACATACACGCCACCTGTCGCATTTTTTTCAAAATTGGCCCCATTCGTCCTATATTACTACATGGTGGCGGTAGTTCATCAAGTTAACAATAGAGGGCTCTGTATTCTGCCTACATTGCTATCATGCGACTCGCTCTCTCCCTTCGCGGGGCGAGAGCGCTCCGCAGTTCGTGTGGGTGGGGTTTACGAATAGGCATTTTTCGGCGTAGAGGGCCCTTAAACCAGCTTTGATAACACTACACTAGATTTGACGTTCCAGCAAGACGCACACAAATAAGGAGGTGGTGTTGCGGTTACCTAGGTACTTGCAATATATTTAGTACATTCATTTTCTTCAGAACCCATGTATACTACTCGTATTTTTATATTTTTATTTATATACTTGACGGCGCCCGCTACTTCGTTCGCGGAGGAGAAAAGGCCCCCGTCCCCAACTTTTTTTCGACAGCGTATCGGGTATAAAGTATATTATAACCATTTGTGGGTACCCGATACAATATATTTTGTGAAAATATCTTCTATGTAGAGACACTTAATTTTTATGACTTTATAAAAATTTGCCTAGAAAATATTACACTACATCTAACAAGATGGAAGAGATCATTCTTCATACAAAATGTATGCAGTCCGAGAACGGGCAGCACGAGTTTAAATGCGTGGCGCAAACTTTATACATTGAATAGAAAAATATTTGTTTTTGTATATTGTAATGTGTCATTGCGGAATCGCCAAAACGGCTAAAGAGATTTCACCTACTTGTGGTTCACGGGTAGGTGGGCATCCCCAGATGGTTATAGGATACTTTTTACTTGACTACGCTTTTTTTCTCCTCCGCTGACGAAATGGCGGGCATCTTCTATTATTATATATTAATTCTATCAACATACACTTGATAAACTTAATCAACCTATTGACACAGTCACGTAAAAAAGAGGGTTCTGATCTTCTCCTTAAGAGTAAAACCGTGGGGAATCTCAAGTTTTAATATTTAATGGCTTACCAGCCTCCAGTATCAGTAAAATCTAAATCAAATATCTTAGCCGCCCGGCAAAGTTAATTTAATACCGGTATCGTTATGTAAAGCGAATGGGCACCCTTCCCGCGTAGGCCAAGAGCCTGTGTTGTATTTGCATATAATTTAAAACATTTCATGTTTTTAAATATAAATATATGAATATCAGGGACAATGTTACACAACTCGGCATGATGCCGGTACGAAAATCAAAATTCTATTTCATCCGTCATATATATTTTATTTAACTGCTAAAAGCGCTTGTCTCT
Organism: Hedya salicella; assembly: GCA_905404275.2. Classification (NCBI taxonomy): domain Eukaryota; kingdom Metazoa; phylum Arthropoda; class Insecta; order Lepidoptera; family Tortricidae; genus Hedya; species Hedya salicella. The sequence continues at coordinate 84,003,014 of FR990096.1, forward strand.
ATATATATAATAAAGTCCCAATCGACGCTTAAGATTCACGATCTGTGTAGAGTATCGTCATATCGGTTATCTGATCACAATGCCTGATGCCCATCCAAAATTATAGCATTCTTCATGGATGATGAGGAGCAGTAAATAAACAAACGCACAAACTTCTTAGAGGAGCAGCAAATAAAAACTCGCTTATCCACCATATGCCAACAACGCATTCTTTCGTATTTCGGCCACACAATGCGCAGAGGCGACGCAAGTTTAGAATAATTGATTGTGGTTGGTTGGGAACACTGAAGGCAAAAGATCGCGCGGTCGTTCACCAACAAGATAGACCGATCAACTGAAAGACTCGTTGTCTTCCAAATTCTACACGGTTGTGAGAAACGCGCTAGACAGAAACCGATGGAGGCAGATCATCCGCTCCAGGCATAGCCCTGATGCTGACCACGATCCTCAGACATGAGGGACTGACCCCAGAGAGAGAGAGATCCGAAATTCAACATTCGGTTAGGACAGCGTCTGCGGGGTATATAATATCACAGACTACTATACTAGAAGAGACACACAATGTCGAACAACAAAATTGAACGTCACTAACTCTGGCTATACAGCTGGCTATATTGTTTTCCCTGGTTCTCCGCCAGATGGCAATAACGAGATCGTGCGCATATTATCGCCATCTAGTGCAGAATTGGGGATACGATAACAGGGTCGGTAGATGGCGCTTAATCCCAACTTATGAATGGTTCGATGCGAACGAAGCTTTGGAAATGGCTACCTATTTTTATTATTCGTAAGTCTCGCAGAAAAGTGATGCGCCTCATGCGTCGCTTTCGAGCCCAGTCCACGTACATGAAAGAAAAGTTTGTTTTGGTTTGACTTGGTGCTTAGGGGGAGTCGGACATACTTACTTCAGTATTATTTTACTATCCTTGGATGGACAAATTCTTAAGTATCGATATTGCCAGTAATAAAACTGGTGATGGCTGATGCGACTATAAACACACAATAGGTACATACAGAGCCATATCAAATCAAATCAAATCAACTACTTAAGAACATAAAATATCAATATTTTTCGATTCGTGGGTTTTGAAGTATAGCCTGTTTAATTGGGATGTTGGCTGCAGGTATTGTGACTGGCTGAAATAAAAATAAAATTTGCGCAATGGTAGTTACCATGACAGAAATCGTAAACAATTTTTAGTTCTTTTTTGTTTCTAGTTTGGTCTTATATGGTCTTATCAATTTACTCAACTACCACACACAGGAAACAGGATGATTTATACTATGCAATTTATTTAAAATACAGAGAGATAGTTTCGCAGATTTCAAAAATCGCGCTCCGCGCCGTACCGCGCTGGTCGCTTACCGATCGAGTACAACACCAAACAGTATAATCCAGATGCAGGAGATGTTGACGGTCCGGCGTCCACCCGAGAAAACCTTTTTGTGGCAACTGCATAAAAATATGCGCATGTGAGCACAATTTATTGTCACATCTAACCAAGACACAAGTTCGCGGAACAGCAAAGGAACTATAATCCATTGATCTAGTATGGAATTCCGCAAAGTAAGGCCTGAATCTATCAATTATTTAATATGGAGTTTATTTATATGGCCGGAGTGCACTGTGACGTACAGTGCATATCAAACCTCTCTGTCTAATTACTAGTTTAAAATGCCTATATTATGCGTATTTCTTGGCCGATTTCAATTTTAACTTTACATATTGAAATCGTTTTTACGGTATTTTGATATGTAGTTAAGAAAAGCGATTAAAAAATTCATGCATGTACCCTATTCTAAAACGTCGCCGCTTGCCGCGACGCGCGAAATTTTTAAATTAGCCAAATTTTAAATAAATTGCACAATAAAAGTCTTATTAAAAGTAATTTAAAATAAATAAAACTTTTTAAAGTGTATGACGATTAAATCAATTGATTCGATTATTTAATAGCGAAATTAAGGATTTTCTTGCAATACTAGTGCTGCTGTGAAGAAAAAAGGAAAAAAAAATTCAGCACAGATCTTATTTTAATTTTTTTATACAGATTCAACTAGTTACGGCAAACTCATAGAAAATCATTTTACCGACGTTCAAATTGTATCATTCAATTTATAACGACTGCATTTTATCTCGTGGTTCGATAAAAGTATCTTTATTACATTTTCTATTACAGTATTATTAAATAGTTATCAGCACACAGTAATTAACATTTCGGACATCCATTCTATATTTAATGCATATAAAAAATATAAATACGACATATCATTCTGAAATTTGTTATTTATAAATAGTTAAATAGAGATTATTTATTCACTGAACAAAAGCCAAGCACTTTTGAATTATCAAAACTTGTCAATGTAATACACGGTCCACTACTGGCCTATTTATGTATTGTATTGTTACGAAACGCGTGCTGTTTACCGTACTTGTACCTCGAAGTACACCATCATGGAGACGGGGTGAGATATTATGTATGCCGTCCTTTTCTTATGTACATCGTTCGAAGATAATGGCATGCGTGTCGCGACCAGTTTCGGCTAATGTCTACAATCTTAAGCTTAGTTTTCAGATCAAGCGCCATCTAGTGTCGTTACTGTAAACAAATATGAGAGGTCCAAAGCTCGAGCGGAGCTTGAATTGGCATGTTGAAAATCTGTTTTTAATGGTTTTTTGTTTTAATCAGAATTATGCATATAATTAGTGTTAATGTGGATGTTTATTCGTAAAATTTTCAATTTTTTATTTTAAGTCCCATATTTCTCTTAAATTAGATTTATTTATATTGTTTAATTTGAAATTGTTACTTATGGCGCTATCTATTGGTGTTTGTTAGCATTAAAAATATCAGTTAGAGAATGGGAGCCCCTGACTAGAAATAATATATATATTTAAGTATATTGGACACGTATTATTTGCTTTTTCAAATTAATAAGAAATACTCAGATAAAAGGCATTGAACTTTAGCACTGGAGGCTAGTGACGTCATAACTAGGAGTAAGTATTAACTAAACCTACGTGTGAGGTCACGTGACATTTTAACCCAATGTATCGCCATTATTTTGATTACGTTAAAGAAAAACACGTCTCCAATATTTGTTATTCATCTACATGAAGGACTAAAATTTAGTCATTATCCTTCTTGCTCGTTGTAAGTCATACAATGAACGGGGTGCGTCCCATAATGTATAACAACGTTTGATATAATTTCACTTTATTAACATTCATAATATATAATGAATGTTTGATATAACAACAAAAACAGTAATGTCATATCGTATACCTTTTATAAACTATAACAAACGGTATTCATACTAACATAACGTCTAACATTCACTACGGCTAACATCAATTTATATAACATACATCAGGTATATCGTTAGGAATATATAATAACATTTCAAATAGTATACTTTAGGCATACTACTTTTGTTGATATGATTACCTAGAAAAGTAGGTCATATCGAAAAAAGTAGGTTAGGTTAGGTTTGTATTTCAAATCATAAAACCATAACACCGACTGCTACCAAGTCCGACTTCGGTGAGGTTACGTCCGACGACGAGCGAAGCGAGGAGGAGTGTTAGGTTGAGTTGTGAACGAGCGAGCGAAGCGAGCGAGCCGCGCAGTACTTTATAGGCACAAATGTAGGACAATTTTTTACAAGCATACAGTTTTTTGTATGAAAGTGAAATAAAAGATTAATATTACATTGGAAAAACGTATTTATTATGTTTAATCTACATTTTAGTGACGTTTGACGCTAATAAAATAATGCATGCGTTTATGTGTTCTGTACTTTATACACTATGTAGTTAGAGTTATCGATCAATTATAGGTTTACATCATTATATTATGTACATGTTATATATATAATTCATTATACCAATTATAATTCTGTGTAATGTTCATTATAACCGATGAAATTAGAGAATTTAAATTTATACGTTTCGTTTATTATGTATTTCGTTTGTTATATCCAACAAACTTATATAAAGTGAGCTTATATATTGTGAGTGATATATAATAAATTGTTATACGTTCTATTACTTACCCCAATGAACGTCCATTTAGATAGTTTGATTAGTAGACTTCTTGAAGAATTGAAATTGAACACGTTAAGGTTAAAACAATGGCGAGGCCTTAGTTTTCAATTGGTTTCAGATACTCCTGGATTTGAATATATTTCCTTTAGCGACGATTCGTAGCAAGATCGCAGGAAATATAAAACTCGAGGAAAATTGTGATTGAGTTTAAAGAGGACTGTACAATTGTACATAGGTATGTCTCTATTTTAAAACCCTCCAAGATACACGTTCCAATGTTTAACACCTTATTAGGACGAGGACTATTGAAGCAAGAGGACCGAGACAAGAACAATTATTATTTATTACTAGAACACACCCGCAACTTAGTCTTCGGAGAAGAAAAAGTGATAACCCCTCTTTTTTCTTCAGAGTAGTCGGGTAAAAAGTATCCTATAATCATCTGTGGACAACCAGCTACACGTGTTCTGAAATCAATTCAGCCGATTTGACGTGATGAAGTCGCAATGACATATATATAAACATTCAAAATAAATATTTTTATAAATATATTTAATAACCTTCAAATAGACCGTTTCACTTTTTTTATTAAGTGACCTCCAAATAGTCCGTTTTTTTAATATTTTCAATGTCACATTTCATTTTTACAACGTTATAATAGTATAGGGATGTTAATTTTCAATGCCGTATGCTAAAAGGGCATTTATTGTATTTTCTCAACTATGTATAAGTTTTGAATAAAATAAAATAATTAATATGTGTACATGTGTATGATACTCATGCTCATAGATGGCGCTAAGAATGCAAAAAGGGGTGCGGTGTTAATTTTCCGACACTAAAAATACAGAAACACAAAATTTGTGTTCGATATAAAATAATTCGGTGAACAAGCTTCTTAAGCTAGGGAGTAAGGTGTTATTTTAATCCTGCCAATATAAATAAACAAGGGTCCCTCCGTCTCCTCTTTTCTACCCTTGAAAATGCTTGTGAAATATTTACCCTTCGTGTAACTGTACACCAGTAGAGTTTGATCTTGGATTTAGCATTTAATCATTGGAGATAATGGCCTTGGCAAGCCGCATCATAGCCAAACTTAATAGTTCATGCCCTTTTGTAGGCGCGAGGCGGCGAGGCAGGTAAACACGAACAGCTATACGGAAATATTCTTGAAGGTTCGTCCGAACCACTGCTGTTAAGTAGTGTAGGGTTAATCAGTTTTTTTTAATTACCTAACAGCTCTGAGGCTTGAATTATGGATTTTCATTTTCAATTTGTGAAATAAAAGGAAGAAGAAAGAAAATATTAGAGTGTGGCTCAAATGCGTTTCAGCCGCCAGTTCCCGTATATACTTATTATGAAATTTTGACAGATAAAACTTTTTGTTTAAAATACTGTATACATTACAAATTGTTTATTTGAGAGCTCACAAATTAACGCTATATTCCACTTATTAAGAAACTTATAATCCGCAAATCTCAGAATACAAGGGAAAGGCGATTGAATCGCACTTAAGCCGCGCCCTAATATTGTCTTCTCTTCCCTTTATTTCACAAATTGTAAAAAATTCACACTTCAAGTAAAAGCGTCGGTGCTGTTAAATAAATTTTAAAATTGTGATGCAATTAAAAAACATAAAGATGGCGGGTGAATCAACTTTTAGACCCACACTTTTAACGTCTCTGGCGTTACCAAAAATGTCTCTGGAGTTACCAAGAAATAAGGCTTCTAATATGATATTTTACTGTTTTACTGGTTTAACAGAGCGGGAAATTCAACATTTTAACGTACACGATAAATCAAAAAGCCGGCCAAGAGCATGTCGGACCATGCTCAATGTAGGGTTCCGCAGCTGTTTATACAAAAAAATGCACTACGGATGAAAAAAAAAACACTAACAAAAGAGCGTATTTCCCCTGCACTTACGTCCTTTTGCTGAGAAGCGCAGTTTTTTGGCAATAACTTAAAAGCGGTATGTCCGATCATGTTGAAAATAATTTTCCTTGAAAGTATTTATTAAGTTTTATATTTATACATTTTTTCATATTTTTTTAACATACCTTTTAGAAGATAGAGAGGGGGGACCAATTTTTGCTACTTTCGGAGCAAATATTTCCGAAAATCATTATAAGAATAAATCATTGTTTATTTAGGTATTAACCCATTGATAGAATACATTAACACACACTGTCACACACTATCAAACATTATTATATTTAGGTATTAACCCATTGATAGAATACATTAACATACACTGTCACACACTATCAAACATTATTCTATTAGAAATAGAATTAAATTCAATTAAATTGAGATTAGGATTTAATACATACTACCTAAAATACATATAGGATACATACAGGCCTCTTTGTACAGATAGAATCAAACTTGAATTAAGTAACTAAAGTAATCAGTTTGTATTATATCCTCAAGTACCAATTAAACATGCGATATTATAATTATAAAATCATAACAAAAATAAACTCCAAACTTGAAATTAGGTATCCAAATTACCTATTAATAAAATATTAATATTAAAGATACAACAATATGTCAATCAACTTTGGCATTAGCATAGATTAATATATAGTATTTATTATTAACTGAGATCCTTTGTTAAGTAGGTACTGATCAACATTGAAACATAGTAGGTACTTATTCTTTTTTATAGTTTGAAATTATAAAAGAACGACAAAAACAAACTCCAAGCTTTAAATTCCGTAACATGTAAGTTATTAATAATATATTGATGCTTAAAGATAGAATTTTGTGATGCTGGTAAATTATTGAAATAAAATAATTAAGCCCTTCTGGCACATGTGTAACGGTCTTTACAGATTAGGCCTATCTGGCGTGTAAGTTCACCTTTATTTATTTTCTTATTGTGTGTAGTTTGCACAAATTGTAACTTTGTCAGAGAAAAACATATCTTTTCTCAGTCCACCCGTAAACACGGAAAGCTGAAAAGTTTCCGAAACGTTAGGAACTCAAATGAGAAAATATACGCAATATAATTCGTTAAAATTATTGTACTTAAATGAGTAATAACCGTGGAAACATAAGGAAATATGATGTACACCTACGGAGTGGATGTTGCTAACCAAATCAGGCGTAAGAAGCCCTCAGGATGGGACTCGCACGAGCTCAAAGTTCCTTAGAATTTCCTTAAAAAATGTCTTGATGAAGACCACATTCCTGCCATGCGTGAAAATAGCTCCGAAGGAGGACATTTTCGGAAGTAAACGCGTTTTCCGCCAAGCTAGTGTAAAGTTACTATGCAAAGTTATCCGCGATACCCGTTATTCAGCTCACAAAGGCCATAGTCAGGTTTCCATAGTATTTTTAGTTATAAAAAAAGCACCGACTTCAGAATAAACTAAAAAGCCATAAATAATATTTTATGTACGGTACGGATACATTTGAATCACCTTTTGAAGTCGGTGCCAAACCATTCATTTATTACTATTAAGAACCGCGGCGGCGAGCTTTAGATATTATCTACCTATATTTAGTCATAGTAATTTGAATTTTTGTTGAATAAAGAACTTTATTTACGTGAGGTTTGGCACCGACTTCAAAAGGTGATTTAAATGTATCCGTACCGTACATAAAAGATTATTTATGGCTTTTTAGTTTATTCTGAAGTCAGTTCTTTTTTTATGTATAAATTTTTATTTTTTGCTTTTTAGTGATGGATTTTAGTAGTGATATAAAGTATTTTTTCTACTCCTGTACTTCTTTCTGTCATTTAAATGGTTACCAACTCTAATATAAAGACATACATTACTTAAGACTTGTAAAACTATATAGTCTATTTCCCAAAAAAGCACTGATAAGCGTGTTACAATGTCGCTATTAACGTATTCCTTGGTGCCACAGAGTACAAAGTTTCAATCTAATAATTTATATTCAGTGAGTCTTTAACTAATGTTACTTGAAATAATTTATATTACCAACTTAACAAACCGCCGAATTCATACAGTTTTAATTAAAAAAAAATAATGTACGTAAATGCATTGCTACCAACTTAAAAAAAATTAACACTACGTACACATATTTTATTGCCAATTTTTTTCAAATCATAACATGTTTTCATCACTGGCAGTTATACGCGAATTTTAAAAATAAGAAAGCCATAGATATTGATTGACAGCTCGCTTTTTTTAATTTTCTTCGTGGCGCTAAATTTTATTCATCTTGAAGTTGTTGGTTGTTGACTTGTTATAAACTGTTGAAAGTGAGAAAAATGTAGGACAAAACTGTACTAACTACCGAAGAAATTTGTGTCGTGGCGCAAGAGGTATCAAACAATTTGCTGCTAGAAAAATCTCGGCGCAAATATAAATATGTAGACTTTTTGTGTTTTATTAAAAAGTGCTTAGGGGTCATTCATTAATTACGTAGGTATCCCTGGGGGGGAAGGGGTTCGAAAACACTGTTGTAATTAATGAATGGCTCCTTAGTTGTAGAAAAACTATTGTTTGCAACGTTGCATAATTCGGTCTAAAACGCTCGTGGCGTCTTTCTTTGCGATTCTCGCTATTGTCCTTACGTAATTAGTGAACGGCCCCTTAGTCGTAGAAAAACTATTGTATGCAACGTTGTATAATTGTGTCAAAAAACACTCGTGGCGTCTTTACTTGCGATGCTCGCCAAGGCTCGCATCGCAACCCACGCCACTCGTCTTTTTTTACCCCTATTATACAACAGTTGCATAAAATACTATTATAGAGCCCAGAATGGGAAGATTGAGGAAGCACTTTGCACGCATCTCGAGTCTTTGGAAGTAAGAAATGTAAAAGTTGGTTAGTTCATATTCATTTGTACCTTCCATCATCAGCTCAGTTTGTTTGTCTGATGATGACAACCAAACGAAAACAACTGAGAAGAATAGAATATAAGAAAAATACATATATACAAAACATTGTTAGTGCCTATAATATTTGAGGGTTTCTCTCGGTTTCCCTGGTATTCCATCATCAGATTCTGACTTGGTGATAAGGAGACTACCTCAGGGACACACTATAAAGAATATGACTAATAGTTTTAACATACCTACCTATAATAGATGATTTTTTTAAATTATTATCCTCTTACTCTTAACTATTAAGGAGTTGTACCTTCCGTCATCAGCTCAGCATAATGAGATGATGACTACCATATGCAAATACTTAAATAGCTTAAGAAAATATATGAAAAACGTAAAAAATAAAATTTACCTTTAAAATTTGAGGATTGCCCTCGATTTCCCTGGGATCCCATCATCAGATCCCAAATTGATGGCAATGGGACTACCTCAAGAGCTCCTTTCAAATAAAAAAAGCTTTTTAAAATCGGTCCACAATTGGCGGAGTAACCGGCGAACATACATAAAAAAAAATACAAACTGTCGAACATATCACCTCCTCCTTTTTTGGAAGTCGGATATAAATATTTGTCCTTACCGGGATTTGAACCCAGGACCACAGCTTCGCATGCATCGTTTCTGCCACTGAGCTAAACCGGTCGGCAATATCTATACTAGTAAAAAGTTATAAAAATTAAATGTCAGTAATTTGAAAATATTAAAAAAATATATTGTTACGGACTTTTTGGAGTTCACTAAAACAAATTTTCTTTTTTTGGATGTTTTGTATGTTTATGTGTCGTTGTGGCTTCATCACGCAAAATCGGCTAAACCGATTTCAACTATATTTGGAACTCGGGTAGCCGGGTACCTCCCCGTTTTTTCCCTCCGCGTACGAAGTTGCGGGCGTCTTCTAGTTTTTATTAAAACAATAAAAATGATGACATTTTTATTAAAACAAAAGACGGTTGATTTCCTGGCGATAGGCCTAAAGTGTTGGTTTAAATATCATTTATTATATGCTATTTTCGTGTGGAAGGTGCCCGTAGGGCAAGTATCTATCAAAGTCAATAGGGCGACTATCCTTTTTGGTACGGATACTTGCCCTTTCAATTTGTGAAATAAATAAAAGCTATTTAACAATCAAACATAATAAACAGCATACTTAATCCTTAATGCAAGTAAAGAAACAACCATTTTACTGAAACCTCAATCAGTAGTAAAAATATTCACCAGGAATAACTTACCAATATAATTTCGAGGCTAGTCAAAAGTTAGCCGCGGAAGATTACGGGGGGCTTCTGAGTACGATCAAGCGTTAACGTCATTCGCAAGCCTAACATACTCGTAGTGTATTCGAAACTGAGGCATGTACCCCCCGGGGAAACTGTCCGGCTTTTTTGTATGTTCGTATGTGTCGTTGTGGTTTCATCACGCCAAGTTGGCTAAACGGATTTCAACTGTTTTTGATACACGGGTAGCTGTAGCTGGGTATCCACAGATGGTTATGGAACACTTTTTACCCGAAGTACGCTGAAGAAAAAAAGAGGGTTATGATTTTTTCTCCTTCGCTGACGAAGTTGCACCTTCTAGTTGCACCTATAAACCTCTTTTGTTCTGCTAATTAGTTGAAGTTATTGTGAATTTTAGACCGAGCGAGCATAGCGTTTCCGTTTCAGCTCGGGCAGAAATGCTTATGTATGTCCGTCTGTCCGGCGGATGTCCGTCTGTACTCTTCTACAGGTGGCATTTCTCAACTGATTCGCGTGAAATTTTATGAGCGGGTTCGATACGATAAATTATAGGGATTTAATTAAATTTTTTGAAAGACTCACGACGTTTGTATCTCGGAGCGCCACTGGTATATGCAAATTATTATTTTCCAATGCTTAGGCGCACCGGGCACGTGGGTTCTTAATTATCGCAGCCGTGAGAATATGCTAAACGACCGCGATGGAATTAAGATGGCGGGTGTATTTAATGGCATTTTTAGGGTTCCATTGTTCGGAAACATCTGGAAGTATATCCAGTTAATTAATATTGCTCATGGCCCCTAAAACCAAATCGTAGTATGGAACATTATATTTATTTGGCGTGATTTAATAAATACGAGTAAGAACCTATAAAAAAAAAAACAAAAAATAACAACTAAGGTCCCACTGCTTAATAATAAAGGCAGCTTGTGGCGAGCTGTAGGGAAGTGACGATCCCACGGACCAGAGATCTCCAGAGAGTCGGCCTCGGCCAATGCCCTCGCCTCCGGTGTGTCTTCGTCGGCCGGAGGGGATACCCAAGAAGACCCGTGAGACCCTCAGCTGTTGGCTGTCTAGAGAAGAGCATTAGAGCTATATGCTCCAGAGGTGGAAGTGTTAAAGGGCGCATAGCGACTGATATGAATAACCTCGGAACAAGCGCAGCACACCTCTCGACACCCCTGAGCCCTCGCGTCCGTGTTGCTTCCGGCAGTCTTGATTGACGGCAATAACGGGGGCCCATCAAGTGAGTGGCGAATCACCTCCCGCCACACATAACGATTGGTAGTTATTAATTGCAACAGCCCAAAAATAAATCCATCCAAACTACAATCTCACAGCCCGATATTTCCGATCGGTGTAAAAATAAATGATCTGTACAAAAGTAGTTTGGTAGAGTAGAGACTTTGTTTTTAAAATAGTATAATTACGAACGAGAACGAGGTAGTACGAGTATGGGAGTTTTCTTTGCAGCGTTTCTTTCTCCTTAGTAAGCTTTCATTTTGTGAAATGCTGCTGGTAGTTTATTCTTAAAATAAAAAATTAGGCCTTTCTGACTGTATACCCTTGAATCGCCGACACTCGTTTCATGGAATTTTTAACCGACTTCCAAAAAAGGAGGAGGTTCTGTGTTCGACTGTTAGTATTTTTATTATGCGTGTTCACCGATTACTCCACTAATTGTGGGCCGTTTAAAAAATATTTTTTTATTGAAAGAATATACTCCTGAGGTGGTCTTATTACCACCAAGTTGGGGTCTGATGATGGAATCCCAGGGAAATCGAAGGCAACCCTTAAATTTTATAGCCACTTAAGTACAATGTTTTTCATGTATTTTCTTAAGCTATTTAAGTATTTGCATATGGTAGTCATCACCTCATCATGCTGAGCTGATGGCGGAAGGTATACAACTCCTTATTTTTTTCTTATTCCTTAGTTAAAATATAAGTCTTAAAAAAATCATGTATATAGGTAGGGACGTTAAGACTGTTAGTCATATTCTTTATACTGTGTCCTGGAGGTAGTCGCCTTATCACCAAGTCAGGACCTGATGACGGGATATCGAGAGAAATCCTCAAATATGATAGGCACTAACAATGTTTGTATATATTTTTTATACTTATTCAGTTATATTCGTCTGGTCTCTCGTCTCTCTTCGTCATCATTTCATGATGCTGAGCTGATGATGGAAGGTACAAGTCCTTATTAACGGTCAAGAATTGCGAGATAATTCTTTAAATATTATGGGTTAGTTGAGACTGTTAGTCGTTTTCTTTTTTAACCAGCAAGTTACAGGACATAACCATATTGACCTAGCCAATTCTTATAATTTAGATATTTATTTACAATAGTCTTATTTACAATCGGTCGAGAAACATACTCAATCTATCAAGCCTACATAGGCCTAAGGTAAGCTTTATGATGTTCGAAATTCAAATCCAAAAAAAATAGAACGCACCCGTATTATGACTACCTACTCTTACAAAGCAAATTATTTCGAAAACATAACACAAGTGGCGAGTTCCACTCAATAAAAAAAAGAACAATGTTGACGTATTTTTTTACTATATAACTGTTCCCGCCTTTTTTCTTTGCAACGATGGAGCTCAACCGCGTCGCGACCCAAGCATTTGCGCGCTATAATACGAGTAATGTATTACCTACGATTATAAATTTGATTTCACTGAACTACCAAGTTTACAATTATTTCAATCAGCATTAGGAGACTCTGCTTCATTCCGAGCAACAGTTTTTAAATAGTTTAGTGAATTTTAAAAGGGGTACAGTACAATGAACATAAATTAACCCTACAGTGTATGACTTTTTTTTTCAGAAATATAATTATATGTGATAACTATTGGTGTTGGCGTCTGGGGAAAAATAATAAAAAAATAGACAACCTATAGTTTAGAGAAAAAAGTTTTTTTATTCGTGTTCCACATGTAGAATTCCATGCATTAGGTACAATTTACAGCATAGTATACAGATACAAATATTACCTTTTTTTTCGCTGTTACATGTTGCGTTTTGTGTTATATGTGAAATTTACAATAAACAATTATTAGATTTGTTTAGGCACAGTTCAATCTTGCATGTTTCACAGGCCAAAAATGTTTCTTTTATCTTTCCATACAGGGAAATGGTCTATGCGATCTACCCTGACACCGTGAGGAGGAACAATCGCCACATCTTGTCCTTTTTGCTTCACAGCTAAAAGAACTATAGTTCTAGTAGATGGTCGACCAGCCATCTGGAAGTGAAGATGATCTGGATGGCTAGTAGGTACATCAGGCCAGAGCAAAAATACAAAAAGCTTGGTAAAAACATTATGCAAGGTCGCTGAGAAAGCCGCTAAAACTATAAATCCACTCAAAAGCAATTTACCACCGACAAAACTGTTCGTAAAAAATCAAAAAAAGAAAAGACATTTGATGTTTTTTTTTAAATTTTACCAACAGGATGCACAGCATCTGGTGTTGAAAATTGATCCTGCAGAATTAAAGTGTAGGATGTGCTGATAAATATTTCTTGAGCTATCATAGACATGCATTGGTGAAAATAAGTTACCTTCAGTTGATGTTGATGCCAATTCTGAATTTTTGACAGGTAATTCCGACGTGTGGAGTAGTGAATTATTTGAAAATATGTCTTACGTAACTGGGGTCAGCTCAACTAACTCAGGCCTCATCGATCGACTTCTCTCTGAATCACTAGATTTTTCGCAGATCCGATTTATTGTTGCCCGCAATATTTCAATGTCAAAATCACTATCGGCACCCAACTAATACAGATCATCTTCACTTCCAGATGGTATTGATAAAAAGTGCTCAATATCCGCATCTCGGTAAGGTTTCTTCCGCATCATCTCAAAAACTACATAATTATTAGAGTATTAAACTATCACAAAACCATAAATAAGGGTTAGTACAGATTAGGTGAAACTAAAACTTATGCCAACAGGATAAAGTCTCTGATAAGTGCAAGTATTGCACACTTGGTTTGTATTACTAAAATGAACGTCAATGCATGGATTACCATATCGGGAACGTTTAAAAAATACTGCTCGAAGTTATCTAAACATCGCAATACTATGCAACTAAACTTACCTTTCAATTTTGCACAGTTTTACAGTGACAATGTATATTTTACACTAAAATTACTTTTTTATTGAACTTATGAAAGTTGTTTATGCAGATTCTAACACCGACAGCCGAATTTTAATCGATGGCTTGATACTGTGGACCGATACCGCTCCCCAGCGGCAATGCGCTGAACTATATAGTAGCCTAGTATGCAAAGTATCTTTAGACGAATAATAGATGTCTCCACCTACATGAATTTTGTCACAATTCGCAAATATTTTAGTTGTGCCATATGTGGAACTGTATGCAATGTAGGACCAACTTTTACATTTCTTACTTCCAAAGATGATTCGAGAGGCGTGCAAAATGCCTCCTCAATTTTCCTATTCTGGGCTCTAAAAATACTTTATATCACTAAAATCCATCAACAAAAAGCAAAAAATTAAAAAAAAACCGACTTCAAAATAAACTAAAAGCCAAATAATATTTTGTGTACGGTACGGTATCACATTTAAATCAACATTTGAAGTCGATGCCAAAGCTAAAGTCAAGTTCTTTATTCAAAAAAAAACGAAATACTATAACTAAATGTATAATTAGGTATATGAACGGCTGCGGAGCCCTACACTGAGCATGGACCGACATGCTATTGGCCGGTTTCTTAATGACTATATCCTTTGATTGCGTTTAGTTAGAAGTTGGATTTTTCACAGCTTCTATCTAAGGGATTGCAGACTTGGGTCTTTTGATATTAATTTCAGCTTGATACCTCTATACTTTCCGGAGAAAAAGATCTTGACAGACGGACAAAAAAGTGATCCTGTAAGGGTTCCGTTTATTCTTTTTGAGGTACGCAATCCTAAAAAGGAACCATTTTCGTAAAAAACGTTGAAGACAAACTGTTCAGCCATTGAAAGACCTTTTCTTCTATACCAAATATAGTGATTACTTATAAATAAATTCATAAATTATATGTTTTTAAATGCGAATGTAACTATGTCTATCTCTCTGTTTCTCTGTTACCTTATCACGCTTAAACCGTTGAAACGATTTAATGATAGTTTGTGATTGTGACCCTAAGAGGGTCAAAGGATAATATTATAAATGGACATCAATAATTAAAATTAAAACATATTCAGTTCTGGGCAATGAAGGCAAATCGCTGATAAATATTACTTACCTACATATTTACTCGAATGTACGTAACTAAACTTAACTAACACTAATCTTATGACACTCGTCTAGACGCTAACAGCCCACAACTTCGACGCACAGGTGTGCAAAGTCACAAAACCTATTAAAAGTTTAACAAAACCCGCGGCGCTAATACATTACCTACCTGCTTGGAATTTTAGCTGACAAAAAGTTAATACTTTACCGTAGACTAGATTGTTCCCGTGGCTTTGCACACGTATCAGATCAGACGTAAGATTGTTACCCGTCTACGCTGAAGCAAAAAAGAGAGTTACGACATTTTCTCACTCAGCAAACGAAAATCCCTATCAAAATCAGCGTGCTACCGTTGAAGCAACAGTTAAGGCAAAATTCGCCCATATATATGTTTTTTTGAGAATAAAATTATTAAAAATATTTTACTTAATATATATTATGTACATACGCATACAAAGCACGAAAGAGTGTATTTATAGAAAAAAAATATACCTACAACTTCACTTTTATATATTTCCGTATTCTGCATAGTTCTTAGTCGTATATATAATAAATAGTATTTTCGGTACAGTAAACCCAAGGGAACCTAATGAATTTCTTCGGAAATAGTTAGAGAACGCAAAGGAATTTAGTACATTCAAAGCCATTCGGGTAGTCAAAATCGAAGGGAAGAATTTTCAGACTTTGTTATAGTACTAACAATAAAGAAGACAAACGCAGGGCAGCTTGTGGCGAGCTGTTGGGGAGTAGCGACCCCACGTACCTGAGTGCTCCTGGGGGACTGACGAGGGGTGTTGGATCTCGCTTGCCTTAATCAGACAGTCAGAGTGGAGTCGCAAGAGCTGCTGCTCGAGGATGGATGTGGGACGTAAGTGGCGAGTTGGCTTCGGTAGAAAACCCAGAGATACCTCTCCACCCAAAGCTCTCCGCACCAATGTTGCCCTCAGGCCACTATATATGTCGCTATTTGGAGGCCCATCTAGCGGGGAGCTAGTCATCGTCTACCAGTGCCTTCAGCCATGAGGCACTTTTTTCTGGTAGACGTCCGGTTGTCTCAAGCAATAGCCCTTACATTTCATATAATTGTTCAAAGGGCCTCTATGCGTTGGCTTCGGCTCCGCGCACGTCTTCTAAAGGTCCGGGACACCATTCTCCCGTGAGCGGGTGCGACATACAAAATAATAATAATAAATATCAGGGACAATCTTACACGAATCGACCGAATCCCACGAAGCTTGTACTACGGGTGACGGTATACGATAACATAACCAACAACCAAGACCCAGAGGAACAAACATTGGTGCTCATCGCACAAACACTTGCCCTGGCCGGGATTCGGACCCGGGACCGCCAGCTTCGTAGGCCGTTGCGCAAGCCACTTAGCCCAACGTGTCGTTGTACAAATTGTAATACTATCTATACGACTACTAGCAGCCGCCCGCGACTTCGTCCGCGTAGATTTTAGGTAAAAACAGATTTTAAATGCGGAAATCTTTTTTCTGTTAGAAATCCGATGCCGTTAATGTTTATAAAAAAATACTCGGAAAATATTCAACGACAAACCGATTTAGAGTGAGAAAATGGGGATATTCCACATTATTCCATAAGAATCCACACTGGCACTATTAATTTTAACTCCTGTTAGACTATGAGAAGAAGAGACAGGCGAAGTTCCTGAAACTGGCCAAAATGAATTGTTCTAGAATGTACCTCGGCGTTTCAAAAGGATAGTATTTAAGGCATAGCAAAAATTGTTGTCCGTAAAGTCGGTTCACGAACAATAATTTTACGTGTTAGCCTCATAAGAAAACCGGCGTCATAATTTTACTACGATGCCATCCCTCCCTTCCTCTCACTTTCTTTCTCTCTCCCTCTCTCCCTTCCTCTCTCCCCCTCACTCCCCCTTCGTGTTTTAGTTTAATAATTAATTAGCACACAATCTTTTTGCGTAATTTCAAGTTCCTAAGTACAAAATTTTTACATTTCACATACAAAGTTCCATTACTTGTTTCACCCCCTTAGGGAATAAATTTCAGAAAATTAAGAATATAAGTTTTGTTTTGCCCCCTTAGGGGATGAATTCCGAAAAATGCTTTCTTATCCCTTGCCTAATCAGTCTGTCAGTCAGTCAGTTAATCATATCACTAAACGTGAGACATAAGAGACTTTATAATATCACTGAACTTGTCTAGTGAAATGATAAAACGAATTGACTTTGCAAGTTCGTTTTGTCAACTCACTGATGTATTTCAGGGATTTATCAAATCACTAAACAAATCTGGTGAAATGACAAAACGATGCCTTTTTTGGCTGATTTCGTCATTTCACTAAACTGATTCAGGGATTTAATCAAATTACTGACTTTTTCTAGACAAATGATAAAATTGATTCGCCATTTTAACATCCTGCGTGATTTGGTCATATCCCTTAGAGATTTGATCAAATCTCTGTTTTGGCTATTTCCCTGCGACATATAGATTATAATAATATATATAATTTACTATTATAATGTTTTAAAAATTAAATTTATGTACATTAAAGATCTTAACAAAGAAATAGTGATACGGACTATTTGAAGATCACTGAATCAAAATAGTACATTTCGATGCTAGTGTGGAAAGTATGTCATTACTTTACGAGTACCGAGATAGACTCGGGACGAGTGAAGAATGACATTTCCGCACGTGTATCGAACGACGTTTTTTAATACAGTTGCGAAAAAATAAGAAAAACAACAAGTAAGCATCATCATCATCATCATCATCCTCATCGTCATCACCACCATCACTTTGACCATCATCATCACCATCACCATCATCATCACCACCATCACCATCATCATCACCACCATCACCATCACCATCATCATGTCCCTTACCATTATCATCATCATCATCATCGTCATCATCCCCACCATCATCATCATCATCACCATGGTCATCACCACCATCACCATCATCATGACCATCACCATTCATAGCATATTTCGCTATTCTTGTACTCCAGTTTCCAGTGTTATATAGCTACCCTACGCGGTATCTCTTACCTACCCGAGGAGGAATATAAGACGTAAATAAAAATAATGTCACTTTTCTGCCTTGATGTTATTTTTACAAGAGTAATTCGACCGTGAAGATTACAAAGAGAAGGTAAATATTTCTTAGAGCCCACTCTCCACTAGGGTCATTGTGGTGACAGTGAATCACCTTTTTTCAGAGCGATGTAGATACGTCATTTTATTAGTTTGGAGGTTTTTACTTTAAAAGTTTGAAAGGTAGACTACTGGGGTTTATACTTGTCATAGACAGGAACTCTCCATGTTTAACAATGTAATTATGATTCTATTTAGAAAAAAAATGAACTTAATCCACTGTGTACTTACAGGATTGTTTTCCCAATTATAACCTTAACAAATTTTATTTACTTGAAAGTAAGGTATGTATTTTTTCGCTGTTTTCTTGTGAGGGAAACAGCGTTATTGAAATACGTCGTATCAAAGCCATGTGTATTGGTAACACAATCTTTAGTTTATTCTATAAAGCAATTAAAAACCAAATCATATTGCAATTTCAGTCTAGTTTTTCAGATATACAAGCTGCATAAGTAAAGTTGCAATTATTTATTAATACACGATTACAAGGTTAGTTTTGCAACTCATTCAATTTTCAGTCACATCAAAGCCAAATTACAAGAAATCAGACACCGGACTCGCGCACTGAGGGTTCCATTCAAAATATACGGTAGAAACGGCCGTATCAATGAAAGTCCAGTGTTAGCAGAGCCGTATTCCTACGCAAAATGTACACGATGTGGAGTCATTTTATATTGGTTACTGACATAGACAGACATACAAAATACAAGATGAAATAAGATCCCATCAAAAACACAGCATGTACAAAAATGCACGGCATGTACAAGTCTCGGAACGCAGTTCTTTTGCCGTAAAATGTTGTGAAATCGAATGAAAACAAGACGGTTAATTCAGTACCTACCTATCTATGGGAGCAGCTATCCAAGCACTGTCATAAATTGATATTTTGTTTGTTAGCTAACAATGTTTAATAGTTTCCATATCAATATTTATTATGATTTGTTTCTTTAATAAAATGGTGACTTGGCCATTGCACAGCACGGCAAAAGAGTCTACATCAAACAAAATCTATCTAATATCAGCGCCCTGTGCTTCTATCTGTTTGAAAGTACCTATATTGAAGACCATTAAATTTAAATTACTTAGTAGATCATGTTGGTGCAGGCAACGGCCAAGTCACTGTATTTATTAAAGAAAAAATATATTTTGATAATGGTTACTATAAAATATTGTTAGCCAAGGCATCTATGACAGTGGTTGGATAGCTGCTCCCATAGTGGTGGGTTGGTTTACATTCTATTTCAGATTTTTTTACGGCAGAAGAACTGCGTTGCGAGACTTGTGCGTTTGTGTACATGTTGCGTTTTTGATGGGTATATTTCAAATACTTTATTCCTTTCGAGAAGTAGAAATACACTAGTAAATATCTTATTGAGATGAAAATGTATTTACATATGAATGCTACAGCTAAGTAATTTGAAATTGCACACAGAAGTCACGGGCAGAAGTTATAACTTAGTAAATAAATATCTGCGGATCAGTCGTACTGAAATCGACCTAGTCCTCAAACTAAGCGAATGCTTGCACTCTGGACACTGGGTACAAACACAAACAGACATATCAATGCATTAATTAATATGCATTGTCGGTCGCTGACAGATGTTACTTAGTTTCGGTATTTAGAGTCCTTTTTATCATGTGTCACATATTTTTCTGGCGATGCTCTCATTGCATGGATAAAGCATGTCACACACGGAGCGATAATAAGATATCTTATAGCAAGGTATCTTACGATATATTTTGCCTACTATTTGACAGAGCTGACACACGCTGGATAATATATATTATATAGCTGGGTATCTTAAGATACCGTAAGATATCTTACGATATATTTGAGTATATTTTGGAGGTGCTATTGGATTTATCTTCGACGATAATGCAACAATATGGTACCAAGGAGCTGGTCTGATGATGGATTTCGAAGGTGACGGTGAGGATATGAACTCCTAAAGTAAACAAGATAAAAAATTGCTACTTGTAGAGCGACCTCTTAATGAATCTTACCAATTTTTAAATCAGTCCGATCGTAAATTGGTACATATCATTTTAATGGGTTTTGGGCCAAAAAGAACCTTGTGCGGAAATAATATTCAGAATTTTATGTTTTTGGACCACCCTAGTGGACAAAGTAACTCTGTTCAAAAACCAGGTTCATCAGATTGTAAAGTTCATTAAAGATTGTTCTTGATATTCTAAAATACTAACTGAATTATTTGAAAGACAGTTCATTCTATAAGTTGAATCCTCCTCGTTCTCTCCCTTTTTTGTGCTCTTGAGTCCAGACGGATGTTAGTTTTGCTGATAAAGTAACACGCAAATTAAATTCGGCATCATAACCCTCCTCTGACAAACTATGCCACAAGTCTAACGCTATCACGGTGGTTAGATCCATCTTTCACAAACACCCTGTATATTTTAAAAACGTCGACTTGCTTCGCCGGCTACGAGCATAATTACGGCAGAAATATATATTTCAGTATCTTTGTCGTGTGAGGGGCTTAGCTATACTGTAAGATATCTTTCAGTATTTTAATATATATTATCGCTTCGTGTGTGACGGGCTTCATCTTATTCGTTCGATTACGTACACACGTATCGTGCGCAATCCACGTAGCACGCCGCAATGGTTGCACAAATTGCTCGCTCTTTCGTTCCCGCGCGGTTCTCTCTTTCGCTCGTTCGTAGTTTCGGTCGGATGGTTTTCACTAAAATCAACAGAGAGAACCTTCTCTAGTTGTACCTGAACTAGTCTGAGATACAGGGCAGTTGAAACGCCCGCATATATTATGTTCTTCAATAGGCCAGCGTAAACGCCGACTCGGCGTTGCGGACGGTCAAAAGTCACGTTTCCCCGCCAACCGCGTAACACTCAACCAAGAAGATAACAAAGTACCAATACGGGGGTGTAATTTAGTAAACCTGCATCCGTGTATTTCCTTTCTTGTATAATTAAACTCGTGGAGTAGTGCTCAGAAGCTGCTGGTCAGAAGCTCCTGGTCAGAAGCCAACATTTACTGGTTTGTCATGCATCATGCAGTCAAACTTGACTTATAGTTTTCAATTCTTTGTCGTTCACGTGAAGTCGATTCTAACTCGTTTCAGCAATTCTATGGTGTCACTTGGATCGAGTTGACTTATTCGATCTGACAACTCCACGGTTATACTTGGTTACCAAGAACCAGTCAATTAACGCCTTTTGTCTCTGGATTTTGTTGAGATTGTCAGAATTTTTGCCAATGTGAACAGATTTATAAACATAACTGGATTTGAGGCAAACTCTAACCGGTTAGAATTGAACTGACTTGCGATATGAAGTCATAGCATCACTAGGACTGATCCTACTAGCTTCCGTACGGACACAAACATGTACACACGATATCATTAAGTAGGCAATTGCGAAATCAATGTCATAAAGCGCGCGTGTTCAGTTACGTAGCCGTCGCCATGCTGACCGGGACTCGTGTTCGGTGGGCTGATTAATCAAGTGTATTAGTTGCATGTGTCACAGGAAATGTATAAATCCAGTCATTATAAAACATTCCTAGGAAATCTATGAATTCCTTATTCTCACGATTAAATGGGAAACCATATATCCCTAATGTCAATGTAATTAACCAAATCCAAGATTGAGTGCCGATTTCGCGACGTAGTGTGTGGAAATGATGTCAGATAAATACATAGTAGTTATGCAGTGACTATCTTTTCAAAAATTAGATTTCTAGAATTTAAACATGTATTAAATATTAGTACTTATTACTTTCCCGCAAATTTTACATATTTCGTGTAGGTAACATACTTCTTCGCTCACGTCACGTTACCTTCGTGATGGATGTTATCATGCTTTTTATTTATAAAAAGTATATACCAATAGTAAAAAGTAAACGAAAACTTAGTGTGCCGCCGACAGCTAGGCGGGGCTCAAGTTAGCGGTGATTAGGGCTGCAGCAGAGAAAAACCTCATGACGATGCGCGCTGTGTCCAGAATTACTGCCTTCTATATCTGACCCTTTATCCAGCCATCCAGCGAGAGTCTCTTGAGATATTGGTCGAGACTCCTAGCCATAGGCCCATAAAACAATCTCCTAAATTCTGCTCTGCTAGTTGCTATTGGCATAACTGATTACATTTGTGAAATAGTCGATATTGACAGACGTAATCAGACTAACAGATGCTGAATTGAGGCCTATTTTCCGCCGATTTCAAAAAGGATTGGTTGACTTCGTTGACAGATTACCAACCCGCAATAAGAGTAAATATTAATAAATAAGATTTTGATAGTGATAGAGCTCACGCAATATTGCCTTCATGACCGATGTCATCAATTATGATATCTCCAACTTGTATATTGATTTATGAATATTTACGAAGTGGCCAAAATTATCAATTGTGTCCAAAAGTGGCCAACGTCACTGCTCAAAGCTATATTATTTCTTGCGTTACTGCGATCTTTTTTTAACTGAAAGCTTCGCGAAGCGAGACTAAAATAGTACATTTAGCCCCTAGGGTTTAAAAGAAAGCCATAAAATTCCATACAAATTTCTATGACACTGAAAAACTTGCGGCAACCTACATACTCATTACAAATAAATAAAAACAAACTAACCAACCGGATCAGATTGGCAAAACTTTCTGATAGAAAGTACTTTAGTTTTTCATGAAATATACAATTTTAATGTTAAGTATATTTCATTTTCTCACAGTCGAAGTGAAAAGCAGAGTGTTTAACACGTGGCTAAAAGTTATTATGACACTCAGACACTTCGTGTAATAATGGCTTATTTTAGCCCCTTGTCAAACAATCTACTATTTCGATTTAGTGATCTCGAAATAGTCAGCAGTAACATTTCATTTTTACAACTTTATAATATTTAAATAAAACCATTTAAACGATTAAATATATAGCGTATATAATATAATTTGAGTTCCCGACGCTTCATTTGGAAGCTGCAAAGTTCTTTTCTTTAAATGAGTGATAATCGCGGAAACAGAAGAGAATAATAACTTTAGGTCTAGGATGACAAGAGCGGACAGTGTGAAGTCATAGATCTGGAGCCACAAACATGAATATACTTTGTTTTAGTTATGCCATACGGAGTATTCACTGAAAGAGCTTTGTGAGGAGATTACAAATACATCGTACACTATGACATTTTAACTGCTGGATCTAACAAATTATTCAAAAACATAAAAATAATAATTCAGTCCTGACTTTTAACCGCTCTAGATTGAAAACGACACAATAGATTTATATAATATACATATATTCATGTTTTGTTCGTTTGTATGCTTCGTCTTGGCTCAACACGCCAAAATGGCTCGGATTAAATCACTTTTTGCTACACGGGTAGCTAGAAAAAAAAAGGGTTATGATTTTTTACTCCTCCTCTGACAAATTTGAGGATACCTTCTAGTCCCATATATTTGTATTCAGTGCATTATCCTAAGCGCATTGATACCATATAGGGGAACGTGGGATAATTGGCACCAACTAAGGAAAATAAATAATGAAACTCATATTTTACGCAAATAAATTTGTATTAATTATGTACGAATCCTTTAGTTATCTGGGCATTATAGTCATGGAAAGCAAATTGTAAATAATAACATTACCTATAGGTACTTAAAAACAAAAATGCGTCATTAGCTCCCATTACCCCACCCTTCAGAAAACGGGAGCCATAAAAAGTCCCATATGTCAAATGGTAGTAGTTATAATTTGTCAGACTGAAAAAAGTTGCATCTATTTTTATTACCCGACTAAAAAGTTATTATTTTTCACCTTTTTATTAAATATATTAAATGTTTAACAACACATTTAACGAGCTATTTATAGCTCTCATTACCCGCATATTACCCGGATTATAAGCACAATATAATATATATATATATATATATATTTAATATGATAAACATACTGACATAGTAGATATACGTACAATATAGTTCCTATCTCTACATTTTAACTCGTATTTGACTTAATGTTATATTGTATTTTTAGGGTTCCGTATGAAAAATGGTAAAAAAGTAACCATTACGGTGCGAGTCTGTCCGTCTGTCTGTCCGGCTGTCTGTCCGACTATTAAAGCGCCATATCTCAAAAACTACTTATGATATATATTTGAAACTTGGAATATTTATAAACATGGTCAGCCCACATGTATTGCAAGGGAAATATTCAAAAATACATTCTTATTTTCTAAAAAAACGACGGATATGAGGAGGGGCAAAAATTAAAAGTCTACCTACTAAGTCAAATAGCATATCTTGGAAGGACTTATTCTGCACATTTTTGAACATTTTTTTTATTGTAATTAGATTTTGTTTTATTAAGGAAAATGTAAAAAAAACAGTCGTTCCCCCCTTTATCTCTGAAGTTTTGGAACGAAAATTTTGAAATTTATACAATTCGTATAATTGAACATAAATATTACCCGAAAATTATAACAATGTCTCTAAGTAGCTAATTTTTATTTTTAAAACCTACATGAACAACCCGGTTGCGTTAAGTTTGCACTTCATTTGTATGCAATGCTATAGATACCAGGTGCAACTTAACTCAACCGGAACTGGGTAATATAATAATGTTAGGTCTGGTTAGGGTAAGTGAAAGTTTGTACGGAACCTTAGCTGATAGAAAATATCTTCAATATACAGACATTTCATTTTACCTAGTACTTGTATGAATGAGCTTGTATGAAAATTTTGTATGATTACCTTCTTCCCAGTCGTCTCACTCTTGTCAGGGTGGTCGTAAAAATAATTGCAAATATGGAAAATAATTTAAAAATTAATACTGGTCCACTATTTACCGGGACGGCAAAAAACTTTTGAGCAACTAAATTATCATCGAACCATCTAGCAGGGAGCTTCCCACGCTGCATCGTCCTGCACGCTGTCGCCACTCAAGAACGTTTCTGCCCCAGTGGCCATCGGTTCTACTGTTCACTCCCACCTAAGTCTAGAAACTTTTAGAGCTATTTCAACGACGTTAAGTCTTCTTCGCGCATAGCTCGCTCCATTGCCCTTGGAGTGACTTTGAGCCTTCTTATGAGGCCTATTGTGAGTGACCACGTCTCAGTGGCGTATGTCATCACTGGCAAGTAGGCAACACACACTGGTTAAAAACCTTCGTCTTAAGACACTGGATTTCCGTCTTCAGTCTCAGCCATGACTACGACGACTCCACTCCACTATGTTAGATCGAATGACAATTGATGAATTGTCATTCGATCTAACATAGTGGACTCGATTCATCAGCAAAACGGAGGTTGGTGATGTATCCGCCATGGATGTTACCAAGTCCGTCCGAATCCAGGAGCTTGAAGACATCTCCAAAAGCAGCGGTGTGCACAAGCAGTTTTGATCTTGGAGGCAAACTGACAGAGTGGCGTTCTCACACAATCACAACAGTACTTCGATATAACGATAGTCAATTTGGTAAAGCTGTAGAAATTGTATGTAGCGCCGCCCAAGTCTTGATCAAATCGAAAGACTTCTCATAGTCTACAAACGCTAAGCATAGTGGCAGGTTATTCTCTTCTGTCTTCTGTATAACCTACCGTAGCGTATAGACATGGTGTATGGTACTAAATGATTTATGGAAACCGGCTTGTACGGGACGCTGAAAGTCGTCCAACCTGCATGCGAGACGGTTCGTGGTGACTCTCGAGAACAGCTTATAGACATGGCTCAGAAGTGAGATGGTTCTGTAATTCTTTATAAGAGTCTTATCACCCTTATTCAAGAAGAATACCATCACCTACTGTGCCTTGCCTTTGGCGTTTTACCCTCGTGTATGAAATAGCTTTTGAAGGGCTTTCATCACCGGTTTAACACCTGCCTTCAGAAGCTCAGAAGTAACTCGGTCATCGCCCGCCGCCTTATTATTTTTAGACTGTTTAGGAGCCTTACTTATCTTGCACAGGTTCCGTCCAGGATTTCTTCCATGTAGTGTGGGGTCAACCTGGCTCTTGGATCTTTGGCCGACTTCATGTTCATGACAGCCTGCGTTGTCGTGTATACTTCTCAACCTCACCCAGAAGCTCAGGCTTGGAAGAGACGACTCTGCCGTCCTCCTTCTTCAGCTTCGTCAGCTGGCTCCGCCCACAGTCGTCCGAACACTTTAGAACCTTTGTTCCGTTCATTAGCATCTTCAATAAATTTGGTATTTTACAGTCAGCGTCAAATAGTTTTTAGCATCCAAAGCGCTAAATATATCGTCACACATCTTTATGCCTTTACTAATAAAGATGTGTTGCGATAAATTTGGTGCTTTGGATGCTACAGACTATTTAACGCTGACGTAGTGGCGTAGGGCGCAAGTCAAGGGTTTTGAGATCTACCTGTTAAGCTGACGGTACTGAGTAGTACACTTTTCTTCATGAGCTCCAGAGTTCGGCCAGAAATCAGGTGAGGATCGTGGGAAACCGTTGGATAAGGACGGCGTACGACCGATCAATATGGAAATCCTTGGAGTCTTTGTTAATATTTTATTTTATTAGGTCGCTACTGCTTTTATGGGTGTTTTCGATTCAACTTAAAATCCCTATGACAAAATAATCAAACAATCACTCTGTCATAATCGAATCGTCTTGTGCATGCTGCAGTTAGGTTTAGCTGTCATCACCAAGTACTTAAACAATTAAATATAGACTATTAAAAAAGTCATACATTAAAGTATAAACGATCTGCGAAAGACTGCGGGCAGATGCTGGATGCGTCAAGCTGAAGACAGGGCGCTATTAGGGAGGCCCATGTCCAGCAGTGGACTAATATAGGCTGATGATGATGATGACGATGATGAAAGTATAAAAGTATTTGTCTTTGTTTTCAAAGTATACAATATCTTTTTAGTCCTGATTCCATATACTATATGGGAAAATCGGTCCCCTTTACCAGCTTCTCACGCATAGGTTTTGTATGTCCGTCCGGATGTAGGGCAAAACAAGCACCTGGGACACGACGATGTACCACTAAGTCAAAATCTGCATGAGCAGACTGTTTACCTGAGCCCTCCCTCCATCCATTGTGAACATTAACTATACTAAAGCCAGTTTAATAGCTCAGACTCACATTTCACCGTCGCCGCTTTGTTTTGCGCCGTTAAATATTTTACAACAGTATTCCACCCAGTTCGCTCATATATTATTCATTACGCAAGATTTAGTGGCTTGAACATCCCAAGGCAACTTAAACCTTCGAGTGAAGTTATTTGAGGATCTTTTTAATCGTATGTATGGAGTGTGTAACGTAGATTTGAGTGTTTGGAATACATTGAGTATTTTTGAGGTAACTTTGGGGTTCTGGAGTCGTCTTGTACTGCTGTGTAGTTTTTAGGGTTCCGTAGACAAAATTGCAAAAACGGAACCCTTATAGTTTCTTCATGTCCATCCGCCGGTCCGTATGTCACAGCCCACAGGCATTTTACTCAAAAACTACCAGATGTACATTGATGAAATTTGGAGTATAGGTGTCTTGTATACTCTGCTACTTAGTTTGATGATTAAATGATAAAATTTAAATAATCTAGGTGAGGCACACCATACATGTAACCGAAACTAAAAAAAAAGAGCAAATGTCAATGTGTAGCACATACGAGTATTACAACAGATCTTTTAAAATTTTAGAGGTTTCTTAACAAAATATTTGATTTATAGGATATTTTCGGAAATAATTGCTCCGAAAGTAGCATAAATTGTGTCCCTCCCGTCTATTTTCTCAACGGTATGTCCAAAAAGTAACACAGCCGGTCTAGCACAACTCTCCGCGACTACGCTTGTGGTGCGACATACCATCACCCGTCTTTTTCGCCCTGTATTGTAAGGAAAGAGACAGGCAATATTTGTCGCGCGACAAAGAGTCGCGTATAACAGTTGTGCTAGGGGTGCTGTGCTATCACGACGAACACAATCATCATACGATCAAATCAAATCAAATCAAAGTATGTAATGGGGTGTTCGGAATACTCTGAGTCATGCTTGGAGTGGTTCTGTAATTTAATTTCCCAGTTAGAGTCAGTCATCAATTGGGAATTTTTTTAGGTACTAGCTTTTATTTAAACAGATCTCTCACCGTTGGTTATCAACTTGCGGAAATAAAGTTTGACCTATTTTCCTATTTTTAAACGGAAACGTAGGTTCGAGAATCTTGCACTTATTGAAGTGCCGCCAGCAAAACTGCAATTTGGTCGCAGTATAAAAAAAGAAGGAGAAAAACAAAAAACTGCTGCGCGAGCGATACTTAAGCATTTAAGGGGCATGCAGATTTCAGAATATACGCCTGTAATAGTTAATGGCTTGGCTACATATGTATAATTTAAAAAAATATATTATCCACGTAACGCCCAACGGCCTAATAATAGGCTATTTGTCAAACTAATTTTAAACATTGTTTGAATGTCATTAGGGTTCTAATTTCAAAACTACAAAAAGTGCCTTTGGCCTTACGAGTGTATAGATTTAAGTAGTTATACTTAAATCTATACACTTTGGGATATCCACTTGAAAGAAAACGCTAACTCATGTTCAAAAATCTCTATGACCCTTAAAAGTAAGTTCGGCCTAGACCATATAGACAGTCCCCATGATTGTTTAGAGTCGTCGTTAGGAAGTGTAACCACTAAAACAAATTAAAGACGGATAAGCTGGTTTTATAAAGTAATGTCTGTAACAACAGCCTATTTACACATGCAAATTTCCATTTAGGTTAAAATATTCATTGAAACGAGCCGCCAGCTTTAACCACTAACTAATCGTGTTACAGGATTAAGTATTCAATTAACAAAAGTGTTCTCGATGGCGGCATCTGTCATTGTGTGTCGCCATTGCTCACGCTTGGTGTGGGCAGTAAACTACTAACATTACTACTGCAGTCTCTTAGAGGTTGGACCTTGCATTCTTTCAACAAAGGAAGCCACTTCGTCCAGGGGTACCTATAGGTAAACTGAGTTGATTCTGATTTGGGGGAAAGGTGTGTGGGGGGGGGGGGAGGATGTGGTTCCGCCGCGCTCCATTCTACAGTCAATATCTTCGTAAATAAAAGTAACTGTATCGTGTATGGTATCTTTTTCAGATAATGTAAGAATGCCGAATTCATTTTTAATATGATATTTATACCTATTCATATAATAAAAACGAAATTTGAAAAAAACAATGAAAATATGTTTTGTCTTTTTTTTTCAAATAACCATGCTATTAATGATTTGGTTCGCCGGGCTTCGGTCTCGGCTAATGTGCCTAGTGTCTTGGAGCCTCCAGGGCTTTGCCAGACTGATGGCAAAAGGCCCGATGGTCTCACGTTGGTTCCATGGCAGAGAGGACGGTGCCTCCTGTGGGACGCATCTTGTGTCAGTACGTTTGCACCGTCCCACTTGAGTCACACCATCAGATTAGCAGGATCAGCCGCGGAGTTTGCGGCAAGACTTAAATACTCTAAGTACAG
This sequence comes from Hedya salicella, assembly GCA_905404275.2. Classification (NCBI taxonomy): domain Eukaryota; kingdom Metazoa; phylum Arthropoda; class Insecta; order Lepidoptera; family Tortricidae; genus Hedya; species Hedya salicella. The sequence goes on from FR990096.1 coordinate 84,032,997, forward strand.
TGCCTTGGAACCAACGTATGATTTCGTACCTATTGCAGTGGAGACGGCTGGACCTTGGGGTTTGGAGGCCAAGGACTTCGTCAAGGATTTCGGTCGTCGGCTTCGGGACAGGGGCTGTGATCCACGCTCCGGATCGTACCTGGTGCAACAAATTTCTTTAGCCATACAGCGTGGCAACGCTGCCAGCGTGATGGGAACGTTTGGCCCGGCCACGATTCGGGGAGGGCCTTTATAATGAAAATGACGAAGCCTGTTGCGGATTACATCATTGGTTTGTATGGGACGAGGCCTGTTGCTGATTTGTTGTTGTAACCCACCTGACGAAGCCTGCGTTGTGGATCTGAATTCATGTATACAAATTAGTGAATAAATATTTTTTATGATCAGTTTAGCTAAAGTTATTAGTTAAGTAAGGTGGAGTAAGCAACAAAAATTTAGTTATAGTTAAATTTTACTGCTAATTCGTGCATGCTGTGTCCTTCTGTAAGTAATACGATGCTTAGTCTTAAGCTGTAAATGTAAATTATAACACATGTAAAAGTATGCTTATTGTTGAAGGTCCAAATAAATACATAAAATAAATGTTGATTGAAGTAGCTTACTTACTCAGTCAGGTACTTCAGGTAGTTGAGGTACTTATTCAGTCAAACCAATTTCTTTTGGCGCACTCGGTAGAATCAGGATTTTAAATCAACGCTCCCAAAAAAATGAGATTTACAATCAGATGTCTATGCTGTTGCAAAGGCTATCTGAAAGTCCCACGCCCATCAGACAATCATTCAAATATTTTGAGTACCCGCGGACAGCAAGCCATCCGCAGACAGATATTGGATACATTTTACCCGACTACGCTGAAGCAAAATAGAGGGTTATGACTTATTTCTCCTCTGTGAATAAAATTTCGGGCACCTCTCGCCTCTGATACGCCTCTTTTTGAGCCATCGTGAAAGCGCCCACGCGAAACTAATATAGGTACTTCAGCTTATGAGAAGCCGATGGCTTTTCAATGGCCTCATGGCTGAAAACCGATAAAATTTAATTACACCCGCCCCAGACTTCATGCTGCCGGTAAAGGCGATTCGAGGCTCCAAGCTACGAGAGCCGGCGGTTGCAATAGTTTTGAGTTCTTTTATACAAGATTTAATTTAACTTGCCTTGTGTTAGTCTGTATGTTAGTATATTTGTGTAGGTCAAATCTTGCAAGTTAAACTAACCCACTTCCCGGTTTACGACTGAGCCAAAATTTGGCATACTTATGATGTCCATTTGCGACTTTTAAGCCATAAGGGGTAAAACGATTACTTTAGCTCCATACGAAACGTGATATAAGCGGTGAAATGATGGATCTTACTCTTGGTTTGGTTCTCTTAAGTAAAACTTGATAATCTACTTAACAGACCAATAATCGATGGGTGCGAAGTACTAGGTGGGGGTAATATAATCGAACGCAGCGCTCATACTGACGAAAAGTAAAAATAATCTTGGCGCTGTCATCTGTCATATCTCAACTCAAAGTAATTTCTTTAGACTTGGTTACCTAATTTTAATAAGCCCGGTCAATTTGAAAATTATATTTAATTTATCACTAGCGATACAGGAACAATTATATATATTTATTATTATTGAATTAAGCCATTGAAGTAGCTTTACGTATTTATTATTATTGAATTAAGTCATTGAAGTAGTTGTTACTGAATGTAGAGATAAAAGAGTGCCTGTTATGACTATTTTCATGGATATGTCTAGGGCGTTTGATCTTGTCTCCCATGATATACTCCTTCATAAATTAAGTAACTATGGAATAAGAGGTAATCGTGATGACTGGCTGAAATCATACCTTGATGACAGGAAACAGCAAACAGAAGTCACACATTTTTGCGATGATACAAAAACAATTATTAAAATTAGATCGGACATGGAGGCAGTGAAGCAGGGTGTACCTCAGGGTAGTATACTAGGCCCACTCTTGTTTCTACTCTACATAAACGATCTTCCCAATGTGACTGACCATAAAGTGGTTTTGTTTGCAGATGTTTGCTCTGTTGTTATATGTGGCCAAAATCTGAACACCTATGAATCAGAGATAAATAAAGTCTTTTGCGATATCAACCGTTGGTTACATAACAATAAATTAAAAGTTAATCTTAAAAAAAACGAATATCATGCAATTCTATGCCCCTCAAGGTAATGCCACAGGGATAAAACTTGAATACAACGGATATAAAATAGAACAAGTTAATGTAATACGATTTAAAGGTGTTATGGTTGATAATCACATCAACTGGGAAAACCACACACAGACTATGTCGCAAAAAAAATGTACAGATTTGTATTTGTTCTACGAAAACTGACATATATCGCATCAGAAAAGACAGCTCTATTAGCGTACCATGGTCATGTTGAGTCAAACTTGCGCTACGGTATTATACTATGGGGAAATTCGTCCATCATGCCAAAACTCTTCAAGATACAAAAGAAGTGTATTCGTGCAGTATATGGCCTAGGGCCGAGAGACTCATGCCGACCAATCTTTCAAACTTTTGACCTTGCCCTCACTGTATGTCTTCGAAGTTTGTATTTATATAAAAAAAAACATATCTACTTATGAAATCGCCAAAACGAACCCGAGAAAAACATCAAAACACCACGGCCTCAATTTAATCCTACCCACCTGTAAGACTGCACACTTTAGGAAAAGTGTACCTACTCTATATGTCTGTTCAGATATTTATCAGAGATTTCAAGAGAGAGTTCAAGTCTAAACTATATAAATGGTGTTTGGAAAAGACATATTATAGCGTTAATGAACATTTAGTAGATATTTAAAGAATGTTTAACATGAATAAGGAATTGCAATCTATTTAATTTGACATAAATACACAATTTCTTAATTTATCAAATACTATTTTACCACAGATTTATTATAATTATATTTTTTTTGGTGGCATTGTTGGGAAGTAGGTATATTATATTATGAATATTTATGAAAGTGAATTTATTGTATGCCAAGTCTGGCTGATTGTGCTGGCCGTATTAGAAATATTGTACCATCTATTGTTGTACCCACAGTCTACAATTAAAATATTTGACTTTGACTTTATCTTCTTGTTTTACAGAAAACTACAACTAAAAATTAAGTAAACAAACCTTGAAATATTTAAAATAAAACACACTTTTTGAATAAATTTTACTCACCTCATTTGATTTGAACATTTTGAATAAACAAAAATGATTTCACAACCCTTTTGTACCCAAATCAAGGTATCACAGTAATATTGGAAATAATTTAATAGATAATTTTGGATTACAATAATATTTTGTCACAATGTCACGATTAAATGTCAAGACGTTTCAGCCAAAAAAAGTTGCGGACGCAAGGTGGCGCTGAACTCGTATACAGAGCCAATACATACAAGAACAGGTACCTACACCACAAACATTTCATTATAGGTTAGGTACAGATGTAGTGAATAATCCTTTCCCATCGTGAAATCTCGGCACATACGAGTACTTCCGAATGGCGCCGATGAGTCCATGAATTATTGTCTTTTTAAGTGATGTGTTTGTATGAAATAAATGAGTATTTTAATATTTTCTTCTGTTTCCGCGATTATTACTCATTGAAATAAAACATTTTAATTTTATTTCATTGAGTATTTTATTCATCAATGTCAAACCACCAGTTTGAAGTATATCACACTGAAATGTTAAAACCACCACGATCCAATCATATAAAGAATTCGTTAGGTAAACAAAATACTAACTTAAATAGATCCTGTGGTATTAACCACTCTATATCGATACTTCGTCTCGCAATGCGACCGTCCCCTACGTTGTCTTGATGGGTACTGAGTGTGAATGAAGTAGCAAGACGATTACGAACATTTCCGAGAAAATACGATGGGAAATGATTATTCAATATATCTGTATTCAATTCTACTCGTGTAATAAATAGTACAGATACGAGTATCGCATTGAACTTTTACTAGACTCCAGTTTTATTTAAGCCTATAAATCGCCAGGCCCTGTGCAGTTAACAAACATGTATTTAGGCTCCTTGCCTTTTGGTAGATATCGGTCACCGATGCCAACATTGTAGGTTACAGGATAAAGTGGCATAAGTTGCCCTGAAAAACCCGCTATTAAAATTTGTCGGGGGCCACTTGAGGGGGATAAATACCTTTCATAGTCTAATCTTGTTTTCGTTTTCTTAAATAAAACTTGATAATCTGCTTTACAGACCAGTATACATACAAAAAATATGTTATACTTATTCGGGGAACATCAAATCGCCTGCTCCACTTATTTTGAATCGAGCGAGTCAGATATCTTACTTGTACAAACATTTCCTTATTTTTAAATGCATAAGTATAGATATCGCTCGCTGCTCCTATTTGCGCTTTTACTAGAGTCCAGTTTAATCGAAGCCTATAAATCGCCGGGCTCGCGCAGTAGACAAATAGGGCCCCTGATCGCCTCCTCGGCTCCTTACCGACTCTCGTTTATGTAATCGTCGTTAAATTTACTTAATTAATTGTGACCTGGCCGGGTGCAAGCCGGGTGCACGACGTCAGCGCCGCCTAGCGTTCGCAACTTTACTAGCTTTGTCCAAAGTGTTAAATAATCGATTTCTACTCTTGTACTTCTTTATGACGTTTAAATGGTTACCAACTCTAATATAAAGACGTACATTACTATAGACTTGTAAAACTATATAGTCTATTTCCCATAAACGCACTGCTAAACGTGTTATAATGTCACTATTAACGAATTCCTTGGTCCCACAGAGTACAAAATTTCAATCTAATAATTTATATTCAGTGAGCCGCAAACTAATTTTATTTGAAATAATTTATATTACCAATTTAACAGACCGCCGAATTCATAAAGTTTTAAATTAAAAAATAATAATGTACATATAAATGCATTGCTGCCAAATAAAAAAAAACACATTTTTTACAATTTACGTACATAATATTTTCTTCTGTTTCCGCGATTATTACTCATTGAAATAAAACAAATTAACGGATTATATCGCGTATATTATCTCATTTTAGTTTTCGGAAGCTTTTCCGAAACGTCGGGAACTAAACTGGGATAATAATATACACGATATAATCCGTCAAATTGTTTTATTTCAATTTACGTACACATATTTTATCACCTATTCTTTTCAAATCATAGCATGTTTTCATCACTGGCAAATTTAAAACAATAAGAAAGATATAGATATTGACAACTCGCTTTTTAATTTTCTGCGTGGCGCAAAATTTTATTAATCTTGAAGTTGTTGGTTGTTGTCTTGGTATAAGTTGTTGAAGTGAGAAAAATGGAGGAAGACGAGCCTAATTGTACTCCCGACGAAATTTGTGTCGTGGCGCAAGAGGTATCAAACATTTTGCAGCCAGATAAATCTCGGCGCAAACATAAATATTTAGACTTTTTGTTTTTATTAAAAAGTGCTTAGGGGTCATTAATTAATTACGCAAGGATCCCTGGGGGGAAAGGCGTTTGAATAATCTGTCGTAATTAATGAATGGCCCCCTTAGTTGTAGAAAAACTATATTGTATAGACTGTTGTTTTAAACTGAGCTAATTGGCAAAAGACTATATACAAATTTGTATAAATCGGTCAAACACCGCTCGTGGCGTCTTCCTTTGCGATACTTGCGATTGTCTTTACGTAATTAATGAATGGCCTGCAACGTTGTATAAAACGGTCTAAAACGCTCGTGGCGACTTTCTTTGCGATACTCGCTATTGTCTCGCCACTGTACTCGTTAGGTGTAATCAATGCTTACTCGTAGATAAGTTGTCAAGCGCTGCAAGTTACACTTGGTAGTGGAGTAAGACTAGAGTCTGGCTACTAAAATATTACCCAATTTTTTGGCGGGAAACTTTGTGTAGTACGAATTATAGTTTTGATACTAGAAATTTTTTGATTTTCTGTGCACACGTAAGGTACCTAAGGAAATAGTGAAATATACGTAGACGTGCAATCAAAGTCAGCTCACATAATTTCTACCACTATGTACAGTACAGTCAACGACAAACTCATATGTTTACACTTTCTGACTGTCCTAGCTCGATAATACCATAGTATTTAATCCATCAACAAAAAAAATACTATTGCAAATTCAACGGGTTCAATCGGAAACAGCGAGGAGGGTCAAGTTCAACTTACTACATTTGCATGTTTCTGGCTTGTTTATAGACAAGACAGAAACCGAGAGGTGAAAATACTTACTAAGTTTCAATTAAGAATTTTGACTAAGACGAATATTTACACATTTAACTAACCATAGTCAAAATTGTATTCTAAAATTGGCCAATCAATGGTGGTAATTGACATTAAGTAGGTATGTGACTTTCAGACGTCTGTCTATGTGACCATGGGGTTACATTACTTTAGGTTAGGTCTGTGGTTAGCTTAAGTACCTAGGTATAGACGTGGGTTAGGTTAGAGTAATATTGCACCGGCACGATAGGCCAAGTCCATCGACACGGTCGTTGGTCATATACAGGGTGAGCTTTATAAATAAAGCAAAAAATTAAAATATACATCATTTAACTAATCAGTAATAACGTCCAAATGGTTTTAATTAATTAATATGAAAAAAAAAAAAAAAATCTAACAAAATTAATCGAGCAAGCAATGCACTACAAACATTGTGTACATTCCAAATACTTGACAGTGACATTTACGATCGTTTTCAATAATATTATGAAATGTATTAAACACATCAATATTGCTTAAACGTTTGCAGTTAAACTTGCTTTTATCAACACGAGGTAACTATTTTTTTATCAAGTAGCTTTAAGGTGTAGAGACGAAAGGATAAAAGTTATACAATTTAATTATAACGTAACTTACTGTTTATTAAGAAGTTCCAACAAAAAAGTGCACTAAAAAAAATCACTGATAATAATTAGGTATTCCAATCTTACTGGGTAACCACTTCACAAGGTAAATTGCACGTTTAACAGTTTGTAAAGATGTTTCTGTTTCTCAGTCACAACTACGGTGGTACGGATTGTACTCCAGTTGACTCTGTTCCAATACGACATGTAATAAAATACTATATTTGGTGGGCGGACTTTCGTTGCACTGCGTTGTGAGCAACGCGGGTATTATTTAACCGAAGGAATCGGAAGGAATCGTTTACGTTCGGTTTGTATTCGCTCTTCTATCGTCGTAGGTATCACATACCAATATATTTTACATGCGTTGTAATTTATTTAATTGTTGCCTTTTTGCATTGCATAACTTTGATTTATCTTATCAACTGGACGTACACTGTCAATAGATATGTAGGTAAGAAAATAATGTACCGTCAACAAAAAGTTAGCATTAGCAATTTCGTGAATGTCTGTGAAGGTTCATGATAATAATAATAATATTAAAAAAATTATTAGCGTAGTGGACTGAAAGATCAAATTAATCACACTAATCGACGAAATAAGCTTGCCGCAGACATACAGTTTCCTGATACGGTTTCCGGATTGGAAATTCAGATATCCGGCGCAGAGCGAACATTACCAATCGAAAATTCGAAACATCTTTCTTTATCGCTCTTAAATCAAATATGCTAGAGCGATAGAGAAAGATGTTTTGAATTTTTGATGTTCACGGTAGCAAGCCTGCTAAGGAGGATGGGCAAATGTGTATGGAGCGTGGTCTATCCGCGGTCTGTTGCCACCTGCACAGCGCCGCGACCTCTAGTGTGCAGTAGAACAAGTTGCGTTTTTGTTGCATTAGGTATGCATTGTATTTAGACGTTAATCTAACCCTAGCATTTAAAAAAGCTGTCAAGCTGTATTGTCTATGGGCTTTAAAAAGAAACAAACAAAGTTTGATCTTGACACTACATACAATCAACTGTCATTTTAAAATGAAACTGTCAGATTGTTTTTTAAAAATCAATTTCTTGAAAAAGTAATATAGACTGCAGTAACAATTTAAGAAATTTTGCATCGAGCTTGCATTGCATTTACATTTCCGGCATTTTTATCCCTTTGCAGTACAATCACGGCCGTTATTGGAAACCATAACTTACATAATATTATTTCCGTACCTAACGTTTATGTGTAAGGCGCCCGAGAATGAGTACATTTAAGCAGACGAGAAGTTGCACCCGATTTTTATAACGTACTCAGCCTACGAAGTTCACAGATGCATCATGGAAGAACCTCTGCCTATGGAGCTAGCAATCTCAGGTTCGACTCCTTGTAAACGTGTTAATTGTCGTCGAGGCCTGTTTTTTTCAGGAATAAAATATTGCCTGACAGGCTTAGCGCGTTAAGGTTCTCCTTGGAAACATAAACCGAAAGACAAAATGTAGGTCACCGCCCCACAAATTGAACAAATAGCCTATTTAAGAGGGTTAAGATTCACAAACAGCGTACAGCAAGGGACTTTTACGGGTTGAATTGATGATAATGTTGATGATGATAAAGCCTTACATATATGTCACTCTTCGAGATCCGTAATAAATATGAAAGAGTTCACATGGATCTAAATATCAGTTGTAACTTAAAAGAAAGGCCTCTCATCTAACACAGTTAAACAGGTTCAGATTGAACCCGGAACCCTTATAGTTTCGCCATGTCCGTCCGTATGTCACAGGCATTTTACTCAAAAACTACCAAATGTACATTGACGAAATTCTGAGTATAGGTGTCTTGTGTGAGCTGCTACGTAGTTTGATGGTTGAATACGTGATCAGATGTACAGTTTTTAAGTCATTGCCGAAAAACGGCGCTTCTCAACAAAAGGACGTAAGTGCCGGGGAGATCGCTCTTTTGCTCGTACACTTTTTCATATCGTTTTTTGTTCATCTGTAGTGTATTATTTGTATGAACGGCTGCGGAACCCTACACTGAGAATGGTCCAACATGCTCTTGGCCGGTTTTTTTATTTATTAAAACTCAGTATTTTAAGTGATTGGAGCGAAAAGTTCCATAGTTAAGATTCCTAACATTATGGGCTCTAAATGGAGGGTGTACCTGGATTTAAGTTTATGTTTAAGGTGGACAGGTATTTTGCGATTATATTTTGTATGGATTAACCGTAGACCTACACAATGCATTGGTTAATTTATAGCTTATAGAACAAATAGTCAAAGGAGCGCGAAGATTCTCAAATGGAAAACATGAACTGGACCATGCAGTGGGGTCATATAGAAAGCGTAATGTAAACCCTGTTTTGTACCCCCGGGGGGAAACGGGAGTTATAAGTTTGATGTATGTTTCTGTGTCTCTATGTGTCTGTGTATTTGTGTATCTGTGTGTCTATCTGTGGTATCATATCTCTTGAAAGAATGTACCGATGTTGGCTTAGGTTTTCATGCTTAAAAAGTGATTTGATACAGTGTATCGTAACCTCGGTACAGAGTATTATTACTATATTTTTTCATTAGTATGGTCACGTTTTGGATCTCCTGCGGATTTGTGATTTGTGACGATTCTCAAAAGGCTTCATTACTTTTATGGCAAAATTGCTAAACTTGCACAACGTAAAACCGATTGGCGGTGGATGTCATACGTCGGATACAAGTGCCCACGTAGGAAGGCACTCTACGGAGGATCACGGAAAACTGTTGGATGTGGTTTGCGTAAGACATAATCATTGTAAAGATCCTTGAGGATGAGGAAGGAATTTATTTATCTATCAGTGGGCATCATTCGGCTGAGTTGATGATGATGATAGGATAGGTATATAAAAACATAAAATTGATATTTAGATAAGTTGAATATAAAGTAGGTTCATGAGCTAGGAATTTTGTAATATATATTATCACCATAGCTAAAAGTATGTACAATTCTAGGCAGCTCAGCCATTAAAAATTGCCACTTATTAACTTTTAGACAACTATGAAAGTACAATAAATAAGATGAATCGTTTAAATACTTTACAGACTATTTACTAGCTACTTACCTACGTAGTTTTTCATTCCTTTTTTTTAGTTGACTACTCAAACAATCATCTGGAAGCAGTTGTTCACGAATATTTACTCGTATTAAAGAAACGTGAAAAATTGTAAGTATGAGCACTTATTATAACTTTTTCTTCAATACTATTGAAACTAACCTATCGGTTGCGATAAGAATCACTGAAGGGGTATTTTTGCTCTTTTTTACCCGACTACGACGTAGCCAAAAGGAAGGGGTATGATCATACACCGCACGAAAATGAAAGTCGTAAATTTTCCATACAACATGACATGTACATGTTGAGTAAACTTATGTCGCGATATACATTTTACAATAATTAGTTTTATTTTGTTACTAGTACTGAAATGCCCGCTTGAAGCCCCCATTTTTGCGACTTTTTATGTTTATGATTTTACCATTCTATGTATGTATGTTCTAAGGCAGCGCTTGACTACTCAACTGATAAATGAGGTGTCAATCGATTACGGTCCGGGTGGCATTGGCTATCTTTTTTTTACCGACTTCACAAAAGGAGTCGCGGGACCCCATAATTCATCCATACTAATATTATAAAGGCGAAAGTGTGTCTGTCTGTCTGTCTGTCTGTTACCTCTCCACGCTTAAACCGCAGAACCGATTTAGATGAAATTTGGTATAGAGATAGTTTGAGTCCCGGGGAAGAATATAGGCTACTTTTTATCCCGGAAAAATACCCTTATCTGTGATAAACGAATTTAAGGCGGACGAAATCGCGGGTAGAAGCTAGTTACCAATAAAATCCCGATGCCAATGATTATAATAAGCACTTTACTAGTTGTTATTGTTACCAGTAGCAGTTAACACAATCATTCACTAGGTTTCGTGCCTATGTGGGAGATGTATTTTGCTTAATCTCTCAGAGACCGTGTATTTTTAGTGCACATATCGCTTCTCAGCAAAAGAACGCAAGTGCCGTTGAGTTACGCTCTTTTGCTAATGCACTTTTTCATATCGCATTTTTTTCATCTGTAGTGTGCATTTTTTGATATGAACAGCTGCGGAACCCTACACAGAGCATGGTCCGACATGCTCTTGGCCGGTTTTGAGTTATTTGAGTGTATTGTATGTATCTGTAAACGTATGTGGGTAAGTATGTGTGTAGGTCTATTTTTAGGGTTCCGTACCCAAAGGATTTACCCCTACCCTTACGAGACCCTACTATTAAGACTCCGCTGTCCGTCTGTCTGTCTCTGTCTGTCTGTCTGTCTGTCCGTCTGTCTGTCTGTCTGTCTGTCCGTTCTTCCGTCCGTCCGTCCGTCCGTCCGTTCGTCCGTCTGTCCTTCTATCTATCTGTCTGTCTGTGTGTCCGTCTGTCAACAGGCTTTTTACGGCCGTTTGTAGCGTATATTTTGTATGGAATCCTCGGTGCGCGAGTGCGACTCGCACTTAGCATGTTTTTTAACATGCTCTGTAGATGCCTTATGAGTTATCATTCTTATTCGTCTAGGTTGTGGGAGTGTTATTCTATAGTATTATAAACATGTAAATATTTAATATTTGTATGTAAGAGATAAAACAACTGGTGAAGCTCGCTGAGCCGGATAGTCTTTCTACGTTTGTACGTTAAGTATGTATGTGTAGGTATAATGGGACTTCACCAGTCTGGTCTGGATGGACTTCAAACATTTCATAGTACACGGGGAAATAGTAATGCAATTGGTTATAGCTTAGGATACTTTTTACCCGACTGCAAACACTGAAGCAAAAAGAGGGTAGAAGGTAGAGGAAGGAGGAAGGTAGAGAAGTAGTCATCGTTACCAATTGATATCTGCAACACCCAGAGTAGCCGCCCAGACATTGCTGACTTTTAGGAACTCGGTTTACTTTCTGTAGCGCTCAGTAAGGAGTTCATTATACAACTTGCACATTCGTGGCAAAAAATTGCGTTTTGTTTGTTGTTTCTTCATGCAGGTACTTCAAATTCTTCAAATCTGTATTATTCAAGATGTCATCATTATCAGCTTGCAAACATAAACAGCTAGAAATGCTTTAACGTAACGCACTTAAGTGTAATTAAATATTTTAATATGTACCTATACATTAAGGTCCATTAGGTAGCGCTGGAGAGATATATGTATTTGCTTTATTTTAACAACTACCTATTTAATTAATAATACTTTTTTTAACAGACTTGTGTCACCGGTTGTGGATCAGCTACACATTACGTTTTTTTAATGCCCTGCGTATACAGTACAAAATGTATTCAGAATACTGTTATAACTCCCACAATACTTCTACTCTACGCCATCATACGCAGCAGAACGGCATCATTAATACGGATGCTAAGTGGCGGCGCTTGTTTTGAAGACACTACAATTTGCTACAGAATTTTTAGAACAGTATTAGGCATTGAAACAAATGGAAGGGCCGGTATCGAGAATGGATTCAGTTGATACTTTTTTTTACCTGTCCTTGCTATGTGCTCGAGCGATGCGTTAAAATTTCCCTTTTCGAGCCAATCTTCAAAGCGGTGTTACTAGTTGGCTATGAACATAAGTGAAAATAAAACTGACTTGTAAGTAAATTGAAGAAACTGAATTATGCAGTAATCTTTTACATTTGTTTTTTTTGAAGTCGGTTTTATTTTTTGTTAAAAAGTTAATTTCTTTTACACTTTTTAGTTAATTGTTATTTAAAAGTGTATCTTGTGACGATTCGAACAAGCTCATGAAGGCGCTCTGCACCTCTGCGGTGGCTTAAGAAACAACAACATTGCTATGAATAGATATTCAGGAAACCTATGTGACTATTTTTACTTTGTATCTTAAATATATGGATGTGTAATGGTCCGAAATAAAGATTTTATCTAAGTAAAATATAAAACATAAATCTTACTTAGGGTACCACCGACAGCAGGGCAGAGCTCAAGCTATCTGTGGTTAGGGCTACAGAGAAAAGAACACCCCGACAATGTGCGCCGTGACCACGAGTACAGCCTTTTGTATCGGTAAATATAGGTGTATCCTAACGATACGCGATAGATCCAGGAGATTGACTTTCTTCTGCCTTCTATGTCTGATCTTTAATCCAACTATGTAAATTAAGCATCTCCGTCTCAAGACCAACATTCAACATTCCACTTTGGGGTCATCTCAAGCTATCGGTGGTTAGGGTAATATCCTGACAATACGCGTTGATCCAAGAGTGCCCTAGAGCAGTGCTCGGCTTTGCACAACCTTATGGACAGTCCAGAGAAGTATCAAAAATACGTCTGGCAGTGCATAGGGGAGTGTTGATCGCAACAATTGTATATGGCAGTGCGAATTTGGGTATGGCGAATGCAGCACACGAAAGTAGAATAAATGTAGTGAAAATGAAACCTTTGAGAAATATGGCCTCAGTACTCTAAACCAACGAGCATGTATCAGGAATTTAATGAAATTTTGCTGATGCAAAAGAGGTATGCAAGTCTCGTAGCAAGCGGATAGAAGTAGTCTCTGCCTATGGAAAATAAGCGTGATATTATTTCATGTATGTACGAGTAGGGTAAATCGTCAATAACTGGCCACCTTATACTGAAAAATATAGAACCCTAATGAATTCTATGTATAGGTATAGAAACTTCGTTTTAGTATGAGGTGGTCAGTAATTAATACCCTATACTAAAATGAATTCTGTTTACGTACAAATATAATTCTTTTTTAATATAAGGTGGCTAGTTATTGAACGATGGCCGGTTATAGACGATTTACCCTATGTAGCAGCCTCTTCGCTTCGAGACCACCATCGTAGAACAACTATGAGGACAATGTACGCAATGTGTACTTAATTTGTACCTATTAAAATATAGTGAAATGAATTTGGGTTTGCGGACTGAGTATATTTTCGAATCTACTAAGGTACTTTTGCTTTCTAAATAAGTAAAAATTAAGTACCAATTGCGTACATTTTTTGATATATTCATAAATACCAAAATGGATAGTGGGGTTGCTCAGGAGATGCTCTCCAGCAACCCCAAATTCATTTGACTATATTTTCTAACCTAGTCAGGTACCTACTTTTTAGGGTTCCGTACCAAAAAGGTACAAAAGGAACCCTTATGGCGCGTCTGTCTGTCTGTCTGTCTGTCCGTCTGTCTGTCTATCTGCCTGTCCGACTATTTAAGCGCCATATCTCAAAAACTACTTATGCTAACTATTTGAAATTTGGAATATTTATAAACATGGTCAGCCCACATGTATTGCAGAGAAAATATTTAAAATATATTTTTATTTTCTAAAAAAACGACGAATATGAGGGGGGGTAAAAATTAAAGTCTAGCTACTGGGTCCAATGGGGTATCATATGAAACGGCTTGGCCTGCACATTTTTGTTTTTGTTTTAATTTTTTTATTGTGATTAATTTTTGTTTTATTAAGGAAATTGTGAAAAAAAACACCATTCCCCCCTTTATCTCCGAAGTTTACGTATCGAAAATTTTGAAATTTTCACAATTTGTAATAATAAACATAAATATTACATGAAAATTATAGCCATGTAACTAGCTAATTTTTTTTAACTTGCAAAGAACCTTTTTGAACAACCCGGTTGCGTTAAGTTTGCACCTGATTTGTATGCAATGTTATAGATATCAGGTGCAAACTTAACTCAACCGGTACCGGGTAATAAAGTTAGGGAAAGTAAAAAATTGTACGGAACCCTCGGCGCGCGAGTCCGACTCGCACTTGGCCGGTTTTTTTTTCTAAGTCGGTACAAATTCTGTACAAATAGCGTACATTTATTTTTTATAATTTAATCAATACAAAAACAGTGGAGTTGCTGGGTTAATGCTCTACAGCAACCCGAAATTCATTTGACTGTATTTAAAAATTTAGAATCTATTAAGGTACGATTTTTTCTAAATAAGTACAAATTAAGTGCCAATTGTGTACATATTTTTGGTATATTTATCATAAATACTAAAACAGATAGTGGGGTTGCTAGAGAGCATGACGTTTTCACTTAGCTGTTTCGCACAATGACAGTAAAGAAATGAGAAAGTACAGCCGAATATCAGTTGGAGCACAGAGACTAGTGAAATACTCCGTGCTTCACCCAGGTGAAACAGCGACGTGAAGCGTACAATGGTACGGTCGACCAAGAAATTTGTCTACCAATTTTGAACCTCAAACACAAGAAAGAGTATGTAGATAAAATAATATATCTATACTATTATAAAGTGAAACGTCAACGAATCGACAAACATTTTGGATATTTTATGGCTTCAAGCCAAAACGACTAAACAGATTCAACTATTTTTGGTAGATTTAGCACGTCTAGCTGGACGCTGTTTTGCAATAATGTGTCAACCTATTAGAAAAACCTAATAGGTCGACACATTATTGCATAACAGCGTCCAGCTGGGCATCCACAGGTGGTTATAGGACACCTTTTACCCGATCACGCTGAAGTAAAAAAGAGGGTTATAACTTTTTTCCGCTCGTTGCTATATACTGCATTCTCGAAATACCAGATTTTGAAAAAATATCGTAATATCAATATATCACACTCTTAGCTTACCACATTCCCGTTACACCAGGTTGACTAGGTTATAAAATTGAAAGGTACTCATGGACCTAAATCGTTTTCAGAATGTCCTTTACTGAAAATTTGGTATATTGGTAGGTAATGTGATAAATGAAGAATGTCGTATTTTGCAAAATATGGTATTTTGGCAATATATTTTAAGGCGCTATTAAAATTCTACAAACAACTTTAGTTTATTTATAGAGAGCCTAATTACGTTATTCAACAGCACTCAATTCTGTGGCTTGAAAGGTAACAGAATATTTTGATGGCATAAGCTAACATTTTCTTTACCAAACGAGTGGTATGAAATAAGCCTATTTAAGTTGGCATGGTCTGAATATAGGCAGATTTCGCATCTTGCTCTAATCCAAATAGTATAAGCAAGAGGGCAATACATGTTTTTGTCCTCAACACTCGTACTTTTTTTCTTTATATTGTCTTCTACGCGCGTGTTCAGGCGACTATATGGATGCAACATTATTGACAGACAAAATTAGTTCAGATACTCGTCACTTCAAGCATTCACTGTCACGGAAAGTGTCCTTGTCAATTCTCCTATTACATGGCGATTCCAGCAGTTAATGGCGAAAACTTAAATATCCTTAATATGCTTAAGTAACTGATTTTCGTCCATTTTTAACACGTTAGTCGATGTATTAAAATAGTGGCGCCACCATCTATGAATGCGATGATCATTTACAATGCGTTAGCTAGTTCAAATTTTCACCACATGTGACTTAACTTTAAACTTGAATTGCCAATTTACTCAGTCTTCACGGAAGTGTGCGTGAATCGGATGCATTCGGGTTTCCCGAATCCGGAAACCGTACGTCTGTGGCCAGCTTTAGTTTGAAGTTTGTAGGTCAATACAATGAAATGAAATGAAATGAAATGAAATATTTATTAATAACAATTGTTACAAGTCGTGGATTCACAAAAATATAAATAGTCATAATAATTAATTGTATGTAACAATTTTTACATTGCGAGGGGTAAATTAAGAAACTCGTCAAAACTGTAAAATTGTTCCTTCATGAGTGTGTTCTTAAATACTGCGTTGGAAGCTGCATTCCTGTTAGTGTCGGGCAAGCGGTTATAGACAGAAGGTCCCAGGAAGTACACGGACTGTTCTGACTTGACGAGCCTGTGCGGCTCCGCAACCAGTCTATCCGCGTGCTTATTGCCACGGAGCGGGTACCTGGTGTTTATTCCCCGACGCTTAAAATAATCAACATGTTCGTGCGTGAATATTGCCATTTAGTAGATGTGTATGCACGGCAAGGGTAGAATTTTGAAATCCGCGAAGAGATCTCGCGCTGGGGCATCCGCCAGTTTGCCGGCCATCGCGCGATCGGCTCGCTTCTGCATGGAGAACGCACGTTTCCAGTCTGAGGCACAGGCCCACAGTTCTGTGCCGTATGTCAGAAGCGAGTGTACCGTTGCGAAATAACATTCGCGCACCGCAGTTTTTCCGGCGGTACGCGCCAAGCGCCGCAGCGCGAAACACGCGCGGCCGAGTTTCCCGCACAGTTCGTCAATGTGAGTCTCCCATGTTAGTGCGCTGTCGAGATGAAACCCGAGGAGACGTGTGCAAGTTTCGTGCTGTAAAGGGGCACCGTCTGCACACACTCTGAGGGGTGGGCATGGGTGTCCGTTTAACCTGAATGTCAGAAAAACAAGTTTTATTTTTATAAACAAAGATCAGAAACAAATGAAAAAAAAATTCGACGATACTGGACTTGAACCAGTGCCTTGAGCCAGACCGTCGTCGACCAGATCGTCGAAAATTTTTTTCATTTGTTTCTGATCTTTGTTTATAATAATAACACTAGTGGAGTGATCCACTAATAAATTGCAAAAATTGTGATTATTATCATGATATTTGTAAAACAAAAAGTAAAGTTTTATTTTTGTTTAGTGCCAACCCATTGGAGCGGAACCACTCGCACAGTTGCCTCACAACATTGTTCAAAGCACCCTCCAACTCCAGCACTGTAGGAGTGCTGACGACAGCTGTGACGTCATCGGCATACATAAATATTTCCGCGCCATTTATCGCTTGCGGCAAGTCGTTCAGCAGTAGGCTAAAGAGGGTGTTGGAAAGGTACGATCCCTGAGGGACACCCATCAAACTGCGCGCTTCCGAGGACACGACGTTTCCTCCATCACCGACCACAACCTGGGCGCTGTCGGTCATAAACGACAAAATTAGCTTGGCGGCGGGACCTCGAATCCCGCAGTGAGCGAGTTTGTCCGCTACGAGCGCGTGGTCGGCCGTGTCGAACGCGCGCGACAAGTCGCAGCACGCCACCGGCACATGCCGCCCCGCTTCTCTCGCGCGCACCACTCAGTACACCACTTCGCGTACCAGGTAGGTGGTGGACCGGCCCTGACGGTATGCGTATTGGCTATCCGATAATACGTTCCTTGCGGACCAAAACGCGAGCAGTCTTTCATTCAGCCCTACCTCGAAGCACTTACTTGGGCCGGGGACTAAGGATATCGGACGATAGGATTTTATTTCCGACTTTATTTTTACTAACATTTGTTGTAACAAAATTAAGAAGTCCAACTGCTTTCTTTCATAATAAGTGTTTAAATAATTCAAATTAGTTAAGAGTGCCAGAATTATTCGAATATTGTATTATGTGATAGGAATGTAATAATTTATTTTGAATAAGTACACCTACCTATTATTAAATAAATATCAAAGGCGACACACCACCGTAGAAAATAGTGTTAAACTAACTGCAGTTTAGTACAAAATACAATAATAATTTCATTTCGGTAATTCATTTTCTCTATCATGATTAATGTCCACTCTCGTCTCAAGTGTTTACTGCCACGTGTACTGAAAGACGTAACTAACGATTAAAAGGCGAAGGTGATGTTATCATGTTTATTGGATATTTGTATCTTAACCTACACTACAAAAAAATAAACTAAATCGTTTTAGTCTTGGTCCGTTGCTTGACAGAATGTGATGGTAGAATAATTATACCTATCTAATGAAACAAATTTTCTATGTGCTGACCGTTTGCTGTTCTGCACGCTTCATAACGCAAGAGTGTGTTACGGTGCACTTTGTCAAGATCGACTTCTCGAATTTTTTCGAACGCCTCAACAATTCTTATCCTCAGCATCTCGACCGTGTCTACCGTGTCTACCGTGTCTACCTCCGCCGAATACACGTAATCTTTAACAGCTCCCCAAAGAAAAAAATCCAAACATGTAAGGTCGGGAGATCTCGCCGGCCATCTTTGGGGACCATACCGACCAATCCATCTATCACCAAATATTTGAGTCAGCCTTTGTCGGATTGGCACTACAGAATGTGCCGGTGCACCATCGAGTTGAAACCACGTTTCATTTTTAACGTTCTCGGGTAAATTGTTAAAGTAATCTGACACGGTCCCGTCGATTAATTGCATAAATCGTGCTGTAATTAATGTTCCGTCAATAAAAACTGAACCAATTATTGTGCGTCCATGAATAGCAGCCCAAACGTTTAGAGAAAAGCAGTACTGATGAGCTGTTTGTCTCATAACAAAAGGGTTGTTACTACTCCAGTAATGTGTATTTTTTGGGTTCCATTGTCCATTATTTGTAAAAGTAGATTCATCCGTCCATATCACATTACGCACGAAGTTCAAGTTTTCTTGGTCCTGTGTCTCAAAAACCAGTCACAATATGTAAGTAGTATTGGGTAGTCTCGTGGTAACATTGATTGTATTTTAAGTAATTTATAAGGGTGATGATTTCTCTTTTTTAAAACTTTTTGTATAATTCGGTGATTCACCCCAAACATACGGCCTGCTTTTCTGGTGCTGGTCGTAGGTCGCTGCCGAAAATGACGCATTATTCTTTCTTCTAATGCCAATCTTACATTAACTACCGCCCCCGGGCCTTGTACCGGTCGTACTGCTCCAGTCACAGGCTCGTTGTCACGTACTCGTTGCACGGCATTGGTAATGACTCGGCCGTTGGCTGGTTGCCTTCGATCGGGAAATCGTTCACCGTACAACATTAGAGCTCGGTGTGCGTTGCTTCTGGTTTCACCGTAAAGTAGAATCATGTCGCACTACTCGCGTGAATCATAATTTATTTTTGGCATTTTGAATTGGTAATAAATTGACAATATCTGTTTTGCGAACTCGACATTGTCAACGTACCATAAAGCTACAATTTTTTTTGAATCATTATTTCAAACCAATCCTTTGCAGAGATTTGCAATAATAATTACAATTCTATTGTTTCATAAATAATGTTTATGGACCACAAAATACTACGTACTACTATCGATCTAAAAGTGTAGGTATAAGGACTACTTTTGTTTATTTTCCTTTAAAAAAAAAATCATACTACGTAACACATGTAAGAATCTGTCAAAATGCCCGGTACCAAGATATCTTACGACCGTTAAGCGACAGTATCACTATGTGAAAAATCATTGATGGCTAATCTAAACTTTAAATGACTATTTCTCCTATTTTAAAAACTTTGGAACATTAGGACCACTTTGTAATAACTTTATGTACATTAAGGAATATTTGTTTCCATTTTTTGCTTTAGTTACAGGGCCCACCCTGTATAAGCACATTTTAAACTAAGATTTTTTAAATATTTTTTATATTTTTATATCAAACTAGAACAAAGGCGAAAAACAGTTCTCGGTTGTTCCTTCAGCTCAAGTAAAGGAACAAAAGCGAAGGAAAAGTCGCAGTAACGCCTTCAGTCCCTGCAAAAGAACGAAGACCATAATCGTACTTCTTCCTTTAAATCTTGTGAAGAAACTAGTGCGAAAAAAAATCACAATAGTTCCTTCGAAGGAAGTCAAAGGAACTACCGCGAAAAAACCGGCTTCGCACATTGCTTTAATTATTTACGAGCTTAAATAACAGTTTTCGGATGTCACTCGGTATAGACTGTACTTATAATAAACCTGAAGAGGGTCGAAAATCTGTATGTACATGGAAGATATTCAAAAAAAAGTTGGCTTTGGATCCTTAGAATCGATAACAGAACACGTTCCAATAGTTTTTAGAATTTTGATCTGTTTGTCTGTTTATCTATTTGTACGCGTGTCACGTGAAAACGGCTGAACAGATTTTGATGCAAACTTTATTAATTTGTCGAAAAAATTCTCGGCCAGGTTATAGGCAATAAAAATTCAACCTCTAAAAGGGACGGTACACTTGATTGAGTTAAGTTTGCTCCTAAATTTTATGGCGCTATTTAGGAAGGAGGTGCAAACGATTATCGAGTACCTTGGTAAACTAACAGGTGACGCTAAAATTTATACCTTATGATATGAATTAAGCCACCGAGGAAGCATTTTGCCAAATTAACTGTAAGTTAAGAAGAGGGGGTACGGATATCAACAAATGAATAATTGATTTAATAATACAACAAAATACGAGATAAGTGGCTCGGTGGTATCAACAAGAAGGAGGCTCACATGTGCAAGAACTCGCCCAGGTACTGCTTCAGGTTGGGAGAAATACTTTTGAGGGATACCAACGGCCTGGTTCGATTACCAGAGACGTTATGCAGGTTCGTTCCGTCCGTTGTAGACCATATTCTGAGCGTATACGGAGACCTGAGCCAGGTGACGCGACCGCGACGTGAGAGCCGTTAATGCGCGGATATTGGCGCAAATCGAAGGTAAACAGTCGAACAGGTTTTAAATATGATATCAATAGAGCCTTTGTTGCATAAAAGAGAGCTAGTCGAACGATGATACGCCTTCCTCCGTGGTCTTCATGCAGAGATTATTTTTACGATTGGGCATTCTTACAGTGCCCTGTTTGTACGTCTTTATTCTTCTTACAGAATTTGTTAAGTCGCAATCTAAGATACGAGGATCAAGAACTGAGGCGCCACACGTACGAACAATATTACACATACTTTTTATCCTAGACTCAAGGTTGTGAAACATTGTGCGAGGCATCAGGCAGTCACGTTATTTAATAGATTACCCACTGAGCTAAAGGTTATTACGAACTGCCGGTCTAGCACAACTCTCCGCGACTACGCTTGTCGCGCGACATAGCATCATCTGTCTTTCTCGCATTTCATTGAAAGGAAAGAGACAGACAATCTTTGTCCCGCGACAAAGAGTCGCATATCACAGTTGTGCTAGAGGTGCTGGTCCATTCTTAAACGAAAATTAAAATGCTTCTTGTTAGCTCGATGCTTCTATAGTGTTGATGAAATATTCGGATAGGCTTAATTATTTGTGTAATAGCATACATAAATAATTTAGCCTTAAGTACGACATTAATTATAAATATTTCAATTAAAATGTAAATATTGTTCATGAATAAAGAATAAAGAAAGTATATAATTCCAATAAAACTGTCGTGGATGAAGGCAACGTCACAACACACGACGGAGTTCCTCAGCTCATTGAGCGCTTCAGGACGCCCAGCACACACATTAACCATGAAAGTTGGAGTTCCGATCATGCGGCAGCTGCAGCGAAACCTTATCAAAGCGCAAAACCTGACGGGATGCGGCACCAGGCAAGCCGTGTTCATCCCCTGCATCCCCCTCATCCCGAGCAACTTCCCGCTCCGTTTCAAGCACCTACAGTTCCCCGTGAGCGTCTGCTTCGCCATGGCCATCAACAAGTCGCAGGGGCAGACGCTGCGCGCCGCCGGCGTGGACCTGCGCACGAGCAGCTCTACGTGGGGTGCTCGCGCGTCACCAGCTGCACGGAGCTGTCCCGCTGCCCGCCGGGAAGACTCACAATGTACAAAAAAATATTGTAAGATATCAATATTATGTAAATATACTTTTCATGCTTAGACTGATTTGACTGGAGGACCGATTTGGATGATATTTGCCATGGACTTGATTTGGATAGGTACAGTCTAAGCCGTAAAAATAGAAAAGTGGTACTGTATCGTCCGATATACACCTACTAAGTATATACCCTACGTCTTTTAAATTACGTCAACAATTTGAATAAGGTCGAAAAACTATTTATTTTGGATTGTAGTTTTATTTAGTGGTAGTTGTATAATATTTCATCTGCACTTTACTTCAAGTTTCGCCTCTAGGGGAGAGGGGTGAATTGGCCGCTTACGATACAGACCGAATACAACGCGCCCGGAGCCGCGGGCGCAGTTATTTAAAATAAATGTCGAATAAACAGCGAACCATTTGAACGAATGACATACATTGAAAACAGGCTTATTGCCTTTTAATCATAGACAATTGGCGATACCACAAGGAAATATCTGTCAACAATATTTGGCTAGCCAGACTCTATTACCTAAGGTGCGTTGGTGTAAGACGGAGATATGGGAAAGACTCAAATTTTACCGAATATGGTCTCAAAGGCGAGGCGTTGGAACTTTCCCACACTTCCGTCTTACCCCAACGCACCCTATATATTCTCTGTCGGAATTCTATTATATTATTACAAATAACAGAAGAGATCCTACGATAATAGAATGCATAAACAGAAAACCGATAGCCAATTGCGGTATCGACAGTGAATACAAAAACGGTACATTGACTCCCTATAAACACACATCGAACAAGAAATATATTTGAGGTTAGTACATAATAGAGTGACTGTTCACTTTTCATTATTTACCTATTCTATGCACAAGTACGTTCTTACTACTTGTAAAGTTATAATGGAAATAACAGAATTAAACAACCTAAAAACGGTTCATGTTTCTGTTTTTTGTGCTACGTCATTACTTTTACAATGTAGTTGCTGAGCAGTATATTGTCAATCACAAATAACGGAATAATCGTTTTAAGCCACTCTATCTATCACTAATGGTCTAAATATAAAACATGTAGTTGATCCAAGATTAAGTGGTGAAGGCATGAATCGTAAGTAGGTACAAACCAATTGAATATATATGTTTTTGTTTTTTGATCGAACATATGAACAACTTTTACAAGCTTATGTATATATATTATAGTCTGCCTCTATTTTGTATTGAGTCAATATACTGTAATACTGTTGGTACTGTGGCTAGTGCGGGTTGGACTAAGTTCCAATTCCAATCACTTTGTGAACACAAAAGGTTACGTTAATATTAATTTTGATACGAGTATAGTTATCGTATAAAATTACTATTAGGTTGGATGGATGGTTTGCTAAAAAGTACTGCTAAAATAGGTTCTAAAGCCGCTAGCATTTACATATTAGGGTTCAAACTTCAAACTTCAAACAGATGGACTGCATTGCAATTCCAACACGTTGAAAATGTTTGCTGTGCGACATTTCATCACCGGTCGCTCTGACACTGTACTGGATAAAAAGAGATAAAATTGCGCTGTGTGATTGAGTCGTCGCGGATCGTGGCGACAACGGGGTGGAATGAGCGTGCGGCAGGACGCCTTGCGGCCGCTACTGTCAGTCCCCTTCTGGCTTACACCCTTGTACTTAAATCACGTTAGTAATTGAAGATTTTGGAGGTGTCATAGTCTCTCACTATATCACATATCTAGATATGCGAAGATTTGCGTTGTCGCCATACGTGTGTCCTAAGAATTCGTCCTATCGCGAATCATCTTCGCGAATACGAATGCCCTTCGCGCCGCTGTCGGTAAATTGCCATACATTTGTCGCGACAAAGTTCGTGCGGCGGGCTACACTTCGCGCTCTTCACGTTCCAGATTATCGCGCCGTAGGTTTCTTTTGATGCGGACAAGCACTTCGTCATTGTTCGAACCCAAACTTTTATCGTGACAACGCGAATAAGAATATTCGCGTTCAAGTCTGGCCACAGCATTAGAGAAACATACTCGTAGGTGATCTTGTTCATTTATTACGTGTTACAAATGTCACCTTGTCGTGACAATAGGTCACGGTAGGCAGGTTTGCTAGAAGGGGCTGGCAATGTTGGCAATCGTTTGTCAATCTTGTCAATTGTTTTCATAGTACTTATTAAGGAATAATTATCACAATAAAAGTAGGTACACCTTAAGCAATAAGCAGTATTAAATAAAATAAAAAAATTTTTTATTGCATTTTATGTAACCGTTTTCTTGCAAATTAATACAATTTGAATTTGAATAATTGCATAAAAAGTATGGTATTTTTCATCGTGTTTAATTAGTATTGTCGACTTAGTAGCCAAAGCATGAGCTATAGTAGAATGGGTTGACGTTGATGCTGGTGATCGGGTACTCCACTTCGGGGTAGTATAGCGATCGTCCTTTTTTCTGGCAACCGCAGGAGGCCAGGGGGTTGGTGATGTCTTTGAAGCAGCCGCAGGGGGGGGCGTAGCCGGGGTACAGGTCAAAGAGACATTCGAGGCAGGTCTTGGTCATGTAAGGTTCGCGGCTGACGCAGCAGCAGGAGTGGATATCCTGGAAATTTGTGGGAATGAGACAAAATATACACTGCAACAAACTCCAACCTCTGCAACATCCCTTTTAACTAGATAGCTACCGTGAGAATCAGACATACTTAGCTGAAAACCGTTAAAACAATAGGAACGTTAAAAGCCATACTTTTGATCGTGTCCCGGCCGCACGGGGCCACCTAGGCAAAGAATAGATGGCGCTTTAAAACTTAATATATAACGACTTAATTGATCGAATAAATATAGTAATGTAACAATTCATCTAAGGGTGGCAACAATAATAAATCGTAGATTTTCCTGCCAACGCGTATATAACGCTGTGTGAATAAATTGTAAGATGAAGCTTGTCATAGGTAGGTGGGGATGAGCTCAGAGGTAGAATAAAAAAACCGAGGTTCATATATTATGTTTTCCTATTTAGGAGCTGTGTTAAGACTAAACTTCTACTGAAATAAAAGAGCGAGACAAGCGCTATTCTTCATTTAAACAGATGCTACTTTTTAAATCAGCCTATGTATCTCATATACTAGCGTGAGGCATTCATATCTTCACAGTAACTAGAACGTCTAACGTCTTTTCAGAATTCACTCTCGATTTTAATCACCAACAGTTTTCTATGCTGATTTTTTCAGCCGTGATTAATAATAAAATGGGCTAAGCTAAGTGGGCGCCACGCAAAATTAAGGATTTTGTAATTGAGATTCAATTAAATTAGTTAACTTTAACAGGTACTCGCTTATAAGGTAAATGTGCCAGTGCTTGACATTTCCCCATTAATTGGCATTTGGGGCAAGTGAAAACACGAGACTCAGTTATTCAAATAAAGTATTAAAAATTGGTTCGCTTTACATACTGTTGTTGACGAGGACATGTTATATGGAACTTATTATGTAAGTAAAAAAATCGTTAAAAATATAGAAAAACTTATTATGCACTAGTGCTTGATATAAATAGTTGTAAGGCAATTTGCGGGACCTAGTAATAAATAAAAGGTATGCTGCCGCGGTTAGCATTCACAAAATATAAACATTAAGCATATGTTGTCTAATGATATTATCAAAATCATATCAAAGGATTCCTACCGCGTGTCGATGCGCTTTATTTTCTCTCTCTCGTCGTTATTGAACATAGACTGCGTTATGCCATGCTTAGTTAGGCCCAATTCGACGAGGCAAACGACACATGTTTGATATATCCCCATATACATATGGAGGGAGTTTAACGAACTCTATCTATTATAAAGTAACCTCTCTGACATTTCTTAGATAGTGGAAATGACTGGCGCTTCTATATCACTTTAATATATCTAATGGTATTACAATACGCCGAATCGCCTTTAAAAATATTATTTCACCTAATACAGCTGGAATAGCTAAAATTAACATATATACATTGCATTGGGGTAGTCTGGAATGAATGCTGTGTAATTTCGCAACTTAGGTTTTTTTTACCATTAGGTAGTCAAATACAATACCAAGGGCTCCATAATTCCACTAAGTGTAGGTATCTCATCGAAGCATTGCATGACTAAAAGACAATGAACATTGACATGGCGTTTGATATAATCGAGTTACGAGTATGAGGATTTTTTCGACATTTGATATTTGGTACCGTTGCTGACGAGAAAGTTATATTTCTGAAAATAGGCAGAAAATCCCTTGGTGATTCTATAATAATCAAAGACTAAGGAGGCAATTTAACCATAAGGAATAGGGAACATGCATGAAATTTTTTCATCGCTCTTCTTAACAAAATATCAAAAATTGAAATTGGAAATTAAAATAGGCCAAGAAATATGCAAAAAATATGCAAGAAATAGGCATTTTAAACTACTAATTAGACATCGATTTGACAGAGAGGTCCGACATGTACTGTTAAGTCACAGGCCACTACGGTCATATAAACTCCATATTATTATTAAATTCTGTTTTGATAGAAAGAGATAGAATGAAATGTTTGATAGCTTATATATTGTTTATTTTTATAGTTATTCGAAAAAATATTTTGCTCGTCTGTTTGTTACATAAATGAGTTTTTAATAAAGCTAAAAGAAAAAAATATGCATATTCCCTATTATAACGTCATTAACATTTTTTTTCTTTTTAACATCATACTTTCACAGCGTACCGTTAGTACATTAAACAAGAACTGATTTGATCTGTCAGTCAAGTACCCTACTATCACAATGCACCAGAAGTGATATGTCCATGATATTGTTCAATTTGTCGTATATTGCAACTTCCAATAGCGCCTTGTCAATGTGAGAGCCATTATAATTAAAGCTAGAGTATGCATGGGCTACAATGAATTAATATTAATACATTAGCGTCATTATCCCTCACGTGACTTAACACATCTTGTTCCCATACTACGTGACAAAGGGACCTTAAAGTGTTCTTAGCAATGGTTCGAGTGACCTCCTTGGTAAATAATTACTAAATAAATGCTTAATGTTAAATAAAAAAATAACTCGAACCATAAACATGTAAATATGGAGCTTAGTATATTACATAGATGATTAAAACTAAAGCTAAAAATTAAATTATATCTAAAAAGGACCCCCGCGGCATGGTACCAAAAATGCTGGCAGCATTTCCTCGCTGTATGGCGATGCTGATACGCTGAGCGAGGAAGCTGCCAGCCCTTTGGTCACCTGAAGTGTCAACGAGCCGTTTTGATAGCTCCTTGAAAAGGAGCCAGCAAGATAAATTAGTCTTAGAAAATTGAAGTTCATCATTCGCTTGTCTTGATTGTTCCTTGTGGTCGGCGCAGCATGTTTTTTTCTTCCATACCTCTCTATCATCCGTCATCTCGTCACTCATATCTGTTCATGTCATCTTTCACGCAATCTATCCACCTTTTCCTCGAGAAACCCCGTCTTTTACATCCCTCCACATGCATATCATAAATATGTTTATAAGTACGTCGTTATCCGATATTGCAAATTCAATAAAAACATGAATAATCATACCTGCACCATTATTGCTGCAACAACCAAAAGCAAGCACGTTTTGTACATAATGTCTTATGTTTATACTGTGAACTTGACCTAAATTCTTCTCTATTTATACAATAACTGTCTATTTACCGCACTTGGTTACAAAATGATCGATTGTGTAAACATTGCCAAAGTTCTATGCCAGTCGGTCAAACTGATAACCGGATTATAAAAAAGACACGTTCATTTAAAACCAATTCTGAGAATTGTATACAAAATAAATATATCTGAATGTGAAACCACAGCACACCTTTACAAGGTATTACAACCTTTAAAAAACCTAGCGCAAGCCTGATGTTTCAATTGCATTAAAATGTTGAATGACATCTTTTGGTTCTGTTTGGGCTGTGTGGTAATTATAATTATTGACAATAGTAGAATATTATTAAAGTAACTACCAATTTCTAGGTCTGATTTAGTGTCGCAATGGTTTTTCCTTTATTTTAATGAACTGTTTTATCGTTAACAACAGCGGGCCTATGAGAAAAGATGAACTTTATTGTTTAAATAAAGTAGCAAGGGCAGTCTGAGCTGATAAAGCATCCGTCACTCTCGCATTAAATCCTTGTCGGAAAGAATGAACTGTATTGTCTAAGTAAATTAACAAGAGCAGTCTGAGCTGATAAAGTATCCGTCATTCTCGCAGTCGCATGATTGTCAGAAATTATGAACTGTAGGTATTTTCTAAGTAGCAAGGGCAGTCTGAGCTGATAAAGCATCCGTCACTCTCGCACTCACATGCTTGTCGGAAAGAGACCGATGCTTTGTCTTTTATTTATCGCGTAAAAACGTGGCCGCTATAGGCCTGCTGCTATCATAAAGCAATCGGCATAAAATATAGTCACGTATCTTTTATATAAATATAAAAGAAGAAGTCCGGACTGACTGACTGACGGACTGACTCATCAACGCACAGCCGAAACTACTAGTGCTAGAGGATAGATTTTTGCACAGTCGCTTACATTTATAACGTAGGCAAGGGATAAGAAAGCATTTTTAGAAATTCATCCCCACATACTTAGATTTTAATTAAAGAATATTTTAGTATTTATATGTAGTATAACTAGTATAAGTAGGGAATGCATTTACCGCCATAATTTTGAAACCGGTAAACCGGTAAATTACTGGTATTGGAAATTCGACGTAAAGACGTGAAAATGTTGTTTTATTTAAGATTTCTGTATTATTACTATCCATAACCTAAAAAAAACAATCTACATTGTGTTCAATAATATAATATTGTAAAACACCATAAGAGTAACGATTAAATTAAAAAAACCAACAATTTACTAATTAAGGACCCAAAAAACGACCCTGGTTTAATTAGCCCTGCAAGGAACCCAGACTTCTAAGGCAAGCTTTGTATGAGGATTGGACTACGGCCCGTATCAATAAGGATCCTAACATATCTGGTGTGAAACGCAAATTAAATGCTGCTTCGAGGGCCAGTAAACGAGAAAATGCCAAACCTAAATTTGATTTCATCGGCAGAATTGGTGAGCAACTCGCAGGGTACCCTTCTGGAAGTCGTGCCTTCAGGTCGCTTGCCAAGGCTGCGAAGGGAAGCTATTGTCAGTCGGCCTTACCACCCCTGCGAAATGCTGATGGTAAATTGGCTCACAGTGCTAAAGAGAAAGCCGAAAGCCGATTTTGGGTACCTTTTTTGCCTCGAACTCGACTTTGAACGATGATGGAAGCTCCGTACTACCTACCATCCCGTGTTGCGGATACTCCACGCCGGAGATAACCTTCACTTAAAGGGATATCCGGCGGGAATTGGTCTGTCTAGATGTTCACAAGTCGAGTGGGCCAGACGGCATACTGGCAGTTGTGCTCAAGCAGTATGCTGCTGAGTTGTGCCCTGTGTTTGTGGAAGACTGCCCATGTGCATCCAGTGCCCAAAAAAGGGGACAGGTAAAATCCATCGAATTACAGGCCTATCGCTATCACCTCTTTTCTCTCTAAGGTGATGGAGCGCGTGATAAACACAAAACTCCTAAGATACCTAGAAGAATAAGATTTGACCAGCGACCGCCAATACGGCTTTCGCCACGGTCACTGCACTGGTGATCTTCTAGTGTATCTCACACACCGCTGGGCCATTGAGAGTCAAGGTGAGGCATTGGCAGTTATCCTAGACATAGCCAAGGCGTTCGATCGGGTCTGGCAGCGGGGTCTTCTATCGAAGTTGCCATCTTATGGACTGCCCGTGGATTTATGCAAATGGGTCGCAAGCTTTTTAACCAACGGAAGCATATAGGCCGTGGTTGATGGCAGCTGCTCAAAAACCATGGTTATTAACGCAGGCATCCCCAAGGCTCCGTACTTCCGCCCCTCCCTCCGTAACCTCTTATCTCCGTACTACTCGTATCTCCAACACTGTTTCTGCTGCATATCAATGACATGCTGACCACCGATAGTGTTCATTGTAATGCATACGACAGTACCGGAAATGCACTTTACACAGGCCAAACAAACATCCCTCGTTCCGTTGTGGAAGAAACTCGAACAACTTGTGTCCGAAATCGAAAGCACTCTATGCAGAGTCTCCTATTGAGGTCGAGATAATTTAGTTCAATTTAACCCGAACAAGACACAAGTTTGCGCGTTTACCGCTAAGAAAACTCCATTTACTGTGGCCTCACAATTCCAGAACACGGCTCTCACAATCTTCAAAAACATTGGGATTCTAGGTGTTGACATTTCGAGTAACGTCAATTCCGAAGTCACTTGGAAGAGAAAGCCAAGCTGGCATCAAAAAAGCTCGGTGTCCCAAATAGATCGAAGCGGTACTTAATTTCTTGGCAAAGACTGCTGCTGTACAAATCGCAGGTCCGACCCCATATAGAGTACTGCTGTCACCTCTGGGCTGGGGCCCCTGGATATCGGCTTGGCCCTCTTGACTAGGTTCAAAGAGGATCCACAAAATGGTCGCGCACCGTGCGGTATTAAAGGAATTTTCTACCGCGCACACTGCGATTGTTGAATGACCTCCCCTGTCGCGGTGTTCCCTGGAGGTTACAGTATGGGGTTCTTGAAGAGGGGAGTGAATAGGTTCTTAAAGGGTCGGCAACACGTACGTAATGCCTCTGGCTTTGCAAGTGTTCATAGACTGACTTACATCAGGCACTTTTAGGTTGGGCTAGAATGCTACAAAGCTCTGGCTAAAGCTGGATAAAGTACGGCCGTTTTGTAGTACATAAATTGATAAACATCAGCGTAAACCAATATTTATATGTTTCCGTAAAAAACCGGTTTTGGGTTATAATTACCGGTAATTTACCGGATTCATATTTGACCGGTTTACCGGTAAACTGGTAAATCGGTATACCGGTTTGTATTCCCTAAGTATAAGTAATGCACGCTGCATGCTAGGTACTCAATGAATATTTGTATGCCACGAAATGGCTAAACATAGTGAAACTATTTTGTACCTCACCTCTGTATCATCCTTTGTTATGTTACCTATGTTTTACAAATAAATATTTATTTACTTATTTACCAAAGGAGGTAAACCAAGGGATGGAAGTTTGTATACTTTGTATGTGCAACGTAAAATCTTTGGACTTAGAAACTTGAAATTAAAAAGATTGTGTGTTGTGTGTTAATAAATAAATTATGAAATAAAACACGAAGAGAGAAGGATGGAGAGAGAGAGAGAGAGAGAGAGGGAGGGAGAGACAAAAATAGGTGTCGTAGTAAAATTATGACGCCGGTTTTCTTATGACGTTAACAAGTAAAATTATCGTTCGTAAACCGACTTTACATGCAGACAACCATTTTATGCTATGCCTTAAAATACTCTCCTTTTGAAACGCCGTGGTACCTTCTGGAACATTTCATTTTGGCCAGTGTCGGGAATTTCACCTGCCTCTTCTTCTCATAGTCTAGCAGGCGTTAAAAGTAAAAGTGTTAGTGTTGCCTTCTTATGGAATGATTTTCAATATCCCCATTTTCTCACTCTTAATCTGTTGGTCGCTGAATAAATAAATAAATATATAAAAAAAGTTTTCCTCATTTTTATTTCTGCTTTTACCTAAAATCTACGCGAACGAAGTCGCAGGCGGCCGCTAGTTGTGTATGTCACAATAAAGATGTGTTGCGATGTATTTGGCACTTTGTATGCTACAGAATGCTGACTGTAGGGACCATTTTATTTTGCAGAGCAATTTTTCCCAAATTATCTGGTTTCCCAACTTACGCTTTCTACCAAGTCGGAAAAGCTAACGGAGTTTTTTTATCTATTTGCCAGGAAGTTACTTCGGTATTATAAAGGATCTGAAACTTAAATGGAAAACAATACAGTTTGGGAAACATCATCGCACCTACATTAGTAAACTGCCTGTTTAAATGTATATTCAGCGATTTTTATGTATACTGTGAACTGATTTTCAAAATTATTTTATTTTTCAAAAGATTATACTCCTGAAGCGAAGCGAAGAGTGGGCTGTGGAGAGCCGCCTTGCTAACCGACTTCAAAAGGTGATTTAAATGTGATCCGTACCGTACATAAAAGATTATTTTTGGATTTTTAGTTTATTTTGAAGTCGGTTCCTGTTTTTTTTTTTGCTTGTTAGTGATGGATTTTAGTGATATAAAGTATTTTTTAGAGCCCAGAATGGGAAGATTGAGGAGGCCCTTTGCACGCATCTCGAGTAAAAGTTGGTTAATTCATATTCATAGTAGGTACCTGTTTTAAAATTCACTAAACCATTTAAAAGCTGTTGCTCGGGATGAAGCAGAGTCCCCTAATGCTGATTGCAAGAATATCAGGCAACTAAAGGTTATGGGGATGTTGAAAGGAGGATGCTTCCGCTGATCCTTAGTTGGGTGGTAACGGTGCATAAACTCCAGGGCACCACCCTTAACAAAGTCGTGATTGACTTAGGTAAGAAACATTTCGCAAAAGGCCAAGTCTATGTTGCGTTAAGTCGTGTAAATACATTGGAGGGTATAAGCTCTTTGCGACTTAGAACCAAACAAGTTACTGAAGAAACCACACGACGAAAAATCGTTGCGTGAAATACAACGATTGAGACAATTATAAATAAACTAGCGGCCACCCGCGACTTCGTTCGCGTAGTTTTTAGGTAAAACCGGTTGCCCGATGCTGTTAATGTTTAAAAAAATACTCAGAAGATATTCAGGGACCAACGGATTTAGAGTGAGAAAATGGGGATATTGAACATTATTCCATAAGAAGACAACACTGGCACTTTTAATTTAAACGCCTGCTAGACTATGAGAAGAAGAGGCAGGTGAAGTTCCCGACACTGGCCAAAATAATATGTTCTAGAAGGTCCTTCGGCGTTTCAAAAGGATAGTATTTTAAGGCACAGCAAAAAATGGTTGTCTGTAAATTCGGTTTACAAACGATAATTTTACGTGCTACCGTCATAAGAAAACCGACGTCTTTTGTCTCTCCCGCTCTAATCTATCTCTCTCTCTCTCCCTCCCCCTCTTTCTCACTCTCTCGCTCCCTCCTTGTCATTCTCTCTTACTTTCTCTCCCTCTATCCATCCCTCACTGCCTCTCTCTCTCTCCCTTCCTCCCTCTCTTCGTACCTCTCTCCCTCCCTCTCTCCCTCTCTTCCTATCTCTCTCTTTCTCTCCCTCTCTCTCTCTACCTCGTCTCTCTATCTCTCCCTCCCTCCCTCCCTCTTCGTGTTTTTCTTTAATAATTCATTAAAAAATATATTTCTGGATAGCTCTACCTATTATAAAAGAAACCTGCTGTCCTGCTGTCATGTTTCTTTTGCTGTTATGTGAACTTTCAACCCCATCTTAACCCCTTCAAGGGATTAATTGGAAAAGATGCCCTTATGTATGTTTTACACTGTACATTAGGAGGTTGTAACCGAAGTTTTAAGCGTCTAACTTTAAAAACGACATGTTTCCCGTACAAACTTTCAACTTTTTTCTCCCGCTTTTGGGATGTTTTTTTTTTATAGCAACGCTAATTCATTTAGTTTTTTTAGTAAGAAACCTTTATACAAACATTCAAGTTTATAACTTTCCAAATGAAGGATTTCTATACAACGGTTCAACCTCTATTTCACCCCCTTAAGGGTTGAATTTTGAAAAATCCATTCTTAGTACACGTCCACGTATTATAAAGAATATACGTTCCGAATTTCATGCTTATATCTAAAGCGGTTTAGGCTGCGCGTTGTCTATCAATAGGTCAGTAACGCAAGAGTTTTATAATACGAGTATGTATAGATAATTCTTCGGAATAATAATTTCAGCGTTAGCAAAAAGTGATGATTATCCATGTATTGTCGAAAAAAACCCGTTTTATGTATTTATTTTAATTTTAAACCATACTTTGTTTCTAACGAGTCAAATTGGTTTCCTAGCAACTGTTTGTTGATAAAATTATTCGCAATAGAAATGTCACAATGAAAA
Source organism: Hedya salicella (assembly GCA_905404275.2). Classification (NCBI taxonomy): domain Eukaryota; kingdom Metazoa; phylum Arthropoda; class Insecta; order Lepidoptera; family Tortricidae; genus Hedya; species Hedya salicella. The sequence continues at coordinate 84,067,220 of FR990096.1, forward strand.
AAACTCGGGGTTTTCTAAGGCTTTTCCATTTATCGTTAAAAAACCCATTTTATGAAAAAATATCCTCGAAAATTGTAGCCTATGTCCTATTCTGATATCTAAGCTATATTACTGAAGAGTTTAACGCAAATCTGTTGAGTGACTGACTTCTACGACTTTTATACGACACTTACAGCTATAATGCATTCTAATGTCAATTGCACACGACCTGAACGTTGCTATTTCAGAATCAGGGCCATTAACCGTTGAGGAGTTCTCTGGTCCTCCACTATCAGCTCCACTTTGCTACCCTGATCTTAACCAACTTCTGCCTCTAAGCAAACTATAATAAAGAATTATAATATTGCGATAAGTGAATTAAACTACCTTACCATCCATTGTAAAATGAACATGATACGCAATAAATGATATGATATGATATGATATATGATATGATAAATAACACTGGTTGAGCCCTAATTAGTGACTGGTGGCTTGTGTCTTCATCATCAGTTTCTCTTCGCCAAATGATGATTTTCGAGTGTAAATACTTGTTCTACTTTAAAAAACACCGAAATCGCCATACATGTGCTCAGAACATTTGAGGAATTCCTTCGATTCCTCATCGATCTCATCATCAGATCTTCATCAAAATTTTATAGGACCAACTTGGAGATTCCTACTCTTAACCGAAAAAATGATTTTACAAATTGACTTGCGATCCGCGAATAAAATAACACTGGTAGAGCCCTCAGTGGTAACTGATGGCTTGTGTGTTCATCGTGGGTTTCTCTTCACCAAATGTTGATTTTCAAATGTAAATGCTTAAACTACTGTAATAAATACCGAAATCGCCATAGATGTGCTCATAATATTCGAGGAATTCCTTCGATTCCTCATGGATCCCGGCATCAGATCTTCACCAAAATTTTATGGGACCAATTTGGATATAGATATATCCAAATTGGTCATCGACACGTCATAATATGATAAATTATGTACGTACTTTGTACCAACGTTGCGGTACAAAAATAATATTACCGAATTAAAATGACTGCTGATGCATTTTGGTAGCAAATACCATAATTGCTTTCAAACATAGACGTATTATACTTTTCATTATGTTGGTATGATTGGTAACGTCTGATATGATTATTAATAAACGTCAGATTATTTCTCGGGTGCGGGACCAGAAAGTTGCGACGTTCAGCGCCTTCTCTGTTGCGTCTCATAGGTCTTGCTCGAAACACGTGGCTTGCTGGGCACGACAACATATGCGCCGTCGTTTGGGGAGTCGTGCCACACACACAACGAGTGTCTGAGCCGCTTAGAGCGCCCCATCTTAGCATGTTCTCTTTACAGCGGCCCACCTGGGAACGCAATCTGTTTAAGGCTTTCCAGATCGGCGATGGCTGTTTATGCCCAGCGGGGAGCGTTGCGGCGGGCCGAACATAGTCGTCCGGTGGAGCGCGATTATTCTGCCAGTGCGCGAGTCGATGCTTGGATGGCGAAACCCTGGTGGCAGTCGTACACCTCACAAAGCTCCTACGGCTCTTTAAATGGGAGGGTGGCAGTTTGTGTTCGTAGAGAGGATGTCTTGGGTCCGATTCCTGTTTAAGTTTTTCAACGCTACATGCCACCTCTCTGCGGGTCCGGTGGTGCTATTCCCGCTACTTGGTACAGTTTGTCGAGTGGAGTGGGTTTAAGACAACCTGTAATTATGCGGCATGTGTCGTTGAGCGCCGAGGTGACTTGCCCTGCGTGGGAGGAACGGTGCCACACCGGGGACGCGTATTCTCCAGCCGAAAAGCACAGCGCCAGGCCAGTGGTGCGGAGTGTGTGTGCCGAAGAGCCCCAGTGTGTTGAAGTAAGTTTCCTCATCAGACTATTACGTGAGCTAACCTTCTGACGTGCCTTTATGCAGTGGCTTTTAAATGATAGTATCTAGGGTTATACCCAGGTATTTTGGTGTTAGGCAGTGCTCAATAGCGCCACCACCCCAGCTGATGTTGAGCGATCTAGTTGCGTCCCGGTTACTGAGATGAAAAACACACGACTGAGTTTTGTGGGAATGGGTTTGAGACAGTTGGCTCCGTAGTACGTCGTGAGGTCCTTTAAGGCCGCTGATAGCGTTTCTTCAGTGTCCTCAATATTGTCGCTTTGGGCCGCTATTGCTAGGTCATCTGCGTACGCGAACCGTTGGGTTCTGTGCAGCGCGGGCTGATCATTGGTGTAAATATTAAATAGGATCGGGGCCAGCACACTGCCCTGCGGGAGACCGTTCTTTCGTGAGTGCCAGCGGCTTTTTTCCGATAGGAGGTGAAAAAAAAACATACAACCGAATTGAGAACCCCCTCCTTTTTTGAAGTCGGTTGAAAATAAAGACTCTAACTTAAGGCTAAGATGGCGAATAATCAAATGCTACGAATTGTCGATATTTGTTTATGGTGTCGAAGGATGGACCATTAATAACAACGAATGAATTGAAATATCCGTACCTTGACCCATACGTGCATCCGTATCACTCTTGTCGGTTGTCTGGCACTACTCGTGAGGTAAACTTTAAGATGGCGGTTAACAATACATATACTGTCATCTCTTTCTAACATATCAAAACCATCACGGTCGGCATTAGCTAGTTCGCAATTCCCCTACTCTCCCCTACACGGTACCTCTGACTTGGTACCTATGGCATTCCCAATCCACGCAATACAATCAAAGTACTCTAACCACACGTGCAAAACACTACGGAGTGTCTAAAAATACTTATTTCGTATATACAATACCAGGGGACTGTTAATCGCAACACTAGGGATCGTGCCGTGCATCGACTGCAAGGGGATTTAAAACTAAACATTAACAAATATTATAATTGAACAAAGAAACTTAGCAAGTAGAGTAATAATTAGTTCATAAACGTAAATGAATCGGAATATTGAAATACTGCTGCAATCTCAAATAATTATTATAAATAATAATTCTTATCCATAGATAGCCGTTGTAAATATCAGGGAATGCCTTTTTGTACGGTGATTCATTCATTATGCAATTTTATTTCACCCAGCAATTCTGCAGTTATGATATGCACAGGCGCTTTCGATCGACAGATATTAGGTACTATTATTAATAGATGAATATCTACCTAAATGATGAATCTTTATAGAAATCAATTACAATTAGACTTACTGTACGTAGGTCAAATTGTAATTGTTTTATGAAATAATGATCTTTATTCTGTAAGTAGGCCGCAAGAGCATATGGGCGGCATACCTTTTATTGTTATTATTTAAACCTAAATAAATAATAACAATATATGCTGTAAATATATTTAGTATCTATATTCTAGTCAGAGAGAATTATGACTTCCGATTTTTGTTTGTTTATAAATCGGAAATATAAGAACGTAATGTAAATAATATAATCGCGATTATATTCTTACGTCTTTATGTGTGATTAACTGTAAAATTAATGTATTTAGGATCTAAATCGACTGTCAATGACGTCACTTGTTTTGATCAAGCCGAGTGGCGTGATCAGGGTAGTGGAAATGGTAGTGGGGTTGTTTGTTACCTAGTATTTAAGTCCGCACGCCGTCGGAGCGAGTTTTATTACTTACTTGAATTTTGGTGTACACTGTTCTCTGCCCAAATAAAAAGTGATTATTACAAGTAATTGGTTTCCTTCATAATATTATCCAAGGACAAGAAATCCAGTGAGCCTGATGGTGGAATAACGCCGATAGCAGCGGTGGGATTAGAAACCCCTATACTGAAAACGAGATCTCAACCCAAGCCTACTTTTTCAATGAAGCAAGTGATGAATTTACTGACAACTGTGACAAAGCAAGTTGCTTCGAGCGCAGTTACAGCCGCGATCACGGCGACCCCTATATTACGTGATCGCAACAGCATCTTCTACCTGCCGCCGTTGATCCAGACATCCGGTCACACGATATCAGAGATTGGTGTGCGAATGTTGACGAGACTATAGAGTCTGGCTATAATATCTTTACCCCACCAATTTTAATTGTTTTATACCATATTGGTATTATTCATTTATTATTAATTACATTACATTATTACATATTGTAATGTAAGATTGGTCAATCTTACCAGCCAAAGACTTAATGCAATGTAAACATTGCCGCTTTTCAGCGATAATCGCTTCTTGCTGTTGCTTTACAGCATCAAAGTTAATGATCATGTGGAAAAGCAGTTCCCGTTGACCACTTTTATATCGTTTTCCTATAGTTAAACCATTATTTTTTAAAAACCAACGCACGTAAAGATAAATTGTTTCTTAAGAAACATAAACAACTTGACGTCTGTGACAGATACAAAACATTGCCATATTCTGTTTTTATATATTTGACAGTTCATTTGCTTGGAAGAGATAAAATGGGCCGACTCTAACTACTTTCAACATTTCACCACAAGAAGCACGCATGAAGGCTATTCTACAACTGAAAGGATGAGCGAAGACATGGGCCGATACCTGGTCCCTACGATCTACCACATGGAAACAAGTAAATTCGGACATTTAGGAAGGAGTTCCGGTATGCTGACGACGTTCACAAGTGGCGCACCTTCACATCGGATCAAGCCGCCAGCTACGCCGAATACGCGACTACTGGATGGACTCTCTTCAAGCGGGTTCGGCCGGAAGCTTCGGATGCTGAAATGATTGACGCTTTGGTAACAGGTATTTATCCTGAACATATTGGTCGGAATTGCTTAGAAACACGCCTGAATCTTTGCCCAAGCTGGTTTCTGTGTTAAAAACTTATAGAAAACGTTGAAGTTTGACAGTGTTGATAAACTTAATTACAGTTTTAATAAAAGGCCACGAGTATCCGAAGGCATCCCGGAACGTGGCCGAGCTGTTACTTGCTTCAAATGTAAAAAGCTTGGTCATCGTTTTCAGGACTCTAAGGAAACTACTGCTCCTTCTAAATCGAAATACATCTCAAGAAACCACAGGTTGTATTGATTCTGTAAAGTCAATTGAGTGCAAATATTGTCATAAAAAGGGTCATGCAGAAAAAAAAAAAAAACTGTTTCCGCAAACAAAATAATGAGCGTAATCTGGCTTTAAAAAATAAATAAATAAAACTGTAAATTTCTATAATTCTGTGAATCGTAGTAATACCCAAGTGAAAATTGGCACCAAACTGTGTGATTGCTTGTTCGATACAGGTGCCGATTGTTCATTGCTTCGGCAACTCTTTTCTGGTTCGATTCCAGGAAAAAGAAAGACGGTAGATTTTGTGTTTTCGGGGATTGGTGGTTGTCCAGTGCGTTCAACACCAACCATCACAACCATTTTTGAGATCGATGAAGTTACTGTGGAGTTAAAATTTTATATAGTCGGAGATACGCAAACTCAATTTGACATTCTGATAGGTTATGATCTCTTGCAAACCTCAGGTCTTAGTGTAACTTTGATAAATACTGGGATCTCAGTAAAACGAGATCCTACACATGTTATAAGACTCTGAATGCATGTACTGGTTCAGCTACCTCTTTTAACCTTTATACTGACGTTGCAGATCAGATTCTACTTGACAAATTGCCAAATATTGTAAATAACTTCAAACAAAGTTTTATATCTGGAAATAATGTTTCAAAAGTAAATACAGGTGAATTAGAGATCAGACTTACGAATCCTGATAAGATAGTACAACGCAGACCGTATAAATTGTCCCCTATAGAACGTGAAAAGGTAAAAGCTATTATAAATGATCTCAAGAGTAATGGCATAATCCGCGACAGTTCTTCTCCGTTTAGCAGCCCGATTCTGCTTGTAAAGAAAAAAGATGGCTCTGATCGGCTCTGTGTCGATTTTCGGGAGCTCAATGCCAATACTCTTGGAGATCATTATCCGTTACCCCTCCCTAATTGCAGACCAAATAGACAAATTGGGCAAGGTGCGTTACTTTACATGTCAGATGTGTAGTATCAGGAAAGGAATCTCAGGCGCTAGACAAGTTTCTTTGCACCCAAGTGACAAAATTGCAATACCTTTTCACACTGTGCACGCAGATATAACCGGTCAAATGAATGGAAAACGAAGTTAACCCGAAACCGCCTTGGTTTTCATAGATGCTTTTACTAAATATGTCCATTTAGTTTATTCAACCGATCGCACGTCAGACTCTGCTTTTAGATGTTTTCGCGAAGTCATTACAATTTTTGTCACTCCTACCAGACTAATAACCGACCAAGACAAAAACATGACAAAACTTCCTTAGATTTCGAAGAGTTTTGTCAAAATTTCGGTATAGAACATCATGTAGTTGCAAAAGAAGCCAGTAGGGCAAACGGTCAGGTAGAACGCGTGATGTAGGTCATTAAAGATAATATGTCAGTAGGTGGAGCTTGATCAGCCTTGGCACAACTCCATTCAAGATTTTCAAATGGTTATAAACTGTACAGTGTCGAAAAGTACCTTTAAAAGTCCACTGGAGTTATTACTGGGCAGAAAATGCTGTCCGCCAGCCCTGAAGCTCCTCCAAATTGATGAGTATGAACCAGTCCAAGATTTCGTAACTGTTAGGAATGCTTGTAAAAAGAGGATGGACGAGCAATTTATTCAGGACAAAATTCAATTTGATAAAGTTAAAGCTCAAGTCAAACATTATCGAGTTGGAGATTATGTCTTAATGCGTATTCATGAACGTCATACCACAAAATTAGGATCAAAATTCGAGGGCCCCATGGAAATTTTAGAAATTCTACCTAACGATCGTTATAGATTGTAATATATTAATTTACGCGGATGCTCTGAAAAGATTGCCAGCCATGATAATTTGATACCCCTTTGGACAAGCAGATCCATTCGATGATTGTGATGAATCTCCCGTATGGGCGGATGTTGTGCTAGATGAAAACTGAGATAATTGAATTTATAATTACTATGTACTGAACTGTACCTATATATAATTTTTGTAAGTCTATTGATGATTGGTACGAGTATAAGTTGTTTACATATGTAATTCCTATCCACATTTCCTTCCTAGGCGCTGGCTGGCCACCAAGCGTTTCCTTTCCAGGTCTTGAAGGCTAGACCCCAGGATGGGTGATGTCTGAGTTGTATGGGTAGATCCCAGGATGGGTGATGCCTGAATTGTGTGGCTAGATCCCAGGATGGGTGATGCCTGAATTGTGTGGCTAGATCCCAGGATGGGTGATGCCTGAATTGTGTGGCTAGATTCCAGGATGGGTGATGCCTTATTTGTGCGTTAATGTTGTGCGTATTTTACGTTATGATATAGCTGTAAGTAATGGATCATTAGATTATTAAGATTGATAACTGTAATACAGCGCAGAGAGCGCGCTGGATCCGTATGGCCATATGGGCGGCATACCTTCTATTTTTACCCAACTGTGCAACGCAAAGGAGTGGTAATGTTTTTATCAGTCTATGTATGTATGTATGTATGTATGTATGTATGTATGTATCTATGTTTGTTCCCATCTGGCACTCTAGACCAAACGCGTGTACCGATTTTGATAATTCTTACGTCAATCGATTTGTCTTAACTGTCCGAATGTCACTAAAGACATGAAAATAGGGATTTGATCTTTTTTAATTTGGAATTACCAGTTAGGAACTATAACGATTTAAAGTTTCATTTCTTACTTGAATTTTGGTGTACACTGTTCTCTGCCCAAATAAAAAGTGATTATTACAAGTAATTGGTTTCCTTCATAATATTATCCAAGGACATGAAATCCAGTGAGCCTGATGGTGGAATAACGCCGACAAGCACTTTTACAAGTCTGAATCTACGGCATTTCCCAAGAGGAGACCACTGATGCGAAGAAAGCCGAAACAAACTCAACAGTCCGTAATTTTTAGGGTTCCGTATCTCAAAAAGAAAAAAACGGTACCCTTATAAGATCACTTTGTTGTCCGTCCGTCTGTCCGTCTGTCAGTCTTGTCTTGTCAGCTCGAAGAATGATGATGATGTCTGAGTCTTCACGCAAGCTCTTCAAAGCGTTGAATTCAATTCTGGGTAAGTTAACTTTAGGTGACTTTACTCGTCTTAAAATTTAAGACACATCCTGGCGTAGGGCCTCTAAATCCTCCTTACGCATACGATTTTGGACCAGACAATCTTCCGCACCCACTATAATCTGTTCAAAAGGGATATTCCGTGGAGCAACAACATAATTCAGCCCCTTTTAAGAAGCGAAGTCTGATCATCGCTCAGTTGTTTGAGGCTAATGTTAACTACAGATGCAATAACGTTTTGAAGAGCTTGCGTGAAGAATATTCGAGCTAACAAGGGAAATGCGATGGTTGTTATTGGATACTATTGATTACAACCAGAAAGTAAAAGTACTTTTGTCAGACGCTACGACATACAAGCTTGTTAAGTGAGATCCAACGGCGAAAGTAGTAAAAACGACAACCGAGCTGATACGAGTAAGTAAGCACTCTGAAAATCTTAATCCGGATGTGAAGAGTTTAGTGCCCGCTTGCCCGGTGCCACCAAAGTTGTATGGGTTACCAAAGATACATGCTGGTGCTCCGTTACGCCCTAGAGACTTACCCTACCCTCCTACCTATCGATTAGCTCGACTCTTAGCAGGTGTGTTTTCTTCACTGCGAGGGAAGACAGAAGCATACACAAGGCGCTCATACCATTTTGTAAGCGAGATTAAGGATCTGAGACGAACTGAAGATGAAGTTACTAGCAGTCCGTTTGGATGTACAGTCTCTCTTCACATGCCTACCTGTTCAAGAATGTATCGAAGTTGTGAAAAGAAGATTGAGCAAACAACAGAAGGTTACTTAAACAATTTTAAGTATCCTATAGGATACTTAATTTTTTTACATATAATGCTAACTTATTGTTCTTAAGTGGAATGAAGCGGAACAATAGTATATTACTGCAGAGGGCGGGAAAAGTCATTTCCTGGATGAGTACGGTTTTACTTGGCTACGTTTCGTCCTTCAATAGATACGAATCCACGAAATGACATCCCTGCCGAGGCATGTATACTGCTTTTCTCCAAATATGCGAGGAAATATGACACATGTTTATGTAACTTATTTTCGTAAAAATAACACGACAGACAATGTTTGACAAAATGAAACATGAAATTCATGTTCCCGCCTTATTTTTTTTAAGGATATTAAAGTTAAAAGTTTTGGGTCCGAATTGTATATTTGGTTCCACATGAAATAAAGTAATGAAAATAAATAAAAAGAAATAGCAATAGTTAAAATAAATATATACATTATTACTTTTACTTGAATCGGCAATTCCTAAACGCATAACATTAAAAAAAAACATACCTTTTCTACAAAATATTTATCAGTTCCTGAAAATCATTAAGACTAAATATACTTTATTATGATTTGGACACAATAATTATTGTTTTTTTTTCCTATTTTTATTGGCATTAACCATGCAGTAACTAAACGCAGAAAACAATTCAAGTTTTTTAAATCTCGGTTTTTGTACGTTACTATTGGCTGTATGGTGAATTTTCAAAGTCTTGGATGAAATTAAAAGTAAAAACCTGCACAATAATGTACACTTCCCGGGCCTGTCCGGGCAGTAATGCCACTTTTTTTTAAAATTAATTATCGTATCAACGTATTATATAACGATGTAATCAACTAGGCACAAAAAGTAATTCAACAGTAATCTACAGCAACACAGTCCATGTGTATATCAGTGATTTTGTAGTATTGGAATGGCACACAAGTATCTCAAAACGACGATTCCTACTCACTTCTACAGCTGCCGATGAACCCGAAGAGGACATTTAAGTTTTATTTAAAATAGGTATTTGATAAACATTTAAGTACACATTCTCTTGTCTTGTATTTCAAATATGACACATCTAAGTTGTAGCCCCATCAGATAAAAAGCTATTATTTAAAATAAATTCGCCAACTACTATGCAACATATAGTATATCACAGAACCAACTATGCCGGGAACGATATAGTTTAAATTTATTGTCTGCAAATGTAGTCACTTTTGAATAAAAATAATTACTAATTTTAAAGTAATTATATTTTTACGCACTTCAGAATCAAGAAAAACCTTTTTATTAAAAAAATATATATATGTTTTGTTTTCATTTGACATTACTTATTTATAAGAAGCACTCGCTGCAATTAAAGATTTGTATATATATGCATTAAACCATTCATGTTGCATACAACATACAATGTTTTTAAGCAATCAAGTAAAAACTACCAATCAAGTAAGAAAAACTTATGATAGCGTTTTTTGTCAAAAGTTTTCAGTATGTATTTTTTCTATTTTTTTTTTATATAAATAATGTGTGTAATGAGCTTTCATTTACGAAATTAAACATTGAAATCAGTTCATTAGTTTAGCTTGTAGAAATCTTTGAAATCTTTCTTAAAGATATTATTGCTCACATTTTAACTTCTATATTTCCTGAAGTATGAAAGGTATCGGTGTCGGGTTTTTTTCATAATACTTGTTATTTACTCAGTAATATGTATACGCATTAAATCATTCATGTTGTATACAGTTTTATTAAGAAATCAAGTAAAAACTACAAATCAAGTAAGAAAAAAAAACTTAAGATGCCGTTTTTTGCCAGAAGTTTACAATATATATATTTTTGTACTTTTTTATTAGTACCGTATATAATAAGCTTATATTTGTAATATTAAATATTGAAATCGCTGTATTGCTTTAGCTTGTAGCATTTTTAGAAATATTTTTTAAAGAATTGGCGACATCTCTCTTCCTAAGGGTTGAAACTTCCGCTGCTGCGGGTCACATCAGTCAGTTTGGTCTCTACTATCACTGTGCAAAGCGGCTTGTTTTCATCACAAAGTGCAGCATCCGGCCAAAAAATGGCCATAATGGCTATAAACAAAAATGACTTTTAATTAAAACAATTTAACGTATTATAACAAGTATGACTATACCACTATAGCCCTCCTAGCGTTTATGTATTATCGCTCGCCATACTAATCGACATCATCCGGATTGTCCCGACAATAATTGCCGCAGGTTGCTTCTAATGCATGGACCGTGTCTATGGGTCCGTGGACTTTATACGTATTCTCGACCTATGGATTCTGCAGTCCCTGAAGGCGACGAAGAAACGGTTGATACTGCAACGTAGTACAGATAACATGTCAGAACAGAATCCACTAAATCAATCTCAAAAAAATTAAAACCTCAAAATAATTATAAAAGATATTTTCCCCCATAAAAAATACCCATGAATATTTTCCTCAAACAAATTATACCATTATTTGAAGTAATATCCATTATTGCGAGTAATGGCGCTAAGAATCCGATCTCTGTCTTTGAAGAAAATAAATGAAACGCGAATAAAACAAAATCAAATATATTCATAATCTTTATTTCTGATTCTACTATTGACTATTTACTAGGAATGAAAATACATTGAGTTATAACTATAAAATATATTAATTCAAGATTGACTAAAAGCAGACAATGATATGTTCGATTAAAACTATGCTTAACTGGGATTTATATTAAATTTAGTAATTGGCACCAAGACATGGTAACACAGAAGCTACACCGGGGGCAGTCTGTCATCATACTCATACGCTCAATTTTCACCCTTCACCATGCTCTATTAGTTTTAACAATTGATTACAACTTTAATGTCGATCATTTTCAGATGTAATCGGCCGACAATAGCAACTAACAGACTTAGTGAAAATACGTAAAATACAAATCACGACATAGCACGAAGGTCGTACTCCATCATGGCAAGCTTGCTGCGATAGTAATAATCTATTCAGATCTCTGCCCGTCTGGGCATTATTCGAATATTTTATTAATGGGGAATGGATGAAAATTTTCAAAAATCTTGAAATTTTGTTTATAGGTAGTAATAAGCCTCCTTATTGTCAGAAAAAAAATTACAGATTTTTCTGTCGCTTAGAAAAGAATAAAAATGTATATTCGAATAACTACTTCTTCTCTATCCGCTAATAAGTTTTCGTTAGTCGACTACTTTTTACCCAACTCTGGATCTAGCTAAATACAGAACAGTTTATTTTGTTGACTGTGTGACTATTGGCAAAAATCAATAGACTTAATCAGACCTATATACGGACACAGTATGTGGGTGACACTAGGGCAAAAGTCGTAAACCGAAACTATTTCGAACCACCAAATTTCACCCAAATCGTTAGAGTTGTTTCCGAAAAACCATTTACATACATATTGCTCGTTAAAAGTAATAGGACATCGTAAACAAAGCTAAATATACGTAAGCGTAAGAAATATACTCGTTGTTGATGTACCGAACCAACACGTACAAAGTGTTCCTAATAAGGTTTTGTTAGTGTTGCTCTAATTGGTAAAGTAACTAATCCCTCCAACCCAAGTCTATTTTTTTTTCAATAATTAAAATCTATTAAACGATTTTCAGCCAAACATAGAATTATTGTGTAAAATAAATATCTGGCCTCCGGCGTAGATCCTGCGTTTTAAATAAAAACATAATTTTAAGATATAAGTTACTCTATAATCTTCAGATTACCTACAAAATGCAAATATTTAATCACAGTGAAATTATCAATTCCAAACAAGCAATTTACAATGTTTAGATCGTTACCTATGAATTTAATATAATTAACTGCTAGAAGGCCTTTGCAACAAAGCTCACATAGATAGAAAATAATATACATAGATCTGAATTTACAATGCGCGAGAACATGAAGTGCATAAAATAGAACGAATAATTTTGTTACTCGAAACATATTTCACACACTTTCGTAGACGTTACAGCTCACTGTTATGTTCTCTATTAGTATTGAACTAATATATAAGTATTTATTACAGGTATGTTCGGTGAGCACCAATGTTATTATAGAAACACACTATAGGAGATAATACGAGTCATCGCTTGCGGCAACAAAGAGCTGTGGCGACCGCGAGGGTTTTACGGGTAGCGGGCAGAAGGCGTTCTTACCTTGCGCAACCCGCGCCAACCCCTTTGCCGCCACGCCCCGCGCTGCGCTTACCGCAGGCGACAACTTAGTTAAACGGCGCTATCCTCACTGTGATGGACGTGCACAGTAAAACGTTAATCTCGTGGGCGTACTAATTATACTCTTAAATATTTCTATGTAGTAACAGATCGATATTGAGATCGAGTTCGTACAATTGAAAGGAAGTGCAAACGAGGAGTAACTTAGGTAACTTAAAATATTTATTTGTCAAAATAAACGTTTTGTGACAAGCTGTCATTACCGACTGTACTTTTATTTAAACATCCATTAACTGCCCAAAATGCCATGCCATTCAAAAGAGGCCAATCTCCATAGGATGGCATTATTTCATTACAGAGTACTTATGGCCACAATCCGACTCCATCATCGGGTCATCTCAATAGTATCATAACATCGCATTGTCACCGAACTAACAAACTTATTTAAGTATAGTTCAGATGGAAACCGGGAAGTGGGTCAAATGCAATTGCAAGATCACCCAAATTAACATATATTGCAAGTTAAATAGAAGCTTGTCAAATAAAGCAAATTAAACAGCCAGTAATAAGTGATTATGTGTAATTGAAGGCAACATTGACACTATGGCGCTCGCACAAATACATCAGATTTGTCTTTTAAGGTGCGTCCACACTTGTATCATTTGCTCGTATCCGATCACCGTGCCGTAGCATGACTGCGTATCGCGCTGCTTGGACGCTTACTGTCGGCGCGCCGATAATGCCGCACTCTTCCGATACAAGTGTGTGATGCGCGTAGCAAATGGATTTCGAGTGATCGGATCGGCGCAACGTCCAAACGCGTGATCGTGACACGCGATCATGCTACGCGACGATGATCTGATACGGGCAAATGATACAAATGTGGACGCACCTTTACAAAATGACATTTTTTGCGAGCATTTTACTGAAAGCAGCCCTGTTATGCAATGTACTTAGGCAATACACTTATAGATATATTTTATGTTAACATCAATTGAAACTATTTCAAACACTGAATTATTATATGTATATTTATTTAACCACAAAGTAGACCACAACGATATTAGCACAATGTTCCAAAAACATTAGTTTTAAATGTGAATTTGGTTTATTTCGTATTAAACCGCACCTCATGTTACCTCACTGCTAAAGATCAGACGGCATGTAGTTAAGGTCTCCAATTATTGAACAGCATACTGCAGTAACCATGTATGGTCATCATACTCAGCTACTGTATTTCACTGTATCTCCTTCGGTGAAAGCTAGCATGATATCACTAAATAACAGCATCTTTTACCGGTAGTTCAAACAATTGCTCCTTACTATAAGCTATCATGCTAATCGAACTTGAAATTGTTAAGGTATTAATTTCACGATTACCGAGTTAAAAACTGCGGTCAACTTTTATAAAGGACGACAGTTGCGGTCGATCTATCGTGGAAGAATACCTTTATGCTTATTTTATTGTTATATGTATGTATTAACGAATTCAAAAGGTGCTCATATAGCATATATCCATAATATTGCTAAGTTTTTAGGTATGTCTAAGACTATGACATTGAATTCTATTGATGCTAAGTGGATCTTAATCACGGATTCTGAGAATCTTTTTTATTCGTATTTGTAAAGGCATTTTTAGGACAGAAAATATAATTCATGATAAAGACCCTTTTTAACTCGGATTCACTATTGAACTATCAGAGGGTCCCATACTACCAGCGTCGTGCCAGCCTTCTCACACAGTAAAATTATTCATATGAACTCTTAGACGAAGCCGATACTCTATGGGATCTGTTACAAAGATGTGAATCAAAACATTTATTTTGATAACATTATAGCTACTGGATTAATATATTTCTTATTTTGTAGGTTATATATATACATTCGAAATTTAGAAAAGAAGGCGGACTTATTAACTGGGCCCCCGCTTTGCAAGGGTCGTTTTAACAGTTGCAAACAGTTTTGAGCGACGCCAAGTGATGAACAAAGAGAGAGGAAGAGGACTTATGTATTACTCTAATTACTTTAGCTTACGTGAAGTTTCACTAACGTTTAGAAATCTACTTATTTACAATAGAACAAGTATCAACAATATCAGAATAATCCTCTAATTATTAAACTATAGGTACGAGTATAGGTATCATTCGCGGATATTGCGGCATGTCCAGTCGATTTTAAAAACTGTGCACCTCATGTCTAGTTACAAAAAAGTTTTCAAAAATGAACCAACTATGATGATCGTGTGCCAGCGGATCCTCTGTGGTATACTCTAAATTTTTCTTTAGGAATATCTTAGTACTCACGCTAAGTTCGGGGTTTTACGATGTCTCGCAGTTTTTGTACCAAGACGCGTGTTACGTAAGTTAGACATGTTTTTCTTTACTTTTTACTACTGCTTCACCTTAGCACGGAAAAATGTTACGAGTTACATGTTTCCGCCCTGTGCACGTTTTAATTTAAGAGCACGTAAAATACGCGCAGTAAATTAATGCGGAGGTCATAACAGAACACGGGGCTAGGGCGCTTTCAGGGCAGCATCTTTCAGCGCGTATTTATACAAGGTGTATATTTTATACACATACAGGCGCGGTTTTTGTCACAAGTGAAACTTGTAAGAGCGTTGAGATGTTAATAAGCGCGTATAATCACAAACCATGAACGCCCCCACCGGTTCAAGCTAGCACGCCGGAATACACGCACGCACGCCTGTTCTGAAGGCGCAGATTGGCACGCGCGTATTACTGCCTATGTTGAAACGCCTTCTACGAGTAGAAAAAAATGCTAGTCTAAAACCGCCCTTAGCATAGCTGCACTACCACGGGTAGTTTAAACGCCCAATGTATACGTACAGCCTCTACTATGGATATTACGTGAACAGAGTAGTAATAAAATTGGCGGCTCTTAACTATTGCGGTACCTAATCTATGGAATATTGTGATGTATGGAGGTTTACACATTATCGACTGCTTGCGATAACGATATGACCGATCTCGGTCCGTCACATATCAGTGGCGGTGGAGCAGCGGTAATCAAGCGTTTCGAAAATAGTTTTTTTTTAAATCTTCTAACTCTCGTTAAAATCTCGAAGAATCCGTCCTTATTGGACTACATTATAATGGGAAGCTATATAGAATATTTCAGTTTCTTAGGTTCAGAGCTTTCAGCTGGGCGTTGATGGGTCCTGTATTTATATTTTGTCTAACGACTGTCATTAGTACATCACAATTTGCTGAATTTCAACCTATGGGTACGAAGTTATTGTTGAAGTCTACTAAGTTACTGAGGAAAGCGACTTTTTCGACAGACAGAGATTTGTTATGAATTAAGAAAGTACTACGTATACTGTAATGATTGTGACTTACGAACCATTCATTAACGACATTGCAACGACTATTACATACACCATAGAAAAACGCGCTTTCTACATGATACATATCGGAGTTAGCCAATATACGTCACATAAATACGAGAGGTGTTTACATAAATACTATTTTAAGAATAACATCAAAGAGGATTACGCCGCGAACGTATTCAATACTTGGTTGAAGGCTTTGAGACACGTAAAGTACAATCAATAAGCACGTAGTATTCGGTTGTTTGACCGTGCAACTACGGTCGTAGTAGTCGTAACACAATCTCAAATCAAAGGAACTTCAGGCATAGCTCTGAGCATGCTCGAGGGTCACATTGGCGAATTTATTCCCCTTATCTACCCAATTCTTGAGACGCCCTCGTAACTCCTCCAAGCTCTTCGACTTTGCTTTATTTATCCTCTTATATTTGACGTCTTTTGGTTTGGTGACATTTCGATGGTTGGACATTACGCGGTTGTATGTGACCACTGGATTACGCTCTGTTTCTCCCTCATCGCTCTCGGTGGCTTCATCGTCCGAAGCAGTTTTCTTTGGAACGTAGCTGTACGCCCAGGTGTCGTTAGCTTTAGTCTTTGGATCTTTGTCATCATCTATGCTCTTGAGTGCTTCAGTCAACACGATGCTCCTCATTCGGAAGTTGTCCCGTCGCTGAGCCAAAAGACTTGTTTCTTTGTATTTCTCCTCATCTGTCTTATTTCCGTCCTTCAGCTCCTTTTCTGTAGAGTTCTGAGCGCTGAGGCCTTTCATAGAATCCGCGTCAACTTCCTCCTCGACGCTGTAGACGGTTTCCAGGATCTCTGGCCGCCGGAGAAAACCGTTGGATCGGCGAATGATGCTGTATTTTAAGTTAGGGTCGATAGCGTCTGAGATAGACCGCACTATTGTGACGCTGTCAGTTGTTGATCTAAAGCGCGGAACGTGTGGTAGATTGCTGCAGTCTGAATCTACGTCTTCCATTATAACGGCGGAGTCAGAATCGTTAAGACTATCAAAATCGCCGACGAGTTGCGTGTCTTGTAGCATTTCTCGGAAGTCTGGGATGGCTTGGGTCGGTTCTATTCCGTTTTCGAGGAGTTTCGATTGCAGTGCTTCGATAGCCTTCTGCTGTTTAGCTATTATGGACTCCCTTACTGATATGATGTTGCATATTTCCTTCTGCTTACGTACCAGGCGTGATTCAAATAGTAGAAGCTGACTGGAGAGAGACTTAAGCTGGTTCGCCTTCTCTATTTGCAAGCGAGAGACCAAGTCTTCTTGGATTCGGTGCGCGCGCCGCCAGGTTAGGAGCTGGTGTGCCTGTGCACGATACTTCATCCTCAGGTCTCTGTAAATAAACACTAGAAATTAATGTTATCCTAATAAGTTAGACATTCAATTAATGCAATTTGCAAGTTAACTTTAGAATAATATTCATAAGTGTACAAATGTACTACTTTTTTAAACATTTGGTTCGATCTCTAAATATTGATTGATAAAAAAATACATCCCAACCACGTGACACTCGTTTAAAAGATCAGTGCATAACATAACCGGTACCTGGTGGTTCGATTTAAAGATAACTAGTGTGGTCGACTAAATGTGGAGTCCAACAAAGATGTTTGGATTGATAAACGATAATATTGATAGAGAAGGTTACATGATGTGGTGATGTATGATAAAGAAGGATAGAAGAAAAAAATATGCTGCACCGATAATAAATGGGATGAGCAAGAGAATGATTATCGGTACCTGATGGTTCTCCGAGCTTCGTCCAGCGTGTGGGCCTCCACGGGGTCGGTGAGGGAGGCCGCCAGGGATACGTCGGGCTCCGTAGGGCTGTTCAGGGCCGACTCACTCCGGCTGAGGACAAAGGCATATTTCAAATAATATTTTAAAGTGTTATAACGACTAATAGTGCTAGCGGTACGCCAAAAGAGCTGCAAATGGTGATAAAATCATGAAAATCGGAACGATCTTTGGGCTATACGAATCATTTTGACGCGTAGCATGAAAATAAAAAAAAAACAGAAGAGGAGAGGAGTTAGGATGTCATCTTTTTTGTATGGAAATAAATGTTCTGAAGCCTATTGTGTGTCTAATAAAAGGGCTTTCTTAGCCGATTCTAAAAATATATCACATCATATTATATTTCTGTCACTTATTTTAAATTAAAATTAAAATCATTTGCAAAACATACCAAGTTTGGGCTCACCGTATCATATCGGTTGAATCATTATTTGTAAAATATACCTAAAATGATATTTAATAGCCTCATATCCAACCCCAAGAAAGCAATTTTGAAAATATTTACATTTAGTATTTTTTTATTTTTACAAAATTTCAAAACAAAGTTTCAAAACAAAAAAAAACTCATATACAAAAACAAAACGACGTCATAACTCCTCTCCTTTTTTGTTTTTATTTTCCGTGCTACGGGTAAAATTGATTAGTATGGCCTAAAAATCAATATATCCGATTCTCATGTTTTTGACACCATTTGCTTTTACTGAATTTCGGGGTGTACCGTCATTTAATGCTAGCACTTTAACCTCAAACATCCTATTTAAACTTATATGTACAATAGTTTATATAATTGGGAACATGAAATTTCCCGGAGGTGTTTTTTTTTTTCATAATACGCTTAAAGACGGAAACCCAGTGCGCGCATTGCACGTTGCAGCTAAGCACGTGGGTACAAAACGCTTCGTACCAAAATGTACGTAGTTCCACAGTACAGCACGAGCGCTACGCACGAAATGACGTCACTGATAGACGCGTGGCCTGTTCCGAAGTGCGCACCCAGCACACGCTAGCGCGCGTGGCAGACGAAGTTCCACTGCGACCCACGCTGTCCATGCTACGATCGAATGCCGTATTTATGGCCGGAGAGCGGGAGAGACGAGAATCGTGCGCATTCTTTGTAGTTTACGTTTCGCTCGATGTTTGAATGCACGAGCTTTGTGCCAAAATAGATTTTTATTTAGAAAAAATCAGACTTTATTCTTGTTTATGGGATATGAGCCATGAATCATATACCTACTTAGAGACATCACACGGTAAGTTTTAGCTTGGGACCGTATAGCCAAAGAATGTGGAATGGCAAATGGTCTCGTAGTCATCATCGGAAGAACTGTCTAACAAAGATAATGCAAATTTCATTTTAGTACAGCGAAAATAGCAATAGCGACTGAATTGATTATATGAGCTAACGCGCACAGCGTGCCCGTTATCGTGGGTTGCAGTGGAAAGGTGCCCCACTGCGTAGCACAAACCCCATTTCGTGCGTAGCGTGCGCCGCTTGATCCGCAGTGGGGAATGTGGATACACGCAGCTGACCAATGTACCCCCGTGGGAAACGTGTTTAGTGTTGCGTGCATCAGTTACGATGGAACTGTTGACACACGCAGCTAGACTACTGGACTCACGTGGGTGACATGTATAGCGTGTGCGTGCGTAGCGTGCAAAGCAGTGGGGTTCCGGCTTTATGTGTACTCAGAAGCCACGGATGGTTTATTTTTATGACATACTGTTTCTTTAGATATTATCTTTTAAATCCTCTGGGGGGCTATGATGGTTGCGTTTGTCACACGATAAATAAGTGACATAGCTACCGTCACCTTCAGACGCGTATGTGAGTGCGAGAGTGACAGTCGCGTTATCATATCATTTATCGCGAGATAAACGCGACCATCATAGGCCCGCTGGAAGTGACATTTTGTTCATGACAATTGACTGTATACATTTTTACTTTGGTCTGTACAGATTAGTACGAACAGTTAAATAGTTAGCTGTCAATGTCATGACTTTTCATATGTTCTTACTAAACGACGAGGTTTAAAAAATATATCTAAAAAAGATATCATATTAAAAAAAACTATTTGTAGTTTATGTGTCCATGTAATGTATACTATGGCGTAAAAATTAACACACCTGAGAAACTTAATGTTGCCAATTGGAAAAAATAATTACTTTTCTGATGTCGGTTGAAAATTAAGACATATTATGTTATAGGACTAGCATGATCTTTAGAGTTTCACTGCCTAAGTTATAAAGATAAGGTTCGTTTTGAAGACGATTGAAAAGGGTCGGCGAAATACAAGCCTTTTCAAACGGCTACAGAGATCCAAAGGTACGAGTAAGTTTAAAATGCAACTAATATTACAAATGCGAAGAGAATTTTGGATGTTTGGTTATTTGGATGGTTATTATTCGATAACGTGAAAACCATCGCGCGGACAGGTGAAACACATGCATGACACACAGATAGGTCAGGCTATAGATTAGAACATTAGACTACCTAAATCCGGTAACACGGACGAAGCCGCGGGTAAATCCTAGTACTGAATAATTCAGTGTAAACCATATTCGATGCCCAAATTAAATATAATGCCGTTTTTTCATTGGGATTTCCGAAGCTAATTTGATTACGCGCACCCGTTTACCGCCGATGCGGTTTTAACTTGGCACATCCTCAATGAGTAGGCATTGCAAAGCTAATGCATGAGATATAATTAAAAACTTACTACGAGCTCTTCAAGTTGCTAGATTGGGAACATTAGGGGACGTACATCTTAGGGTTTTATTGAATGTAGATACGTGAAAAAGTGCTACATGTCACAGTGCACATGTGCGTACAGATCAGAGGTCAAATTACAGTGGTGCGTCATGCCATATTAAAAGCATTAAGTATTCGCAAAATTCTCTCTTAATTATTCATAATTATTGTTGATTACTTTATAATCTTGGATGAATACAGGATGAACCCTATGTTTATTTTACAGTTTTCTTTAGTTGGGTCAATCATTGGTCAATCAAGTGTTTTGCCATGGTTACATCTCCTGATAACTCTTTCAAACTAGGTACTTCACACTAAACTGTCATTATATTATATTTGTACGCCATAGTAAACGTTACATAAACTCAGAATCTACAAATTATCATCATCATCATTTTAGCCATAGGATGGCCGCTGCTGGAAACAGGCTTCCTCAATATCTTCCACATGGGCCGGATAGAGGTGACCCGCATCCAGCGAGTCCCTGCAACCATAATCAGGTAGTCCGACAACCTTGCGAGTTGCCTTCTGCCATTGGCTTTGGTAGCCGGTTGCATTGTCACTTCAGTTTATCCTGTTTGCTATGTCGGTGACCTTGGTTCGTGTACTAATATCCTCATTTTTTAATCGATCTCGTAGAGAAATTCCGAGCATAGCCCTTTCCATAGCTCACTGAGTGACTCTGAACTTCCTTAAGAGGCCCATAGTCCAAGACCACGTCTCGGCTCCGTAGGTCATCACCGGTAATACGCACTGGTTGAAGACTTTCGTCTTCAAGCAGTGAGGTATCCTGAACGAAAAGACACTTTGCAGTTTCCCAAACGCTGCCCATCTTAGTTGGATCCGTCGATTGATCTCTTTCTCGAAGTTGAATCTGCCTAACTGGACTGTTTGTCCTAGATAGACGTATTCGTCGACAACTTCGAGGACTGAGTTACCAACCATACTGGGGTGGGCGCTACATGAAATTCGACTTGACCTTCGTCTTGTCCATGTTCATCTTAAGGCCCACCTGTTGGGATGCTCTGTTGAGATCTTCGAGCATCATACCGAGATCCTTTAGCGTCTCTGCTATGACCTCGATATCGTCGGCAAACCAAAGGTGCGTGATGCACTCGCCAGTAATGCTGGATTTTTTTTAAATCTGGGAAGTGACATTAATTCACGGCAATGAACTGTTCACATTTTTACTTTGGTCTGTACAGATTAACAAGAAAAATTAAAAAGCAAGTTGTAAATGTCATGACTTTTTTTTAAATATTGTTACTAAACAACATAGACCAAAGTAAAAATATATACAGTCGATTGTCGTCAACATATGTCGTATCGAGGTTTAAAAATTATATTTATAAACGATACGATATAAAGTAAAATAATTTGTAGATTCTGAGTCCATGGAAATGAAACATATGGCGTTAAATATAAAATGTATAGCTCTGGGAAACTTAATGTGCCCAATTTCAAAAGACATTAAAAACAAATAAAAGAAAATAGAACATGCCCATTTTTCAAGGGCCCATCTGGTCAGTAAGTTACTAACCAAGATTATTAGCATTTTTGTAAGTAACTCGATCGGGTGCGTAACGGTCGCCCTAACAACTTTTGATATATCGACGGTACATAAAGTCAAGTATATGGTTTTAATTGATTATTATGCATTAAACAATATATATAAAGATATATAACATCATAAAAAAAAGAATTGGTGTTGTACATGCGACCATGTAGACATAACCGCCTCTACTGCGTTTTGAAATACGCGCCAGTTCGTCGCGAGCGAGACGTGAGTATATGCACGCTGTTTCGGGGTTCCTACCTACCGATCCTCTGCAAGTTTGTGTGAAGCTCAAAATTTAAACAATTACTTCAACGAAGCTCACAACGGTAAGTAAATACGAGCGGCTAAATGCTATTTTTAAATACTGTTAACATATAACTATTAATATACTTTAATGTACTACATTTTATACCTTTATCATGTCTCCCACGTAAACAGATATATGATACCCACACAAGAACATACACTGCGATACAGCGGTTTTCGTCTAATTTTTCTTTTTTTTTTATTCTAACGTAAATTTACTTCACAAAATGATTTTATACCTGTTCTACTGAAAATAAGCTCGCTTAGAGATAAGTTTAAGGACATTAATATAATGACAGTGCATTGTAAATACTTTTATGAGAATATTATGTATGTACATAAAAATATTACCCACTTTAAGAAGAACTGTGATATACATAATATTAATACTAGAAATAAGCATAAGCTCGCAGTGCCTGCTACTAGGCTCCATAAAATAAGGAGATCATTCATGGGTAACTGTGTGAGATTTTATAATAAACTTCCTAGCAACATAACTGAGTTGTCTATTGGTAAATTCAAAAATATTGTGAAACGAAAATTATTTTCTAAAGCTTATTATAGCACACAAGACTACATGAATGATGGAGCCGCGTGGGATTAATGTAAATTATAGCGTCATGTAGGTATATGAATAATTATTTTAACGAATACCTAAGGTATTATTATTATTTTAATCTTAATTGTTTTATATACTCTGACATTTAGAATTTTATCCTAGACACATTCTAGATTATTTATTTTTTATTGACAATCCTTTTGGGATTTATCTTATTGATTATTTTAATTTTTAAAATGATGATTTTATCAATAATATTACACTTAAGTTAAATGATCTGATTAAGTTTTTCTGGGTTTCCCTAATCCTTGCAGCACATGTTGGATCATATTGTATTTCTCCCAGCAAACATTCACTCTCATGTAACTGACATTTCGAAAGTGCTTGTAACTAGGCCTACTTGAATAAAGAATATTTTGATTTGATTTGATAAGGCAATTATAAGATGGACGGTAAATAATGTAATTTGTGTATGCATTTATTTAAAGACTGTTCTTACCAATTAGCTGGCTATCCCCAAACGGTCTAGGCCCCGCGATTATACCGATTTCTAAGTATCTCCCAGCCTATGTCGGATGAAGCCGAAATGCTGTACAAGTTAGCCGATGTAGGATTAGCAGTTAGGAAATAGGTTAGCTG
This sequence comes from Hedya salicella, assembly GCA_905404275.2. Lineage (NCBI taxonomy): Eukaryota > Metazoa > Arthropoda > Insecta > Lepidoptera > Tortricidae > Hedya > Hedya salicella. The sequence goes on from FR990096.1 coordinate 84,091,148, forward strand.
TTCGCTAACAGGGCGATATGGTCGCTCAGCGACAAAGCCCTTTAAATAAATTTAAAAAAAGTATGTCCCAGAGGACACAAATGCTAGTCGGCCGCCACGCCTCGCTGCGCACAAACGGCTCCGTCTACAATTAATGTTCCGCGCAAACGATCTCGCATACAGCGCGTGCGTCCTGTGTAATGCCAAAAAAATAAACAAAATGTCGGATTTTTTGTTACATTATAATTCAATTTAATGATAGAGAATTCAGACAGGCGAGAAAGCAAGTAAATAATTATATCAAAGTGCGACACTTTTAAATACCTAGTGGATTTATGTAAAAAAAAAAATCTGTTTCTATTGATTTACCCATATTAATTTTAAATAAAATTAGTTAAATCAGAACATGGTGCTTATTTTTAATGTACCTATTTACATCAATACTACTATAAAGTTGTAAAAATGAAATGTCTGTACATCTACAGTAAAAAAATATCTAAAATATCGTCAATTTAAGATATTTTTTATTATAGGTAACTGGCTATTTAAATCTAATTTTTTTTTGAGTTTTTGTATGTTTACGTTTCTATGTGTCGTTGTAGCTTCACCGCGCCAAATCGGCTAAACGGATTTCAACTATTATTGGTACACGGGTAGCTGGGTATTCACATATGGTTATAGGATACTTCTTACCCGACTACGCTGAAGAAAAAAACGGGTTTCGACTTCTTCTCTTCTGCAAATTAATTTGCGAGCTCTTCTAGTACCTAATCAAATCAGCCCTATTAAATTAGATACCCAAATATACATATACATTCAATCAGATGTTTGTTTTGTGAAATCACCTTGCACCTGAATAAAATACCAAACTAGCAAAGGCACGGGAAAAGCTAGCGTTTACATAACGGAGGCAACTCTAGTGCACATTCCATTGACGTTACTTCGCCTGCGTCCAATATGAGCGGTAGGCATCGATATCGGTGAGAACGCTCTCCGTCAATGCAAGTGGTGTATCTGTTACGTAGTAACTGGTATATAATCTGTGCTATTATCAAATTAGGCTGCCCACGTAAACGAGAATATCTCACACATGACTTCATATACCATGATAAACCTATTGTATTTTTTAAAATAGAGTCTATGATTATATACCAAAAGTGCCATTACACCAGTTCCATTATAATAACACGATATAACGATTAAGGGACATAATGCACTTTTGGTATAACAATATTTGGTAGCAAACGGTTTCGTCATCATGTCCATCCCTCTGTTTGTCCGTCCGCCCGTATGTCACAGTCATTTTACTCAAAAACTGCATGATGTATATTGATGAAATTTAAAGTATATGTGTCTTGTATAAGCCGCTACTTATTTTGATAGTTAAATTACATAAAAATATATTTCTAGGGGAGGCACTCCATACATATAACCGAAACTGTTTTTTTTTCAGCAAATGTCAATGTTAGCTCATACATCGACACTTCTTTTAAAATTAACTTTAGGTTTCTAGAAAACATTTTTGGTATCAGTGAATATTTTTGAAAATAATCCCTCCGAAAGTAGCATAAATAATTTTTTTGTTGATGAGTCCTAATCTAATATCCAAATTGGTCCCACGAAATTTTGGTGAAAATCTGATGCCGGGATCTATGAGGAATCGAAGGAATTCCTCGAATAATATGAGCACATCTATGGCGATTTTGGTATTTATTACAGTAGTGTAAGCATTTACATTTGAAAATCACCATTTGGTGAAGAGGAACCGATGATGAAGACACAAGCCATCAGTCACCACTGAGGGCTCTACCATTGTTATTTAATTCGCGGATCGCAAGTCGATTTTGAAAATTGTTTTTTTTTTTTCGGTTAAGAGTAGGAATCACTAAGTTGGTGCTATAACATTTTAGTGAAGATCTGATGATGCGATCGATGACGAATCGAAGGAATTCCTCAAATGTTATGGGCACATCTATGGCGATTTTGGTGTTTATTAAAGTAGAACAAGCATTTACACTCGAAAATCATCATTTGAAGAAGAAAACCTGATGATGAAGACACAAGCCACCAGTCACTAATTAGGGCTCAACCAGTGTTATTTAATTCACTAATCGCAATTTAACTCTTTATCATATTTTGCTTAGAGGCAGAAGTTGGTTAAGATCAGCGTAGCAAAGTGGAGCTGGTAGTGGAGAACCAGAGAACTCCTCAACGGTTAACGGTCCTGATTCTGAAATAGCAACTTTCAGCTAAAGGTCGTGAGCAATTGACATTAGAATGCAATATGGCTGTCAGTGCCGTATAAAAGTCGTAGAAGTCATAAAAGTCGTGTATTATGTGTGGCTTCGATTGTCAGAAGGCAGATATACTCGTAGTAGTCTTGTTATTTCCGTTAACGATCTCTCATCATGTGTTAGATTTCATAATTTGTTGGCGTCCAAATCTAACAACGCAATGCCTTCCAAAGTTTTGACAAGGCTTAGTGCAACATATATTTGCCCTTTAGCGAAATTCTTTTTATCAAGGTCTATCACAGCTTTCTCTATGGTGGTACCTTGTAGCTTATGAACAGTAACAGCCCAACTTGATATTAAAGGTAACATACGACGCTCCACATCTCCGTATCCTGTTGTCGCTTGAAACGTAGTACATGATGGAGGTATGGGTAATATGGGTATGCAACCGTCACTATCTTTTACCCTAAGACCAACAGTTTCATCGTCAAATTTTACGTACACGGCTTCCGGGAGCTCCCCGTCCTCCAGCTGATCTCGTCTTAGGGCCGGCCATTTAATTTTTTTTATTATGCCTATAGCTCCATTTACTAGTCCATCAGAGACGGAAATATTCCGTCTCAACATCACTTTAAATATTATGGGTCAGTTGAGACTTTTAGTCGTATTCTTTTTTAACCAGCAAGCTACTGGACTTAACCATTTTGACCTAGCCAATTCTTATAATTTAGATTTTATTTACAATAGTTTTATCTTCAATTGGTCTCTCTCAATCTTCCCATTTTCGGCTCTAAAAATACTTTATATCACTAAAATCCATCACTAAAAAGCAAAAATAACAATTTTTAAATAAGAAAAGAACCGACTTCCATATAAACTAAAAAACCAAAGTTAAACTTTTATGGACGGTACGGATCACATTTGAATCACCTTTTGAAGTCGGTGCCAAACCTGAAGTAAAGTCCTTTATTCAACAAAAATACGAATAATTAAATTTATGTAATAACTAAAGGCGCGCCGCCGCGGTTCTTGCGTGCCATTTGTGTTAATGTAATAAATGAATAGTTTGGCACCGACTTCAAAAGGTGATTCAAATGTGATCCGTACCGTACATAAAAGTTTATTTTTGGCTTTTTAGTTTATTTTTGGCTTTTTAGTTTATTTTGAAGTCGGTTCTTTTTTGTATATAATACTAAACTTTATTAAGAATTAATAAAGGGAGACCTCGGCACGTGTTTCTTCTATCTCTGCGACTCCTACAACCATATAAAGGAAAATACAATAAGTGATTATACTTTACTTTTATTAATGATCAAATACAATACAGAGAAAACACATACTTGAGTTATAAACTAGTTATGACACGAAGTGATTATTTGGACGAGCTCACGAAGTGAGCGAGGACAAATATGTCTGAGTGTCATAATTGCTTTTAGCCACGTGTTCAACACATTGCTTTTCACTTCTATTGCAAGAAAATAGAAAAGACTAAACATTAATAATAATTATATCACCATTTTTTTTTCAGTTTCATAGAATTTTGTATGGGATTAGTATATGGCATTTTTTTAAACCCTAGGGGCTAGATGTACTTTCTACGCTCGCTTCGCGAAGCTAATATGACTTACTTTTTGAGCAGGAGAAGTGAACAATATTTTCATATCTTGCAACACATTTTACCACTAATACTTACTTATTATTAACATATATCCATTATACATGGTAAACCTTATAACAAAAATCTTTTATATTTATGAACATTATACACCATGAAATTATAAACTTCGTTGTTATATCAAAAGTTTATTATGAAAATATATCTGAAGCTTTTACACACCCAACTCGATCACCATCGTCTCCTGACTTACGGGATAGACTACCAAGAAGAAAAAATTGATCCACCACGTTAAATTCAATTTGATCCATCCAGTTACATTCAATTTGATCCATCCAGTTACATTCAATTGGATCCACCAAGTTACATTCAATTTGATTCACTCAGTTACATTCAAGATCTGTGTGACTGAAGCCAAATCAGTTTCTAAGTTATTAACTTTTTGACAGTTGATATTGGTAGATCATTTATGATTATATGAAATTTTCATATAATAATTGTTTTACTACGTTTTTTCAGAAATAGCAGTTAACTGTAAGCGTGACATAATTTATAAGTACTACAGGAATGTACCCAATTAAATACGTAAGTAACTATTAATTCCTACTGAGTGTATATGTGGACTGTGACGGTGAGCGCTGAAAATCAAGTCTCATATCTCAAAGATCTTACAGAGTAAGGGTGCGTATCTCAGAAGTGATTACCCATGTGTACAGCTTATTACATGATATATATCGTGGAATAGCCAATACCATAATATCTATACTATTATAAAGTTGTAAAAATGAAATGTAGGAGACATACTCATACTCCTCATACTCGTCGTTTTTTTAAGAAAATCAAAATATTTTGTTAAATATTTCCATTACACCATGTTTAAAAATATTCCAAATTTCAAATATATAGTGTACCTAAGTAGTTTTTGAGAAAAAGCGCTCTTATAGCCCGACAGACGGACAGACAGACAGAATCGCACCATAAGGGTTCGTTTTTTACCTTTTTGGTACAGAACCCTAAAAATTGATTGCAACGACTATTTGGCGGTCACAGAATCGATTCTTTTTTGTTTCTATGTGTAGTTGTGGCTTGATCACGCCGTACCCTGATATCTGGACATCAACAGATGGTTATACGATGGGTTTTACCAGACTACGTTGAAGAAAAAAATAGGGGTAATGCCTTTTTCTCCTCCGCGAATGAAGTTGCGGGCCCTTTTCTAGTTAATAATAAACATCGGTTCACCCGGTTGAGGATTATCAGCTTTTCTACCTCAAGGAAATTAACAAAGTTTAATTTCCTTTAATTATTGTTCTGCAACTTAACAAAACAATATTTCTTAAATTTATTTAAGATATCTTCTTGAGTCTAGTCTAAGAAGTCTTGCGATTATTATGTGTAAAGAAAACTTTTAGAGTTAAAACATACTTTATATGATAGTCTTCTTTTCCAAAATCGGTTAAAAAATAATATGAACTAAACTGAATACACTTTCCGTAAGCCGTTTGTGTAAAACGACGGGGCGCGTCCAGCGAAACGAATGGCGACCTATCATGCCAGTCGTCAAGTCTATTATGTACAGACGCTGAGGCAAGTAAACAAAGGCTAAAAAAGACATTCAGGCATTTCTCGCCCGCTGATCGCGACGCCTGCACTACACTCGACCGCGGATTGATATCGCAACAGTGCAAGAAAATCTACGCAATTGAACCCTTAAACGCCTTAAGTTAATTTTTTCCATAGTCAGGTGTGTTAGCAACGTGAGGCGCCCCTAGCAGCATCAACTGGAACTTGCCTGAATAACCACCACTACCGCGCGCCGAGATAAGACAAGAGGGTGAACTGAGCGTCGCGCGGTAATATATTCGCGGATTTGCGAGGAGAATTATTTACTAAAAATCTAACTGTATATATTCATTGATTTGTGTCGATTACGTAAATAAAACTAAGTTCATTTGGTGGTCAAAAATGTGCAGATTAGGCCCTTTCATAATCATTTATTTTTGCCACCCCCTCATATTCGACGTAACTTTTAGCGCTCTAATAGTCGAACAGACAGACAGGCAGGCACACAGACAGACAGACAGAGTCACCATAAAAATTCCTTTTTATACCTTTTTGGTACGGAACCCTAAAAATGGGTCAATTTTGTCTTAGTAGAATCTATTATAGTCAAGATTCAAAATAAAACCTATTGCAATCACCGCCTACGCACCATTTTGGTCACAAAAGTGTATGCACCTGACAACATAATGCGATTCATTATGTTATCAGGTGCATAAACTACATGATCATAGTTTAATGAAAAAAAGGCAAGTTTTATAATAATATCAGACGCGTGGCCCAATAATGTACAGTTGCATACACTACTTTATCTAAATCCATATATATATATATACACCGTGACCGTTAATAACCCGAAAGATTTAAACCACATATTTTTGACGACTGTACGAGTAAATAATGTTATATCAACATGGGTCTATTTATGTGTTTTAATTAAATTACTATTTCAGTACGAATTAAATCTTATTAAGTGCCCGCTTCTTTGTGAACAAGCCTTTAGGTGGGAATCTCAAGTTGAAGAACAGAGAGCGAGCATGACACTTCACGAATCGCTCCGAAATCATACGATGAAAGGCGAATGGCGTGACTTGTATTCCATGAATGACAAGAAGTGTCAAGTTATGTCTAGCACGATGTTTGTGTTGAAATTATTTTTATTTATTGGCACCACAAAATACCACAAATACTTATGTATCCAAACTTTATTAGGTGCTACGAAATTAAAGTGCTCTTATATTATTATTGAAACTTTGTGTCTTAGGTACCTTTTTTTTGACTAACAATCACAACCATAAATTGTTAGGCATGATAATATTCGAAAGAAATCATACTACTTATTTTTTTACATCATACTTACCTCTTACCTCATACAGGAAAGGGACTTTGTTGTAACAGCGATCATGTTAACCTGTACCTACAGTAAAATAAACAACAACATGAAACAGTTATGCATTTTTATTACGAGTAATTTAATGAATTAGATTTTCAAAATGTGTACCGCCGTTTTCAGCACAAATATTCAATCTTGAACGGATTTCATGATTCAAGTTAACATAAGTGTTCTTGATTTCTTCTGAAACCGTTTGAATTCTTATTAACAGCTCTTCTCTGGAGTTCACAGGTGTTGAGTAAACCTTATCTTTCAGAGTTCTCCATAGAAAGAAATCTAGATGAGTTAAATCCGGTGACCGGGCAGGCCATGCTAAAACTTCGCTCCCACGGCCGATCCATCTCTCGGGGTATTGTTGGTTCAGCCAATTACGAACATCCAAGCCGAAGTGGGCCGGGCATCCGTCGTGCTGGAACCACATAGTTCGTCGGGTTTCCAAATCGACATCTTCTAGCAGGTCGTTTAATTTATTACTTAGAAATAATAAATAGTTGTGAGAATTCAGTCTATTTGGAAATATGACGGGACCTATTATTTTATTCCCAATAATGCCAGCCCACAAGTTTACGTAAAATTTGTGCTGCTATGAATTTTCCCTTTTCGCATGGGGATTTTCTTCTAACCACATATGCTGATTATGGGAATTAAAAACTCCCTCTCTCGTGAACAACGATTCATCTGTCCATAATATCTTATTTAGAAATCCAGGATCTTCCACTAATTTCCGATTCAACCTATGGCAAAAGGCAACTCTAGCTAGCCCGTCATTGTTAATTAATCCGTGTACTTTCCTGTAGTGAAAAGGATGCAGGCCGTACCTTTTCCATAGCCTTAATACGAGCTTATAGTTAACATTGACCATTCTTGCTACAGCTCTTGATGACAAAGTTGGGTCTTCTGTTATGATGTTCATTATTCTGTTCTCTGCTTGTTCATCTAGATTTATAGCCCTTTCTCTGTGAACTTTTCCAAGCCCTTTTTCGCGAAACTGTCGATGGACATCCGCAAAAGTCGAATGGTGAGGTATACGACGGTTTGGGTACCGTCTTCGGTATTCGGCGACTGCCTGGAGCGAGTTCCCATCACAAAATCCGTACACAAAGTGGATATCTGCTAAATGAGCCGAAGGATAATGCGGCATAGCGAATATTATTCATTACAATCAATAAAATGTTCAATGTTATTTTATCTTGTGTGACAATTAGTTATCATTTGTAATGTGTCATTTTAGTGACAATCAATTTCAAACTAGCCAGTTATAAGAAAAACCACTCTCGCGACTTAGAACAGAACAAACCTAATTATCTCTATTCTCAGTGATAGCAAAAAAGCTACTTGAGATTGAAGTGTGTAAGATAAGATATTTTAGTTGCATGTCCTTTTATCTCGTGATGAAAATATTTTCGATAGTAAAAACTTTTTGTAGATAGATACCAAACTTCTTTATGAAACTGACTAACTACCATACAGTTAGTGCATCTACGTGTAGAAGAAGTAGGTGGCTACGTCATGCTCACGCCCTTAAGGTGTGTTACACTGGAGATTTTTTAACTTTTGATTTGTTGTAAATAATCAATATCTCCATAATTATGAGTTTTTGGACTATATGTTACATAACTTTGTATAATCTAATTAGGCTCTAGTATCGTTAGCTTAAATCTTTCGGGTTATTAACGGTCACGGTGTATATTAAATCCGCTTTCATGTTTCTAGTTTAGGCACCATGTTTACACTATACGGGAGACAGTCACACTATGGTGTTTGAGCACATTAAAGATAATTTACCATTATAAGTGTAGATAATAGCTTCTCTGTTAAGGTCCAAGTTCCATTTTGTCATGAGCTTCCAGTTCTTCACTTATATAGACTTTCCATTTTTCTGACTCTACTGTTGTGGGTCATCATAGGTCTATATAGGGGTCAAAAACGGCGAGTGGCGTGGGTTGCAAGTAAAGACGCCACGAGTGTTTTTTGACCCAAGTATACAACGTTGCATACAATAGTTTTTCTACAACTAAGGGGCCGTTCACTAATTACGTAAGGACAATAGCGAGTATCACAAAAAAAGGCGGCACGAACATTTCAGACCGAATTATACAACGTTGTATATAGTCTTTAAGCCGATTACCTCAGTTTAAAACAAAAGTCTATGTACACTGGTTTTTCTACAACTAAGGGGCAATTCATTAATTACGACAGATTTTTTGAACCCCACCCCCCAGGGATCCATACGTAATTATTGAATGACCCCTAAGCATTTTTTAATACAACAAGAAGTCTAAATATTTATATTTGCGCCGAGATTTTTCTAGCAGCAAATTGTTTGATACCTCTTGCGCCACGACACAATTTTCTTCGGTAGTTAGTACAATTAGGCTCGTCTTCCTCCATTTTTCACACTTTCAATAACTTATAACAGGAAAACAAACAACAATTTGAAGATGAATAAAATTTAGCGCCATGAAGAAAATTAATCAGCGAACTGTCAATATCTATGGCTTTCTTATTTTTTAAATTCGCGTATTCGCGCCAGTGATGAAAACATATTATGATTTGAAAAAAAAATAGGCTGTAAAATATGTGTACGTATATTGTAAAAAAAAGTTTTTTTTGTTTTAAGTTGGTAGCATTGCATTTAAGTACATTATTCTTTTTTAATTTAAATTTGTATGAATTCGGCGGTTTGTTAAGTTGGTAATATAAATTATTTCACATTAGTTTGAGATTCACTGAATATAAATTATTAGATTGAAATTTTGTACTCTGTAGCATCAAAGAATACTATAATACCGACATTGTGACACGTTTATGATGATGATGATGATGTTTATGATCTTGTAGCCACTTGCATAGCTAGACCAAGTACTCTTTTCCTTGTACTTTGTCTTACATTCCGAACTTATGTCACCATATTTATTGCAACTGAAGCACCGCGGTCCCTTGCTTGGGTGCGTTTCATTGAACTTGATGTAGCCGTTACGATACGAATCACGTCTATGATTTGCAGGAAATGCGTGAGTTTTCACACCAGAAATTTCTATTGCCAATTTCATGGGTAGCTTTCCGGAAGAACAGTGAGTAACAAAGTGCCGAGTCACTTGTCGTCATCTTTAAACCCTAAATTACGGAGTTTATGTGCCGTACTCATCATTTTGGTGACATATCCCTCGACCTTGTGACATCCATTTAATATTGTTGTAATAAAGTCTCGTAGAAGTCCACGGCGCATAAGCCCAGAATCATTAAATGCTTTTTCTAAATTCGTCCACACCTCTTTTACAGTCGAGGCTTCTTGAAAATGTACGTAATTAATCGGATCGACTAACAGAATAATTTGGATCTTGCCTTCGTATTTAACTTGAAATCCACGGCAACGAAACTTTAATTTTCGACACACTACCACAAGTTCTCGTGTTGAAGTTAAGTTTTTCCTGCTTATTTCCCCGTTGGATAATTATCACGCCCCGTAAGTTTTCCGATAAAAACCATAGTATTATTCGATGACATTTAGCAAAAAAATCCTTTTTTCTCTTGCGTTAATATTCGACGGAATATATTTGATTATTTTAGAAAGAAAGAAACAAGGAAAGAAGAAAGATAATACGTTTATTCGAGGGCATATTTATACAGCAATACAAATAATAAATTACTAAACTAAGTACGGCCCGAAATGGTCCCACCTCAGCATAATGCTGGCTCTAAAGCCAGCCCTGATCTTCCGGTGAGACCATAGGTAGGTAGGTTTTATTGAAAAATATTTTATTTTCACTGCACTTCTAATGACTCCTACTCCTAAAGGGCACTATATATAACCTATACATAACCAAATAAAATACGCAGTTTTACACGGGATAACTAATTATTTATTGAGAAGAAATTATTTAACAGAAAACGCAACGAATGTGTCACCCATGCATACCTTTTAAACCTGTCAGAACTAACGTGAACACTGATATATACATAAAGAGGTTACATAGTGATAATTTATAGAGTATTTTGACAAAATTTCATGATCTGGCTTGGAGTATTGATCTGGCCAAGGACATGATCGGCCTGCGACATACATCGCAGGCCGATCATTTCCAATCAATGTATATATACGCGATATAATTAGTTCAATAGTTTTATTGAAATGAGTGAACATGAAAACCGAAGTGAATATTTAAGATTTGGCCAGGATTTCGTCCACGTTAAATTCTCTCTACGTCTCTAAAGGACTAAGGTTTATAAGTAATTATAGATACCTACCTTAGGTATTCATTCATAAACTAGTGATGAAAATCCAGTGTAGAGTATTTTTATAGGATTACTGACATAGACAGGCAATCATAATAGAAGATTATCAGATTTTTCTCGTTGGTTATGCTATAAGAGCTTACCTTCAGAATTTCGAAACACCTTTTGTAATAACTATCTTTTGATTGCGTTGACTTCAAAGTTTGATTTTTTTTCAAACTTGCAGTGAGTGCTGTTTAAAGTAGTTGATATTAATTTCACCACGTGTTGCTGAGAAAAAGAGTTTCGACCACTGATATCTATTATTCCACTGGATAGGCTGTCCAAAACTTTTGACGACAAATTTTGTGTATGAATGTGAAACGCTCCACGCGGCAGGCGAGTGTCCCATTGAACTATCCAAGGGGGTTTTATCGATAATTTTGGTGTCGATATTCAAATAAGTAATTTTCTATTTCAACGTGTCAATTAACCAATGATTAAGATATTCAACTAGAGTGTTATTTAAAATTGCAGTCTTCTTTTTCGATACTGAAATATTTAAATAGCTTTAAAGTCGCCTTATTTATTTCATGCAAGTTTTATTACTACGTAATTTCACGCTTGCCACAAGCGATAGTGGCAGTTAGATGTCGTATTTATTGTATCCGCCCCGCGTGACTGATGAACTTTAGAATAGTATTTTTCATATCCATATCCACTTCCACCCACACAAACTTAATATAATACAAGCGATAGTTACAAGTAGGTACAGTACGCCTACGAATATCGAGCGCTCGATGACGATCTATCTCTTTCACACTATGAGCGCGTGCAAAAGAGGTGCACTGACTCTCGATACGAGAAACTCGCTAGCGCCGATCGTAAACACAGCTCATGGTAGGCACACTGATGTCGACTTTCGAACATTACGAATTTTAGTTCTATGGACACTCGTATCTATAAACTAGTGCCAACAGCGCCAAAATGGTGATAATCAAATTAGTACAAAATTCGGTGACAGAAGCCAAGATATCTTGAAGACAATTAGACAAATTCTTGCTGTTGTCTTGGCTAAAACCATTATGTACCTGAAGATATCTTGAAGATATGCCCCAAGACACAGTTAAGACAAAATGGGGTATTTAAGAAAAAATCAAGAAAGAGTTAATACTACTGTTTAGACAATTTTAAAACTTTTTTGCTCATGGAATGGTATTTTAGAAAACATGGCGAACTCTTTTACAAACAAGATAATTCATTGAAGGTTTATCAAAATGGCGATCACTTAACTATTTTTTACGTTTAGAAAAGACTGTTTTATGTCCCTATAGGCATCTAAAAACTACAACGCATGATTCTTTATAGTGTACAATTGATCGAAAGTGCTATAAAACAGACGGGCTTACAAAATACTGGAAAAAGAGCAATAACAATTTGGAATATTATGTTGCTAAATGATTAATTTGCTTACATACCGCGCAGAATACTACTTTTCTGGAAATGTTTGAGATATAAATGCAATTTTTATTGCTATAACAATAATCCAACTTCAACATACTTTATTTTTTATGAATTAGCCTCGGAATTTATTAATTTTATTTATTTATTAAAAGTGTAAAATGGCGTTAAGTCTTATTATTCTTTACGAAGTATGACTTTAGACGACACTGATTTTGTAAGGTTACTTTAGATAAAGTCTAGACAAATTGCATTTGGAGTAGTACCGGTTTAGAGTTGTTCTACTTAACTTATACTAAACGCCGAATTAGTGTAGTTCTACTTAATACTTAATGGGATTTTATAGAATCTTTAGTTTGATTTAGTGAATGCAAATTGCCGTCCAATTTATGGTAATGTTTATGCAAGAAAAACCATAATCTTATATAATATGTAATATTCATTCAGTATATCCTGTGTTTAAAACGAAGTCTCACTCGTCGCACTGCTAACATTTGAAGCACTTGGTCGCTCACAATTTGACGATATTTATTATATTTCGGAACACGTCGACGAAAATCACCAGATCTTTTTATTTTTATTATTTCATCCATTCCATTAATTGGTTATAGTTTGTTGAAAAACGTCCCGTTAAAGCTATTTTCACTTAAACTTGATTACATTTAGTAAAAAATGAATACAATGGTCTTCAGTGAGGCAATTCAAAGAGCTTGGTGTTACAATCACCTCAAGTTTATCTACAAAATCAGTTTTTACTTTGCGATTCTAAACTGATACTTGAATTATACCATTGAGTCTTAAGTGAGCCTTCAAATAATCGGAGTTGAGTAAATAACGCATTTTTAGACTTAATTGTAGACAAACTTAATACTAAATAGTTTTTAAAATACTTAACTAGGTTTTAGGTATTCTTAACTTGCTAAAGTAGCGGTAGCCTAAAACTATTTAGTTTTTAAGATTAAAATTACTTAACGGAGTCTTTTTGAATTTAGCTAATTCTTATTTTAGATAAAGTTTAGATATGTAAGATTTAATCACTATTCTTGTTTGCTACTTGGGGCAGCCCAGTGCTATATAATAGAGGTCAAAGGTCTTGACTAACGGACAACATAGTGATGCTATAAAGGTTCCGTGTTTACCTTTTGAGGTACGGAACCCGAAAAACGTGCCGGTAATATATGCAGTACGTATTTACAAAGATAAATATGTACAGAGGGTTTTAAAACATTCGAAATGTTTCGTTTCATAATATATTCCATTTCAATATTTACAGGCAAATATGCATTTGTTATATTTTAGTTTATTATCTCATATTGTATAAAACGTTACCAAACAAATACCGGCGATATCATTTATTTCTGTTGTTTACTTTTTAAACACAGGCATAATATGCGAGTGAAATAATATTCGCATTTTCATTTAGATTTGGTATTTTTGCATTATGATTTAACATAACATCTCGATATTTTGTCTCCTTTGGCCGAGGGGCCTTTTTAGAGTTCCTTAGCCAAAATGGCAAAAAAGGAACCCTTCAACCGATGATCGAATTTACCATCTTGAGTTATTGCCGAAAAACTGCTCTTCTCAGCAAAAGGCCGCAAGTGCCGTGGAGATTCGCTCTGGTGCTAGTTCTCTTTTTCATATCGTATTTTTTTCATCTGTAGTGCATTTTTTATATAAACGGCTGCGGAACCCTACACTGAGCATGGTCCGACATGCTATTGGTCGGGTTTTAGTTGTACAGCTCACGTCCTACGACTTGCGAAATACGAAATACCTGCGTCTATTGGCCGGTTTTTTGGATGTAGTAGAAGATAAAAAAAGCAAAATACATATACCTATTTTTAAACAACTGACGCACTGGTATGTTTGATAAGTATGCCACCTTATAAGAACCGTGTCCCGGCAAAATTTAATTATATGGTTTCTGTTTTGGGCCATGCAGTTGTGTCTGTTAAATAGTCCTCTACCTATAATATGTTTTTTATATAGAGAAGATGCATTTATTTTCAATGATACCAATCGATTCGATGTCTTATAACTATGTATGACTAATAAATGTGTATACGAGTTTGTCGAGTGTGTTGTTAAAATCGACTATCAAACTCAGGCTTCACGGCTAGGCGTTTAAACGCCCGATGCAAATGAGCGCCACGTGTGACGTAATTCATGTTACAAGTGTATGGAGAAGAGACGAGTGTACGAGCATTTTCTTATTTTGGCCGTTAAAAAGAAAATTGGGTGCTTTTTTTGGCCTCTCGAGATCGTTTTAAACCTATTTAAACCTATTCAGGGCCTTAGGCATAACATTACTGGCTATAACGGGAGATCCGCACGACGGAAAACGCACAAGTCACAGACGGAGGCGGGAGCGGTTAGATATTCTAGAGATTCTAGAGATATTCTAAAAATTGGCGTTAAATCGCCTCTAGTTAGTAGATAGTAAATACAGGGAGCTGTAGTACATGTTCGAGATCGCAGGTCAAATATATCCGTCGAGAAAATTTACAAATTAACCTAATGGCGAGATCTATGATTACATTTTTTTTGTTACGAATTTACGGGTCAGATTTGATGTGCAACTGTCATTCTTCTAATCTTCTTCTTCTTAGTCATTTTCTTCATTTCTGAAGGTATTTTGTCTAGTTTGAAAAACCTTTACAGAGGTTTTAACTATATTTGGCCATCTGTTCATGTCTTCGACTTTCTCCAGGCAGGGGTGATGGAGACCAGTTATTATTTTGACTTGGTCTGTCTATCGGGTGTAAGACAGTCCGCGTGGTCTTGTTCCCTACACTTGTCCTACCACCAAGAGTTTATCTAAATTCTGTGGACCCTTCTCGCCACTTCTCCAAAATAGGTTATGATTCTTGGGGGGAGTCGAGAGTTTTGTTTATGGAATGTGGAATGTATAAAATTGGTTCACTTCGCAGTCAGACAAGTATTGTCTGTAACACGTTTCTACTACAGGGCATATCTTATGATTTTACACACTGTGTTTACCCTCGTGCCCTCGGTGTCTTTTTAACTTAGAGCATTCAACCATTTGAGATGGCAAGCTATATCATTACCAAACAAGTTTACATTGCAGTTTTAATGGGAGGCGAGGTTAATACTTACTCCATACTAGGGAAAAAAAATATTTCTACAAACGCACACACTGATAGTTTATCGTAATCAACAGACCAAATTTTTGCCATATACCTACATTGGTAGAGGGGAACGCGTCCGTATGCTCGCCAGTGGTTTGATGCTTTACGGATTTGAACGCAGCTTGCCTCTGCCTTGTGTCCTTCGATGAATAATCTAAGTACCAACCTACCGTGTCGCCCCTGTCTTACACGTTATGGCATATTCGGCATTGAATCCTAAACGCCGTAAGAATGTTGAAGTCTCTACCAAACAAAGGACATTTTGATTCCGACACGGTGGTATTACACAGAATTTCTGCTTTTTGTACCGTAAAATTATCGTTTTTATGGCGGGTCTACTCAAGCTAATTCGTAAGAAAAATCATATGGCTTTTCTACTGTTTCTATAGAAAATTGGTCTGTAATGCGTATTATATATATTTACCTAGTGGGTCCAATATAATAATGAAACCACCATCATCAGCCTGTAGTCGTAAAATGCTGAACTTCTTCTCCAGTTCGCGCTACCATACCGGGTCCTCAGGTCTCCGCATCCAACCGCTTCCCGCTAGACTCTTCAGGTCGTCCCACTGGGAGAGTCGTTTGAGGTCTCCACTCTAGAATCTTCTACTTCATCCACCATCGGCTCCTGGATAAAATGTTCCGCCCACTGCCACTTCAGTCTGCTAATTCTGAGCGCTATGACGGTGATCTTGGTTCTCACTCGTCTAATCCGAGTGCTGAGTTTTTCTTTCAGAAAAATACGGAGCCCCCATAGCTCTCTAAATAACCTAAAATGTGTGAACTAGGCATTTTGTAAGGCGCATTGGTCGAAAACTTTTGACTTGAGGCAATAATGAAACAATAAACATTATTCTGTAAGAGAGATCACACGCCATTACGTCAGCCAAATGTGCAAAGCAAAATGACATAACCACAATCTGGCCTGGGGCGATATATTCATGTTGCCTACTTCTACAAAATTGAGCGCTTTCAATAAAAGTGTGCACACACATTACATTAACTATTAACATTTGCCTAGATGGTGTATAGGTTGTTTTGTTCAGCGAATAGTTAATAATGCAGTGCTCAAATGCCTTGAAATAGACAACTCTGGAACCGGGTTTTATAGACACAATAAAGACGCATAAGATGAGTCTTTGTTTCACTAAGTCGTATAGATTTTGCAATATATTTGAGTGTCACGAATCGGACAACCACGCAAAACAATTATTTTAATTACACCACGCCAGATAATCCAGGTATCAATAGACAAATCTGGCAGACTTTTTATATTGACATAAGCCTTTCGGTTACAAGTAAGCGAAAGCGTTTATTGGTTATCATATTGTTTACATTCAAACGATTATCCGAGCGATAGTTATCCAATTTGATATTCAACAAGCTTTCACGTACGGCAGTTTAAATTTGCAAATAGATACTATCATAACATAACCCTCTAATCACATCATGATTTATCAGGGCCTGTTCATTTATTACGTAAGACAATTTACCACTTTCAGACTCCTTCTCTAAGTAAAAAAAATATACGATTTGTACGAACCCTCTTTGAAATCTTAAAGCAAGTGGTTTTAAGTTATAAAAGCAATACTCAAATAATGGGTTTTGAAATTATAGTTACAATTCCCTTTAGCTTACTTTTCTGTTCTTACTTAAGAACAGTCTAGGCTCCCTTCCACTCCCTTGTAAGAACTAATTAAGACTTGTTCAGACCCCTCCCCCCTAAATCGACTTACGTAATAAATGCAATTAGGTTTAGGTTTAAAGACATTTATTCTCATATTAATATATACATCACTCCCATAAGAATATAGTTATTACACAAATAATACACTAACAAATATAAGGTAGACAAAACATACAGTAATAGTAGATTGTTTGACAAGGGGCTAAAATAAGCCATTAATAACACCAAGTGACTATTTGAACGAGCTTACGAAGTGAGCGAGGACCAATAATAATATACATTTATTTACAATATAAATTTAGTGAATATTATCGCAAATTATCGCTCCGAAGTTGCATAAATTGTGCCCCTCCCCTCGATATTCTAAACCTGATACCTACCTAAAAAATATAAAAAATATCACAAACATAAAAAGTAATTCATACTTTCAACGAAAATTGTTTTCAACATGATAGAATATACCGTTTTTGACTTATTGCAGAAAAACTATGCTTCTCAGCAAAAGTAGGTAGATGCCGTGTAGATACGCCCTTTTGGTACAGTGCCCTTTTTCATATAGTTTTTTACGTCAGTAGTGCATTTTTTATATGAACGGCGGCGGAACCATACACTGAGCATGGTCAGAGATGCTCTTGGCCGGTTTTTTTTTTTATTTTCTTCTAGTGGCTGAATGGTTATCGGACCAAAAATATCCGCTTTAATGCATATTGCACGAACTAAATTTAAATTAAATGTGAATTATTCAGAAGACAAATCTGTATGGTTAATATGTTGATGAATAAATTTAAAATATTGTCTACTTATACGTAAGTCACCAGAGACTACAGATAATATTTTAAATCCTCATTTAATTTATTTATTATAGAAATGAAGATTCTTATTATCAGGTTGTCTATTACGGCCCTAATCGGGTCTACTCGAACACTAGACAAGCGAAATACGGACGACTTCCGTAAAAAAAAAAAACATTATGGAGGGATTGAGGGAATATTAAAATAAACTTTTGTCGTGTAGTTTTTCGAGTGGTGTATTTTTTTATTTCATTGCATATGTTTGAGAAAAGCACTATACCTACATGCTTCTGGCCGTGAAAAGTGCTTGCCGAATGCGTATCACTATCCGGCCTTCCTACCCGGCAAGCTCTTCTTTCCCGGCGTCGGCAGTAATGTACTATTACGACAAGTAATCTGCCAACCGATAAAAAACCCCTAACACACCTAGAAAAGAGCATTGAGCGCACCGCTGCTCAAAATACAAGTACCGTAAATGCAGTGACCACATCTGAATCTTAACGCTGCGTATACGCAACGTTACACATACATCATGTTTTCTCTATACTCGTACATTTAACAGTGTAAACGCACCAATCTGCGTGTTCCGATGTGAAATACGTAAAAATCGTAACGCACAAGTAACGTCAGTACGTACGCGGTGCGTTGACGTATTTTGAGAAGTGGTGTGTTAGGTCCTTTAGTCGCGTTATTGCGTAAACGCAGCGTTAAGCTTCGGTGTGTACGGTATGCGTAAAGCTCGTAATGCATATGTATGTCACGTCTCTGCGTTTATGGTGCGTTGGCGTATTTCGAGCAGCAGTGTGATTGCTCTTAAATATTTTTAAACGGCTGAGAACCAGTTTTCATTGCTATTACTTATTGGGGTTCTCTTCTGCCGTTTGTAGGTACTTTAATTGTCCTACATTTATGTTTTAAGGCAAGAGTGTATATGCATCTTCTGGGTAAACGTCTTAGATCTTCCCGACCGGATAACACGACCGCTGCCTCGAGTAAAACATGTTCCCCACACGTCCCGGTTGAATGCGTACCTACTGTATGTCCGTCGAGGCACTCATGCGCCGACAGGGAAAGTGGTCAACTGATTCAGTAAGTTTTGTGTTACCGCAAGATAAAACATCAAATAAAAATATGTTTATTAGCAAAACCTTACATATGTTAGACATTAACTCACAATTAAATGTCTTTAAATACTTTAAAACTAATAAATGGTTTTGGTAAAGGGTACCAGTACCAGTCTCAGCGTGTGCCGGGCTAGTGGCCGTGCGCTGGTTTTCAGACTGGCCCCTATGTCAGGGTTAGTCGCAAAATGACGTACTTAATAATTGTCGGGACGATAATCAACATTAAAAATAATGCTGTATTTATACATAATTTACATTAACTGCTTAGAGTTATTTATAGATTTACCATATGTATTTCATTTAAGGGTTGTTGCGCCAAAGTAGTAGCTATTTAAGTTACCTATGACTCTTTTAACTAACGAAGTTTTAGGAGCAAAATGATGTAATATTTCATTGTATTTAAACCAGAAGGTGTCCCGCTACTTCAGTCGAGGAGAGAATAAAGTCCCTTTGATACTACAACGTAGTTGGGTAAAATGTATCCTATAAAATATCCGTTGAAGTAAGTTTGTTGAGCTACCCGTGTATACCAATAGTAGAAATCCGTTAAACCCTTTTGACGTGATGAAGCCTCAAAGGCACATACAAAAGATACAAAAAATATAGAGATAGCTATTTAGCAGGTTGTTATTTTTAGAATCATGGCTCATCCATCTGAATTTCCGAACTCTGCTTATTTGATGTCTAAACACATAAAAAATATTGCCTTCTGTCGCGAAAGAAACAATAAACATATCGCAACCATATTTTTTACTATAATACCATCAAAACGTTTTATAATGCGGCCAACCCTTTTGGCGTGATGACACAACAGTATCCCAACAGACATTTTCCAAGCTATGGCACTACTGTCAATGCATAAATTATTTTCTCAGCTATTCGTGAAGCGCGCTATTAAGATTTTTCTTAGAATAGCAGCTGTGGTACGGCAGCAGTATTGTACTCGCGAGTCTTTCACCCTCCATCGACAAGAACATTCTCATATGGTTATCGAACTTGCTCACTAAACTTGATACTACCTGTGGAGGAGAACAATCCGTTAATAATAATACCATAAATAAATACGAAGGAGTTGTCACATTTGGTTTTCTTTCGTACATGACCTTTTCGTTATTTTCCTTTTGAACTACGAAACCTTAACAATTGGCCGAAGACTTTCATTATTTATTATTTATTTACAGTCAGTAACTGAAAATGAACCAATCACTCATCTGACGGTTCTCATCGGGTTCAATTCGTCGTCCTACGTCATTTACGCCGCTCTATAAGAAAGACGTATGGCACTCTACGTCGTCTTGTTGAATGAAGCCCTTTTAAATTAACAAGTCTACGTAATACCTCTAGCACAGCTTCAACTGCATATTAATTATCTCTTTCGATCCAATACAGTGCGAGAGAGATGGATGACGATATGTCATGCAACAAGCGTAATCTTGGCATTGTCAAGCGCGGACAGTCTTATTAGGCACCTTGCCCACCGGCAGCGCGATAGGGGACATTATGCAAATTATAGTTTAGGTCCCCATAGATTAAGGTAGAATATTTAATTCATAAGATTTTTTTTTTCTTGCATTTGTTTTTTGTGTTTATTAATAAACTGTGTATAAGCTATGTTGTAATATCAGATTTGCTAACAACGCCCTGTTACATTACAACTGAAGCCACGAACGGTATTATAAACAGTACAGAGACTTCTTAATACACCCAAAACGCGTACAATGTCAGAAAACTACAGAGAGATACTCGTATATCCACTTTTGAAGTTTGTTACAATGCCATAAGCTGAAAAGTTGTCATATCTTCGTAGTCGACTACAAAAGGCTGCGCGTTCGTTTAATAATGTAAAAATAATAATGATGAACATTTGGTAATTTTATAAGATACCTATCAATGTATGTATATTTTATAATGATCCTTCTTACAAGTTGGCGATATCTTTCCAATTAAAATAAATAAAAATAAAATACGCCATGTTTATTTCGGACCATTGGAAATCCACATGAACGTTTGTTAATTGACTTGAAAATCTATGTCTAATAATCTATGTTAGTAGTATATTTGACAGTTAAAAGTCTAGTTTCGTTTTTTTTTTTCGATATTGATCTGTCAGTATTCGTATTACAGTGCACAGAATAAATTTCCTGAAAGATTCTGTAAATATCTGCAAAATGTAGCCATTGTTTTTCTATATCTTTAATTAGTTTATTATGACAGTATGTTGTTTAAATATTCTGTCAATGGTTTAATAAAGGAAAACAGTGGGATAGCTATCACCAAGACTGCAGCGTTGTAAAATAGCTGTCACGTAGTGACGTAATTATATGTGCCTTGTTAGCCGGTCCTCGAAGGCTGCCGGCGTTTTTATGTAGTCATAATACGTCGTGTGATGTGTGTGCTTGAGTTGTCTGTTATGCAACACCGGTCGCACGGTCGGCAGATAAGCGTGCGAACCTATTGATTATTTGCGCTTTTTGTTATGTGAACCGTACTGTCAGGCGCCTTATGGTGCGACTGTACGTATTTTAATGACGGAGATTAAAATCTGGTGATTTTTCTCAACAATGTACATCTTGCCACATTTCGATCTCTATTTCCCAGCTGCTTATTGTTGGAGTTTTCTTGGATGTTTTAGCGAACTAATAGCTGAACTTCTTGTTACCTCGATCACGAAGCACTCGAGGTTTGATTGAACTGTTTCAGGCAGCCGATTGTTCACGAGGACCTAGTTAGAACACCGTCTTTACAAAAATAAATGTTATATTCAATAATTAGGTTAGTAATTGTCTGGCAGATTAAATTAGCTCCTTTTTATGAACTCTGAAAAGTCTCGGACAGTGTGAAGTTTGAAATAAAAACAATTTCATGAAATCAATGAATGCTATACGGTCAAATTGTCTCCCTTTTTTAGGGTTCCGTAGCCAAAATGGCAACAACGGAACCCTTATATTTTCGTCATGTCTGTCCGTCCGTCCGTATGTCACAGGCATTTTACTCAAAAACTACAAGATGTAAATTGATGTAATTTGGCGTATAGGTGTCTTGTATAAGCCGCTACTTAGTTTAATGGTTAAATAATAAAATAAAAAAAATAGGGGGGTAAAAAAAAAAAAAAAAAATGTACTCCATACTTGTAACCGAAACTGAAAAAAATATTGAGCAAATATTTCGACAGATCTTATAAGGGTCGGGTCGCGGAGCGCTTCAACCGCTGCACTTGTATGTGACGAAATTCGATAAAATTGTTGAATAGAAATAGAAAATGATGCCTCGCAAATTTTTGATTTAGTGGATTATTTTCTGAAATAATCGCTCCGAAAAGTAGCATAAATGGATGTTGCCTGCGTATTTTTAGAAGCATGATTAAACTCAAAGTATGACATAATGTAAGCAATGAGGAACTGGTGACGCAGCAGCCCTATGCAATATTACACAAACCATTTCCAGCTTATTCGACCCCTTGAGAACTTGAAAACTAACTCAACCCACATATATGGACTTTGGTGTATTTATTAAAATCCCTTGGCTTGTCTATAATTTCGTAGAATTACATAAATGTAGCTCATACAGTTATTTATATATTATAACGTTTAAAAACCGGCGCTTTATGACTGACTGACTGACTCACAGACGTGACTTATGGATGAAAACCTAACCCACCTGGTAGCCGTACAAGTTGAAATTTGGCATTCGGCTGGATAATTGTGAGGATACACAAACAAAACGAGCTATAAATATTAGCCTGGAAATTAACAGTTTAGGCCAAGTGCATTTTATTTTCAAAATTATCTTAAGTATGTTGATATCGACCACCTAGCAAAAAAATATGATATCCGACCAAAACGTAAATATTAAATTAAGCACATTGATGTTTAGTGGGATATCATTATTTTTTGTTAGGTAGGTTAGTAGTAGCACTACTTTTGATTTCTGAACATGAGAACTTGGTTTGTTTTTCACATTAATGTTTTGGTGGGATATTGACTACAGGAAAGTACCCAATTTGACTTTTAAAATGCTGTGCTCATTAATGGCGACCTTTTTGGACGGATACAAACAAAATTACTTAAATGCCATCTTAGCGTCAAAATTGAAATTGAACATAATGCAGAAGTACGTACTAGTAGACTGCTCAAAATAAAATAGAGGCTAATCAATAGTATCGTAAGGTGTACATCATATTTACTAGTAATGTACATTTTCAGAAGGTAAAAGATAAAACATTGCTTTTATGTTTTTTTTTGCTACTAATCATTTAATGTTTCACTTATTTCAGTTCCTGTGAAATTAGCCCATCGTTAGCTAAAACAGGAAACAGAAAGATTCCACAAAAAATGAGACCTCTATTTTGTTTTCATCAGTCAGTATCAGTATACAATTAGTAGTAGTCTACAATTTCAAATCGTTCTGTGCAATGTAACTGATTAAACCCGTGGCAATGAACGCGCACATATATGTCATCATTAGCTTAACGTTAGCATGCAGTCAAAATACTGGCAGCATTAATTGGGATACAACAAAATAGATCACATGAGTCCGTCATGCACTGTGAAATATCCAATAGTGAATTTAACACGAGCGCCAAACTCAAACACATGTAAAGAAATTACATTTCTTTATTCCTATTGAACTAAACGCGCCTCCTTTGACTATTGGTAAAACATTGTGCTGGCAACTTAGAAAAGACGGCGCCACTTGTCTACGGAACTATTGACATTTGGTCAATGTTTGGAGTTTTTCAAGATGGAGAGAGTGATGAGTGAAAAGCTATAATATTATAAAAAATAACGTGTACAGGGAATCGACAAACTAATTAAAATACTTTAAATGTCGTTTCTTTGTATTTTCAGGTATGATATTAAAACTATAGTGTGATTGTACATGGCGTAAATATGTAAACTTATGTTAAAATAAAAACTTTGTATTTTCAGAGCAACACATTGGTTTAATTTGCCGATTCCTAATAAATCCGGACAAAATTGTCTTATAAAACGACATTTCTAGTGAATATTATCTGGAATGGAGAAATTAAGATTCACGTTTACGGTGATAGCGGCGAGTGATGGAAAAACGAACTTGTTATGCATAACCTCAATTGAGACACCCGATGGACGTGTTTATGATGTTCCTGATGATTTGAAGCCTGTAAGTAAACACACGGGCATAACAAGCTCAGCTGTTTTTACGAAAATAAAGAACTCTCTAAAAAAAAGACATCAATCACGAAAGTTGTGGATCATATTGACGGATGAACTAAGGAAGACCTACTTAGATGAAGGTGAAAATGTGCAATTTAGTGATCAATACTTGGAAGAAGTTATAATTGAAAACAAACCTACGATAAGTGCTAATAACAACACTGAATCTGGAAATAGGAATCTAGGAAAAACAACAGAAAATATTTGCTTGAAAAATTTTCTGGAAAAACATTAAATGTGGACCAATGGATTCAGGAATTCGACAGTGAATGTGATAGACATGAAATACTGCAGAATGCTCATAAAATTGAGATATTAAAACACCTCATAGAAAAACAATGCTTGGACTGGTACACTAGCATGTTGATAAAATTTACCATCAACTCGGTGTGGACATTATGGAAAAAAAGTTTGTGCGAGACCTATGGAAATAAAGGATGGTTGCAAATAAAATATGCCTTCACATTCAAATTCCAAGCGGGTTCATTACTGGAATATGCAACGAAAAAGGCGAGATTGTTATTAGAAGTCAATAAACAAATTGATGTACAGACTATGATAAACCTAATTGTAATGGGGCTACCAGACTATATAATAGATAAAATTGATAAAGTATCAGTAACTTCTGCCGAGAGCCTATATAACGAGATTGGAAAATATGAACATGTTTTATACAGGAAGAATTATAATAAAATTAAAAAGAACACCTTTGATAACAAAGTAAATCTAGAAAAAAACCCAGCCAAACCCTGCAAGTTTTGTGAAAAATTAAACAAAGGGATCCGTTTCCATCCGGAGGAAAAATGCTGGTTTAAAAACACAAACGATTATGAGACCAAGAAGTACTACAATAAAAATGTGAACAATACCGTGTTAGATGTGGAATTAAACGACCATGATCAAAAAAACGAATAATCACACCATTAATTAGAGTTAAAATAAAATTAAATGAACAACTAGAGACATTTGGCATATATGATTCGGGAGCTAATGTTTCTCTGATCAATTCCAAACTGTTAAGAGTAAAGAAATCAGGAAAAAAATGTTATAATAATGCAAATTTGATAACAATTAATGGTGTGAAAAAAACCAAAGGTATGACAACATCAAAAGTCAAGATCTTGGAAATAGAAAAATATATGGATATTTATGTGGTGGATGAAAAGGAATTCAAACATGATTTTCTTAATGGACTAGATATAATCAAAGAATTTAAATTGGTTCAAAATGAGGACTTGGAAATTATTCAAAAATCTGTGAAAATATGTGAGTCTCAAGGAAGATATAAGTAAAAATAAGTTATATTCTATAAACTTTAATGAAAACATAAAGGAAGAGGATTTTAAAATACATTTGGGTCACTTAAATGACCAACAACAATGTGAAATAAGTAATCTGATTGATAAATATAAGTCAAGCTTTGCCAAGAATAAATATGATATTGGAACAGTGAGAGAATATGAAGCACGCATAGATTTAATGATCGACAAATACTGTAGTATAAGACCATATAGATGTTCTATAGAAGATAAAAAAGAAATAGAAGAGCAAGTGGGAAAATTATTTGAAATAAACAGAAGAATCATGCAGCCCGTTTGCAGCACCAGTGACTTTAGCTTTCAAGAAAAAAGATAATAAAAAAACCAGACTGTGTATTGATTTCAGAGACTTAAATAGAATAGTGGTACCACAATCTCAACCGTTCCCACTGATTGATGAACTGGTAATCAAGACAAGAAACTGTAAGTATTTCTCAACCTTGGATATAAACTCTGCATTCTGGTCCATTCCACTCAGAATTGAAGATAGGAGAAAAGCAGCTTTTGTAACACAAACCGGTCATTTTCAATGGGCTTGCTTGCCGTTCGGCTTGAAGACGTCTCCGGCAATATTTCAAAGAATATTAAGTAACATACTAAGAAAATATCATCTAACTGATTTTACGGTTAATTATATAGATGACATATTGGTCTTCTCTAAATCATATACTGAACACATCAACCATTTAACACAACTACTAGAGGCATTAAAGAGAGAAGGTTTCAGACTAAAATTCACAAAATGTATGTTTGCTTCGGAGTCGGTTAAGTATCTTGGACATATTATACAAAATAATACGGTCCGACCTTTAATTTCAATACAGATCTTCCCAACACCAAAAACTCAGAGGAATATCAGGCAATTCCTGGGGAAAGTAAATTTTTATCATGAATATATACCAAAGAGTACAATAATTTTAGAACCACTTCATAATTTACTGAGAAAAAGCCAACGATTCACAAGGTGTACAGATTGTCAAAATTCCTTTGAAGAGATAAAAAAACTACTATGCTCACAACCTGCCTGGGAAATTTTTGACCAAGATTTGCCAATACATATTTATACAGATGCCTCATTAGAAGGAATTGGAGCAATATTAAAACAAGTACAAGTTAATGGGAACGAGAAGCCAGTAGCTTATTTCTCAAAAAATTTAAATGATTCGCATAAGAAAAAGAAAGCAATATATTTAGAAGCATTAGCCATTAAAGAAGCAATACGTTACTGGCAATACTGGCTAATAGGAAAATCATAAACCTTTGGAAAATATGCATATTAAATCGAGAACAGATGAGGAATTAGGCGAATTAATGTATTACATGTCACAATATGATTTTAAAATAAAATATGCTCCAGGGAAAGAAAATTTAGAAGCTGACTGCTTAAGCAGGAACCCAGTATTGGACGCAAATCAGGATATAGACGAGCAATTAAAAATAGTAAATTTCATAAAGTTACAGGATATTGTGACAGATCAAGGAAAAAATAAGGAGTTACAAAAAAGTAAGAATAAATTAATACATAAAAACAATATATATTATAAAAAATGAAAAAACCAAGAAAAAAATTTTATATCGGAAGAATACAGTTTGAAACTTATAAAACAAATACATAAAAATATGTGCCACATAGGTATAAAACAGATGCAAAAGAAAATTGGTAAAGTATATACAGCAAAACATTTGACGAAAAATATAAATAATATCTGTAGAACATGTGAGATATGTATAAGAAATAAAATAAGAGGGCAAGTTAAGTATGGTTTAATGTCACATTTAGGGCCCGCCACAAAACCTTTCGAAATTGTCTCTATAGATACAATTGGTGGTTTCGGAGGATCAAGATCCACAAAAAGATATTTACACCTTCTGGTGGACCATTTCACTCGATATGCATATATAGTAACATCAAAGACACAGAATGCTAAAGATTTCATTAAACTAATCAATAAGGTGACAAATGATAATGAAATTGGCATGATACTCACAGACCAATATCCAGGAATAAATTCAAAGGAACTAAAAACCTTTTTAAACGGAAAGTCAATACTGCTTGTTTTCACCGCAGTAAATTCACCATTTTCAAATGGGCTAAATGAACGATTGAATCAAACCCATGTGAATAAAATCACATGCAAAATAAATGAAAATGGAAGAAGAAAGGCATGGACAACAATTGCCCATGACTGCATCCACACAAGTACAATGATACGGAACATACTGTCACTGGTTTTGCGCCAAGATACCTGCTGGATGGGACAGATGTGTCATTCGTGCCGATTGAATTAAACAGGAGAGAATAGTAGACAACTGGATTAAATACCGGAAAACAGCATTTGAAAATTCAATTAAGTCCCATAATTACAATAAAATAATAATAGATAAAAATAGAAAGCACCATAATTGAAATATAGGTGATAAAGTATACGTAGAAAATGGACACAAGCTGAATAGAAGAAAATTAGACGAATTAAGGATTGGCCCGTATAAAATTGAAGAAAAAAAATCAAATTCAATATTTAAAGTGGATACAGGCCATAAAAAATTGGAGTCAAATCTTTTTCATGTCACAAAACTCATTTCAGCACCATAGTAGAAAAATCGGATGTAATACTCAGCAAAGGATAAAAATTGCTTTAGGAAATTTTTCAGTAAAAAAAAAATTCTCTCTGGTGGGGGAAGATGTAAAGAAATTACATTTCTTTAGTCCTATTGAACTAAACGCGCCTCCTTTCACTATTGGTAAAACATTGTGCTGGCAACTTAGAAAAGAAGGCGCCACTTGTCTAGGGAACTACAAATGTCAATGTTTGGAGTTCTTCAAGATGGAGAGAGTGATGAGTGAAAAGCTATAATATTATAAAAAATAACGTGTGCAGGGAATCGACAAACTAATTAAAATACTTTAAATGTCGTTTCTTTGTATTTTCAGGTATGATATTAAAACTATAGTGTGATTGTACATAGCGTAAATATGTAAACTTATGTTAAAATAAAAACTTTGTATTTTCAGAGCAACACATTGCTTTAATTTGCCTATTCCTAATAAATCCGGACAAAATTGTCTTATACACATATATGGAACAATAGGCAATATTTACGAGCACAGCTCTTGCTTTGTCCGTAACAACTTGTCGCGATACTACACACTGCAGAGTGATGTCCATATCACCATTGTACCTACACGTATATCTTTTAAAGTTATTTCGATGCAGTTTTAAACTACAAGTAAATTGCAAATTCCCGACATATTTAGAAATAAACTGTCGATTTTCAACCGGCAGTACCGATATTTTACAGGCTTTTGTGAGTATGTTTACAAATCTTGCAATCCCACCACCTGATAAAATTTAGGGAATGAAAATGTACGATGTTTCATGGTTTTAGTTATGTATAGGGATTGCAATCCGGTCAGATTCTGAATCGAAGTTTTGCTATTGCGTCTATCCAATATTATGATTTTTGTCCAGTTTATTGGCCGTGAAGTAGACATGCGGAGATGTTTTTGCTAATTAACTAATGAAACAATGGTTTAACGCTAAAAATCACCCTTATTATGTCAAAAATCAGTGTCACTAGCCACTTATTTCGCAGTAATATGAAAATTTAAGCATCTGCTTCAATAATATTTAGCCTTAACTTAATAACATTATTAACCTTATCCAGCCACACATGAACTCACGGTAACCGGTTGTCTCATAGTAAATATAACAAAATTAATTCTTTTTTATAAAAAATAATACAAATATGACACTTTAAAGGAACTTTTTATAGTTTTAATTGCCAAATCAAAAAAAATACCACTAATTTAGTGTATCGGATCCTGATTCATGATCGTTCTTTTAACTTTGACCCCACTTTTTTCTTTACTATGTGATATTAATCAACTTTATTAATACTATAAGAGGTAACATCAACAATAATAAAATACTATATAGTTGAATCATCGAGAGCGTGGAATTGCATATGTAGTAGTATTGTTTGTTTACAGGCATTCTATATTTGAATTTTCTATTTTCTTGTACTATCAGCATACAAAGAGGTTGTCATATATATATATATATCGAAGAACTAAAAACATAAATAATGTCAGTGTGAAATTGTGAATATTATTTACGTTGTGCGTATATTTTTACATCTGATTTGATTGTATTCTCAATTAATTATTGTGTCCGCCCGTACGACTACGAATAATTTCTATATTTAAAAAAAATATGGCTGTAATTTTGGTCCTATTGAGAGTCAAAGTAAGCAAATAATTTTCAACTGTTATAAATATTTTGAAAATGAACTGACTAAAAATTTAAACTTGCCTTACACCGCTGCCCAGTTAGTTGAAAAAGCTACAGGTGTTTGTCTCTCTACTGTTTATAACATTGTGACTGAGAGCAACAGCGAGAAATTCGCAACAACAAAGAAATTCACCTCCCCGAAGAATAAAAAGTTGCGTCCTTGTCCGTCATCAGCGGTAGACGATTTTGATCAGGAAGTCATCCGGAGAACTATATACAATTTTCAACGGTCCCATAAGCAATTTCCAACCTTAAAGGGACTCCACTTTGTGTTAAAATCCGATATAGATTACAAATTTGGCATTTCCACCTTACGAAAACAAATACAAAAATTAGGATTTAAATGGAAAAAGACCGAGGACAACCGAAAAATATTAATGGAAAAACACAACATACGACTGCTAAGAATAAATTACCTTATCAAAATTGCGGAATATCGATCTCAAGATAGACCACTAGTTTATACTGATGAAACCTACATCCACACTTCACATGTGTCCGGAGAAGCTTGGACCGATGGAACAGAATTTGGTGTAAAAAAACAAATCAGTACAGGCCAGCGGTTAATAATAGTGCACGCAGGAGGAAAAGATGGTTTTATTCCCAACGCTTTGTTAATGTTTAAGGCAAACCAAAAAACGGGAGATTACCATGACCAGATGAACTTTGTCAACTACGAAAAATGGTTAAAAGAAAAATTAATACCGAACCTCAAACCGAATAGCGGGATAATGCGTCCTATCACAACAAACTTTTGAATCGTGCTCCAACGTCAAATTCTAATAAACAAGAAAAGATGGATTGGTTGACAGAACACAACATTTCGTATAACCGGTTGATGTACAAAACCAGTTTGTATGAATTAATTAAACAAAATAAAGAGCGGTTTCGCGAGTACCACATAGATGCAATTTTAAAAGAACATGGCCACTCCGTATTACGATTGCCACCGTATCACCCGACATTCAATCCGATCGAAAATATTTGGTCCATGGTAAAAGGATATGTAGCAAAAAGAAACGTTTCATTAAACATGCAAGGCATTATGAGTTTAGCAACTGAACGAATGAATACCATCACTGCTGAGGACTGGGAAAATATTTGTCACCACGTCGAAAGTGAAGAAAATAAATATCGATGTCAGGAAGGAGAAATCGATCAAATAACAGACAATTTTATTATCAATACTTGTGACAGCTCAGATGAAGAACATGATAGCGAATAAAAGAAAAAAACAGAGGACTACTACTTATTCCACTTCTTGGGTATGTCATTTTATTAAGTTAAGAGAAAATTATTCTCCTTTTGTTGCAAACGGTACAACCACTACAAATGCAATTCTATCTTCTCGATAATTCAACTATACTTCCTTAATACTCGTAATAAAGCATACACAAAGAAAGCTAATCAGTAATCACATATCATGTCACATTGCCCTTTAAATAATAGGTAAGATAGGTACATGTTATAATTAAAATGTAATAACGTTAATTGAAAAAAAAAAAAAGTTTTTTTCTAATTTGGCCAAAGAAACATAATGAACCATTAAACAAAAGTAACGCCTCAAAGAATAATTAAGAAAGACATCGTCCTTTGAAGCTTTACTAGATCTCGATCATATTGACTCTTGACATTTTTTCCTAACCCAAATTTTCACCAAATTAGAATCAGCTTTCTTGGGTTAGGTAGTCCGTATGTTTGTCTGTTGTGGCGTCTCTTCAGTCTCTTCGGGTCTACTCTACTTCGGGTAAATTTTTACCGGATCAGGTAGCCGTCAAAAAGTACCGAATCCGGCCGGTACCGGATCCGCCGGACCGGATTGCAATCCCTAGTTATGTATCATAGTTACATTCGAAGTTTAATTGGCCCACTTATCGGCCGCTGTGACAGCTTTTAATTATTATAAGAACACTTGGAACACCTGAGTAGCAAGCACCCTTTGCGATCCCGTTATCTTTTATTATCTCCCTATAATGTGTATTTTACGTACATAAATAGAATAAATAAATCCCTTTAAACCCGTAATTGGCATATGTATTTATTTAAAACAGCGGAAAGCGTTTCTACTAGGAACTAACGGAATCCTGCACGGTTGGTTCATAACTATATTCCTAAAACTGCATAATACTCCAATCGGTGTTTCATTATGTGCATGAAAATGTTTAACAAGTTAGTAAAACGTGTACAAGAGCTATTTCTAAATAGATTTAAAAATAAATTAATAAAGCTACTTAATGAAAAATGCTATTAAAGTATAAAGGATTTCCTCTCTCATGATATGTTTTTATAATATCTGACATATTTGCATGCTAGTACTTAAGTACCTACGCATAGCAGAATAAGCTACCTATTGTCAACATATGTACCTACTTATTCTTTGCAAATAAATGTCTTATCTAATCTTATAAATAATCCTCCTAATTTTCTTTAAATACAGCCAAAATTCTACATAAAATCGTAGGTTACAAACCATAGAATTTTATTATAATATGTGCTTCTTGATAGAGTTTATCGTGTAGTAGATAATCACATAATTATTAATTACTGGCGAATAAACAGATAGACATTTATCAGCAAGCTGGAGGTACGCAAGAATAAAGTTCAGATATCTTTTATAAAAGGTAGTCACTGACATGGGAGCCGTTTCACAATGTATTGTGGTATTAAATAATGACTTGATTCTTGTTTCGGGGCTGGAAGTGACGCCGGCTATTAACTTTATTACCTGAGGCCACGGGCAAGAGCTAGTACAATAATTATAACTATAAACTTAATCTAGATATATAACTATATAATTAATCTAGATATCCAGAAATCATCGGAATAAAAAGGAAGTACAGCTCCTGAGTATGTAAATTCAAGATGCAATGGCTGCCCAACATTCGACACGACATTCAAACAGTAAACAACCAGACGAGAAAAACTCGATCATAAGCAATATTAATGAGGAAAACTGTCCCCGTGCTGTACCCCCGTTATTCAAGAAATGTCTACCAGGTTCTATGGCCGGTGGGGTCGGGCAAAGTGGAGAGCAGTACCAACTGCAATATTATTAAATAATCCAAGTATAAAGTTTTGGTGATTCGTAATTTTTGATAAATACAGATTCGTACTCAGTCTGTAGTTTGTCTTCCTAAAAGCTCAAAAACATTAAGGTATCCACTTAGCCCCCGGCCTTCCCCTTCGACCTTTTGGCGTGTTGTGCACACAGTGATTTTTTTGACCCTTCGAGAGATGGAGCTGCCAATGTAGATCACGCTATTGAGGTTTTTTCTTGGATTCATGACACCTATAAAGTAACTGAATTGTATTTAGGAATATAATTTTATAAAAGGACGTACTCGTAATAATCATCAACATTATAAAATGCACATACGTAATCAAAACAGCAGATACTCGTGTTTTTGACGCTCAAATATGTCATGTGTGGGAAACAAATGGGAAATGGTTCTTTCTACGATGAAATTTTAGAAGAGCCCTGACATCGACGGGATAAGTAGAAGCACTTGTATTTGAAAAAATCACACCCTCTATCTCGACTAACAAAGAGGTTAAAAGATATTTAAAAAACTGGCAATATCCCTTCAAAACTGCTACACTTATAAAGAGGCATTTGGTATAAGGATGATGGCACGGATTCCCGGATGGCTGCGTGTAGCGAAATTTCCATGTCAACAGAGAGACGCACACCTCGGCTTCGTAGCTGAGGGTTGCCTGCGCTAATCAACTGTTTCATTCCTATGAACATGGCGGGATATGTGAATGTGTTAATCCTTCACGATGAATACGAGACAGTCAGACCGGCCGTATGTAAAAGTAGTACTCGTATGTATTCGAATTAAGAAACAGCTGTCTCGTACCAGCTTTATGTCAGTAGGACCTTAGTCGTAGACAGGCGTTGAATACAAAACTATCAAACTACACTTTAGGCTTTTGTCTTAGCGCTGCCAAAATGGCCGGACGTACCCCGTTGTAGCATTTGTAACTTTATTATCAAGATGAGATATATTTCCAGTAACGTTTCATAAATAATTGTAAGTAGAAAATGAATATATTCAAACAGCAAATAATTCAATCAGTGGGGAGAAAAAAAAGTGGGGACAAAAGGTGGTGTAGAAAATATTTTAATTTGTATTGCTTAAGTATATGCTAGTCATGATAACTGTAAGTTTTCGACATTGTGGGGTCAGAGCGTTAGACACCATCTTGAATTGAAGAGGCCAAACTTGGTTTTTTTTTACATAATGCTTCAACAGTTGACTTTATGTCAAAAATGTCTACAAGAAGTATAAAGACAATAAAATATCAATATTATTTTGTATTTGTATTTATTCTGGGCAAATATACCTGCTGACTGAGGTATAAATCGATTTATTTGAATCGTGGGTATTTAGAACACTCTTGATCAAGTTACATTACCAACTAAAAAAACTTATCAAAGAGGTACGATGCTACAGACAGACAAAGATATATACAGACACACGAACACATATACACACATGACACTTGTACACTCCTATTTTTTCGTCGCTCTCTACGCTAAACTCAAACTCTACGGAAATTCTAAGGAAAAAGTTATATATTTACATATAAACTCCTTTTTGGTAAAGCTAAGCTTTCACCATGTCGCTTCCAATATTATTAACAAACTTACCTTTCATTTAATACTTTTACCACAACGGTGGGATGTCCGCTGTAGCTTTATTTGCAAGATGAAACATATCTCAGGGACGTATCACTGCGCTACACAAAACAATAGGCGTGATTAAAACAAAGGTCTTTTATGCGGCACAATGCTCGCCTGATGAGACTTGAGGACTTTACTTTATAACTGGCTTCAGACGCGCGTTATAAGCTGGGGCATTCCAGAATCGCTTTTGTGATTTTAGTACGGAGTTTGACAAGATTGTAAATCTTCATGCTGGCAATAAGCGACAAGGATTTTACATGTGTCTTAGCGCTTCATAAAGTTTAACATCACAGTCGTGTTATACGAAAATAATAGTAGCCATAATACGCACAACATAGAGCTTAAATAATAGTAGCCATAATACGCACATCATAGAGCTTAAATAATAGTAGCCATAATACGCACATCATAGAGCTTAAATAATAGTAGCCATAATACGCACATCATAGAGCTTAAATAATAGTAGCCATAATACGCACATCATAGAGCTTAAATAATAGTAGCCATAATACGCACATCATAGAGCTTAAATAATAGTAGCCATAATACGCACATCATAGAGCTAAAATAATAGTAGCCATAATACGCACATCATAGAGCTTAAATAATAGTAGCCATAATACGCACATCATAGAGCTAAAATAATAGTAGCCATAATACGCACATCATAGAGCTTAAATAATAGTAGCCATAATACGCACATCATAGAGCTTAAATAATAGTAGCCATAATACGCACATCATAGAGCTAAAATAATAGTAGCCATAATACGCACATCATAGAGCTTAAATAATAGTAGCCATAATACGCACATCATAGAGCTTAATAATAGTAGCCATAATACGCACATCATAGAGCTTACATAATAGTAGCCTTAATACGCACATCATAGAGCTTAAATAATAGTAGCCATAATACGCACATCATAGAGCTTAAATAATAGTAGCCATAATACGCACATCATAGAGCTTAAATAATAGTAGCCATAATACGCACAACATAGAGCTAAAATAATAGTAGCCATAATACGCACATCATAGAGCTTAAATAATAGTAGCCATAATACGCACATCATAGAGCTTAAATAATAGTAGCCATAATACGCACATCATAGAGCTAAAATAATAGTAGCCATAATACGCACATCATAGAGCTTAAATAATAGTAGCCATAATACGCACATCATAGAGCTAAAATAATAGTAGCCATAATACGCACATCATAGAGCTTAAATAATAGTAGCCATAATACGCACATCATAGAGCTTAAATAATAGTAGCCATAATACGCACATCATAGAGCTAAAATAATAGTAGCCATAATACGCACATCATAGAGCTTAAATAATAGTAGCCATAATACGCACATCATAGAGCTTAATAATAGTAGCCATAATACGCACATCATAGAGCTTACATAATAGTAGCCTTAATACGCACATCATAGAGCTTAAATAATAGTAGCCATAATACGCACATCATAGAGCTTAAATAATAGTAGCCATAATACGCACATCATAGAGCTTAAATAATAGTAGCCATAATACGCACAACATAGAGCTAAAATAATAGTAGCCATAATACGCACATCATAGAGCTTAAATAATAGTAGCCATAATACGCACATCATAGAGCTTAAATAATAGTAGCCATAATACGCATATCATAGAGCTTAAATAATAGTAGCCATAATACGCACATCATAGAGCTAAAATAATAGTAGCCATAATACGCAAATCATAGAGCTTAAATAATAGTAGCCATAATACGCACATCATAGAGCTAAAATAATAGTAGCCATAATACGCACATCATAGAGCTTAAATAATAGTAGCCATAATACGCACATCATAGAGCTTAATAATAGTAGCCATAATACGCACATCATAGAGCTTAAATAATAAGAGCCATAATACGCACATCATAGAGCTTACATAATAGTAGCCTTAATACGCACATCATAGAGCTTAAATAATAGTAGCCATAATACGCACACCATAGAGCTTAAATAATAGTAGCCATAATACGCACATCATAGAGCTTAAATAATAAGAGCCATAATACGCACATCATAGAGCTTAAATAATAGTAGCCATAATACGCACATCATAGAGCTTAAATAATAAGAGTCATAATACGCACATCATAGAGCTTACATAATAGTAGCCTTAATACGCACAACATAGAGCTAAAATAATAGTAGCCATAATACGCACATCATAGAGCTTACATAATAGTAGCCTTAATACGCACATCATAGAGCTTACATAATAGTAGCCTTAATACGCACATCATAGAGCTTAAATAATAGTAGCCATAATACGCACATCATAGAGCTTAAATAATAGTAGCCATAATACGCACATCATAGAGCTTAAATTAAATCCCTTCCTGTTCGCTTTACCGTAGTCGGGTAAGAAATCCTGACACATTCACACTATGTTAAAATATTGAGCCCTTCGTAATTAAGAAAAGTGTACATTTCCAATTTCAAAAACTCTTTCCTTAGTGCATATTTACGTTTTTAAAAGAATATTGGATGGTGTATAAAGCAAATATTAAAACACGTTATGTTTTTTTTCTGTTTGTTCTTATCTGAGGGCTTCCCTCGGGAATTTTTGTTAGAACTACCGCTCAGAATGATTTTTCTAACCAAAATACTGAATACATAATAACTATACTACAATGGCCACACACACCCCCGCACCGACTCGAGTTACCTCGCCCCGCCGACGCATATCGTTGACAGATCGTTACTTTCTTAGTTGGCTATATATACGAGTACATATACAACGCAGCGTGGGCTGGTCATACCTACCGTAAATTAATAAAATTAATATAAATAAAATAACACAGGGACAATCTTATACAATACAATAAACAATTACTGAGTAGAGAAAATTTATTATTATTAATAAGAAACACATAATAATGAAATAGGTCACTTGTAAGCCCCAATTTACTTATACATATTCAGAACTAGTTTCTATCCGCGACTTCGTCCGCCTTAAATTCGTTTATCGTGGATAAGGGTATTTTTCCGGGATAAAAAGTAGCCTATGTCCTTCCGCGGGACTCAAACTATCTCCATACTAAATTTTGTCCAAATCGGTTCAGCGGTTTAAGCGTGAAGAGGTAAAAGACAGACATACAGACACACTTTCGCATTTGTGATATTAGTATGGGTTATCATATCTCATCACCACGTACTACATATATTAAGTACGTTTTCTGTATCACCGCATTAAGTAACATGACCACAGTAACATAAACCCACACCACATTTTTTACTTGTGTTTTATATTTTTTCTTATTAACATCTTTATATTCTAGCTATTTAAGTTCCATAATAATTGGTAACGCTTTATATTTTCTTCTACCTTATCTTATCATATCCTGTATAAGTAAAGCACCGATTAGTTGTCGCATTACAATTGCAACTGAGGCAGCCCTGTATATCTTACACACACATTCACTAGTGTACAGACGTCCTTGTGCGCAAACATTCACACTGCTATTAAACAGCGAGCTTTTTCTAGCCTGTGTCCGTCATGTGCCTTAGGTACTGCATGTGTACCTAACGGCTATCCCATACGTCGATTTGTGGTTTGAAACTTTTTTTTTCGGAGACCGCCTATTAAAATAGTAAATTGATTTAAACTTACACAATTTTTGGACTTCATGTTACGATCATACGAGGGGGTGGATGATATGTTATCTACTTTGTTTAATAAAAATACAAAAATAATTTTCGCCACTTGATCGTTCTAATTCTCATTGATTCCTTATTTGAAAATGGCAGGATGCATTTGTTTTTATGGTTTGCCTTTCAAATGGTACGATGTTAAACGAAACATGTCGGAGGAAAATAATAATATGTTTAAAATTGAACGGACTAAATAACTAACCTAACTAAAGACGGAAATACTCCATCTCAGATCAAACAACGTATGTTAAATGTGTTTGGTGATTCATGTACTTCTGATTTGATGATAAAGTTTTGGTCTAAACAATTTAATACAGCCGTGAGAGCGTGGAAGATGATCCCTGTAGTGGACGGCAAATGGTGGACCAAGTGCAAAAAAAAATGTTGCAGATCGGAGAGTCCAGCAGTGGGAGATCGCTAGAGATGTTGGGATTAGTGAGGTACGGGTTCACGTAATTATTTACTAATATTTAGGGATGTCGAAGGTGAGCGCCCGATGGGTACGCCGAATGCTGATGCCCTTGGATAGACAACAACGCATCGAAAGTTGAGAGGCATGTTTAAGTGGTGAAAATTAGAGAAGAAACAATAATGTCAAAAATAGTTATGTGTGATGAATCTTGGATTCACCAATGGGACCCCGAAAGCAAACAGGAATCGTTGCAGTGGAAATTTAAACACGAGAAGCCACCGCGCAAATTCATGGTTTGCCCATCAGCACGCAAGCTTATGGCTATTGAGCAAGGCAAGCAGCTTACTATGTCGGTTTATTATTCTGGCCTCGTATTATGTTATAGCCGACCTGTATGGCTTATTTACTGATCTCTGCCGTAATGTAGCTCATATGTTTATTTGTTTGTCATGTTATAACTATTATTAGTGTGTTTCGTAGGTTTATTGTTACTACTTTTAAATGGAAAAATAGATTGATTTTTTTTAATATTTTCATACTTTCATTACATCACACATTTCCTCGCTTTAGTGAGGTGAAAATTTGTGTGTTTCGCAATCGCACGGCTGCAAAATTATATGGCTTCTCGTGCCTTGAAAGCCTCGCTACTCTCAGGAATCTATATTTGAACCTTAATCTTAGCTTCCTTTGCTTGCTCGGCTGTCAATTGAAGCACTCGCGCCAAATAGCAACTTTGCAGCCTTGCATAACAAATAACTATTAATTTTGCATGACAAGGCACCGGCCCACACGGCGGGTCTTGCTTACTAGGTCATTGTTAGGCAAGAATGGCTTCATGGAACTTAACCATCCAATCTTATAGTCCAGATTTTTCACCCTGTGAATATTTTCTTTTTTGAAATTTGACGAAAAGCCTAAGGGGAAAGGAAATTTGCGACTGATGAGGAAATGAAGGCCGCTTTGGACGATCATTTTGACGAATAATCCAAGTTATTTTTTTTTATAACGGCTTAATGTCTCTCATTGAGATTTTTTTGTATGTGTGAAAAAAAATATTTACGTATAATTTTCCAGTCACCCTAGGTCTCGAAGGAACTGGAGAGGCGGGTATCAACGTCTTGCCGCGCGAGTTTTACGACTCACTAGAATATAAGTTTCAGATATCAACGTTTTAGGCTCTACGTTGTCTGTCACGCTAACTGTCCTGGGTTCAAATCCCGGTAAGGTCAAATATTTGTGTAATGAGCAATGAGCATATTTTTTCCGGATTCCTAATATTTGTTCCTGAGTCTTGGATGTCTATGTATTTAGCCACTCAAGTGCTCGAGATTTTGGTTCGACCGCTGAGAATGGTGACATGCAACTACAGTTGCGGAAAGTACTCGAGTAAATATGTATATTAAATATATCGTATCGTCGAATACTCATAGCACTAGCCTTATTAAGCTTTCCTTGAGAACTATCCTGTTCATTTTTACAAAAAACTAACTATAGATTTTTTTTTGTCATTGAGTCAAGTTTTGTAAGTTAAATTTGACCCACTTCCTGGTTTCCGATCGAGCGAAAATTTGGCATACTTATGTAGTAAAACGATTTAACGGATTATATCGCGTATATTATCGCATTTTAGTTCCCAACGTTTCGGAAGCTGTTCAGCTTACCATGGTAAGTTTGACAAGTTGAAATCAAAACGCACTAGGAATGAAACGCTCCGTGGAAGTAATCAAACGTCAACGTCAAATGCCGTTGCATCTGTAGTTAATATTAGCTCGAA
Source organism: Hedya salicella (assembly GCA_905404275.2). Lineage (NCBI taxonomy): Eukaryota > Metazoa > Arthropoda > Insecta > Lepidoptera > Tortricidae > Hedya > Hedya salicella. The sequence continues at coordinate 84,131,746 of FR990096.1, forward strand.
GCAATTATTTAGTGATTGTCAGACTTCGCTTCTTAAAAAAGGGCTTAGTTATGTTATTACTCCACGGAATATCCCTTTTGAACAGATTATAGTCGGTGTGGAAGATTATCTATCCAAAATCAAATGCGTCAGGAGGATTTGGAGGCCGTACGCCAGGATGTGTCTTCAATTATAAGACGAGCGAAGTCTCCTAAAGTTAACTTACCCAGAACTGAATTCAACGTTTTGAAGAGCTTGCGTGAAGACCCAGACATCAGTATTCTTCGAGCTGACAAAGGAAATGCGACGGTTGTTATGGATACGTACTAGTGATTAGAACCAGAAAGTGGAAGTACTTTTGTCAGACGCTACAACATACAAGCTTGTTAAGCGAGATCCAACGGCGAAAGTAGTAAAAACAACGACCGAGCTGAAAAGCACTCTGAAAATCTTAATCTGGATGTGAAAAGTTTAGTGCCCTCTTCCCCGGTGCCACCAAAGTAGTGAGTCAAATCGATGCTCCTACCTATCGATTAGCTCGGCACTTAGCAGGTGTGCTTTCTTTACTGCGAGGGAAGACGGAAGCATACACAAGGGACTCATACCATTTTGTCAGTGAGATTAAGGATTTGAGACTAACTGATGATGAAGTTATGGTCAGTTTTGATGTCCAGTCTCTCTTCACATGCCTACCAGTTCAAGAATGTATCGAAATTGTGAAAAGAAGATTGGGTGAACAACAGATGGCAATAGAATATGCTGAGTTATTACAACACTGCCTTACATCTGGCTATATGCTATGGAATGGTGAATTCTACGGGCAAGTTGATGGTGTGGCAATGGGGTCTCCGGTGTCTCCTGTCGTCGCCGATATTTTCATGGAAGACTTCGAGGAGAGAGCACTTTCATTGGCACCTGTCAAGCCGAGGATCTTTAAAAGATACGTAGAAGATACCTTTACTATTTTACCTAGATCTAGTGTTTCAGCTTTCTTAGACCATCTGAACTCCATGCATAGTAAAATTAAATTCACTATGGAGTAGGAAAATCAAAATTCACTTGCATTCTTAGATGTGCTAGTAATTAGAGGTCCTAAAAATGACATAGGTCATACTGTATATAGGAAACCTATATATAGTATACAGATAGGTATTTGAATGGCAAATCTCACCACCATCCCTGTCAACTTGCTACAGTGGGAAATCTTTGTTTCAGAGAGCCAGGGGTATCTGCGACAATCAACATCTGACTGCTGAGTTACAGAATGTCAAACGTGCGCTTCGAGCCAACGAGCTCCAGATACCACGTTCCAAGCAGAATCCCAGTATGAAGAAACCAACAGTGAGCGTAAACCTGCCGTATTACCATATGTGAAAGGGGTCACAGACAAGATCGGAGACATCTTGAAGCGTGCTTCTATAAAAACATATTTCAAGCCGTTGAAGAAGGTGTCTCAATACCTTAGACCCGTGAAGAGTAGCACCCCTTTGCAGAGTGCAGGCATTTATAAGCTGGACTGCGAGTGTGGTCTTTCATACATTGGTCAAACGAAACGCAGTGTATCAACCCGGGTGAAGGAGCACATAGCAGATGTCAAGCACCGTCGGTGTAATAGGTCTGCAGTCTGTGAACATGTCATTGACAAACCAAACCACTCAATTAAGTTTGATAAACCTTCTATCCTTGCCAAAGAAAAAATATATTTTCCCAGAATGCTTGCTACGCGAGGCTATTGACATTAAAAAGCATCCTAATTTGAATAGAGAAGATGGATTGTCGCTACCACCAGCTTGGGATCCTGTAATCAAGGAACAAGCGAGACACAGGACTGCAAAACCTTAATTTCGGAACGGTATAAAATATCTTATCTGTTTAAAAAGTAGTTTAATAGTCTCTGTTTTTTTATATTATAATTAGTAATGAGGTAGCCTGGGAGTTTTTCCTTGCAGTGTTTCTTTTCTCATCAGTACGCCTCATTTGCGAAATGCTGCTTGATAAATTATTAAAATAAAATAATTAAGCCCTTCTGGCACATGTGTGACTGTCTTTACAGGTTAGGCCCATCTGGCATGTATGTACACCTTTTTTTGTTTTTTTTCAAAAATGGGTAGTTTGCACAAATTGTAACTTTGACAGAGGAAAATATATCTTTTCTCAGTCCACCCGTGACCATGGTAAGCTGAAAAGCTTCCGAAACGTCGGGAACTAAAATGAGATAATATACGCGATATTATACTTATGTAATATAAGTTAGGTGACAAGGCAATGTCATGACACCATCGAGTTAATTTAGCTATGGAGCGGATGGTGGTCATAGGAATTCAGTACTAAATAACGCAATCATGCTGAGTTTGGGCTCTTTACAATTGTTTTGATGAGTAAATAGCGGATATTCAAAAAAAGTACAGTCGGCGATAAAAGCTAGTCACAAAAATGCAATTTATAACTTATTATGTATTCTTGTTATTTATTTTAAAGGTAGTGTTTTAGTCTGATAGATAAAAGTTAGGTACCTACAACTAGCCTCGATCCTCCCACCCCTGGAGCTTTTAACCACTGGAGAGTGGAGATATCGTATCAGAACCAAACAATTTTTTCGCGGGAGGCGAGATACACGTATAGTGACTACGGAACTATGCCTGATTCTACAAACGCCACACAATAAAATAAATTACCGACAGCAAAAAAACTCACACACACTCATAATTTATCGTATAAACCGACCTGATTCTTGTTGCCATCCAGCTCCCATGTGTTATAAACTTTGCCTGTTCTTTTGAGCGATAAAAATCGACAAAAATGAACTCTTCAACAAAAAAATATTAGTGAAAGGACTTTTATACCTAGGTAGATACCTATGTAGTTTAATTTTTCTACCAAACCGCAAGAAATACCAACCTCCACGCCATTTCGACCGAAATTAGCCACCCAGGCAGAATTACTCTTTTACTACGGGAATAACGGGCGAAATTGCATTTGTGTTATTTAATCAGTCTGGAAACATGCTAGCGAGTGTTGTTCACGAATTTTACGTTCGGCCTTGCGCCGTAATCGGAGCAGTTTAGTTTAGTTTATCAAACAACTAATACTTGATACTTGACCTCCAGAAGGAGGGTTAGTTTGTCTAGTATCTAGAGTGTAGGTGGATATGAGTGGCATATAGTGTAGACACAAAAACACAGTGAACATACATTCAGGGATCTTCCAGTACCTATATTTTTTATGTGGTGCTGTTTATAGTAATACTAGACTAGTTCCGTCGGCGTGATGACGTCACAAGGTAGAGTGCGTGCGGCTCTCAAAGCACAGCTCGTTGATCGTGATTTGGTTCGTTATGAAGATTACGCTAAATCCTATAAATGACAAAGCATTTGATCATCGGACTATAAACACAAAGGGAAATTATGGGGTGTGTAATGTTTTTAATAACAACTATTTTCGAATTTACATTTTACATAATACGAATTGCATAATTTTGACCTGCAGAAATGATTATATAGTTTAAAAACAAAATGAATAAAAACGAATTGCATAATTTCGAATGTAATAATAGTTTAGTTGCATAGTAATGTATTTGCATAACAGGCAATCAGTATAATGGTCACTGTGTATAGTATTTATTGCTCATAACGTTATTTTTTCATAAAAACCAAGATCATATGGTTAAAAGTATATAAACGCCTACTAAAAATGGATAACCAAAATACCATTTCCCAGATAATGCATTGACATCACTTTAGTGAGGGTATGAATGTAATTTTGTTGTCAATGAAGTGGGTGTTACGATATTACGCATTAGTTACTAGTTAATTTGTGTTAATGAAAATTGTTCTCTTCTTCATATTTGAGATTTTTCTTTATTTATTCTTTAAAAAGTATAGTATTATACAAAACTCGGTTCTGGCGCTGTAGGGTCGCTGTTCTTCCTAACACTCCTCCTCGCTTCACTCGTCGTCGTACCTAACGGTGTCCTGCCTTAAGGTAGCAATGCAAATAAGCAGCGCTTTTCACGCCAAAACGGTTGGCATTTCAACAACTTTGAACTCAGAAGCAGTGTAGAACATCTAAGGATGGTTTTAGGATACTTTTTACTTGACTACTCTAAGACAAAATAGTAGTTTAAGCAACTGATAAATATAAAGAGGGGCTTAAAACATGAGTGTGGTTTTATGTAACGAGTCGAAGGCGAGTTTTAATAAGATTACACGAGTGTTTTAAGGTTCAATTAAGTTTAGTTGCATACACTACTTTATCTACATCCATATAGTAAATCTCTTGAGCTTCATGGTCAACCATTGAGCCAGGCGATTACGTGCCTACGCAGCGCGCCGCGAGCGGCGGCCCAGTGGCCGGGCTTTCGGTTTCCTATGGTTTTGAACACTTTAAAAAAGGGGTCACTATATATTTATGGATAGATTATTTAATATTACACCTGTTTTCTTCGCCGGAAACGAAGTTATACTCGTAGAACCTTCTAGATAGAATAACAAAACTATTGTTAATAGTTTTAGTTAAACAAAAACCGGGGTGTTATAAAGTGGAATTATGAAATACACTATTACGAGTCAAGTAAGCATGTAACACGAACAGCAGACATTACTTACGTAATATTAGGCTTTCGCTATTTTGTTACATTTCAGACTACCTACTACTCGTATATCGGAAGACGAGTAATATAAAAAAATATGCATTTTGTTTCTTTACTAATATAGTATTTGTACTGTTTGCACAGCGGGGACAATATTATCTTTAAAAAAATATCCGATGTGTGTCTGAGTATCTATGCGCCGGTCTATAGCATCGTAGCTACTGAATGGAAGGACCAATTGCGATTTCTTTTGTTTTGTTTATTTATTTTACATTTTTATTAACCCCCGATATAAAAAGAGGAATGTTAATAGTTTCAAGCGTGTATCTGTGCATCGTAGCTCTTAAAAACGGATAAACCGATTTAAGTTTAATTTTCTTTGTCTAAATAGTGACTTAATCGGTTCAGCCGTTTGAGAATTATCAGTTTTTTTCTAATGAAACTTGTGACTTTGTGAGTATTTGCCACCTTAGCAGTATAAAAAAAACATACTTACCTATATACTTGTTGATTTTCCCTCGCCCGTTACGGATATACAAAATAAAAATCGTGCATTTCTTTAAAAAGTGTATAAAGGCGTAATTTATGCTACCTATTTCTAAAGAACATCGATACTCGATTAATGTAGAGTTGATACACTCACATCATTAAAAGCACAGTCAATAGATTTTTTATCACGAAAAGTAATAAAAAATAGTACCTACCTATTGCTTGTAATACAAAAAATATTGGAAACTAAATAGGAAAGTTGACAGCTTTTGTGAACGTTAACGCGGCTACACAAATTGATGCGCCATATAAAGAAAACACTACAATTCGGGAAAAAAACATAGTTTTAGAAATAGGGAACATGCATGAAATTTTTTCATCGCTTTTCTTAACGAAATATCAAAATACCGTAAAAACTATTCCAAAAAGTGAAATTAAAATTAAAATCGGCCAAGAAAGACGTATGATATCACCATTTTTAACTACTAATTAGACAGCGATTTGACAGAGAGGTCCGACATAGACTGTTACGTCACAGTCCACTACAGTCATATAAACTCCATATTAAATTCTGTTTTGGTAGAAAGAGATAGAATTAAATGTTTGATGGCTTATATCTTGGGTATTTTTATAGTTATTCGAAAAATTCCTTTTGTTACATGAATAAGCTTTTAATAAAGCAAAAATTAAAATTCATGAATATTCCCTATTGTCAGATAGAATACTAGACAGAGGTTCCAGTTCCTTCCTATCTTCAGTACATGACGGCCGCTAAAGTGTTAACTTACCCGAGCTCCTTGTTAGTTTTTAGCGGATGAAACCGGCCAATGTTTCAAGGATTGATGTACAGAACACTAACAGGGAATGCTGATATTAGGTGTTAGTTCAAGCGATGGACCACAACGTTTCAATTGCCTCCGTGCCGGTAGTGCATATTCACCGTTTTGTTTTCATCCAAGACCTAACAACAAATACATTTACATGCACAACTTATTAATTACATTTACAGACTTTGAAAGCTGACCGAAGTGTTAAGCAAACTAATTGATTTATCCGTTTTCATAACTTGTGTGCAATTCAAAGTTTAAATAAATATTTTGAAGAATAACTTCATGATGTCGACCGGTCGGGCTTCAGAAATCATCGGGTGGAATAATATTAGAGTTGAACGAAACTTCGGACACAGAGGTTTAATTTGACGACGAAGGCTTTTTGGAGAATTATTTTGTAAACCTAGAGTAATAGTGACGTTTTTTAAATGGTTTTCATTCATATTCATCGACTTTTTTATTGAATACCTAATTTAGCCCGGTTTGGGTCTTTTAAGCTTCACCTAGTTTCTCTGCCGTCATAACTGATGCAAGGAGGTAGTGGAGTGGGAAGGATAGAGTCCCGAGTTCAAACCAAGCAATCTTTCTCATTTAAGCGTTTTCCCAGTGGCAGCCGCAGATGCCTCAGATATACTGCTTAGGAGGAGTCCGTATTTCGTCTTTTTCTCCTCCACCTCGTATCATTATCAGTGCCCTTTTTTGGCACATACAGGGGGAAGCCAGGGGATCATCATCGTGGCATGCCCCCTGGGTTCTAGATCGACTGATAATTTCCCTCTCTGTTGCGATAGCTGATCCGCCTTTGCACCACTTCTTTTCGAACCGCGAACACGGGGTAATAATTCTGAACCTTCATTAATTGCTGCTTTTTGGATGCGTGGCCAATAAAAAAAGTCACTATATTTATTATGGCTGCCAACTTGCAATCAATAAGCTTCCAAGGGTGTTCCTGTGACGCTATATCATAGAATAATCGAAGAAGCAAGTCACAAACCCTCGAAAGTCGGCAACGAATGCGTATAAGATATCTATAAGCGACTGCGCCAAAGTTGTATATACTTACATATCTAAAATATTTTAAAGTTGTAAAAATTAAATGTTTGTATGTGTCGTTGTGGCTTCATCACGCTAAATCGGCGGAACGAATTTTAACTATTTTTGGTACAGGGTAGTTGGGTATCTTCAGATGGTTATAGGATAGTTTTTACCCGACTATGCTGAAGAAAAAAAAACAGGGGTTATGACTTTTTCTCCTCCGCGAACGAAATTGCGGGCGCCTTCTAGTATGTACATAAAGATACAAAAATTACATCCTCCTAAAGCAGAGGTTCTCAAACTTATTTTGTCTACTGCCTACTTTAAAAATAAATTGTTTTTCAACGCCCCCTGATTTTTTTACTTAAAAACCACTATAACTTTAAATTAATTGAATTATAGTGTGATATATTACCCCCAATTTTTTCTGGGCCCCTTACCGCCCCCCTCTAGGCCTCCAGCGCCCACAAGGGGGCGTTATCGCCCACTTTGAGAAAGACTGTCCTAAAGGAATGTCCCTGGTGGGGGGGGAGGCGTTATTTCTGATAGTTAAATAAGTTCATCTCGCGCCGGGTGAAATGGAGGGGGTTTACTGTGTCTGTGAGAAATAAGTTTTATGATAATCATCTTAGCTCTCACGGAATTATTAAATAGCGTGAAAAAACGTGTCTCTTCAATGTTGTTTTGACCAACTTCATGCCCAGCTGCTAGACAAAATAATAAAGAAAAGATTATATATTTAAAATAATTTAAACTTGTTACATCTTCATTTTCCTTGCTGTTGGCTTAGTAAAAGTAAGTTTTCGAAAGTATAATAAAAAGTAATGAGGCCGAGAGAACTTTTTCTCAAGTCGTTAATTTATATAACTTCTCTGAGAAATAAGTTCATTTTGCGCACGGTGAAATATAGCCGGCTTACTCTGTCTCCGGGAAATAAGTTTGACGATAATCTCCCTATCTCAAAGGTACTCATTAAATGACATAACAGAAAAACGTGTTCGTTTGTTGTTGTTCTTATTAAAAAGGCAATTGTTGCTACTTTTTGGATGGCTAGCAGATATGAAAAGCATCACGCTTAGACTTACTACGAACTTGCAGGTATTATACTTATATGAGAGACTTATGATAATCTCCTAAGCTCCTATATTTTATCTATTTTAACTCTATTGCAAAAAAAGTAAGTACAAATGGCGAACTTAATGCGAAACATAGGGCCATAGATGCATGAAATGCATAAAACATTTATATACAGCGCGACATACATATAAATTATAAATACACATATATATTTTTAACTAGGAAGGAACGTAGTTTACAGTCTGGACGGGCATGGAAAAACGAATTTGCTTAAAAATAATTTTCTTAGGTACCCGTAGCACAACTTAGGTTAAATAGCTCGTATATCACATCTATTTAGATACTTAAGTGAAATATACAGCCATTACTAAATTCTATATAGGTGGAAAGAACCCTTAAGCAACCAATATAGAACTAAAAGGAGAAAAATTGCTGGCTATTTTTGGTCCTAAATTGAATCCACAAGAGATGTCACAAGTACCTTTAGTGGCAATTACAACTATAGGTGAAAGATACGAGCTATAAACGATTCATTCACTCATTGACCGAATGAATAAACGCAAACGTCAAAGTTCCTTTGAGTGGTGCGGCAACAAGTTGGGTTTTTTAATGTGATCTGCCATTTTAATTTTGGATGACATCTGTTTGGTAAATGATTAAAACCTCAAGTTAAGCGTTGAAATAAGCACGAATTTCGCGCGAATGTTTTTTTACCGTGAAACTATAGTATGGTTTCTTTGTAAATTTTGATGCGCCTTTGATTTGATCAGGAATATTTAAAAAGAGAGTGCTAAATCAAATAAGGAATTGATACTGGTTAGAAATAAATATGTTAAAAACCTGACCGGACGATTGTATGTTACGTACAATGTTAAAATAACATTGTCACAACTATCAAAAGTCTGTGATTATGCGTAAGTGTGATAAAATTTTGTTTTAAATAATTCATTTTCAAAGACTCCATTTTGTAAACATGTCGGAACGAGAAAGATCTTAACAGTGTTTATTTTCACTTATTTGTTCTCTATTTGGAACTATTAGGTCTGAAAATCACTTATTTGTATCTTGCGATTGGCAAAGCAGTGAATGCTATTACTAATACCAACTAATACTAATGATTTGCTCTTTTGTATTAATTTGTGATGAGTTTAATGTCTGGAACTTTATATCAACAGAAACAAATGTACAAAACAAATTTGTATCAATAGAGTGACGCACGACCAATAATATTTTGACAGAGGCAATAGGAACATAAAATATTAAATGTCCTAATTTTAGTACTCTTAGTGGTTTGAAATAACTAAAAATAACTGCTTTTGGTTTCAAGAACCTCCTATTGAGACATAATTATGCGTTGGAGTGGTAATAAGGTACTTCTAGGCCTTAAAAGTTGCAATATTTTTAGGTTCCAAAAGGGCCGTAAAATTATCTCTTTAGCCACTATTGGTGATATACTGCTCCATTATACTAGTCATTTGGAATTAAAAGTTCCAAATAAGCGTATGTTCCTTACTTATTTGTAAAAGTTGTTTATTAGTGACTTTAGGGCCATCCAGTGACAATTAAATCCTGCATGCAACTTTAAGTAGCAAAATCGACTTTACCCAACCATAAGTTATAAAGTAGAAACAAAAAACGTTCCTAAGCAACTAGAAGTGACAGGATGAACTCATATACAATTTTGACTTGTGTTTAAAGCTATACGTTTTATCTAACACTGTTATACCACTCATTTAGAACATAAAGCTTAAGATAAGCTGCAAAATTCACTAACGTGCTGCTTGGGTACTCATTAAACACAAAATATGAGAAAATGTGTTTGTTTCTTTTTGTTCTGTTTGGGTGGTTGGCCAATAACAAAGGCACTATTATTTTTCCTAGGAACTTGCAAGATATTTACTGAGGAGTAAGTGCTCCCCCGGGAAATGGGATGGCGCTAGTGTGCTAACAGCAACTTCAGCTCTGTACAAAAAAATCGTAAATACACAAACAGTGAAACAATATACAATAATCGAAACAATAGTGAAAGACTCGTGACTAAAAGTGTTGACAGCGTCTATGTCTGTCGGTGAATAGTGAAAATGAATAAAAACAGTTGTGCTGATGAACTAACAAAAAGGACATAATAGTGACAAATTACCCGAATGGATTCTAACAAATTGCTTCGTGTTAAAAGAGAACAATAGGAAGTGACTATTTACGTTATTTCAGTGCTGTAATACAAGAAAGTGACTAAAAAATAACCTAAAAAATAAATAAATCATAAACAATTCTGCCGAGTAACTACTGTCAGTTACTGATTAAAGCGGCATCTAGCGGCAAAGAGCAAAACTACCAGGCAAACGCAGCACAGTAACGATCTTCATAACTATTACTGCACGTAATACTACTACTCTCCACTAGAGGGCGTCAATGTTAATTAACGATTTATCACAAACTAATATTTAAAAAAATGGAAGCTAAATTGGAACAAATAATGAACACACTACTCCAAATCCGTAATGATCTAGAATCAAGTATTAAATCAAGTGCAGAAAATATAACAGAGAACATACAAAAGACCTTAGACGAGAAATTTAATATAGTTCAAGAAAAATACGACAATTTAATTCAACGCGTCAATAACCAAGAGCGACGCTTATATTATCTGGAGAAACAGGCAAAGCAGAGAAACATCGTATTTTTTGGCATATTAGACAACGAAAAGTCGTATGACGAGTTGGAAAGTAAAATTACGGGATTTATCAAGAGACATTTTTCTTTAGAGTTGAGTTACAGAGATATAGAATCAATACGGCGATTAGGTAAAAAGGCTGAAAAAACTAGACCCATTGTAGTGACGTTTACAACACTCCACAAGAAAATTGAGATATTAAAACAGAAGAAAAAGTTTGATGAAACTCAATACTATCTCAAAGAACTACCCAGAAGAAGTTCTGAAAATAAGAAAACAACTACAAGCCTAAGCCAAATTAGGAAGAGACCATGCAAACAAAGTCGTGATTAAGTACGACAAATTGGTTATACTGAAAATCGACAAAAGAACTGCAACACCTAACAACAATAAGAGCAACCGGTCACTCTCACCTCAAAGCCATCCATCAAACTCGAACAACCCTACTATAAACGAGCAGGCAAGCAAGAAAAACAAAGTGTTCACAACCACCGTTCAAGTCGAAAACCATGAAAAACCTAAACCGCTAATAACATCAGAACATTCTAATCAAGAAAATTCTAAGGCAAAGCACGCTAAATTTTCAGTCCAATAAAAACTCTACTTCTTCGTCATTACAAAGATGTCCGCCAACCGCATAGCAACTAGCATCCCTCTCTTAAACATCAAAATCGCAACAAAAACCAACAGGCAAACATCTCCCACGCCGGCAGGTCACCGAGGGAGATTATGACCAAAACCCTCCAGAGAACACAAAAAACATCAACAAAAACAACGACAAACTTCATATCGTTACTTATAACGTCCGGACATTATCTTCATATGAGAAACTAATGGAATTATGGGCAGCAATGTAAAACATCCACTTCGACATAACGGGTATTAGTGCGGTGAGAAGAACTGGATGCTCAGTAGAAGAATATAGAGAATTTATTCTTTGTACGATAGGAACTACACCCGGACAATATGGTGTCGGGTTTATCATAAAAATTGTTTAAACAGTCCATAGAGAGCTTTGTAGGACTGACAGAACGAGTTGCTCTACTGAAGCTCATTATTGGCAACATGCAACTAGACATAATCCAAGTTTATACTCCAACAGAATCGGCAGACGAGGAAGAAATCCTCCAATTTGATGACACAATTAATGAAGCTCTAAAACTTACTGGAGAGAACGTAATAATTATGGGAGATTTTAACGCAAAAATCGGTGTAACAAAACCGGAAGAACATTTAATAACAGAGAACTACGGATATGGACTACGAAACGATACAGGCGAAAAACTGATTCAGTTTGCATTGAAAACAACCTCTCCATACTTAACACTTTCTTTAAGAAAAGGAATAATCGGCGATGGACATGGAGATCACCAGACAGCTTAACAAAAAATGAGATCGACTATATTCTGTCAAGCCAGACGAAATGGTTCCACAATGTAGAGGTCATTAACAACATCTATCCATCAGACTACAGACCTGTACGAGGTACGATAAAGCTCGAGCGCATGAAAAAAAGTAGAGTGAACTACAACAAGTTATCCAAAAGCTTACTGAAAAATAAATAAGAACATGTCATAGGAGCATGGAACGCAGTATCACGAACACCGGAAAATCACAACGGATCAGACACGACAGAATAAGGCAGGATACAAAAGTGATAGACGCACTCAAATACGCAAAAAAATAGAAATGGAAATGGGCAGGACACGTAGCCAGGATGGAGGACGACAGATGGACAAAAAAAGTAACGACATGGTCTGGACCGACAGGGAAGCGGAAGAGGGGGAGAACGCACATGCGATGGTCGGACGAGATAGCGAAGGTCGCAGGCGCAAACTGGACGGCCAAGGCGCAGGACAGAACCGATTGGATCACTCTGGAGGAGGCCTTCACTTGAGAGGGGGTTCTTGCTTTATCAAATTAGTGTTAATTAACGACATATAAGAATATATAAACTTTGGATAGTTATTACAAATTATATTTAATTGAATTTATAGAGGCATGCTTATTAACCAATAGTTATGTATAATAATAATAATTTAAAAAACATATTTAACACTAACATAAGTAAATATTGACATTGTTATAGAATTGGCAAGAAATTAGGCTTTTTTATTTTTTTATTTATTTTATTAAGTGCTCCTTCGTCCCCATCCCCCCAAACCTTTTGAGTTCGATGTCGATAATAGATGTTTTGCGAAGCTCTTATACGCAATCGGAGTCTCCGCAGTTGGTTGAGAGGCCTGTCCTCATAGTGTGGACATTCCATGATGCAAAGCGCATGCGTGCGGTTTTGGTGTTTAATTTTGAGTTTTTCGTGCAAGCAGGTGATACAGATTACGATATCAACGTCCAGCTGTGAGGCCTGTGTTCCGTTCACCCAGACGGACCAAGTTGACACCGAGGCGGAACAGTACCTTATTGGTCGGGGGCTGCCCAACTTAGCTGACCCTTGGCGCCCTGCACACACGCCTATTAGTGCTGACTTATAACCGGTGACTGTCACTCCCCGTGTCGATTCCCGTCTGGTGGGCAGACGGGCGAAGTGTCCTCTCCGCGGTTGGTGCTACGCCTGGGTCAGACGACTTTGTGGCAACACGGGCTTGCCCAGCACCCATGCCACCCTCTCCACCTCCCCGACAGAACCCACAGGAATGACAAGTCAGTACGTGTGGTGCCGGTTTGGCCGCAGGTGCCTGGCTCACGCCTGAACAGTGGCACCGATTCCGGGTTTGATAATAGTTTTCCTTCTTTTAGGAGACATGGTGTTGTGCTCGTTTTGTGCTTATGATAGTAAACCCCCCTCATCAGGTTTTAGTCCGTGAGCCGGCGCGGGACTAGGGTGTGGCTGTAACAGTGACGTTACAACTTTTAAGAGCCACTGATGAGAGAATGTGGAGTACCAACGAATTTAACGACAGACTATCACCTTCTAGCAGAAGGCCGGCCGATCTGGAGCGACGCTGATTCTCCGTTACACCCAAAGAGATTTAGGACGGGAGAAAAGGAGTAAAGGATACTACTGGCACGGAGGAAGTGGGAATGTAACAGTAGCAGCTAGAGCAGTCCGGGGTCGCGTGCCCGTAGTGGTATTAGCCAGTCGCCGGACAAACAACTGGAAATCCACCAAAGCTTTGATAAAATCACTAAAATTAAACCCCCCCTCAACTTTTTGCGTTCCCCGTTCCCCCTGTACGATTGGCTCTGCTCTTTGAAACTAAATCTTTATTCACGTCTGCTTCTCTAGAGCAAAACACACATACAGACAAGTTAACATAATTATAATACATTTTTTTGACCGTAAACGTATCTACAAAATTTTGTTCTTGTTAATTCGTTCGCAATAACAAAAGCACAACGCTTATTTTTGCGTCGGACTTACAGGCCGCCAATAGGTTGGGCTATAACATAGGGTTTCCAAAGAAGTATGTAATTGTAACATTCGAAGGTCGACAAGGAATAAGCAGCAAATATGACATATCTCCAGGCGACGATATGAACTTGGGAGGAATTGCCCATGCTCTGTTTTGCGATTCACAAGTATAGAGCCTTTTATTTAGACCAACTTCAATCAGCATGTTACCGCCGCGCCAAAATCCTACCACCTCGTAGTTGTCCTAAAGTCCTAAAATTATTTGCTTACAAATATTATGCTTTGAAGACCACATGATGTGTCCGAAGCCGAAGAAAGCTGAGAGAAGAATAGATCGGTTAGTATTTTTATTCGTCCCAGGCCAAGGCATACGTAGCAATAGTATCCCGTTTCAGTTCTAACTATTCTATTTCTTGATATTGATACCATACGGGTCAGAGAGTCCGTTGGACTTATTAACGGTACTATATGAAACGGCCAAGCCATATTTTTAAAATAATGTGTAAGGTTAGTAAACTCATGGCTTAGGGGCTTGAAGCCAGATGATGCCATCCTTTTCAAACCAAGGTGGTAGGGTTAGTAAGGTCAGGGCTTAAGGGCTTGGCTTTTCCTGGGATCTGATAACTTTTTTACAGCGAAAGCTTTATGAGCATGTGAGTCTTGGCGTTATGAGAATGTTTTTGGTGGGATCTCATATAACAAGGAGTCCGTAAATAAATTGTCACACCCTTACATCAACATTTGCCGAAGTCTCATACAAACTCCCAACCCCTAGTTTAAAGGGTTCGGGGGGTAATAGTTTCAAGTTTTAGAATGATTTTGTTGATTGTGTACTAATACTAGCTTATACATACCAAATTTCAGATTTCTAGGTCACACGGAAGTACCCAGTTTGCGTATTTTAGGTACCAATAAAACCTAAACTATAAAAGCTAGATGAATTAAATTTAGTTCATTTCAAATTCTTCCTAACTGCATCTTAACTAGTGAATTTGGGCTCGCAGGTGTTTGCTGCGACAAAGCTATGAGGGTCTGAAAACGATACGAAACGGTTCGGGAAAAGGTAATAATAATTCAATATGTAAAAATGTGACCTCGCACAGAGGTTGGGTACGTATTTCTTTTCAAAGAAAAACTATTTGTCTATAATAATAATAGTTAGCCCATGGACATAAAAAATCCGATGGATATTCATAAATTCTCACTTCGGCTGATTTGGAATATTTAATCTCTCAATAAGTATCTTCTTTGTTATATTCTTCTCCGTTAACGAGAAAGCAACTGGTTTATCAAAACGATGGTCACAGTGGACGAAACAGATGAGTTTTAAGCTAAAAAGAAAAAAAAAATGTCCATTCATTATTTAGACAAGAGTATAAACTCTAAACTAAAATCTTACACATTTAAGCTAGATAAAAGACAACTCGTTCAAAAAAATAAAGGCAACAGAATGGCAACGCACTCCCTCGTTCTAGGCTTGAAACTTCGGAGAGAAAAGCGAGGAAAATGGTTGTTGTTTAGACGGACAAAAACAATTTCAAGTTCAACTAATAAAATAACATCAATAACCGTAGTAGCAGGTTTAATTTCAAATAGGAATAGGGATTATGCAATGCGTTTATGTTTCATAATACCCGTATCATGCAAAAATTTCAAGGAAAAATAAGGTTGATTTTTTGATATTGCGGCGGAAAATTAACGTTTTATTTTTCATGACCAAAAGAAAATTAAACGTTACCTTGTGATGCTTTAGAGTAAAATAAAGGAAAAAATGGCGGTACTGCCTCGCTTGATTTTTGTTCGTATTTGCGGCGGCGCTACCGTGCCCCCAGATGTCTGTCACAGATTAATTAATGAAGCACTCGATTCCATACACGCGGTCGAAATGCCACTTACGCATAACTTACGCATAACGTCACGTCATATTGCAAGCAGCATTAGGGAAATGCGTATAGATAAATCTTTAACAAAAAATAAAACCGATTCCAGAAAAGTAAAAAGTAAAAATATAATTGTATAATATAGTTCCTTCAATTTACTTACAAGTAACTAAGTAACCTTTTTTCAACTCGATCTATACAATTAATGTTATTTACGCGTCGGTGTCATGTAAGTAAATTAAATAATTTTCCATTCAGATAATATCTATGTTTTGACCCTGGACGAATACAACAAGAGGACTGTCAATCTCGATACAAAAAACCGTTCCCCGATATTTGCAACGCTATCTATGTATAAGAACTATTACAGTGCTTAACAATTATATTGACAACATTTTAATTTCCAAGTAATAAGTAATTCTCAAGGAAACCGAAAATATTTTTAATATTTTTTTACTGCAACTAGTTCCGAAGATATTCGGGAAAATGTGTAGGAAGCATACGATTCTCTAAGTGGCGTCACTAGTTGGATATGACGTAGTCACAGCGCACAAGAGGAACAGCAACACACTTTCTATACTACATCCGCCTTAGCTTCTGTATGATTTTCTACGTTGTGGCTGTCACCTACGCTCTTTTAGAATGACGAACTTTTGAATTATTTTTTTTCCACAAAATCGGACTAATTTCGAAAATTTTAAAATGTGGTTAAATTAATTAATGTTTTATCCTCTATTGAATTTCATCCAAAAAAAGCCTGGTTAAAAAAATGAAAAGGCTGTCAATTGTAGCATGACAGAGTTTATTGTAGTTTATTTAGGAAGTAATCGTGACTGGTAATACATTTTTCTGTTCAATCATAACATCGTTAATGTTTCGTTTTAAAGCGCTATCTAGTTTTAATACTGGATTTTTCCTTCCGGTCGGTCTACGATCCTAAGTATGGCGATTGACGGTCCTCTTGTTTTATTCGTCCGTGGTGTTTACTAAATCGATATGACATGATATGCATTTTATTTTCTCGCCAATAAATCCATTTCTCAATGTCCCATCTCGTCAGTATATTACTAGCCCAGATTATTAGCAATTTTCTTAGTAACTCTGTCTCTGTCTCCTGAGTTACCGGACAAAGTGACACCAAGAAAAAGATCATCCAACTCCTATCTACAAAAGGGAATGCAGGTGGGCTGATGATGATCTCGGTCAATTTGTAGTGGGCCACAAGGACCATTAGAACAAGAGGACTGTCCATCTCCATACAAAAAGCCGTGCCCTACTATGTACAACGCTATCTATTTATAAGAATTATATTTTACTATTACTCAACTTTGCAAGCGTGACACAGTTTTATAAAATGTTACGATTTATGTATTATTAGCTGTTTGCAAATTAATTGGTACTATACGTTTCTTTCTTCAATTATAACATAGTTAAATGTTTATTTTTATAGCGCCATATAGTTTTTGCCAGAATAGCTTTATGCGATAGGAACACGATCCCAAGTATGGCAACTGCCAGTCCTCTTGTTTTAATGGTCCTTGTTTTCCAGATGGAATTAAGCCCCTGATAAAGATGTATACAGATTGTAATCAATTATAGAAAATAACTGGATAATAGTAGAAGGGCAAAACGCTCTCCTTTTGATGTTGACACAAGCCGCATTTTTACACGAATACAATAGCTGTACTCAACGAACGCAAGTAGGCAACATTGAGTTCTATAGCTCTGACCGAAGGTCGTTATTATTCAGTTAGCGTGAGCGAGTGCGTTCCGTGTCAGTGCGCGGCAACCACTGATATGCCTCATTGATGAGGCCGCCCTTAGGTACCTACTTTTTGAAGTGCGGCGTAATCACGTAGTGGATATGGAGTGGACCACGCCTACCTTGGTTCGAGCCTCGGCCTTGTTTATTTTAAATTTCGAATTGATTGTTAACGAATTTCCTTGTCTCACCAGTAATAAACGTATTTAAGCCATTTATGCATCTATGTACTAGTAGCTAAGGAGACGAGCTATGCAAACGAATGTTGGGTAAATACGCTTCGCTTAATTATCACTTTGGGGGCTTTGTTTATAAATGAGAAGAAATTTGCTTGTTTTGTTCTTATAAAAAGGTTAAAAGAATGGGGCTTTAATTTGTATAAATAGCGGGGTCTGGAGTTTATTTGATCTTTTACCAGCAGTCCTCATGGAAATTAGAAACGTACCAAGCTGTAGATGTTGTACATTTCCGCGATTAACATTACGATTAGATAAGATATGGATATAACAGTGTTAGAAAACTACATGCTAGTACATAATATGAGGTCCTAAAACATGAGCGTGAGTACTGAATAGATCTCACGTTAAGGCCTAATTATGGACAGTCACAGAATGAAAATATTCGTCACTTTTCAATCTTCATAAAGTCGAAAAGTGACGATCTTTTTCATTCCTCGACTATACAGTAGTATACACTAGTTTATCTACATCCATACATTAAATCCTTTTTCATGTGTTTCGTACATACATACAACCTCTGAGCCAGGAACCATATTTACCGGGAGACAACCCAGCGCCCGCCCCCTCCTCGGCCGCCACGCAATGCCCCGGATCTGTACTGTTAAGTTGTAGTGATCTCATAACTATATCATACATCAAGCAGTTATGAGAATGTTCAGATTAGCATCGAAAAGCTGGCCGTTACCTATGGTTTTTGAACACATTAAAGAGGATTTACTATATGGCTGTAGATAAAGATGTATTAATTTATCGACGGCTGCTACTCTTTATAGCGATGGATTTAAGACAATACGCTCCACACGTAGACAAAAACAAACAGTATAACGCACTCAGGCACACATAGGCTTTCAGGCCATTTGAGCTTCTCTAGTAGCATACAAGATTAGAGTAAAATGGCAGCATAAACTCTATCCATCCAGTAATGGATTGCAGGCTTTGTCGAGGGCAAATGAGCTGCATCGCTAAACGTCGTATGCGACGTTTGAAGTGTAGGTATTAAGGCCCTTTTGGAATACACGCTAGCAACAGGTTGCTTTGAGTGCCGGAAATTTGTGTAAAAACGCGGCAAGTACGAGTAGAGATTCGGATTGGGTTCTGCAGATGAAATAAGAGTATTTTATGTCAGGTTGCCTTTTTCTATCGCGTAATTTTTATGACAACGAGAAATATCTACGTCCTCTCTCTCGTGTAAGCACATTAAGAAAATACAATGAGGAAGTCCCGATATCTAAGGTCTGCAACCAAATGCTTGACAGCTTAATTCCATCGATTGACGCCCAGGACTAAGCATTAGGGTTGAAGGTGCTAACTAATAGGGCAGCGTCGGGCACAGAGCATTTAGCTCGCTTCATAGCTAAGAACATTCCCCTCCAGCCTTTCAATAAAAAAATAACTGCATTTTAATCGGATCACCGGTGTTAATACCTGCGATGGCACATACAAACAAATAGATACAGCTGTTGAATTGTGTCTCCTGTATTTTTCAATGACATAATATACATGCTTTGAAACAATTTCCTGCAACGGTTATTTTTAACCCCCAAAGAAGAAAGAGGGGCGTTATAAGTTTTACATGTGTATCTGTCTCGTAGCACCTCAACGAATAACCGATTTCGAAAGGAAACTAAATCGATAGTGCCCGTAAGCGCTCATGAAAATGGGTTCAACGGTTTGCAGATTGATTGCGGGTGTCGGGCGGTCTATAGATAATCTTGTGAGATGGGGAATTAGACCTGGACAGTTTGGAGCATCTTGCGAGTGCGGCGTACTCCAAACAATCAAACAAATGATGCAGTGCCCTCTGGGTCCAACCACGTGCACTCTTGAAGACCTTATAAAGGGCATTCCCCGAGGGATAGAAGTGGCAACCATTGACAAAATTAAATTTAGTCCAAGAAATTTGATCCCTTCACACGAGAAAGAAGAAAAACGGTTTGCAAAATGTTAGGTCTTTGAGACGTATCGAGGGTTTTTCATTACTTAATGTAAACGTATAACGCCCGTACGTACAATAAGGATAACCGAAACTCGTTCTTTTTTAGTCCTTATTGTCATTGTGACAAGAGCGAAAAAGGTAAGTGTTTCAATTTCCCAGAACGTACATAATATCTACCTACCTCATAGATTTGCATTAGGTCCTTAATAGGCTCTGTTCACTAGAAGGCTGGGAGCTGGACTTTAAAGAACCCTAAGCTCTTAGCTTACGTAATTTGAAAAACCGGCCAAGTACGAGACTGACTCCCGTAACGAGGATTCCATACAAACTTAACGCAACCAGATGGTTCTGAAATGATTAATGTAAATTTAGTTAAGGGGCTACTTCGTCATTCGTAAATCACGCCCCAAACCCGGAGCCAGCCAATAAGCGTGATTTGTAATAAGGGACGCATTTATTGCTCACGCGCATCAAAGAAAGAGAAAGCTAATACACTACATGCTTGGGGTTTTTTGGCGTAAGCGCCAGATGTAAAAGTACCATGAAATCGAAGATATTATTATGTTTTGTTAACATTTAAGTTAATCACTTAAAAGATAAAGGGAAGAATGACATTTTAACATAATTTAGCCGTTTATTAGTCTGTCGTTTGTACAAACTAGACAAAAAACGGGAAAAGAAGACACGTTTTCGGATAACTTTCTTATCGAGGAAATCTTCATTAAACATGTTTCCGCGTTAATTACTGAATAGGTTATATAGTCAAGCAACACATATCTGAAAACCAGCCTGATTTATATATTAGATTTGACAAAAAATGCGCTACAAAATAGCTTACATTTTGGATGCATCCCCTTAAGACGGAGTCCGTAAGTTTGGTCACGGAGGAGAAAAAGTCATAACCTTTTCTTCAACGACAGATAGAAACATCATTATCACAACACAACAAAACGGGGCTTAATCGCGTATAAATATGATTTATTTAATTACCTTTCGTTGGTAATTCTTCGACGTTTCGGATGTCGCGTTACGTCCATGGTCTCGAAGGAAACTGGAGTGGCGAAATCAACGTCTTCTAGCCGCGCGAGTTTTCTATGTACCCGCGCTTGATGTTTATTATTTATCTTTGTTTAGTTGTGTTGTAATAATGAGTGAAGATCGTGTAAGTTTAAATCAATGTTAAGATAAAAACATATACAAAAAATATATTTTTCGATTTAGTTACCTCCAAATAATTCTTCACAATCATTTTTTTTAAAATATCTTGATGTAGGTACCTATACAGACGTTTCATTTTTACAACTTCATAATATCATAATTGAGTACTTTTATATAATACCCAAGTTGACCCAGTAGCTAGATATTGATTTTATGCCTCCCCCCTAATATTAGTAATTTTTCAAATGAAGTAAAACTCTATGAAATAGTTATTTGTTATGCAAGGCTGCAAAGTTGTTATTTGGCGCGAGTGCTTCAATTAAAAGCTGAGCAAGCGTAGGAGGCTAAGATTGAGGTTCAAATATAGATTCCTGAGCGTAGCGAAGCTTTCAAGGCACGAGGCGCCAAATAATTTTGCAGCCGTGCGGAACACGCAACTTTCCACCTCACTAAAGCGAGGAAATGTGTGATGTAATAAAACTATGAAATATATTTAAAAAAACAAACGATTTTTTTCCATTTATAACTAGTAACAATGAACCTACGAAACACACTAATAATAGTTATAACATGACAAACAAATAAACATATTAGTAGTAGCTACATTACGGCGGAGATCAGTAAATAAGCCATGCGGGTCGAGTATGAGATACTGGACGGACCGAGTCGTAGGCTATAACATAATACGAGGCCAGAATTGCATTTACGGTCGAAGCATGTATAGTGTTTTTTCTCGAAAATGTAACTTATAAATATTTTAAAATAATATACTAAGCCTGCCTTAATACGCAAATATTTTTTTAACATGGACTTTGCGTTTAGTTATTTTCACGGTCTTATCATAGGAATCAAATTAAAAAAAAACGGACAGGCTATAGTTTTGAAACCAAGGTGTAGAGTTAGTACAATCAGGGCTTAGGGGCTTCAAGCCAGGAGAAGCCATGCTTTTTAAAATAAGGCGTAGGGTCAGTAAAGTCATCGGAGCTTGAGGGCTTGGCTTTTCCTGGGATCTGATAATTTTTTTACAGCGAATACGTTATGAGCTTGTGAGTCTTTGCCAATTTTACATGAAATGTTTTTGGTGGGATGTTTTGTTCTTTAAGTGTTAGATACTTACATACCGTCATGACGTTAAGATTTAATTGAACATGTTGGGCTGCGTATTTGCGGGAGTAAAAAAAATATTTTAATGTAATTGTATGGGAGGAATGCGTATTTATTTTGCCAAAATATTTTTTTTCTGTAGCTTTTTATTAGGAAATCAGCATTTTAAAGTACCTTTTCAAACAGAGTAGAGTGCAACAAAGCAGTTTTGCCGTTATGCTTTAGATTCGACAGGCTAGACTAGTAAATACATCAGATACTCGGTTTTGTAGTAATCGTAATTACCAGACATGACAACGACGATATTTACGATCAGGGCAAGGCCGTTCTGCTTGACTAATCGGTTAAATATTAACGGGCAAGGTCGGGTGAGTGTTCCGGTCTCTGCGATGATGCGATCCTACTATACAAGTATACAGATAAGATACTTGTAGGCAAATCCTTAAAAAAGCCGGTTTAAAAAAGGCACTTGTTCAAATTCTTTTTTTTTTTTTTTGCCTTATATTTATAACAATAAAAAGCTTTATATTATGTTAAAAATTAATCGGTGAACGCATAGAGTAGGTACCTATACATCTGGAAAAGTCGTTAATTTGTAGACAACTAAACGGATCGTCTTGAACAAAAGCTAAAAACACTCTCGTGAAGTCACCTTTCGATTAAAAAATAACTAAATCAGAATCGGTTTATCAGTTTAAGAGTTACGAGGCTACACAGATACACGTCAAACAGATTATTTCGTCTGGGGTCAAAGAATTACATAAATAAGGAGTTATTACTTGTTCGAGGTGACACCGAAATGTTTGGGAATTGGGTACTTTCCTGTAGTCAACATAAATGATGTCACACTTGCAGTTAAATGTTATTTCTAAAACGAGTAGAAAACATTCATGAATATTTAAAGCTTTTGGCGATTCTCAAATAATCAAAAACTAAAAATAAGGAGGCAATTTGACCGTATAGAATTATGACGTCATAAACCTTTTTTCCTTTGAACTTCATAATTTCTGACCGTTTTGACAGCTCATATATAAGAAATTATTTGACCTGTCAGTCAAGTACCCTATTCAATAAACTATTTGCAGGTAATACATAAATAATACAAGAGGAGGTCCTATAGTTCACGGAATGAAGCAGAAGAATGCTCGTTAGGCTCATTTCGAGGGCAAAGAAAAAAAATGGGTTATATAAATTAATGAGTTCATCTGAAAAAAAAAACAAATTCGAGGGTGATTATAATGAAAAAAATATATATATTTCGTTTAATTTGCAATTACTTCATTCGCGAATTTTTCAAGCCACCCCTCGTATCTTATTGTTTGTCGGAGTTTTCCCTTCGTAATCAATTTCATTTTTGCATTATTTCGAATTAGTAATTGAATCGGTAATTCCAATCTTTAGTAGATGTTGCCAAAATGGCTGATATTTATGATTACTTTGGTAGGCTTCCACGGCGGCTTCTTGCTCTGCGAAGTTCGGCCATCTCTGGTAACAGACCGTGTACAATCAGCGCAGTTCTGCGCCGTACAAGATAAGAGAATTGTGGCAACATGCCCTTTTTCAAACTACTGAAGCAACCAATTTTTTGGACACGCTACGTAAACGCACGACTGTCGTTGGCTTGACCTCGTCTTCGAAGACCCAACCTACCGATTAATGCTTTCTTTCATTGCAGGCTCATACAAATAAATCCACCGTTCATCAGTCATCACATCACCTAAGACGATATTATTTATGAATTTTGACATCGCTATCAAAATATATAAAAGAAGAAACTAACTGACTCACTGACTGACCGACCGACTGAAACTGTTTTTTTTTCCATTGCAGTAAACATAAATGTGTCACATATTTCGGCATTTCTTTTAAAAATACTTTGAAGTTTCTAACTATTTTTTTACTAGGGAATATTTTGTAGTTTTTTTTTTATTTTTTTGGGTTGTTGTTGCGTTTATTTAGGAATTCTCAAGAAGAACGATTTAAGTAGTAACATTTCTTAATATTTTTCATTCGTCTTTCGGGGGCACAACCGTGCCCTTAGACTTTTTCTGTTGTTTGTATGTACATTCTACGCTCCATTCCAAATTACAGCTTTCTAGGGCATCGGGGAGTATTTCAGTTTTACTATTTCCGTACCGAGACCTGCACCGATTTTAGGGGTAGGAGGATAAAAGTTACAGATTTCTTGATTTGACTATTTTTTGTATGTAAATCCTAGGCTCCATGAAAAATTTCAGCTTTCTAGGTCATCGGGAAGTACCCTAGAATTTTGATACGTGAGTGAGTGAGTAAGTGAATCAGTGACAAAATCGGCGTATTTTAGGTATCATGCCAATAGTGACAAGTGGAACGTGACACAGGAACGTAACACTTCGTCGATTTATAAGACGTTATCACGTCAAAAATCGTTCTATAATAGATTCGAAAATATAGGTAAATGAATTTGATTAAAGTATCCAAAAGTGTACGCTATTTGTATCAAAATGTAATTCAATAAATTTCACGTAAATAAAATACTATTTGAATCGTTGCCTCTTTCGGGGAGATGTTCTACCTACACCCACAGCAACCCCAAATTCTTTTGACTGTGTTTTCGTATCTATAAAGGTACAATTTTACATAAGTACAAAATCTGTACAAATAGCGTATTTTTTTTATGCTTTAATAAATACCATGACAGCTGGTAGGGTTGCTGGTGAGCATGACGCAGGTAATGATTTGTGACTTGTGAAGTTTATCACATAGAATAAAACAAAGACAACATTGCCTATCACAATTTGGCTTGGCACTTACACTTGGCAACCTACTGTACCATCCACAAATTATTTTAATTTAATTTAATATTCAAGTGATTTTTCAGCATCTTTTATTTCGTAGATATTTTTTTGAACGAGTGCCTGTTGATTTAATACTGACACTATTACTCACAAAAGGGGCCTTTTTAGCGTAGCCAAAATGGAAAAACGGAACCCTTATAGTTTCGTCATGGGCATCCATCCGTCCGTCCGTATGTCACAGGCATTTTACTCAAACACTACAAGATTTATATTGATGCTATTTGGAGTATAGGTGTATATGTGTGAGCTGCTACTTAATTTTATAGTTAAATAACAAAAAAAATGTACGGTGGCACTGCATACAATGTAACCGAAAGTGGAAAAAAAATATTTTGCAAATATCAATGTATGCCACATATTGCGACAGTCCTTTTAATAGTACATTACTGCAGACGCCGGGAAAGAAGGGCTTGCCGGATGAGTAGGTATAGACGGCCGACCGTAGAGGCCGGATAGTGATACGAAGCCGGCAAGCACTTTTCACGGCCAGAGGCATGTATAGTGCTTTTCTCAAACATATGCAATGCAATTAAAAAATAACACTACTCAAAAAACTACACGACAAAAGTTTTTTAAATTTTCCCTCCAATCTCACCATAATGTTTTTTTTTTAAAGAACTCGTCCGTATTTCTCGTGTGTAGTGTTCGAGTAGACCCTATTAGGGCCGTTATACACAACCTGATAATAAGAATCTTAATTTCTGTAATAAATAAAATAAATGCAGAGGATTTTAATTATTGTCTATGGTCTCTGGTGACTTTCGCATAGACAATATTTTAAATTCATTCATCAACATATGAACCATACAGATTTGTGTTTTTAATATCAGTTCGTGTGTAATAGGCATTACCGCGGATATTTTTGGTCCGATAACCATTCAGCTACTAGAAAAAAATAAAAAAATATAATTCAGCTGTTTAGCCTGTTCATGACACAGACGCCATTTTTACATTAAAAATAAGAAATATTTTTCTCAAACATGCAATGAAATGTCGCCATTAGGTACGTGCGTTAAAACAGGCTTCAATGTATCCCGTTTCGGGCGGAACAACCTGAGAGCACTGTAAAGGAATTACATACAAAATTGAAGGCCTAGGCCGGGAAGTATTTTTTTTTATTTTAATATAAACATGGCGCCTGTGTCATGGACAGGCTAAACAGCTGAATTATATTATTTATTATTTTCTAATATAATTTCTAAAATAATAATATAATATAGTAATTAATAAATAATAAACTATGTTCTAGTGGCTGAATGGTTATCGGACCAAAAATATCCGCGTTAATGCCTATTACACACGAACTGCTCTTAAGAAAACAAATCTGTATGGTTCATATGTTGATGAATAAATTTAAAATATAGTCTATACGTAAGTCACCAGAGACCATACACAATAATTAAAATCCTCTGCATTTATTTTATTTATTATAGAAATTAAGATTCTTATTATGAAGGTTGTGTATAACGCCCCTAATAGGGTCTACTCGAACACTACACTCGCGAAATACGGACGACTTCTTGGCTTAAAGGTCTAGATACCAGGCCATAAAATTCCTTAAAAAAAACGGACGACTTATGTAAAAAAACAAACATTATCGAGGGATTGAAAGGAAAATTTAAAACACTTTTGTCGTGTAGTTTTTTGAGTGGTGTTTTTTTTTATTTCATTGCATATGTTTGACAAAAGCAGTATACTTTGCCTCTGGCCGTGAAAAGTGCTTGCCGGCTCCGTATCACTATCCGTCTATACCTACTCACCCGGCAAGCCCTTGTTTCCCGGCGTCTGCAGTAATGTACTATTAAGCTTTCTAAAAAAAAAAATGATTCAGTGAATATTTTCGGAAATAATCGCTCCGAACATAGCAAAAATTTTACTCAAAAACTATGAAACGTATACTGATGAAATTTGGAACATAGGTGTCTTGTGTAAGCCGCTACTTAGTTTGATAGTTAAATACAAAGTATATATATTTCTAGGGGGGGCACTTTAACATGTAAACGAAAGTGAAAAAAATATTTTTCATGTAATATCAATGTGTGGTACATCATTCGAAAGATCTTTTAAAAATACTTAAACGTTTTGATTTGGTGAATATTTTCGGAAATATTCGCTCCGAAAGTAGCAAATATTGTGTCCTAATTTCTAAACGGTATGTTCTAAAAATATGAAAAAAATTATAAACATAAGCTTCATGTTTATAATTTTTTTAAGTACTTTCAACGAAAATTATTTTGAACATGGTCGAACATACCGTTTTTAAGTTATTGCCAAAAAGCTGCGCTTCTCAGCAAAAGGACGTAAGTGCCTGAGAGATACGCTCCTTTGCTAGTGTCTTTTATTTTCATATCGTATTTTTTTCATCTGTAGTGCATTTTTTGTATAAACGGCAGCGGAACCCTACATTGAGCACGGTCCGACATGCTCTTGGCCGTTTTTTTTTTTACCTATACCAAAATGACGCACCACCCTCAACCGTGTACGAGTACCTACCTGCATTCACATTCGTGCCCACTGCGCCGCCGCGTGATTGCAGTGCTCACAACAACGGCTGCTATTTATAAGTATACATATGGCGAATATGCCCTTTATTTTTCCTAATATAGAAGCTCACGATTTCGACCTCAGAACGACCAACTTATTTTTGCAGTCACTTTGGACGCCACTCGCACGGCGAAACTAAAATGAAAATACCGCCACTACACATCGGTGCGAGTCGAGACGATGGCGTGATACATCGCCGTCCTTAAAAATACGAGAAGGACTGCAACGCTTGTAGAATAACGTTAATGTATCTCGGCTTCCCTCGATTTACCCTAATCTGTAGCGCTAGCATAAGACCAAGTCTTGTCTCCAATTTCACTGTTAGCAAGATTAAGTTTGTAGCCACATACAATGCCAATTTACTAATTCCGTTGGCGCAAATAACTCTGTTACAGCATTTGATAATATATTCAAGAGAATCGTCAGTTTTGTTTTTAGAGAACTGCAAAGATAAGTTTGTAATGAGCCAAGAACCCACTGTTGTTTCAATATTTTCTAGGTAATTTATTATTTACTAGAATACCCGTAGGTACTTCGCATCGCAAGCTAAAAGGCTTAACCCTCTTTTATGCAGCGTAATTGGGTAAAAAGTATTCCCGAACCATCCTTATATGTTAAGACCTGTTCAGTTTTGACGCGAATGACACAATGAGGAAATAATATTCCGACAGAGAGATACCGTTATCAGTGCCTTATATTTTTAGTAGATCATGCATCGCGCTGTTTAAACTTTTTTTGGGACCATCGTTCCGTTAAAGTATAAATATTTAAAGACTAGAAGATGCCCGCAACTTAATTCGCGGAGGAGAAAAAGTCATAAACCTTCTTTTTTTCTTCAGCGTAGCCGGGTAAAAAGTATCCTATAACCATCTGGAGATACCCAGCTACCCGTGTACCAAAAATTGTTGAAATCTGTTTAGCCGATTTTGCCTGATGAAGCCACAACGACACATACAAATATACAAAAAATCCAAAAAAATAATTCGTTTTAGTGACCCCCAAATAGTCCGTTACAATCATCTTTTTCAAATATTTTCACACGTGTACAGTACAGACATTTCATTTTTACAACTTTATAATATTACTAGCTTCTGCCCGCGACTTTTTCCGCCTTAAATTCGTTTAGCGCGGATAAGAGTATTTTTCCGGGATAAAAAGTAGCCTATGTCCTTCCCAGGGACTCAAACTATCTCCATACCAAATTTCATCAAAATCAGTTCAGCAGTTTAAGCGTGAAGAGGTAACAGACAGACAGACACACTTTCGCATTTATAATATTAGTATGGATAGATATTACAATATATATAAAATACCGCCCAACCTTGTGTGCACCGCCGCCAGGCACCGAATTTTTTGGAGCCCAACTTGTTTTACAATATAGCCTTTAAGTGTCTTAAACGAAATAAATTATTTATTTACGTCCTTTTTAATGTAATTAGTTGCAAGTAAGCAGACGAGCCTCCTGAATGTGGACGTGTGCAACACAGGAGCCGTTCATAGATTGCGGACTTTAGGACAGGGACCACGGAGGGTATTAATTGGAATTAAAATAAGCATAATATATCAAAACTCAGGATTTCCGCTCAAGTTCCCAACTAACGGGCAACCAACAACTTTCCACGGGCAACCATTGTAATGAAAGCTTAATTTAAATTGACTCATTCATTGTGGAGAATCCTCATAACTATATCCAAACTGCTGCTCGGGATAAACCGACACAACTACAAATAATTTTATTCCGAAACACGCCGCTTTATCAAAGCAAATGAATATTTATCAAGCTTCGCTGTATCCCCAGTATTTCAGTCGGGTAGACCAAAGTCTACCTATTAAGGAAGGTTTACATCGGTAGAACTACCGGTACAAGTGTATTTACCCGGCTGTGCTACTGCAAAGATCGGGTTATATTATTTACAGTTTTATTTTTATACAATTTAACTTTGAGAGAACATTATTGAGGTCAAATGTAGGCATTTATTAAAAAGTTTCACCTTATTGCGTAGTAATAAGGATCAAAAGTGGATATATCTTTGTATTTGTCAGTAAATAAATTAATGAGCCTTTAGTGTATTCAATTTTGTTACCATAATTATATTAATAATTGATTTACGTATTGCTGATTCTCCTTCATAATTAACAAAATATATACTTTATATTCTGAGAAATATAATGTAAACTAGGTGATATATTAGGTTGTGGTATATCAATTCTTAAAATACTAACGCTTTTTATAATCAAAGGTTGAAATGCAAAAAAAAATAAAAAGTCATTCATGATTTTAACATCCCCATCCATTCACTTTTCTTTGTTTACAATTGTAACATTGTCCTCAGGTTGTCAAGACAACGTCAAGTTCAATACAAGCAATGTCAGTTAAAGTAAGGCTATGTGCACATCTACGAGTTACTTGTTACTTGAACCAAGCGACGGTGGCTGTTTTCGTGAACGCTACACTGAAAGCACGTTGCTCGATTTTGTTGAAAGCTTGTACATTTGTACAATACACAGCCTCATTTCATTGCAATAAAGAAACGTCTCATTGAAAATTAATCTTGACATTTCATTCCTAGCCAAACCTTTTTGTTGGAATAATTAAGAAAAAAAAATCTTGGCATTCAAGTGACACTAGTGAAATTGAAATGACATTTAATAAATAAGCATGAATTGATGCTGTTTACATGATAAATTGAAAATAATTTGGCTGCCACGGACTAATAACAGCGTAAAACGGGTATGAAAAAATAATTTATACTAATGAACAAATAATGAAATTTCAAGTAGTGTAAACAATGATGGAATCCTGAATGAATAAAGAAGTAACTTTGATTAAGTTCCAATAATTAACATAAAACAAGTATATATTCTATTCTTTGGACAAATAGTTTTGGTATTGCAACGTTCTCGTGTCGAGTGCCAGCCCAGAAAACCATCAGCGCGCGCAGGTCGGTGCATCGATTTTGTTCTCCAAGGTGGCGCCCTCTGTTCCCCGAAACCGAGGCTTTAATATTGACGCGCGTACGGTCTTGCCAACAGTAGGTATTACCGTCATAGTGGGCTTGCTTTCATCTGTCACGACGTAAACATTTAATATCACAGGACGTTACTTTTTGCGTCAACAGACATTGAAAAAGGTAAGATTTTATAATTGTTATACAATGAAAAAATTAAAAATATTCGACACACACTAGCAAAATTAAGACGCTTATCTCGACATGGCTATCAACTGGCATAAAGGGATGGTTTAAGTAAGTTATACACATACTGTATATCCCATCTTCATCATTCTTCTTCCCTAAAACGTTGTGAAATCGAATGTAAACCAAGTCGGTTAATTCGGTACCCACGTATCTATGGGAGCAGCTATCCAACCACTTTCACAAATTAATGCCTTGTTAGTTAACTAACAATATTTTATATCAATAGCTTTAATCTTAGTTTTAGTGTAAACATAATAAGTGAAGTGCATTAGTAACGTTTACAACTGTCTCGTCATATTTTGAATTTGTAACCGTTATAGGTTAAAAATTCGAAATATATTTTCGTTGTGCAATCAAATCGTCTTGTTTTTGTGTTTATTCTAGCAACTAATAAAATAAGAACACAGCTTATACATACCCTTGCGTTACTATTTCACGTAAGTACCTAAAAATAACTTAGCTTGGGTTAGCAAGTCCTTGAAATATTGTTGTTCACTTTTGTGTTTAATTAATATCAATGATGCTTACTCGACGAAAAGCCGCGGCGGCCCGTCAACAGGAGGTGGATAAACTTCAAATCACCTTATTGGAATTAAAAAACTCAAAGGAATTGTGTGCTCAATTGCTAAGTGAGAGAGAGGATAATGAGAAGGAAGTATTATTGGTACTTGACAGCAGAGATAAGTTGAAAAAGGAACTCTGTACACTAGAATGTGATTATAATAATTTAAATTGTGAGCGAGCCAAGCTTCAGGAGATGGTAGACAGGTTTACTGAGTGTAGCGCTGAGTATGAGCATGCCCTGAAGGAGATCAACACACTGGAGAGAGCGCTGCATGATGCCAACGAGCAGATTCTTGAGCTGGAGGAGGCCAAGCATGAGAGTGCAGCGGTTCATGCTCATAGCTTATTCGAAAACCTAGTCGGACCGGTCCCACAGTTGGTTACCGCTCCAATTGATAACCCTGTAATTGTTGTAGACTATGATACTTCCACCACAACAAAGTTAGTAAATTGCAGTGGTAAAAAACTAAAAAAATATGTCAAACTTAACAAGTGTATACAGAGAATAAAAAAGTTGTCAAAACAAAACAGGTTGTTTCTAAAGAAATTGAGATCTTGCAGTCAAAATGTAAATCTAGTGGATAAGTTAGATATGTATTCTGTACAGTTACAAAATAGTAGGTTAAAATATGAAACTGACACACAGACATTAAAGTTAAAAATTCAAAGCTTAGAGGATTCAATTAAATCATTAGACACAATTAATGAGAGCTCAAAAAAAGTTATTCATGAATACTCACTAGCCATGGATGATTTAATATTACAAATAAATTATAACTCAGAACGGTTTGAGTCCCTGACAAATAATCACTCCTGTTTATGTAAGCAGGCAAGTGGTAATTTGTCGACTAGTGTACTAGAACCATCCTCTCTGTGTGCCAGTTTGCCAGAAAAATCCAGTGAAAGTTCCTTCCACACCGCCCCAAGCACACCTAAACCTAAGGTTATCATGTACTGTGATGAGATGGGAAGTGGTATGGGCCCACTGTTAAACTCATACTTAAAGGGACATAGTGTAAGTAGCAATTGTTTGCCTTATAGTAGCCTTGACAATATTTCAAACCAAATTCTAAAAGACAGTAATATTAATTCCAAGACAACACTGCTTATTCTTTTGGGAAACAGGGGTAAAGTGAACAAGAATGATTTAATTAAATTTTATGAAACTTTGAACACAATTATAGTTCAGGAAATTATTATGTTCACTTTTCCCTATTGTAAACAATTGACAAAATCTGAAAATGATACAAGATATATTTTAAATACATCTTTATATAATCTTTGTACATATAGTAGTAAGTTTAGAATAGTAGACGCTAGCAAATATGTCAGTAATCATTATTTTTTGACAAAAGGTAAGTTTTACCTTTCCAATTATTGCAAACGACAAATAGTTTTGTCACTAGCCTATTTAGTTGACATTTCTACCAAGAATTTGGTACATAACTCTGCTTCTATTGAGCAGTCCGACATTAATGTTGTTATGTGTAATAATTTAAACTAAGTGATGAGACAATGGAGAAATCCTTTTCTGGCAATGAAAAGTATATCCACCTGGTTCATCAAAATATTCAGTGTATTAGAGGGAAAGATTTTCAGATTGAATTATTTTTAAATGCCTATAATATTGATATCTTATGTATAACTGAACACTGGCTAACTTGCAATGAGATAATGCCCCAATTCAATAATCACCAGGTGGGTAGTTCGTTCACAAGACTTAGTTCCATACATGGTGGGTCGTTAATTATATTAAATAGTCAATTGAAATTTAAGGAACGTAAGGACATTGTATCCTTGTCTGTTGAACGGACCATAGAATTAAGTGCAGTGGAATTAGAGCAATTTATTGTAGTTTGTGTGTATAGGCCGCCATTAAGTTATTTCGATGGTTTTCAAACTATTATGGAATATGTGCTTTTTAAGATATCGTGTACTCGTAAAAAAATACTTATTTGCGGCGATTTCAATGTAAATCTTTTGGAAGATTCAACACTAAGTATTAGATTGTTGAATCTATTCAAATCTTTTCGTTTAAGCCACGTATTTATGGAACCTACTAGGGTGACTGATACAAGCGCCACCTGTATTGATAACATTTTCACTGATATTTCTCCTTTTAAACAAAGTATAATCAGTAAATTAGAATCAGATCATTTAGGCCAATTAATGGAATTTGAGATATTAAGGGAAAATATAGTGAAAAAACAAATGACTTTTGTACCGGTAACCACAGACCGTGTGGAAAGAATGAAGCAACATTTGTTTCAGGCGCTACCCGCTCCCGTATTGCCTAACGCGTTTGACGCTCGCAATCGCAATCAAGTGTCATGATTTTGTATGGGCTATGACAGTTGATTCCGATACCAAGTGTCAAAATTTCGTTAGGCAATAACCCGCCGTTCTGTCTTATGAAATGAGTCCTAATCACATGTATGATTCATTCTTTACAACTTTTATGAAACATTATAATACAATATTTACTTCCAAATCGGTTGTGGCTGGCGGTGCACCAGTATTTAGCGAATGGGCTACTGCGGACTTACACAAACGTAGACAAGCACTGTATGCAATGTATAAGGAACGGCGGTTTAATACGAGTGATGAATTTAAAGAACATGTAAAGCAATATTCGAAACAATTCAAAATTGATTGTCATATTGCCAAACGTAATTATTTATCCCAGAAAATCAAAAATAGTTCTAATATTATCAAAACCACCTGGAAAGTGATTAATGCGGAGACTGGTAGATCAAGGCACGCAATTAGTGATCTAGAATTTAAAATTGATGGCAAAATTATAGATTCTAGTTTAGATGTAGCAACAGAATTTGAAAATATCTTCACCGATATACCAGTATCCACAACAAAGTGTTTAAATTCATCACCTTCGTCTGCCGTTTTGTTGTTAAAAGAAAACGTCCCAGAATGTAGTAAGGACTTTTATTTTGAACATGTCAGTCCTTCAGATGTAGTAAAGGCATTTAAATCAATTAATATCAAAAACTCCAATGACCTATGGGGGGTCTCAGTCCATGCTGTCAAATCCCTAATAGAAGTAATAGCGCCTGACTTGGCAGATATATTCAATAACAGTGTTGACTGCGGTGAGTTTCCTGATCTGATGAAACATAGCAAAATAACTCCTTCATTTAAATCAGGTAGTACCTCTGACCCCACTAACTTTAGACCAATATCTGTACTACCTACATTTAGTATTTTTTTTTAAAAGCTAATTCCTTATCAATTGTTAAAACATTTTAATTTGAATAATTTGATGCATAGTAAGCAATTCGGTTTTACGCGGGGTCGCTCGACATCCAACGCCGGAGTTGAGCTCGTAAAACACATTTTCGATGCCTGGGAGGAATCGCGAGATGCTTTAGGCATCTTCTGTGATTTATCTAAGGCCTTCGATTGCGTTATGCATGAGACACCGATCAGGAAGCTACACCACTACGGAGTTAAAGGATCAGCACTAAATTTATTAGAGTCTTATTTAAATGGTAGAATACAAAGGGTTGACGTGAATGGAAAGCGTTCACCGGGGTCATTAGTCTCTATGGGTGTGCCGCAGGGATCAATATTGGGACCTTTCCTGTTTCTTATCTATATAAACGACTTGCCACACCTCGTAAAGACCCACCATGAGATAGTTTTGTTTGTAGATGATACGTCTCTAATTTTCAAAGTCGTACGAAATCAACGATCCTACAATGACGTAAACAATGCTATCTGTGAAGTAGTAAATTGGTTTAATGTAAATAATTTATTGTTGAATGAGAAAAAGACTAAATGTGTTAAGTTAGTCACGAGTAACGTAAAACACGAGCAAGCGAGCGTTATGGTTAAAGATGAGGAACTGGAACTAGTTAATAGTACAGTCTTTGTCGGTATAACATTAGATTCTAAGCTCCAATGGGGTCCCCATATTGCTAATTTCTCGAATAGACTGAGTTCTGCAGCTTTTGCAGTAAGTAAGATTCGTCAATTAACAGACGTGATAACGGCTCGATTAGTGTATTTCAGTTATTTCCACAGTATTATGTCGTATGGAATCTTACTATGGGGCAGTGCTTCCGACATTAATACTACATTTGTTCTGCAGAAGCGGGCTGTTCGTGCGATATATAAAATGAACTATAGATACTCGCTTAGAGATAAGTTTAAGGACATTAATATAATGACAGTGCATTGTCAATACATTTATGAGAATATTATGTATGTACATAAAAATATTAC
This sequence comes from Hedya salicella, assembly GCA_905404275.2. NCBI lineage: Eukaryota > Metazoa > Arthropoda > Insecta > Lepidoptera > Tortricidae > Hedya > Hedya salicella. The sequence goes on from FR990096.1 coordinate 84,167,254, forward strand.
CGACTTTAAGAAGAACTGTGATATACATAATATTAATACTAGAAATAAGCATAAGCTCGCAGTGCCTGCTACTAGGCTCCATAAAATAAGGAGATCATTCATGGGTAACTTTGTGAGATTTTATAATAAACTTCCTAGCAGCATAACTGAGTTGTCTATTGGTAAATTCAAAAATATTGTGAAACGAAAATTATTTTCTATAGTTTATTATAGCACACAAGACTACATGAATGATGAAGCCGCGTGGGATTAATGTAAATTATAGCGTCATGTAGTTATATGAATAATTATTTTAACGAATACCTAAGGTATTATTATTATTTTAATCTTAATTGTTTTATATACTCTGACATTTAGAATTTTATTCTACACACATTCTAGATTATTTATTTTTTATTGACAATCCTTTAGGGATTTATCTTATTGATTATTTTAATTTTTAAAATGATGATTTTATCAATAATATTACACTTAAGTTCAATGATCTGATTAGGTTTTTCTGGGTTTCCCTTATCCTTGCAGCAAATGTTGGATCATATTTCTCCCAGCAAACATTCACTCTCATGTAACTGACATTTCGAAAGTGCTTGTAACTAGGCCTACTTGAATAAAGAATATTTTGATTTGATTTGATTTGATATAGCAACCACTTAAAGGGTTGAAAATTTGGAGCTCGTGGGTCTGCTAGAAGTCTTAGATTTTTGATGATCGGTGAATCAGTGAGTCAGTGAAAAAATTAAGGAACTAAAGTGCCTTACTTGAATTTGCAATACCCAATTCTAAATCTGCAATCTCAGTCTGAATAGGTATGTATGTATGTAAACACTTTATTGTACGTAGTAACCAGTTACAAATGCAATAAACTTAAAAGGTATAAGATATAAAGGCGAACTTATCTCTATTAGGGATCTCTTCCAGTTAACCTTTGAGCAAGTGAGTGAAGATATAAGGAAGATAGACAAAGTAACACCATGTACAAATTAGACATGTCTAAGATCGAGCGGCGGCGGCGTCTGTCAAAAAATTCGGCGGCGGCGGCGTATTTTCGGCGTGATATCGGTGTCAAGGTTAGGTAAATGAAAAAGCATATTGATTCGTATTTTGATTGAATTTGTGATCAGTTTCATGGCTGATATGGTATCATGAAAGATATAATAATAATGGAGTATATTATCAACAGTCGTAGGCAAACAAATTATTGATCAATACATTATTTCTAATATAATTAAATATTATAACCGTTAACCCTTAGGTGCATATGGTATCAAATATGATACCTTGTCTTTTCTCCGCCCAAAATTTTTAATTTTTTTTATCATCACGATCTTATGGCTGAATTTAGCTACCTTTGCTGCAATACTAGCAAAAGAAAAAAAACTGGCAACCATAGTGCAACCATTTTTTATACTAAATGTCAAAAGTTTGAATTGTTCGGTTACTTTTTGCAACAGTGAGATTTACAAGTTTGAATTTTTGTTTATCTGGTGAATCTCGTGACATTTTCAATCAGAAATTTTTTACAAAAAACATTGGAACTTATATTTATTTTACAGTATGTGCATTTTTGTGACATTAATATTCTTTTAATTTTTTTTTTGAGATTTTACTTGTTATCGAAAACGATACTCCATGCGATAACGACTTTTTTCGTGGTATCAAAAATGATATCCATGCAGTATGCTTCTTTTTTCTACTCGTACGGTTTATAATACTTTTTGAGTTTGCTTGTATTTTACTAATATTTTGCACGAAGTGTGAGTGTGTAAATAAGCTTTTAATTTTTGTACATCATCCTACGTCATAGAATATTAAAAGATATGGATAGAACAATTGTTAGCACAGTTAAAAGGTGGAGAAATATCGGAAGATAATGCGGAGTCTGACGGAGATTATGCTGAGTTTTATCCATCACTCAAAGAACTGCAAGCAGCTCTTGAGGAAGAGGAGGCAGAAGAAGCACTGACGGTTGTGACAGACGAAGAAAATTGAATAAAGGAACCTGATTTCACTGTGATTTTTAATAAATGAGGACACGCCATCTACAAGTACACAAGATCCGTTCATACCCATAAAAATACAAAACACTCGCTGGCGAAAAGCTTCTTTGCCATTTTGTGAACACCAAAATCAGTTTAATGGCGTCACCCACAAGATAAAATGAGTCTACAAACACCATATCATTTTTTTACAAAGTTAAAGTATTTTTTTAGTGCATACTCCATGGAGTATCAAATTTGATATAAGCATTTTTTTTTTATAAAAAATATATAAAAAAATACGACTTAATTTTTTTATTTTATTTTTTCCATCATTGAAGTGAAGTTTCCAAACACATATATTTTTTTTGCGAAAAAATATTATATCATGCACCTAAGGGTTAAATTACGACGTTATAAATATTAAATTACACATGAATGAATGAAACAAAAGAAATCAATACTTGATTTCTTTTGTTTTTTCTAAAATAATTTCAAAATTGCGTTAAAAATCAACAATTTTTATATGGAGAGCGATTTATAGAAGATTTTTATTCAATAAAAGAAAAAAGATACATAAAAACAAAACAGAAAAAAAGACTAATGAAAGATATAAACCAAACTTCATTATTATTTATTGGGACCTAAACGATTATTTACAAATGCCCTCTAAATCGCTGCTATAAGGCGGGCCGCGGTGCCGCGTTGGATGGCGATCCCTATCCGCTGAGAACGAGGCAGCCTTTTGGTCGCCCGAGTACCGGAAAAGCAAGTAGTTGAGTTTTTTAAGTAGTCTACTTGCTTCCGGTCCCCACGGCCCCAGGGTCTCTACGGTAAACGGCGCAAATACGTAACTGTCACTGCCTTTTGGTTGCCCGAGGACCAGAGAAGCGAGTAGTTGAGTTTTTTAAGCATTCTAATTGCTTCCAATCCCCACGGCCCCAGGGTCTCTATGGTAAACGGCGCAAGTACGTAACTGCCACTGAGGGATACGTAGTTGCACCGTTTTTCTAATTCGGCAGCCCTCAACGACGTCGTACCTAGGTGGGACGGCGCTAGGGTATCCACACAAGTGGCATCACAGGTTAGAGGCCGTCCCTGTTGCCAAGGCAAGACCCTCGTCTTTCCATCGGACCTCTTGCCATGTCGCTGGCACGTTGTCGCTGACCAGGGACCCGGCGGATCATGTCTTTGAGGCAGGCATAGCAGGATAGTCGACCGGCACTCTTGGGGCAAGCAAGGCCATGGCGTCCCATCCGATCGACCTATGCGCCACAGTGGCAGCGATGTGTTTCCACAGTGTTGGCCCCGAGATGAAGGCCTACTGTACATTTGAAACTGATTGGGTCCAGGAGGTCCCCGTAGTTGGCTGGGAGATAGGCGTGCAGCCAGTATCCTGGCTCCTTTTCTGAAATTGCTAGGATACTTGACATACTTGACTTAAATGTCCTATGTCCCCTGGATGGGGCAGAGGGCGTCCACAGTACGTCGCCATCCCGAACGGTCTTGAGCTTCGCGTTTTACTTCGCTTCAGGTCATTCCTATCGCCTTCGCTTCTGCAGTGATCGTCCGCCGCCAGGATTGCTTAGGGGGACCACGTCTCCACTTTCCTTGGGGATCCCAATCTAGGGCTTGCCTCGGTATGTGATCGGGGTGCCTTCGAAGCGTGTAGCCGATACAGTTCCACTTGCAGCGTTTGATCTGCTGGTCGATCGGGGTCTCACCACAGCGCATATTCTCAGGCCAGTATACACAGAGAATGCAGCGAAGACAGCGGTTGACGAAGACTTGGAGCCGGCGCGAGATGTCTTTAGTGACCTTCCACGTCTTACATCCGTACAGCAACACGGTTTTCACGTTGGACCGGAATATTTTGAGCTTAACTCTCCTAGTCAGTTTCCGCGATTGCCATACAGGACGGAGCTGTGCGAAGGTTGCCTTCCCCTTGGCCATTCTTGAAGCGATGTCCTCTTCAGTCCCACCTGTTTCCTACACTACACTACCGAGGTAGGTAAATTTGTGGACTCTCTCCACCCCCTCTATGCTGATGAGCAACAGTAAAGAGCTTGTCGCTCCGCACCTCATCTCCTGGGTCTTCCGGGTGTTAATTTTAAGTCCCGTTTCCAAAGCCTCTCGCCGTAGGTCGTCCAGTTTGGTTTGCATGTCGGCGCGTGTGTGGCTCAATTGGCATAGGTCATCGGCATAGTCCAAATCTTCCAGCACGTTGGACAGTCCCGACTCTATGCCACGGCGCTTGCTGTTGGTGGTGTTATGCATAATGCCATACAGGACGACAAGGAAGAGAAGAGGTGAAAGAAGACACCCCTGGCGTACTCCCGCATGGACTGGTCGGTATATCCTGCCGTCCTAGGCCGTCGTGAGTCACTCTACAAGAAAACTTCCCGTAGATGGCCTTACTTATATGAAAGATCTTCACGGGGACTCCAATTTCTCATCTCCTACTCCTAAAATAATTATTTTCTTAAAATCAAACTTAACTTGAAAATGAGAACATAGATAAAATCGAAATGTTTCACAGATTATGTATTTCTGTTGCCACTATAGCTAAAATAAATATTTAAGTGTGGTTTCCATACAACAAACGCGACATTTAGGGTATATCAGTCTGTAGCTCATGAATTATGATAGCCAGAAAGTTGAAATTTCCACAGATGAAAATGAAAAATTTAAATTAAAAATGTTTATTTTGGGTTTTTTACACGTTTTACAAATAGACAAGGTTGGAGCCTCCTACTAAGCATTGAATATGCTTGTGTCAGGAGACACCGCTCTTCCACAACAAGAATTGGTAGCAAACCATTTTAAAAAACGATTAATTAATTAAACTAATTATAAGTACCTGGTACTCGTATACATAAATTCAGATAAGACTATGTACAGTTTATTACATATATGTTTGTGTGCGTGTAGTATCTCGGTGTGCATGTGTATTTATCTATTTATTATTTTGTGTATTTATATTTACTTTAAGTGAGACAGGAGTAGTTCAGTCTCGTCATAGGTAAGGACTTTTATCCAAGTTATTAAAGCTTTTTTACAATTGTGAAACTGTAGTGTGTATACGAGTATGCTTATTTTATTATTTACACGGTTGTATAGGTATGCAGATTGGGTCGCAAATTGGCGACTAGCAAATTTAGATTTACATACAGGTATAGGGGCAACTTTATCTTTTCTCCGACGGGTTACGTTTGATGGATGGTAAGTGAGAATTTTGTGTAACCGTGCAACAGTATTTACAATATAAAGCTGCCTTATAGAAAGTAACTCACAATTTTTGTAAAGCTCGGTGGTAGGATACATGTAGGGTTTTGAGAAGATAACCTTTTTAGCAAACATCTCTGAGCTCTCTCGACTTCCAGAAATTTAGTTTTGGCGGCTCCGGCCCAGACAGGTATGCAGTACGACATAATTGATTGAGCTAAGGCGGTGTAGAGTTGCTTAAGAAGTTTATACGATGCTACTACGTGTTTCAGGCTCTATAAATCCAAATCAGTTTTCTTATGCGCCCATTAAGATGTTCCACATGTTCGTACCACGAGAGTCTTTGGTCTAGAATTATTCCAATGTACTTTGTCGAGGACACCTTATCAATAGTTGTACAATTGCAGTTCAAACCTGTATCGAGTTGGTTACAACTATGTAATTTTATTTTAAGGTTCGATGGAGGTTGCGTGCTCTCATACTTTGAAAAACATAAGTAATTTGTTTTAGCGGCATTAAGTGTTAGGAGATTTTGATTGAGCCAACTAGAAATCAATCCTAAGCCTTTCTCTGCCTTGTCAAAAACCGCTTCCCAAGATCGATCATTGAAGACGATTGCTGTGTCATCAGCGTATGAGAACACACTACCTCCATGTACAGTAAGATTAGTCAGATCGTTTACGTATGTTAAGAACAGCGTTGGTCCCAGCACACTACCCTGGGGTACTCCGTAGGCAATACGTTGTTCACAGCTGGTATAATTGCCTATCCTTACTTTTTGAGTACGATTTTGCAGGTAGCTATTAAAGAGGTCCAACGGCTTCCCTCTTATGCCCAAACGTTCCAGTTTGCAAATAAGAGTGGGGAGAGAGACTGTGTCAAATGCCTTCCGTAAATCCAAGATAATTGCGAAACAGTTTTGCCCTTTGTCTACTTGTATAGAAATTTCTTTAGTAAGGGCTAGTACGGCATCTTCCGTGGATTTCCCTTGCCTAAAGCCAAATTGCTTTTCAGAAAGAATGCCAAATTTGTTAAGATAATTTAATAGACGAAGGTTTATTATTTTCTCCACAATTTTCAATATTGCTGGTAGAACAGAAATTGGTCTGTAGTTGTTGACATCGTCCCTCTCGCCACCCTTGTACACTGGTGTTACAATTGCCTGTTTGAGTAAGTCAGGAAGAACTCCGTTGGCAAAGCAAAGATTAATTAGTTTATTAATAATTGGGACAATAACGTGTCTAGCCAGTTTTAAAAAAATTGTAGGAATACCGTCCCAGCCAGGAGCACTATCGCTTTTAAGACTTGATAGGATGCGGTCAACTTCACCAGAATCTGTTTCAAGAAGGACAAATGAAGAGGGGTTACAGGTTGGTGGGATAGCTTCAGCTAGCTTTTTGCCTACATCTGCAAAGAAATTATTGACATCATTTACAGCAATAATCGGAGAAGATGTAGTATTAAGTAATTCTGTAGCATTATTGTTTTTGGGTTTGTAATGCGTAATCTTCTTTATGGTATTCACATGGCCTTGGAATTTTTAGCAGATTTTTCTAATTGTTCTCTCTCATATTTTATTTTTAATTTCCGAATGAGATTGTTGCAGAAGTTACGATATCTTCTGTATGTGACCTTCAGAATCTCATTGTCAGGATCTGAGCGTGTTTTTAGTTTCATTTGATCTCTATTTCTTATGCATCTAAGTATCCCCGGTGTAATCCAGGGTTTAATTATCCGTTGATTTTTTGGAATTTTTTTAACTTCTTTACTATGTTCTACAGATTCAACAATGTATTTTATTAACTTTTTTTATTATGAATTGGGGGTTGCAGCTAAATAAGAGTGGATCTAAATTTTTTTCTGATAATTTTAAAAGAGCTTCAGAGTAGTTAAATCGTTTGATATTTACGGGATTCGATTCCTTTATACTATTCGTGAGAGCTAAAAAGATCATGAGGTGGTCAGTTATGGAGGTGTTAAGAACAGCAATATATGGTGTGATTTTTCTTCTTTTACTCTTTATCATAAAGTGATCTAAACAGCTATTTTCTCTGGTCGGTAGAGTGTGACCTGGTAGGTAACCATACGAGGATAACATGTTTAGATAGTTATTTCTATTTGTCCTGTCATAGGGTGGTTCTTGAGGACGCGAAATAAGGTTAATATTAATATCCCCAGTTATAATTATATTTGCATGCGTTTTTATGGTTTCCAAGTGCGCGGAGCGAGAATTAATTAATGTTGAAGCACAGATGATTTACTAAAAATAAAATAAAATACATATTTAAGTTTGGCTCCGATACAACAAGGTAGAGTCTATTTTGTACGAAACCCTCGGTGCGCAAGTCCGACTTTCACTTGGTCGGTTTGTCTTTGTTAACGAGATTATTATCCATATAGCAAATAGGTGATATATAATGTACAGGTTGCATTATTTGCATGAGCATAAATATAAAGTACTGAATGAAGGCCACGCCGATTTCGGCGGCGTGGCAAAAACGGCGGGGGCGGCGGCGCGCCGTTTTAAAATACGTTTTAAAATACTAAACGAAACACATTTATATCAATAAAAAATATAATTAAATAAATAAATACAAGTATATCTATATAATATATAACTAAATAAAATAGAACAATAATATTCAATAAATATAAATCGTATTCAACGATTTCACAAGTCACTGGAAAGCCACAACTTATTCAATTTACTCTTTAGTGATGCTCAGACTGCGACCAGAGGAGAACCTGTGACTGTCTGAAAGATAACGGCAGCTCGTTCCACAACTTAACCGCGTGCACCGTGTGTAGACCTGGAATATGTTCGAATCTTGTTAGGTGGTATGGCAAGTGTCAGGTTGGTGCTTGACCGCAAGCGATGTCCACTGCGAACAGCCATATAACTAAATCTCTCGGAGAGGTAAGGAGAAGCCGAATTAAAATGTATTTTAGAGCAATGACAGGATATGTACGTCTCTGCGCCGGCGGACCGGCAACCATCCGAGCTGTGCGCTATAATTTGAAACATGGTCATACTTCCGCAGACCAAATACGTACCTGATACAGACATTTTGTAAACGCTCAAGCCTATCAAGTAGCTCTTCTCTAAGATCCAGAAACGCAATGTCACTGCAATCTAAGAGATGTAGTAAGAGAGATCGAGCCAGAGCGATCTTGGTAGGAAGAGGGAGAAAATTCTGCAGACGCCTCAGGGAATGAAGAGATGTAAAGAGCTTCTGACTGACTCCAGCAATATGAGCCGACCAAGAGAGTGTCTGATCTAAGGTGATACCCAAATCCCTAACAGTAGAGGAAAAAGGAATAGAAGTTTTTTCAAAAGCAATCTCGGGAACCACCATATCAGACAGCTTGGCTAAGTATAATGGGAGCTAACAATGACAATTGCCTGCGATTTCTTTGCATTTACTTTCAGACCGAAATTACATGCCGAGAAATTTTCAATATTAGCCGCTGCATTGACCTGTAGATTTATTTATTTATTTATTTATTTATTTATTCAATTTAATTACACAGTATTACAGAAACCAAGACACTGTGGAATTACAAATATAACATAACGTACAGACATAATCAAAATAAAAATACATTATAAAAAACAATGGACACTTACATAACTGAGGACAGCCGGACATCCATCCTCTCACAGAACCTTAAACATTCGTCACACCATGCTCCTCTGCTCGTCACACCATGCTCCACCAGATCATCTGCGTATAGGTTATAAGATGACTTCAGGGTTTCAGTGATACCGTTAATAAAAATAGAGAAGAGAAGAGGAGGGAGCACCCCTCTCTGAGGGAGATCGCACCACTCGGACAATTTGTCGTCAATCTTAATCCTCTGGCACCGCCCAAAGAGGTAATTGCGAAACCAATATAAAGCATTCTGAGAAACAATTAGAGTTTGGAGTATACCCAGAAGAATATCTAAATCGACCGTGTTAAAAGCGCTGCTAAAATCTAGAATTACAAGGATGGTGAGCGTTTAGTTTTCAATATAAGTCCTTCTTCACCCATAGACATTATTTTGTTATCGATCCACATTTTTGATGGAGCTTGTTGCGGATAACATGGAATTGGTGTGTTTTATGACGAAGCTTGTTGCTGATTAGATTTTGTTTTCCACTAGAGCCTGCGTTGCGAATAAATAATAATGTTAATACCAATAAATGTGTTTAGCCATTTATAAAAGTTATTAGTTTCAATATTAAAACAAATGTCATCAGTGACTTTAACTAGAGCGGTGACTGTGCTATGCCCGGGGCGGAATCCAAATAGAAAAGCATTAAACTGCGCATGTCTGTTTAGGTGGTATAGGAGAAGACGATTAAAAAAGTGTTCAATAATTTTTGACAAGACTAGGAGTATTGAAATGGGGCGATATTGTGAAAAACAGCAAGGGTTGAGGGTTTTAGAGAGTGGAATGACTTGAGCATTCTTCCAAGCGGAAGGAAATGTACTAGAGGAAAAGGAGAAATTGGTAATATCGGATGGGAGCAATGAATTCCGCTACGAGCATAAGCATATCCACACTGAGGCTATCCTCACCAACGGCCTTCGTTTTATTAGATTTGAGAAAGACAAGAATTTCTTGCGGAGAAATAGGCCCAAGCTCAAAGGGAGGAGTGTCAGGGTGTATGGCATTGGCAAGAACAGATAGAGTTGAATTTTTAATTGAAGGATCAATAATGACCGGAGAGTTACAGAAGTGTTTATTAATAGCGTGTAAGTCAAGGACGCCGGAAGAACATTGTTGAGTTTTGCCCACCCCGAGTGACTTGAGAAATTTCCACAATTTGGCAGGGGGACATTCCTCGATGGATTTATGAATGTCGCGTCGCTTAGCGTCCCTACAGACCTTATTGCAGCGGTTCTACAGCGTAACGTAATTCTGTTGGTTTTCGTTGGAAGAATCGTGTCGTAATTTTACACGTGCTCGATCTCTTTTGGCCATAAGAAGTTTGATTCCTTCCGAAAGCCGATGGAGTAGGGAAATTTTACACTCGCGTCGGCTTCAGTGATGCATGTAATGTAAGTATTCCTTGCAATGGCCTAAAGTACCCCAGGCACTGTATTACTTGTATTATTACAGTATAATACGACTTTCTAAATATATTACCTAGGTTACGCTTAAATATACAATTAGTGTACAATTCTGTAACATTAAAATAAAATTTTATTTAACTTCACCAAAGGCATTCTTAAAGAGGCAATGTCGAGACGTCTACGTAGGTATTTAATATTTAAGTATGTACCTGTGTCAGGAGGAAACAACATGAATTGTTTTTCTTTTACAACGTGAATCATTGAAACGTTGACTTATTTTATTGTGACTAGCTACTTTGTGCTTTAATAATATTTTTTATAATTTCAAATCCTATTTGGTTTATTTTTTATTGAACAACATTCGTGAAATATTTTCACAGAGCTTCTTATTCTTGAACCGTAAAAGAAAAAGTGTTTTTTACATATACTATATTTACTGTAGCAGCTATAATAAAGCTGATGTTAATTAAGGTCTCTGTCTAACTTACTATGTGCTCGCCGAGAAATTTGCATGAGAAATATTGCAGGTAAAAGGATGAAACTAGTGTTGATTGTACGCTATAAACGGCCGTATCTATGAAAATCCATTGTTAGCAGAACCCTACTTCTAAGCAAAATGTACACGGTGTTCGATCATTTTATATTGGTTACTGACATAGACAGACAGACAAACATTTATACTGTTTTTAGTATTTGTTGCCATAGCGCCAAAAATACGTCTTCTGTGAAAATTTCAACTGTCTAACTAATAACGGTTCATTAGATACAGACAAGCAATAGACAGACAGACATCTGGACGGACGGACAGCCGAGTTTTAGTTATAGGGTCCCGTTTTACCATTTGTGTACGGAACCCTAAAAACTAAATCATAATCGGTCCACCCGTTCAAGCTTCGTAGCCCTGACACATAAATCCAGATACACACGTCAAACTTTTATAACACTCCTCTTTTTTCGTTGGGGGTTAAAAAGTCGAGTTACGTGCAGCGGCGTATTTACCCTAGGGCCATCCGGGCCATGGCCTGGGGCGCCAATGCGCCGGGGCCGGCGTGGCCGCCCCTGGGCGTTTGCATTTTGTTTTAGTATTAGTGTCATTCAACCAACTTTTACTTCTCACTTTTTAATTTTTAGGGTTCCGTAGCCAAAATGGCATCTTCGTATAAATATGCATTTTACTCAAAATATAATGAAATTTGGAGTATAAGTGTCTTGTATAAGCCGCTACTAACTTTGATCTAATCTTGGATTTGAATATTTTCGGAATTAATTGCTCCAAAAGTAGCATAAATTGTGTTGGCCGGTTTTTTCTTGTCAATTAAATATGAAATTAACATGACCAAAAAACAAGAACTAGTAAGTCTAAATGACTTCTATATCGAAAACACGCTTTTAAGTGCAAAAACCTACGGAGCTCTCTATACAAAAAAAACGGCCAACAGCATGTCGGACCATGCTCAGTGTAGGGTTCCGCAGCCGTTCATACAAAAAAATACAAAAATACGATATGAAAAAGTGGACTAGTAAAAGAGCGTATCTCCATGGCATTTGAGTCTTTTTGCTGAGAAGCGCAGTTTTTCGGCAATAACTCAAAAACGTGATATTCGATCATGTTCAAAACAATTTTCGTTGAAAGAATTTATTTACTTATATATTTGTAATTTTTTTCATATTTTCCGAACATATTGTTTAGAAAATAGAGGGGAGTTTGCTACTTACGGACCGACTTTTTCCGAACATATTCACTAAAATCAACTTTGGTTTTTAGAAACCTAATAATCTTTTATCTGCCACACATTGATATTTGATGAAAAAAAATCAGTTTCGGTTACACATTAATCATATTATGCGCCCCATAAAAATATTTTTTTTATTATTTAAGTATCAAACTAAGTAGCGGCTTATACATATAAGACATATAAACTCCAAATTTCATCAACAGGCATCGCGTAGTTTTTGAGTAAAATGCCTGTGACATACGGACGGACAGACGGACATGACGGAACTATAGGGTTCCGTTTTGCCATTTTCACTACGGAACTCTAAAAAGAGACCTGAAAGCATTTCCATTCACGGAAATTGCGTAACGCATCTTTTTGTGCACTGAAGTGACAAACTGCAGAGGTGCAGAGCAGAAAGATCATTTTCGGTTCTGAAAAGAGTTAAAAATTATCTTCGCTAACGGACGACTAAACAACACGAGAAGAACGTTTAAAAAGTTTAGCGATTCTCAATATTGAAGCCGATTTAACAAAACAACTATGTAAAGAGATCATCATTAATGACTTCGTAAATAAATTTGCACACCGCCAAAAAATGTACACGTTATTAAAAAATAATAAAAAAATAAAAAAAATCCTTGATTTTTGGGGCGGCGAAACTTATTGGCCCGGGCGCCAAATTTCAAAATACGCCCCTGGTTACGTGTAAGATAGCCCTTTTAATATGACAAGGCTCACAAACAAGACTTGATTCAATACTTTAGTACTATTTAAAATAAGATTTCTAAGGGGGCATTCCACGAGAATGTCGCGTACAAGGCAACAATCTTTTGATACTTTTAACAATGCTTGGAAGCCGAGTTTTGGTATGATAATATTATATAAGTTCACTTCTGCATTGGCTGTATCCTTAATGGTTTTATATATTGTGATAAGGTAGCTGCCATAGCCGTCCGCGTCCGACGACGCTATACATACGTCTGCTGGAATGCCCTTTGAATGTGTCTCACAAAGAGCTTTACATTAAGTCATGAGTCTATTTTCTGCGTTTAAGTCCTTTGATGTCGTGCATAAACTGTTTTTTTTTTAAAGTCTTCGTTTTCACCAAGCACCATATTATTTGAATTCACGGTACTGAGATATAGCTCCAGAAAGATTATTTTATAACACCGGGTAAAGCGGCACGTCAGTTGGAAGATTTATAGGGTTGCATTGCATAGTCGACAGTAATCGTATTCCAGACATTATGTATAATGGCAACGGCACAACACGTCGATCGTCGATTTTGTTGTCTAGGCATACAGGTAAGTCATCTACTGCATAAAAGTAATCGTTTCAACGTGAAATAACAAAGATAAAACGGTTGCAATGGATTTCAAATTCCGATACTTGTTGAATTTTAATGTGATAATAACACTATGAGCTGGAAAATATCGTTGTCAAGTGAGTAAAAGCTTGTATTACCAAGATTGTAGTACCTCTCTGAATCCATGTTGGCTTTAATGGGGATCCAGGGTTTAGGAGCTTGAGGTTCTGTAACAAGGGAAAATATTTTTATTAATAGGTGAGCATTAATACGAGTACAGACAGACGAATAGCATTGGTGCTGTTCTAAGCCGGCGCGCAGAGCACCAGAGGATATCCTTTTATCTTTCGTATATTTTTAACCGACTTCAAAAAAGGAGGGGGTTCTCAATTCGGTTGTATGTTTTATCTTATCCATTTTCCGTTTAGAGTATTTTAACTCAAAACTGGCTTTGCTTTATTATCTATCAAATACTTTTCTCAAACATGCAAGGAGTAGTAACGTTGTGCTCCTTATAATAGGCTCGAGGCCTCACAGTCTCACGTTTCGGGAGCGGAGAGACGAGAGGCACATAATGAAATTTCATACAAAGAAGGATTCGAAGGATGAGCGCCGCCGCGTGCCGGGATCCCCGCGCTGCAAGTGCGGCGGCGTGAACAACGGAGACCTATATGTATAAATTACATTTTTATAAATGTTTTATGAAAAAGTTAAAAAAAAAATCTGTATGACATTCTATTTCATCGTATGTTGTTGATTTTATGACTATCACAGGCATTTTCCAAAACTACAAGATGTATGTTGATGAAAGTTAGAAGATAGGAGTCTTGTATAAACTGCTTCTTAGTTTAATAGATAAATATCAAAAGTCAATATTTATAACAATAATAATCATTTATTTCAGATGATTGCATTCATATTTTTTTTAGTAAAATGACTTATACTATGTAAGTTTAATAAAATGAAGTTTAACTGAATTAAATTGATTTAACTGAATTTAACTAAATTAAAAAATAACCTAAACTAAATTAAAATAAATCACATTAAATTAAATTACAATTAATTAAATTACATTCAATGAATTTACATTAAATTAAATTACATTCCATGAAATTACATTAAATTAAATTACATTAAATTAAATTGAATGCTTCCCCGCTTAAAGTTTCGCACTGTCACTAATGCAAAGAGAGCGAAGGTCGATGTTAAGAGTTCCGTTTCTAAGAAGTTAATCAAAAGACGCGTTTACCCCATAGACGTAATTTATCCCAGTTGACCCGAGCTACCAACTTATTTTTTAAATTCAAAAAACATTTTTCTGTTCTTGTACTTCTTTCTGCCATTTAAATGGTTACCAACTCTAATATAAACACATACATTACTTAAGACTTGCAAAACTCTATAGTTTTCAAATCATGACATGTTTTCATCACTGGCAAGTATACGCGAATTTAAAAAATAAGAAATCCATAGATTTTGATTGTCAGCTCGCTTTTTAATTTTCTTCATGGCGCTAAATTTTATTCATCTTGAAGTTGTTGGTTGTTGTCTTGTTATAAACTGTTGAAAGTGAGAAAAATGTATCTAATTGTACTTACTACCAAAGAAATTTGTGTCATGGCGCAAGAAGTATCAAACAATTTGCTGCTAGAAAAATATTGGCGCAAATATAAATATTTAGACTTTTTGTGTTTTGTTAAAAAGTACTTAGGGGTCATTCATTAATAACGTAGGGATCCCTGGGGGGAAGGGGTTCGAAACATCTGTTGTAATTAATGAATGACCCCTTAGTTGTAGAAAACCTATTGTATATAGACTTTTGTTTTAAACTGAGCTAATCGGCTTAAATAATACAGTGGCCGATTCGCTCAGTTTAAAAACCAAAGACTATATACAACGTTGTATAATTCGCGCAAAAACGCTCGTGGCGTCTTTCTTTGCGATACTCGCTATTGTCCTTGCGTAATTAGTTATCGGCCCCTTAGTCGTAGAAAAACTACTGTATGCAACGTTGTATAATCGTGTCAATAAACACTCGTGGCGTCTTTACTTGCGATGCTCGCCGAGGCTCGCATCGCAACCCACGCCACTCGCCTTCTTTGACCCCTATTATACAACAGTTGCATAAAATACTATTGAACAACCCGGTTGCGTTTAAATTTGCACTTAAACTTGCACGTTTGTTAAATTGAATTAACTTGCTATAAATTATATAATTCATTATGTTATTATTAGGGCCAACCAAAGCCTAAGGATAGGACTGTCAAATTGGTTTGCCATTACCTTCGAAATACTGTAGAGTGTACGGGGTAGTGTACACGGCTCAACAGAGATGCAATACACTTCCACCTGATGGCATGAAAATCATTAGTACGTTCGGCAGCAAACATCCCCGAAACGCTGCTGTAGCGCGGCAATCCCATCAGCGTTGTACAATTTTTGACTATAGTTGACCCATAGGCTGCTCGTGTATAATATACTTGACATTAAAAAATATGAAAAAAATTACGGGATCCTATTACTCGGCTGTCCGTCCGTCTGTCTGTCTATCTCTCTGTCTGCCATTCCGTCTGCAGCCAGGGCCTGTATCTCATGAACCATACTAGTAAGATAGTTCAAATTGTCATAGATGATGTATTTCTGTTGCCGCTATAACAGCAAATACTAAAAACAGGATAATTTTATGTCTGTCTGTCTATGTCAGTAACCAATATAAAATGAACGAACATCGCGTACATTTTGCTTAGAAGTAGGGCTCTGCTAACACTGGATTTTCATAGGGCAGTTTGTAGCGTATATTTTGTAGGGGCTTGTCGGGTTTTAGGGTTGGGGCAAAAATGGTAAAAAAGGAGCCCTTATGGTGCGACTTTGTCTGTCTTTTTTAACCGACTATTAGAGCGCCATATCTCAAAAACTAGTTATGCTATCTATTTTAAATTTGGAATATTTATAAACATCGTCAGCTCACATGTATTGCAAACGGATTATTTTAAAAAATACTTTTATTTTCTAAAAAAACGACGTATATAAGGGGGCGCTAAAATTAAAAGTCTAGCTACTAGGTCAAGTAGGGTATAAGAAAAGGGCTTGATCTGTAAATTTTTTAACTTTTTTTTTTTTAGTTAGTAAAATGTGAAAAAAAAACACTATTCCCTTTGTCTCCGAAGTATACAGACCGTAAATTTTGAAATTTTCACAATTTGTATATATAAACAAAAATATTGCACGAAAATTATAACCATGAATCTAAGCTAGCTTTTTTTAAAATTTTTAATAAACCTATTTGGAAAACCCGGTTGCGTTAAGTTTGCACCTCATTTGTATTCAATGCCATAGATATCAGGTGCAAACTTAACTCAAACGGAAATGGGTAATATAATAATGTTAGGGTAAGTGAAAGTTTGTACAGAACCCTCGGTGCGCGAGTCCGACTCACACTTGGCCGGTTTTTACTTATTTCATTGCGTGTATGAGAAAAGCACTACATACATAGCACCACGTACCTCAATGTGAACAAGAATTGTCAGCCTCGTACCCCTATCCGTACTATACCTACTTGGCTGGCAATCTTTATTTTCCCCGCATCTGTAGTAATGTACTATTGCATACAGTAAAGCCAATGGCTGAGAGAACTTCGTCCTTATTGGATGTATTATTTTAGCACCCGGTGGTAATAATAGGGTACCTCCTTTTGGTAGTGAAACAATAAATAATGAAATTAGACAATCAATACACTATGTATGAATTAAACATAGGGAAGGAGAGAGCGGTTATATCGTACCACTTTTTACTCATACGTGGTTATTTTATTTGTGAAAGTACTTACATATATGGCTGATAGTGCATATAAAAAAGTTCAGTATTCTGGCTTCTTTAAATTGCAAGATAAGCATTCTGGGATTAAATAAACATCGTCAAAATTGACATTTTCAAAAAACTTTTCCACTGTCAGGATATAAATCGCATCTATGAAGCATTACGCATATAAACTGTTTAATTTCGCTATTAATACAAATTATTTATTGCCAAACATTTAAATTTATCTGGTACAATCCAGAAATATCTGGTCGTTTAAATCGTACCTATGCCAGTCAGCAATAAATAGTAGGGGAAACCTGTACAAAACGGTATACCGGGATAAACCAACTTTTAAACATAGTCAATCATACCAATTTTCGAATCGAAACCCTTGGGACACAACCGTATGGGATAAAACCGTATCACATACGTAATGACCCGGAATCTTTAAGTTCATATAAATACCTATTAAGCATGTTTTATTGATTTAATAACCGTAAAATGACGCGTACATATAAAATGACAACTAAGAGGCAACAATGGGACTCGGAAAACATGAAAAAGGCTATAAAAGCAATGTCTGAGGAGAATATGGAACAGGCCGAAAAAATGAAGCCTGGGTACAATGCCTGGGCTGTAAGAACTGGGCTCATGAGGGTTGCACAGTATTTGACCCGCAGGAGTTGAACAATTTTTAGTGTATGAATGAATATGGGTCAACACCGTATACATTATACGGTTTTGTGCAGGTATCGGGACAAAACCGGAAAAATTACCCCTTCAAAATTTCCACTTTTTTTTTGCCATAAATTACGATTACTGTTCTTTAATTTTTTTTTGTATGGCCAATTAGTGTACCTAATTGAAAATTATTATTTCATCTAGTTGTGTTTTTATTTAATTTTTTTACAGATTTTAATCCTTAGCGTTACGGTTTTACCCCGGTCTCCCCTACAGTCGCGGAATGAAAAGGTTCTAGTGTTGTGAATTTAAGCTTCGAGGCGTAAACTATAAGATCCGAGTCGCGACTGCTGAGTCTAGAAACCTCGAACCTTAAAGCCTCGAGCGTAAGCGTATAAGCCTCAAATTAATAAGTTTTCGTTGCTGCTTAGGATCACAGAAACCTGGAGTCTTTAGGCCTCAAGCTTTAAAGCCTCTTAAGCTTGTAAGGTTTAAGTCTAAAAGGTCGAGAGCATTTAAAAGTCTTAAAAGCTTTAAAAAATTTAGATGAATCTATGCCATATTTGATATATATATGATAGTTATACAGGGTGCCTGTGAAGAACCTGAGATATTTTAACAGCGTAATCCCGAGATTATTAGAAGTAAAAATATTACATCAATTATTGTGAAATACCTAGGGAAAAAAAGAAAAAGGTAATTCGGACGTTATCGCATTTCTGTTTGTAAAATATCAATTAGAGTGGATAAACAATACCTCTAAACGTAAGGTTAAAGATTTTTTATTCGGCTGCAGATCAATTTTATGAGTCTAGAACGCTCATTGTTTGAGCTCTTAACGCTTGACTCAGGCCTTCGAGGTTCGGGGGCTTGAGGTTTCAATAGGCCCGA
Source organism: Hedya salicella (assembly GCA_905404275.2). Taxonomy (NCBI): domain Eukaryota; kingdom Metazoa; phylum Arthropoda; class Insecta; order Lepidoptera; family Tortricidae; genus Hedya; species Hedya salicella. The sequence goes on from FR990096.1 coordinate 84,185,912, forward strand.
GTTTTTAAAGCTTATAAGCTCTCTATGAAGCAGGAGTCGTAAAGACTTACTCTTAAGAGCTCATAAAAAGCTTGAGTCGTTAAGGTTCTGAACCGTTTTTGAGCTCGAACCTTAAACGCTTAAGTCTTGAAAGCTTGAACCTTCAAGGTTTGTGAGTCTTTAAGGTTTGAAACTCTTCAAGACTAGTTGTTTAACAACACTAAAAGGTTCGTCACTTTTAAACCTTAATATCATCACATAGAATCGAAGAGTGGCAAACCTTTTCATTGCTCGACTATACGATTTAAACGACCCGTATTTTTTTAAATAACCAATATAAAAATAATTAAACATATAATTTGGCAATTTATAAGAACCACCCAATAAACCCATTTATATTTATAGTTAAATACTATTTTCTCAAACATGCAATGAAATGTCGTCATTACGTGCGTTCAAACAGGCTTCAAAGTATCACGTTTCGGGTGAAACAACTTGAAAGAACTGTAAAGGATTATCATACAAAATTAAACGTATTTTTTTGTGAACACGGTTTCTGTGTTCATGGACTAGCTAAACAGCTGAATTATATTTTTTAGTGGCTGAATGGCTATTAGCCCAAAACTATCTCCATTAATGCAAAGTTATTTTATTTATTATACAAATTAATATTATTATTGTATAATGTTCCTAATCGGGTCTATTCGAACGTTACACACTCGAAATACGGACGACTTCCGTAAAAAAAACCTTATGGAGGAAAAAATGAAAAAACTTTGGTCGTGTAGTTTTTGAGTGGTGTATTTTTTTATCTCAAAATGTATAAATACGAATTCAAAAGATTTTTTGCGAGGAATAGATTTTTTGTTTCAGTTATTCGATCTACACGGAGGCATGCAAATATTTAACACACTAAATTATATTAATAATCAATAATATTAATTTCCAGTAATCAATAATAATAGCAATGTTTGACGACCGGTTTGGCTCAGCGGGAGTAACGTTGCTAAGGTCCTGGGTTCAAATCCCGGTAAGGGCCAATATTTGTGTGATGAGCACCAATATTTTTTCACGAGTCGTGGATGGTTTCCATGTATATAAGTAAATATATCTATATATAATATCCCGTAACACAAGCCTTATGACCACGAGACTGTTCCGATTTGTGTAAAATTGACCCGTAAGATTTATTTATTTATTTATTATTGATAGTATAATGTTAATAATTATCTAACTATACATCTGTCGAGAAAACATTTTTGCGCTATAAAAACAATCTTCAATAAGCCAGCTATTTAAACTTGTTTTGAACCTATTTCCCTGAAGAGTTACAATTACTTCAGGGATGCGATTATATATGTGCCTTGACATGTTATATATACCCTATCTAGCCTTGATTTATTATAATTGCATATCAGAGGGCGTGTTTCCAGATCTTATGAAACTTAGTAAAGTCATACCTCTTTTTAAATCAGGTGACTTTGAGTGACTTGACTAATTTCCGTCCGGTATCTATACTACCTGTATTAAGTAAAGTTTTCGAAAACATAATGTTGATGGATCTGCTGGGACACTTCAATAGAAATAAACTGCTCAGTAGTAAACACTTCGGTTTCACAAGGGGACGTTCCACGGCTGATGCAGCATCTGTACTCATTAAATATATTTACAACATCTGGGTGAAATCTTGTGATGCAATTGGAGTTTTTTGTGACCTTTCGAAGGCATTTGATTGCGTTGATCATGGAACACTTATAAATGCCTTAAGCCTTATGTCTTCATATCTCAGTAATAGAACACAAACAGTTGTTGTAAATGGAACCCAATCCAGTGGAGCTGTAGTTAAGCTAGGAGTGCCACAGAGCTCTATCTTAGGGCCATTTCTATTTTTAGTTTATATAAATGACTTACCATCTATAGTAGAAAATCTTTGTGATACTATAGTTGAATCATCGAGAGCGTGGAATTGCATATGTAGTAGTATTGTTTGTTTATAGGCATTCTATATTTGAATTTTCTATTTTCTTGTACTATCAGCATACAAAGAGGTTGTTATATATATATATATCGAAGAACTAAAAACAAAAATAATGTCAGTGTGAAATTGTCAATATTATTTACGTTGTGCGTATATTTTTACATCTGATTTGATTGTATTCTCAATTAATTATTGTGTCCGCCCGTACGACTACGAATAATTTCTATATTTAAAAAAAAATATGGCTGTAAGTAATTTTGGTCCCATTGAGAGTCAAAGTAAGCAAATAATTTTCAACTGTTATAAATATTTTGAAAATGAACTGACGAAAAATTTAAACTTGCCTTACACCGCTGCCCAGTTAGTTGAAAAAGCTACAAGTGTTTGTCTCTCTACTATTTATAACATTGTGACTGAGAGCAACAGCGAGAAATTCGCAACAATAAAGAAATTCACCTCCCCGAAGAATAAAAAGTTGCGTCCTTGTCCGTCATCAGCAGTAGACGATTTTGATCAGAAAGTCATGCGGAGAACTATATACAATTTTCATCTGTCCCATAAGCAATTTTCAACCTTAAAGGGACTCCACTCTGTGTTAAAATCCGATATAGATTACAAATTTGGCATTTCCACCTTACGAAAACGAATACAAAAATTAGGATTTAAATGGAAAAAGACCGAGGACAACCGAAAAATATTAATGGAAAAACACAACATACGACTGCTAAGAATAAATTACCTTAACAAAATTGCGGAATATCGATCTCAAGATAGACCACTAGTTTATACTGATGAAACCTACATCCACACTTCACATGTGTCCGGAGAAGCTTGGACCGATGGAACAGAATTTGGTGTAAAAAAACAAATCAGTACAGGCCAGCGGTTAATAATAGTGCACGCAGGAGGAACAGATGGTTTTATTCCCAACGCTTTGTTAATGTTTAAGGCAAACCAAAAAACGGGAGATTACCATGACCAGATAGATGAACTTTGTCAACTACGAAAAATGGTTAAAAGAAAAATTAATACCGAACCTCAAACCGAATAGCGTACTTATCGTGGATAATGCGTCCTATCACAACAAACTTTTGAATCGTGCTCCAACGTCAAATTCTAATAAACAAGAAATGATGGATTGGTTGACAGAACACAACATTTCGTATAACCGGTTGATGTACAAAACCAGTTTGTATGAATTAATTAAACAAAATAAAGAGCGGTTTCGCGAGTACCACATAGATGCAATTTTAAAAGAACATGGCCACTCCGTATTACGATTGCCACCGTATCACCCGACATTCAATCCGATCGAAAATATTTGGTCCATGGTAAAAGGATATGTAGCAAAAAGAAACGTTTCATTAAACATGCAAGGCATTATGAGTTTAGCAACTGAACGAATGAATACCATCACTGCTGAGGCCTGGGAAAATATTTGTCACCACGTCGAAAGTGAAGAAAATAAATATCGATGTCAGGAAGGAGAAATGGATCAAATAACAGACAATTTTATTATCAATACTTGTGACAGCTCAGATGAAGAACATGATAGCGAATAAAAGAAAAAAACAGAGGACTACTACTTATTCCACTTCTTGGGTATGTCATTTTATTAAGTTAAGAGAAAATTATTCTCCTTTTGTTGCAAACGGTACAACCACTACAAATGCAATTCCATCTTCTCGATAATTCAACTATATTTGCTGATGATACATCATTAATTTTCAAAGTTGACCGGAAAGCAACAGACTATGCCGAAATCAATAGTGTACTAGTTAAAGTACTTGAGTGGTTTAATATTAATAATCTGGTATTGAATGCTAAGAAAAAGAAATGTGTTAGATTTGCTTTACCGAATGTTAGAGCAGTGGATTCTACTATATCGCTCAATGGTGAATGTTTAGAAATGGTGGATAGGGCATTATTCTTAGGTATAACACTGGACGAGAACTTGCAATGGAGTCCCCATTTAGCAGTACTTGCAGGTAAATTAAGTTCAGCAGCTTACGCTATTAGAAAAATTTGACAATTGACCAATGTTGATACTGCTCGCTTAGTATATCATAGTTATTTTACTGACATACAGACTATATTTGTGTTACAAAAAAGAGCGATACGTTCTATATATAACTTGAACTCCCGTGACTCCTTAAGAGAACTTTTTAAAGACATCAACATATTAACCGTAGCGTCCCAATATATTTATGAGAACATTATTTATGTTATTAAGAACCTAGAGTCTTTTACTAAGAATTCAGATATCCACAATTTTAATAGTAGAAATAAAAACAAAATCGCTATTAGAAAGTTCCGCGTTCGTAAAGTAGCCAAATCATTCGTAGGCCAATGTATACATTTTTATAATAAGCTACCAGATGATGCTTTGAAATTATCGTTTCCAGCTCTCAAAAAGTACTTAAAAGAGTCCCTAATGGCAAAGGCTTATTTCATACACCGGTTTGGCGGGGGCAAATCTGTACTGACGTTTAATAGTGCGAGGACACATTAAACTAATTTTATTAGTTGATATCGATAAAAATGATGTACAACCGTTGGGTAATTTCAAGAATTTGAATGAAGAAGAAAACTACATACACAAAAATAAACTTCTTGCGTAATAAACTTTTTTAATATTTAATATAATTTTCATAATATACAATCAAAATTTTCTCCACATTTTCAGCCTTTAATCTTCGTCGCCTGGGTGACAATAACCATTTTAGCCAACTAAATGACTTTTCTAGGTCAACTGTAGTAATTGGAGCAAATTCAAACAATTTATAGTATTGATGAATTTCTGCTATATGACTCAGTTCTATTTCTTTTCCGGATACCAAATCATTTAATGTTTTTTTAAAGTTGAAATGCCGACGTTTTTCTCTAACACTGTTTGAAGTTTTTTGTGAATAATTTAATCTTGATATATGTACTTTTAACTTATGGACAATATTCAAACTGGCCTCTAGACTTAAATTTTGTGTTTGTTATTTTTCAATGGTACTTGGTATGATGGATAGATTGTTGGCTATCCATTTCAAATCGTTGAGAATGTTTATATCATTCATTGCCCGTTTTGCTTTTAATATATACGTTGATTCTTTGTTATTAAATGTTCGTACGACTTGCTTGATGGCTGGTAAATATTTATGATAGTAAATAGCCGCTTTCATCCATGTTCCCCATCGTATTATCGTCGGCTGTGGTGGCAAAGGAACGTTCGGTAACATTTGGTGAAATATTTTATTCTTTTAGGTGATTTCAGAAATTTCTTTTTTGTGTAAGCAATTAAATTATTTACTGCAGGAAACAATAATCGCACTTGTTCAGCCACCCTATTTAATCCATGTGCCAAACATGTGACGTGTACTAAATTCGGAAAAACCTTTTTCAAATTCTTACCAGCTTTCAGCATGTAGGCTACGCCACCCGTAAGAAGCAACAAAGCTTTATCATGTTTGTTGTGGTTACTTCCCCACAACGTCTCTAGGGCATTTTGAATAAGATTTGTTATAGTAACATTATTTACTTCCTCTAGACAAACGCTAGATATTATGTGTGGGGTACCTATTTCATTTTCTAATAGTGCTCCAACTATTACATTCCCAATCTGACGCCCATTGGCATCTGTACTTTCGTCTACACTCACATAAATTCTAGCATTTCCTAGTTTAGTCTTAATCTGTTTCATCATCTCCTTATTAGCGATGTCTAAGGTCGTTTTTCTCAAAACTGATTCATTGGGAATATATGTTTCTGAACCATATTTCCCAAATATGCAATCAGATATAAAATTGATGAAAATGGGATTTCCCACCTGGGTCCATGGTATGTTGCAAGCTAAAATAAATTTTAGCAAATCCAGGTTAAATATGTTTTGGTTTTTAGCGACGCCGTTATGCCTTTGGCTTCTTATGTGCCTTTGTACGGAAAACTTTTTTCGTGATATATGAATTTTACATTTCTTGCAAAAGTAAGTCGTACCTTTATCATCTATATCTGAATGGTAAGGTTTCCATGAAGATGAATGATCTTTTTTCTTGCGAGGCATTTTTAGCCACCTTAAGAAACAAAAAGGTAGTTTTAATTGATCGGAATGCAAAATAATATTGTAGTACTGGATGAATTATTCAACGATTCAATGGTTGTCAAAAGTGACTCGACACAGTCAATGTCAGATATCGGTTGTTTATAGTTGCGATAAGTATAAATGAAAGAGGTTTGCACATAGTTAAACGTATTCAAACTTAGCCATTAGTTTAGTTATGATAATGATGATTAAAAATTTATTTTTATCGATGTCAATAAACTTAGTCGACTTTTAATTAATCACTAGCACTGGTACATTTTTGCCACCGCGAAACCGGTGTCTGCTTATTATAGGGTAGAGGACTATTTAACAGACAAAAATGCATGGCCGAAAACAGAAACCAAATCATTTACTTTAACCGGGACACGGTTCTTATAAGGTGGCATATCAAACGTATGTAAGTTGTTTAAAATAAAAATCACTATTTTGCTTTTTTATATTCTAGATTTTTTTTACTTTTATAAGTTTTGATATCTTTCCTTGAAGAACTACGCATTGAGTTTATACTCAAAACATATATTTAGGTTAGGCTAAGCACGAATATTGTAATAGATATAAGAGTTATTTCGAAAAAATGACTGACTGTTGAGTTTGTTTCGGCTTTCTTCTCTTCAGTGGTCTCCTCTTGGGAAACGCCGTAGAGTCAGACTTGTAAAAGTGCTCCTGTGGCCTATTTACAGAATAAAGATCATTATTTGATTATTTCATTATATATTTTTTTTGTATTTTGCTTTACGGCATTGTGGTTTTAGTAACATGTGCCTCAACTCCACACTTTTGGAAGAAGGGAGTTTACAAAAACGCATAATTCTCTGATGCATTAGCATGGCAAAAGCAGAACGTGTAATTTTTTGAAAAGGGGGTTCAGCTAGCTTTTAACCGTGCATTGCAAATTACTCCGACACATTTTTTTGTCATTTAAATACTTTGTCTACGTCCACAGAATTTATCCCCGAGATTAATCCATACAGGAGCACAGATGACACATAGCCGTGATAGGCTGTGAGAGCGGCTTCCGCTGAGATAGTGTCTCGCAACCGTCTCAGTGCAAAAATAAAATGATTTAGGTTATTACATACCAGTTCAACGTGTTCCTTCCAGTTTTGATTTTTATCTAAAACAATACCGAAGAATTTAAACGTGTCAACTTTGTCAATATTTTTATTATTATAGCTTATATTGAAGAGAATATCAGTACTATTATTTGGAAGAAATTGCATGTATACAATATAGTTTTATTAATATTAATATATCGCATATGTTTGAGAAAAGCACTATACATGACATGCCTGGCCGTGAAAAAGGCTTGCCAGCTTCGTTTCACTATAACTACTCACCCGGCAAGCCCTTCTTTCCCGGCGTCTGCAGTAATGTACTGTTATTGCGCATTTTTAACTTTCCTTGATCATCAGTCATATTGTCACAATAACACTAAAGATTACATCAAGTTCGACAAAAGTATTTTTATTCCTCTTTCACTTTATTGCTCAGTTGTATGCCATTTTGGATTAAGGTTTATAGATGGTGATACTAACGGAGCAGTATTTGGTGCCCCAAGTGTAAATAAAAAGGTTGATTGTGAAGTGAAGGTACGATCCAACCAGCGGTACGATATTGCCGTCTCTCCCCTATAAGTTCTGATTTTAAGCCATTAAATTAAAATTAAAAGTCGATATTTTTAATCTGAATCACATACCCTGAAATACGAGCCGCCATGGTGTGACGTCATCGTGGCAAAACAATACACTGTCATCTGTCAGCCCAGTCATCAACAGTTATCCTTTTTGAAAGTGTTAGGTTATGTTTTGTTCTCTAAGTGTTGTTTTTACACAGCGTTCCGACGTCATGATTTAATTGAATATGGCGGACAGCGCTTTGCGGAAATTAAAAAGGTTTCTATTTTATTGCAATTTTATTGCAAGAAAGCGTATTTATTTTGACAAAATATTTTTTTCCGTGGCTGTTATAAGTAAATCACAATATCAATGTACCTAATTTTTCAAATCTAGTAGAGCACTCTATTGTTAGTATCTCGCTCCTCCCTGTCATGTAACCGTGTATTCCGTGTGTCCCATTGATCCTACTTTGTGCCTTTATGGATTCGCTCGAAATGCAATACGGCTACATTTAATCGGATTAACAGCATCGCTGCATACGTGTATATGTAGGGCTGCCATGGTTTTAGCTTGATTCACCGACTTTTTGTAAGATGTCCACACGCCAAAATATTAATGTCTCCACAAAATAATCTCACATTACCCACGATAATATAATATTGTACATTTTGACGAAATCTTGGATACCGCATACAACGTATAATACAATTGACGGTATAAAAAATATAGTTATATATCTTGTTTCATATATTAATATCCCATCTCCATCCAATATAAAAAAAAAACATTTAATTAGAAAATATTTCGCCAGATTCCGACCACAAAATAGGCTATATCTGTCGAATGAAACAGCTGCTTTATGTAAAACGTGGACACGTTGTTGTTAAAGCAGCTGTTTCATTCATACGAAGGGATAGTATGAAATGCACAAGAGGAATAGGTACATACTATAACGTCACTATCGAGTTGTTCCCTTTCATTTCGTTTTTGAAAACTTTAAAATAATCAAATAGGCAAAAATAACTTGAGCTTGATTGTTTGGATTATGTTCTTGAAAATTACGTTTAATAGTTTGCGGACAAATCATTTATATTGACCAAAGGAAACTACCTTATTTCCGCCATCCAGCTAGAATGTTATTCTAATGTGGCAACCCTAGATGTCGGTATCGGCCCACGCAGGTTTTCCCCGCCCTAGTTACCGGTTCCAGTGCGCCGTCACGGTTCCCATGATAGGTATTGTACTCGTAATAATAGCGATTGCGCCAGTTATCGATTAGCTTCACACGCTCTGTCCCGACTCACCTCATTTACTAGATTAAGACTAAGGCTTTGCAGCGAGCATCCATCATATGTGTTAAGGTGCGTCCACACTTGTATCATTTGCTCGTATCCGATCACCGTGCCGTGGCATGACTGCGTATCGCACTACTTCGACGCTCACTGTCGGCGCGCCGTTCATGCCGCACTCTTCCGATATAAGTGTCTGATACGCGTAGCAAATGGATTTCGAACGATCGGATCGGCGCAACGTCCAAACGCGTGATCGTGACACGCGATCATGCCACGCGACGCGATCTGATACGGGCAAATCATACAAATGTGGACGCACCTTTAGATTTTGTAAGTTGTTGTTCTTAAACATGCGCACCTTCCGGTATACACTCGATGTTCGGTTTTTGCTGTGATAATTGCTGTTTGATATGCTTATAAATATAAAATTGATTACAGTAAATAATTATTCTGTTTACATTGTAGTTTTAGTAAAACTTGTTAAATAAGAAGCTTTTTGTTATGTACTTTAGTCGTAAGCGGTAGGGCCATTTTGCGGCATTCTTTGTTCTGCTGAACAGCTTACTTTGGAAAGAAATATATTGTGCTTTATGTTGAAGTGTTGATTTCATTTAATGGACCTTCTGTTGTCATATATATGTTTTTGTCATTTTTCCTCAACCACGGCCAACCAAAAGGAAGGGTCATGATATGATCAGTATTTACACGAGGAGCATTACGGACTATAGTGTCCGGACGGAAAAATCTAAGGCTAAAGACGAATTTTTATTGTTATCAAAAATGGGTGGCATTAAAAGTAAATCCGGTTTTGGTCACTGGTCATGATTGTACTAATCTATGTGTTTTGATAACTGTTTTCACCTCCGCTTAATCAAAACAAGGTTGTATAGTTAACTGCTCCCTACCTTCATCTAGTATGTCATAGGCAATCGCTTCAATTGACTCGCACTGTTGTACGTTTTTGTCAATAGGAAAATTGGAGTCTCTCTCAGTCTTCCCTGCGTTACCATTGCTCAATAAATAACGTGTGATTTTTAAGTATTATCTCGCGAACGCAACCCCAAAATATTACTTTAGATGATATAAGTTTTTAAATGTTAATATAATGTTGATGTTTCTTGTAGGCCTACTAATCTTACTCGTTATTTCTTTAAAAATTGAGTATGCTAGAAGTATCTTAGCATTTGGATGATGTCAATTATATAAGTACATATCACGATAGTAATTAATAGTACAAGTCGGTATATGTACCGACTAGTACTATTACTATCGTGATATGTACCATATGTGGTACGTGTAGGTACCATATGTGGTACGTGTAGGTACCATATGTGGTACCTACAATTGGAGAAAATATTTGTAGTATTTCCACTTGACTTGACTGAATATTCAGGTTTTTAGCGTTATCGACAACTAAGTAACCGCCACTATGGAGCGCTCGACTGTGCCCCGTGACTTCGATAAAAGGATGACATGGCTATGCGGGTTAACTTAGCCATGTATCTGTACCCTCATATTAGTAAAATTAAATCATGTAGAAATTCTCTCTCCTAATGTTACTAAAACTTTGGTTACGTTTACAGATAAGTAGGTCTTCATCAAAAGAGCCCTAGTTTGAGACTTTTTATCGAGACTAAGTTTGAGAGGCGAGTCGACAATGTTCCGAGTGACTTCTAGAAGAGGATGGTATAGTTTATATATTTTTCTACTCCTGTACTCTGTCGTTTAAATGGTTACCAACTCTAATATAAAGACATATACATTACTTGAGACTTGTAAAACTCTATAGTCTATTTCCCAAAAACGCACTGCTAAACGTGTTACAATGTCGCTATTAACGTATTCCTTGGTGCCACAGAGTACAAAAATTTTATCTAATAATTTATATTTAGTGAGTCTCAAACTAATGTTATTTGAAATAATTAATATTTACCATCTTAACAAACCACCGATTTCATACAATTTTAAATAAAAAAAATAGAATGTACGTAAATTGATTGCTGCCAACTTAAAAAAAAAACATTATTTTACAATTTACGTATTTATCGCCTATTTTTTATCAAATCACAACATATTTTCATCATTGGCAAGTATACGCGAAATAAAAAAATAAGAAAGCCATAGAAATTGACAGCTCGCTTTTTAATTTTCTTCGTGGCACAAAATTTAATTTATCTTGAAGTTGATGGTTGTTGTCTTGTTATAAGCTGTTGAAAGTGAGAAACATTTAGGAAGACGAGCCTAATTGTACTCTTGAAGGAATTTGTGTCGTGGCGCAAGAGGTATCAAACAATTTGCTGCCAGATAAATCTCGACGCAAATATAAATATTTAGACTTTTTGTGTTTTATTAAAAAGTGCTTAGGGGTCATTCATTAACTACGTATAGATCCCTGGGGGGATGGGTTCGAAAAGTCTGTCGTAATTAATGAATGGCCCCTTAGGTGTAGAAAAACGTGTACCTATAGACTTTTGTTTTATCTGCGCTAATCGGCTTAAAGAATACAGTGGCCGATTCACTTAGTTTAAAAACCAAAGACTATATACAACGTTGTATAATTCGGTCAAAAAACGCTCGTGGTGTCTTTACTTGAGATGCTCGCCAAGGCTCGCATCGCAACCCACGCCATTCGCTGTTTTTGACCCCTATTATACAACAGTTGCATAAAATACTATTTATAAATTAAAGTTAAACTGTGCACTTACCTGGAATACCTGAATAATAAAGGCACTGTACGAGCACCTATACGATACTGTTATCTACTTCATTCTACTCCTGTACTTTTATATGCAATTTAAATAGTAGCTAAGTCATATACAATAATAACACCAATAATAAGTCGGCGAAAATTCTATTCTCTATTATACATAAAAACACTGTTTAGCGTGCTTTTATAGTTCATACACTATTCATAAAAGCACCGTTTACAAGGATAGTAAAATAACTTTTTTCAATTTGACCTTCAGTCTTAATTATTTATTAAGTAATTACAGCGGTACCAACTTATTAAAACAACATAACACTAAATAAACTTTAATTTACAAGTCTAACATTGTATTATTATTATGTTATTTACTGTATGTAAAAAAGCCATCATCAATTAAGTTTTCATTAACAATTTTACTAATTCTAGATATTATTATTTAACTAGACAGGTGGTATTACTGGCCAGTGCAAACAAATTAGAAAGATAAACCATAGACAAGCTTTGTCATATTTGAGTTGCCACCAAAAATTTAAGCTTTTTAACAACTATGTTTTAATTTGAAAAATGAAAAACAATAAAAGCTAATTAATTACATATTGTACTTATCCAGATAAAGTATTTTATCCATAAATAAACAAACTGTATCCACAGAGCATAATTTTGTTTTATTCTATTAAAAGTTGTCATAGAAAAAGTATTACATGCAACGGTGCATAACTGGTCTAAAAACGCTCGTGGCGTCTTTACTTGCCATGCTCGCCAAGGCTCGCATCGCAACCCACTCTCGTCTTAAGACCTTTCTTATGCAACCGTTGCATAAAATACTACTGTGCCCGCAATCGCAAGCCAATTATTTCCAAGAATATTAGAAGTGCATGATTTTACAAACTTAATTACTTTCGTCCGTTGGTTTAAAATGATCAAGGAGAAAAATAATATACCTACACAGTTGACATGTACACTTGAGTAATTATGAACGCTATTATTCTAAATATTGTGCATTTGTAATCGTAACTGAATATTGTTATATATGTAAATTTGTAATTTATTGTCTAGTGTATATTTTATTTTACTCTTTGTCCATTTTATACCCACTGACGAATGTAATTGTTTATAAAATCATGCACCTCGAACATTTTTAGAAATAATCTGCTTTTACTACGTGTCCGTAATATAAATGTGTGCCTAACCACTCAATGGTATTATATTCTTTAAAAGCATGAGCTCAACTGAAAAAGTACAAATTACACAGCTATGCGGATTGACTTGGCAGGGCTGCCATGTTCCCCGATTAAATTAAATTGTCCGGAAATAAGAAATCCCTCTTGAGAAATAAAAGCCTACGTTACACACAGGTAGAACTCAAAGGACCCTAGTTTGGGTTGTTATCGAGGCTTAAGCCGTTAAAAATGAAGCAAGGCCCGTGGGCGGTAGTTACAAGCGTACCGCGCTCATCCGGTCAAGTGGGAGCAGGGGTGCCAATTCGGTAATATTTTATTCTTTGATTTTATCTGGACTAAATATAATATGTACTAGAAAGTTCCCACAACTTTGTTCACAACATGATATGTAGGTAAATGTACTGCATGTTAGGTGCGTCAAAGAGAATTATTATCTTTTGAAGAGTTATTTTAAGGTCCAATTTCACATTAAATGATGGCTGACTACTTAAGCAGTTATCAGCGACTTCCAGAACATGGTGAATAATATGGACACAAATAACGGATTGAGAAAATAAAAATACTCGCACGTCTTTGTATTTATTTAGGGTAATTTTAAGAGAAGTTTCTTCGGGTAAAATGAACTTACTGTATGTATGTTATCTTAAATAGCTCTTAAGATATATCTTTTCCATTCAGTCCGTTTATGGAGATAAGAAGGTCTTCTACTATACAAGATAGACATGTCCCGTTTGGGCTCGTTTGATCTTATTTTTGACCGACTTTAGCAAAGGCGGAGGTTCTATGTTCCACTGTGGGTATGTGTTTTTGTATGTATGTTCACCGATTTCTTCGTCAATTGTAGACCAATTTAAAAAAAATATATTTGAAAGAGTATACTGCTGAAGTAGGTAGTCCCATTGTCACCAAGTCTGGATCTAATGATGGGATCCCAGGGAAATCGAGGGCAGCCCTCAGATGTTATAGGCATATACATATAAAACATATACATATTAAATAGTGCAATACAGGGTGTCCCAAGAAGTAGTGATATACTAAAAACGATACATGAAAAAGTAAAAACATAAAAACTTTTTTACATAAACTAAAAACCGACTCCAATAAATACGTACAAAAAATAAAAAATCGTTTTTAGGTGTTGTTTAAGATAATCAAAAGTGATTTGTTAACAAAAAATATGTTCTTATTTAAACTTCATATTTATTGTTGTTGTTTAAACTTAACTTTCTATTAAATTAGCTTAATGGCAACCCTATGCAGATCGTAGAATAAAACAATATCTACCCACTTCTGGAAATCGCATCCTACATTAATGTTTTGTCATATAATGTACTTTGTATGAATGAATAACACTCGCGCGGAGATGAGCTAAAGGTACGTCCACACTTGTATCATTTGCTCGTATCCGATCACCTTGCCGTTGCATGACTGCGTATCGCGCTGCTTGGACGCTTACTGTCGGCGCGCCGATCATGCCGTACTCGTCCGATATAACTGTGTGATACGCGTAGCAGAATGGATTTCGAGCGATCCGATCGTCGCAACGTCCGAACGCGTGATCGTGATACGCGATCATGCCACGCGACGATGATCTGATACGGGCAAATGATACAAATGTGGACGCACCTTAGGGCCACGTCTTGCCAATAATTAAAGCGTTAAAGTTCAAACATCTAGGACTTACGTATATTTAACATCGGTACCAATGGTCACTTAAAATCAACGTGCCAACGACATCTGACACGACCACGACATTGTTTGGCATATTTTGGAACAGTATTGTCCATCACTGTCACGAAACGTAATTATAATGCGCTGTAATAAAACTTGTGCCGGTCACATTAACAGCAATGATTTTTTAAATAATAATTATAATTTATTTAAACACAACGTAGTGGTCCAAACAATATTAGTATTTACTTAGTCTAATGTTACTTCCTTAATAATTAATACACAACAGTGATTTAATCCTCTGAACCGTTATCCACAACAGAGGACAGTCTAGCTTGTTAGCTATCATGCTTATGATATGATGCAGTTGCTACTCTCGCGCACCCTGTCTAGCAGTCTTTGCGCACCTCGGTGAACATACACGATGCGCTGTAGAAGCGCGATGGTCTAAACAGCACCCTAAGAGCATTATTGTATCGAATGCGCAGGGCATTGTAAACCTATTGGAATATATCTAACCCACAGACTTGACGTGTACAGCGTTGTACGGATGAAGTCTTCATCCGTACAACGAGAAAATCTGCGAGCCAGCTGCATACCCCTCACATACAGTAAATAACTGAAATGCAATGCACCTACTGAGGGGCCCAGCAGCACCATGCCATTTGCATAACTGAAGTTATTGACAAAGACACCGTCAACAGAGCAGCCATCATGCTTGCTGCTGAGCTCCACATTAAATAAATAAATATCAGGGACAAACTTACACAAATCGACCTAGTCCCAAACTAAGCAAAACTTGTATTATGGGTACTAGGTGACGCTATACATAATATACAGATAAATTATGCAAACATCCAAGACTCATGAAATAACAATCGTGCTAATCACACAAACTGTGGTGTATGTAGTCCAGCCCTAATCGGAAAATAGCCCATCACTAGTGATGCTCTGTCTCGCTCTCTCAAAATGATGTTCTGTGTAAAACAACGGTGTAGTTTGTGCCTCTTATAAATAAGATAGGATTAATTAATTTCCTGGTTTTATTGACCTACGACATTGGCGACGAGGATACAGCAATCACAAGTGCTAAAATTAACTAGAAGAAACGAGCGAATACGACCTAAATTAGTGTGAAAAGTTATTCAAGCCAGCAGCGTCAATCTGAAGTTTGCAATGGCGGCCATAATGTGTAACTGTAAAGTTTGCAGTAAAATGGGTATTTGAGTATCAATAACTTCACGTTTAGCTAGACAATACTCGATGTTATTGTTATGTCGGGAACTGAAGTACAATCAGAAACTTTATCCGACGAGGAATCTACGGATAGCTACGAAAGTGTTATAGACATACAATACGAGAAAACTTCTTGGATATACAAATTATATAAAACCGAGTTACAGGGAAAGCTTGCCAAATTAATCATAGACTTCCATGACAAAGAAACAGTAGATGGTTTACGCCAGATGCTGGTCACTTATTGTAAAGATAAAAATAAACATAAAACTAAGAAGACTGATAAGCCAACTATCATGGCCAATTAAAACTTACAACCCTTCGATGGAAATAAATACAAGTGTTTCGAACAGCAACTGGAGTGTTATATATAACTAAAGGACATAGCAGATGAAAAAAAAACCATTATTATTGCTTACAAAATTAACATGAGAGGTGTTTGAAACCGTCAATTTGTGCACCCAAGAAACCTAATCAGCTATCGTACAAGGAGTTAACAGGTATTTTAAAGAAGAAATATGTAACACAACAATCCATCTCGTTAGAGCGAGCAGCGTTTCGAAGTCGAAATCAGCTACCCAACGAAAATATTGAAGATTATGTACTGGAATTGAAAAAGCTCGCAAGTAAATGCGAATTCGCGGACCAAGATGACCAAATTAAAGAGAAGCTTATTGATGGAGTGAGTTCAAGATTAATAAAATTTGAGCTTTTAAAGAATGACTCCAAAAAACTTGAAGAAATAGTTAAGCTGGCCAGATCAGTGGAGGTGGCTTGGCGTCAAACCTTAGGAAGCTCCAAGGAAGATGATTCGACGACTGCATTGTTCTATTACGGTCAGCCCAACGTAAGACAAAAAAAAAAATGATGACTAATACTACAAAAGATTCAAGTGTTAAGGGGAAGTGCTATTGTTGTGGGAATAGCAATCACATTAAGGCAGAATGTAGGCTAATAAAAAAGTTTTGTTCAGAATGTGGTAAACAGGGACATTTTCAAAATGTATTCTCATAATCACAGGTACAGTCGCACCTATTTAGTACAGAAGGAAGACTCGGAGAATCTCAAGAACCCTCACGATGAAGATGGCTGTGTGGAGGAGTCAGTCAAAGAACTATTCATTGAATGTGACGTTTATGCTGTAAATGTAAATAAATTTCCCCCCATTTTATATCCAGCTAAACGTAGAGGGAATAAACTTAGATATTCAGTTGGATACGGGCTCAGATGTAACATTTTTATCTTTGCAAGATAAAAACAAATTATTTCCAGGGAAACCAATCAGCACCTGTAAAGTAAAATTCACAAACCATTTCACAACCCCCGTATAATGGAAAAAATAATGTTCAATATAAAAGAATGACTACAAAGCTTAGCATCTTTGTAGCCAATGATAATGTATCACGGATAATTGGTCGTGATTGGCTGCATTGCCTTGGTCCGTGGCCTCCAAAACTGGAGAATAATACTAATGTATTAAATATTAATTATAATTTTAACACTGTTTCAGAGGCAGAATGTTTTATAAAAAGGAAGTACGCAGAAGTATTTGCAGCAGATTGGGGCAACAGCGATGGCGATTCAACTACCTTAAAATTAAAAGAAGGGGCACTACTCAAGTGCCTGCCAGTCAGACGAGTACCATTTGCACTCAAAGATAAGGTAAAAATAGAAATAAATCGATTGCTAGAGAATAAGCGTATCGAACCCGTGGAACACAGCCAGTGGGGCACACCAGTTGTTCCAATAATTAAATCGGATGGTTCAGTACGGTTGTGTGGAGATTACAAAGTCACATGAAACCCTTACTTGGAAGAATACCATTTTCCGTTGTCCCACATTGAGGAAATATTGGATATATTAAAAGAAGGTGAATACTTCTGCGAGCTTGATTTAAAGCAGGCCCCTTTGGATAAAAAATCACAGGAACTGACAACTGTTGTAACGGAAATGGGTACCTATAAATATAAATACCTACCTTACGGGGTCTCCACGGGGCCTGGCTCATTTCAGCGTATAATGCATAATAAATTAGTAAATATTCCCAATACAATAGTATTTATTGACAATATTTATATAGTGGGAAAGGACATTAGTTATATAACGAACACACTATGCAAAGTGTTAGACAGATTGCAAGCAAGCCAGTTTAAATTAAAGATTGAGAAATGTAAACTATTCCCGAAATATATAGATGTATGGCTTTAGGGTCACTAAAAATGACATCAGCATCATAAAATCAAATATTGATCCTTTACTACAAGCAAAGGCCCCAACAAACAACCATGCTGAGGTCATTTCTAGGGAAAGTGAATTATTATGCCCGATTTCTAAAAGATATGGCTTCGATTCTGACACCCCTGCATGAATGTACACAGAAAAATAAATTTGTGTGGTCTAGAGATTGTGAAAATGCATTTGTATTGATCAAAGAGAAATTAGCGTCAGTGCATAACTTAAAACATTATAACCCAAACTTACCTTTGATTTTGACATGTGACGCATCGGACACGGGCCTGGGGTGTGTCTTGTCTAATAGGGACTATGATGGAGTAGTGAAACCAATAGCATATGCTAGCAAAAAAATTAATTCCACAGAACAAAGATACTCAACAATCGATAAAGAAGGGATGTCAATAATTTATGAAATAACGAAATTTTATAATTACACATATGGTAGACCATTTGAATTGGAAACGGATAACGCTGCTTTAGTTAGAATCTTTGGTTCCAAAAAGGGCATTCCCAAAATGGCGGCAAAAAGGCTTCAGCATTATGCTATATTTCTGTCAGCATTTAATTACATAATTAGACATATTAAATCCAACAAAAACCCAGCTGATTTTTTGTCTATAACATCTACCGAGGTTAATAATATTAAACTGATCTTTCACCCAATCTGTCTAGAAGTGGAGCAAAGTAGCATATACCATATTGCACATTCTGATATTAAGGTATTAAATTTGAAAACTATACAGGTTGAGCCGAAAAACGATATAACATTGTCACAAGTCATTAGGTACAACACTGATGGTTGGCCAGACAAAAAAAAATATTGAGAAGGACTTATTGCCATATTTCAATAAAGAACATGAGATCAGTTGCGATAGAGATTGCCACTTCTGGGGTTATAGAATAGTTATTCCGAAAAATTTAAGGGAATCAGTTTTATCTGAGTTACATTCTGGCATTGTGCGGATGAAGCAAGTGGCACGCTCATTTGTTTGGTGGCCCACGGTCGACTCAGACATAGAAACTATAACAAACAACTGTTTGACTTGTCTAACCATTCGCAATAACCCCACAAAGGGCATTCAAAAATCATGGCATCGTCTTCATGCTGACTACTGCGGACTGGTCTATAATAAAATGTACTTAATAGTCGTTGACAGTTACTCCAAATGGCCTAAAGTGATTGAGATGAGCACAAGTAGTGCAGCCAGAACTATTGAAGTGTTAGATACACTGTTTTCAAGGCATGGCTACCCTGTACGTTTGGTAACTGACAACGGCCCTTCGTTCGGGTCCCAGGAGTTTGCAAGATTTTGTGATTCAAAACAAATAAAACATACCTTTTCTCCACCATATCATTCGGCAACAAACGGGGCAGCCGAGCGTTTTGTAGAAATATTTAAAACTCATGTGACCAAAATCAAAGAAAGCGGTAATAAAATAAGTTCCGCTCTAAACTTATTCCTTTTTGACTATCGAACTATGCCTCATACTACTGGTGTTACTCCAGTCAAAGTAATGTACAAAAGGGAACTTAGGTCACGATTTTCTCTGTCAAGACCACAACCTTTGTCTGAAAGATCTGAGGAAATGCTAGAGAAACAGGCTAGAGTGTCCTCCGGCATTAGACGAGTTAATTTCAGGGTGGGAGAGAAGGTAATGTTGAGGGATTATATTAAAGATCAGAAGCCTTGGATTATGGGCACCATTATTGAGGTGTCAATACCGGATACTACCTAATCAAATGATTAGCTGTAGTGAGAGTTTGTGAGAATAAGTTATATGAATGTAATCGCTCGTAGGCCTTACATAGAATGTGTATATTATATTTATTATAAGTACGATGCCAAGAGTTACTCACATTTTACCTCGGTACCTATTATATGTTACCTTTGTTTTAATAGGCTTAATTATAGGGGGAGACAAGGTATCCTATATCCTCCTATAAGGAGGCGGTTAAACTCAGGTGGTGGAGAGTGTGGACGCACCTTAAGATGTTTTTTTACCTTCCTCACTTCCTTCAACCTCTTCATCATCTACCTATCATTATAAATAGATTCACAGATAGAGCCTTAGTGTCTCTACCGGGACAAACTATTATACCATTCATTGTGCAATAAAGAGTAAATAAATGACATAAACTTTATTTTGTTGTTAACTGTAGTCAACTATTATCTATTCTGTGCCGTAGTCAGATAAAAGTACCCTATAACCCTGGAGCTGACATCCCATAAGTCGGGATATGTCTTGTGTCAAATTCCTGATTTGTGACTGGCCCACACTTAATTATAAAACAACGTGACTGTGCTCTTTCAACCACCAAGCTCCTAAAAGTTAATAATTAAAAAAAAACGTGACTGTGCTCCAGTTATGATTTATCGAATTCTCAAAAAAATGTAATGTGAAAAATGCTTATTTACACTACGCTCAAGAACTAAAAGTACCAGTAAACTGGGGTTACTTTGATGAAGGGGGTAACATTGATCATACATTTTTAAACTGTAAGAAGTGTATTTCTGAACGCATCAAAGATGTTTTTTAACGAAGTTGCCAACCTTTAGAATAAAATCTCGTAAACACGTTAAGAAACAAATTTCTTAAGGATTAAAAATGAGTGGTTAAAGTTACCCCGTTGATCAAAGTAACCCCAGTTGACGGTAACTAACTTGAACAGTAAGCCTTTTACCAAGCAATTAAAGGCACCAATTACTGCCGAGATAGTTAGGTGCTCGAACAAAGTGAGAGCACCAATATTTCGAGGCTGAAATGTGTGCCGTACAATCGAGTTAGACACTCTACTTTTCATTTCGTTAAAATGAGAAAAGCAAACATAACTCGCTTGAAAATATGTATTTGCACTAGTCTTCTGCCTTTTTTATGCGCATACAATTTTAAGTGCCATAATGCCGGCCAATTATTTATTTCGGACGCGTATTAGCAGCGCTTTAATCGGTGTCTTAAATTAACATAATAATTATGGCCGAAACGTATCACTTCCTACCCGCTCCTCAAATAAGCAATGACCCACTTTCAGAGTATGAGAAATATTTATGTCACTAAACGTTCTTCCAAACCTCATTATTTACTTAAAGTGCGTTCTATAAAATACCGCAGTCAACTTGACCCAGATACTCGCCGTACCAACATTATCAATAAATAATAGCAAATGGGTTGAGAAGAACGCTCGGTGTACCGAGCATCCACATACCTGTGCTTATAATATTAATGATATAGGTACCATTGGGATTTCCCAATAAATAAAAATAATAATTATCTGGGACACTCATACAAATCAACCTAGTTCCAAACTAAGCAATGCTTATACTATGGATACTAGATGATACTACGATGTAAATATTTGTATGCACAGATATAATCTTTACCTGCAGAATACTAAGTTACAGATCTAACGCATAACTGAGTCCGTTCCTGAGGTATGGGAGCAGTACGAGAGCGGTGACAAAGTGACGTATATGTATATAGCGAGACAGTTAGGACACGTCGTGTCACGTCACTTGTCACCCCTCCCGTACCGCTCCCATACCTCAGGAACGGACTCAGTTAATCGTTAGATCTGTAACTAGCCATAGACAACGCACCGCCTAAACCGCTGAAGCTAGGAACATGTAATATGAAATACAAATTCATTTAGGGGATGTAGAGTATTGCAGAGGCGAGAAAAGCGAGTAAGTTCTTATATACTTAAGTTAATAGACACCATCTTAATCCCAGGAACAAATATTCAAACTTATCGGAAAAATACTTACTCTAGCCAGGATTATACCGATAGTACCGCTAGTTTAGTGGGCCTTTGTATAACCAACATAGCAAAACAAGTCGGCATAATTTAGTAATGAATGGGGAATGAATTCCAATCATTCCAATAAATAATAATAGGTTCAGACATGCTGCATTTACCGTAGGTCGCAACTTGCGCCAATTAAGTAGCGTACAACTTCCCAAAGGTTCGTCCACACATGTATCATTTGCCCGAT
Source organism: Hedya salicella (assembly GCA_905404275.2). Lineage (NCBI taxonomy): Eukaryota > Metazoa > Arthropoda > Insecta > Lepidoptera > Tortricidae > Hedya > Hedya salicella. The sequence continues at coordinate 84,207,889 of FR990096.1, forward strand.
CCGATCACCGTCGCGTCGCATGATCGCGTGTCACGATCACGCATTTGGACGTTGCGCCGATCCGATCGCTCGAAATCCATGTGGCTACGCGTATCGCACACTTTAATCGGACAAGCGCGGCGTGATACGGAATACCGACAGTGAGCATCCAAGCAGTGCGATACGCAGTCATGCCACGGGAATTAGATCTGATACGGGCAAATGATACAAGTGTGGCCCAGAAAGAAAACAATATATAAATAACCATTAATCCATGACCTGGGGGGCTATTGCCTAGCGAAATTTTGACAATTGGTATCCGGATCAACTGACATAGCCCTTTCAAAATCATGACACTTGATTCTGATTCCGAGCGTCAAACGTGTTAGGAAATAGATGAGCTGATCTAGATCTGTCTGTACAAGATTGATGAAATAAAATAAAGACCCTTACTGGATTTGAACCAGGATCTTGTGCCATGTTGGGACGGATGCTCTTTACTGACTAATACAAGGTCCAATAAGCCAGTCTTCGAATTTTGTCACTATTTCTTACGGATCTTTGTATTATTGTGTTTAACCGTTTTGTGCCATTTATTTATCTTCATCTAATAATTCGTTTGAACTAGTAGTGATCTGCGGTTTTATGCGATTGTTGGTATGGAGCTATTTGTGCGAGAATATGACCTCCAGTTGACCGGTTTTTTTATAGCTTAACTAGTAATGCCTGTAAATAGGTACTTTCCGGAGATTGAAGAACTTGGTAAAGTGAATAGTGAATTTAGTTTTTGTGGGAAATCGGCTATGGGTAGAGCTCTAGTGGCATATTACGTGGACGGCCGTTTGGCGGCGTCGGGCTTCTTTTCCGAAACAGTAAGTTTAATTGTGTATCCGTGATTCCGTGTGACAGTAATCGAATTGTAGCAATTAAGGTTATTTTGGCGGAGCGATCAATAATGTTCTTTTCTGTATATAGGCCTACGGATTTGCTTGATAACTTGGTAGACTATGTACAATGTTTAAGTGAGATTGTTGCTTTAATTAATAATAATAATGTTCAAACTGCATATATTTTGGGAGACTTTAATGCCCATCCTGAGGAATTATTTGGAAAGGAAATGTTGGATTTTTGCAAAGAGCAAAACTGGATGTGTGTAGATTTTGATAAATTGGGGCTAGATTCTGGTACATACACATTTGTGAGCGATGCGCACGGCAGTCGCAGATGGCTTGATCATTGCCTGGTAACAGAGGCGGCGATTAAATCAGTACTATCGGTCAAGGTGCACTATGGTGTTTACTGGTCGGACCACTTCCCTTTGGAGGTAGTGTGTAACCTTGAGTCGGTCAGTGCAACTTCTGTGTAAGGTATTATGTTTTGAAGAGGACACACATTAACATAACCAGTGCATTGCTAAGACTGTTTTATTCATTTCTCCCCTACCCTCATACCGACATATGAAACCACCCACAACCCCTTTCTTTTGTAAAAATAATATGCATCTAATAACTAACTAATAGTAACATTTATTAACATCTTCATTATTTCCTTTTCTAAATAATTTACAATTGAGCCTAATATTCAGCAATATAGGTGCTCATTAGACATAAATATTAAGCACTTTAATGAAGTATAGATGTTATCTATACTTACCTACATTGATATAATTAATGCTTACAAAATTTTATATATTTTATTAATTAGTAGGTATGTAATTACGACATTGAATTTAATTTGCTTATATGTACACAAGTTCATTTTAATATTTTAGGTAAAACTAGGTATATTGCATTGACTCAGTTCGGATTCGGAACAAATCTATTTACATTCTAGATACATAATCAAAACGTGAATGTTTTTTTTTTTTTTTTTTTAGTTTTAAGTATGATAAATACAATTTCTTTATAATAGTACTATAGTTTAATTATTTCTGAGCATGCAAACAAATAATTTTTATTGTACCTTTATACATTGATTTTATTACTTTTTGTACTTTCACATTAGTATATAATAATAATAAACATTAGAATTAGGTATTCGTAATAATTTAGGTCACAACTTCAAACAGAATCGAACATTGTTTTAAAAAACAAAAATGTACCTACAATTTTGATTAGTTGCGTTGTGGTATTCCGAGCTCAGAGTATCCCCACCGATCAGGAGGTCTCACTGTCCTGCCAAAACGAGTAATTTAGTTGTTACTAATGTCCCTGTGAGAAAAAGATGGCTGGGGAGCCATGGAGCCAAGTAAAATGTCTGCCTCAGCGCACTGGTTAACCGGCGGACTAATCGCTTCGTACGGAAAAACGTCGGCACGGGTGGCGGGACGACGCGTCGAGTCTGACATGAGTTGACGTCTATTGCGCCGGATCAGCCTCCCAGTCTCAAGCCTTACCGAGTAAGATCTCGGGCTCACGAGGCCGATCACGTGGCCATTTTCCCATTTACCATTGATGCGTGCTTTTACCAGCTGACCTGTCATTAATGGTGCCAAATGTTTGGATCCCCTGTCATAGTAGTGTTTTTGTTGCATTTGACGCGCTTTAAACTCTTGTCTAATTTGAGAATAATCTAAATTTGTGCGTTTTAATAAATCGGGTGAACAAGGTAAAATACTTCTCAGTTTTCTGTTATTTAATAGCTCTGAGGGTGAGGCTATTTTGTTACTGATGGGTGTATTTAAGTATTCTAATAATGCTATTCTGTAATCTGTGCCGTCATAAGTAGTTTTTCTCATGATAGATTTTACGGTCTGTATAGCCCTTTCAACCTGCCCGTTGGATTGCGGTTATCTCGGTGAAGATGTTATATGTTCGAATTTGCAGTCTTTACTAAATTTCAAAAACAGGTTTGACGAGAACTCTGGACCGTTATCAGAAAATAATACCTCTGGAATTCCTTGTCTACAAAATATATTTATCAATTGATCAATGCGCTTGCGCTTCTAAATGATCACGGGGCTCGTCGGGCGTCTTACCCGCGCCCGCGCCGCTAGGCGCTACGGCGCGCGACAGCGCATCTGCCACGTACAGATACTTGCCCGGTTTGTATACTAGATCGAATGTATAGGGTTGTAATCTTAGTAACATTCGCTGGAGGCGGGCTGGGGCACTAGTGATAGGTTTTTTAATTATGCTAACCAACGGCTTGTGATCCGTTTCCACAGTTACATCTATACGACCATAAATGTAACAATAAAATTTCTCACATGCGTAAACACAGCCCAAAAGCTCCTTCTCGATTTGAGCGTACGCCTGTTCTGCTTTACTCAGGGAATGTGAGGCATAGCAAACTGGCAATCCATTTTGCATCAAGCACGCCCCGAGGCCATTCTTCGATGCATCTACAGAAATCGTAACGGGCTGTTCTACGCTAAAATACTGTAGAATAGGTGGATTGGCTAAAGACTGTTTTAAATCCTTAAAACATTTTTCTTGCCTGTCATCCCAGTGCATTAGTTTTTTCTGATAAATGCGGTATGAAGTTACCAACATACGTGACAAGGCCTAAGAACCTTTCCAAATCCTTGATGTTTTCGGGCCTAGGCATTTCCCTGATTGCTGACGTGTGTGTACTATCCGGCTGAATGCCCTGGTGTGATATTTTGTGTCCCAAATACTTTAGCTCCGAGAGACCTACCTTGCATTTTTCTCTGTTGAGCTTAATATTTATCTGCCTACAACGGTCGAGCACTAGTCGAAGACGCCTATCATGTTCTTCTTTTGTTTTCCCATAAACAAGCAAATCGTCAATAAAAAGTATAGTGCCTTTTATGTCATCAAACTGTTCATAAAGCCTTTTATGGAAAACCTCCGAGGCAGAGGAAATCCCGAAGGGCATCCGCAAAAAATTATGCCTACCAAAGACAGTTTTAAACGTGCAAAGGTCAGTGGACTCCTCATGTAGCTTTATCTGCCAAAACGAGTGTTTGGCATCCAGTGTACTAAAATATTTCGCACCCGACAAATTTGCAGTGATTTCGCTAAGAGTAGGTAACTTAAAGTGTTCCCTGCGAATTGCTTTATTTAGGTCACGTGGGTCTAAACAGATGCGAAGATCTCCATTCGCCTTCTTCACAACAGTCATGCTGTTGACCCAGTCCGTGGGGCCCTCAACCTTCGCAATCACTCGTTGCTGCAGCATTTCTTGTAGCTTATCCTTAACGGCGTCCCGCAGCGCCAGCGGTAGCTTGCGCGGTGCGTGCACCACTGGGCGCGCATCCGGCTGCAATTGGATCCTGTACTCCCCCGGCAGGCACCCCATACCCTCAAATACATCTTCATACTCATCTAATATTCCTGAACTACTATTCAGCCCTTGAGTGTCCACTGACATTATACGCTTAAGAAAGGCGGTGACGTTACGTTGGCAATAATAAAACGCACAATATAATATTCGTTTTTGTATTTTACTTTAAATTGGCATTTCCCGACAACCTGGATCTGATTTCCCGCATATCCTAACAATTTAACACGCGTCGGAACTAAATCGCTCGCACTAAAACCGGTTTCCGATAAAAACCGCAGAGGCAGAACATTTACATCGGCTCCAGTATCTAATTTGAACGTTATCTTCGCTCCGTTAATCAAGAGATCTACATCCCAACGTTTATCCGAAGTAACAGTATTTATGAGTCATACCTGATCCGTGGAGTCCTCCTGTATAGCGTACGCCCGGCACACCTTAGCAAAATGATTAGCTCTGTGACAGTTATTACAGCGTTGTCCATATGCTGGACATTTAAATTTGTCATGAATTAATCCACAATAGTCACACTGCCTACGATTATTTTCACGCGATTGAGCATTTCTGCGTGATGACGTCATCGCTGCACTCTGCCGCGGCGGTGGCGGGAGCGGCGGCGCGCGGCCCGACGGCGGCGCCGGCGCACGGCCCGTTGTCTGCGACGTGCGCGTCGTGCAACGACACTCCCGCCTAAATCCCAGTCGTCCCTTCGCTGATTGACGACGCATCCAGTGTATATCACATTGCTCCGAGCAATTATCCTCAGCTGCTTCCTGCTTTATGTGTCCTGCCTGCATACGGGACATTTCGGCTATACGACAAATATCTAACGCTTTTTGTAAGGTCAAGGTTGCACTCTCGCGTAGTAAGCGTTCTCTTAGCGCGTCCGCCTTCAATCCACATATTAACCTGTCCCTAATTAGATCATCCTTCAGGTCCTTAAATTCACACGTCATAGCTAACTTATTTAATTCAAATGTGTATTGTTCGACCGATTCGCCTTCCTGTTGACTTCTCGAGAAAAACTTTTGGCGTTCTATGGTTAGATTTTTTGTTGGTAAGAAATATTTATCAAATGCTTTCAATAACGCCTGTGCTGTGGTAATTGTTTCTGTGAACTGTTCATAGACTTCCCTGCATTGCTCTCCAATCACGTGCAATATAATGCTTACTTGCACATCCTCGGCTTTTATATTGAGCTCACAAGCTTTTGAATAAATTTCAAACGACTTTTTCCATTTTGTCCATTGTCTACTCAAATTGTTGACGTTACACTCGACAGATTGTTCTCGAAACAAAATGGAGGCGGCGGTCTAAGAACTGAATCCATTTTTCTTAATAGTCACAATGCACCACTCACAAGATTTCGCAGATATAATATCGTCTGAGCGCACAAATAATTAAATTTTCACACTTAACTACTAATTTTAACCGGCTGCGCCATGTAAGGTATTATGTTTTGAAGAGGACACACATTAACACAACCAGTGCATTGCTAAGACTGTTTTATTCATTTCTCCCCTACCCTCATACCGACATATGAAACCACCCACACGCCGTGCGCTGTTCCTAATAAAAATAATAATAAAGTTCTGTGGGGTGAGCGTACCTTAGATCAAATAGAAATGTACACTAGTTCCTGTAGTGATAATTTACGGAATATTTAATTTCCACGGGAATTTCGCATGTGCGGCGATAATATGTGTAGTAATAAAAGCTTAGTACATATTGCAGCTATTGATAACTTGTACAAAAACATAATAACAACTATGCAAGAGGCCGCTGTGTTTAGTTATATAGGCCACTCGGGAGGTGGGAAAACTAATCGTGGTCGTCACTTGTTGGAATAAGCACGTACGTGACGCTCACCACGATGCAAGGCAAAAAAATTATGACTTGGGTCTGGTACGGCCGCCCCACATGTGGGGTTATTTATTATGATATGTGCGAGTCGAGAAAAGTGTTCAAACAGAAATTAAAATATTGTCAAACTAATCAGGAATTAATTAAAATGAATATACTAGCCGCAAAGCATCAAAATAAAGATTTTAATGGATTTTGGCAACATATAAAAAAGTTAAGTCCGAGACCTGGCGTCCCGGTGAGCGTGGACGGAATCAGTGATCACAAAAACATAGCTGACATGTTCAGGTGTCACTTTCAGGTGGAATCTCCACTTAAAGGCCCTCGGGGATGTTGAGGTCGTGGTTTCAGGGTCACCCGAGCGTGTCACAGCTAAACAAGTCGCCTCAATAATAAAGGGTATGGCAAGAGGTAAATCACCTGGACACGACGGCCTCACCATTGAACACTTCCAACATGCTGGGCCACACCTCCCCAGGCTGCTAGGATTACTATATTATATGCTTTGTATTGGACATTCATACCTGCCCACTGCCCAGTGGGTTAATGATGACGATCGTGGTGCCGATAATTAAAAATAGAACCGGTGCTATTTCGGACAAATGCAACTACCGGCCGATATCATTGGCTACAACTGCAACGAAAGTGCTTGACGGCCTGCTTGAGAGACAGCTTAAAAAACATCTTCATTTACATGATGCACAGTTCGGGTTTAGACCCGGGCTATCAACTGAAAGTGCCATTATGTCACTGAAGCATACCGCCAGGTACTACACTGATAGGAACACGCCTGTATATGCAGCTTTTAGTTAGATATGAGATTCTCTGGTCTAAATTAAACGCCACCAGTGTACCGGGGGAACTGGTAAATATCTTTAAATACTGGTACGCATACCAAACTAACCAGGTCAAATGGCTTAATGAGCGTTCTGAGGAGTACGTGCTGGAATGCGGAGTGAGGCAGGGAGGTTGACCTCACCTTCGCTTTTCAGCCTGTATATAAACCAGCTGATCGATGAGCTGAGCGCCGCCGGTGTCTGTTGCTCCATTGACGGCCACTGTGTTAACAGTATAAGCTATGCTGATGACATGGTGTTGCTCAGCTGATCGATCTCAGCACTCCAAAAATTACTGAGTATATGTGAAGAGTATGCGAAGTTGCACGGACTCTTATATAATGTTAAAAAAAGCGAGCTTGTAATATTTAAACCTCGAAATCGCAAAGTGACGGTTGTGCCAGCTGTGCGTCTTAACGGTACTGATCTTGTTAGGTCTAAAGAATTCAAGTACCTAGGCCATGTGGTTACTGAGGACTTAAAGGATGACAGAGACATAGAGAGGGAGAGGAGGGCGATGGCGGTCCGCTGTAACATGTTGGCTCGCAGATTTGCGCGATGTAGTATTGAGGTGAAAATTACTCTTTTCAAAGCATTCTGCCAAACCTTATATATGTGCAATCTGGGGGTCAACTACACACAGCGGGCCTTCAACGCACTCCGAGTGCAATTTAATAATGCCTTGTGGGTGTTGCTGGGGCTCCTACGCTACTGCAGCGCCTCTGCGAATATTTGCGCATGCGCGCACGGACGGGTTCAGTACCGTGGTCAGACGCCGAGTTGCGTCACTCATGCGCAGAGTGAACGGGAGTACCAACACCATCCTGAAGGTCATTAGCGAGAAGTCAGACTGCCCCATTCAGAGACACTGCGCACGAGTACACACACATGTGCCTGGTGACCCAGAAGGCAGATACTTAAATTAAGTAATTATCTGTTGCCTACTAACATAGTTTTTCATAAGTACAGTTTATACTAACATAAATATGGACGCTGTCTGAAATATATTTTTCATTTTTTTTTATTTAAACTAGGAATTCCTACAGAATAGTCTAGTCATATTTACTAGAACGTTTTTTTTTTAGTATAATTTTCTGGCTAACTTAAACAGTGGAAATACGGATAAGTAATATTTGCCAGCCCAGATTCACTGCAAATATTGTGCCGACTTTTTAGTTCCATTATTAAAGCGCTGTGAAAAATCAGAGCAAAATATAGCGCCGCCCGCGGTTATTAAGTTTCCAACCGATTGACGATTTGCCGGTTTATTTTTATATCAAATTATGTATTATTTACCGCGTACTTTGTGGCAACCCTGAACCTCCCACACTGAAGATCTGCAGAATATCCAGCGGGCCGCGTACCCGCGGCGGGCGAAGCGGGCCGCTGTCTAAGCGTCCCTGGCAGCGACACCTCGCACAATGGCTGACGTCGCGCGCTCGTCAGAGCGGCAGCGCTCTGGAGCTCACTGCGCTGGCGACGCTCACACACACACAATCTGGGCACTCTTGACATGTAACCAAAGCTGTTTTTTTTTCAGCAACCTCAACGCGAGACACATATAAATAATAAATAAATAACACAGCGACAATCTTACAAAAATCGACCTAGTCCCAAACTAAGCAAAGCTTGTAATATGGGTATTAGGCGACGATCTACATAATATAAAGAAAATAATATATTTCGACACAACACTTTAAGGTTTCTAGAGAATGTTTTTGATAAAGTGCATATTTTCGGAAATAATCGCTCCGAAACTTGCGTAAATTGTGTCCCACCTTTATCTTTTAAACAAGAGGTGCCAAAAATACAAAGATATAGCTTAATAAATACCTTCAACGAAAATTATTGACAATAAAATTATAATATAGTCTTTTATACCGATTTTATTGTCGAAAAACTGCTTTTTTTCTCAACAACGAAAGGAAGTGCCGTGGATATATACGTTCTTCTCCTGGTGGACGTATTCAGATACTTTTTTTTTCTGTAATACTCTAGTGCATTATTAGGGTTCCGTAGCCAGAATTACGAAAACAGAACCCGTTTCGAGTTTTGTCGTGACCGTCCGATCCTCCGTTCGTATGTCACAGGCATTTAACTAAAAAACTACAAAATTTATATTGATGACATTAGGAATAAGTATAGGTGTCTGTCTTTGTCTTGTATAAGCTACTTACATAGTTTGATAGTTTAATAATAAAAAAAATGTAGGGAGGGCACTCCCTACATGTAACCGAAATTAAAAAAAAACCCGAGCCAGTGGATATTTTCGGAAATAATGGCTCCGAAAGTAGCATAAACTGTCCCCCCTCCACTCTATTTTATAAACCTGATGATATATCGATTGTACAGTTTTTGAGTTATTGCCGAAAAATTGCGCTTCTTAGCAAAAGGACATTTTTATATGGTATTATTTCATCTGTAGTGCATTTTTTTGTATGACAGGCTGCGGAACTGTACACTGAGCGTGGTCCGCTCCACATGCTCTTGGCCGGTTTTTAGACATGGGTAGTTCGCGAATGAATGATTCAAATGAAGTACTTCACTTGTTTCACTTCTTCACTCACTAGTTCAGCTCAGATTCATTTAGTTCAATACTTCAGTAGTTCAGTTTATCTGTCCGTTCAGTTACTGGCTCACTCGCTCAGACTCTAGAGTCAAGTAATAGATAATTATCACATCTGCTCACAAAAAATAAATAATTAGCTTTTTCCAGTAGTAGATTTTAAGGTCCATAATATTTATCAAACGTTTTCGTAACAAAGCGATAGATTGCATTAATTAAACGTCATTCCATTAGTTCCGTAAGGGAATGAAAGAAAATAATTACATCGTACTGATATATTTCTGTACAAACTGAAGTAAATGAATCTGCTGAGCTACTGAACTAAACTGAACTAGTGAACTAAATGAGTGATATACTTCACGGTGACCAAAATAAGTATATCTATCTTTTCTTTTTAGTGACACATCGGAACTCCTCAAATATTGTAGGCATACATATAGCGATTTTGGTATTATAAGAAACATAATAAGCATTTGCATTCAGAAAGTGTAAATTGGTGAAGTGGAACTGATGCAGAAGACCACATAATGCCATCGGAACTCCTCAATGATAAATGATTTACGGGTGGCGACAAAATATCTTGATTAATTTAGCTAAGCAACTTCATAGTCACAAATTTAAATGTTCCTGATGAGAATGGTACCATCGAATTGATTTGATGATGGAGCCGGAAGGTAGGCACCAGATCTATGTAATAAAATAATGTATCCTAGCCGTGTTTGGGTCTGTTCGAATCGTCACGAGATACACTTTTAAGTAACGATTAACTAAAAAGTGTAAAATAAATAAACTTTTAAATAAAAAAATAAAACCGACTCCAAAAAAACTAAAAAGTATAAAATAATGCCATAATTCAGTTTCTTCAAATTACTTACAAGTAACCGTTTGTATACTCAATCTATACAGTATATACAATTAATGTTATTTTGGAGTCGGTGCCATCGTGTCACAATTTACTAAAATCGTCAATTTTCAATATTTTACACATTCTTTATATGGCACCGACGCCAAAATAAGATTAATTGTATATACTGTATAGATTGAGTATACAAACGGTTACTTGTAAGTAATTTGAAGAAACTGAATTATTTCGTTATTTTTTACATTTTAGTTTTTTTGGAGTCGGTTTTATTTTTTTGTTTAAAAGTTTATATCTATGGTAGTCAATTTGTCAGTATGGGAAAGTCCTAAACTAAACGAAATATGAAAGGTATGAAAGTCTAAGAAACCATTGTTCTGATTTTAGACTCCATAAAAACTGCATTAACTGTCAATCAAAATAGGTATATTATTAGACTTATTCCCAATTTCACCTGGGTATGTTATTATTTAAGCCGGAATGCGCTTGTCAGTGTTGCCAATGGCCAGGCGAAATCAGCCGTTAGTGGCTAACAGAGCGTGGTGAAAACGTAATGGAGTCTTGTCAACCTACCTATAGGTGTATTCAGTATAATATTAAGTAAACTTAATTCGCTCGAGGCAGGTCCTAATACAGCGCATGGAATGTGTAGGTACACATTCAATGCACATCTGGGAGGCCCCAGTGGATTCAGTTTACCAAGTGCACTTAATTTACCTTCTGAACGAGTCACGCTAAAATAATGCAACAGTGGGTAAGCCCCAGGCGTATCCAGTTTACAAAAAGCTAATACACTTGTAGTTTGTAATAGAAAACTACCGCAATATTCAGGCATATTTAGAGTACATTAGCGGTTAAACACGTCGTAAAAGCGGAGTACTTGTCAACATATTCCAATTGTTGCCCTTCTCGCACACAGTGCGACAAGGGCAGCCAGCGACCACTCGCGTCTCTTAACTATATGCTCCTCGGTTATTATAGTCCACATTCTCCATAAAAGGGTTCCTTATTTACCTTTTTGGTACGGAACCCTAAAAAGGATCTAAATTTGATCTATCATTCAAGTGTCCAATAACCAAGTGCATGGGATGTTATTGCAGCGGTGTTGAATAAATACACGATGATTCCCATATAACACTTATATTTACAATTTAAGAAGGCGCGTGAAAACGAAAGATAGATTTTAGACGGAAAAAGGAAACAAAGTAAGCTATACAAAATGAATTGTTTAGCGCGTAAGCGTTAAGGGTTGGATCGCGAGCAAAAGGGTTTGATTCGAAAGCCAGATTGTGTGTGTGCGAGCGTCGCCAGCGCAGTGAGCTCCAGAGCGCTGCCGCTCTGACGAGCGCGCTACGTCAGCCATTGTGCGAGGTGTCGCTGCCGGGGACGCTTAGACCGCGGCCCGCTTCGCCCGCCGCGGGTACGGGTGATAAAAATGTAGGGAGTGCCCTCCCTACATTTTTTTATAATTAAACTATCAAACTATGTAAGTAGCTTATACAAGACAAAGACACCTATACTTATTCCTAATGTCATCAATATAAATTTTGTAGTTTTTTAGTTAAATGCCTGTGACATACGAACGGAGGATCGGACGGTCACGACGAAACTCGAAACGGGTTCTGTTTTCGTAATTCTGGTTACGGAACCCTAATAATGCACTAGAGTATTACAGAAAAAAAAATAGTATGTGAATACGTCCACCAGGAAAAGAACGCATATATATCCACGGCACTTCCTTTCGTTGTTGAGAAAAAAAGCAGTTTTTCGACAATAAAATCGGTATAAAAGACTATATTATAATTTTATTGTCAATAATTTTCGTTGAAGGTATTTATTAAGCTATATCTTTGTATTTTTGGCACCTCTTGTTTAAAAGATAAAGGTGGGACACAATTTACGCAAGTTTCGGAGCGTTTATTTCCGAAAATATGCACTTCATCAAAAACATTCTCTAGAAACCTTAAAGTGTTGTGTCGAAATATATTATTTTCTTTATATTATGTAGATCGTCGCCTAATACCCATATTACAAGCTTTGCTTAGTTTGGGACTAGGTCGATTTGTGTAAGATTGTCGCTGTGTTATTTATTTATTATTTATATGTGTCTCGCGTTGAGGTTGCTGAAAAAAAAACAGCTTTGGTTACATGTCAAGAGTGCCCAGATCAGAAATATTTATTTTAGTTCTTGAACTACCAATTTAAGTACCGGCTTATACAAGACACCGTATATATACCTACTCCAAATTTCTTCAATATACATTTTGTAGATTTTTAGTAGAATGTCTGTGTTATAAGGACGGACATGATGAATCTGTAAGGGTTCCGTTTTTGGCTACGGAACCCTGAAAATGTAGGTGATGTTAATGTTTTCTTTTTGATTTACTGATATATAGCTTAGCTATCTTTATCTCGTCGTTACTCTATAGATCACAATAGTGTATTTTTGATATAGTGGTTGTAGTTAGAGTAGTTCTACGGGCATTCCAGCCGCTATTAGTTTCCTGCGGCATTTATTGAAGAAGTAAGCCACAATAGGGATGTTGACGGTACTCAAATATTTATCCGTCAAACAAGTTATCAAAACTGACTCAAGAAAACGAAGCTAAGGGCGAACCTTATGAAAGCGAATAATGTGTACGTGTCTAGGTGGTTATATTGTAGTAGCGACGAGTCCGTACATTCTGTGAATGCTGTAGCTTAACTTTGCTCATTTTGCTTGAGCTGGTTTAACAACTCTATATGAGATTCAGTGTTTGTTGTGTGTGTTGAGTCAGTCTAGTTTGTAATTAGGATTCCCACCTTTTGTTTTTAAATACCGCGCTAGCCTCATTTTTTACCCTATGTCCGATTCTTTCGCTCTCTCTCGCGCGTGTAATAAATAGACGCTGATTATACTATCTAGATTTGAATAAGTTTAGCTCAAACGTACTTACTTATGCTGACCAATCGATGAGCTGCTATATAGGTTATGCCAATTAGTACAGGATAAATAATAGATTGATTGGCAGGTTAAGAGTTAATTGCCATAAACATAAGCGAATTAGTTAAAGTACTCCAAAAAACCTTATGTAGCCAGATAATGTCTTACACACGTAGAAAAAGCATAAACTTAATAGATTGCACTACGATTGAAGTTAAATAGAATCTTTAAAATTTACAAATTTCAGATTGAAATAAAGTGCATTGTAAACAATTTGATTGCTGCTTTCTCTGGCGGTACCGGACAAACTAACTATATAACTACAGAATATTCAGTCTTTTATAGCGAAAGCAACGTGTACGAGTACAAAATGAATACTATTATTAAACTAATTGCTGATTTTAATCGTTCCTATTTTTTCGGGGAACATTGTTAGAAGGCAGAAATTAGTGCTTTAAAATTCGACATTTGTAAGCAATATGAAATTCAAACACTTCTACATGTTTTTATAATTCTTAAATATCACAGAGGAAATAAAAGTACCGATACAGAAGATTCTCTTCTTTGGTCATAGCGAAAACCGCCGCATCGCATGCGAGAGACCGAGCGATTTTTATACAAAAAGTCAACGTTCGTTTGTTTATAATAGGTACTCGATGCGTGTCAACCAACTGATTCAGGACAAAACCGACGACCAAATGACGGCTTAGTAGCCGTCAATTGGTTCCTACTTTTTACTAGCGATCGCGAAGCGTGCGGCGTCTGGCATTATTGCACTTTTAGACAAAGTCTGTCGAAAATCAAGACGATTCTAAAGAGCTCACGACCGGAAACCGGCAAATGGGTCAAATTTAACTTGCAAACTAATACGGTTTTAAATAAAACCGGCCAAGAGCATATCGGACCATGCTCAGTGTAGGATTCTGCGGTCGTTCATACAAAATATTTGCGCTACTGATGATAAATACGATATGAAAAAGGGTGATAGCAAGAGCTTATCTCCACGGCACTTAGTTATTTTGCCGAACAACTGCGCTTCCCCGCTAAATAATGTTTTATCAAGCACTTTGATGGCATACTGCTGACACAGCTATTCAAAGAGTTCCTCTGCCTGTCGAATGTGGATGGAAGGTGAAAAATGAGCATCTCAGTCCTATAACATCCTCAAAAGAACCGACATCGATCAAGGATCTGGAGTTCATCTCTTGCAGTTGGCGTGCTCTGACAACAAATGTATGAAAAATGTTTGCCACATCAGTGTAGAATGTTTTAATCAACACAAAATTATGTTTACCAATAGTAATAATTGTTTTTTTTTTTATTGTTTCATTCTACCTACCTAGAACTGATATCCAGTTATTCGAATTGATTTAGATGTCTTATTTCTTAATAATACTGGTAAATTATTTTTCCTCTCTATAAAAGGGACGCTCTAAGTAATTTCATGCATATTTTGCAAAAATCCAACAAGCCGTTTTTTAGTTCAAAATCAACTCTGTGTTGTGAAATATTGGAACGTTTCCTAATAATTTTATCGACAAAGTAGTTAAAATGTTATAGTCAGTTAAATATTTGTGATCTACTCACAAAGCCCTTTCATTTGATATCACACATGATATGTTTAAATAAAAAATAATGTTTTCTTTGTATGGCCACCTTTGTGACGTCATATCTCCCCCCTCCACAGGTTGAGCGAGCGACAACATCATTTTTCCTACTCATAAAAGTCCATTAAACACGACAATACCACTTGCTGGTATAATACTGTTCCATCCCACGAACTTTTTTATTTGAAGACTTTTTGCCAATCCGCTTCCATACTATTCAATATGGACCCCTTAACATCCATACCGTATGTTCTCAGTAGATATTTACTATGCGATAACATTCTCATTTATTACGGGTAAGTCTACGAGGAAACCTTAAGTAAGCAAAGCGTAGGATTAGCTTGAGTTCCCAAGTTATACATGGCTAAGCAGTTTCCCAATATGGCGCCTGCAGTAATAAGGGGCAGGACACACAGAACATGCTCTCAGTATTTTCCCCAAGCTGAAACGTAGAAGCTGTCGTCTATGAACGCTTAGTCAATTAATAAAATATTGTTTTATGTAGGATTTAGTCGTTTATAGTGGACGAACTAAGTGGTGAAGATGGACAGCGTAGACGGGGCGAGCATAGGCGGAGGTTCCTTTTATTAAATGGTTCCATTTTAACGCGGTCCTCAAAAACTGTCCGCAGTTAAGATAGGCTCAAACAAATAGGGACTTTTCAATACGATATAACAAATGCGAAGTGTCATTAAAATTCGTGTCATTCATAGAGTGCCTTGGTTGTCCAATTGTTTATAAAGTATTTAAATATGGTCAAAATTAGTTTTTAAACTCCATTTTCCACACATGCGTGGAAAAGTCATTAAAAGTTGGGATTTATATGTACAGAGACTAAAGATGCCATCTTTATAGTGCGATGAGGTCGTATATAAATTCAAAGTTAATTAATCATCTTTAACGTCATTTTAACTACGGAAAATATATTATTATTAAAAAAAAATATTTATAGTTAATGTGCACACGACTAATTGTTTTATTATTAAGAGCGAATACGCGCTTAAGTGGAAACGTCGCAATTTTTTTCTTCTTGCCTTTATTAAACTTAAAGATTTGTTCAATACATACCTACTTACTCTACATTTTAGAATTTCTATTGCGTTAAATTCGTATATACTCATCGCTTTTGGCTTTATTTTCTTACAAAACAAGATATAGTTATAAATTCATTCTTAGAGCTTTAGTTGTGGCAATTTTGTAAAATTTTGCATTGGTCCAGCCTAACAACCGAGAACGTAATGAATGAATTGAAAACATGTTCCAGTTACATTCACATTTCTCAAAATAATTAAGAAAAACCAAAAATTATGCGATGTTGCCAGTTAAGCAGGTATAAACCATCTTAAATAATACTGCAATTTTCCATCTAGGAAAAAAGTAAATGAAAATAGATTCACAGTGTTGGTAGATAAAAAAAAATGACACATACCTATTAAAGAAAAACAATGTAAGTACCAATGACGTTCGCGCGGAAAAAGTTTATATAAATGGCAGAACTAGTTGACATTAATGTTAGTATTTTGGGATTGTCTTTATATAGTCGTGAGAAAACTCTCAGTTATTAGGTATATGAACATTATTTCGAAAATGAAAAAATACTTTTAACATTAAATATTACATGTGTATGATAAGGCCGCGAGAATAACTTAAGGTCCAGGTTAAAAAAAAAGATGCGAATTAAGGAGCGCTTATTATATTATTCAAAACTATTTTTATTATATTTTAGAAAAACACTGCCTCGATTTGATCGTAAATGCGTAGTTTGTATTTTATTAATAGTTTTATTAATATCACACATTTCCTCGCTTAAGTGAGGTTAAAAGTTGCGTGTTTCGCACGGCTGCAAAATTATTTGGCTTCTCGTGCCTTGAAAGCCTCGCTACGCTCAGGAATCTATATTTGACCCACTCGCTCCGCTCGTGATTCAATTTTACAGATCTTCGCTTTCTTGTCTTTCAATTTAAACACTCGCGCCAAATAACAAGTTTGCAGCCTTGCAAATAACTATTATTACCATAGTGAAAGATACATTATGCGCTGATGGATGACGGAATTTCTAGTGTCCCTGTATTGGCCCGGCCACGACAATGCTTGACCAGCGTCGCGGCAAGCGAATAATTCCTATTACATTGCGTTTGATACCAACTAATTGTTGTGCGGTGAGCGTCTCGATCGCGCAATGAAGAGAGAATTTACTCGCCGCGCCGCTAGTCGCGCGTTGTTATGGCCGAACCGTAAAATTGTTATTTACTCTAAGTTTTTAGGTTTACAGTATAAATGAGATTTAAGTCTGTAACGCTGTGTAGTTAAATTTATATTAATAAATAAATAATAGTACATTACTTTTTTGACGACCGGTTTAGCTCAGTGGGAGTAACGTTGCCTGCGAAGCTGAGGTCCTGGGTTCAAATCCCGGTAAGGGCAAATATTTGTGTGATGAACATAACAGTGAGTCAATGAGTGACAAAATTAGGGACTTTGACTCGCAATTAATCTGGAACTATAAGTTTAAATTAAATATAACTTGGAATATGATCTAGTTATATTATGCCTCCTTGGTCACTGAAAATTCAGGCTTCTAGCTTCGTCAGCAACGAAAATGACAGGGGGTCGAAAATGTTATGAATGGCATCGAGAGAGGGATGGTACAGCGTGCTTTTGTTTGTTTGTTGTTGCTCGAGTTGGCTTGGAGTTGGTTTTTCCATGACAATAGGGTTGATTTGAGTTAAAATTGGATATTAATATTTTCTCTATATTATAGTACAGTTAATAAACTATGTCATTTTCAGGAAAAACCTATTGCAGTCGGCATTAGTAAATCAATACATGAAATATTGATGCCGGGCGTCCGATGCCGGCGCTAATATAGACCGACTGCGGCGTGACACTAATAGGCTTAGCGGATCTATATGTATATTATACTAGATCCTCTTTAGTGTTCCATAGTAACAGTCGATGATTACCAGGATAATCTTCTTTCTATGTAATAATAATGAATCGCAGTTCGTTAGTCTCTCTAAAACTATAAAACAGATTAACTGATTTGAATATACTTACATATTTTATTTGGTTTTGATCGCTTTATACTGGTGTGGTTTAAAAATATAAACATGCTAGAAATAATCTATATAAAACAAGGAATTATCTATGAAGAATTAATCATGTATTTGACGTGCACTTCGGATTAAATACTGCGAATAGATAGCGTTGCATACTGGGCATCCGTTATTTGAGGAACCTCGACATGCCAGACAAACACTCGTAGATGGCGTTAGTACGAGTAGCAGACTTATATTTTCTCGGCAACAATAATGTCATATCTTCTTGGGTGAATACAGGTGCACTTCGCGATAATTAACTTTGATCAGGCATTCTTCATTACATTTAGCCACATGTTTTACCGTGATTCGAGGACTCACTTTACTTATATTCTTTCCAACAAGGACACACTTTGCAAGATCAAAGTGCAAATATTTTCGAAACTGTTGATAGACATTGAAAATGGGCTTTCCCATTTACATTACAATTCATACCGACATCTCGACCGGACTCATTACGATTCCCACAAATTTTTGCCACTTCAGCATGCTTTTCCGGACATAACGCAACAATTCAAAAACCATGATTGGCTGCTGAGTGAGTGAGCAATATTGGCTGCAAAAAATAAAGTGTCGATGATTTCAATGCAGCGATTCAGAATTGGTTTTACTGTTATCAATGTAGTAGCAGAATTGGCACCTTTATCGATATCAGTACTCTTAGTGGAACATGAGAACTTCGCTTATTTTTCTTTTTACACTTATGTTTATGTGGGATCTATTATAGTTCAAGCCTCCTTAAAAGTATTTCCTTTAGATTTTTTATGTGTTTTTACGTAGTATAACTTTTTGTGTCGAAATCACGTCAAAACGGCTCGACAGAAAATTACCACTCTTATTTCAGTGATAGCTGGACATCCACAGATGGTTATCTATCCTATACCTATATATTATAAACGTGAATGCTTGTGAGAATGTACGTTACGCTGAAACGCAAAAAGTACATTACAGATTTGCGTAAAATTCTGCAGTAATATAGCTTAGATATCAGAATAGGACATAGGCTACAAATTTTGAGAGTATTCATTCATAAAAAGGGATTTTTTAACAATAAATGGAATAACATGATCTTTTGTTCATTGTGACATTTTCATTTCTAAATAATGAATCAACAATTAACTAACCTAGCAACAGTAATAACTACTTAAACGATTAAGCAAAGAACATACCTTCCGTATAACGTTTCATACAAATAAGAAGTTACAGGTTAACTGGAAGAGATCCCTCACAGGGATAAGTTCGCCTTTGTACATATCTGTGTGATTGCAAATACATTTTTTTGTATTAATTTATGTGCAATAAAGTGATTACATACATACATAAGAGTATACATACTTAATATATCCGGGTAATAGCCCGTTGTACATTTTGGACTTATTTTTAATAATTTGTGCATCAAAAAATCATCATCATTCACGGATGAAACGAATTCAAGAAATATTAATCATTTTTTGAAATGTCATCTAAATTTATATAGTATTGCCACCGCATAGGAAGAATGAATACAGATGGCCATCGCTAGATGGAGTAACTGTACCTACATTGCAACAGTTTTTAGAACTTTTGTCTGTTTATCTGTTTGTCTGTTTATTTGTACACGCATCACGTGAAAATGTGGAAACGTGTAAATAAGCCACTGGGGAAGGATTTTGCCAAATTAACTCTAAGTTTAGAAGAGGGGGGTACGGATATCAACATATTAAATGGAATAATTGATTTAATAATTACAACAAAATTAAACGTTAATAACACATTGCACAGTGCCATCCTCCGGCCAAGTACGACGCTACAAAAACGGTCGTATCTTCGCAAATCCAGTGTTAGCAGATCCCTACTCCTAAGAAAAATGTACACGGTGTTCGATCATTTTATATTGGTTACCGATATAGACAGATAGACATCAAATTATTCTGTTTTTACTATTTTTTGTCATAGCGGCAACACAAATACATCATCTGTGAAAATTTCAACTGTCTAGCTATTACGGTTATCACGCAGTGGACAGAGAGACAGATAGACGGACGGACAGACAGACGCATACAGATAGATAGACAGACAGACGGATAGCGAAGTCTTAGTAATTCCCCGCTTTACCCCTTGGGTACGGAACCCTAAAAATGACTTTACATAGTTATGTAGTGGTAAAATTAATACACCTATCAACACGCATATAATTCCAAAATTATCTTCTATATTATACATATAAAAGGAAAAGTCCTGACTGACTGACTAGCTCACCGGTGCCATGTTTCGTCGTGCGGACAACTCCACCATCCCATCGCTGGTGGGAATTGCGCCGCTTCACACCCGTCCCCCGGACAAGCGGTATCGAGCTCTGCCGAGAGAGCTCATACCACCAGCAGAGTCCCCTGTAAATCCAGGAAACCACAAAGCCGCTGAGAGGCCACCGTCCGCAACGCCGCAGACAGGCCAACACGCTACACCAGCATCACCAAGCAGAACCCAACCGCAACAAGCCGCGGAAGAGGCTTAATCAACGTCAAGTCGTTCCCGACAAGACCGAGAACATAGGCCTCCCCGCGACAATGCAGCCAAGCCAGCAATGGCACTAAAGACACGCCCGTTGTAACGGGCGGGGAAGAGAACCGCCAAAAAGGGCTCTGCCCTGATATGGCATCCCCACACCAGAAAGGTGTGAGAAGACGACCGTGTATGTATGTATGACTGACATATCAACGCAGAGCCGAAACTACTGAACTTAGAGACTGGAATTTTTCACAGTAGACATTATTTATAACGTAGGTAAGAAGTAAGAAAGGATTTTTGGAAATTCATCCCCTGACGGGGTTCAATTGGAGTTGAGAGTTTGTATGGACAACCTGTTATTATTTGAGTAACTGTTATAATATTTCGAGTATAGACTCTTCATTTAAAACTAAAACAAATTTCAGCATTATCATTTTGTAGAACCTATGATTCTTTGAATATGTAACTGGTATAATATTTCGCGTATATACTCCTCATAAAAAATCTTGAAAACCAATTTCAACATTTTTGGAAATTCATCTCTGAAAGGATTGAAATGAGGGGTAACAGTTTGTATGAGAAACGTGTGATTCTTGAGTGTACATTTAAAACTCAGACGACAAATTTCGTTGAAAGTTGTTGAAAGTTAAATCTCAATTGTCCAATTTCCTACATCTGTTTTTATTTCAAATTACAAATATATAAAAAAGTAATACGAGAATTGAAACATATATTCCGTTAGAGCTGTATGTAGAGGCGCATTAAAGAAGGATTCTTTGAAATTCGAGCTATACGCGGACGAAGTCGCGGGCAAAAGCTAGTACTATTATAAAGTTCTAAAAATGAAATGTCTGTACATTGAAGATATTTTCAAAAAAATGATGGTTACGGACTATTTGGAGGTCACTAAAACAAAAAAAAAAAATGTACGTTTGTATGTTTGTATGTGTCGTTGTGGTTTCATCACGCAAAATCGGCTAAACAGATTACCATAATTTTTGGTACACGGGTAGCTGGGTATCTCCAGATGGTTATAGGATACTTTTTACCCGACTATGCTGAAGAAAAAACGACGGGTTATGACTTTTTCTCCTCCGCAAACGAAGTTGCGGGCGGCACCTTCGAGTAGGATATAAAACTATTGTACGGAGAGTGTGTGACCAACATTGCAACGCCACACATGGATACTTTCCCAAATGTGTGTATTTTTTAGTCTATATTTACTACTTCCATACTACCTGATCTAAAAAAATGTGGCTCTGCAGGCTCCATATTTATCGTACAATTTTATAGTGGGAATCCGTTTTCGAGACCGTAAGCGATTACTATTTTACCCGAGAACAAAGTTATAATCTTCATTGTGGCCTAAAATCACGATTGTTTACTATAAAAGGGATACCACTGTATGCAAACACTTATATCACACAAAGGGTAACCTTTTATTTAAGGCAAGAAGTTTCACATTGAAATAAAGGCCTCTGGCTGTCTTTAGCAAAAGCTTCTTTAACAAAAGCTTCCAATTGTGGCAAATACTTCACAATACATATTGTTCATGGGTACGATAGTAATTGCTTTCGATCTCGAAAAAGGATTCCCACTATACCGTTTCTTTAAACTTTATACCAAGAATATGACGAACAAGCCATTATGATAAAGAATTCAACAGCAGTATGCCGCATCCAAGTTTAAACTCCTTTGTTTGTCGTTAGGACAAGTGATGAACGCACAAGTCATACTTAAGGCAAGTCTTCGAAACAATTCACGATTTGTTATAAATACTAGCACTACGAGTATACGCTCGCGTTAGTGGAGACCAGGGCAAGATATGTTGCCGTCTTTGAATATGAGAACAACTGAACTCTCAGAATAACGTCAATGAATCTCGCGCGAGCGTATAGTACAAGCATTACAGATTATAGCATTTTTGCTTTTTCACAGCAGCGCCACAGGTGAGCATTTATGGAAATATATACCTACTTAACAGTAAAAAAAAACTAACTAATGCAGTTGACACATTTATCGATCATCAAACACCTGAATACCCACAAACGGAATTATAAGACCACATTCCCCAAATCTCTAGCAGCTTAGCAAAAACCAATTTCAACGTACGGACCATGTCCTAAAATAAACTCTTCATATATAACATCCGCACTTAAACCCAAAATAACGAACCAGGTGATACCTACAACGCGTCATGAGTTGACGTTCTAAAAGACAAAACATTGAAAAACCGTAATATTTAAAACAAAACTACAGACATCTCTACCTACAGAATAGCACAGTGACACTTATCCGCATCAAACACTCGTTCCAGCAACAAAAGACACCCTAACGCATCAACCCAAAGAAACTTTATACACTCGTTACGCAAGCTATTCAACCATAACCACATCTAGCGCCCACGGACGAGTACGCTACTAACGTAAGACAAAAAAAACCGCCCTTAAAGTCGTTGCATCGGCCACAAAATATTGTAAAATATTGTGGCCGACCACACAATAATACTGCATAATAAACACACAAAAACCTGGGTCGAAACATAACACAGTCTAAGCGGCTCCAACCAGCGAAGAATCTTAATAAAATCACTTAACAATAGACAAAACATCTCATACTACACTACGAATAAATAAATTGGATCATAAGCTCTCTCCACAGCGTATCCGCAACAGTGCAGGATACAATAAAAACCGAATCGAAAACAAGACCACGATAGTGAACAGGACCGTGAACAGTTTCCTTTTCTCGACGTCTCTCGCTATCCAAAGGTTGTTTGGAAGAGATCGCTGTTTAGCGATAAGATCGTCGGTTATTGAATCCTTCAAAGTATTATTTTCTGTATTCTGTTTTTGTGAGGTGTGCAATAAAGAGCTATTGTACTGTATTGTATAACCGAATATGTAAACTGTCTCTTTCGAGCCATCGTCTACAAAATAAACAACTTATTCGGAACAACATTCGACCAAAAAGCAATTCGCCGAGACCTCACGCGTTATGCCGACGAAAACCAGCATGACAAAAACATGCGGCACACGGTCATGAGTAGGTAACTTTGACGATGACCGAATATCACGACGGAGCGTAGGGCAAACCCGACATCCTCGTCGGCAGAATACTATACAGTATTAACGGATAAGTATTTCAAGGCATCCCCCAAAAAATATAGCATGCTTCACTCCCAAGAGATCCAGCGACGTGATAGGCACCTTACCATAGGTCTGATATATATACAGCTGTAATCACTACGATTGTTTCGACAGATCGCTCAAGGCGAAACGAACGTAGATGCCGGAACCCGAAAAGAAATAGCCGACGAGAGTGGATATCGATTTAGCCGAGTTAAACCGTATCACACGGCCCACAATCCAATACATAAAATTCACGTGGCAACATAGAATGTAAGAGGCTGCGCCTTACCTTACCAAAGAAAAAATCTAAATTCGGCGCACTACTACAATTAAAATCAAAACACATCGCATGCTTACAAGAAACGCACTCGTAAATTGGAACTCACGAATCCAATAACTACAAATGGAGCCTAAGCGGAAACAACTGGTCTGGCTATCCTAATTAGGAAAAACAAGGAGTTGAAGATAACTTGGCAAAGACCAACACAAATAATATGGCAGCATCGATCGAAGTCGATAATAAGACAACTCTGTTCATCATCGCAACACACTGGTCCAATGCGATGTTAGAAGCTATAAACGCTATCACGGCTCCTCCAATTGACAAAGCACAAGCCAAAAGACTCATCCCTAATCATATTAGGTAACTTCAACGCGCACATCGGGTACAAAGACGCAGCAAACCAACGCATCTATGTAGGAAAAAACCTATTCCACAGCAACAGCAACAGTAATGGGGAAATACCTACAGATCTAATAAGAGCAAAAAAACTCCGACTAGAAATATCGTTTGTCCGAAACAGTTGCAGAAGAACATGGAAGTCTGGCAAAAAAAACTCACAATTATACCGCCTGCCTATCTTTAACTTCATAAAAGGCCTGCACACAGCCTTATCAGACCAAAAAATCATATGGGGAGAACTAAACCTACAAAAATTTAATAAGACCAACACAAAGAAGAAGTCGCCATGGGACAAGACACCAGACGTATCGGAAATATTTAACTATAAAATACTGGACTATGACTTGCTTGAACATACAACCAGAACGGAAATACCAAAAGACACAATGATAGAAATCAAACACTCAGTATAAAGTCCGCTGCAACGGGAAAAATCACGGCAATCATAAAAACATCCGCATCGAAAACCCTCAAATTACATCTGAAATACCCCAAAGAGAGCCGCGTAGCATTAAGAAAACTGCAAAGGGTAAAGTTAAGACAAATCAACAACCATCCGACGTGCGTGACCCGAATAAAGAATCTCAGAGAATGCAGGCCAAAAGGAATGTAGAACTTCCTTCAGATGGCGAGCAAAGACTCATCCGTCAAGAAAAATGAAAATCACCTATGACTTCTACAGGCAAGGCAACAAAAAATACTTTAGCTCTATGTCTAAATGGGAAGGAGAACTTGCGAAATCAGAGGTCCCAAGCATCAGTGAAGTAAGCCTACATCCTACGGCACCCAAGTCCACACCTATACACGCTGCTTATCGGCATAAGGTACTAAAACTCAAAGTTGTCCGGCCCAGCTCCACATGGAAAAAGTCTTAGCACCATGAACCATGGTATTGAATACTACGACAAAAACCCATCTCAGAGGTCAGAACTAGCATCAGACAGAAACAAATATATTACCAACTAGGTAGAAACGGACAGCGAATCAGATGAAGATAAACAAAGTGCATAGAACAATAAACAACAAATGTCATCTCCTCCTACGGAGCTCCGGTGAATACAACACGCAAAGATGCCAATGAGAACACGCGACTACTCATCGCTTATTCCCGATGCGCTATCCCCAACTCTCCTAACTTCCAATATTGGCTAAAGGTTGCATAATCGGCTGATTGTCGTCAACCGGTTGCGGCTAGTTGGCCCAATTTCCCCTTCTATTATTCCCGCAGCGTGTCACTCCTTATAAATCTGGGCCCCCATGGCACATCCGGCTTGTCCGGGTCAGGCTCCGTCCTGGCTGGGTGTGGTACAAGTGCCGTAAATAGGGCGGTGCCAGCGGTGCCCAGGCACAGGGCGCAGAGCCTGGAGGGGCGCAGAAATGACAAACGGGCTTATGAAAAAAAAATCAAGGGTGCACTTATAGAAGCTTGCACCGGGCGCTTAAAAGGCGAGTTTCGGCACTGTGTGGTACTTATGTTAATGTTCAATAGGGTCGCGTACGATGGCCTTATTTTTCATGGTCTATTTCATGCATGAATTATCCAGTAATGCTGGATCCATTGACCACTTATTAATTGTATTTAAGAATTTAACCTGCAAATTCCGCTTAAGATAAACATCTGTATTATTACATTCTCTGTTTCAATATATTTTACGCCGAAAAAGCATTTGGATAGCTCGTGACGGTCCTTTAAATACATACAGGAGTGGATAAATATTACTACCCCTTTTGTTGAGGTAAAAATCAAAAAGGATGTTACTTGATGTTTAAATATTCAGTCACTAGAAGGTGCCCGTAACTTCGTTCAAGGAGAACAAAAACTCATTACTCTCTTTTTTGCTTCTCCTATTAGGATAGAAATATTTTTTCTGGATTATTTGTATGTTAGTATGTCTTTGCGGCTTCATCACACCAAAATTACTAAACCGATTTCAAATACTTTTGATATACAGGTAGCTAATAATCCACATGGTAGGCTTACAAGATACCTTTTACACCACTACTTTAAAGAAAAATAGATATTTATGACATTTTTCTCCTCCGCTGACAAAGAGGGCACCTTACAGTCTTCTATATTGAAGGCAATATTTAATTATGTATACTTATATAGGAAGCGAGATCCGACCGATCTTACAGACCAAAATTACGGGTGTTCATTCCCTGATCAAAAATTAAACTAAGATTAAAGTGTATCCGATAGTTCGTTTAATTATTAAACTAAACTATCGGCCTAAGCCTAACCCATTACAGTCTCGCAATTAATCAACTTTCAGATCATTAACCCTTTATCGTCGTCAATCAGCGAACAGGTTGTCTCAACTAATCTCATAGAAATAAAGTCTCATTAATAACCCATTAGCCACATCTATTGCCTTTGTCTAAGCTTCTATTATATTCACAAAGCTTACTAAAATTAATACCAGCGAGCTGGGGTGTCATTCAGAAAAGTTGCTTTTAACCGCCTCCAGTTCCTGCCTTAATATAACTACGTGAATTTGAGTCCCGTCGGCTGAGAGAACTTGACGTAAGACGGGACGAGAATGTCCGACCACCCGCGGCAATCAGTTACAATATCATCGACGGTGTACTCACGTGCCCGGTATGCGCGCGAATCTTCTCGAATAAGATTGGGTACGCGAGCCACATAAAAGCATACGAACGCCACCAAACTCGGAGTTGAAGCAATCGCGGTGGTCGAAAACGGCCGGAATAATAATAATAATAATAATAACTACGTGAAGTACAAGAGTACGTAGTGGTACACCACTACTAATACTACTTTTTCAAGTGAGTTCATATACCATATACCATTCATATACCATTCATCATATACCATTGAGTGGCACGGAGGAAAAGCAGACTATAACATCCGTGGACGATTAATAGATAATCGATTATTTTGGAGTGATAGTCGCGTTGATCATGCGATATACAAATGATAAAGCATAGCCCCCGTGACTCTCGCAATCGTACACACGTCGCACGTTAAACGCAATCAATACAGGCTCCGGGACAGTAGATAGATAGCAAGATGTACTACGAGTAATAGTAGAGTTTGGTTATATCATGTCTGGATGGACTGCGTGCGGAGGGGGTCTCATCGTGCAACCTTCAGCACTGGAGACTGTAATGCTGGGTTGTCCAACACAGAGTCAGAGCAAGCCGAATTGTTTTATAAGTTTTATAAAATGTGCGTTCTGTAAATTGTAACTACTTTAGAGAACGTACGAAGCGGCATGATCGTTCAACGACCAAGCTCCTTAATATTAAGATATAAAAAATTAAAAAAAGGTTCAAATCAAATC
This sequence comes from Hedya salicella, assembly GCA_905404275.2. NCBI lineage: Eukaryota > Metazoa > Arthropoda > Insecta > Lepidoptera > Tortricidae > Hedya > Hedya salicella. Next base: position 84,235,470 of record FR990096.1, read on the forward strand.
AAATCAAATCAAAATATTCTTTATTCAAGTAGGCCTAGTAACAAGCACTTTCGAAATGTCAGTTACATGAGAGTGAATGTTTGCTGGGAGAAATACAATATGATCCAACATTTGCTGCAAGGATTAGGGAAACCCAGAAAAACCTAATCAGATCATTTAACTTAAGTGTAATATTATTGATAAAATCTTCATTTTTAAAATTACAATAATCAATAAGATAAATCCCAAAAGGATAGTCAATAAAAAATAAATAATCTAGAATGTGTCTAGAATAAAATTCTAAATGTCAGAGTATATAAAACAATTAAGATTAAAATAAAAATAATACCTTAGGTATTCGTTAAAATAATTATTCATGACGCTATAATTTACATTAATCCCACGCGGCTTCATCATTCATGTAGTCTTGTGTGCTATAATAAGCTTTAGAAAATAATTTTCGTTTCACAATATTTTTGAATTTACCAATAGACAACTCAGTTATGCTGCTAGGAAGTTTATTATAAAATCTCACACAGTTACCCATGAATGATCTCCTTATTTTATGGAGCCTAGTAGCAGGCACTGCGAGCTTATGCTTATTTCTAGTATTAATATTATGTATATCACAGTTCTTCTTAAAGTCGGTAATAATTTTATGTACATACATAATATTCTCATAAATGTATTGACAATGCACTGTCATTATATTAATGTCCTTAAACTTATCTCTAAGCGACTCTCTATAGTTCATTTTATATATCGCACGAACAGCCCGCTTCTGCAGAACAAATATAGTATTAATGTCGGAAGCACTGCCCCATAGTAAGATGCCATACGACATAATACTGTGGAAATAACTGAAATACACTAATCGAGCCGTTATCACGTCTGTTAATTGACGAATCTTACTTACTGCAAAAGCTGCAGAACTCAGTCTATTCGAGAGATTAGCAATATGGGGACCCCATTGAAGCTTAGAATCTAATGTTATACCGAGAAAGACTGTACTATTAACTAGTTTCAGTTCCTCACCTTTAACCATAACGCTCGCTTGCTCGTGTTTTACGTTACTCGTGACAAACTTAACACATTTAGTCTTTTTCTCATTCAACAATAAATTATTTACATTAAACCAATTTACTACTTCACAGATAGCATTGTTTACGTCATTGTAGGATCGTTGATGTCGTACGACTTTGAAAATTAGAGACGTATCATCTGCAAACAAAACTATCTCATGGTGGGTCTTTACGAGGTGTGGCAAGTCATTTATATAGATAAAGAACAGGAAAGGTCCCAATATTGATCCCTGCGGCACACCCATAGAGACTAATGACCCCGGTGAACGCTTTCCATTCACGTCAACCCTTGGTATTCTACCATTTAAATAAGACTCCAATAAATTTAGTGCTGATCCTTTAACTCCGTAGTGGTGTAGCTTCCTGATCAGTGTCTCATGATTAACGCAATCGAAGGCCTTAGATAAATCACAGAAGATGCCTAAAGCATCTCGCGATTCCTCCCAGGCATCGAAAATGTGTTTTACGAGCTCAAATCCGGCGTTGGATGTCGAGCGACCCCGCGTAAAACCGAATTGCTGTTGTTGATAAGAACTAATATCTAGTACATTATTTGCCAGCCAAGAAGCTATAGATGGCCGAGTTTTAAAGTCGTAAAAGTTAAATAAATCCAAGGAAATAATACAAATGTTAAACTTATATATTCCTAAAACCACTCGTTTTAGGTATATAGACCTAATAAGTATTTGTCTATTTTTATTCCCGTAAAATACTTTTTTTTTTCAACTATACTTTTGTAAGCTGTTTGGTTAATGTGTTTGCCGCCAAATCTAAAGATGATTTAATTTATTAAAAAATTACAATACCTTATGAATTAGTTAATTTAACTGGCAAATTATTTCACAATAAACGTCATTTCTTTTTTGTTTTGCTAAATACCTATATTAATCTAATTAAATAACTAGTGAAATAAGAAATTAAATAGTAACTACACATTCAAAAACTTTTTTTTTGTTGCAAGTATGCCATAGATAGTCAATAAAAGACAATTTCTTTGATGGTAATGGTTATCAGTGTTGTATGCAATTCCTTTATTGTCCTCTAATTTAAAATTAGAACGAATCTTCAACAAGTGCTATACAAAGACGTACTTCGCGGCCCGTACATCGAAACCGCTGTAAAGCGCAGACAACGCGGCGCGATCGAACTATGTAAATGGGGAATGGATGAAAATTTTCAAAAATCTTGAAATTTTGTTTATAGGTGTCAGAAAAAAATTACACATTTTTCTGTAACTCAAAAAAATAAAAAGATGAAAAGGTGTTGGTGTACCTATATCAACCTGTCTTATACGGTACCTACGGCAAGGGCAGCATTGATATTTTCGATTAAAATTACTGTAAATATAGTGTTATTCTTGCCGTACCGATAAATAAGGCGGGCATATAAGCCCACCAACAGCTTTTCATATTTTTATTTTTTCTAAGCCACAGAAAAATCTGTATTTTTTTTGTCAATAAGGAGGCTTATTACTACCTATAAACAAAATTTCAAGATTTTTGAAAATTTTCATCCATTCCCCATTGATATCGAGCTGAGACGGCAATGTGACCCTCTACGACTCGGCCTTTCCCCACCTCGCACGTCCCGCGCTCGCCCCCGCTCGCCTCCCGACACGCACACATAGCCGCGAGTTTTGTTACCGCACACAAGTGTCACTGTCGTTTGTTTTTACTTTCGTATATATATTCTTTGACTAAGATAAGAACGACATTTCCTTGGACGTTTGAAAAAGATACATTTTCGTGGTCCATTTAAAATTTTCTAACCAAAGTAATAAATAATAATAAATAAATAGCCTTTTATTTCTTACAATATTTCTTACAGAGTACAAGAATATCTTATTTACATGCAATCTTAAAGATAGTTAATAAGGGAAATAATAATTAAATCTACTATGTACACACATAAATTGCTGGGTATAAATGCAAGAACCCCACTTATTAGCGGGTGAAGGCCTCCTCCAGTGATACCCAATAGTCTCTATCCTGGGCTATTTGTATCCATTCTTTGCCTGCTATTTGTGTGATGTCATCCGTCTACCTGCTCATTGGCCGTCCTCTCTTCCTTTTACCCTTAGCCATGACGTCAGCCGCGATGTCCATCGGTCGTCGCTCATCCTTGCTACGTAGCCTGCCCACCGCCACTTCAATTTCTGGGCATGTTTTTGTGCGTCGATTACTCCTGATTTTTTTCTTATGGTAGAGTGACGTATTTTATTAATTTTATTATTTTGTTTTTTATCCGTTGTGTAAAGGAACTACTAACCAAAGCAAAGGAACAATAATTAAATACGGAAATATTAAAAACTGTTTTTTTCATACCCTTTTAGGCGAGGTTAACACTGTTTAGCTAGGAAAAATGTTCGGTAATGACACTAATGATACGGCTTGCTTATCTTTTTTCTTGTATCTCTCTAAAATGGACTAGACATCTTTGAGCATTATTATTACCCTACCCCGTACTAAAAGTCGGCGGGGGTCGCAAGGGGGCGAAGGGGGGCGATACAAAGCAGGTTGAGGCGCCGCCGTAGCTCGTACTGCATCAGCCTAAACGGCTTAATGGATGTTAACATATGAAATCGTTAGTTTTGTCCAGGTTGTGAGAGTGAAAACGCAATATTTTGCACTCGGGTTTTGCTCCAGAGTACTGAGTATTGTCAGTACTTGTTTTATTATCAGTTATTACGGTAGTACCAAGATTTTTTAAAAGGTTTTTATTAACTTCACATTTGTAATCTTGCAAGTTGAATTTGACTTTCTGGTTTCAATGCGGTAAAAGTTCGGTGACGATGCAATATTATGATTCCATCGAGCTAAACTGATGGTGGTGGTCACAGGAACTCAGCAACAAGATAACGCAATCCTTCTGAGTTTGGGCTTTCTTGTAGCTTTACGGGTGTTCAAAGAAAAGTACAGGCAATAAAATTGTGACAACGATTTTTTTGACTGAAACTTATCCATACTATAATATTATAAATGCGAAAGTGTGTCTGTCTGTCTGTCTGTCTGTTACCTCTTCACGCTTAAACCGCTAAACCGATTTGGATGAAATTTGGTATGGAGATAGTTTGAGTCCCGGGGAAGGACATAGGCTACTTTTTATCCCGGAAAAATACCCTTATCCGCGATAAACGAATTTAAGGCGGACGAAGTCGCGGGCAGAAGCTAGTTTATTTATAATTATAACTGACTATGATTAAAAACAGATGGATTGGTAAACATGAGACATAATCGCTAAAAACGGTATAGTCAACCCAGAAAAGCTGGGGGTCTTCAAACGGTTAAAGGGATTATTCTAACGAACATTCCCTATAAAACCAAAAATCTACATCTAAAAAATAATTAGTCTTAAGAAATATCGGTAGGTAAATTCGTTCTTACCTTCAACAAAAACAAATGAATACTTTCAACGAAAATTGTTTTCAACATGATCGGATATACAATTTTTTAGTTATTTATTGCCCAAAAACGGCACTTCTCAACAAAAGGACGTAAGTGCCGTAGAGATACGCTTTTTCTAGAGCAGTGCTAGCTAGAGCACTTATTCATACAGCATTTTTTCACCTGTAGTGTGCATTTTTTCGTATGAACTGCAGCGGAACCCTACACTGAGCATGGTCCAACATGCTCTTGGCCCATTTTTTTACTTTTTTGGTACGGGACACTAAAAAGGAAAATAAAAAATGTGTCAAGATAATTATAAACTTCTTATCAAGAGAAAATAATTATACAAGCTAGTAAAAAAACACCCCTTCATTTTGGCAGAAAATTAATAATTTTAAAATTTCAACTTTAAACATATAGATAACAGCGCATGTCTGATAAAAATCATTTGAAGGTACCAAAAATTAACTTTCGTTTGTTATTTGTTGTGTACAAGTGGAGTTTCCTTACAAAGGTAAGTAATAAGTTTGTATACAGTCAGCGTCAAATAGTCTGTAGCATGCAAAGCACCAAATATATCGTCACACATCTTTATTTCCATGAAAATAAAGATGTGTTGCGATCTTTTTTGCACTTTGGAAGCTACAGACTATTTACACGATAAACGATAAAGAGTCATAGTATTTTTTGCAGGATTAATTATTTAAATCTAGGAAAACCAAATCTGCCCGCACAGTGACATACTTTGTATTTCTCTTCTAAACGTGATACATATGGTCATACGTCTAATTATTGTTTACAGTAAGTGGGTAGTGAGGCACCCTTTGTGCGCATTAAATATTGGAGCTAATGGTCGTGTGTTATTCCTGCAACCCTTAACCTACTTGTAGACACCCCGGTCTCATTAAATTTCGAAGAACGGTGGTTAGAGGATATATTTTACCGGACTACGCGAAAGCTAAAAAGAGCCAGTTTTTCCCTACTCTGCGAACGAAGTTGCGGGCATATTCTAGTATTAAATAAATATTATTTTGATATTCCAGTTCCAGATAACCTGTGTATTAGCATTGCAATAGCATCCTCGCAAATGTTAGAGCAGCGTCACGATTCAGAGGCTGTTTACTCAAGCGGAATACATGTTGTTGCAGTGTCCAATTAATACTCACTGCTCGGAAATACGGTGAAAGATTTTTTAAATCCAGATAAAAATGATAACAGGCCTTCTATGGATCTAGCAGACCAACCGAAAATGTTACAGTGCGCCGCGCCTACCATGAGTTCGGCACGAGCGAGTATCGAGCGCTCGATGACGGTCTATCTGTGGTCTATCTCTTTCGCATTATTAGCGCGTGCAAGACAGGTGCACTGACTCTCGAATACTCTCGATACGGGATACGCGCTAGCGCCGATCGTAAACTTAGCTCATGGTAGGCACACAGATGCCTTGTTTTGAACCAAATTTTGCGTGGTACGTAACTATTTAATAGACCAATGGGAATGCGTAATTCATTAGATATTTTATAGAAGTATTTTAATATAATGACTTTGGTTTTGGATGCAGCTTTTTTATCGAAATCAATTTCGTATTTCGGATACAGCTTTTTTTTAATATCGTCATAGTGTGTCTCATTCTAGATTTCCGGAGGTGTAGATTCCAAAAATGGCATACATTGAATGTTCCACGGTTATGCAATACGGGATATTAGTAACTTAAATATAAAATAATAGGAAAGATATTTTGCTGAACAGAAACTTTCTTTTTTGGACGTTTGGATACCGCACCATTATGCTGAGTGGTAATCTTTTGCTGTGGACAATGGGACATGGCAGCACTGTTTATATCCGTATTTAATAGTATACTGCAGAGGGCGGGAAAAGTCATTTCGTGGACGAATACGGTTTTGAAGTACGAGGCGTAGCAGAATCCTTCAATAGATACGAATCCACGAAATGACATTCCTGCCGAGGCATGTATACTGCTTTTCTCCAAATATACGAGGAAATTTGACACATGTTTATGTAACTTATTTGAGTAAAAATAACACGACAACATCTTTGACAAAATGAAATTCATGTTCGCGCCTTATTTTTGCCTTATATTGAAGTTAAAAGTTTTGCGTCCGAATTGTATATTTTTTTCCACATGAAATATAGTAATGAAAATAAATAAAAAGAAAACCCATAGCAATAGTTAAAATAAATATACACATTATTACTTTTAGTTGAATCGGCAATTCCTAAACGCGCAACTAAAAAAAAACATACCTTTGCTACAAAATATTAATCACTTCCTGAAAATCATTAAGACTAAATAAACTGTATTATGATTTGGACACAATAAGTATTGTGTTTTTTTTTCTATTATTATTGGCATTAACCATGCAGTAACTAAACGCAGAAAACAATTCAAGTTTTTTTAATCTCGGTTTTTGTACGTTACTATTGGCTGTATGGTGAATTTTGAAAGTCTTGGATGAAATTAAAAGTGAAAACCTGCACAATAATATAAACCCCCGGGCCTGTCCAGGAAGTAATGCCACTTTTTTTTAAATTGATTATCGAATCTTCTTATTTTGAAAAACACGTCTTCAATGTTCGAGATAACATGATATGTTACATACTCGCATTCCAATAGCATGCTAGAAAACTTTAGAGAATATTTCAGAATACTACAAGTACGCCAATACTCAGCGAGTATTATGTTGAAATAAAACAATTTAACGGATTATATCGCGTATATTATCTCACTTTAGTTCCCAACAAAGAAAGCACACCTGCTAAGTGTCGAGCTAATCGATAGGTAGGAGCACCGATTTGACTCACTATAGTGCGTAACGGAGCACCAGGTTTATGTATCTTTGGTAACCCGTACAACTTTGGTGGTACCGGGCAAGAGAGCACTAAACTTTTCACATCCAGATTAAGATTTTCAGAGTGCTTACTACATAAACCTGGTGCTCCGTTACGCCCTATAGAGAGTCAAATCGATGCTCCTACCTATCGATTAGCTCGACACTTAGCAGGTGTGCTTTCTTTACTGCGAGGGAAGACGGAAGCATACACAAGGGACTCATACTATTTTGTCAGTGAGATTAAGGATTTGAGACTATGATGATGAAGTTATGATCAGTTTTGATGTTCAGTCTCTCTTCACATGCCTTCCAGTTCAAGAATGTATCGAAATTGTGAAAAGAAGAGCGAACAACAGATGGTAATAGAATACGCTGAATTATTACAACACTGCCTTACATCTGGCTATATGCTATGGAATGGTGAATTCTACGGGCCAGTTGATGGTGTGACAATGGGGTCTCCGGTCTCCTGTCGTCGCCGATATTTTCATGGAAGACTTCGAGGAGAGAGCGCTTTCATTGGCACCTGTCAAGCCGAGGATCTTTAAAAGATACGTAGATGATACCTTTGATATTTTAGCTAGATCTAGTGTTTCAGCTTCCTTAGACCATCTAAACTCCATACATAGTAAAATTAAATTGAATATGGAGTTGGAAAATCAAAATTCACTTGCATTCTGAGATGTGCTAGTAATTAGAGGTCCTAACAATGACATAGGTCATACTGTATATAGGAAACTTGCCCATACTGATAGGTATTTGAATGGCAAATCTCACCACCATCCTAGTCAACTTGCTACAGTGGATAAATCTTTGTTTCAGAGAGCCAGGGGTATCTGTGACGATCAACATCTGACTGCTGAGTTGCAGAACGTCAAACGTGCGTTTCAAGCCAACGAGCTCCAGATACCACGCTCCAAGCAGAAACCCAGTATGAAAAAACCAACAGTCGAGCGTAAACCTGCCGTATTACCATATGTGAAAGGGGTCACAGACAAGATCGGAAACATCTTGAAGCGTGCTTCTATAAAAACATATTTCAAGCCGTTGAAGAAGGTGTCTCATGACCTTAGACCGGTGAAGAGTAGCACCCTTTTGCAGAGTGCAGGCATTTATAAGCTGGACTGCGAGTGTGGTCTTTCATACATTGGTCAAACGAAACGCAGTGTATCAACCCCGGTGAAGGAGCACATAGCAGATGTCAAGCACCGTTGGTGTAATAGGTCTGCAGTCTGTGAACATGTCATTGAAAAACCAAACCACTCAATTAAGTTTGATAAATCTTCTATCCTTGCCAAAGAAAAAATATATTTTCCCAGAATGCTACGCGAGGCTATTGAGATTAAAAAACATCCTAATTTCAATAGAGAAGATAAGAGTTTCGCTACCACCAGCTTGGGATCCTGTAATACAACTCATCAAGGAACAAGCGAGACACAGGACTGCAAAACCTTAATTTCCGAACGGTGATAAATATCTTATCTGTTTAAAAATTAGTTTAATGGTCTCTTTGTTTAAAATATTATAATTAGTAATGAGGTAATCTGGGAGTTTTTCTTTGCAGCGTTTCTTTTCTCCTCAGTACGCCTCATTTGTGAAATGCTGCTTGGTAAATAGTTAAAATAAAATAACTAAGCCCTTCTGGCACATGTGTAACTGTCTTTATAGCTGAGGCCTATCTGGCATGTATGTACATCTTTATTTGTTTTTTTTTCAAAAATGGGTAGTTTGCACAAATTGTAATTTTGACAGAGAAAAATATATCTTTTCTCAGTCCACCCGTGACCATGGAAGCAGAAAACCTTCCGAAATGTCGGGAGCTAAAATGAGATGATATTCGCGATAAAATCCGTTAAATTGTTTTATTTCAATGAGTAATAATCGCGGAAACAAAAGAAAGTATTATGTTGTTGGATCCTGTCCAAAATATTATTATGGATATTATTTTGGCTCACATTCCAGTAGCATCCTTGCAATTTTTAGCGACTACTTCGCGATTATACGCCTGTTTTCTCGAGCGAATTTTATGTTGTTGCAGTACTGCTGCCTTGTGGGTTTCCAACATCATTTTCCAACTTTCCAGGATACGTATTAAACGACCATGTTGAAGCTAAAAGAGGGTTATGTTATGATTATGACTATCCTCATCCGAGAAGGAAGTCGCGGACGTCATCTAGTACTGGAGGTATGGACAGTTTTCGCGCCCACATCGGACCAGCATCCTCGGACACGTCAGCACGTGCCTCACGATTCTGCGCCGGTTTACTCAAGCGAATTCATTCTTGTTGCAACGCTGCAGTGTCCTTCGGCTCTCATCCAATAGCATTTTCTAACTTTCTACTTCAACTATTTATTAATTCAGATATTTTTATTACCCGACTGCGCGACGCAAAGGAGTGGTAATGTGTTTATCAGTCTATGTATGTATGTATATTTGTATGTATGTTTGTATGTATGTATGTATGTTTGTTCCTATCTGGCACTCTAGAGACTAAATGCGTGGACCGATTTTGATGATTCTTACGTCAATCGATTTGTCTTAACTGTCCGAATGTCACTGAAGACATGAAAATGATGAAAACTCAAAATGGCGATAATGAGACGCCATATTGTGAAAAATAAAAAATGAAAATTGACGTACTATATCGAGTGGGGTATCAATGAATAGGGATTTAAAAATCATTCTTAGGTTTCTTTTATCATTTTTAATTTGGAATTACCAGTTAGAAAATATAACGATTTAAAGTTGGTTAACAAGCCGTTGTCACTAAATTTTCATTTAATTGCATTGTAATAAATCTGTGCAAGCTTCTCAATAACCCCCACAAAATTTGCAAAATTTTCACTTTTATAGTTTCAACTAAAAAGTATAAAATAAAAAAAAAATTAAAAAACAAAAAATCCGACTGCGTAAAATACTACAAAGAAAAAAACAAGTCCAGTGCCCTAGAAATTTGTTAAGTTATAATGGAAATCTTTCATGATTCATGATCGATAATCACAATATAACAAATAACCAATAAACTCAAAATGGCGATAATGAGACGCCATATTGTGAAAAATAAAAAATGAAAATTGACGTACTATATCGAGTGGGGTATCAATGAATAGGGATTTAAAAATCATTCTTAGGTTTCTTTTATCATTTTTAATTTGGAATTACCAGTTAGGAAATATAACGATTTAAAGTTGGTTAACAAGCCGTTGTCACTAAATTTTCATTTAATTGCATTGTAATAAATCTGTGCAAGCTTCTCAATAACCCCCACAAAATTTGCAAAATTTTCACTTTTATAGTTTTAACTAAAAAGTATAAAATATTAAAAAAAATAAAAAACAAAAAATCCGACTGCGTAAAATACTACAAAGAAAAAAACAAGTCCAGTGCCCTAGAAATTTGTTAAGTTATAATGGAAATCTTTCATGATTCATGATCGATAATCACAATATAACAAATAACCAATAAACCCATTGTTGGGAAGATTTGCGTCGATCTAGATTTCTTATGGATCCCGACTGTTCAAAATCGCTATGTTCCATATTAGAATTTATTATTTGTTATATTGTGAGTATCGATCATGAATCATGAAAGATTTCCATTATAACTTAACAAATTTCTAGGGCACTGGACTTGTTTTTTTTTTGTTTTTTACGCTGTTCGGTTTTTAGTTTTTTAATTATTAGTTTTTTACGAATAGTAAAAACATGCTTTCAATTTACTGAACTGAATCTTGCAGAAAACGTACAAACTGAGCTACTGATGTGAAAGATGGAATTTACAGCATATAATAAGCGCTATCGTTATAGTAGCCACCAGTTGGCGGCTTGACTTGTAACCGAATGTTTGTTGTTCGTTTATGACTGTCTTCAGTTGACATTTGACATTTTTAAATAAGGGTATTTTGTGGCCTGGTATAGATAGACCTTTGAGCCAAATTGATACTTGACAACCAATAGTAAAGTGATCCCACTGTATAATACGTAAATTCTACTGTGTGCAAAATGATATATTTAAGTGATGATATAGCAGTCTTTTCGTCATTAAAAATAACTTTATCTGATAACTGAGTATGTATATTATAATTAAGATATATAAATAAAAATACAACGATAGTATGGATACATGGGTTGAAGAATACATATGGATTGGAACGTTATTGCATAACTACGTCCAATTAGACAGAGAGGTCCGACGTGCACTGTTACGTCATAGTGCACTCCGGCCATATGAACTCCATATTAAATTCGGTTTTGCTAGAAAGAGATAGAATGAAATATTTGATGTCTTATATCTTGGTTATTTTTATAGTTTTTCGATTTTTTTGGGTACTGTTTGTTTCATGAATGAGCTTTTAATAAAGCAATTAAAATTCATGCATATTCCCTATTAACTACGTACCTTTAGAAAAAATACTATGAATGGATCCATAGAGCTACATTTTTAGTTCATTCTGATCTTATGAAAAAATTGGCCAGAGCGAGTCGGATTCGCGCATAATGGACTCCGTAGCATTTTATTTTATCTTAACGATTTGTTACTGTAGCGACTACGGCAATGCACATTCCGGTTGAATATATACTGCATATTCTGTGGAGTGGCATCCATATAAGTCCATTCCCACCGGCTTGTCCAAGGAAAGGCTTATGACCACCGTTTTCTTTAAATATGAGTAAATGAATACGCTTGGTTTCCCTTGTAATTTTCCTAACGCCTCGCTTCTGGTAAGATACCTATACAGTATATATTCAACCATATCAGTGGGCAAGCAGTAGTTCGCCATTTCATGGCCATAAGAAAATGTATTTTTACTTTGGGAGTCGCTTTGTTTGCGCGGGCGCCCCTCCCGCTTAATCGCCTGAACTGTATTCCTGGCACGAGCAAGCCACCGTCCGGCTTACACGGATTCGATTTTGCTATATTAGTAATTTCAGTGTGCAAAGAGGGACTGGGTACTCAATTATAATGTCAATTTAAACCACTCATATCATTTGTATCAGCCAGCGTATAAAAAATAAGCTCGTGTCATGAATTAAATTTCAGAGAAAATGAACTAAATCATAATCGGTTCAACTGTTTGTTTGGTTGTTTTGAGTTCCGATGACACTGTCAAACACACGATACACACGTCAAACTTATAATCATATAATAACACCCCCTTTTTAAGTCGAGGGTTAGACACACGGATAAAGACAGGTGCACTGACTGCTGAGAATCGCATTTTTGGTAATAACTCAAAAACAGTATATCCGTAATATTTTCTTCTATTTCCGTTATTATTACTCATGTAAATAAAACAATTTAACGTATTATATCACGTATATTATCTCATTTAAGTAAACATATCATGACAGTATGACAGGCGATAATGTTCAAAATAATTTTCGTTGAAGGAATTTGAGTGATTTTTTAAATATATTGTTTTTTTTAGATAACTTATTGTGTTTTAACAAGAACTGTCGAAATACGTTGATGCATACGTGTATACTAAGCACGCACAGCGTACTACTGGAATACTTACTTCTATTTGTAGACCTACAAACAAAAACGTCAACTACAAACAAAAAACACACACACAGAGACAATTTATCGTATTAAACTGAACTTTTGACACAACTTTGGCAGAGCGGAATGAGTGCGTATGCCAACTTCAATGGTGTAATGATATAAAGTTTTTTTTTTTGCACGATATGTGGTATTTCGCGAACCGTAAGCGCAGTTGTGCTGATTTTGGTTTTAGTTTGCCGTGATCCAAGTCAAAACGAGGGCGTTAGGTAAAAGTTGACACTAAAGTGTAGCATTTTAATGGTCTGTAGCCTCATGAATACGTATCTCTCTGCATTTGCATTAATCTAGTTTGCTACAAAAGTAAAAGACAGAAGAAGGAAGAAAAGGCCCTGTAACGTGTAATCTTCCAAACTTCGAAACCTCATCACAGCTGGCCGCAGCTAGCTTCATCAAACCGGCAGGACTTAAAAGTCCTGGAAGCCATCCGGCGGACAGGCACCTGCCATCGGCGATTTCTTCCGGTGCATCCTCCATAGGAGTGACGCGCCCACTACAGAAAATCTAAAATGACACTTCAAAGGCCAAGAGAGATCACAGGAATCAATAAAAAGAATAGGTTAAGCAATGTATAACCTAATAAACCCGCAGACAATATACATCTCCCTGTAAAGTGTGCCCATGAATTTGTCTGTTGTATAATTACTGTTATTAACTATAATTATTATGTAGATTGTGAATGTTTTTTCTGTTTATTGTAAAATCAGACATGTAACATGCCCTTGAGGCCTACTTGTAGAACAAAGTTTAGATATTTTGATGTACAAAAAAAAGTTTTTTTCTCCTTTAAATCATATTTGAATTTTTACATAAGAATAATAGAAACTACTTAACTAATTAAACACCAAAAAAAAGAAAAAAGTAAGTTGAGCCAGGTTTCTTACCTGAGCACCGTTGCAAATGTGTACCGATTGTGCGTTCAAAACCACGAATATGCCTGGATACATAAGTCAGGGCACCGATTGTACGATTTAAACGACCAGGTATTTTTTTAAATTACGAATATAAAAATATAACCATAAAATTTGGCTATATCTAAGAATCCACCCAATAAACTCATTTATATTTTATGGTTGAATACTATTTATAGCGCATTTTTAACTTATCTTGATCATCAGTGATGTCGTTGCACAATAACACTAAAAATTACATCAAGTCCGACGGAAATATTTTTTCTGCTCTCTCACTTTCATGCTTAGTTATATGCTATTTTGGATTCAGGTTATAAGATGGCGATACCAACGGGGCAGTATTTGGTGCCCCATGTGTAAGTAAAAAGATTGTTTTATAGAAAATCTCGCAGTAGTTTTAACCAACGGCACGATATCGCCGACTCTCCCCTAACTGTTATAATATTTTGCGTAAGTATAGACTTTTCATTTAAAACTAAGAAAATATTATTTCGGCATTTTTGAAAATTCATCCCCTAGCGGTGTTAAATTTGGGTTGAAAGTTTGTATGGAAAACCAGTAATTTATGGAGTAACTGTTATAATATTTCGCGTATAGATTCTTTATTTAATGCTCAGAAAATAAATTTCCGCATTTTTGGAAATTCATCTCCTAACGGAATTAAATTGGGGTTAAAAGTTGGTATGGAAAACCTTTCATTATTTGAGTAACTGTTATAATATTTCGCCAATAGACTCTTCGTTTAAAATTAAGAAAACTGATTTTAGCATTTTTGAAAATTCGTCTCCTAACGGGGTTAAATTAAGGTTGAAAGTATCTTTTGAAAACCTGTTATTAATTGAGTAACTGTTATAACATTTCGCTTATAGACTCTTCATTTAAAAATAAGAAAACTCATTTCAGCATTTTTGGTAATTCTAACGGGTTTTAATTAGGGTTGAAATTTGGTATGAAAAACCTGTAGTTATTTGAGTAAATGTTATAATATTTCGCATGTAGACTTCATTTCAAAATAACGCTTATCGGCTATTTACATCATTCCTTACAGATAGACAGCAAACGGTTGAGGTCAAAGTAGGGGGTAAGAAAATGAGATCTGAGGTAGGTACACTGGAACTCGGGATACCTCAAGGCTCGGCACTCGGAAATACCTTATTTCTGATGTTCATAAATGACCTCCCTACCTCCGTTGCCGAAAGCATGATGATACTGTTCGCTGATGACACCACTGTGATAGTGAAGGCACATACATACACACAGCTTGAAAATAAAATAGCACACATATGCAACCAACTCCACAAGTGGTTTTCAGCGAACGGTCTCATCCTTAACGTTACAAAATCGAACGTGATGATTTTCACAGCAGGACACAAAGATATTCCACTGGAACAGAGTCCCATACCGCGCTGCGAGTCGTGCAAGTTCCTCGGATTTACAATTGACAGCAAACTTAAATGGAAAACGCATATACATCATCTATGCGAAAAGCTTGGCAGTGCAGTATTTGCTCTGCGTAAACTGAAGCCGGTTGTCTCCAGTGATGCACTGGTTCAAATTTATTACGCGTACTTCTACTCGCTCATGTCATACGGCATTGTCTTGTGGGGTAACTCAACGGACTCTGACCGTGTGTTCAAATTACAGAAAAGAGCACTACGCGTGATAGCAGCCGTAAATCCGAGGCACTCGTGCAGAGGGCTTTTCAAAGAATATAAAATGATGACACACTATTCTCTGTACGTATACGAGGTCATAGTGTATACGCGCCAAAATATACATTTGTTATAATATTTGAGCGCCGAGTAAAGGAATTTTTGTTATCAAAAGCCCTCTATTCTGTTTCAGAATATTTAGATAATAAATAATTATTTAGTTCTGAATTTAAAATTTCTTATTATCATTTTATTTTTAAATTTTTGACATTGTATTAAATTCCTGACATTGTATTAAATTGTATTGACATTGTATTAAATTTATATTGATATAACAATTATTATTTTATATTAACTGTACCTACTCTTGCAGGTTGTTCTAGGCGCAATGAAACATAAGAAAATATATTACTAATGTAACTGTATTTCTAGTTTAAGTATTTAAATTATAGGTTCACAAATGCTTAGGCCTATTGTCTGTGTGCAACTAACTGACAGTCCGCTGTCATGTTTATATTTTCATGTACCGTCTCGTACATATTCCCAGCGAAGGGAAAGCTTATTATATCTAAGAACTATAATATATATAATTTATTTTAAAAATATCGTAGATTAATTTTCAATCGGAAGTACACATACTTTATAAATACTTGTTTTTATGACAGACCCTTTAGGTGTCCTTATGGAAAGAGCTCTCACTTTACCATCCGCGCCGGGAAAAACTTGCACGACTCTGGCCATAGGCCACCTCAAAGGTGTGACATTATCATCTTTAACAATAACCAAGGTCCCTACTTTTATGTTATCACAAGCCTGACGCCATTTTGGCCGATTTTGCAATTGGACAAGATATTGTTTGTGCCATTGTTTCCAAAAATGTTGCACCATGCGATTACAATGGTCCCAGAATTTAACTGGACTGACAGGCTCGTCAATACAATTTCTTTCAGGATATGAGGTAAGTGGGGCACCAGTCAAAAAATGCCCTGGGGTTAAGTACGGCATTTCATTATTATCAGTTGTGGGCAAAGCTGTCAACGGACGTGAATTTAAAATGCCTTCAATTTGGACCAGAACCGTATTCAACTGCTCTACGTTAAAACAGATTCACCTACAACTCTCTTTAAATGGTGCTTAACACTCTTAATTCCACTTTCCCACAGGCCGGCAAAGACAGGAGAATAACTTGGTATGAACTTAAATGTTATGCCTTTATCGGCCGAATAATTATTTACAGCATTTTTATGTTCAGTGGAAGACTGCAACTTATACAAATTTCTTAATTGGTTTTGACCACCTTTAAAGGTACTAGCGTTATCACAATAAATAACCGATGGTTTGTTTCGGCGAGCTATGAATCTTTTTAGAGCATTTAAGAAACATTCTGTAGTTAAGTCTGAGACTAACTCGACATGAATAGCCTTTGTTATGAAACAAACGAACAACAAAATATATGCTTTCTGAATGACAGGTTTCCTCACTCTTAACATTTTAATATTGAAAGGCCCGCCCATATCTATACCTACTTTCTCAAATACTCGACCAGGAGTGATCCTGTCGTACGGCAGGGAACCCATCAACTGTTGAGCATTTTTCGCTTTTAATTTAAAACAAATAATGCACCTGTATAATACATGTTTAACTTCTCTTATTCCATTTACAAGATGATATCTATCGCTTAAGTTTGATAGCACGAGCTTAGCTCCAGCATGCATTAATGTTCTGTGCTCCTTCTCAATCAAATAGTGCACAATCTTAGACCCTTTCGGCAAGATTATGGGGTGTTTAGTAGCGTACGGAATATCAGCATGCTGTAGTCTACCTCCTACGCGCATTATTCTCATGCTATCTAAGAACGGATTTAAAGCCTGAAGATTCGACTTAATGGGTAATTTAGAGTTAAGACATTTGATTTCTTCACTTAAAAACTTCATTTGCTCACATCGAAGCAAAATTTTCAAAGAATGTTCTAACTCTTCAGGCATTAAATTGCCAAACTGCCTTTCCTCTACTTTACATTTAGAATTATTTAACAATCTATAGACATATGACAATATTCGCATTATTTTATCAATGTTAGAACAATTGACAAGCAATGGCAGTTGTTCAAACTTTGACACAACATGAGACGCCTTTAATTCGGGGGTTTCTTTTGGCATTTCGAAGCCATTAGTAGGCTGAAAATCTAGATTTCTTAATACACTAGGTCCTTGGAACCATAACTCGGTATCTCTTAATAGATGCGGCTCGACACCGCGCGACAAGCAATCAGCTGGGTTGTCAGCTGTGTTCACATAATGCCACGAGAAACCTTCAGTTAATTCGCGAATATATTTTATTCTATTAGCAACATATACACTGAGCTTCAACGGGTTTGTTGCCAGCCAAGCAAGTACCACTTGCGAATCAACAAATAGCTGAACATTCACTTCAAACTTTAATTTTATCACCTCGTAAACCTTTCTAGCTAACTTAGCTAACAACAAGGCACTGTTGAGCTCTGCACGAGGTGTAGTTAGTTCCTTAAAGGGATTAATACGTGACTTTGAACACAAGAGGTCAACATTCACAATGTCATTTGAATCTACAATTCTTAAATACAAGCAGCAACCCTGTGCTCGGTTACTAGCATCAGCATAGCCAATGATATCAATTTTTTTGGCATTGGATGTGTCTAAATTTCGTTTAATGACAATACTACCCATTTTATTTAAACTGTCAGCAAAGTTTCTGAACTTATCATTGAGCTGGTCGGATAAAGGACTATCCCATCCAGCTTTCTCAAGCCAGGTCTGCTGCACTAGCAGCTTCGCGCTCACCACCATGGGCCCAACCAGACGCAAAGGGTCAAATATTTTACTGATAAATGACAAGACATCTCTTTTAGTATATTTATAACTAAGTTTCTGCTGCGGAGAGCTAATTATTAATGTATCGGACTCTAGGTCACATTTTATACCTAACGTTTTTACAACCAAGTCCTTTTCATCTTTAAAATATACAAAACCATTTGATTGACAGCTAGAGGGTATATCTTCCAACAATTGTTTATTATTTGTGCACCACTTGTGCAATTCAAAGCCACCCTTCAGCAATAGGTTAATCAATTGAGTTTTAGCTTCTAGAAGCTCGTTTACATTATTACTTATTAAGTTCACATCATCAAGATAAGTGTTGTACGTTAACGCATCGGCAGCCAGGGGAAAATCATCCCTAAATCTATTCACTAACTCGAGCAAACAACGTGTTGCCAGGAAAGACGAGCTTTTTACGCCGTACGTAACGGTTTGAAGTTGAAGACACTGAATATCTACATTAGGAGCTGGTCTCCATAAAATATTTTGTAAAGGTCGGTGTGACGGCGTCAAGTCAATGGCTCGAAACATCTTGCGAATGTCGCAATTTAAAATAAATTTAAATAACCTAAACAGAACCAATATACTGAATAAGTCATTTTGCAAAACAGATCCATTTAACAAAACGTCATTAAGCGCAATTTTCGCCAATGAGGGCATTGAAGCATCAAAAACAATTCTCAAAGGTGACGTTGAGCTATTTTCATTGAAAACAGGGTGATGAGGCAAGAAAAACACTGCCTCTTTGTCTAAGTTATAATCTAAAATGTTGACATATTTTGCCTGCCCTAAGTGTACATACTCATCAATGAATGCTTTATATTTCAAGAACAAATCGTTATCCCTTTTAAATCTCGATTCTAAATTCAAAAATCGTTTCAATGCACATGTGAGGGAATCTCCTAAATGTAAGGCTGTGACGTCCTGTTTGAGAGGTAAAGAGACTTCAAATTTATTGTCTTTTAAAACTACAGTATCTCTGAAGATCCGTTCAGCTAGTTCTTGCTCAGAATCAGCCTCACTATAAATCTCGGGTACTTTTTCTAACTGCCAAAATTGTGACACAGTATGGTCTAACCTGGTTATACAGTCATTCTGTATTTGCTGTTGGCAGCAAAGGTTTGATGCTAGACATGATGCGGATGCTCCGGAGTGACGGACCCTGCCGGCCACTACGTAGCCAAAGCGCGTATTTTGTAGTACGAGTTCGCCTGGCGCGACTGACAGTTGCTCTCGTAGTAGGACCTGGAAGAATACGTCAGCACCTAGGAGCATCCCTATCTTGTCACATATGTAGAAATTATCATCAGCCAACTTGACATAAGAGGAGTAATGGATCATTTCATTCTTTACAGTAAACTGCGGCATATTGCATGTTATATTTTTAACAATATGGCATGTTACAGGAATACTGTACTTAGTAGCAGTAGCATGTACATTTAATTTGGTCTGTTGTGTAGTTGTATTAACGCCACCACACACACCTGTGATTACAGAATTACTAGGTTGTAAGTTACAACCTAACTGCTCCGCTACTTCGGAGAGCACAAAAGAAACTTGACTACCTGAGTCTAAGAGACAACGCACAAATACTGCATGTCCGTATTTATCGTATAATTTTACCTTTATAGTAGGTAACAAAACATTATCATTATTGTTTGTTAATAAGCTTATTTGCCCTGCACTTTTACTCTGTTCCGCTTCTACTTGTGGTTGCAACACGGTCACTTTTGGATGAGGAACTTCCTCATGCAACAAAGTATTGTGCTTGCCCTTACATAACGAACACTTAAATGAATAAAAACATTTTTGAACATTATGTTCATTCAGACAAGTACTACACAAACCATTTGAATTTACAAATTGTTTTCTCTTTTGAGGTTCCGCAAGCTTAAAACTCGAGCATTGATGCAATTTATGTACATGAGACTGACAGTACTTACATTTTACAGCTTTAACAGGCTTAGCACTAGCACCAGCTAAACTAGAACGGCGGTTGCTGGGCACACCTTCTCCCAATGTTTCAAGTGCTGCAGCACGTTGCTCTCGCCTTTAAAGCTATGGAGCTGTATACGCGGGAGGCGAAATCCCGACCCTTCACCAGCAGCCGTGTTGTTGGGGCTCGAAAACGGCGGCGGAGGCGAAATCGCGGCATCTTGTAGAATTTTAGAATAAAAAGCAACAAGCTCGTAAAACTTCTCTTCTATATCCTCAACTCGTTCCGTGTCGGCCGAATCTATCAATGAAATTTCTGCATCGACCGTCCGTTTATACGAAATCATGCGCGTTATAGCGCCTTTCAACTGCCCCCTGGCTGCCACAAGCCTTTTTAAATCATCGGCCATTTTAAGGTTGTACTTAATTTCGTACAAAATATTGGTGAGATGGCAAACCTTGCCTAAACGAAAACATGCACCAATGTATTATAATTATTAGTGTACTTTTTATTTTTGTGTACACACACGTTAAGCACAATTAAATGCACTACTGTGCCGCTATATTGAAACTTATAACGTATTTTCGGATAACTTAACCGTAATTGGGTATGTAATACAAATGAATAGCGATATTTTTGCGCATACGAATAACAAACACTAATTACAAGTATTACAACGAAAGAACGCAGACGCAGTCAGAAAATGGCGGAACCGAATGAATGAATCGCCGACAGACGAGATGCTCTAACGCTATTGGCGCGCAGTTCGGCTCGTTCACTCGCACTGCTTCACATCGGCGCGTTTCGTTCCTCCAAGATGCGCGATCTGGCGCAGCGAAGACGGCGTTTTCGCACGCAATGTCTATGCGCAGAGTGGCGCGTTCCGCACAGGAAAATACACACGCACTATAATTTCTTAGCAAAAACAAAACGCAAAGACTGGAATGAATGGTTGAATTGACCGGAACAATTTAAAATATGAAGAATCAGTTCAACGACTTGCTTAAGTTGAATGAATTGTTTTATGAAATACCATGAGTTGGCAAAACGTTGAATGCACAAGGCGATATATGTACGTATTGCTAAAGGTAAAAGTCACTGGTCGATCGTCGAACCAAGTTGAAAATTAAGAATAAAATGTACGATGTTTGCACTCACTGAGCACTAATACAAGTTTTGTAGTCAAAAACGTCCACAACACGTAGGCACTCGAACGTCGAGACGGGAGCACGGCTCGCCTTACCTCGTACGGGTTATAACGTAACCTGTATCCGCAACTTGCAGAATACAAAATAATTTAATAGTCGTGAATGGGCACTGTCCACTGGAATAATTCTGCGTCGAACGTCGAAGCAAATTGATGAGTCAGCGCGCACAAAACACTTAGAAATTAAGTCCTGCTGCAACGTGCAGCGAAGGCTGTTGAATATTATTTTTGAAAGTCACAACCGAAACGCACTGCACTTCGTTTGAGTTCTTGAAACTTGCAAGATTAATGTGAGCTGCACACAACAGGAGACGTGGCGAGCAATATGGAGCCCGCTCGACACCCGCACTGTCGGAACACCGAAATTTACGAATAGGCCTGATTTTATATTTATATTCTCGAAGGACCAATTTATGTTCTAGGCGCAATGAAACATAAGAAAATATATTACTAATGTAACTGTATTTCTAGTTTAAGTATTCAAATTATAGGTTCACAAATGCTTAGGCCTATTGTCTGTGTGCAACTAACTGACAGTCCGCTGTCATGTTTATATTTTCATGTACCGTCTCGTACACAGGTATTATTATGATTATGGAATTATTTTTATTTTTTATTTTATTTTTATTTTTCTTTTTTTGACATTGTGTTGATTAGGTTAGCCTAGATTGTAATGAAGATTTTTCGACCCTGACATATTATTTTCCCTTGTTTTTATTGTGTGTTTTTGTTTATATTACTATAAAATTTATAATTCTATGTAACTGACGATCTTTTTGTGAATTCATTCTATTTTCTAGGACATGTAAGATATTGTGTAATTTTCAAAGAGAAATAAATCTATTCTATTCTATTCTATTCATTTAAAACTAAGAAAACTATTATCGAAAATTTTGGAAATTAATTCCTGAAAGGTGTGAAATAAGGGGTAACAGTCTGGGACGAAAGAACAATGGCGCGTGAAGGGTGTTTTGAAGCGCAAATAGAGCTTTGAAAGACATTAGAGGGAACAATGCCATGATGGGTGGAGTCACTATGTTATTAGCTAGAGACTTCCGTCAGACTCTGCCCGCAGTTCCGAGGGGAACTCTAGCTGATGAAGTTAAAACTGGCGTCAAATATTTGGCCTTTAAAAAACTCCACATTAAGATAAATATCGCACTTTAAGGGCGATATTTGCGCCTTTTAATTCTCCGACCTTCTTTTTAAAATAGGAAATGGAGAATATCCCGAAACTGATGGAAAGATTACAATTCCATCGGATCTCGCCTTAGTTGTGCGGACCGTTGACGGCCTAATCTCTCAAATTTACCCGGATGTTTAAAATCTACATAGCAAGTGTATTCTATATATCCGTTATTAAGTCATAACATTTTATTGAAATCGTTCGAAGGTTCAGTCGTATTCTGAACATGTTTGTAGACTCTGTAGTGAACACGGATGATGCCTTAAACTGAGTTTTTAATGCACTTACTTAACCCACCCGGCCTACCTTCTCACATACTTATCTTAAGTAATGTTGCTGCGAAATCTCAATTAGCCGAAGATGTACAGGCGCACATAGGAGGATTTTTTGAAATACGAGCTACACGCGGACGAAGTCGCGGGCAAAAGCTAGTTGTGATATACAGGGTATCCCAAGAAGTAGTGATATACTGAAGCTGGGAGGTAGAGGACCTAGAGGGCTATCTAAATCACCCCCATGTATGTTCCGCGATTTTTCGTATTTTCGGAGTTATGACTTTTTTTTTAATTTTTCACCTACGCCGAGTACGATGAGATTTTTATTTATGGTGACGTGAATTATTGCGGTAGATGCTTGATTTTTTTTGTGTACTAAGCTGATAGATAGGCCAATTCAGTATGGTAACATTTACTATGGTTAGATCTTTGAATGGAATAAAAAAAAATTAAATGCCGAGAATGATAAAATTACCCAATATGTTCACATTTTCAAGGGGCTTTAAAAAGATAAAATCACATAAAAAAATTACCGTTTGGCTTTTAAAAACTTGCTCTATCTATCAGATAGCTACCCAGAAAATTTCATTGTATTATTCATAAGGCTTCAATCAAAAAATTGAAATCTAAATGTGGTAAGTGCAAAATTTTAATTTACATGATGATTAATACAAACAAAGTAAAACCAATTACAAGGTGTTTAATTACAAGAAATTTTCAAAATGGCCCCCCTGTTGCTCAATGCAAGTGCGACATCGCCGAAAAAAGTTGTCTTTTAAACGTCTGAATGCACTTCTATTATTTTTAATGGTTTCTTCTGCTTCTCTCAATTTCCGGGTTAACTCGTCCAAATTGCGGCATTCTCTTGAGTAGGCGAGGTCTTTGTAGTATCCCCATACAAAAAAATCAATGGAGTTTAGGTCGGGGGACCGTGGAGGCCAGGCTATAAGGCAGGCGTCACCCCGGCCGCAACAACCAATCCATCTTTCAGGGTATCTTTGATTGAAATAGTTTCATACGTCCAAGGCAAAATGGCATGGTGCACCATCACACTGCAGTACGATGCTTCTGCGTGTCTCCAAGTCCACATCTTCTAACAGCAGGGGCAGATCGACGCGTAGAAAATTTAAAAAGTGATTGCCGCCCAAGCGGTCTGGCAGCTGAAAGGGCCCGATTAGCTGACCGTTAAGTATGCCAGACCAAAGGTAAACACTAAAGTGTTCTTGGAATGTCGATTCCTTTTTAAATTTGGATTTTCAATTGCCCATGAGTGAGAATTGTGCATATTAAAAATCCCATTGCATCTAAAGTGGGATTCATCCGTCCACAAGATTTGGTTAAAAAAGTTTTCGTTTTCACCTTGTCTCCTCAGCATTTCCTGAGAGAATTCAATTCGCCGATTGTAATCTTCCGGTTTCAACTGTTGCACTTTTCTAATGTGAAACGGATGATATCCTGCGCTCTGTAGTGTACGGTGTACCTGAGATTTAGAAAGTCCGGTACGACGTTCCATAACTCTCACACTGGTCGACGGGTCTCTTTCTACTTCTTCAACCACTGCATCTACTACATCAGGATCCGGCATAGTGGCCATGCGGCCTGATCTGGTACCCGGTATGTAACCTTCCAAATACGCATTATGTACTCTTAAGATCATGCGATAGTCAGGAAACGTTTCAGGTTGAGGCCCGCCTCTTCGTTCCACATGTTCCCGCTACAGCCTTGAAGCTTCCGCCGCATTCCCCCTAGCATAACCGTAATAGTAATGCATTTCTGCGTAGTCACGTGAAGTAAACATGATCACTTACACGCAAACTCAAGTCCAGTTAAATAATGCCAAGTCGTCGATTCCAGGTAATAACACTAATCCAAATCGTAATGCAAGTCAAAGTCCATATGAATAGCCAAAATGATTAGAGAAACGAATAATTAGCAGTATTAAAACACAATTTTTAAATTATTGAAAAGTACCAACGATGACTAAACAACGTGAAAATTTTCTCATGCGTCAACCGTCTTTTGTTTTTTGTTCTTTTTCTATTGATGGCCAGTGCGTGATTTAGAACGAAATTTATTTAGAAAGTTAATTAATTTTGCACTTGCCACATTTAGATTTAAATTTTTTGATTGAAGTTTTATGAATAATAAAATGAAATTTTCAGGGTAGCTACCTGATAGATAGAGTTAGTTTTAAAAAGACAAACGGTATTTTTTTTATGTGATTTTATCTTTTTAAAGGCCCTTGAAGTTGCGAACATATTGGGTAATTTTATCATGTTTGGCTTTGTTTTTTTAGTCCATTCAAAGATCTAACGATAGTAAATGTTACCATACTGAATTGGCCTATCTATCAGCTTAGCACACAAAAAAAATCAAGCATCTAACGCAATAATAAACGTCACCATAAATAAAAATCTCATCGTACTCGGCGATAGGTGAAAAATTTAAAAAAAAGTATATTATAACTCCGAAAATACGAAAAATCGCGAAACATACATGGGGGTGATTTAGATAGCCCTCTTGGTCCTCTACCTCCCAGCTTCAGTATATCACTACTTCTTGGGATACCCTATATAAATGTAACAACATCTATTTCAGAGCATAAACTTGATATACAAGAGTTAGAGACTACCTTTATAAATTTTTTAGGTCATCATCATCATATCAGCCCAGGGACGTCCACTGCTGAACAAAGGCCTCCCCCAAGGATCTCCACAACGACTGGTCGCGCGCCGCCCTCATCCAACGGTTTCCCGCGATCTTCACTAGATCATCGATCCATCTTGTTAGGGGCTTTCCCACGCTGCGTCGTACTGTACGGGGTCGCCACTCGAGAACCTTTTTGCCCCAGTGGCCGTCGGTTCTACAAGCAATATGCCCCGCCCACTGCCACTTAAGTTTAGCAACTCTTTGAGCTATGTCGACGACCTTGGTACTTCTGCGGATCTCCTCATTTCTGATTCGATAACGCAAGGGTACTCCCATCATAGCACGCTCCATTGCCCTTTGAGTGACTTTGAGCCTTCTTATGAGGCCTATTGTGAATGACCACATCTCAGTGCCGTATGCCATCAATCACTGGCAACACACTGGTTAAAAACCTTGGTTTTATGACACTGCGGTATTTGTGACGAGAAAATATAACGTAGTTTCCCGAAAGCTGCCCTTCCGAGTCGGATTCGACGAGTTGGATCTACACAACTGGACTATTTGTCCCAGGTACCTATAACATACCAGAAAGTATTTTCTTCTGTTTCCGCGATTATTACTCATTGAAATAAAACAATTTAACGGTTATCGCGTATATTATCTCATTTTAGTTCCCATCAACCCGGGTGAAGGAGCACATAGCAGATGTCAAGCACCGTCGGTGTAATAGGTCTGCAGTTTGTGAACATGTCATTGACAAACCAAACCACTCAATTAAGTTTGATAAACCTTCTATCCTTGCCAAAGAAAAAAGATATTTTCCCAGGATGCTACGCGAGGCTATTGAGATTAAAAAGCATCCTAATTTCAATAGAGAAGATGGATTGTCACTACCACCAGCTTGGGATCCTGTAATACATCTCATCAAGGAACAAGCGAAACACAGGACTGCAAAACCTTAATTTCCGAACGGTGTAAAATATCTTATCTGTTTAAAAGTAGTTTAATAGTCTCTGTTTTTAAATATTATAATTAGTAATGAGGTAGCCTGGGAGTTTTTCTTTGCAGCGTTTCTTTTCTCCTCAGTACGCCTCATTTGTGAAATGCTGCTTGGTAAATTATTAGAATAAAATAATTAAGTCCTTCTGGCACATGTGTAACTGTCTTTACAGCTTAGGCCCATCTGGCATGTATGTACACCTTTATTTGTGTTTTTTCGAAAAAAATGGGTAGTTTGTACAAATTGTAACTTTGACAGAGGAAAATACATCTTTTCTCAGTCCTCCCGTGACCATGGAAAGCTGGAAAGCTTCCGAAACGTCGGGAACTAAAATGAGATAATATACGCGATATAATCCGTTAAATTGTTTTATTTCAATACCAGAACGTAGTTATAATATATATATATATATAGAGTTACTGTGAAATCCTCAAGACAAATTAGTAATTAAGCTTGACAAAATTATCTGCTGTATTATATATATTTCCAATATTGTCCTTGGCCACAAATATCCTATTACACAAATAGATATATGTTCCATTTTATCCGACCGTAGCTGAGTCCTATAATCCTTACGTGTATTCGTAGTACATAAATACATAATGCCTTTGTAAACTGAGTCCTTAGATACGAACCGGGTCCATCAAAACCCGAGAATGCGCCTAATGTTAAGGATTAGGCGATTAATGTAACGAAAGGGCTATAGAATGGGACGCTAACTGTATCCAGCTGATTCACATTTAAATTGATAAAACCGGCCAAGAACATGTCAGACCATTAAATAGTTCAATGATAATAATAGTAAATTGTTTGACAATGGGCTAAAACAAGCCATTATGACATGAAGTGATTATTTGGACGAGCTCACGAAGTGAGCGAGAGAAATATATCTGAGTGTCATAATGGCTTTTAGCCACGTGTTAAACACTCTGCTTTTCACTTCGACTGCGAGAAAATAAAAAAAGACTTAACATTAAAATTGCATATTTCATGAAAAAATAAAAATACAGTTTGAGAAATTCTATCAGAAAGTTTGGCCAATCTGATCAGGTTGGTTTGTTTATTTTTAATTATTTGTAAGGAGTATGTAGCTGCCCGTAAGTTTTTTTTCAGTGTCACGGAAATTTGTATGGGATTATATGCCTGTCTCTTAAACCCTAGGGGCTAAATCTACTATTTTAGTCTCGCTTCGCGAAGCTAATATGACGTACTTTATGAGCAGGAGAAGTGAAAAATATATTTCTAGAGGGGCACTCCCTTCAGCAACTATCTATATCTATATTTTAAAAAGAGTTTGAGGATTCTAAAAAAAATGTTTGTATCAATGAATATTTTCCGAAATAATTGCTCCAAAAGTTGCATAAAATGTTTATCCAAAAATATGAAAAAATTGCAAAATTGTTTTCAACATGATCGAATATACCGTTTTTGAGTTATTGCCAAAAACCGGCGCTGCTCAGATAAAGGACATAAGTGCCGTGGAGATACGCTCTTTTGCTGTTGCACTTTTTCATATCGTATTTTTTCATCTGTAGTGCATTTTCTTGTATGAACAGCTGCGGAATCCTACACTGAGCATAGTTCAACATGCTCTTGGCCGGTTTTTGTTTTAAAATCAGTGTCACGTATCATTGAACCATATTTTCCCATCAAATTTATAGTTTTAAACTTTCATATCGATCCATTTGGATTATTTTAATAACAATTAGAAGGGCACCTTCGTTCCTCTTCGTTCGTGGAGGAGAAAAAAACATAATTCGTCTTTATTTCTTCAGTGCAGTTGGATAAAAAGTATCCTATAACCATCTATGGGTGACCAGCTACCCGTGTAATGTACAACAATACTTGAAATCCGTTTAGTCGATTTGACGTCATGAAGCCACAAGGACACATAAACATATAAAAATCCATAAAAAACCTCCAAATAGTCCGTTACAATCTTTTTTTTAAGGCGCTCCCACACGCAATGACCTTCGATCCGTGGCTCTTCACTTTTCTGTTGTATAAGTACTTATGTCTCATCGTGTTGACAACCACCGTTGTTACCAATATACTGTTTCAGTTTATCTCCACGAGTCACCGAAACCAAGATAAATGCCATCAAAATTTATTATTTTTATGACAAAAAACCAGTTTTTGCTACTTTTCTTTAAACTACAGAACCTATGGAAAAACTAGTTGACAATCTTAAAGTGAACATCATTACTCACTAATTGATTTTAGTCCCATGTATAAGCGTCGCTCGACGAGACTATAACGTACCATTTTAAGATAGATAAAGGACAATTTAACGGATTATATCGCGTATATTATCTCATTTTAGTTCCCGACGTTTCGGAAGCTTTCCAGCTTTCCATGGTCACGGGAGGACTGAGAAAAGATGTTTTTCCTCTGTCAAAGTTACAATTTGTGCAAACTACCCATTTTTTGAAAAAACACAAATAAAGGTGTACATACATGCCAGATGGGCCTAAGCTGTAAAGACAGTTACACATGTGCCAGAAGGGCTTAATTATTTTATTCTAATAATTTACCAAGCAGCATTTCACCAATGAGGCGTACTGAGGAGAAAAGAAACGCTGCAAAGAAAAACTCCCAGGCTACCTCATTACTAATTATAATATTTTAAAAAACAGAGACTATTAAACTACTTTAAACAGATAAGATATTTTACACCGTTCGGAAATTAAGGTTTTGCAGTCCTGTGTCTCGCTTGTTCCTTGATGAGATGTATTACAGGATCCCAAGCAGGTGGTAGTGACAATCCATCTTCTCTATTGAAATTAGGATGCTTTTTAATCTCAATAGCCTCGCGTAGCATCCTGGGAAAATATCTTTTTTCTTTGGCAAGGATAGAAGGTTTATCAAACTTAATTGAGTGGTTTGGTTTGTCAATGACATGTTCACAGACTGCAGACCTATTACACCGACGGTGCTTGACATCTGCTATGTGCTCCTTCACCCGGGTTGATACACTGCGTTTCGTTTGACCAATGTATGAAAGACCACACTCGCAGTCTAGCTTATAAATGCCTGCACTCTGCAAAGGGGTGCTACTCTTCACGGGTCTAAGGTATTGAGACACCTTCTTCAACGGCTTGAAATATGTTTTTATAGAAGCACGCTTCAAGATGTTTCCGATCTTGTCTCTGACCCCTTTCACATATGGTAATACGGCAGGTTTACGCTCGACTGTTGGTTTCTTCATACTGGGATTCTGCTTGGAACGTGGTATCTGGAGCTCGTTGGCTCGAAGCGCACGTTTGACATTCTGCAACTCAGCAGTCAGATGTTGATCGTCGCAGATACCCCTGGCTCTCTGAAACAAAGATTTACCCACTGTAGCAAGTTGACAGGGATGGTGGTGAGATTTGCCATTCAAATACCTATCTGTATGCGTAGGTTTCCTATATACAGTATGACCTATGTCATTGTTAGGACCTCTAATTACTAGCACATCTAAGAATGCAAGTGAATTTTGATTTTCCAACTCCATAGTGAATTTAATTTTACTATGCATGGAGTTCAGATGGTCTAAGAAAGCTGAAACACTAGATCTAGGTAAAATAGTAAAGGTATCATCTACGTATCTTTTAAAGATCCTCGGCTTGACAGGTGCCAATGAAAGCGCTCTCTCCTCGAAGTCTTCCATGAAAATATCGGCGACAACAGGAGACACCAGAGACCCCATTGCCACACCATCAACTTGCCCGTAGAATTCACCATTCCATAGCATATAGCCAGATGTCAAGCACCGTCGGTGTAATAGGTCTGCAGTCTGTGAACATGTCATTGACAAACCAAACCACTCAATTAAGTTTGATAAACCTTCTATCCTTGCCAAAGAAAAAAGATATTTTCCCAGGATGCTACGCGAGGCTATTGAGATTAAAAAGCATCCTAATTTCAATAGAGAAGATGGATTGTCACTACCACCTGCTTGGGATCCTGTAATACATCTCATCAAGGAACAAGCGAGACACAGGACTGCAAAACCTTAATTTCCGAACGGTGTAAAATATCTTATCTGTTTAAAGTAGTTTAATAGTCTCTGTTTTTTAAAATATTATAATTAGTAATGAGGTAGCCTGGGAGTTTTTCTTTGCAGCGTTTCTTTTCTCCTCAGTACGCCTCATTGGTGAAATGCTGCTTGGTAAATTATTAGAATAAAATAATTAAGCCCTTCTGGCACATGTGTAACTGTCTTTACAGCTTAGGCCCATCTGGCATGTATGTACACCTTTATTTGTGTTTTTTCAAAAAATGGGTAGTTTGCACAAATTGTAACTTTGACAGAGGAAAAACATCTTTTCTCAGTCCTCCCGTGACCATGGAAAGCTGGAAAGCTTCCGAAACGTCGGGAACTAAAATGAGATAATATACGCGATATAATCCGTTAAATTGTTTTATTTCAATGAGTAATAATCGCGGAAACAGAAGAAAATATTAGATAAAGGACTTTACGAATCTTATTTTTTTCTTGATTTTTTAAGTGTTATTACATTCCAGTTGACAAAAATAAAGGCCAAATACCAAGATTGCTTGGCTTGGCTTGCAGCAAGATGAATACTTTTATATCACTTTAAGAACCGTGAAATTTACCGAAATTATCTGAGTAGCCCCTTAAACATCTTCAATGTACATAGAGTCTTTCATTTTTACAACTTCATAATAGTATAAATAATACGGAACCAATCCATCGTCTTTGACAACAATTTAACTATTGTAACATATGCTCCAAAATTATTTCATTACCGATAGTGAATTAACTGCATGTAGAGTAAAACCAATCTTAAACTGAACGCCGCTCCACTAACTGACCAATGAAATCAACAAAACCAGCAAATATAAGGTACATTCAGTAGAGGGGCGATCATTTTAAGATTGTTTTTACTCTCTAAGGGTATTGGCAATATATGGGATAAAAATTACGTTCTTAGTTACCTATATATAAAAGGGTCTGTGTAACCCGAGAATACTCCTAATGAGAGGATTACGCGACTGTTGGCTATGTGGCAAAAGGATTAAAGGATGCGACAGTCTTTACGGTTTTTAGACGAAACCTCGGTACATTATTGATAATCTATAGTTGTCTTACTATTATAAAGTTGTAAAAAATAAATGTCTGTACATTGAAAACATATTTAAAAAACTGATTAAACGGACTATTAGAACGTCACTGAATCGAAAAATATTTTTTTGGGATTCTTTGAATATTCGTACCTAATGTGTCGTTGTGGCTTCATCACGCCAAAATGGCTTAACGGATTTCAACTATTTTTTTGGTTTATGGATAAGATACTTTTTACCCGACTACGCTGAAGCAAAAAAGTAGGTTATGACTTCTACCTGAGTAAAGGAAATTGAAACACGTACCTTTTTCGCTCTCGTCACAATGACTATAAGGGCTAAAAAGGTACCATACATGTTAGAATGGCAGGGGGTCTCTGCATCTGACTGATCCTTAGAAACCAGTGAAAGCAGGGACATGAAACCAGAAACAAGAGGTTCACTAAGAAATGTTTGATAGTGGAATAAGTAGAGCCATTACATTATTTTTATCTGTGATACTAATCGATCCGGTAACTTACGATTAAGAAATGTATGTATGTCTGATACCCGTTGAAACTAAGCACTAGAAACGTTAAAATCGAGATCAAAAGTCGGCTGGGCGTTAAAACGCCGACGCGACGTCACTCATGTCAGTAGAATGTTTTTATTTTGGCCGTAAAAAAGAGCGCTTAAGTGTATTGTTCGTTAGAATCACAAGAGAATGTAAAATTTTCTTATGTACAGTCTCCATCAGATGTTGTATATCGGAGCGCGCGAGGTACACAAATATTTCTCAAGTGTTAAAATGTCAATAAATTCCTAACACTAGATGTGACCAATAATTACTAAACCTCCAGTTTGTTGTAACTTTATGAAATCTCTATGACTACCCCGACTGCTTAGATACTATTGGCGTTTTGTGGGGACAGATATTTTAGCTCCTTGTGTGTTCAGAATTTGTTGGAAATCAGCTGCTCATATATTTCCGACAAACCGTATAATCAGATATAAAAAAAAAAGGTGTGATTCAAGTTTAAAGCGAGTACACATCATCACATTTTTGTCTTTCTAGGGTTAGTTTATTGGCCGTTTGATTAATGACTCATTTTATCTCAAGAATACACTAACCAATAGTGCAAAACTTTAGGAAAGGAGAGTAGCAGCTAGTAGTTTCAATGTGTTTTTATGAAATATTTAAAAGACGCATTTGCCCCCATTAGCATACTCACCCTGGTTGACCTTATATGGTTTGGCAGCCGGTTTTCTCCAGTTAATGGTATTTATGACGTTCACGGCCGAGATTTTCGTAGCGCTACGCGGGTTGCCCATGACGTGGGAAAATTGCGTAAGTAGCGACAACTTACTACGAGCAGAGTCCCACCTAGCGGGTTCGCGGTCGTGAAAGTGTTAATGATCGTTCTCCGTCGCAATAGAAGGCGCTTTTCACTAATATTCACCTTAGGCTAAGTTTGCAAAACAAGCGCTCAACAATCCGTCGCTGGCAACTAAGTAATCATGAAATCGAAACTACTAATTTATTCAGAACGTCGACGGCAAAGCTTAGCAGTTCGATTTATCGTACAGACAGTCCTCAGGAAGTGTTTTACTCGTATATCGAAAATATGTCGACATATGTATGTGTGTGCATATTTTGGCGACCCGTTTAGCTCAGCGGTAGTGACCCTTAGTGATAGTGGTGTAAGGGAATCCCGGTTAAGTGATGAGCATAAATACAGATTTGTTCCTGAGTCTTGGATGTTTATTACACAATTAAATATAAATGTATTAAATATCATCGCTACTTTAAATACAGTTTTTGTCGAATAAATATTATATGACACAATTTATTATCGGCGACTGTAATTTATTTGAAACATGTATCAAGTACTCACCTTGACGATTGTAAAGAGCACAAGCTCGGAAGGATTGCATTATTTTATTACATAGGTCTTATGTCCACCGTCCGGCTCCATCATCATATCAGCGCAATGATATCGTAATATTGCATAGTCACCGAACTTACATAAGAATGCCAAATTTAAACTCTATCGGAAAACGGGAAGTTGGTTAAATGTTACTTGTAAGATTTGGTTACAGCCTGGACAGGTGAAGTGAAACTATATAAAAGCTTGTGAATTACACGATAACATTTCGCTATACCGAAGAATGTGGTAACTGTACGAGTATATGGCGCTAGTATCCAGTTATTGCCGTTTTCTCGAGTTGGTTTTAGACACTAGATTTTTCAAAGTAATGACGATATATTGCCGTCTAGTACCCATAACACAAGTCTGGGACCGTACGATTTGTGTAAAATTGTCCCCTAATATTTATTTATTTTATATACTAGTAAATGTCGAGTTAAATTAATATATAAAACGGACTGGGCCAAAACTTCATGCGGCAAATGATATTTGTTTGAGATATTACTACCACCTATAGGTATATGTATATAATAAGGCGTATATGTCTGTAGGTATATTTGTCTGTAGGAAGATGTTTTCATAAAACTAAGTGAAACGGATAGCTGAAGGTTACTAGAAAAGATATTTTTTTTTGTAAGTATTATAATTATATACCTATACCATGATAAGTTCTGCCACGTGCCATAATAAGTTCTGCCACAAGTATTTTGGTCGATAAAATAAAGTAAAGGACGTTTGAATTTATATGTTAATACATGCTTTAAAAGTTTAAGTAATTAGAATTTGGAATGCTGATTTTAAAAAGTTCCATGTTTAATTTGACATATGTTTTCAGTAAATCACGCCAGCGATTCGTGGAAATATCACTTTGCAAAAATGGATTTAAAACAGTGTGGGGTCATACTGATTTTTAGTATGAGTTAGCGTTATGAGTCTTTCCTGTGGACACCCGAAAGTTAAGGGCTTTAAATACTAATTTTTCTTAGTGCCCTATTAGGCGATGTACAAATTGATTAATACTCTAGATCTAAGCGATAAAAATATCAATTATATGTACCCAAACCGTTAACTATCGCGTTATCCACAGGAAAGACTGCTAAATTCTAGAATCAGTATGACCCTGTTACAGTAAGTTATGAAATATAAATCTTTAATTATGAAAACCTCTATTATAGTGCATGTATTGCAATTAACGTTTAACTTTACGATAAGTTTCTTCTGAAGCTATATCACTCATGTATGAAACTTGATATAGGTTAAAAACAAACTAAATTTTATATAAATAAATAAAATATATTGCCAGAATATGCAGTGCACTAGGGCATAAAAAGATGATTCTGTAAATCAACAGTACAAATCTGACGGTGCGGTGTCAGTTTGGCTGTCGGCCAGGATTAGATAAAACCTCTAACACTTACTCGGTAAGGAAAGCTGAGAGCTATAAGAACCCGATAGGGGTTAATAATATTTTAATAGATTCACTATTAAATAAGCCACTAAAACACATATGTATTATTAAGTCAAAAACAGATCGTTGATTGTTTTTATCCCTCTAAACACGTGTGTCAGAACTTATGGCAAGACTATGTATGTATTCATCTCTGCACCACCATCACGTCAAAAGTAATTCGTTCCTGATATAACAAGACATGTGCAGAAGTATTGGTACATGTTCCAGATAATAGGGAAACATATATTAGTCCGTCAAGCATGTTATCAAAATTGGCTTAAATAAACAGAACAAATACAGGAATTTACCTCTATAATCACGAATAAGTTTATATATGTCATGGGGTGGGGTCATATTATAGCATTAACAAGTTAAAACACTTCGCGAATACAATCAAAGACCGTCTACGCCCAGTCTAGGTGTTCCAAGTTTATAACAAAATACCTCTTTTAATTTACTCTTAAATACTAGCTTGGTTTCCAACACTCTTTTTCATAACGAAAAGCCTAAAGATAGGCATTATTCGAGTAATTGTACAATGAACTGATATCAGTACTAATTTGATGCAAAATTATTGGCAAATAAATCAATTGACCAAATTTTCGAATGACAAATAAATTGATCGTCATTGGATTCAAATACTATTCCACTATTAAATCTCGAATAACAGTAGCGAGTAGAGTAGTATATTATTAGAGTGAGAGAGAGTAGTATATTATTTTTGCCTGTATCAACAAATCAAGATGTCTGGTGCCGTCTAGGACTTGTGATATTAAAGTAGACAGGGTATTATATATCTAATATCGTTACACATTTTTGAGGTGTTGGCGTAACTTAATCTCTTACTTATATTTACAAAAAAATATATATCTTGTTTGTGCTTCATAATAAAGAAAAGAAAAGAAAATTAATGTAACTGATCATTCCAATAAAAATTTGTTCGCTGTTGATTTACTCGACGATTACTTTATTCGTGAATAAATTAAACGGAACTCCATAAATTCTTCTTAAAAGCACTCTATCATTATGCTCCCCATGAAATTTTTGTATCGCCTTCAACAACGTCCCCCTCCTGTCACTGCGTTCCAATTTTATACCAGAAAACTTTTCTAATTTAGTCTTAAACAGCTTTAACATTTCCTTTGATAAGAAAAGACGTAATAAATACGTAAACTCTGATTAAAGGTGCACGGAAAACAAATAAATAAGAATGTTTATGTGCCAGAATTATTTTACTGCTCTTACAAACATTTGTTCCTCGTAAGCTAAAAACGTCATATATGTTTTAAGTATAATCTCAATGCGTAAGTTCTCTCTTGCAAATGCAAAAGTAATAATAATAACAGAAGATAAAAGATCAAAATATGTTTTTTTATTTATTTAAAACAACTTAAGTACGTTTGATATGCCACCTTATAAAAACCGTGTCCCGGTAAATGTTTTCTGTCTGTTTAATAGTCCGCTACCCTATAATATGCCTTTGTCATTAGAGGTTTTTTTAAGTAGGTACTCTTTGAGAGCTGGAGTTTTCCAATTTTAATTTTAAAGCATTATCTGGTAACTTATTATAAAAACCGGCCAAGAGCATGTCGGACCATGCTCAATGTAGGGTTGCGCAGCCGTTTATACAAAATAATGCACTACAGAGGAATGAAATACGATGTTAAAAAAAAAACACTAACAAAAGAGCGTATCTCCTCGGCACTTACGTCCTTTTGCTGAGAAGCGCAGTTTTTTGGCTATAACTTAAAAACGGTATGTCCGATCATGTTGAAAACAATTTTCGTTGTAAGTATTTATTAAGCTTTAAATTTATAATTTTTTCATATTTTTTGAACATACCGTTTAGAAAATAGAGGGGCGGGACACAATTTTTGCTATTTTCGGAGCGAATATTTCCGAAATTATTCACTAAATCAATTTTTTTTTATAAACATCAAAGTTTTTTTAGAAGATCTGTCGAATTATGTGCCACATATTGATATTTGCAGAAACATTATTTTTTCAGTTTCGGTTACATGTATGGAGTGCCCCCCCTAGAAATATATATATTTTTTATTTAACTATTACCTCAACTAAGTAGCGACTTACACAAGACATCTGTTCCAAATTTCATCAGTATACATCTTATCGTTTTTGAGTAAAACGCCTGTGACATACGGACGGACGGACGGACGGACGGACGGACGGACATGACGAAACTATAAGGGTTCCGTTTTTGCCCTTTTGGCTACGGAGCCCTAAAAATGTATTGTACATTAGCCTACGAATGATTTGGCTACTTTACAAACGCGGAACTTTCTAATGGCAATTTGGCGAAGAGTTTAGGTTCTTAATGACATAAATAATAGTCTCATAAATATATTGGGACGTTAATATGTTGAGGTCTTTAAAAAGTTATCTTTAGACGTCACGGGAAATTAGGTTATATATAGAACCAATCGCTCTTTTTTGTAGTAAAAATATAGTCTACATGGCAGCTGCATTGATGCCCCAACCCAGAATATCTTATGACATAATACTATGAAAATAACTATGATAAACTGAGCGGGCAGTATCATCATTGGTCAATTGTCTATTTTTTTTAATAGCGTAAGCTGCTGAACTTAGTTTACCTGCAAGTATTGCTAAATAGGTACTCCATTGCAAGTTCTTGTCCAATGTTATACCTAAGACTAACGCCCTATCTACCTGTAGTCGGATAAAAAGTATCCTATAACTATCTATGGATGCCCGTGTATCAAAAATAGTTGCAATCCGTTAAGCCGTTTTGACGTGATAAGCCACAATGACATCTTCTATACATATAATAAAGCTGAAGAGGGTCGAAAGTCTGGAACATGGAAGATATCCGAAAAAAAATTGGCCGGGGATACTTAAAAACTATAACAGAACACGTTCCAACAGTTTTTAGAAATTTTGTTTGTGTTTGTGTTAGGTTATCCATACTAATATTATAAATGCGAAAATGTGTCTGTCTGTCTGTCTGTCTGTCTGTTTGTTACCTCTTCACGCTTAAACCGCTGAACCGATATAAATGAAATTTGGTATGGAGATAGCTTGAGTCCCGGGGAAGGACATGGGCTATTTTTTATCCCGGAAAAATACCCTTATCCGCGATAAACGAATTTAAGGCGGACGAAATCGCGGGCAGAAGCTAGTAGGCTATAAAAATTCAACCCATAAAAGGGGGGGTAGCCACTACATTTGATTGAGTTAAGTTTGCACCTGAATCTTATCGCGCTACTTAGGAAGGAGGTGCAAACTTTTCTCAAACATGTGCTACGAGCCCACGAGTAACGAGTACCTTGCTAAACTAACAGGTGGCGCTAAAATTAATGCCTTTTTGCAAAATCCATACTAATATTAGAAATGCGAAAGTGTGTCTGTCTGTCTGTCTGGCTGTTACCTCTTCAAACTTAAACCGCTGAACCGATTTGGATGAAATTTGGTATGGAGATAGTTTGAGTCCCGGGAAAGGCCATAGGCGTCTTTTTATTCTGGAAAAATACCCTTATCTGCAATAAACGAACTTAAGGCGGACGAAGTCGCGGGCAGAAGCTAGTATATACATCGATACAGTGACCTTCGAGTAGTCGGTATCACTTTTATTAATATGTCTTCTCTTTTTACAACTTTATAATAGTCTACATAGATATTGTTAATCAAGTATGCTATATTAGGGTTCCGTAGCCAAAATGGCAAAAACGAAACCCTTCTACTTTCGTCATGTCAGTCCGTCCGTCCGTATGTCACAGGCATTTTACGCTACGAAATTGGAATTTAGGTGTCTTATATGAGCCGCTACTTAGGTTTGATAGTTAAATAACGAAAATAAATATTTCTAGGAGGGGAAATTGTATTGTTGAAACCCTAAACTGAGCATGGGCCGACATGCTCTTGACCGCTTTCTATTAATAGTAGTACCTAAGTATATAATAATTTCGAAAATAGTTTATTTCACTTTATCTTTACTGAGTGACTTTCCTACTTACTCGTTGGCAAGTCGCATTTGTGGAATGTAGAGGAAACGAAGCACGAAGAAATAACTCAACAGGCTGTCGCGAGATGAAGAGACAGTGTAATATCAGACTGTAATATCCGAGATGAAATGAAACGTCATACGAGAAAACAAGAGTTGCACATCACCTATATCAAACAAGTCCATGTAAGAAACTTGTATTTTTAACACGCTTTTATTAGGTCGACCTGTATGTAACTATGTAATGGAATCTAAGGTAACTGATTTAACCATCTTGCAAGCATCGTAGCGTCATGAAAATTGGCAGCTGTATGTAGTTCTGATGACAATACAATAATATGGTACTGTCGAACTGATTTGATGATGGAGCCGGAAGATATGAACTGGAACTTCATGATGGAACATCGTTTCATAGTGTGTTTGGATTTGTTAGAAAAGTCTTGTAAAGCGTGTTTTTCTAGTTTTTTAAACTATTAATTATTAGAGTCCGTAGCCAAGATGGCAAAAACGGGACCCGTATAGTTTCGTCATGTCCGTACGGATGGACGGACTAGAAGGGTTCCGTTTTGCCATGTTGTCAACGGAACCCTAAAAAAACGTCTCAATGGTATTACAGTAACGCTCCGCTTGCGCTATGATCAGAGAGCTTTACTGGTACTATTAATGTATAGTTGCACTATTACGTATCATCTGTACAGTCGAGGGCAAAGAGGAGCAGGTGGACACCACAAAACGTCATTAATTGTATCCAAACCTTATTACTATGACAGTAGAGATGGTATGTGCTGGTGATCTTGACTGTACTACGATATAGAGTAGACATGCAATGGATTGACCGGATTTAAAAAAAGTTTACTATCGTTATTAAAAAACTTATTGATTTGAATTTCAGGTGAAATAGTAGATTGTTTGACAAGGGGCTAAAATAAGCCATTATGACACAAAGTGATTATTTGGAAGAGCTCACGAACTGAGCGAGAGAAATATATCTGAGTGCCATAATGGCTCTTAGCCACGTGTTAACCACTCTGCTTTTAATTTCCACTGCAAGAAAATAAAAAACTTATTTAATTAATTTGAATAAATCACCATGTGCAAATAAATACTCACAGAAAATTTTGTACATCTGGTGCTTTATATATTTTTTTTTAAATAATAATTCATCATCATCATCATCATCATCATCATCATCATCATATCAGCCCTTTATCGCCCACTGCTGAGCATAGGCCTCTCTTCGTGCACGACACCTATCCCGGTCCTGAACCAATCTCATCCAGGAGTGACCCGCAATCTTACGAATGTCGTCCACCCAACGAGCCAACGGACGCCAGGCACTTCTCTCGTCTGAAAGCGGCCACCATTCCGTTAACAGAGACAATACTCGTAGGGATAATGCGATTTAAAAAAAATATTGGACACGATTTTTTTCTTTTTTAACTTATTCAATAAATAAAGGAGATACATTGAGTCAAAATGTCACGTGACGTCACTCCTAAGTACAAATTTTACTTAGGAGTGACGTCACAAGCCCCCACTCCTAAACTTTAATGCGTTTTATCTGAGTCTTTTTTTATAATTTTGAAAAAGCAAAAAATACGTGTCCATTACTTTTGTATTATCTAATTGACAGACTAATTAAAACTTTGATTTTCGTACCCAGTCATCATGCCTATTATACTTTTTAATGTAAAAGGCTGCAATACGATCAGAAATCTTGGCCAATTGGATCAGGTTGGTTTGTTTGTTTTTAATTATTCGTAAGTTGTATGTAGCTGGCCGCAAGTTTTATTTTTTTTCAGTTTCATAGAAATTTGTATGGGATTATATGTTTTTCATTTAAACCCTAGGGGCTAGATGTACTATTTTAGTCTCGCTTCGCGAAGCTAATTTGACGTACTTTTTGAGCAGGAGAAGTGCAAATACTTTTTTGTGGTTGTAGTCAATAAAAACCTTATTTTATTTTATATTTTTTTTTGTCTTAGTTACGTAAGGAAAATGAATCTTTACCAGAATGGTCTAAGCTTTACAAAAGCTTGCGTTACGTTTTATATTAACGCCAGGTATTTTATTAAATCACTCACTGATAATCAAAGTGGCACTATACCAAAACTAAATCATTAAAATCG
Organism: Hedya salicella; assembly: GCA_905404275.2. NCBI lineage: Eukaryota > Metazoa > Arthropoda > Insecta > Lepidoptera > Tortricidae > Hedya > Hedya salicella. The sequence continues at coordinate 84,276,541 of FR990096.1, forward strand.
TGAAGTTCTGCTGGTTAACAATAATATTTTCAGTGACTTTTATTTTGTATAGTGTTACTTTGATTTCCAAGGAGCGAAATGTTCATTCTATGTCATATTGGTCAAAATTCACATTTAATAACATCGGTTAAGATTAGATCTTATCGAAATTAGGTTTAAAGATCCTTTCAATGAGATTTAGCGTACTTTAATACGAAATCGAATAATCTAACTCAGGTAAACAATGCCATTATAACTTTGTATTATTCTGTGCTCTCACTGTCCTTTTGATTTCCCAATGGAAAACTTGATATTGTCTACACGTAGTACCAAGTTAGCCGTGCAGCTGGCGGCGTCGCTTTGACCTAACAAAAGACGAGCAGTTACTACAAGTTCCTAATTTGTCCATCCCGCTTCATAACTTTGTCGATTGACCAACTTATGTTTGCTGACACTAGTGGCGCTGTGGGCGCGCGTTGCGGTGAAATTAGTATTAAGGCTAGTTAGTTATGGATTTAGCCGAGTGTACGAATAAGTTTGCGCGCTGTTATTGAAGTAACAGATTATATCAGGCGCGTCTCAGGTGCTTCAGATTGTAATCCCAAACGTTTTTTGTTTAATTTGACTACAAATCTTGTTTATTAAAGTTCCCGGGTGTATTGTACTCGTATTTGACATTTATTTCTATGTATGCCTAGAACAAGCTAAATCGAAAGAATAACTAAATAAGCGGTTTATTTTAAGCCCGGACGCAAAAGACGTATTATAGCGTATATTTGTCTGAGGAATCGTGGATAAGAAACGCTCCCGGCATTTTCGGTTCTGTTAGAAAAAGGACTTTATTTAGTTTGTTATATAAAATCAAAAATTATTGATTAAAAAAAGTACCAATGGTACTGAAACGATAACTACCACAGCTATGGTACGGCGAATGTAATTTTTTTCCTATTATCCGCATAGTAAAATATTCACCCTTCAATCCAAAACTTTTCAGTAAGAAGTCGTGTTTAAGAGTGTGTGTATTTATGGGGTCACTACAAGACGCCCGCAACTTCGTTCACGAGGAGGAAAAAATTATAACCCTTTTTTTTCTTCAGCGTAGTCCAGTAGAGTACCAAAAATTGTTTAAATCCGTTTAACCGTTTGAACTTGATGAAGCCACAACGACACATTCAAACATACAAAAAATATTTTTCGATTATTCAGTGCGTCTCATAGTATTATTCTATTTGTCACTTTTTTCTTTAATTTATTCAATATACAGACATTTCAATTTACAGTTTAGACTTTTACAATTTAGTAATCGTATAGATGTGTGTTTGTCTAGTTCTGTGGCATGCTCTGCAGCCTAAACGGCTTCATGGACTTTAACGTATATATCGTTGGAATCTACTTGTGAAAGTGACAAATGCTACAATACCTCGATTCCTAAATCGTAAATAGTTTGTTTACGATTTAAGCAGCTGCTCAATTTGTTAGGCAGGTTAGGACTTGGGAAAAATATTTTGGTGAATGCTTATTCAAGTCTTCTCGTGACAATTCGGCGAAGAGATACCATAATAATTTTGCGATGAAATAATGTATTTCCTTGTAATTTTATTATAACTCGTGGGCATCCTAATTTTGATACGCTTTGACACAGGAATGACAAGTCATTACAAGCTTAGTAATGACCAAATGAAAAATTATGTCAGACCAGAAAAATAATGTAAAATGTTGTTTAATGGCCATTATAGCCTGATATTCTAAATCATTATACAAAAGTGCAGTGCAAGTGAAAAATAATGTTCCTGTTCACGACTTCGGAATCTCCCTGTACATTTGTATTGACGTATATATAAATGAGTGAAGTAGGCTATTTGGAGGTCCCTAAATAAAATCATATCATTATATGTCACATATTTTAAACGAAAACGCACATCAATCGTAATTAACACAGTGTAAAACTCACAAATATAAATATATCTATACTATTATAAAGTCGAAGAAATAGAATGTCTGTACATTGAAGATATTTTCAAAAAATTTATTGTTACGGACTATTTGGAGGTCACTAAAACGATAAATATTTTATTTGGATTTTATGTATGTTTGTATGTGTCGTTGTGGCTTTATCACGCAAAATCGGCTAAATAGATTTCCATAATTTTTGGTACACGGGTAGCTGGGTATCTCCAGATGGTTATAGGATACTTTTTACCCGACTACGCTGAAGAGAAAACGACTTTTTCTCCTTCGCGAACGAAGTTGCGGGCATCTTCTAGTTATAAATATACGTACATAAATATCGGGGATTTCACAAACAAATTGACTTAGTCGGAAACTAACCAGCCTGTACTATGGGTACCTACCAGGCGACGCTACATACAGTTTATATTAATAAATATAATAATGAAATAAATAGAAAACATCTAAGACCCAGGCACAAACATTCGTGCTCATCGCACCAACATTTGCCGGCATGCCGACAACACAACCGGCTTCTTGTCAAATTCTCCGTTCAGGCAATCCGTCTTTTCGCTTCTTCTCTCGATTAGACAAGCCGCAAGCAAAGTAGTTTTCAAACGGATGCTCTACGTAAGGACCTGCTACTATTAAGACGTAAGCAACTGGCTCTGCGACCCCGCGAGTGTTTCAACCCTTTCGCCTATCTTTCAAAAGAAGTTTATGAGCATACCGTCAACTTCAATATCATCTATCACGACATCGTTTTCTAGTAAAAAAAACTGCATACCAGAAATGAATTATTTGGAAATAGCTTTAAAAAAAATGGCAGCTAACGGAGATAGTTTTATTTAAACCAACAGTTATTGTCAACGTTGATGCTGATCATGCGTTTTAAACCGCTGGATATTCGTGTCTGCAGTAAACGAGCAAGGCTAAATCATTACACATTCATTAGATGCATTGATGTTTCTAATTCTTACACTTTTTCCCATTACTTTTATCAAGATTGACTTACGTAGACTTTAATACTTTAACTATGTGTTTACGGTACCAAAGTCTAAAACCTTATTATCATCCCGAAGCTACTGTTACAAAAGTTCGTTGTTAATATGAAAGCGACAGACAGATTTGCACAGCTTAATATCCATTTTAGACATGAAGGTATATCTACGATTTCTGCAAAATTATGATATAACCGGTTTTAACCGGTTATCGGTTATTATCGTAACTGATAGAATACCCGGTTATGAAATTTTATCGGTTATTGTATTCCCTATTTATGACTTATTTGTCCTTCAATAAAGTTGCGAGCACCTTATATTTCTTATATGACTCAGGGTAACCTCAGAACATACTATTAATTTATTAAGTTCTAAAAGTTACGTACGAATTCATAAGAATCGTTAGGTACCGACATTAATTTGGCTGAGGTCGGTCTATTTTGCTTAAAATAAACTCAAGCAACTTATATATCTACTATCTAGATAACTTAGCTAAGCAACCGCAATATTTTTTTCTTATTGCTTAGCTAAACTAAACACAAGATGGACTAATGACGAAGGTAGTTGGAGCCTGCTAGATACGGATGACATATAGGATCCCTATATGGTGGCGGTTTTTGGGTGAGGCCTATGTCTAGCAGCAGACGTCTTTTGTCTAAGCATGATGATGATGATCTACTAAACCGAACTACTCGGCTCGGTGACATACAAGGATGTGGAAACATTACTTTTCTGCACAATAGCTTTTGTGAGGTGAAAATAAGTAAATTTTATTTATTCATGATCATTTTATAAATTTGGAATTATTCCCCAACTAAGAAATTGCAAAACAAATGGCACACATAAAATAAATCTTACTTATTATAACCAAATATCTTCGCTGTAGAGCCAATAAACAAAAGTAGGTACATCGCAGGTGCGCGTGCACTACCTACCGACCGGTTAGACGGGATCACCGTTACGCCATAAGTCACCCACCTGTAACAATCGAGATCACTTACTTATTTATCAAGTACGGTCGAGTAAGGATTTGTCATACGAGTATTATACAACAGTTGTGGCACTATAATTTGGCATAGATATACCTATTATGTACATTTATTAATTTATTGTATTCACGAGCATAAGTGATAGCCTTACTAAGTAACTGCGTAATTTAGTTTTTTCTATTTACTTACAAGTAACCGTTTGCCTACTTATTCTATACACTATATACAATTAATGTTATTTTGGAGTCGCAAACCTTAAGTTTGACCAATTAAACGCTATCATAAAAGACAATGATGCTATTGTGATGAAAGTACCAGATTTAATTAAAACTTCCCGATCTGAAGCTTTTCGACCAATCGTTAAGGTACATTTTATTCGCGAAAACCCATGTATCTATCCTGCATTCGCAATACACACTTATATTGAAAATAGCAACCTTACACGAGCAGTCTGAAAATCACCTTTTCTATGTGTGTCCAGAGCAGAGATCGTTACCGCCGTTACCGGTATTACTATAACATGAAATAACTTACCAAACTCTAAATATTTTAAAATATTTCTCAAATACTATTTAGGTAATCATTATTTAACTTTGAATTTAGCTCATTAAAATACAAATATCTGTAATAATAAGCGAGATACCGAAATTCAATACCGGCTATTTTTAATGGAACGAATACCGGTATTCGATCCCTGGTCCAAAGACCCTTCAAAAAAGTAGGTTCTCAAACAATTGGCCACTGGGTTCAGAAGGTGTTTGGTGACAGTAGTATTGACACCACCAGACATGCCTCCACATCAGCTGCTCACAAAACTGGGGTTGGTTTAGATATAGTGAGAGCTATATCTATTATATAGATAGCTGCAGATTGGTGAGACAAATCTAACGTATTTTTAAATTAAATAGGAGAGTTACGAGTACAATAAATTCCTCCAATTATGACTTTTTAATAGCAATTATCGAAACGTAAGCTACAAATTTATTAATAATGTAAAAAATGCAATTCATCAATATTGCCTCTTTAGCGGCAGATTTTCAACTTATGTTCCAAGATCTTTTTCTGGTGAAATAAACTAGACTGTGGTTGATTCCGAGAGGTTTTAACACCCTACAGATTGTACGCGGGTTGTCACCGTCATAAAATATGTGAATTCATGGAATAGCTTCATTCATCCCCTATGTGGGTAAAACAATGGATGAAAGCTTGTATGGGTAATGTGAAATCTTTGACTCATAAAGTTGAAAGGTAGCAAAACGATTGTGTTTAAAATCAAAAAACTTATGTTCTTGATTTTTCAAAATTTATCCCCTAAGGGGATAAAACAAGGGATGGAAGTTTCTATGTGCAACGTAAAATCTTTGGACTTATAAATTTGAAATTGCAAAAAAGATTGTGGGTTATGTGTTAATTAATGAATTGTTAAAGTGAAACACGAAGAGGGAGGGAGGGACAAAGAGAGCGCGGGAACGAGAGAGAGGTGGGAGAGAGGGAGGGAAGAATGGCGGGAGAGAGGTAGGGAGGGATGGAGGGATGGAGAGGGACGGAGGGAGGGAACGAGAGATACAGAGAGAAGAAGCGAGGGAAGTAGAGAGAAAGAGAGCGAGAGAGGGAGGGATGGAGTGAAAAATAGAGGGAGAGAGGGAGGTACGGACAGAAGGAGAGAAAGAGAGACAGAGAGGAAGAGAGGGAAGGAGATAGAGAGCGAGAGAGGGAGAAGGGAGGGCGGGAGGGTACAAAATAGGTGGTATCGTTCGTAAACCGACTTTACTGACAACCATTTTTTTACGCCTTAAAATAACTACCCTTTGAAACGCCGAGGTACCTTCTAGAACATTTCATTTTGGCCAGTGTCAGGAACTTCGCCTGGCTCTTCTTCTCATAGTCTAGCAGGCGTTAAAATTAAAAGTGCCAGTGTTGCCTTCATAAGGAATAATGTTTGATTTGTTTTTCAATATGAATGTTGTAGTGGCACGTGTAGTGTATGCAAACCGGTTTTAACCGAAACCGGGTATCATTAATATCCGGTTATTAATTAGAAAACCGGGTTCTATTTCGTTTTTTTTATAGATATATGTGGTACATTGCATGTTTTTTTTACGTTTTTTTATTCATTTGTCTGTGATTTTGAAAGGATAAATTATTTTAACCATATATTAGGTACTTGAATTTTAGTATATTAGGAAAGTTCTAGAAGAGTTTCAAGCGCTATCAATTTCCTATTGCATATTTGTAACAAATAAATGACAATGAGCATACAAATTTGGTAAAACGATATTCAGTCCTTGCGGTGCAATATAATTGATTAAAAATTTACAATTAATGCGACTCATCTCTTCAATGTAGGCCACAGGAACCTGATAATGATTAAAACGATGAAGCAGTGAGATGTTTTTTATTAAGGTTTCAAGTACTTCAGAATAAATATAAAACTACATGAGAAAACTCTACCTAGTTGGCAGCCGATGCTACACCGTCAACTTCAACATTATATAACGCGACATCGTCTTCTAGTAAAAAAAACTGCATTACAATGATTATTTAATTGCAAATAGCTTTAAAGAAAATGGCAGCTAACGGAGATAGTTTTAATCTAAAGCTTACAGTTATGCTCAACGTTGATGCTGATCGTGTGTTTTAAACCGCCGGATATTCATTTCTGCAGTAAATTATCAAAGCAAGTTATGTGTCTAAATAATAGGTTTTTTGACAGTATCAAAAAATGTAAAGATTATATAAGATCCTGATAAAACAAGTAAATTAAAAAACGTCGTTTCAATTTTAAGTTCGATATCTTACGTGTAGCTCGTTTTATGAGTCTTTAAAGTGGGGTGGGGAAGTCCTTTAAAGTATGAAAATATTAATAACCTATAATACCATTCAATAATGCATAAATTTTCTTGTAATTTATGTTATAAAACCATTGCGATAAACGCAAGTTCTAACAGAGCTGCATAATAAAGTTCTTATTTTCCCTAAGATACTAGCGTGTGACGTCACATGCTTGTAGGCTTTAGTATGCAGAATTTTTTGAGAAACTCCAAAAATGTGCTTTAAACGTCGTTGTATCTCGGGGAGTTTTTATGATATTGGAGTAGTTTTTTCACCAATATTTCTATTATTAATACGTCAATTTCGACAATACCATAAAAATTTACAAATAGCTTATTCTAAGGTTTTATATTCTTTCAAACAAAATAAATAATTAATAGTGTAGATTTTGATGTAAATCCGCTAATACTAATGAACTAATGATGACAGACGATTTTATCATTTGAACTTGTTACACTTTTGCCATTATTCTCTGTCAAAATTGATTTCATTATTAATTCAGTAGACTTAAGTAACTACGTGTCTATCGTACTACAGTGTAAAAGCTTATTATTATCATTGGTATGCTACTGTTACAGAAGCTAGTTGTTAATATTGAAGTAACAGATAGATTTGCACAGCTTAATATCCATTTTAGACATGTGTTTCTACGATTTCTGCAAAAATACGATATAATAACCAATAACCGGTTTTATCCCGTTATCAGTTATTTTTAGATCATAACCGATAGAATAGCCGGTTATGAAATTTTACCGGTTATTGCATTCCCTAGGCACGAGCTAACTCGGTAGCTAGCGGCTATACGATAATAGAGACAATGGCTTTAGTTTGAAAGATTAGGGCTCGAAGCGAAAAATTCACCTGGGAAGCGGCTCTTGGATTGGAGCAGCTATAATTCGGCTAAGGATAGCTGCTCCACCCCATACTGAATAAAAAGAGTGACGTAGACTAGCTTTAAAGCACTAATATCGATGAAGTTGCGTAACAGACGTATAATATTTAGTTTCCTTACGCACAGGGGGAGGGAAGCTATAAGTCGTTTAAAACAAAAGTAGGTACTGGTCAATCTCAACACCCTAGAACCAAATACGCTCTGTTCGGCTAATCGAGCCGCAGTTATCTGGTGAGAGAGGATTGTCAACTATGATATGTTTCGGTTCAGACACCTTGTTTTTTGGAAACATATAGGTATAGTTTTCTCAAACATGCAATGAAATATTGACGTTGTATTCCTTACAATAGACCCCGAAGTCACATTCCGGGTGCGGCGCAACGAGGGGCACATGATGATAATTTCATACGAAATTGCGGGCCATGGCCGGCAAAGCGACCTTCTTTTGTTCCGTGATGGTGATGGTATGGTAATTGTGGTGCATGGTGGTAGTGATGGTGTTGGTGGTGGTGATGGTGATGGTGGTGATGATGATGTATGAATGCAGTATTTCTTATTACTAAAAACGATGACATTTACGAAGAGATTTTGTATGTGTTATAGTTTCAGACTTTCCCATACTGACCGATCTAAATGTGCCACCCTGTACAAAAAGAAAAAAATAATATTTTTTTCATTGCATGTGTGAGATAAGCAATAAACAAGCCTCGGCGCGAACAGGGATTGTCGGCGTCGTATCTCTATATGGCCCTTATACCACTCGGCCACCTATAACTACTCGGCCGGCAATCCCCTATTTCGCAGCCTCTGCAGTAATGTTCTATACGTTTTCATGACGTTTAGAGTGATGAGGAGATTATTGTCCAGACAGTTCGTTATAGCTGTCCATCATACCTCTCTCAGATCTTGTAGGGTATCGGTCCAGCTGTTACTCAAATAATAATAATGCCGTAAAAGAAGGTAATTAGGTAATTTCTTATTTGTCTTTTTAATCATGTAAATTGTTTGCAATACATGTTATGTCGGCTGACCATGTTTTTAAATATTCCAAATTTAAAATATATAGCGTAAGCCGTTTTTTAGATATGGCGCTCTAATAGTCGGACAGACAGACCGATAGAGTCGCATCACAAGGGTTTCCTTTTTTACCTTTTTTGTACGGAACCCTAAAACGTAATGTTTAGTTCTGTGAGGTTCTTTCTAATGCAAAAAACGGAGTATAAGGCCCGTCAGTTCCTTCGAAATTTGGATGAACACTGACGGAACGTGACAGAACTGACAGACGTTGGGTTGGAGGGGAAAATAACTTCAAGGAGGAGATGGAATGCATTTATTTTTTATAATTTGCTGCATTAAACAAACGCAGAAATAGTAAATTGAGCCTAAAAAGGTACAATAAAGATAAAAGTTATTAAAGTAAAATTAAACGCTATCTTGTAATTATTTAACAATTTATATTTATTTATGCATCTCCATTTTAACGTTTCGAGTGTGTAATTTTTAATTGGTGTCATTCACACATGTTTTCATCATAAAAAAACCAGATTGATTGTATAGACATAACACAGTATGGCGAAACTGGGCCTTAAGTATGTACATAACGTGTTTGGCAGATATGCGGTCGCCAGAAGCCTGGATAATCCGAAACTAAAACGTTCTGAAGGCCGGGGACTGACAAACAGGAAAACTTTTTAAATTATCTTCGCTTTAGTAGAGAGTGATCAGCACGCCTTTAGGGAGGTAAGCGTGTTTACCGCGAATAAATATTGTGTAATGAACTACAGTAAAATGTTGTATCGACCTTACGCTTTAGTATTCACAATTTAAAATATTTAAGTGGACACTGCAACTTTTTAGGACAGAAGAAAAAGTCATAGGCCTCCATTTTTCTTCAGAGTAGTCGAGTTAAACGTATCCTATTACCATCTGTGGATGCCCAGCTACCCATGTAGGTACCAAAAGTAGTTAAAATTCGTTCAGGTTCAGGTGATGAAGCCACAACGACACATACCTACAAAAATACAACAAATAAATATTCGATTGTGACCTTCAAATACTCCGTATCACTGTTATATAATATCTTCAATTGTATTATCACATACATTTTTTATAACTTTATAATAGTACAGATAATCTAAACTTACCCTATGCTTTGTTTTACTTTTTACTTTACGAATTAGAGACCCTCTATAATTGCATAAATTGCCTTCCAACGCCATAAGCAGACAAATGTAACGCATATGAAAGAAAAGCAGAAACATAAAGGCATAGCCAAAGCCCTCGTTAGGATAAATTAGAAAGAAAAGCTATAATTGGTCCAGGTCTGGAAGAGGAAATATGGTACTATGCAACCCTATTTTCATCAATATGTATGGAGCAACAGCCACTAGTATGTCCTCTTAAGTTCAGCGACTCCATACTTGTAGTTCACAGTAAAATCAATTCTAAGCTCCCCTATTTGACGTAGTTTAGACCATAGGTACTAACATATTGTGGATACTGATGCATGATGTGCAAATTGCGGAAAATTTCCAAAACGCTTAAAAAAGGTCTTAAGTCTAGTGTTAACTTAGATGTTTATAAGACCTTTTTTAAGCATTTTTTGGTATATAAAAGGTCTTAAGGTCTAGTGTTAACTTACTTATTTTAAGACCTTTTTTAAGCATTTTGAAAGTTTCCGCAATTTGCACATCAGTAATGATGGATATCTCATTTAACATAAAAAAGTCATTTCAATTCAAAGTATTTACTAGGAACTTCATGTTGTTACTACTTCTAGAGTAAACTGTACATGTATTTGTTACAATTCAGCAGAGAACTAATCCATACTAATATTATAAATGCGAAAGTGTGTCTGTCTGTCTGTCTGGCTGTTACCTCTTCACGCTTAAACCGCTGAACCGATTTGGATGAAATTTGGTATGGAGATGGTTTGAGTCCCGGGGAAGGACATAGGCTACTTTTTATCCCGGAAAAATACCCTTATCCGCGATAAACGAATTGAAAGCGGACGAAGTCGCGGGCAGAAGCTTGTGCATTTATAGTTTTTTCATCAGCGCCAGGGTTGCCAGAATAATCGAGTTATTGAAGTTACGCTCGCGTTGTCCACTTTTTTATTCATAATTTAGTTAGCTACTAAGTTTTTACGCTTAACCACTGTCGCACCAGGAAAATTCGTAGTCAACTGAGGCTGCTCGTCCATCAAAGCGAAACTGTGTGAAATTGACCATTCAGATTCAAATCGACACGACACAATTTGAATTTGCAAAATGTTATTGGTTAATTTTAGACAGCCCCGCTGCAATGGACTTAAAAGCCTTACAACCGTGTTAAGCACGTTGCGTCAGCATCCTTGATAACTATAGTTCTTACGAACAGATTCACAAATGAAACAATTATCACTCTTAAATTGTTTTACAAAAGTCAGAACCTGGGCGAATGAACTGAGGTTTGCTCAGTGGGTACGATTTTTTCGTTTTTAAAAGACTAGGCTATCTTAACTTTTCATCGAAATCGTTAAAGCCAGTCGTAAAGTCGTAATTTATTAACAAAGACATATAACAACTAAGAACTAAATAAACCTAATTTCAACTAATGGGATCTAAACTATACTTATATACTAGAAGGCACCCTTCGTTCACGGAGGAGAAAAAGTCATGACCCCTCTTTTATATACCCAAAAATGGTTGAAATCCATTTAACCAATTTGGCGTGATGAAGTCAAAACGACACATATAAACAACACCAAAAATATAAAATTGTTCAAATCAGTGACCTCCAAATAGGCCGTCACAATCACTTTTTTGGAAATATCTAGAATGTACATACATTTCATTTTTACAACTTTATAATGGTATAGATGTCCCTCTATGTCGCGGTGGCGGTGGGCAAGGTGCCCATTAACCAGGTCTAGTTGCGTCGCTGGATTTCAATGGCTATCCGCTGAGCGAGAAACGTGCCAGCCTTATGATCGCAGGAGCCAATGGCGGAGTTTTTAAAGAGCCTAACTTGCTTCTGGTCCCCACAACCCGCTGGGGCTCGGCCAGCTGTGCATGTCCGTAGTACACTAGTTGTCCGTAACATAATTACGTAGCGACTCCGTTTCAGTTTCGGCAGAAATGCTTTCGTATGTCCGACGGATGTACGGCTGTTCTCCTTCACTAGTCGCATCTCTCAACCGTTTATGGTGAAATTTTGTGAGGTTCGATAATTATATGAAATTGGTTTGTCAATAATATTTACGGTTTTTAAAACGTCGCAAGGTCTACAGCTCACAGAGCCACTAATATTATTTAGGCTGTTATCCGTAAAAGTGCCCACGTGAGCGCGAGGACTCTGCTTCAGTGTTGACAGGACAGCAGGGTCCAACCATGGGTACAACCACGTGTCGCAGTGTCGCCACTCCTAAAAGACTGGACTTCGATTATAAAGCGGACTAGTGGTCTTGGATCAGTTCATACAAAACCTTACAGGAGGCCTTGTGCTTGTGCCAGCAGTGCACAACATACCGCTGAGATGGCACTATCTCCACTTCTTTTCCTGAACCACATACCTATATCATTTATGTTAATAAATACTGTTATTTGGGGGGAACAACTTTATGTTGTTGTTATTCTGTCCCGTAACTCGGAAGACAATACTGACTGCGTTACTTAGAAAAATGCTAACACACTGATGAACATACTGACGAATTGGATCTCGGAAAAATTAACCTATAGGTATATCGGCAAGATGTTTTTTTGTTGCCTTTATTATATTCTACATCGTAGTTTTAAAGAGTAATGTAGGAGACCATGCCATCGAGGTACAGGAAAAAGTTCACCCATTTTCAGTGATCGAGACAAGCTCTAAGTCCGTGAAGGCACCATTAGCTCTTAAATCGCAATCTCATTAATCTACTACATTTGAAGATATCAAACATTTTTCAAGTCTACACGAATTCTGCGGACTTCTCTAATTTTCTAATTTAGGTACATATACGTTACCAAACATTTATAGGTATTCTGCGTGTCCATCTTTATTTATTCGGTTGAGACGCCCGCAACTTCGTTTGTAGTACACAAAAAGTCATAAACCTCCTTTTTATCACAACACAACAAACGGGGCTTGATCGCGAATAAATATGATTTATTTAATTCCCCTGTCATTGCTTCGACGTTTCGGACGTCGCGTTACGTTCTTTATACGCGATTATGCCCCGTTTTGTTGTGTTGTGTTAAGATAATGAGAGAAGTTTAAATCAACCTCTTTTTTGTTTCAGCGTAGTTGGATAGAAAGTATCCTATAACCATCGTAAACTTTACTTACCATGTAAGTACCAAGAATTTTTAGTTTAAACCCGGTTAGCCGTGATGAGACCAAGATATATACTTAGTCAGGTTATAAGTTCTGTCACAAGTATTTTGATCAATAAAATAAAGTAAAGGACATTTTAATTGAAATTCAAAAACATGCTTTAAACTCTTAGCAGATCAAAGTAATATAAATTATTAGAATTTAGAATGCTGGCTTTATGAGATGTCATGTTTAACTTGACATCTTTTTACAGCAAAAGCAAATCACGCCAGCAATTGTGGAAATATTACTTTACATAAAAAAAAATTAATAAAAAAAGAACCGACTTCAAAATAGACTAAAAAGCCAAAAATAATCTTTTATGTACGGTACGGATGACATTTGAATCACCTTTTGAAGTCGGTGCCAAACCATTTATTTATTACTATTAACACAGATGGCACGCAAGAACCGCGGCGGTGAGCCTTTAGTTATTTGTCTACCTATATATTTAGTTATAGTAATTCGTATTCTTGTTGAATAAAGAACTTTACTTCAGGTTTGGCACCGACTTCAAAATTTATTTTTGGCTTTTTAGTCTATTTTGAAGTCGGTTCTTATTTAATTTTTTTTTTTTTGCTTTTCAGTTATAGATTTTAGTGATATAAAGTATTTTTTAGAGCCCATAATGTGATGGTTGAAGAGGATTTGATTGTAAATAAAAATCTAAATTATAAGAATTGGCTAGGTCAAAAAGGGTTAAGTCCAGTAGGTATTTTGCTGGTTAAAAAAGAATACGACTAACAGTCTCTTATACCCATAATAACCATAATATTTAAAGAATTATCTCGCAACTCTTGACCGTTAATAAAGAGTTGTACCTTCCATCATCAACTCGGCATCATTAAACGATGACAATCCAAACGAAAATAACTGAATATTTTTAGAAAAATATATACAACACATTGTTAGTGCCTATAATATTTGAGGGTTTCTCTCGATTTCCCTGGGATTCCATCATCAGATCCTGACTTGGTGATAAGGAGACTACTTCAGAGACACACTATAAAGAATATGACTAACAGTCTTAACGTACCTGACACATGTATTTTTTAAGAATTATCCTCCAACTCTTAACCTTTAAGGAGTTGTAGCTTCGTCATCAGTTCAGCTTGATGAGATGATGACTACCATATGCAATTACTTAAATAGCTTAAGAAAATATATGAAAAACATTGTAAGTGCCTATAAAATTTGAGGGTTGCCCTCGATTTCCCTGGTATCCCATCATCAGATCCCTACAAGGCACCACCCTCGAGAAAGCTGTGATAGACCTTGGTAAAAAGAATTTCGCTAAATGGCAAATATATGTTGCACTAAGCCGTGTCAAAACTTTGGAAGGCACAGCGTTGTTAGATTTGGACGCCAACAAACTATTAAATTGACCACAGCCAGAATGTATTCTAATGTCAATTGCTCACGATCTTTAGCTGAACATTGCTATTTCAGAATCAGGGCCGTTTACCGTTGAGGAGTTCTCTGGTTCTCCACTATCAGCTCCACTTTGCTACCCTGATTTTAACCAACTTCTGCATCTAAGCAAAATATGATAAAGAATTATATTGCGATTAGTGAATTAAATAACACTGGTTGAGCCCTAATTAATGACTAGTGGCTTGTCTCTTCATCGTCAGTTTCTCTTCACCAAATGATGATTTTCGAGTGTAAATGCTTGTTCTACTTTAATAAACACCGAAATCACCATAGATCTACCCATAACATTTGAGGACTTCCTTCGATTCCTCATCGATCTCATCATTAGATCTTCACCAAAATTTTATGGGACCAACTTGGAGATTCCTACTATTAACCGAAAAAATAGTTTTCAAAATCGACTAGCGATCCGCGAATTAAATAACACCGGGAAAGCCCTCAGTGGTAAATGATGGCTTTTGTCTTCATCATCGGTTTCTCTTCACCAAATGGTGATTTTCAAATGTAAATGCTTAAACTACTGTAATAAATACCGAAATCGCCATAGATGTGCTCATAATATTCGAGGAATTCCTTCGATTCCTCATGGATCCTGGCATCAGATCTTCACCAAATTTTTATGGGCCCAACTTGGATATGAACCTACTCATGAACAAAAAAATAATTTTTCAAATCGTCGTGTAAATGACGGAGTTCTGAGGTAACAAACATAAAAAAAAAAAAAAATACCACCGAATTTAGAACCCCCTCCTTTTTTTGAAGTCGGTTAAAAAGTAGGTAAAAAAGAGTATTACAATTAGTTATGAAATATAACTCTTTGAAAAGACTATAATGTTTCATTTAAGCAAATCAAAAATAAGGAGTGTAATAATGTTGTAATAATAAACTGCCAAGTTTTTTATTTCAATGAATTCATCCTTAAACAAGCTTTTAAACCACTAACACCATCAATTCCAATACAAAACAGCGCGCAAAGTCATAAGTTTGAGCCCATTAAACTTATTCTATCTAAATTAAACTATATGGATACGTACAGTGTTTAGTCCACGCTTTCTTGCTAGAACAAAGAGGCTCATCCAGCGTGTTCAAAATGCTTGTTCTCGTTACTGATTTAATATCCCACTAAGCCCCCATTTCACACCATTTCTAAAAAACAGAACATGCTTAAAATGCAGCACCGTCGCAAGCGTCATCTGGCATGTTTACTCTTTGGAGTAATACAGCACAAAGCGCCATCATATCGATGACAAGCTGTCGTGGTTCTCCAGCCACAGGTCGCGTTGCGCTCGCCAGTGTAGCATGCACTTTTTGACTCCAAAACACACACAGCTGCTTTCCGAGAAGTTTCCAGTGTGCCGCCTCTAAATGTTGGAATAATATCCCTCCGCCAATAAGACACCAAAAAAAAAGTGCAAAATATACCAACTTAAATTAAATAAATTTGTTTGGGTACATCAGCGAAAACAGGAAGCTTTGAGGCTAGAGCGAGCTGTTTTAACATTTTATGGTAAAAGCTTTTTTAATATGTTCGCATATCTGTTTTATGTCCCATTTGTGTAGCTAATTTCGTTCATCATTTGTATTGTTTAAATGATAGTACCTACTGTTCAAAATTATGTTTATTCTAGTTGTTTTATCGTTTTTTCCGACATTGTTACAGACATTGTAGATGTTTTGGTGATTAAGGTAGGTATTATCATTTTTTCTAAATTACAAGTTTTATTTTGTTTATCGTAAGAATTGGCGAGCTGTGCGAACGATACACGTTTTCTATGTTAATTTATTTGCCATCTGACACTGACAGTTCTGTCTGAGCTTGTTCGCTTACTTAACGCTGCGTTCATGATAACGAATTCAATCGCAACCCGTGTTTCTGTAGGCACGGACGCGCGATCGCACCACCATCCGCGAGCCGCCGGGGCGACCTCAGCCCCCGGCGGTAAAGTGAAAAGCCTTGCACCACTCACTAGCTGAGAAGAAGAACGGACATTACCTCCGCATGAAAATGTGTGTTTGAAATAGTGACTTCATAAAATGCTCCATGAGCAATTTATAGTGCTGCACCGTAGTGAGGAGCATCCGCGGAGAGTGGGAACGAGCCGGAGCCTGCATCACGACTTCCTCGCGTTGGAGTCAAAGTAGACACCGCATTGCGCCGAGCAGTCTTGCCAACCCGAGGGGGACCTGCTGCGCGCTGCGGTGAGGGCCTACCCGCCGTCCGTGCTCCTCGCGCCGGACATATCACGAACTCTCGGACAAGACGACGCTGAACACCGAGCGAAGAAAAACTTCACTACATGGCAGCGAGAAAAGAAGCGACCCGCGCCTCTTCCGACCCCCGTCGGCCTATAGGGTCGTCAACGTAGGGTACGGTGGCGCATGGCTCCTTAGGGGAGTCAGCCCCCCCTTTGCGCGGCGTGGTTCACCGGAGGAGACTCGTCTCATTTCTTACTCAAGCCCAGTACCGGAACTTCAAAATACATAAAACATGAAAACTGGAGACTACAATAGGATTTCTTATTAAAGAAAAAGAAGATCGGAAGAAAAGACCCAGAAGGGTTCATCTTTGAAGACCTTCGTACATCACAACAGCTGGCCCTTAGCCAGCATCTCATCGGCTTGACAAAAAGTCCTGGCTTCCACTCGGTCGCCAGGCGAAGCTTTAAGGTTCAGCAGGCGCCACGCTCCTTCGGAGCGAGGCGCCCACTTCACAACTCTAAAGCGGTCAGAATTGACCGGAAGAGACTCAAGAATCAACAAAAAAAAAAAGAATTCAATCGTGTCGTGTGTACGCTATCCGTGACGTCGCCTGAGGTATTGCCGGACGATCAGCGCTGGCTTTCGAGCTAGCATTGTGCTGAGGTGGGACCTTTTCGTGCCATAACAACTAGGCTTTTTTGTACTTTTTCTTGTTTCACATGATTTTTTTCTTTCTTTTGTTCTAAACTGTATGATGTCATATGAAACCCTGTAAATATTTTTCACAATCAAAATAGCTATATAGTTATTTTACATGGGTTCAAATCCCGGTAATGGCAAATATTTGTGTGATGATCATAAATATTTGTTCCTGAGTCTTGGATGTTTTCTATGTATAAGAGTAATATATTTTTAAATGTATCGTCGTGTAGTACCCATAACACAACCCTTATTGAGCTATAAAAGGTCAAATACGAGATACTACAATGTTAAAATCACATTTTTGTAATTAAATACTGAAATAATGAAATAATGATCTTTATTCTGTAAGTAGGCCACAAGGGCACTTTTATAAGTCTGACTCTACGACGTTTCCCAAGAGGAGACCACTGAAGAGAAGAAAGCCGAAACAAACTCAAGTCAGTATTTTTTTCGAAATAACTCTTATATCTATTACAATATTCGTGTTTAGCCTAACCTAAATATATGTTTTGAGTATAAACTCAATGCGTAGTTCTTCAAGGAAACATATCAAAACTTATAAAAAAAAAAAAAATCTAGAATATAATTAAGCAAAATAGTGAGTTTTATTTAAAACAACTTACATACGTTTGATATGCCACCTTATAAGAACCGTGTCCCGGTAAAAGTAAATTATTTGGTTTCTGTTTTGGGCCATGCATTTTTGTCTGTTAAATAGTCCTCTACCCTATACTAAGCCTTTGCCATTAGGGACTCTTTTAAGTACTTTTTGAGAGCTGGAAACGATAATTTCAAAGCATCATCTGGTAGCTTATTATAAAAATGTATACATTGGCCTACGAATGATTTGGCTACTTTACGAACGCGGAACTTTCTAATAGCGATTTTGTTTTTATTTCTAGTATTAAAAAGTTCTCTTAAGGAGTCACGAGAGTTCAAGTTATATATAGAACGAATCGCTCTTTTTTGTAACACAAATATAGTCTGTATGTCAGCTGCTTTGCCCCAAACCAGAATACCGTATGACATGATACTATGAAAATAACTATGATATACTAAGCGAGCAGTATCAACATTGGTCAATTGACTAATTTTTCTAATGGCGTAAGCTGCTGAACTTAATTTACCTGCAAGTACTGCTAAATGGGGACTCCATTGCAAGTTCTTGTCCAGTGTTATACCTAAGAATAATGCCCTATCCACCATTTCTAAACATTCACCATTGAGCGATATAGTAGAATCTACTGCTCTAACATTCGGTAAAGCAAATCTAACTCATTTCGTTTTCTTAGCATTCAATACCAGATTATTAATATTAAACCAGTCAAGTACTTTAACTAGTACACTATTAATTTCGGCATAGTCTGTTGCTTTCCGGTCAACTTTGAAAATTAATGATGTATCATCAGCAAATAGTACTATATCACAAAGATTTTCTACTATAGATGGTAAGTCATTTATATAAACTAAAAATAGAAATGGCCCTAAGATAGAGCCCTGTGGCACTCCTAGCTTAACTGCAGCTCCACTGGATTGGGTTCCATTTACAACAACTGTTTGTGTTCTATTGCCGAGATATGAAGACATAAGGCTTAAGGCATTTATAGACAGGCCATAATGTTCTAATTTCAAAATGAGTGTTCCATGATCAACGCAATCAAATGCCTTAGAAAGGTCATAAAAAACTCCAATTGCATCACAAGATTTCTCCCAGATGTTGTAAATATATTTAATGAGTACAGATGCTGCATCAGCCGTGGAACGTCCCCTTGTGAAACCGAACTGTTTACTACTAAGCAGTTTATTTCTATTGAAGTGTCCCAGCAGATCCATCAACATTAACTTTTCGAAAACTTTACTTAATACAGGTAGTATAGATATCGGACGGAAATTAGTCAAGTCACTCAAGTCACCTGATTTAAAAAGAGGTATGACTTTACTAAGTTTCATAAGATCTGGAAACACGCCCTCTGATATGCAATTGTTATAAATCAAGGCTAGATAGGGTGCAATTGAGTCTATGATATGATGAACTATTTTTACTGAAGTTGCCCATAAATCCTCTGTTTTCTTTAAATTCAGTGACTTAAATGTTTTAATAACGTCTATTGAATTTACTTGACCAAATTCAAAGCTTACATTGCATTTGTTAAAATTAACATTAAGTAACAAATAGGTTTCGGTCGCAGATGATTGAAGATATCTTGTAGTATTAATTGCAATGTTGGAAAAATAATCCTCGAATGCCGAGGCAACATTGTTCTGACCATTTCCTGTCATAATGTTGACTTGACTATTGCGAGTTTTTGTTTTACCAGTATCTCTATTAATAATATTCCAAACAGTTTTCACTTTATTGTCAGACATTTTGAGTTTAGAACTAAAATAATTTGCCTTAGCGGCTATGCACACCTTCTTAAACATTTTTGAATAATTCTTGACATAGTCCAGGAAAGCAGTATTCTTGTTTACCTCTTTCTCTCCATATAATTCATAAAGCCTATTTCTACTTCTATGAATGCCGACAGTAGCCCATTCACTAAACTTCGTTTTTGACCCAGAAATAGTTTTCATTTTGAAATGAGTATTGAAATTATTCATAATTATGCCAAATAAATTTTTGTAAAAACAATTTAGGTCATCATGTGAAATGGATAACATACATAGATCATTATGAACTTCATTTTTGAATAGTTCTAAACGATAACTAGTTATGGGTCTGTATGTTATACTTTGTGGTATTTCTTGGAAAGTGTTTGGGGAAGATGCTCTCTGACCTCTATGATCTGAACTAAAGGTCTTAAATATTGCCTTATCCAAGCATTTACAATCACAAAAATATTATCTAGACAGGTTTCACTACTAATTCCCACGCGGGTTGGCTCAAAAATAAATTGACCAAGTTAAAAGATTTAAACAAACTTAACAACTTCACAGTGTTACTATTCGATTCAAGTAAATTAACGTTGAAGTCTCCACATACTATAACATGTTTTTTGCCTTTACAAGCTATTTTTAAGACATTTTCCATAGTGCATTCAAATGTATGGAAATCAGCAGAAGGTGGTCTGTAAATACATATAATTAAATAGGTCTCTAATTCTACACAAGCAATTTCTATAATCCATTCTATTGATAATCTAACAATATCTTCTCGCTCTTTGGATTTCATGGAACTTTTAACAATTATAAGAGAACCCCCATGAATGGCTAATTTTCTAGCAAAGACACTTACTAACTTAAAGTTAATAAAATCAAAAAGTAATTGTTCCTGTTTTAGCCAGTGTTCAGTAATACACATAACTTCAATATTATTATTATCTAAAAATAAACCTATTTCTAATTCCTTGCTGGAAAAACCCTGAATATTCTGGTGAATAATGTTAATATTCAAATTTGTTTCCGCTGTCTTACAATTTAGTTTAAATGTGGCATAGATCTATTACCACTATGGGCATACTGGGGACTAGCTAATGTGGTATTATATTTATTCGTTTCTATGTTAAATGCTAAAAGATCTGCTATGGTCAAAATATATTTTTTTGGCAAGATATTTCTTTCTGACAATAGCGTGATGCGCTTGACAAATTTATTTAAGTCAAAGAAATGTGTCTTTTTATTGAAACATATGGCGTTGTACATCATTGAATTCAGGTGTGCTATTCTATTGTTATAGTAATATGGCATATTCTGTGAATATGGTAGTGCACACAGTATGATTTTACCTATGCCAGATTTTTCAATATCATTTATTGTTGACATCAATTTGTCTACACAAGACTTATTTAGATTATAAGTATTTCCTACCATAATCACTAAGGTAGTTCTGTTATCATAACTTCCTTTTGTAAGTAAATCACACAATTGACTCATATTTATGTTCGGATAACAGAAGTTTGTTATATTTTGATCCAGTTTTTCACCTAATATGGAACCCATTCCTGAACCAATCTGGTCAGAGTATACAATTGTTTTATTTATACAACTTGGCGACTGCATCTGCACAGGAGGAGCAGACTTTGAAGTACCAGAGGGCATCTCCAGTTGAACACTGGCTGTCGGAGGTACTTGTGGGACATGTCCACAGTAGCAAAAATTATTGTTAATCAATGAGTTGAAACGCTTCTCATTGTATTTACTTTCCTCCAATAGCCGTGAGAAAGCCAGGACATGCTCCCTGGCTTCTTTTTGAGTGGATAAGTACCTTGTAGAAGTAGCTTCAAGCTTATGCCTCAATGTACTTATTTCAGCATTCAATGTATGAGTATACACATCATAATTATCTAGCTCAATATTACATTACCCGTTCTTTCATCACTAACAATTCTGATTTCATTTGAAAATAGTTTTTATTGACTGATTGGCTTTTAATAAGCTTTTGAGTGCGCCTAATATATCTATTTATCTTAACATATTTTTTCAACTTAGTACTACTATTAAAAAATATGTACTTTTTATTGTCCTTACTATTTTCACTGCCTACAAGCTCTTGGTACAGGTTCTGAGTCATGCATCTATTATAATTGTCACATTCTTTTCTAAAGTGATTTAGTTCAGAATTTGCTGCACAGAGTTCTTCTTCAAGGTGCGTGATGCGATTTAATGCAACCTCATGTGTTGAGGCACATTGGTTGAAAGAGTCCACAAGGTTTTGTAGTCGCAGTAACTCACCCGTGGCATCTGATAATTGAATGTCATTTTCCACCAGCTCATTTCTCAAAGTTGTGTTTTTGTCAAGCATTTTCTGCAACTCCGCCTCACTGTCTTCCCTTTCCTGCAACAGCTGCTCACAAAGGGCTTTAGATGCCTGCAATTCCTTTAATGCGGCCTTCAGTTGCATCTCACGTTGACGGCCAGTGGCCTTGCGAGATGTAGTGCTCATTTTTCCACAGAACTCCACAAGCACTGAAAGATAAAAACAACTGAGTATTTCAAGTAAAGATGGTTTTTCGAGATGTTTACTTTAGACAGTGTGTGCAGTGTAATAGTGTAAGGTTATGTCTGTGGCAAGTGTGGCTAGTCTCAGCTCTGCTTCCACTAATTGTCAAGCAAAGAGAAATCGCACGGCGCCAGTGAATTATGCTGGACGTCGCTCACAGTCGTAGCAGTGAGCTATGTGAAATAAGAGGTGACTCAAATATGTGGTATAACGAGACTAATTGTGTAATAAAGGAATAATTGAACAATATACTCCCCAAGTTTAAAATCCAGTTTCAAACGTCCGCCCGTTGAGTGTCAGTTGATAGTTGCTTTAAACAAACAGATTTCTACGATGTAACCAGGTCGTATTGTCCAAATATTTATTGCACCTTTCTTGATTATGACTATATTTACTTAATTTATTAACTATCAATTAAATAATTATCTATATACAATTTATTTTATTAAATTTAGAATAGCCGATGCCAATTTGATGTTGTACGTACTCAAAATACACTACATACTAAAGCCTACGAACGTGTGACGTCACGAGTTCCTACCTTGTATTGGGAAAAAATGTTTAAACTTGCGGTTATCGGCACTGTTTCATAGCAAAAGTTATTAATATTTTTATACTTCAAAATTGTACTATCCCATCCAACTTTAGAGGTTCATAAACCAAGCTACACCGAAAGTTATCGAAGTCAAATATATTATTTTAAAACTTTAATCATTAACTGCCATTTTGCATCAAAAATTTATTTTTATTTGAATACACTTCAATGTTTGTTTATATTTCTTATATGAAAACATAACATATTTTGTATACAGTATTGATACAAAGATCTAAGTAGAAAAGAAAAAAATAGTTGCGATCCACTGCAGTGTAAGCCGGAATCGAACCAGCGCCTCTGTTATACCGGATGTAATAGTTCAGGACGCTGTTCCTTCCGGCATAACAGCGACGCTGGTTCGATTCTGGCTTAGACTGAAGTGGATCGCAATTATTTTTTCTTTTCTACTTAGGTTTTTGTATCAATATTGTATTTGAAAACAGTCTACATCCCATTTGGTTATTGTTTTTATCACTCAAAATACTTGTGACAGAAATCATGACCCAATAAAGTATAAACCATTCCCCAAATTTCATTCAGTGACCAGCCCTGGCTATTTCAAAGTCAATCTTCAATCACAATTCATTTTTATAACTGTATAATAGTAAAGATAACTGCAATGTTAAATAAAGTATTTCAAAAGGTTAGCTTCAGGAGTTCACTGAACAGACTTATAATTCGCCTCAGTAATAGACCGCACATTTCCAGTGTACTTGTGCGGACATTTTTGCTCGAGTTTGAAATATGGCGTGGGTTAAACACGGCAATATTTTATACCAACTACATGCAAGGGTAAGAATAGGATTGCTAGTATTTTAAGCAACGGCGAACTGAGGTCTATACCAGTAAATAAACAAATTTCTTAGGCACCTACGAGTACTTCTATATGTTTTTTGAAACTAACCCCGAGATGAAACCCCATAAAAATTTGCACTAGAAAAAAAATTTCAATCACATGCTGGTATGCGATCCAGATGTAATGTAACTTTTATTTGCAATATGATATACCAACGTCTGAGTGGACGACGGAGTGGAGAACTAGCTACCTTCCGTAATACCCATACCATATGATCAAGAATTCGTAGAATGCTCAGGGACAAATCTATCGTGAAAAACACGATAGATTTGTCACTGAGCATTCTACGCATCAATCCAATCAAGAAATAATTAATAAATACAGGCGTTACTTTGCTGAATTCCATACTAGATCAATGGATTATAGTTCCTTTGCTCTTCCGCGAACTAGTGTTTTTGTTAGATGTGACAATAAATTGTGCTCACATGCGCATATTTTCATGCAGTTTCCATAAAAAAATACGCATGGAAATACAACAAACCAACACCAAACAGTATAATCCTCGACACGTGTTTCGCCTCTCTACGAGGCATCATCAGGAGATGCAGGAGATGTTGACGGTCCGGCGTCCACCCGAGAAATGAGTTGTCCTAACTAACTCCGTCTTCTCATACACCCCCGTGGGGGGGTGCAGGGGGGCCCTGCTTGCCCCGGTGGGCAGTTAGGGCTGTGGCGGGGTCGCGGCCCGTGATGACGGGCCGGGCGTGCGTCCTCAATTTGAGGAGGACTGCGTGGCTATCGCTGGCTGCGCGAGCAGGGGCTCGCGGCGGCCAGCTGAATGAGTTGTCCAAAACGGTCGGCCCTATTTATACCCTGAATAGGATTTCTAGAAAGAGATGGAAAAACACGTAACAAAGGTGATGACGTAACATTAAGATGTTCATTAATGATCAAACCTCTATTGCTGTACCTGACTATCTTCAACTGTTCAAGCACACTAAGACGTAATCCTTTGCCGCAAACATGTAAGGTGTTAAAAGAATGATTGTCTGACAAAGAATGGCTGTTTTCTAATAAATGTTTTGCGAAATTGGATATTTCCGGGTGGTTATGTCTATAAGAAGAGACATGTTCTTTATACCTAGTGTTAAAACTACGACCCGTTTGTCCCACATACACCTTGTCACAACTATCACATGTAAGTTTATAAACGCCTGACTTCTTCCCACCTTCTACTTTATCCTTTCCATTGCAAAGTCTAGAGTGCAAAGTGTTATTTGTTTTAAAGGCCACGTTAATATCATAAGATCGTAATATTTTATACATTTTATCTGATAAAGGACCAACGTAAGTTATGCTTGCTTTATATTTCTTAATCCGGTCAAAAGAACGTGCAGCATACAGTAAATTGTTAACCGTCCGTTTTCTTTCTTTCTGATGATGCCATCCACGAGAGACTTACTATATCCATTTGAAACTTCATAAATTCATCGACAATTCATAAAGAGAATGTTCCAGTTCGTCCTGTTGTCTCAAACTTAGGCGCACCAACATATAATTTAGCGAAAACATTAAATTTTATCATTAGGGAAAAATCGTCTTTTGCGCCATTGTTTTGCTTAAATAATAGTTTAGATTTAATTGAAAGGATCAAAGACATTAGCATACCCCATAATGCAATAATGCTTTCCTTGGATGTAGATAGTTTGTTTACAAACGTGCCCTATAAGGAGACATTAGAGATTCTTAGAGACCTTCTAGAGAAGCAGCGATTACATCTAGGAGAAGTGAATGAGTTAGTAGAAATGTCTAACATTTGTATGTCCCAGAATTATTTTATGTTTGGTGAGCAATATTACTTGCAACGCGATGGTTTAGCAATGGGTTCACCTTTTAGTCCTTTAATGGCAGATATTTTCATGGACCATTTTGAGAACCAGCACATTGCGAGTAATACTCATATTCTATACTATTATAAATATGTTGATGACTTGATTCTTTGTTGGACGGGGAGTATGAGCCAATTGGATGTTTTTATTACCAATCTCAATGTCAAACACCCGAAAATAAAGTTTAAGAGAGAATTGGAACAAAATAACTCACTTAATTTCCTGGACTTGACAATTACTAAAGTAAATAATAGACACCAGTTTCAAATTTATCGTAAGCCCACGCACACAGATACAATTGTCCCGGCTTCTTCCACACATCCATGGCAACACAAGTTAGCGGCTTTCCACTCTAACGTGCATAGGTTGTTGACAGTCCCTCTTTCTGATGCAAATTTCCAGATGGAATTGAATAAAATTTATCATTTAGCAGTTTCAAATGGATATAGTACGTCTCTCGTGGATGGCATCATCAGAAAGAAAGAAATACGGACGGTTAACAATTTACTGTATGCTGCACGTTCTTTTAACTGGATTAAGAAATATAAAGCAAGCATACTTACGTTGGTCCTTTATCAGATAAAATTTATAAAATATTACGATCTTATGATATTAACGTGGCCTTTAAAACAAATAACACTTTGCATTCTAGACTTTGCAATGGAAAGGATAAAGTAGAAGGTGGGAAGAAGTCAGGCGTTTATAAACTTACATGTGATAGTTGTGACAAGGTGTATGTGGGACAAACGGGTCGTAGTTTTTACACTAGGTATAAAGAACATGTCTCTTCTTATAGACATAACCACCCGGAAAAATCCAATTTCGCAAAATATTTATTAGAAAACAGCCATTCTTTGTCAGACAATCATTCTTTTAACACCTTACATGTTTGCGGCAAAGGATTACGTCTTAGTGTGCTTGAACAGTTGAAGATAGTCAGGTACAGCAATAGAGGTTTGATCATTAATGAACATCTTAATGTTACGTCATCACCTTTGTTACGTGTTTTTCCATCTCTTTCTAGAAATCCTATTCAGGGTATAAATAGGGCCGACCGTTTTGGACAACTCATTTCTCGGGTGGACGCCGGACCGTCAACATCTCCTGCATCTCCTGATGATGCCTCGTAGAGAGGCGAAACACGTGTCGAGGATTATACTGTTTGGTGTTGGTTTGTTGTATTTCCATGCGTATTTTTTTATGGAAACTGCATGAAAATATGCGCATGTGAGCACAATTTATTGTCACATCTAACAAAGACACTAGTTCGCGGAACAGCAAAGGAACTATAATCCATCGATCCAATCAAGAAAAACAAAATCGGTTTATCCGTTCAACCTATGCGAAGGCACAGACAGATACACAAATATACCCTCCAAATTGTAACATTTTTTTTCGTAGGGAGGGGTGGGGGGTGGGGGGGGGGGGGGGAGAATTGTCAACTAAAACCGGCATCTAGTATAAAGTATTTGTTTAAATAAAAACTTTTTAACACGCTTTCATTAGGTCGACCTGTATGTAACTATGTAATGGAATCTAAGGTTACAAATTTAACCATCTTCCAAGGATCGTAGCGTCATGAAAAAAGGCAGCCGTATGTAGTTCTGATGACAATACAATAATATAGTACTGTCGAACTGGCCTGATGATGGAGCCGGAAGATATGAACTGGAAGTATCTGCACTGGAGTCTTGTAAAGCGTGTTTTTGTAGTGTTTTTAAACTATACATTTATTTCTAAAACCAGTACCGTGGCGTGGCTCTAATAACTCGATTCCTTGTAGCCTTAATAAAAAAGTACTATATAACACGTTACTCGGTAGCCTTACAAACCTTATAAGCAATTTGACCATATTTTTCCTTAAATCACATTACACTTAAACACGGTTTCAACATGCACGCACACTAACAAACCAACTCCTAGAAACCGGGTGAAAGTCGTTAGTATATTAAATTCACACACCTATGTACATTTCAAATAATAATTTAAATTTAACACCCACACACATCGAAAGTATTATTTCCATCAACCACAGTTGATTATTTTAATTATGTTTTTAGGGTTCCGTACCAAAAAGGAACCCTTATGGTGCGACTCTGTTTGTCTGTCTGTCCGACTATTAAAGCGCCATATCTCAAAAACTACTGGTGCTAACTATTTGAAATTTGCAATAGTTATAAACATGGTCAGCCCAAAAGTAATGCACAAGAAATATTTAAAAAGATATTTTTACTTTCTAAAAAACGATGAATATCGGGGGGGGGGGGGGGGGGGGGGGGATTAAAAGTCTAGCTACTGGGTCCAATGGGGTATCATATGAAAGGGCTTGACCTGCACATTTTCGAACAATTGTTTATTTTTTTATTGTGATTAGTTTTTGTTTTTTCGGGAAAATATGAAAAAAAAACACCATTCCCCCTTGTATCTCCGAAGTTTACCAATCGAAAATTTTGAAATTTTCACAGTTTGTATTAATAAACATGAATATTACACGAAAATTATAGCCATGTCTCTAACTGGCCAATTTTTTTTTTAATTTGCAAAAAACCTACTTGAACCATATGGTTGCGTTAAGTTTGCACCTGATTTGTATGCAATGCTATAGATATCAGGTGCAATCTTAACTCAACCGATACCGGGTAATAAAGTTAAGGCAAGTAAATTTGTACGGAAACCTCGGTGCGCGAGTCCGACTCGCACTTGGCCGGTTTTATTTTCCTTAAGTGTGCTGTTTTGCCTTGTTGTCCTGTGGAGTTGTGTATTATTATTATTGCATGCATTTGGTAAAAGAAGAATCGATATATATTATACATAATGTTGATGCCCACAATCGTACAGGACAAGTTTTTTTTTTGCTACGGCTTAACCTATGACTTTTATTACGCGACGCCACTCTATAAACAGAACACTTTACGCCTATATAATGGTCCTAACGATCCTAACGTGCATATATATGTCAGTTATGATACAACTACGCCAGCGACTTATTGTTCGAAGCTATAACTGTCTCTTTACAAACCCGACTTCGTATAAGATGTTTAACTATAATCATTGTAATTCATCTCCTACCAAATTTAGTTGGGCTTACCCGCAAATAAGTCTATAAAAGTTCTTTACGGTTCCGTACCTCAAAATTATAAAACGGAACCCTTACAGGATCACTTTGTTGTCCGATTGTCTGTGTGTCATGTCATGACCCTTTTTAGTGTTCTGTACCTCAAAAGGAAAAAAACGGAACCCCTATAGGATCACTTTGTTGTCCGTCCATCTGTCCGTCTGTCTGTCTGTCAAGACCCGTTATCTCGGGAACTCGTGAAGGTATATGCAGAGTTGAAATTAAAACTATATACTCAGATCTACGGTCCCTTGGAGCTGTGACAAAATCAAACTTCTAAATTTACGTAAAAAAAAAAGATACGGCCGTTGATGCCGCAAAAAACTTACATATATTTCGACACTTTTTGAAATTGATAGGGTACTTCCAGTCATTCTAGAAACTTTCAATGTGGTATGCTCTTATAGCACAATCAACAAAACAAATCTGAAAAACTATTTTTTTAAGTCTGTCTATATCGGTAACCGATATAAAGTGATCGAGCACCGCGTACATTTTCCTTAGGAGTAGGGCTCTGCTAACACTGGATTCTCATAGATACGGCTATTTGTGGCGTATATTTTGTACGGAACCACCCACAGAAATAGATCTGAAAATGTTAGTGTTTTATGTCTGCCTGTCTAAGTGTAAGGATGGGCGTTGATGCAAACAAGTGTTTGGTTCTAAGTGTGATTTATTACTAATAACTTACACTAGAATACAAGGATATATAGGAAAAGAGAGATGAGTGTGTGTGCATTACGCTGCACACTACACCTTCCCTCTTATTGCAAAAAAAAAATCTTATGTATATAGGTACATATTTTTTTTTCCAGGTATACAAAAGGTAAACAAAAATACACGATATTAAAATAACAAATAAAAAAGAAAAATTTCAACATAACAAATAAAAAGAAAAATATTAAAATAACAAATGAAAAAATGTATCTAATCATAACTTTACCAATCTAAACATAAATTTCATAATTTCTTTAACGACAAAAACTTTAAGAGTAGGTAACAAACTTTCCCTTAAAAAAACATAGGAGGTCCAATTTCAAAACATTATATTTTTATAAGAAATTTTAAACTTAATAAAATAAACAGGTAAAAAACTGGTAATTTAAAATAAGCCCGATACATTAACATACGACAACGCAAGAATTATATGCGTACATTTAAGTAGGTATAGTGTATACACAAGTTTAAAATACAGATATTTGAATACAGAAATACGCTACGTTCCATTTTTTTTTCAATAATAATAAAGTGTCTTTTACACAACTAAAGAAATCTTATTACAGTTTACCATACTAACTACATTCCTAAGTATATAATATCTACGTCCTTATTATATAAAAACCATGTCCTTAAGCTACAAAGGTCATAATTAAATCAATATCCGAATAAAACAAGTAGTACATTATTTAGAAATAGACAAACATAATTATATGATTACACGACCTACCTTTAAATTACACTTTTAAGTATATTTTATCAACCTATAAACGATAGTTTCATTTAATTACTTAGCACATGAAAATGGCGAAATAAGTACTCACTGCCATGTCATAATCAGGGCTTCTCTCTAGGCCTAGGTACCTAGAGTCTACTTTCATTTATCACTGGTGTTTTAAATTACATTTACATTACATTACATTTAGTATATGTCCGTGTCCTCGAACTACATTCGGAAAGTCGTGTCCATGACGTCATATTATTATATTTATTATTTGTCAAAGCGCATAATTATTTATTTCTTTCTTTCTCATTTATATAATTTTTTATTTAATTCATTATTTCTCCTTTACAATATTTTATTAACTAAGTGTGCGACTGTGGCATCACTTTACTCGCATTTCAAGGGTACACAACACTTTATTTTGTGGTCGGCCGACCTTGTACATTTATTAACAGTTCAGGGTACAAGAAATTTATTTATTAAGTGCGCGCACAAACATTTAATTTTTATTCATCATACATTCAGGCAGTTCTTTTAACACGTCCTTCACTAAAACTTACCATGTGTCCAAGGACCTTCACGATTGATGCTCGATCGAATCATGATCAGATCACAAGGATTCCCTACCTGTCTTGTACCCTGGTGTACCTTGCTAAATATATCTTCGTGCAACAGCGCCTCTCGGGTCACTGATGATCACGAATACGTCGTCGTCATATTTATAAAAGTAACCTTGTCTTATTAAACCCATTCATTATATCTTTCAAATTCTCGTACACCATGAAAACTTCAGTAAATAAGAGTTTCAACAACAATTAGGTGATCAGGCTAACTGCTAGTCAAAAAAACTTATTTACGTCAGCTTTCCCAAACATGTTTATATCGCCATCCCAAACAAACTATTTCCTACTCCAAGAATACCATCCTAATGTCAACGTTTCTTTATTTCCACTATCAATATTCATTTATTTCAATTTATTTAAAACTTTTATTATTCTCATTAAATTCAGTGATCGGCACTACGACACCAGCGGTGTAGCACGGGCCATGCCGATAACATTCACAAGCTCTAGATTCTTATAGATTTAAAATCATTTGTAAATTCCGAGTATTCACACAATTCCCGTATACATTACTAACGATTTACTTAGCCATAACAACTAGTAAATTATGTTTAACTATATGTATCCAAAATAAGGCAATAAAAAAAACACACTAATATTGATTTTACTACGTTAATTATTAAAGACGATAAAACTAGTGCACGGAGCTGACAATTTGTCGCGCAACATGACACGTAATTACAGATGCCTGCGTGCCATTCCTTTTTCGGAAGCATGCTGGCCATCCACGTTCATCTAAATCATATGTGAAAACATTTCGCTCATACTTAATTTCTTACCTATAATTATTTGAATTAAAGATTACGAGTATTTAAACTGGCACTTTGGAACACTGCACTTCATTAACACCGTTTTTTGCTAGTTTTCGGTTTCACTAACACTCACTACGCTCAACTTTGTCTCGGACATCGGATGTCCCGACACTCGCCATACTTCCAGCAGCAGCACTAACACCTGCTTACTCGTAGATCTCCGTAGCCTCCTGGGTACCAATTGGATTGGTACAATGACGATTGGATTTGTGCCACAAACTTTAAAAGTTACGTGTCAGCTAGACGGTATATAGTCAATATTTATAATTTGCTAGATAGCAAAAACAGTTCTTAATGCACTCAGGCGTCCTTTAATTTTAGAAAAACAGAAACACGTTTCTTAAGTTTTTTTTTCACCACAATCCATTTTTTTTTCACTTAAGTTCTTCACAAATTCTATTTTATTTAAAATATATATTTATTGAGATGTCCTTGGTTCACAACACTGGTGGGCAATTCGATGCCCGCCAGTGCCCCCATATAAGAAGCACTGGCAGGGTCGCCATGTAAGGATGGGCGTTGATGCAAACAAGTGTTTGGTTCTAAGTGTGATTTATTACTAATAACTTACACTAGAATACAAGGGTATATAGGAAAAGAGAGATGAGTGTGTGTGCGTTACGCTGCACACTACATAAGTCTGTAAGCAATATAAACCAAAATGTACTCGGTGTTCAATCATTTTATATGGTAACTAACATAGACAGACAGGTTGGCAATAGGGATTTCATATTTTTGCACGATACTTTCCATGGTCCATCTCGAAAGAAGGCAAATTTTTAAGATACACGTTTTTATAATTGCGAATATCTAATTTTTTAATGCAAAAATCCATGAATATTAGTTTGATGAAAAATAGCGTATGTAACCAACGTCTAACTATTAGCTAAATGACGTCACAGCTCGTCACAGCTCGTCACAGTTTGTCACACTTAAAAAAACGTTGGAAATAACAACAAAATATAATGCCAACTTTGTCATTTTAGTGCACTCAAACAGTTTTACAGTGACGGCAGTTGTCACGGCGTCAAGATAAACGTCAAAACTTGAAAACGATATTCAGTGGTGTGATTCATTCAATAATTATGTAGAAAATGCCACGTATAAAATATTGTTTTAAGAAAACTTGTATGAACAACACTCGTATATCGCCTATTCTCTTATATCTATTTGTGCAGATGGATATTTGGTACATTTTGACGGGCACCATTTAACAAAAAGAATATCTGTTTGACACTTTATTTCTACATAGCCCATAGCATTTGCTCATAAGACGTGCGCGAAGATAGTTAAGTTCTGGCACCTCTGATGCCGGCCAAATTATACTTATCCGAGCTTTGCATAAACTCCATCATCATTATACATAGTCCTCCACTCGAGACAAATTCCTCCGCGTTTCGCATGTCCGATCGTAATAGCTAAGTCGTAGAAAATTAAAGGAACCGAGCAGTATATGAGTCAAATCAAAGTTAAGAAGTGGAGTCGTTTTTAAAGAAATTGTCCTACGGGTTGCCAGTCGTCATTAGA
This sequence comes from Hedya salicella, assembly GCA_905404275.2. NCBI lineage: Eukaryota > Metazoa > Arthropoda > Insecta > Lepidoptera > Tortricidae > Hedya > Hedya salicella. The sequence goes on from FR990096.1 coordinate 84,309,587, forward strand.
GTGAGCAGGTGTCCGTCGGTCCCGTTGCACTGCCGAGTCGTAGAAAAGCTCGAAATCAAAGGCAGGAAACATACGAAAAGTACAAGACGACATTTGAGTGAAATTTAACTGTCAATAGTGTCCGGATAACCGGAAGAAGACTTTTTTTATAGTGGCGATATTGGATCAGCTGTGTGACGTCAGTTTCTGCTTTAGGTTCTTTGGTCGTTTTTGGCAAAAATATTGTAAAAAAATCTACAAACACATTTTTTTAATTCTAGAGGCGTTTTTCTCCAAATGGTTTTCGATTAAGGGAAATGGAAAATAATGAAATGTTGTAAATTAAACTGTTTTTAACATTTTGTGTTATAGTGGCAACAGAAATACATCATCTGTAAAAATTTCATCTGTCTAACTATCACGGTTCTTGAGATACAGCCTGGTGACAGACGGACAGACAAACAGACACCCAGACAGACTGACAGACAGACAGACAGGTAGACGGACAGCGGAGTCTTAGTAATAGTGTTTTGGCAATAATAATTTTCGTTGAACGTTAAGCTTTGCTTTATCGTTGCTATTTTTTTATTATTATTATACCGCTTAGAAAATAGGGGAGGGCACAATTTATGCTACTTTCGGAGCGATTATTTCCAAAAATATTAACTGAATATACCTAAATATGAACAGTGAAATGAACAGGCTGTTTATAATTCCATTCATACTGTATTTGATGAAGGCAACGTTAGAACATATCCAGTGGAGTTCCTAAAAACATTGAGCGCTTCAGGACTCCCAGCACACAGCACACACATTAACCCTGATACTTGGAGTTCCGATCATGCTTCTTCGGAATTTGCACCTCTGAAGTTATGCAGCGGAAGGGCAGGCCTTTAAGGGCAGAATGTATATAGAACGTATAATCCGTATCGTAACACCTTATGTTTACACCATATATTTTGTGAATAAATGATATGATTATGAACCCGGCTAAAAGTGCAAATGCAGCGAAATCTCATCGAGGCGCTGATCCTGACGGTATGGGTGCGGCGCCGGAGCAGCCGTGTTCATCCCGCGCATCCCCCTCATCCGGAGCAACTACCCGTTCCGCTTCAAGCGCCTACAGTTTCCCGTGAACGTCTGACGCCATGACCATCAAGCAGTTGCAGGGGCAGACGCTGTGCGCCGCCGGCTTGGACCTGCGCACGGGCTATTACTCGCACGGGCAGCTCTACGGGGCAAGCTCGCGCGTTACCAGCTACACGGAGCTGTTCGTGCTGTTATTCGTCGGGAAGACTCATGTGGTGTACAAGGAAATATTGTAAAAAGTCAATGTTATGTAAAAATACTTTACATACTTACTTATTTGTACATAACTGTATATACACATACTACTCTGTCGTTTAAAAATATATTGGCTAAAAAATGTATTGATTTTGGAGTGTACTTTTATTTAGTGGTAATTGTAAAATATTTTTATAAAAGTGGTACTTTTCGTAGCCGTTTTGCGTGCGCAAAGTTCATTTTTGCGAACTAGTGCTTTTTACTTCTCAATTATTTTATTTACTTTCCAAATTATACTTACCTACTCTCGAAAGAGTTTTTACGTTTGATAATATATTTTTTTACAAATCATTAAAACTTTAGCGATAGATACATAATGTGCTAAAATACTTCGAATTGAAATAAAACAATTTAACGGATTATATCGCGTATATTATCTCATTTTAGTTTCCGACGATTCGGAAGCTTTTCAGCGTCCGCCCGTGACCATGGTAAGCTGAAAAGTCCACGGTAAGCAGCAGTAATAATCGTGGGACAGAAGAAAATATTATACTTAGAATTGCATATTTTAATAATTACTACCTTTAAAATATATATTGTTTCTAGTAAAAAAAATAACATTTCCAAAACATTATTTATTGAGTTGGCTGAATGGCCAGGGCCGTTTTTTCGTAAACAAGAGCTAATTTAAGTAAACAGAGGCGTTTTTGCTACCGCAAGCATGAATTTCGTATGGAAATAAGCGTTATTGTTTTTATATTCCAAAAGTATTCTGATATATTACTTACAAATATTAAAAAATGGGGAAAGGGGGAGAAATTAGGAGTCAATTAGCCGCTTACTGGCACAGACGAATTCCACGCGGGCCTAGCCGCGGGCACAGCTAGTACTATAATAAAGTTGAAATATCTTCATTTTTAAATGAAGATATTTCATAAAAATAAGTGAAACGTTAAGGTCACTGAATCGATTTTATTCTTATTTTTCAATGTTTGTTTTTTGAACTTATTCTAGTCACAATTTGTGTAGGAGGAATTATCGTTTTGTTTGATACTAGAACATTTTTTTGATTTTCTGTTTACATGTAAGATACCTATAGAAATAAATAAAATATACGATGACGTGCACTCAAAGTCAGCTTCAGCTCACATTATTTCTACCACTATGTACGACAACGACAAACACTTATTAAGTTTACACTTTCTAACCATATACAATTTTAACAAGGCGAAAAATGAAATGTGTAAGTAAGACCTAGCTCGATAATACCATAATACTAATCCATCACCTATGCCAAATTTCAACTCAATCGGAAACCTAAATATATTAATATATATATTATGTTTTTATATCAAATAACTACTGTCCAGTCACTCCACAGATTTTTTCTAAATATTGGTTTTCAGTAAGTAACTCCATAGGTTTCAATGTGATGATTTTACTGATATTTTCGAGAACTTCTAATTTAACCGTTCCTTTACACGCTTGTCCTGTTTATGAGAATAAGATATTAATAAATTCACGTACCTAATCAAAGTTATAGACAAATGTTAGAACTAATACATAAAGTATCAAAATATTTCTGGATCACCAACCTACTGTATTTTTTACGACTTGTAAACATTGCAGTTTTTCGTTATTCAACATTAAGTAAATTTTCAAAATTAAGTATATAATAATAGTTCACGGGCCTCACTCGGTATAGTCATTGTTGATATTATTTAAAATAAATGTATTATTATTATTATTATTTCCAAAAATGGTAGCTCGCAGCTTGTGCCAATGTCAGTTTTCCGAATTCAGTTCAGTCAGTAATTAGAAAGTAGGTTATTTTCGTTTTTGTTTTTCGGAGTCAAGTTTTGAAAACAGCAAGGTATAAATTTTACGGAAATAAATTATAGCATCGAATAAAATCGCCAAAACAAAATACAAAACCAGAATGCTGATATAGAACAAAATGATATTAATGGAAAGATACGCGAGCGAAAAAACTAAAGTTTAATATTGTTATTTCTGATAAAATCTGATAAAATGGAGATGAATGGTAATGGTAATGATGAATTAAAGGTTCTCTTAATAATCTTTTTGGTTTTGTCTGATTTTTAAGCTATTAAGTCTACTATAGTTAGTTCTAGGAGAACTATTTATTTAGGATAAGAGGCAACTGGCTTGACCAAACCCTTCGGCCATAGTAGTTGGTGCTTGTTGGTATAGTATAGTTTTTTTTTTCATGACACCGACCAACCTCAGAAAACTAGTACTTTTCTGAAATTGTTCCGTCTCTTATAATCAGTTTCCCTATGCTATGTTTGCAGTCTAATATCACTGCCAGTTTGGCTTTGTCATGCACATTTAATACTCTGCATGCAGTATTTAAACAGATTTTCATACTCTTTACTATACTGATGTTTGATTTTTAAAGGTACAAGAAATTATAAATACTATAGTAATATTTTAATCAATCTATCAATATTTAATGCGAGCCCATCAGGAAAACAATAAAACGGTACCAAAATGCCTGATCATTTCTTTTCATTCGTTGTCTCTGTCTTAATAAGTAAAGAATGAGTGGGATGGGCGAACAACTCGAATGTCATATTTCGGAGTAAAGCCGTAACACATTACTCATTTACACAGTAGAAATTTAGCCAGTCATTTGACTTCATACTTGTACCAATCTGAACCTCAGACTCTGAAGCGAATACTACATATAATGACTAATAGCAATACTTTCATTCTTAACTAATAAGTATAAAATGTAGTAGGAAGACGATATTTAGTAGAGATTCATAAATAGCAAAATTTTTAATGTGCTATAAATTGTCGTTTTTGTTCGGTGGTTCTGCCTTTCTTTTGTTCCAATTCTGTGAAATCACAGAGAGATTTATTTGAGACGTTTTGTGCCGTAAATTGTACTTCCATTGCACGTTTGTAGGAGCAAGGGCTCAGTCAAGATCTGACTACATTAACTTTCTTTAAGGGTCTTCGAAATTATGGATCCAACACTTCAACTTAGAGGTAATTAAATAAATAAAAAACCATGAAAACCACGTCTAATCCATAAAGCGTGCACAATATATACATAAACACCAAGATTTCGCCGGCAACTAATATAACATTTTTGTCGTACCTATCACAGAGTGAAGGTACTCTCAAATTCAATGAGCACCACCGAAAGAGCGTATCTCCACGGCACTTGCGTCCTTTTGCGAAGAAGCGTATTTACTAAGCTTTATTGTTGTAATTTTTTCATAGTTTTGGACATACCGTTTAAAAAATAGAACACATTTTAAAAATAAAAAAAGATATTTAGTCAGTATTTACGGAAATAATCGCTCCGATAATATTTACTAATTTTTTTATGTAGAAACCTCAAAATATTTAGAAAAGTTTAACAACTGCCGCGCAATATGTGAAACATTGATATTTTCTGATTTTTTGATTTTTTTGTTTTGCTTACATGCATGGAGAGCCCGCCCCCCGAGGACAGGCGGAGTCAAGGCTCTGTCTACAACGTCAGTGTCGCGGTGAGATATCGCGTGTCGCAATAACGCGTTCCGGGTGCCGCGGGCCGGTCCCGACTCAAGCGATATTAAAAAATATATATCTCGTCCGTATTTTAATATTTTTTAGAACAAGCAACAATGATTGAGGCGGACAGCATTGTGAATATATCACCTGGGGTGTAACACAGAAGATCAGGGTCAATCCGTGCCTAAATCGTGCACTCCTAGCAAAACTGCACCGAGAATAGTAAAGCGTGAGCAGGACGAGTGTCGACATGTGATGTGAGAAGACTTTTCGTGGTACGATATCCCGGCTGATATAGCTAGATGTGTGAAGTAGCGGCACGTGTTTAAGTTCAAAAGTCACTAGTACGCCAAGCAAATTCTCAAACATGATTTAAAGAAAAGGTTGTCAAGTCCAGGGGACAGAGTCGCAGCCGGCAGCGCTAGTATCAGATTGGCAAGTTTTTGAATAAGCTATCGTGATAGCTTCACATTTAACACAAACTGACGAAACATTGGAGTTGTTGGTAAAAAGTACCCGCTTGAAATGACCAAAATCCGAGACTGAGGTGACTGACAATAGGAAAGAGCTAAGATCTTGATATTTAATGCAAAAAAAAAAACAAAATCAAATGCCACAGAAAATTTTATTTTAAATGACAGGAAAAAAGAACTATGTACTGAACATTGTAGTAGTTAGTATCTTTGTATGTATCTTAAATGTTCATTTCTCTTTTGTTTTTCTGTCTGGCTTTAATTTATGATTTGTCTTATCTTCATGTGCACCACTTACTTACTCATTGGTTGTTAACTTTGCACCATCTCTACTACCTTAAGGTTGTTTGGAAGAGATCGCTTTTTAGCGATAAGACCGCCTGTTGTTTACCATTTCTCATACTGGTTTAGATTTAAGTGTCTGATGTTATTTTCTTTTGGTGTGCAATAAAGAATACTTATTATTATTATTGTATTATTGTTTCACGCAGCATTGAGTAGAGTTCGGAATAGGCCGACACTCGTCCGCACCCGATCACATGTCGCATGGCATCGCTAACGCGGTCTTTTTCCAATTACCCGCTTTTTCTGGTAATCGCAATCCGCGTAATTACTCAGTTTGTACCAGTAATTATAGCTGTCTAGTTGCGGGACTATTTGTACCGAGTTTTTAACGTAGGTAACAAATTCTCTTACAATGCATATGCTCGGCAAGTGCCTCTTTGTATAGGCCGCACGTAAAGTTTTACTCTGCACTCGCTTTACTTGTGTTTTACATCAGAGCCACGTTGGGAATACCGCACTTGCACCGTAAATAACTAAAACGATTCATAAACTGCTATTTGCAGTTTTCAAAATCATTCACGTGCAAATCTTAAAAAAGTTTGTACCCCAATGAATTGTTTCTTATTTTGTTTCCAAAATTATGAATGATTATTGATTCTTGATAAATATTCATTGATTTATTTTCATTTTTAAGAAACTATATACTCGATAGAACCTTAATAATGAAAAATAATGATAAAGCTAGACGTTAATAAATTTAAAAAAATGGTAGCGAAATAGGACAGTGAACGTGCATATACAATCTAATATACGTTTTTTTTTATAGGCACCCATCGACTTTTCATCATAAACGACAACGAGAAAAAAATATTTGTGTTTTTCGGCGCATGAATTGAAAACCACAATTGATCGTTGAATCGATGAATAACCCGCCACTCGCCCAGGAAAATGATGACGATTTTCTAACGGCTAAATCGATGAGCTTAAATCATAGCAAAGAACACTCTTGATCAAGCCGCCTTTAAGTTCCAACAAAGATCCGTATTCCTTTAGTAGGTACGGTACCTATCCCTTATCTCTACATATTAGAAAGCAGTCTCTCGCCACGTCTGTATGTCGGTCTGGTCGCTATTAACTTTAAAACTACTATTTTCATACGGTTTACATTACACCAATAAAGGGAGTGATTTATGACAGAGGTTTAGGTGTTTTTGTGTAAATTGGCTGAAATTCAACGATAATACTTAAATGAAGAAGTCGGAAAAAACCTACCGTCTGAAAGCTATTTTGCCATGCGCTGCAGAAACCATTACGCAGTGATGGGATACTCTGTATGAGTTACTCCTAAAGAAGACTTTAAAAAAGTCCGCAATAGCATAAGTCTCCCATTTAGACGAAACTAATAATTGGCAAAAGTAAACCACGAATACTTGTAAAGATGGTGCTCTATTTATAAAACTTTTTTTTGTTATTTGATTCTTATAGATACTTTTAATGACCAGTTGCTATCCAGACCCATTACTGCATAGACCAAATGCATCTTAGACTGAACGATTCTAACACGTTTTGCGCGATGACGATGCAACAACACATAAAATACAAAAAAAAAACAATAAAAAAACGTTTTGTTTCAGTGACCTTCAAATTGTCCTTTCACTTTTAATATATTTTCATAGGTTACAATATAACTCGCGAGATTATAAACTATCGAAAAATTGTGATCCGTAACGTACTAATTACAATTTAACGGATTTATTTTCGGTAAATTATAATCTGTCGACGCGAAACCGTCAAATTGTGAATTAGCGCTCTCATTGGTTGAACGCCGTGTGCCCGGCGTCGCCATGTTTAGTCATTAGATTGTTACTTGTTGAACGTAAAGAAAAAGTGTTTTGGTCATTATAAATTGTTCCCCTGTTGTCAATAGCCCAAAGTTGTAGAATAAGTTATAGGACATTTTTGTGAACGTTCAATGAATCTGTGATTAACGAAAGTACTTAGCGCTGCTTTAGCGATAAAAAAGTGTTGATTACCGAACATAGCCTAAGTTATATTGTCCGTATTTACTAGATTAATGGCTGTGAACCTGAGTGATTTTACTTGATATCTAAATATTAACAATGTCGGATATTGAGCTTATCCGTTAACAGAACTCTGTAACACCAGTTATTGTGAATTAGGAAGAATTTACCATAGAGTTACAAAACTATTACAGAGGACAACGAAAACAGTAAAAAAATAGAATGGTCCAAACAAAGAATACAAAGTATAATAAAGTTGATAGAGGAGAATAATACCATCAAATCTCAAGGCAGGCAGCCGTCAAACAAGCAATACCATCATGCAAAAAAGATGTTATGAATGTTGGTAATCAAAAAGTTTTAGTAATGAAAAGAAAGCATGTCTCAGATCCTTATAGTACAAATAATTCCAAAGGATGAGTATTACCTATATCTATACTCTCTTTTTTCTTACTTTTACTTTGTCTCTTATTTTTTGCAAGATACAATTTTGAGTTTGTGTTTAGGGCTATTCATTGAAAATTGTCCCAAGTACGAGTGGCGTTCAATAAGTTTTGGGAATGAGTATGATCCAGTATCATAATCATAGTTTTTGATAATTGGTTATACCGGGTCAGGTTTAAAAAAAGAAATGAATAAAAAAATGATATCATTCATTTGTTTTTCTGTAATAGCTAAACAAATGCTACAGTGCAATCGTTGTAGCAACGTCTGTACAATACTAGGGTGTGCTGGTGATTGTTAAGAGAGATATGTCGTCAAAATCCTGATGTGGTAATTAAAAAAAATGTTTAAAAACGACCCACAGAAAAAAATAAAGTCACAATTTAATGGTACCGGACATCTCTCATAATTAAATGTGATGTTTTTCGGCTGTAAAATAAAAACTTAATTTCGAAATAAATTGCGAGCGGATACTAAAAATATATATGGATATATATAGTTAAGGATATTAGCAAGATAATTGTATAGCAATTCAAATAGAAGCCAAAGAAAAAACATGAGAAAAATAAATATACATTTTATTATATTTTCTTTGGAGGTTCGTCGTCTAGTGCCCATAACACAAGCCTTATTGAGCTTACCATGGGACTAGATCGATTTGTAAAAAATGTTAATTATTAAACAAAAAAAAGTGTAATAGTAGTACAACCAATTCAAAATTGTTATTTTTCTTTGTTTTTTCGTTTTCGTCAACATAAAAAGCATCATCATGTTGACATATAATACCGTTTTGGTCAAGATAGTCATTATGTACTTCTCAGGGTGGTAATATCTTATCAATAAGTGACCTGATATGTGACATAGGCCACATATTTGACTAATACTTTGTGTTCAGTTATTGAAAAATCCTTAAAAAATACCAGCGTACTGGCGACGAGGGAAAAGATAAGGCAAAGTTCGCCCTCCAATCGTTGTTTTTTTGATAAGACATATATAAAATAATTTTATTGTTTAAATTCACACAATATACAAAAGAATGATTAATTAGAATAGAAAATTTTAGATTATAAACTTGGTAGGTATAAATTAGTTTTAAGTTAAAGGGCACCACCGACAATCAGCGTCACGGCATGCCGTGGCATAAAGCTGAGTGGTGACGTTTCAGCGTCGTCCATTGTTTTTGTTACTTGTTGTTTTTGTGTTTATGCTGGCGTTGAATTACTATGTTTTCTTTCTTTCTTATTAGTAAAAAAAATATATGATATCAATAACCTTTCTTTTTAATACTGATAACGAGAATTTATTAAACGCCCCTCGTACTTCGTCGCGTCACTTGTGTGATGCATTTCTACGTTAATTTTGTATGTATCGTCACAAAATTTGCACATATTTCGCATGGGAAACCGGCGACATTTTTTAAAATCAAATTTCCGTCGTCAAATAAAAGGTACACATTTCAGAGAGCACTCATGGGACGATGTGCGTCTGACTATCAAGTATTGTTATGTTACCTATGTCTGTTTTTAGTGTTACAATTATCGCATATGGTCATATCTTCTTTGTATAAAAATGAACCTGTCACACTTTATTTCTCGTATCAGGTTCGAAACAACTTCCGACTCTAAGTAGGAAAATGTATTTATATTTCTGAATACAAAAGAAAAAATCGTCAAAGAAAAATAATAATAATGTAATGTCAGAATTGATTTCCTACTAAACAATAAATAAATACATAATTGATCTCAGAACATTTGAAAAGCGTGTATTTTATTTGACTAACGCTTTTGTTTGATTTCTAACTGTATGGCAAGTACACAGCGCGGCCGTAAGACCGACCATTCAGATAGTCATTTGACCGTTTCTACTCGACAGATTATAATCTGACGAAAAATAATGCGTTAAATTGGAACCAGTATGACACGGTTCACAATCTTTCGATAGTTTACAATTTCCATAGGTAGATTATAATCTAACGGCATTTATAATATAACCGTGACATATACATACTTATCAGTGGCTAATCTTGGAGAGGTTATTACAAATTCAGCGTTTTTTGCTATTTACAGTCATCACGAGTCATTACGAGGATCATCAGTCATTACGAGGGGCTTTCAATAAGTAATGAGAATACATACGTTATTTTCTTTAAGTATCAGTCACATTTTAGGAGGATACGAGTACACTTACTACACCTTTTTCCTCAACATGAAATTCCCTTTCTTTTCATTCTTTATACTGCCACGACGTTATCATCTTCAAATTTCTGGTCTCTGAGATGTTCTTTGAAAAACGGAAATAGATAAATTAGGAGCAGGGTCTCGCCAGTACGGAAGATGCTCAATCAATTCAAAGCCAGCATCTTTTATAGCAGCCATAGCCACTTTAGACATAAATGCGCTGGGGCCCTTGGTGAAACAACACAACTTTCAAGCTTGCCCCGGCGTTCCTTGCGTATATGTCACGCGATTATTTAACTGTTTCAGCGTTAAACACCCCTGTAATAGTGGCTCCACGATCAAGGCATTTAAAACATTAGCACCTTGTCTATTCCAGAAAATAGAGCCCAAATGATCTTACCGCCGGATGCAATTGCCTTAAATTTCCTAAGACTTGGAGATGATGGCTTTTTCCTGTCGCAACTCGTGAACCTTCATGCCTAAAAGTACTTGGTAAAATTACCTAGTAAAAATACCAGGGAAAATACCTGGTGCCTGTTACTCGAGTTCCTCAAGGTTGCTAATTAAACAACTTAAGGGATCAAATTAGGACAATGCTGTGTTATAAATTCTACGTTTACTCGAATTAGGGCGGCTGTCATTTGAACTCGCTGGAACTTAATAACTTAAATGAGTCTGACCATTTAGAGGTCGTTTTCGTTTTGTACTAATTTTACTAGAGTAATTTGAGGCAAAATGTATATCTGTCTGTCGCTCCCGCTCACGTCACAATGGTGGGCTAGAAGTTTTGGAGGCGTACGCGGTGTCGAAGCCATTACGTAGATTCACTTTCAAAGCGAGCACACTAAATTATAAAATTTCCAGTTGCCTTACAGAGGTCATGAATCCAAACAAAAATCTTAACAACGCGATCGACATAATTAAAATGTATGTAGTTACATTGATACCTGTAACAGTGCCTTTCGGTCGGAACATCTTTACGGCCTCTTCACGTCAAACGCTTCGACGGATCTCGACTCTTTCTGGTACAAGGATAGTTACCTATCCTCTACGAACGAAAGGCTTTTTTTATATGTATAGTCACTAGAAGGCGCCCTCTAGTAATTATATAAAAAAGGCCCTTCTTGTAATGTACTCTGGTAATAGTACCCTATCCGCATGGACAATTTAGCGTTCAAGTCTATTCAATTCTGTATACTACCAATACTACTATTTACTTGCAAGAAGGACATTTGTTATGTATTTAGTAATACCTAGCTTAAGCTCTTTTATAACGCGTAGTTTCGTTCAATTTCAGCCGCACTCTTCAGATGGACCATCTCCAGTCGTTTACATCAATTACAGCGTCTGAGAATCTCGTTCAGCTCTCATAAAGCTTTTCTGAAACATTTTTTATATTTTGAAGCCTTAAGTTTTTGTTACTTTTTTAATGACCTGCATCTGCCTCTGCAATGGGGTCAAGAGTGTTGAAAACTTGTGCATAGTATTATACCCTCTTAAAGGCATCGTTTGGCTTTAGTTTCAACATCCAGGTATTGCTGGCAGTTTTTTAAAGGCAAGGGTTCGTCCAGAAATCATGTGATCATATCTAGCCTACTTTTGACCTGCTCCTTCCCCTTGGTTATATTTGGTGATTATAACGCTACCACCTACCTCCTATTCAAAATCACGAGTATTTTTGAGACTAAGTATATTTTACTTATTGAGTCATATCATTATTTACATAACAAAAACAAAAGTGCCGCGGCCGGGTCGCTGTCCGTGTCCGAATTGTGACAATAAAATAATATAAAAAAATAATCGTCTTCAAAATAAACTAAAAAGCCAAAAACAATCTTGTATGCAAGATTATTTTTAGTTTATTTTGTTTTTTTTATGATTTCTTTTTTTTACTTTTTGTGATGGATTTTAGTGAAAAGTTCGATGACAACACTATTGGCACAAAAGTGAAAGACAGTGAGGGATTAATTGCCATTGCCCCTGTGCCACCAACATATCAAGCAACTAAAGGCTATGGGGATGTTGATAGGATGCATCCGCTGATCCTTAGTTGGGAACACTGATCGTTAGATTCTTAGTCCGCTGATTTTTACCCTTAACAAAGCCGTGATTGATTTTTGTACGAAAAATCTCACAAAACGCCAAGTCCATGTTGCGCTAGGTCGTGTAAAGACATTGGAGGGTATAGCTCTTTGCGACTTAGAGACAAACAAGGTCCTGAAGAAGCAATACGACGAAAAAGCGTTGCGTGATATGCAACGATTGAGACTATTGTAAATAAATAAGACCAATTGTAAATAAGACTATTGTAAATAATATTCTAAATTATAAGCATAGAGAATATACATTAATTTTAATTTTGGCTTTATTAAAAGCTCATTCATGTATCAAACAGCAGACAAAAATATTTTTTCGAATAACTAAAAAATAACCAAGATATGAGCCATCAAACATTTAATTCTATCTCTTTCTTGCAAAACAGAATTTAATATGGAGTTTATATGGCCAGAGGGCACTGTGACGTAATAGTGCACATCGGACCTCTCTGTCTAATTACTAGTTTAAAATGCCTATATTATGCGTATTTCTTGGCCGCTTTTCATTTTCATTTCACATTTTGAAACAGTTTTTACGGTATTTGATATTTAGTTACGAAAACCATAAGAAAAATTCATGCATGATTTTTTCCTATTCCCTATACCTACCTATTGGCTAGGTCAAATGGTTAAGTCCAGTAGCTTGCTAGTTAAAAAAGAATAGAAAGAACGGTCAAGAATTATCTCGCAATTCTTGACCGTTAATAAGGACTTGTACCTTCCATCATCAGCTCAGCATCATGAAACGATGACAACCAGACGAAAATAACTGAATAACTTTAAAAAATATACACAAAACATTGTTAGTGCCTATAATACTTTATGGTTTCTCTCGATTTCCCTGGTATTCCGTCATCAGATCCTGACTTGGTGATAATGAAACTACCTCAGGGACACACTATAAAGAATATGACTAACAGTCTTATCGTACCTACCTACAATAGGTATACATATTTTTTAAGAATAGGGAATATGCATGATTTTTTATTTTTGCTTAATTAAAAGCTCATTCATGTAACAAACAGTAAACAAAAAAAATTTTTCGAATAACTGTAAAAATAACCAAGATATAAGCCATCAAACATTTCATTCTATCCCTTTCTAGCATAACGGAATGTAATATGGAGTTTATATGGCCGGCGTACACTATGACGTAACAGTACATGTCGGACCTCTCTGTCAAATCGCCGTCTAATTAGCAGTTTAAAATGCCTATATCATGCGTATTCCTAGGCCGATTTTAATTTTGATTTCACTTTTTGAAATAGTTTTTACGGTATTTTCATATTTTGTTAAGAAAAGCGATAAAAAAAATTCATGCATGTACCCTATTATCCTCTAACTCGTAACCATTAAGGAATTGTACCTCCCGTTATCAGCTCAGCATGATGACACGATGACTACCATATGCAAAATATTTTTTAAAATCGGTCCATAATTGGCGTTGCAATCGGTGAACATACATAAAAAAATAGAAACTCGAACATAGAACCTTCTCTTTTTTTGGAAATCGGTAAATAAATCGATCATAGGCGTTAGGCTACGGTTTAAAAAGAGCCAGAATGTCTGCAAGCAGTGCTTTAATGTTTTCAAAAAGAAAGTGTAATCATTGCATGAACTTTCATTTAAAGTTATTATTAAACCATTTTGCAATAATTAATGATTATGTAACCGAAAAATTAAGAAGGATTTTGCGAAAGACAGTAAAGGGGTTGCTTTTTTTCGTTCTCTCAAAACTTGGCGGAATTTCTCATGGTCACCCCTAGGACATGATGCTACCCTTGACACTGAGGCTAAATCTTCACGTCGATAACTTGCGAAAACTGGCTCACCATCAAGAGGGATGGCATACGAGTAAACTGGAGTTAGAAGCCAAAATCAACTTTGGGCCGTTCGTCTAAAATAGTTAATTTATACTGTAAAAAAACACAGCTTTTCTACTTATTAGGAATTGAATGTATTATAAACAGTTTATCAGAGCAAAGAGCTGACATCTACTTCGCACAACGTGTATTATAACATTGCGATATATAGACATAGACACGGTGCCAATGGCGCGGGGTCACCATATTTTATACATACTTCAGCGTTTTTAGCCACTCACTTGCTTTCGGTAACTCTAGTTACCTGTCACCTGTCTTATTTCAAGTATAAAAAGAGTTCACTATCATTTACGCGCGGCTTCTGCCGCTTTACGAGGAACGGGATTCAGTTAAGAAGTTAAAAGTAGGAGAGTATAAGAGAGTAGAAGTATGATTTTTCCATCATTAGATTTATTGAAAGGTATCCAACCCTGCCAAAGCGGGGCCCAGGGGAGTACCAGAGCCCCGCTTAACCCTCGTCTGATACCAAATTGCGATAACCGCAGTTATGTGATTGATTTTCATTCTTGACTAGCCCTTACATTTGAAAAGGGTTTTATATCCCGATTATTTCTTAATAGGGAATATGCATGCATTTTTATTTTTGCTTTATTAAAAGCTCATTTATGTAACAAACAGAAGACAAAAATATTTTTTCACATAACTATAAAAATCACCAAGATATAAAGCCATCAAACATTTAATTCTATCTCTTTCTAGCAAAACAGGATTTAATATGGCCGGAGTGCACTATGACGTAACTGTTCATGTTGGACCTCTCTGTCTAATTGGTAGTTTAAAATGCCTATATCATGCGTATTTCTTCGCCAATTTTAATTTCAATTTTTAAAATCGTTTAACGAGATTTATTTAGATATTTTGCAAAGAAAAGCGATAGCAAAAAATCATGCATGTACCCTATTGGTTTGCTTAAGAGGATTTATTACTGACCTGCAAACGTCACAATAGTGGTGTTGCCTGGTCCCAAAATTAGTAAAAAAATATATAAGATCTTGATAAAACAAGCAAAATAAGAAACGACGTTAAAATTTTGAGAACTATACCTTACGGGTAGCTTGTTTTATGAGCCCTTAGAGTTGACTGGGAAAGTCAATTTCTAAATTATGAAAATATTCATAACTAATAATAGCATTGAATAACTCATAAATTTTATGGTAAGTTTTATTGAGAACCTTTTCGATAAACGCAAGTAAAACATAGTTGCGGAACAAAGTACATATAAAATTTCCCCGTACAAGGTTCCAACCT
Organism: Hedya salicella; assembly: GCA_905404275.2. NCBI lineage: Eukaryota > Metazoa > Arthropoda > Insecta > Lepidoptera > Tortricidae > Hedya > Hedya salicella. The sequence continues at coordinate 84,325,008 of FR990096.1, forward strand.
CGTGACGTCAATAAGCTCATAGGCTTTAGTATGAAGCGTGTTTTGGGAAAGTGCAAAAATGTGATTTTAACATTGTTGTATTGCGGGGAGTTCTTATGCGATTCAACTAGTTTTTTAACAATATTTTTATTATTGAGAGGTCGTTCTATAACATACCTTTGAAAAACGTTTTAAAATAGCACATTGTCGTGTTACTCGTATTAAAAGTAAGTTTAGGAGATATTTATGCCCGCTAAACTACTACTGCTAAACTGATGTTAATTACTAGAAATTTATTGGGAATGTCCTATATCAGCAAAATAAATAAGATTATAATAATCCCACAAGGTCAAATACTTTAACTACACAAAATTTCCATTAAGTTAAAACAAGATAAGATACGATAAGTTCTTTCACGGTAAAAAAACGAATATTATAATAAAAATTTGCTTATGTCAAAATTATATGGATGTAAATTATTATCATGAATTGATTTTTTTTGGTAATATAATTAAACTGAGTGACTTGGCTAACACTGCAGTTTTACGTCACAATTTACCATGTTCCGTCAGGGTGACTCTCTCGGCTCTGTGTTTCGAAGTATTGTTTCCCGATATTAATTATCCGAAAACGGTTCTTCGATTTTTTTAATCCAGATATTTCGTTTTACATTCACTTGTAATACTGCTGATTCAATTGACTACAGTATTATTTGCCCAAAAATGTATAACCAATGTTAACATTCGCAATTTTTACGTTTCACAACCATTTCATTTATCTTCATGACATACTCTCGATGTTACGATAAATCAAAGTAAAGTTTTCCAAAATTCCTAGAGCCTCTATTTAGGTACATATTTATCGAACCTAACTAACACTTTATGAGCCATGAGCTTGAAATAAACGTTAATTTATTTATTTATTATTATTTACATTGAATTCGTGACTACAGGATGGTCAAACTGATAAAGAAAATGTTTTTGGTAACGTGTAACGTCACATTGGATCATCACCACCACCATCATCGTATCCGTCTGTAGACGTCCACCGCTGGAGAAGGGCCTCCCAAGGATCTCCACAGAGATCGGCGCGTCGGCCTCATCCATCGGTTTCCAGCCATCTTGGCCAGATCGTCGATCCAACTTATGGAACACATTGGATATTATTTAAAGCTGATTGATTGATGTGACAGACAGAAGGTTCTCTTATGCGGCGCCATTGTTACAGTCCACTCATGTAACTTCGGTGTCAATGCTATATTATGATCATGGTGTTTATCTGATGATAACAGAAAGCGGTTGTCATTCTGTAATAAAATAACGTAATCCTGCCAAGTTTGGACTCTTTAGAATCGTCGCGATGAGTAGTTTACGAATGTTCAAAGAAAAGTACAGTCTGCAATTAGTCATTTTGATCAGAAACGTATTTCTTTTGTTCTGTACAGAACGGCATCTTCCGTGTGAAAACATCGTAGATTACGGATGACCCGCGTTCGATCGCGTGCGTCACGCAATGGTTTTACTTTCATACGGCGACATAATTTAATCTAACTCTTTTGTGGCTAACGGTCTTTACTGTTGTGTTAAAAAGTTACTAGAAAGTGCCTGCAATTTTATAAACTGAAAAAAAAGTCATAACCCTCTTTTCTCTCCGTGGCGTCGCCTAAGGTCTCACCGGACGTGCGTGGTGCCTTTCGAACTCGCTTTATGCTGAGGGACCGTTTCGTGGCATACTAGTTATATTTATTGTACGTATACCTTTTTCTTATTTTAATATTTTTTGTTATTGTTTATTATGCGAACAAATAAATGATTATTTTTAAATGTTACTTTAACTTTGTCGGGAAATGTATATTTATCTTACAACCAGGCAGAGTATTCTAGGTGCCTGTTTCGTCATAATGATGAAAATAAATACACACACACGCATGCTTTTAAATACCTTTTGACAGTTAAAGCCACCAACGCTTGATAAATTTGCTAATAAAGCGATTATAATGAAATTAAAAAAAATAATCAGCGCGTTAGACATCAAATTTGTACTGTGTACCTACTACAAAATTACGAGTATATTATATTACAATACAGTTTATTAATCTTCCCAGAAGTCAATAATCAGAAAAAACGTTTAGAGTATCGTTATCGGACCAAAGCGAGGCACACCATGATCAGAACATTTATGCCAATAGGGTACATGCATGATTTTTTTTATCGCTTTTCTTACCTAAATATCAAAATACCGTAAAAACTATTTTAAAATGTGAAATAAAAATTAAAATCGGCCAAGAAATACGCATAATATCAACATTTTAAACTACTAATTAGACAGAGAGATCATACTCGTATGCACTGTTACGTCACAGTGCACTCCGGCCATATAAACTACATATTAAATTGTGTTTTGCAAGACAGAGATAGAATGAAATGTTTAATGGCTTACATCTTGGTTATTTTTATAGTTATTTGAAAAATTATTTCTACTGTTTGTTATATAAATGAGCTTTTAATAAAGCAAAAATAAAAATTCATACATATTCCCTATTAGTATTTTTGTCACTGTCCATCTCAATGCAACGTAAACATGCAGCTTTGTAAATTGAAGAGGTTGATTAGGTTTATGAGTTATGAATTCATTACTGATCAAAACACTTTTTGAATGGTAAGGCTAAATCAATGTAAAACCTAGACTGAATCTAGCTGTCTGCAGCTTGACATCATATGTCCGGCCCCAGCCGCACGCGGCCTGCTTCTAACCACCATCGGATATTTAGCTAGTCTCGTACCAAAAATAAATGTCATTCGTCAAGCCGCGATTCGGTGACATTCCGACATTTCACTCATTTTTATGGAAATATCTTAAAACATACATTTATTTATTACAGCTTTATAATAGTATCGCGGAGTTTGCAACTTCGCGGAGGAAAAAAATCATAACCCATTTTTTTATGGACATCCTTTTAGCCGCTTTATGTGATATAGCCACAAAAAATGAAACACATTCAAAATTGCCTACCTATTAATTTTCATCAAAATATCTACTGACACTGACTATGAATTTTTGCAGTTTTTTTCTGTTTTACCTAATAATCTTAAAAGTAAGGCTTCCCGATTATAATATAATACGTTAAAAAAAGTCAAGAGTCTTCAAACGCAGCAAATATGTTTAAACAAAATCCAATTTCAAAATCGTATTTTTACGAAAGCATATCAAACATAATCCGGCGACTTATTTCCTTAACCCCCGCCGTATTCCCGAAAGGCGGAATGGAAGATTTTAAAGGGAAACGCAAAAGATTTTGCGAAGTAATTGGAAAGAAATCGCGACTCTAAACATTTCGATTTGAATTTATGAGAACCACTTACTTTTGAAGTGTTAGTTGCTACACAGCGTGAGGTTTTTACACAATTTGAATATTCATGCTTACCTTATAGGAGCAAAAATGTGTATTTTTGTTTTGTAAAAGTGGATTTTCATCATGTACTTAAAGTGGTAGTGTTTTCTAGCGATACCTGGAACCACCAGCAAACTGACTAAGCGACGACTAGCGGCCCTAGGATGGCTGCGTTTGTCGCGCAGGCAATGGGCTCTTTGAGATGCTGGCTACATTTTATTTATAGTACATTACTACAGAGGCCGGGACGAAAGGGGTAGCCGGCCGAAGACATATAGGTCTGAGGCGGGCAACCCCATATTTCCTGCCGAGGTATGTATAGTGTTTTTTTCGAACATGCAACGAAATAAACAACAAAAAAATCAATGTTTTATTTTTTCATATGCATAGTGGCAGATTGCCATGATGCCTGTGCCACAAATTAATATGGAATGGAAATTAAAAAAGAGGACTTTGCCGGCCTAGGCCTGCATGATTTGTATGAAATTCCATAACGACCTCTTGTCCTAGCCGCACCTGAAACATCATACTTCCCAGCCTATTATAAGAAACATAATATCGATATTTCATTGCATGTTTGAGAAAAGTAATAATATACTGGGCCTAAATCTGCTGGCAAATAGAATATTTAGGTACAAGGATATCCCAGATGCCATTTTAAAGCACAAAAAAATCAAACTGTACTCAGTACTTAATATTTTCTTCTGTTTCCGCGATTATTTCTCATTGAAATAAAACAATTTAACGGATTATATCGCGTATATTATCTCATTTTAGTTCCCGACGTTTCGGAAGCTTTCCAGCTCTCCATGGTCACGGGTGGACTGAGAAAAGATGTATTTTCCTCTGTCAAAGTTACAATTTGTGCAAACTACCCATTTTTCAAAATATCGGTATCTGCGACGATCAACATCTGACTGCTGAGTTGCAGAATGTCAAACGTGCGCTTCGAGCCAACGAGCTCCAGATACCACGTTCCAAGCAGAATCCCAGTATGAAGAAACCAACAGTCGAGCGTAAACCTGCCGTATTACCATATGTGAAAGGGGTCACAGACAAGATCGGAAACATCTTGAAGCGTGCTTCTATAAAAACATATTTCAAGCCGTTGAAGAAGGTGTCTCAATACCTTAGACCCGTGAAGAGTAGCACTCCTTTGCAGAGTGCAGGCATTTATAAGCTGGACTGTGAGTGTGGTCTTTCATACATTGGTCAAACGAAACGCAGTGTATCAACCCGGGTGAAGGAGCACGTTCGTTGTAATAGGTCTGCAGTCTGTGCACATGTCATTGACAAACCAAACCACTCAATTAAGTTTAATAAACCTTCTATCCTTGCCAAATAAAAAAGATATTTTCCCAGAATGCTACGCGAGGCTATTGAGATTAAAAAGCATCCTAATTTCAATAGAGAAGATGGATTGTCACTACCACCAGCTTGGGATCCTGTAATACATCTCATCAAGGAACAAGCGAGACACAGGACTGCAAAACCTTAATTTCCGAACGGTGTAAAATATCTTATCTGTTTAAAAGTAGTTTAATAGTCTCTGTTTTTTAAATATTATAATTAGTAATGAGGTAGCCTGGGAGTTTTTCTTTGCAGCGTTTCTTTTCTCCTCAGTACGCCTCATTTGTGAAATGCTGCTTGGTAAATTATTAAAATAAAATAATTAAGCCCTTCTGGCACATGTGTAACAGTCTTTACAGCTTAGGCCCATCTGGCATGTATGTACTCAGTACTGTCAAGTAGTTCCGACTTGGCTTATATAATTCTTAGAGTATTTTTTGTATACAGTTGTATGGATGGAATAATAAGTGGGCAAACGCTTTTGAGCGGTAGAGTATACGAGTGCGGAGTGGCGGACGCTCTATCGTTTATGTATCAAGTGGTAAGCGTTACCTGCGCTAGGATTCATTCGACAAAGTGATTATTCGTGATACCTTCAAACGCATAAAACGTTAACATTTACCCGCGGCTTCTCCCAAGTTGCCGACAACTGAGAAGCCGAAAGTTACGCATACGAGCTTGCTTAACGGATTAATTATATCGCGTATATTATCTCATTTTAGTTCCCGACGTTTCGGAAGCTTTCCAGCTTTCCATGGTCACGGGTGGGTCCACCCACGTCGGAAACTAAAATGAGATAATATACGCGATATAATCCGTTAAATTGTTTTTTTTAGACAAGCTATGTTTATGTCAAAGATTACTGCCTTGATATTGGTAACTAATTTCCGATTGTAATAAGATAAATTTTCATTCAATTTGGTTACCAATACCCATGTATTATTGTATCAATATTATTGTACATATATACTCCGGTATACCCGTATACTCGGTATAACCTATAGCGGTAACACTTGGAAGAAATGTATGATATAGTTATGATGCGGTTATCATTTCAGTTGACTGAGCTTTGTCACACGAAAGCGGTAGTGGAATGGATCGGATGTCAACAACCGGGCTTTGTGCCTTAGAGGCAGTCTAAGTACTAGTGTTTGGCCATTGATTGTACCCTCAACGAAAAGTTGACGCTGCTAGACTGGTTGAATAACTAGTTGATTGTGTTGATGTTTAAACTGAGCGACTATATTCCAACTACCGCTTTAATGGGAACTGCAAGTCAACTTTCCACCGGTCGTATAGTTTCCTTTGAGGTCGATTCTTTCTGCGTAGAGTTAGCTATGTCAGACGGTAAGCGTTAGTGGAATGGCTGGGATCTCAACAAGCCGGCCTTTGTGCCTTAAACGCGGTCTATGTTCTAGTGATGGACTATATAAAAGGTTGAAGGCTTAACGAAACATTACCCTCAAGATCGTTGACTTGTAGATTAGCAGCACTTTAAAAAGTATAGTCAAGTCAAAAGTGTAGTATTAGTATAGTGCACTCGCAGTACATTTGCTACAAAGAATCTAAAAGCAGATATATTTCTGACGCATGTGTTAGTTCAATCGAAGATGTGGCAAAAGGACACATATAAATCTGTTTTTGGGAATAAACCGTGTTCTATATTGGTCTTTCCGAACCTCAGTACTAACAAAAACCACTTTAATAAAAAAACCTATTATAACAATTAAACTCAAGCTTGCTGCTCAAAATCTCAGGCTCCATAAAGTGGGTAATACATTCATCATTTCTTTGTCTGTGTAGTAAAATGTATAGGTAGTACATAATCTTGTCATGGCTTAGAACTAATATTCTTACATTAAATACTTCTAAAACTAACTATATATGCCATAGTATATACGTCAATGATCAACCTGGTAATGACTTTGACATCAAAATACACAATTGTCGTAATTAACTGCTCTAATCACACCTGTCTCAGTATTGTACAGGTTGACAGCACCAAATATCTGGGTGTCTTCGTAGATCGGGGACTCTCTTGGTACCAGCATGTCGAATATGTTATACTAAGGCTAAGGAAACTTAAATGGATCTTCAAAAACTTGAGACATGTTAAAAGAGATTTATATATCACTGGTGCAGTCGATTCTAACCTACTGTTTGCCAGTTTGGGGAGGTGCTGCCAAGACTCGTTTCCTAAACATAGAGAGAGCTCAGCGAAGCCTACTTAAAATGATGTATTTTAAGAACACGTTGTTTTCAACAGACAAGCTATATCAAAATTGCAAGCTGCTTTCAGTGAGAAGACTTTATATTTAAATCACTGTTCTTAAAAAACATAAAACCACAACTTTTGACCGTAGACGTATGGCAAGACGGAGGAGAGACATTGTTGTGCAACTACCAAAAACCAACACCATTTTTGCTAGCAGACAATATAACAAACGATCCTCACATCTATATAACATTGTAAATAAAGAACTAGACAATTATCCACAGTTACAACAAGAGGTAAAAAACAAATTAACTACATGGTTGGAAGATAAAAATTATGTTCAGACAGAGGAATTCTTGGGATATATAGGCTAGTCATAAATACATTTACTCGCACACACACGCACTCACACGTACACACCCGAGCTTTAACAGATATTTATCAAATATAATATATAAGCTAAAAAGTATTAAAAATTGTACAGATTTAGATTAAGATGTATAAATTGTATAGTGCCTATTAGAAAACTTGTATACGCGGAAGAGCGGTGGACTCCTGGCACAAGTTATTTAATAACTTACAAGGAGACGCCGGCCATTTGTAATTTGCCTATGCATAACTGTAAGCCACATGAAGTGCCTAATGAGTAAAGGCTATTAACTAAAAGATTACTAAGTATACTGACAAGTAATCGTAGACATGATACTCGTAATATATGAGTTCACCTGCACATGCTTTGCTCGATATGTGCCTTATTTGTATTATTTGACCTGCAAAAATATTTGTAATGAATCGATTCGTCTTTGAATTTGCTTAATTTTTGGCCACTTTTTATTAGCTGACGTACTGAAATGGGTGAATTGTGTAGGTGAAGGAGAACTGATGATCCGTTGAAGGTTATGAGCCCTCTGGTTGCAGGCGATGCGGGAGCGACCAAGGTCATGTTCTTTAGGGGAGGACTGAGTGTAGCACCGGACGTGTTTCGTCTGATGAATGATGAATCAAAGTGGTCACGCCGATTATTTCTTTCGTTACTAAACCGTTAACAAACAGTTTAACTAACCGTTGAGTCACCTCTATCTCCAACTAATTAGCGCCGGTATTGTTGCTCTCCCACGTACTCCGCTTATATTAATTAGATTTGAAGCGCAAAAAATGTCCAATTACGTCACAGGTCGTGATGTTTTGACCTCCGCATATGAGGCGATCTAAAACATGAGATCTGATAACCCAAGCCCCTCTGTTAGTTTATAATGGCGGATTACCAGTAGTTTAATAGTCTTAATGCATGGTGACAGGGGGCCTTAGACACGTGTTTGTTTGAAGTCGGATAAAAAAGTACCGATTCACCTTACACATCGATTGCAGCATTTTATACTCCTGCTTTACTCTCACGGTTACGTCGGCCGCCGTCTTGAATAATGTGAACCCTTTTTGAACTTTACTATCTTGTCCAACTAATGAAACAACAAAGGTTACTTAGTGTAGGTTACAACAGTTTCGTCTTTTTTAGATGCATTCGATCTATGCAACGACTGGTCTAATAATAATTTCTTCTAAAAATGTAATTATCATGTCGTCTAACTTGTAAGTGGTCTAAATTACATGAGGTCTGACTAGCAAGTGGTTTAAATTGCACGTAGTCTAAATCACGAACGGCCTGGGTTTAGGTAAGAAAATTGTGAATTACAATACTGATTGGGTGGCTTGCGACGGGTGCCGCAGTATAGAGGGAGCCCAAAGAGGCGGAAACCAAGTTGGGCTTTTACCCAGCAGTGGGCTACTGTAACGGCTATTATAAGATGCATTTTAAAAGATTTCACAATAGCAAAAAAAAAACAGTTATGTCGGCAAACAAGTTTTTTCCAAATTTAAAATATATGTTTCTCTGCGTGATAAATCAAAATGAGGATATCCGCAGCCGAACAAAAGTAACCGATACAGCGCGCAGGAGTGTATGGTTAAAGTGACAGTGGCGCACTATGGGCGAACCTCATACAAGCATGTGGACATTCAAGTGTTCAATAAAGTTATTGTTTTGGGGCAACAGTTTGACAATATTGTAGTGCAATAATTGGATCATAATGTTTAAGTAATATTTTTTAATATATTTAATCAACTACGACGTTATAGACCTTCGAAGTTGTATGATGCGCAATTCGATTAAAATCGTATAACTGTAATTGTTATTATTTCGGGTGAATGGGCTAGCACAAGGCAATTGTATTACATTTTTCTTAAATATGATATAATGAAGTATGTGTTTTCATAATTTAGAATTATATTAATTGGTTTGTTTGTTTTCTACTGATTTCTTTATAAGGCGTATATTAAAATGACTAAACTTAGAGTTATAAGTAGGTTCTAGAGCTAGCATCAAGTAGTGACTAGTTGTATTATAAAGCTCATAGATTAGGCAGCACGTTCCGTAAAAAAAATCCTTCGCCTAACCGAGATCTTTCGAAATAAATGTTTTTTTTTAATAAAAAGTAATACTCCTACAGAAGTTTAACAGCAACAAGTCTAAAGGTGCGTCCACACTTGTATCATTTGCTCGTATCCGATCACCGTGCCGTGGCATGACTGCGTATCGCGCTGCTTGGACGCTTACTGTTGGCGCGCCGATCATGCCGTACTCGTCCGATATAACTGTGTGATACGCGTAGCAAAATGGATTTCGAGCGATCCGATCGGCGCAACGTCCAAACGCGTGATCATGACACGCGATCATGCCACGCGACGATGATCTGATACAGGCAAATGATACAAATGTGGACGCACCTTTAAATGTGTGTAGTAATCCTTGAATGTAATAATCATAATCTCACTTTGGACCATCAAAACATGTTGTCTCCTCCAGGTTTTATGACATTAAAATAAATTCTTGGACCAAATGGAATCGAAGAAAAATCAAAAAGCTTTTTCAATTTAAGCAATTTTAATGACATTATTGGGTGAAAAAGTACTGTGGGCCCGTGATCCAGAAGAAACTATCTATAAGTAAAATAAGACTTTGTTTTTTGGATTAAGTATCAATCGGTGTACTGACACCGATTACTACGTACAATAATATGATTATAATATACTGACATTATAATCATATTATTGTACGTAAGATTACACCATACTCGTAAATGCAGTCGGGTTGCGTATAATACTGATTTAATTAACACTATGATGTTATTATCAGATCTATTATTGTCCAGCAATGTTACAAAAAATTGAAATATAACATTGAGTATTGACGCGAAAATTTTAATAGATGATCTATAAATTGTAAACGTTTTTTATACCAAATAAATATTCAAAAATGAATGCAATCTGTACTTTATTTTTTCTAATTATGTAGGCGTTATATTTGATAATGATATAGATAAAAGTGTATCGTATATTCTTTAACTATATTTAGCTTATTTTATCCAAAATCGCACAAATAACACCCGATTTCGATTTCTTTAATTTAACGTAAAAAATATTTTTTAATATTTTTTTTATATAGAAAATTAATTTCCGAAATTATTATAAGCAAATAATTATAAAGAAAGTAGTTTTCTGAACGTCCAGTAAAAATATCAAAGTTAAAGGGCTTATGGTTTCGAAATTATATCAAAGATACTAAGAGTCGTAACGCATGACCATGCGTTTCTATGAAGCCCGCCCATAGTGTGGCGGGCTATGTAGGCGATCAATCATATCTCAATTAATTCATATTACTGAAAATGAATTTCCGTTTGTAACGTAAACTACAACAAGCTTTGAAACGGGCTCCTTATGAATTGGCCTGCTGCGTTTTAGAAGAACAAAGTATCGATTTGCTTGTATTGTTGCTAGGAGTTTGCTATTACGACAAGTTGCGTATTAGACCAGTTGTGATTTGTACGAAACACTAACTATTCGAATTGATCTTATTTTAAGACGATTTGCTGGTATTGTCTAGTAGCTTTTTTGACCAGATGCGGCATAAACTTGGTCCGTTTTGGCCGAAACATTAATTAGACAAACTAATCTCAAAACGATTTGCTAGTAATGACCACTTGCCATTCAGACCAATTACTGCATTGACCAAATGCATCTTAGACGAAATGATCCTAACCCGTTAGTGTTTACCCGAGTACAGTTGGCAGTATTTGCTACTAGAAAAGTTACTATTAACGCTAAGGAAACTTCGCTCGTCGAGAAGGAAAGTCATAACTTTTTTTATGCTTCAGCGTAGTCCGGTAAAACGTACCCTATAATCGTCCACGGATTTTTAGTTAATGTTTGATTGCAACCGAGAGGTGCTGTTATCAATGTTCATATATTTTATTACATTCGTGGATCAGTGTGTACATTTTTCTTGGCTTCATAATAGTAGGAGAGCCGACTGCAAAATTTCAAATTTCGAACAATAAGCCTACATTAACTAAAATGTTCGTACTCTGTACAATTTCAAAATACGGGTTCCACGAATGTTGCTTACATAGTCCCGTCTGTAAACGTATTTCGGCAAAAAAAGCCTTGGCAGACTTATATATTCCTGAAATGAGGGTTCATACCTACAGACTGGAATTGGCTTCATGATGGTATCAGATGGGTATATTTAGGGGTGCCGATGGTCACCTTTGGAAGCGTTTACCGAGGGCTTCCGGCAAAAAAATACTGACAGATTTCGCTTTACTGTATCTACCAGTAATTTTTTAACTGACGCCATAACTATTATTTTAATAGCAGATGGGTAAAGTAAGGCCCCCTTTTTCACACCGGAAATGACTTTTTTTTTACTTTCGGCAAATTCCAACGTGGCAGACTATCAAATTTGGAACTAGCATCACTTTTATGGGAAACCATTGTGCATTTCATCGCGGTACCAAGTCGGTACGAAATTTTACAGTAGGCTCTCTTACTATAATACCCAATAGTACCCCTATTATGAGAATACACTTGATCGATGATGATGACAATCACAGTGCACGCTACGGCTAAAAATGAAACCAACCCAACAAACATTTTACAGGTCGCCACAACGTGCCCATTCTGATTTTTGGTTCTATAAGTTGGTCGTAAATATGTCGTTTTCACGTTGATAATGAGCAAAGGGCCATTTACTACGAATCTAAGTCGTAATATAGTCACATAGCGGTCGTATAAATCACTCTATTGTTCGTGTAATGGTCGCTTAGATGTCGTGAGATCCACTTTTTGTCGAGTTATGGTGTTTATTACCGCTGTTTTATCGCATTTTTTAAATAATAGTGTTTATCACGAATTTATATGGGGTTTTGATATAAAGTAATCAGATAAATGTAGTAAATTCAAACTTAAAAACTGTGACGGACAATTATATTGTTTTTGATTTTTATTGAAACGGAGTTTAGCTGTTTTATTTAGTTATCAACAAATTTGTTACATCTTCGAAACTCACGTACATAGTACGAAGTACATTTATCTGATGGGAAATTAATGTTATCGTGTAATATGCCGTAGTTTTCTCTATAATATGAACGCGCCTTATAAATTCTTTAAATTAAGCAATATATTTTAACCATATTTTAATGAGAGTTTTAACAAATACCTTTATACGACTTAGGAATTAAGACACAACCGTAAACTAAACGACTTTGTATTCTGTAAACTTTTTTTATCAGTATATTCTCAGCCATATTAACAAAATTTGGGTTAAAATTATAAGTGGTCTCGGTGATATAATGAATGTCGATAAGTTTTTGAGTATTTCAGATTTTACCATACTAATATGAATGTGTTTGAGATGGCTATGGCCATTAAAATCGTATAAGAGTGCAATTTAAGGCTCTTACACGACCGTCACGTAAAAGTAGTCCTCGCGACTCAAATACTATACATTTTGAAGTAAAGGTCGTATAGACGTTACTAAGACGACAGCACTGTTTATACCACTGAAAGTTGTCTAATAGTCATGTAAAACAGTCGTATATCAGTTTATGCGATGTCTGCATACGACTACAAATTATCTTAAAATCGTATAAGAGTGCAATGTATGACTCTTACACGATTGTCACTTAAAAGTAGTTCTCGCGGCTCTAATACAATAAATCTTGGAGTAAAAGTCTTATAGACGTTATTAAGGCGACAGCACTGTGTATACCACTGAAAGTTGTATAATAGTCATGTAATACAGTCGTATAGAAGTCTAAACGATGTCCATATACGACTACAAGTTTAGGATACACTAGGACAAACGCTACATTATAACAAACGACATTAGGGATTCCGAAGGAGACCTAAGTTGTGCATTATAAAACTACTAACAAGAATAGTCACAGCAAATTTTACAGATTTCCAAAAGTACTCATATGGTGGATAGGAAATACCATGGATAATTGCCGTAAGAAGAAAATAGTACATCACCTAACCTCTAAATTGATAAATTAAATACTTACGTAATAATTACATTTATATTGTAATCGTAGTAAGTAGACATTTTACGGTGAGTTACAATGTTACATTCCCGATAAATCCCTATGGTAACTAAAATCGGAGGACAGAATTTGCTGTGCTTCATTTCTTGATTACCGGGTGAATCAACTTTTAAACCCACTCAAATCTGTCCACAACTTTTAAACTTCAATGTAAAAAAACGTCTTTAACTAAAAGTTTTTCTTTGTTCAAATGTATGATGTACGTTAAAAAGTCGAATGTCCCGTCTGTTAAACCTAATAAACAGAAAAATCATATTAGAAGTCTGATTTCTTGGTAACTCCAGAGACATTTTCGGTAACGCCAGATAAGTCCAAAGGGTGGGGCTAAAAGTTGATTCACCCGCCATCGATATATTGACAATGCAAAGCCTTGAACAACCCAGTCCCAGTTAAATACATATTCCAAAGATATTTTCCCCGAGTACCAATTACTAAACTAAAGACGGTTTGATGAATGGATGTAATTGCCAATACTACTATCGTCTAATATAGTATAATATCATAAGATTTCAGTATATATATTTTTTAATTAATTTCAAGGGTTTTGTCGCTGAGTAACCATATCGCCCTGTTAGAACAATGAACGAAACAAAACACTTCCACAATTGGAAACTTAAAAGCAAACCTATGTGGTAACTGCTAATCCTACGTCGGCTAACTTGTACAGCATTTCAGCTTCATCCGACATAGGGGAAGCCAAAATGTCAATATGTTTATTAAGATGTTTACTATGCCTATAGTTGCAGCCGCTATGTGACGCTGTCGTCGAGCGCGGTCCCAATTGGGCAAATTGATTGTATAAATATAATATAATTGATTGTAAAAATGTTGTCCCTGACCATCTCAATTCGCATTTTTTATGTATTGGCTCGAAATTAAAAGTTAGGGTAAACGAGCAACGTTCGATGCAATACCTGGCCGACCACGTAAGAACTGCTGACGTGCCGAATTTCGAATTACCCGCTGTCACGCGAGCTGACCTTGATCGCATTATCAACGTTATGCTCAAAACCCGAAGCACCCGTGATATATACGACATATCCGTCAATATAATTATATGTATCTGGCCCATACTGTCGGAAATCTTGGTTACCCTAGTCAACGAGATGTTTTCGGAAGGTGTATACCCCGACATGCTTGTGTACAAGAGTGTGTCCAGTATATAAAAGTAAAGCGGAAAAAACATCTGTTGGCAATTATAGACCTACATCCATTGTGCCAAATATATCAAAAATAATTGAATCGCTTTTATCACAACACATAATGAACCATTTTGAGACCAATAACCTACTGACGGACCGACAGTTCGCTTACCGACACCACCTGTCCACAACAACTGCAGCACAGAAAATTACTGACTGGATCACCACAGGTATCGATGCCAGGTATAAGGTCGCTGCTATATTTTGTGACCTGTCAAAGGCTTTTGATGTGATAAGTCACGATTTATTATTAAAAAAACTATTTTGCTATGGACTGCGGGGAACAGCAGGAACTTACTGAACTCGATCTTCAGAAATAGAACTCAAACTGTGGAGGTAATGACAGGTGGAAAAAGACTGAGATCCGAGTCTGGCAGGAATTCCACAAGGGTCTGCACTTGGAAATACCCTATTCCTATCTTTCATAAATGACCTATCACCCTCCCTATCTGAAGGTCAAATCGTTTTGTTTGCCGATGATACAACAGTAGTCGTAAACGCACGTACATATGAGAAACTAAACTAAAACATTACAACGGTATGCGACCAGCTGAATAGTGGGTTCACGGCAAACGGTTTGATACTTAACGAAAATAAATCAAACGTCATGCTATTCTCCGGTAAGCGAGTTTCCAGTGAGAGTGTCCAATGCCCTATTCCAATGAGCGACCATTGCAGGTTATTGCGTTTTACGCTAGATCATACGTTAAATTGGAAACACCACGTAGATTCGCTATGTGATAAGCTGAGCGGTGCCGTTTTTTCACTACGTAAACAGAAGCCACTAGTATCTAGCGACGCATTGAGGCAAGCCTATTTCGCTCACTTCCACTCGCTAATCACTTACGAAGTTATTCTGTGGGGAAACTCGACTGAAGCTGACCGGGTAATGCGAATGCAAAAGCGGGCATTACGAACCATAGTCGGTGCAAACAATCGCCAGTCCTGTAAGGCGCTGTTTACCGAACATAGAATAATGACCCACTATTCACAATATATATTCGAGGTCATATGTTTATACGCAGAAACTTGGCAGATTTCAGGCGAGTGGAAGTGACGAGTAAGTGCCTCCGTAGCACGGGAAGGCTAAGGTCGGTGCCGCGCCGCACCGCACTGCACGCTAAAAACCCGCGAGTCATAGGGCCGACGTACTATGAACATCTACCCGCCGACCTAAAAAGTGAATGCTCAGAGGAAACGTTTGAGCGAAGACTAAAGATTTTTTTACTGGAAAAGTCTCTTTACTCAGTAAAATAATACATAGATATTATTACATAGACATTTAACGATATGTTAAATCATCCAAAAGACCGTCATTATTTGTATTTTTCTTTTATATGTTAGTTATAAGAATTACATATCATGAAATTTTTTATTTTCACAGTTTGACATTATTATTTATTGACATTATTATTTTATTGTACTCTGACATTGATTGGTACCTACATGCTGCATTGGCGTGCATTCCATATAGGCAAATAGGCACTGCCTACCCTAGCAAAAATGACTCCAGAACGCATATATTTCTCTTCTATATAATAATACTAATATATTTCTTAAAAGAAAACCTACTTGCCACCTTCTGTTACGGAACGCGCTGCGATTTAAATTTGCGCGCGAATCCAGGTAAGCGAGCCTGAACCGCAAGTCAGGCAAGACAGTCCAGCGCCTAACCCACAGCACACACGCTTACAATGCGCTTGTGTATCGTCCGTGAACTATGTACGAATTTGCTCTGCACACACACTTATACTCAAGTCACACGCACACATACTTACAAATCCGGCCGCCGGACCTGTCAGTGTTGCCAATTTAGCATACTTTATGTTAAATTTGCTAAATTGTATGAGTCTAGCACATTTGTTTGTCGTTTAGTATAGTTTTTAGCATACATAAAAAATATTCAAATAAAGTAAAATCATGATATTAGAAATTTTATTAGTAATTTGAAACGTATCCGGGAGGTTGATAAATAATTGACAATGAAAACGATGAGAATAATCATGAAAATTCCATTGTTCGTTTCGATAAATTTTTCTTTTTTGGTGTCGCTAAGATATTTCATTTTATAATACCCCATCTACAGGTAACGGGTGACAAAAATATAGACTTTATTTAAAAATTCATTGAATAAAACGATTTCAGTTCAAATTAGCTTGATACAAAAAAATAAGTAGATGTAAAAATTAAGTGACATTTTATATGACATAGAAAACTGTTAGCAGAATTTTCGGTATTAGTAAATAGTATGTAGCATAAATTTATCAGAAATCGAGCTGCAGTTTAGCAGATTTTATATTAGCCTTGTTGGCATCACTGGCAAAAGTTTGCGACCAATCAGATGCATTGATTTCATGCGGCAGATTAAAGAAGTCCCCCTTTTGCTGTAATTTGTACGCGCAATGTAGGGCGTTTTAATTTGTTTGTTTTAAGTTGTTTTATTCTGCTATTCTGCCCCCGTATTGCCTAACGCATTTGACGCTCGTAATCGGAATCAAGTTTCATGATTTTGTATGGGCTATGACAGTTGATTCCGATACCAAGTGTCAAAATTTCGTTTGGCAATAACCCCCCTGGTGCCATAATGGATTCTTTGTTGCTACAGTTGCGACCGAGTTGTGATAAAATGTAAATTTCTTGTATAATTGTACTATTTAGTTCACTTCGGGGCGGTTTTCTTTCATTATCAATTTAATTTGCCGTGAAATACCGTTTATTGCAGTAGCTAACGCTTAAATATGTGTTTTAGCTGTGATCGGTGTTTTGATAGTGTTTGCGAAAGTTAACTTTCGTCGAATTTAGCAAGTTAGCGTTCGATGATAAGGTAAAGGTACCTAGTTAATAAAGGTAGCTATGTTGCATTTAACTCAAACTCAGAGCAATATTACTCGTCAATTTCACGTAAAGTAGGAATTACGAAAGTTTTAGCTGGTTGACTCGTTGTGCACACTTTGCTGTCTGTGCATTTTATTCGGGAAGTCTCCAAATGTTTGGAATGGCACAGGCAGGCTATGTCAAATTCTACCTACCCTAACTAAAAACCCTATGCACACCACTGACATGCTGGTATTATTATTGTTTATTTTATTTGATTTGTGAATGTACGAGTATACTATTATGTACTAGTTGTTCTTGCTAAGTTCCTCTTTTATATATATATATAATTTGACGATTGCTTTATGATAATTAATGTAAACTGACATGCTTTTGTATAAAATTTACATAAAAATTGTAATGATGAGATCAATAAACTAAACTAAACTAAACTAAACTAAAGTAAACTATAGGTTAGACGCATATATGTCGCATGTAGTATTTAGGTAATTTATGCTTGACAAAAATAGTAGCCGCAGTAGGTAGATATCGTACCAAACCTTTCACGCCTTTACAGCACTCAAGTCAGAGCTAATAGGTACAGTGTGAATAAAATTAGGGGAGAAGAAATCAATTTAGCCAAAGAAACGGGAGGTAACAGAATTGAGTTTAACCTTATAGAATTAGTCAGTGAAATATTTTGCAAGAAAGAATTGATGAACGAAATATAGAAAGATAAATCTTGAGAGTTTTATTAAAAATAATAATATAAATTAAAACAAAATTGGCTTCGGACTTAGCCTTTATCTATATAATTATAGATCAGATCAAAAACAGATTAGAATAGACGTATCGTCACGAAAAATGAAATGAAACCTTACAACCATGCGCGGGTGATGTCCTGTATCAAGTAGTAATATAGTAATATAAATTATGACACGCTGAGAGTAAAATGCTATTTCCGAAAACATGCAAATAACTCTATAGGCATCTAATTTTACGCTTTAAAGCGATTTTGAACAGAAACTTTAAAATGTTACCGCAATTTACATACTTACAACGTAGCAACTTGCAATAATAGGTTGTAAATATAATATAAGGAGGCCATTTGATCATATAGTCCCTCTATTATGATGGCATACTTGTTTGTTCTATTAAACTTTACGTCTCTGAGCGTTTCCAAGAACGGTTCCTAAAAAGGAGCTAATGGGATTTCTCAGACAATAATCGTATTAGTATAGTGGTTATTGGGCATCTGTTTTCTTTGTTTGAGTGTACAAACATACTTAAACTGGCCCACTTATATATTCCATATAATACAGGATAGCCATAAGGCAATCGCAACGCGGCAAACCTCCTTGGCACAATACAGGCCAGTAATAAATTCGAAAAAATTGGATTTGCACGATTGTTTTGTTTATGGGATACAAGTCATGTCATAGCTCGTTTGGTTCGAACTTATGCTGTACCACTGATGAATGATTTGATATTTAAGCATGGACCTATAAAATAAACGGACGGAATCTTTCGATCATTAGGTAAACTGAAGCCAGCTAATGGCGGACCCGTCAATGTCTGAATTTTAACGAAGTTGCCATGTACAACAACATTTCCCCAATCACGAAATAGGTTTAGAATATAATTTCCCCAAAAAAAAGGTTAGAACAACATGCAGGATACAAATCCAAACGGATTAATGGTACTTAATACAAAATCTGAAATATAAAAGGAAAATATTAAAGTATTAAAGTTAAAAAAGAGAATATAAAAAAAATCGTTATTATACAACCTGGAGTTTCTCACCATTTGTAGGTATGCCTTTTTTGGTAATGCATTAGTAACCATTCTAACACTCTAATCAGTCGACCTTCTGCGGTGTATAAACCTTTAGCCTCAAAATACGTACTACAGTTTACGCTCGTTTTGGATGGTATCCAAGTATTTTCACCCCTACACTCTTTTATAAATATTTTTATAGAATTATTTATCCAAGCTTCGTTGACTCTGGGAAACATAGATAATATTTTTGACGTGTTTAAGAAGTAATTCCGCAATAATTAAACAAATTAATATACCCAAATATTAATTCCTCCCATTTTCAAAACGTACGGTTTATTAAAAAATAAATAATTTAACGAAATACCAATCTCCCTAACTTTAACCCTCACGATTTTTAGGATTCCGTAGCCAAAAAGGCAAAAACGGAGCCCTTATAGTTTCGTCATGTCCGTCCGTCCGTCCGCCCGTATTTCACAAGGATTTTAGTCAAAAACTAGAATGAAATTGGGCGCCTTGTGTAAGCCGCTATTTGGTTTGATGGTTAAATAACTAAATCTAAGGGGGCACTCCATACATATAACTGAAACGACAAAAAAAAACAGAAAATATCAAGGTGAGGCACATGTTTCGACAAATTTTTAAAATATTTTGAGGTTTCAATTTTTTTTTTCATTTAGTAGTGTTTATGAGAAAGTAGCATAAATTGTCCCCCCCCCCCCCTCTATTTTCTGAACGGTAGGTCCAAAAAATATGAAAATAGTTACAATGATAAAACTTAATAAATACTTTCAACGAACATAGTTTTCATGATGATCGGATATACCGACGGGACGAAAGTTCCGTGGAGGTAATTTCTTTTGCTAGTATATTTTTTCACATCGCATTTTTTTCGTCTGTAGTTTAAATTTTTTGGTATGAACGGCTGCGGAACTCAGCATGGTCTGATATGCTCTTGACCAGTTTATTTTTCAATTGAGCACACTGGTTTCTTAGTATTAAGGTTATCGTATTTAAATTTGAAAAAAATATTGATTTACGAGTTTGTCACTTGTAAAAAATACCCTAGGGAGGTGTTTTTCTTCACTCCGGTGTTGTTCCTACAACATTTGACAACGCAAGACGGCATATTTCAATTATTTTGTGTCCGCCTGAAAGACGTGTATTCCACGGAGTCTCGTTTAGTTATGGCGGCCGACTGACTTACTATGGTTTGAATGTGTGTGTGTCTCTCGTACGGACAAGCGATTTGACAGATATCAACTTACTCATTGCTTCAGTTGAATGTTGTAAGACTCCGTCTGTTTATATTTAATTGTATTAAATATTAATGTGTTGTTGAAAAAACTGAAATTATAAATACCAATTGTTTTCCTCGCTGAATTTTTCCCCTGAGTATGTCTTCAGCCACAACTCGGCTGACGGTGCTATGCCTTCTTGGAAATCTGGATTGGAAAATTAGAAAGAAAACTGAATCTCCACAACCGTCCTTCCTCTCTGCTTAGATTAGGCCTGTGATCCAGTTATTGTCGCGCACTGACTGTCCATTTCGTTTAATATCTTTTTCACCTCACTCGCTCAGAAAAGTTCCATTTACAGCGCCAAATCTGCGTAGAAAAGTGAAATTTATCCGCTAGCGTGGAAAAGTAAATTGAAGTTCGAATTTACATTTCGTAATACGTTTATTTGTTTGTTTTAGTTCTAATATTATCAAAACCACCTGGAAAGTGATTAATGCGGAGACTGGTAGATCAAGGCACGCAATTAGTGATCTAGAATTTAAAATTGATGGCAAAGTTATAGATTCTAGTTTAGATGTAGCAACAGAATTTGAAAATTTCTTCACCGATATACCAGTATCCACAATAAAGTGTTTAAATTCATCACCTTCGTCTGCCGTTTTGTTGTTAAAAGAAAACGTCCCAGAATGTAGTAAGGACTTTTATTTTGAACATGTCAGTCGTTCAGATGTAGTAAAGGCATTTAAATCAATTAATGTCAAAAAACCCAATGACCTATGGGGGGTCTCAGTCCATGCTGTCAAATCCCTAATAGAAGTAATAGCGCCTGACTTGGCAGATATATTCAATAACAGTGTTGACTGCGGTGAGTTTCCTGATCTGATGAAACATAGCAAAATAACTCCTTTATTTAAATCAGGTAGTACCTCTGACCCTACTAACTTTAGACCAATATCTGTACTACCTACATTTAGTAAAATTTTTGAAAAGCTGATTCTATATCAATTGTTAAAACATTTTAATTTGAATAATTTGATGCATAGTAAGCAATTCGGTTTTACGCGGGGTCGCTCGACATCCAACGCCGGAGTTGAGCTCGTAAAACACATTTTCGATGCCTGGGAGGAATCGCGATATGCTTTAGGCATCTTCTGTGATTTATCTAAGGCCTTCGATTGCGTTAATCATGAGACACTGATCAGGAAGCTACACCACTACGGAGTTAAAGGATCAGCACTAAATTTCTTAGTCTTATTTAAATGGTAGAATACAAAGGGTTAACGTGAATGGAAAGCGTTCACCGGGGTCATTAGTCTCTATGGGTGTGCCGCAGGGATCAATATTGGGACCTTTCCTGTTCCTTATCTATATAAACGACTTGCCACACCTCGTAAAGACCCACCATGAGATAGTTTTGTTTGCAGATGATACGTCTCTAATTTTCAAAGTCGTACGAAATCAACGATCCTACAATGACGTAAACAATGCTATCTGTGAAGTAGTAAATTGGTTTAGTGTAAATAATTTATTGTTGAATGAGAAAAAGACTAAATGTGTTAACTTTGTCACGAGTAACGTAAAACACGAGCAAGCAAGCGTTATGGTTAAAGGTGAGGAACTGGAACTAGTTAATAGTACAGTCTTTCTCGGTAAAACATTAGATTCTAAGCTCCAATGGGGTCGCCATATTGCTAATCTCTCGAATAGACTGAGTTCTGCAGCTTTTGCAGTAAGTAAGATTCGTCAATTAACAGACGTGATAACGGCTCGATTAGTGTATTTCAGTTATTTCCACAGTATTATGTCGTATGGTATCTTACTATGGGGCAGTGCTTCCGACATTAATACTATATTTGTTCTGCAGAAGCGGGCTGTTCGTGCGATATATAAAATGAACTATAGAGACTCGCTTAGAGATAAGTTTAAGGACATTAATATAATGACAGTGCATTGTCAATACATTTATGAGAATATTATGTATGTACATAAAAATATTACCAACTTTAAGAAGAACTGTGATATACATAATATTAATACTAGAAATAAGCATAAGCTCGCAGTGCCTGCTACTAGGCTCCATAAAATAAGGAGATCATTCATGGGTAACTGTGTGAGATTTTATAATAAACTTCCTAGCAACATAACTGAGTTGTCTATTGGTAAATTCAAAAATATTGTGAAACGAAAATTATTTTCTAAAGCTTATTATAGCACACAAGACTACATGAATGATGAAGCCGCGTGGGATTAATGTAAATAGTAGCGTCATGTAGGTATATGAATAATTATTTTAACGAATACCTAAGGTATTATTATTATTTTAATCTTAATAGTTTTATATACTCTGACATTTAGAATTTTATTCTAGACACATTCTAGATTATTTATTTTTTATTGACAATCCTTTTGGGATTTATCTTATTGATTATTTTAATTTTTAAAATGATGATTTTATTAATAATATTACACTTAAGTTAAATGATCTGATTAGGTTTTTCTGGGTTTCCCTAATCCTTGCAGCAAATGTTGGATCATATTGTATTTCTCCCAGCAAACATTCACTCTCATGTAACTGACATTTCGAAAGTGCTTGTAACTAGGCCTACTTGAATAAAGAATATTTTGATTTGATTTGATTTGATTTGATTTGATTTTGTTATGAGTGTGTTTCGTAGGCTCACTATCACTGGTTTTAAATAAAAACACAATTGGTTTGTTATAATTGCTTGCTTTTTCTTACATCTTACTGTTTCCTCGCTGTAGTGAGGTAAAAGTTGTGTTTTGTACGGCTGCAAAATTATATGACTTCACGAGCCTTGAAAGCCTCGTTACGCTCAAGAATTTATATTTGAACCACTCGCTCCGCTCGTGGTTCAATTTTAGTTTCCTTCGCTTACTCGGCTTTCAGTTCTAGCACTCGCGCCAAATAACAACTTTGCATCCTTTCATAACAAATTACTATTTTCTTTGTATATAGTTTAATTGAACACCAAATCTTGTCTTTCACTCCCGACGACTAGCCGGGATACACAATGAACAATTAATAATCTTCCTATCGTCTTATCGCCAAATCATTTCGAAGGATATTTACTAAGACTTTTATTTTGTGTCTTTAAATAACATAAGAAGGTGCCCGCAACTTTGTTCTCGAAGAAGAAAAAGTCATAACCCCTCTTCTTGCTTCAGCGTAGTCGGGTAAAAAGTATCGTATAACCATCTGTGGAAACCCAGCTACCCGTGTACCACAAATTTTTGAAATCTGTTTAGCCGATTTGGCGTGATGAAGCCAAAACGACACATAAAAACATACAAAAAATCCAAAAAAGATTTTTTCGATTCAGTGACCTCCAAATTATCCGTTACAATATATTTTTTTAAAATTTCTTCCATGTAGGTACAGACATTTTATTTCACAACTTTAAAACAGTATAGATAGGTACCTACAAGAATATCTATACTATTATTAAGTTGTAAAAATGAAATGTCTGTATATTGAAGATATTTAAAAAAAATGATTGTTATGGACTATTTGGAGATATGGATTCACTAAAATGAAAAATATATTTTTTTGGATTTTATGTAATATGTTTGTATGTGTCGTTGTGGCTTCATCGCGCAAAATCAGCTAAACGGATTTCAACTATTTTTGATACACGGGTAGCTGGGTATGTCCAGATGGTTATAGGATACTTTTTGCCCGACTACGCTGAACAAAACAAGACGGGTTATGACTTATTCTCCTCCGCGAACGAAGTCTGGGCATCTTCTAGTAGATAATCACATAATATATAAATAAATGATATAACTTAAATACATAAATGACATCTACGACCAAGGAACAAACATTCGTGCTCGTCACACAGCACTTGCCCAGCCCGGGATTTGAACCCGGCACCGCCACCGTTGAGCAATCAGCTAAGCCGAACGTTTCGTTCTTGCAGTTTCGTGCTGCAAAATACACACCGTGACCGTTAATAACCCGAAAGATTTAAGCTAACGATACTAGAGCCTAATTAGAGTATATAAAGTTATGTAACATATAGTCCAAAAATTCATAATTAAGGAGATATTAATTATTTACAACAAATCAAAAGTTAAAAAAATCTCCAGTGTAACACACCTTAAGGGCGTGAGCATGACGTAGCCACCTACTTCTTTTACACGTAGATGCACTAACTGTATGGTAGTTAGCCAGTTTCATAAAGAAGTTTGGTATCTATCTACAAAAAGTTTTTACTACCGAAAATATTTTCATCACGAGATAAAAGGATATAACATGCAACTAAAATACAGTGTATAATTCCGAATAATTATAATATCTTATCTTACACACTTCAATCTCAAGTAGCTTTTTTGTTATCACTGAGAATAGAGATAATTAGGTTTGTTCTGTTCTAAGTCGCGAGAGTGGTTCTTCTTATAACTGGCTAGTTTGAAATTGATTGTCACTAAAATGACACATTACAAATGATAACTAATTCTCACGCAAGATAAAATAACATTGAACATTTTATTGACTGTAATAAATAATATTCGCTATGCCGCATTATCCTTTGGCTCATTTAGAAGATATCCACTTTGTGTACGGATTTTGTGATGGGAACTCGCTCCAGGCAGTCGCCGAATACCGAAGACGGTACCCAAACCGTCGTATACCTCACCATTCGACTTTTGCGGATGTCCATCGACAGTTTCGCGAAAAAGGGCTTGGAAAAGTTCACAGAGAAAGGGCTATAAATCTAGATGAACAAGCAGAGAACAGAATAATGAACATCATAACAGAAGACTCAACTTTGTCATCAAGAGCTGTAGCAAGAATGGTCAATGTTAACTATAAGCTCGTATTAAGGCTATGGAAAAGGTACGGCCTGCATCCTTTTTACTACAGGAAAGTACACGGATTAATTAACAATGACGGGCTAGCTAGAGTTGCCTTTTGCCAAAGGATGAATCAGAAATTAGTGGAAGATCCTGGATTTCTAAATAAGATATTATGGACAGATAAATCGTTGTTCACGAGAGAGGGAGTTTTTAATTCCCATAATCAGCATATGTGGTTAGAAGAAAATCCCCATGCGAAAAGGAAAAATTCATACCAGCATAAATTTTCCGTAAACTTGTGGGCTGGCATTATTGGGAATAAAATAATAGGTCCCGTCATATTTCCAAATAGACTGAATTCTCACAACTATTTATTATTTCTAAATAATGAATTAAACGACCTGCTAGAAGATGTCGATTTGGAAACCCGACGAACTATGTGGTTCCAGCACGACGGATGCCCGGCCCACTTCGGCTTGGATGTTCGTAATTGGCTGAACCAACAATATCCCGAGAGATGGATCTGCCGTGGGAGCGAAGTTTTAGCATGCCCGGTCACCGGATTTAACTCCGCTAGATTTCTTTCTATGGGGAACTCTGAAAGATAAGGTTTACTCAACACCTGTGAACTCCAGAGAAGAGTTGTTAATAAGAATTCAAACGGTTTCAGAAGAAATCAAGAACACTTATGTTAACTTCAATCATGAAATCCGTTCAAGATTGAATATTTGTGCTGAAAACGGCGGTACACATTTTGAAAATCTAATTCATTAAATTACTCGTAATAAAAATGCGTAACTGTTTTATGTTTTTGTTTATTTTACTGTAGGTACAGGTTAGCATGACAACTGTTAATCGCTGTTACAACAAAGTCCCTTTCCTGTATGAGGTAATAGGTAAGTATGATGTAAAAAATAAGTAGTATGATTTCCTTCGAATATTATCATGCCTAACAATTTATGGTTGTGATTGTTAGTCAAAAAAAAGGTACCTAAGATACAAAGTTTCAATAATAATGAAAGAGCACTTTAATGTCTTAGCACCTTATAAAGTTTGGATACATAAGTATTTGTGGTATTTTGAGGTGCCAATAAATAAAAATAATTTCAACACAAACATCGTGCTAGACATAACTTGACACTTCTTGTCATTCATGGAATACAAGTCATGCCATTCGCCTTTCATCGTATGATTTCGGAGCGATTCGTGAAGTGTCATGCTCGCTCTCTGTTCTTCAACTTGAGATTCCCATCTAAAGGCTTGTTCACAAAGAAGCGGGCAATTAATAAGATTTAATTCGTACTGAAATAGTAATTTAATTAAGACACATAATTAGACCCATGTTGATATAACATTATTTACTCGTACAGTCGTCAAAAATATGTGGTTTAAATCTTTCGGGTTATTAACGGTCACGGTGTATAGCAGTGAAGTAATGACATACTAATGATAAAAAAAAACATGGAAAACACATAATAAAAACAAATTGAAAGCGATTTAACTAACAATATAATAACTATCAGTATGTGTCACTGTGTCAACTTAAACTGTCATTGTCCCTACTTTAAGTATGTGTCATTGTAGCTACATCATGTCAAAACTTCTGGCCTGATATTATAAAATATTGGTAGGTACAGGGATAGCTGAACATGCAAGGATGCAGAATACTTACTACCCAACTACGTTTAAATAAAAAGAGGATTATGTGTTTTTTCTCAAGTGCGAAAGAAGTTGTTATCCTTCTACTACTCGTATTTGTAATATAAATATGTGTATCATTCCATAGACGGCAGTTTCATCAAATAAACAAGTATATTGATCACACTACTTAAAGCTTAAAGATAAACTTTCATAGTAACATCATCGGCTCATATGACCTTTCTTAACAAGCTAGATAGCCTATAGAGTATAGAAAGTAGACAATAAGAGATTTGACTTTCACTGAGGGACCATTGTTGCCAAGTGATTGTTTTAGTTAAGTCAAAGAGCCAACTGTTACGAATACAGCACTAACTTTCTTAAACTGCATTAAACAGATTGAGCCTAAACAGGTGAAATAAAGAAGAAAACATTTACCCCACGAACACAGAGGCTGTAAAGCTTCTGTAACGTTGGAAACTCAAATGAAAATATGTATGACAATTTATTGCCGAAATGCACTTTGTTCGCGGAGAAGACAAAATCATAACCCCTCTTTTTTCTTCAGTGTAGTCGGGTAAAAAGTATCCTAAAACTATCTACCCGTGTACCCGGCTACCCGTGTACCAAAACTTGTTGAAATCCGTAAAGCCGATTTGGCGTGATGAAGCCACAAGCAACGAGACTAACAAACTAACAAAAAAACAAAAAAAATGTTTCGATTCAGTGACGTTTTACAAATAGTCATTCTCAATCAAAAAAACATGTCTTTAATGTACAGACATTTCATTTTTACAACCTTATACTAGGTATAGATAACTTAAAGTAAGAAAATGCTAAAACAGCTATAAAGTGCATAAGGGCCATTTTCTCTGAAGTTGTACACCACGATTTTGTGTTGGCCCATACTTTTAGTTTAATTTTTCGAAAAAAAAAGACTGTTTTTGCTGTCCCACCTCGATTGTTGATCGTAATTTTTAATGTTTTACAAAAAGTCGTAGTTACCATAAACAGACGACGGTTAATTGTTATAGACGAATTTACACAGAATGATATTCTTAAACCATTACTTATTTTATATTTATACACTGTATCAAATAAATAAAAAATGTTGGAGATGGAAATTGAATTTCGCGGAATTTTCCATTCCGAAACCGCTATTTTGGTCGTTATTGAACATTTTATTCTATTTATTATGTTCGCAATTTATTCCACGTGGCAAAACTAAGCTAAAACCTCACAGAACTGCCATTTGCTTTTAGCTAATCGAACTCAAAGTCCTATCGAATGAGCGCGTGCTGTAGCTGTAACATTTTGTGATTCCATCGTCCGAAACCAAATTTCTGGTAAGTACGTTATATATTCATTGAAAATATTAATTACTATTCGAACAAGGAATTGAAGAACCTCAGTTTTGATCTTTGAACTTGGTTTAAGTTAATTTAATAATATGTGACTGTTTTTGGGAAAAGGTCCCACTTTGTCAATGTGGAGTTATGAGTAGTTCCTAATACTACAGATCATACGCTATCTTTTGGTGAAAGATATATGTCTCTAGGTGCTATAGTTATTTTTATAAAATTCTTCTAATTTGCAAAAGTGAAAAAGCGACAATTGAGAAAACGTTGGTTAATGTTTGAGACGGCAAAAAATACACTTGTAGTTTGAAGTTATGGAGTGGTTAGTATCAAATGAATTGGCATACTTTAAGGATTTCAAATGAGTCAAAATCATGTATGTAATCTTAGTAGTATGTATGTTACGGAGGCTTGAACATAAAAAGAGAACGGAAATATGTCAATCCTGAATATGGGTTTATTTTCTATATGTATAACATGACACGCAGATTTATCATTAAAGTTGTATTTATAAATGTATTCTCATGCTAAAAAAGACAGAAATAATTCTATGGATCCCTTTAGTTAGTTATTATTTCAAAACGTTGAGAAAAACTGAATTGAAAAGTAGAGCATAAAAAAATACAAATGACAACTGTATTATAATATATAACATAAGATTACTTAAAAAACACACGTATCAAGCATAAAAAGTAATTAACATCAAATTCTAAGTACTTTTTTATGCATTATAAAGTTTAGTGATTTTTTATAGGTAGCGTCCCACTTTGTCGATTTACTAAACTTTAGTGGTTTGTTTAGTGAAAAGTATGTGTTTGGTATATTTATCCCATTTTATGTTTGAGATAAAGGTTTGTTATTGTTAATCTAATAGTCATTGATACTAATGTCGTTTGTTTGATCTTTTTTTACGGAATTTGAACGGAATTTATTTCAAACTCAAGTTTAGTGTCCCACTTTGACGGTTTGGTTTCGTTCGTATGGACATACGCTAAAAAATTACTACAAGTATAAAATCAGCTTTTAAAACATAGGTGTAATGTTTTTCGAGTTTATTTATATTAATGTTATTTTATATCTATCGGTTAATTATATATTTTTAAACAATACTGTTTTTTATTTAGCGGAATCATCGATAAAAAAGTCCATTATCGATGGTTACCCAACCCTACTATTCATTATTCGTATTTTTCTTTTCTCCTGCTCAAAAAGTACGTCATATTAGCTTGGTGAAGCGAGACTAAAATAGTACATTTAGCCCCTAGGGTTTAAAAGAAAGCCGTATAATCCCATACAAATTTCAATGACACTGAAAAAAAACTTGCGGTCAGCTACGTACTCATTACAAATAATTAAAAACAAACAAACCAACCTGATCACATTGGCCAAACTTTCTGATAGAATTGCTCAAACTGTACTTTAAGTTTTTCATGAAATATAAAATTTTAACGTTGTCTTTTTTATTTTCTCGCAGTCGAAGTGAAAAGCAGAGTGTTTAACACGTGACTAAAAGCCATTACATGACATTCAGATATATTTGTCCTCGCTCACTTCGTGAGCTCGTCAACCGTCAACACAATGGCTTATTTTAGCCCCTTGTCAAACAATCTTCTACTTTTAATCGTATTTTTTATGCTGTACTTTTCAATCCATTTTTTATTAATTTTTTGACATAATAACTAACTAAAGGAATCCATAGAATTATTTCTATGTTTTTTAGCATGAGAATATATTTATAAATACAACTTTAATGATGAATTTGCGGGTCGTATTATAAATATAGAAAATAAACCCATATTCAGGATTAACATATTTTCGATCTGTTTTTATGTTCAAGCCTCCGTAACATTCAAACTACTAAGGTTATATACATGGTTTTGACTAATTTGAAATCCATTTGATACTAACCACTTCATAACTTCATAGTACAAGTGTGTTTTTTGCGGTCCCAAACTTTAACCAACGTTTTCTCAATTGTCGCTTTTTCACCTTTGCATGTTTGAAGAATTAAAAAAAAAATTATAGCACTTAGAGACATAATTTTTTCACCGAAAGATAGCTTATGCTTTGTTATATAACAAACTACTCATAACTCCATATCGACAAAGTAGAAATGTTTCCCTATAACAGGCACAAATATGATATCGACGATTTTTTTCGGTATTCGACAAAGTGGGACGCTGGGCACTAAACTTTGAGGCCTTAAAAGGGTGCTTAAAATGGACATTTAAGGGTCGACATCAAAATTATAGGTTTATTACAGTATGTTCTATCAGTTTTCATTGAAAGTCGAATTTCGGTAGGTTTTGCCATATTGCACTAAACTGCCCGTAACTCCGAAACTAGAATCGACAAAGTGGGACGTTTTACTAAACTCCCTCACATATATTTTAAGTAAATTCCACTGAAGGTAGAGGTTTCGTTACTTCCGTTCCGAAACACGAGCGTTTGTTTCGTAATGGCGGAAACAAAAACTTACGGAACAGAAATATAAAGCAGCATTCAGAATAATAGCTTTAAACTTACATGTTAATTAGTTTAATAAAATGAGACTCTGTTTAGTAAAAGGTACAACTTTCGAGATTCTAATAAGTATCCGAGATATTGTCGATTTTGTAAAAGTGGTCGATATAAGGTGATTTTGTGGTCTTGTCAAAAATCAACAAATGAATACCCTAGAAAACATGTCGGTAAAATAATAACACTTCAAAATGTTTAATATTAGTAAATTCTAGATAAATCCTCAAACCTTAATACCTCGTGCAGGGATCGGAAATGAAATTAAATGAAACGGATTTATTTGCTTTGGAAAAACGTTTCTTTTGGCATAGCGGTTGTGGTCATTCACCGGCGAATAATAAGGATTTGTTTCCGCTTGCGGTTACCGGTTAAAGAACTGTTCAATTGAGATATCAGTTTATGCCAAATTCGTTCGTCATTCGTTTTTGTGAAACGCAATGAAAAGGTAGATTTTTTAAATATAACCGGTTAATTTCGCTACGTCATGACGGTATCATTACCTACTTTACTCGATTTCGTTTTGACCTTGCTGCTTGCTGAATGAATATTGTGTTGTGTCCATAGAAAGATTTGTTTGTGCCTATTTTAAATTATGGATTCGCAAGGATAAAAAGACCTTCCGGACAGTCGACTATTTTTCAGATTCTGAAGGACCCTGGGGGACCCTATTGAAACTCAGGATTGGATTATCATCACAATCATCATCGCCATCATATCATAATCACTATCACCATCATCACTATCATCATCATCATCACCATCATATCATCATCATCATCATATCATCATCACCATCATATCATTATCACCATCATATCATTATCATCATCAACATCATATCATCATCACCATCATATCATAATCATCATCACCATCATATCATCATAATATCGTCATCACCAGCATCATCATCACAATCACCACCATCATATCAACATCACTGTAATCATCACCATCATATCATCATCACCTTCATAACATAGTCACTATCACCATCATATCATCATCACCATCATATCATAATCATCATCGCCGTTGTGATTTAAGTTGTTAGATGTGTAATACCGCGTAAATTTATATTAGAAATTATTATAATAATTGTTGAAGGAACTAAAGAGCATCACAATCAGGTATAATTATTTGATAGGGATATTTGAATACACAGGTATTTCTTGCATTATGAACAAGCCATAGAATTTTATCGTGACTGTCCCACGCTAGAAATATTTTTGTATACTTAATAGTATGATTTCTTAAACATTAAGCAATTTTGTTATAGTTTTATACGAATCTAATATGTTTTGTTGATAAAAAAGTGTTGACTCCAATACATAAACCTGTAAAATAACATGATAGGGAAAAACTGAAAACCGTTTTAACCCAAGAGTAACGGAATGGAAATAAGTAAATATTTTTGCAAAAGATTGTCAGCGTATAAATATAATTAATGATGTCAATCAGTAAACTACGCTTTTAGAACTTGTAATAAATAAGTTAAACGATTGTAATCCTTTTGTTTAATTTCTTAACGTTGTAACAAGTTGGTCACGGAATGGAATGCTCGCTCTTATCCCCAGAAAAAACTTTTTTTTTAAATATTTATAATTATTAACCAATGAAACAACTTATGTTTCCAATAAATTCACAAATCAGAGTATCCAGAAAAAATATTTCGATTAAAGTACAAAGAGATTAATTTTCAACTAATTTTTTCGGGGTGTACAACTTTTGAGAAAATAACCCATACGTGCCATCTGCAGTGGTTAAATGCTCTAAAGGCGCGTACAGACCAGCTGTAATGCAACATGTAATGTATGTTATACGATTGCCTTGGCGGCCTGGAAGGTTGATGTTCGCGAAGAAACTAAATTTAATGTGAAATGTTACATTATAAATATAACTTAACTAACAGAGATGGGCATCTACATGAACACGATTCAAATAACATATGATGTATTCATTATTTTATTCGAATAATTCCACGATAAACATTTAAGGATTTTGGTTATTCCATTCGACTAAACAACAAAAATAACTCTCGGTTTAACTGCATATTGGTTCTAACACAGTAACTATTTAAATAATACAATTTAACGGATTATATCGCGTATATTATCTCATTTGAGTTTCCGACGTTGAAAAGCTTCCGAAACGTCGGGAACTCAAATAAGATAATATACGCGATATAATCCGTTAAATTGTTTTATTTAAATGAGTAATAATCGCGGAAACAGATGAAAAGATTACATTAAATATTGTGAAGGGGTAAGAGATAAGCCCAGGTAGTATAATAAACAAAGGATTATCGTAAAGAACGGATTAGTCGCATACAAAGTAAGTAACTTTTCTTAAACTTGCAATGAAATATTGATGTCATGTTCCTTATAATAGGCTGCCAAGTATGACGTTTCATGTGCAGCTAGGACAAGAGGTCGTAATTGGAATTTCATACAAATCATGCAGGCAAAGTCCTCTTTTAGGGTTCCGTAGCCAAAATGGCAAAAACGGAACCCTTATAGATTCGTCATGTCTGTCTGTCTGTCTGTCCGTCTGTCTGTCCGTCCGTATGTCACAGGCATTTTACTCAAAAACTATAAGATGTACATTGATGAAATTTGAAGCATAGATGTCGTGTGTGAACCGCTACTTAGTTTGATAGTTTAATAAAAAATATATTTATTTCTAGGGGGGGGCACTCCATACATAGAACAGAAGGTAAAAAAAAATCAGTAAATATCAATGTGTGGCACATCACTCGACAGTTCTTCTAAAAACACTTTGAGGTATCTAAAAAAAATATTTGACTCTTTCAGAGAGCCAGGGGTATCTGCGACGATCAACATCTGACAGCTGAGTTGCAGAATGTCAAACGTGCGCTTCGAGCCAACGAGCTCCAGATACCACGTTCCAAGCAGAAACCCAGTGTGAAGAAACCAACAGTCGAGCGTAAACCTGCCGTATTACCATATGTGAAAGGGGTCACAGACAAGATCGGAAACATCTTGAAGCGTGCTTCTATAAAAACATATTTCAAGCCGTTGAAGAAGGTGTCTCAATACCTTAGACCCGTGAAGAGTAGCACCCCTTTGCAGAGTGCAGGCATTTATAAGCTGGACTGCGAGTGTGGTCTTTCATATATTGGTCAAACGAAACGCAGTGTATCAACCCGGGTGAAGGAGCACATAGCAGATGTCAAGCACCGTCGGTGTAATAGGTCTGCAGTCTGTGAACATGTCATTGACAAACCAAACCACTCAATTAAGTTTGATAAACCTTCTATCCTTGCCAAAGAAAAAAGATATTTTCCCAGAATGCTACGCGAGGCTATTGAGATTAAAAAGCATCCTAATTTCAATAGAGAAGATGGATTGTCGCTACCACCAGCTTGGGATCCTGTAATACATCTCATCAAGGAACAAGCGAGACACAGGACTGCAAATCCTTGATTTCCGAACGGTGTAAAATATCGTATCTGTTTAAAAAGTAGTTTAATAGTCTCTGTTTTTTAAAATATATTATAATTAGTAATGAGGTAGCCTGGGCGATTTTCTTTGCAGCGTTTCTTTTCTCCACAGTACGCCTCATTTGTGAAATGCTGCTTGGTAAATTATTAAAATAAAATAATTAAGCCCTTCTGGCACATGTGTAACTGTCTTTACAGCTTAGGCCCAACTGGCGTGTATATAAACCTTTATTTGTTTGTTTTTCAAAAACGGGTAGTCTGCAGAAATTGTAATTTTGACATCTTTTCTCAGTCCACCCGTAACCATGGAAAGCTGGAAAGCTTCCGAAACGTCGGGAACTAAAATGAGATATAATATACGCGATATACTCCGTTAAATTGTTTTAATTCAATAAATATTTGATTTAGTCAATATTTTCCGAAAATTTCGCTCCGAAAGTAGCAAAAATTGTGTCTTATACGTACCTTGGCGGGAAATACGGTGTTGCCCGCCTCGGACCTATCCGGCCTCGCTTTGATCGGCCGTCTATATGTCTTCGGCCGGCAACCCCTTTCGTCCCAGCCTCTGTAGTAATGTACTATTATAGCCTAGGCCTAGAAAGAGATATTTGTAGGAGTGAGAAAACCGTACTTTCTTATCAGTTGTTTACTTCTGAGCGACTCTCACAATGCATAATTTATATTTGGCTGTTATTATTTCGTTGCAGTTCATTGCACATCACAGTTAGTACCTAATCGATTTAAACCTATCTCGTCGTTATATATTATTTAGAAAATGCGTCAATAAGGTGATGATGAGGAACATTTGCGTTTCCGCAGTAATATTAATAGCTCATTAAACATTACTTTCAATGAAACAAGTGATAATATAGAAAGTAGTCGCACTAAATCATCATTAGCAAAACTTGATATATTCAGAAATGACAAATTCTTGGCGATTTATTCAGAATATAAATTATTCCACTAATAATTTATTCCAATAAAAATAATCATTTGATAATTTTATTTGTCATTCACGGATAATTTGATAATTCTTATTCGTTATTAGTCATTCGGATACATTTTCCCCATTGCTGCTTAAAAGTTACACTACATACAGCTAGTCTGGACGCGTCTTAAGGTTGTTAATATTATCATAGCTATTTTTGTTTGTAAAGTATAAATCCGAACCCATTGGTTGAATAGGTTTTTGTTGTTCTTGGCACCACCGGCGAGTACAGCCACAAAAATATTTTTTCACCTCACAAATACAATAAAAATAACCAAAATATAGGCCATGAAACATTTAATTCTATTTCTAGCAAAACAGAATTCAATATGGAGCTTATATCTCCGGAGTGCACTATGACGTAACAGGACATGTCGGAACTCTGTCAAATCACTGTCTAATTAGTATTTAAAAATGCCTATATAATGCTTCTTGCTATATAATTCTTGGTCGTATTTAATTTTAATTTCACGTTTTCTAATAGTTTTTAAGTTAATTTGATAGTTTGTTAAGAAAAGCGATAAAAAATCATGCATGTACCCTATTTAGGTAACACACAGGTACAGTCAGCTGCAAAAATATATACACCATAATTCGTCCAAAACTACCTCGGCTAGACTCTACTACCCGTCAATAGACTTGAAAGTACATATTTTTTAACGAACTAACTATACCTATCTGATTTAAATATTATATTTAAGCTAGCCCAATATTTTTACCTTTTTTAGTACTTCTTAACATTGTGGTACCGTAAATCTGCCACAAGTAATCAATCAAAGTGGCAAAATATTTCACAATCATGAATAATTAGTGAAAATTCGCTACAAAATACCCGTAATCAGCAAAAGTTCAGTGAATTTGACAGTGTAGGCGGGGGTCAACACACTAGTGTAGACCCCCGTCTACACTAGTGCCTACCGTGGTGAATTTATGCGTGGTAGCCCTTCATTTCAATTAATTCTTAAGAAAAAGGACCAAATATTTTCATAGTTTGAGAGAAATACGCGCTTTGCCTCTCAGGTATTTGAAACTGTTATGTTCCACAACTACCATAGGCGTGGCTTCCATATACGCCGATACCCACCGGGTTGCCCAAGGAAAGGCTTATGAGCACCTTTTTCTTTTAATATGAGTCCCCAAAATGAATACGCTTCAGCTTCCCTTGTATTTTTCCTGACGCCACGCCTCTGACAACTACCTATGTATATACTTTCTGGCTCTTCTGGGGGTTAGGATAAAATGATTATGAAGCAAGCAGCTGCCTTACCTTCTAATTAGCTGACCTATAAAAGTAGTTGTCGCGTTCTAAAAGGTCATAAATTACAAAATATTCCTTGAATCTTACGACCTTACCAAGTACACACCGCATAAAAATACCACAAAGCCGCTGCGTAAAAATGAACGTTAAGTAAATGACTTAGCAACCTCCTCTGTGGCAGGATTTTTAATCGAGTTTTGAAAAGTTGACTCAAAGACTCCTCAGAAGGACTCAAAGGAATGTCAAAGGATCATAATTTCCGCACTGGAAATAAGCGAGCATTTTACACTAAGGAATGAGGAGCTTTTAAAATGAAATAGTAATTAAAGTCGCAGTCATTTCAGAAAGTAACTTAATCTTTATCGTCCATATTATATTAAAATCACTGATCTATTAATATTCTTTTAGATAAAACTGTAGAATATTCTGCTAAAACAATTAAAGCTAATCCCTCTCTTATACCTTTTTCTATACTATGCTATTATAAATTTGTAGTAATAACGTGACCATACATTGAAAATAAAGTGACTAAAAATAAATCAAACCGCTTATTTATTTGAGGGCCGCGAATCCAAAATATCTTTGTATGTCTGTTTGTTAGATTAAAGTATTTTGTAGCTATATGACGTAAAGATGACTTAATAGATTTTGAATGGTTATAGGGCATTTTTACCTGACTAATAGCAAAGCAAAAAAAAAAGAAAACTGACTGACTGACTAATCGCAAAGCAAAAAAAAGAAAACTGACTGACTGACTAATAGCAAAGCAAAAAAAGAAGAGTGAATTTTTTTTCTCCTTTGCGAATAAAGTAGTTGAATATGAGTAGGAAAAACGTTAAAACAGACTGACGCACTACCACGGTAAACGATGATGCGGATTATTGACCATGTACCTGAAAAAGAAAAAAAAAATGTTAAAAGTGGGTGGTGCAATGTATAATTTGAAAGTTCGTAACCATGAACACATCATCCTATCAGCCTAAACACCTCCACTACTGGACTAAGGATCTCGACGACGAGCACTCGTGCGCCGCACTCTTCCAGCGGCAACTGTGGCTATGAAGGTCTTCCCATGCTGAATTCACTCCACCCACTGCCACTTCAATCTCTCAAATCTGAGATAAATCGACGATCTTGGTTCTTCTGCAGAACTCCTCATTTCTAATTCGATCACGCAAGAAAACTCTGAGGATATGCCAGAAATATACGCCCTTTGCTGGTGCACTTTTTCATATTGTATTGCCCGGTTTTTTTTTACACTTATTTGGACCAGAATCCTACCACTACAATGATGTGTTAATTATAAATAATAAATAAAAAGCTCAGGTGATGATGCAAAGTAACTTTAATATTTTACGTAAATGGGCCCACGACGTGAGTCTGGTTATAAACGCTAGTAAAACTAAGCTGTTGCATATACGAGTCCACTCGCCATATTTGAATAGTGCCATCCCATATTTTTTACATTTTGTTTAAATAAACAAATATTACACGAAAATTATAACTATGTCTGTAACTACCTATTTTTTTTATTTTAACAGATTTGAACAACCCGGTGCGTTGAGTTTGCACTTCATTTGTATGCAACGCTATAGATATCAGGTGCAAAGTAAACTCAACCGGAACTGGGTAGTAATGTCAGGCTAAGTGAAAGATGGTACGGAACCCTCGGTGCGCGAGTCCGTTTCGCACTTGGCTGGTCTTTTTTTGTAAAATAAATTAAATAAATATTTCGGGACAATTTACACAAATCGAAGTAGTCCCATGGTAAGCTGACTAAGACTTGTGTTATGAGTAGATACTAGACGTCGATATATTGAATAGAAAATATTTACCAAAATACATAGTAAACATCCAAGATTCAGGAACAAATATTTATACTCATCACACAAATATTTGCCTTTACTGAAGTTTTTTTAGAACCGACCCATGATGACAGACTAGGGATTGCAATAAGGTTCGGCGGATCCGGTAATCCGGCCGGATCCGGTACTTTTTGGCGGCCACCGGATCCGGTATCATTTTACTGGATCCGGACCGGATTCGGACCGGATCCGGTAGCCCCGCAGAGACGCCACAACAGACGTACACACGGACTACCCAATCCAAGAAAACTGACTCCAATTTGGTGAAAATTCTCCAGTTAGGATATAACTATCAAGAGTCTAAATGATCTAGGTCAAGTTAAGCTTTAAAGAACGATGTCTTTCTTATTTTTTGTTTGAGACGTAATTTTTTAAATGGTAAATTATGTTTCTTTGGCCGAATGAGAAAAAATATATTTTTCAATTAACGTTATTACAATTATAACAATAAGATAATTTTATAAACAAAGATCAGAAACAAATGAAAAAAAATCGACGATACTGGACTTGAACCAGTGCCTTGAGCCAGACCGGGGCAGCACGCTCTACTCTAGTCTACTAATAAGATACTTGTTATAATTGTAATAACGTTAACTGAAAAAAATATTTAAAGTGCAGTGTGATGTGATTACTGATTAGCTTTCTTTATGTATAATTAATATTACGGGTACTAAGGAAGTTATAGTATTTTATTTTTGTTTATACAGGGTGTCCCAAGAAGTAGTGATATACTGAAGCTGGGAGGTAGAGGACCTAGAGGGCTATCTAAATCACCCCCATGTATGTTCCGCGAGTTTTCGTATTTTTGTTGTTATGACTTTTTTTTTAATTTTTCACCTATCGCCGAGTACGATGAGATTTTTATTTATGGTGACGTGAATTATTGC
Organism: Hedya salicella; assembly: GCA_905404275.2. NCBI lineage: Eukaryota > Metazoa > Arthropoda > Insecta > Lepidoptera > Tortricidae > Hedya > Hedya salicella. Next base: position 84,364,211 of record FR990096.1, read on the forward strand.
GGTAGATGCTTGATTTTTTTGTAGGCTAAGCTGATAGATAGGCCAATTCAGTATGATAACATTTACTATCGTTAGATCTTTGAATGGAATAAAAAATAAATTAAATGCCAGGAATGATAAAATTACCCAATATGTTCACAACTTCAAGGGGCTTTAAAAAGATGAAATCACATTAAAAAAAATACCGTTTGGCTTTTAAAAACTTGCTCTATCTATCAGGTAGCTACCCTGAAAATTTCATTGTATTATTCATAAACTTCAATCAAAAAATTGAAATCTAAATGAGGTAAGTGCAAAATTTTAATTTACATGATGATACATACAAACAAAGTAAAACCAATTACAAGGTGTTTAATTACAAGAAATTTTCAAAATGGCCCCCCTATTGCTCAATGCCAGTGCGACATAGCCGAAAAAAGTTGTCTTTTAAACGTCTGAACGCACTTCTATTATTTTTAATGGTTTCTTCTGCTACTCTCAATTTCCAGGTTAACAAGTCCAAATTGCGGCATTCTCTTGAGTACTCGTAGACGAGGTCTTTGTAATATCCCCATACAAAAAAATCAATGGGGTTTAGGTCGGGGGACCGTGGATGCCAGGCTATAAGGCAGGCGTCACCCCGGCCGCAACGAACAATCAATCTTTTAGGATATCTTTGATTGAAATAGTTTCTTACGTCCAAGGCAAAATGGCATGGTGCACCATCACACTGCAGTACTATGCTTCTGCGTGTCTCCAAGTCCACATCTTCTAACAGCAGGGGCAGATCGACGCGTAGAAAATTTTAAAAGTGATTGCCGCCTAAGCGGTCTGGCAGCTGAAAGGGCCCGATTAGCTGAAGTATGCCAGACCAAAGGTTAACACTAAAGTGTTCTTGGAATGTCGATTCCCTTTTTAAATTTGGATTTTCAATTGCCCATGAGTGAGAATTGTGCATATTAAAAATCCCATTGCGTCTTAAGTGGGATTCATCCGTCCACAAGATTTGGTTAACAAAGCTTTCGTTTTCAGCTTGTCTCCTCAGCATTTCCTGACAGAATTCAATTCGCCGATTGTAATCTTCCGGTTTCAACTGTTGCACTTTTCTAATGTGAAACGGATGATATCCTACGCTCTGTAGTGTACGGTGTACCTGAGATTTAGAAAGTCCGGTATGACGTTCCATAACTCTCACACTGGTCGACGGGTCTCTTTCTACTACTTCAACCACTACATCTACTACATCAGGATCCGGCATAGTGGCCATACAGCCTGATCAGGTACCCGGTATGTAACCTTCCAAATACGCATTATGTACTCTTAAGATCATGCGATAGTCAGGAAACGATTCAGGTTGAGGCCCGCCTCTTCGTTCCACATGTTCCCGGTACAGCCTTGAAGCTTCCGCCGCATTCCCCCTAGCATAACCGTAATAATAATGCATTTCTGCGTCGTCACGTGAAGTAAACATGATCACTTACACGCAAACTCAAGTCCAGTTAAATAATGCCAAGTCGTCGATTCCAGGTAATAACACTAATCCAAATCGTAATGCAAGTCAAAGTTGACTGATTAGAGAAACGAACAATTAGCAGTATTAAAACACAATTTTTAAATTATTGAAAAGTACCAACGATGACCAAACAACGTGAAAACTTTCTCATGCGTCAACCGTCTTTTGTTTTTAGTTGTTTTTCTATTGATGGCCAGTGCGTGATTTAGAACGAAATTTATTTAGAAAGTTAATTAATTTTGCACTTGCCACATTTAGATTTCAATTTTTTGATTGAAGTTTTATGAATAATAAAATGAAATTTTCAGGGTAGCTACCTGATAGATAGAGCAAGTTTTTAAAAGCCAAACGGTAATTTTATTTAATGTGATTTTATCTTTTAAAAGCCCCTTGAAGTTGTGAACATATTGGGTAATTTTATCATTCTTGGCATTTAATTATTTTTTTTATTCCATTCAAAGATCTAACGATACTAAATGTTACCATACTGAATTGGCCTATCTGTCAGCTTAGCACACAAAACAAATCAAGCATCTACCGCAATAATTCACGTCACCATAAATAAAAATCTCATCGTACTCGGCGATAGGTGAAGAATTAAAAAAAAAGTCATAACTCCGAAAATACGAAAAATCGCGGAACATACATGGGGGTGATTTAGACAGCCCTCTAGGTCCTCTACGTCCCAGCTTCAGTATATCACTACTTCTTGGGACACCCTGTATATAATATACCTCTTAAAGTATTAATATACTTAATAAAATATTACAAAGTACAGAAGAAAAGTGGCGTCAAAGTTAGAAGAACGAACATGAATCATGATCCAATACTTACACCAAATTAGTGGTAAATTCTTAGATTTGGCAATTAAAACAATAAAAAGTTCCTTTAATTTGTGTTTTTAGACAAGGTTACCATGTGTTCATGTGTAAGTAGGTTAATAATGTTATAAAGTTAAGGCTAAATATTATTGAAGCAGATGCGTAAGTTTTCATATAACTGTGAAATAAGTGGCTGGTGAGACTGATTTTTGACTTAATAAGGGTTATTTTTAGAGCTAAACCATTGTTTCATTAGTTAATTTGCAATAACAGCTCCGCATGTCTACTTTACGGCCAATAAACTGGACAAAAAGCATAATATTGGATAGACGCAATAATAAAACTTCAATCTGCCCGGATCCGGCCGGATTGAGAATTGGACCGGATTGCAATCCCTATGACAGACACAATAAGTTTCTGAAACAAAACCAAAACGCATAAAAAATTGATGACATTATAACTGCTTCCCGCCAGGGAATATTTGCCGCTTAAAATGATTGTTTCACTTAAAGTACGTAAAATATAGTAACATTTTTTTTTTCGTAGACTGGCCTCCACCTAAAACAGCAACGCCACTGAAATTTTGACAAATAAAATAACACACAGCCTTAAAGAGCTGACACTACGATCATTGTTCGTATTCTTTCATAGACGTGCAGATGCAATAAGAAAGGAATTTCCTGAAATTTGAATTGTATGAGGACAGAGTCCCGTGTAAATGCTGGTATAAAAATAAAATACGAGTAAATCTTCATAAAACACTACCTATCTTTACTTAGAGGCAAGTATTCTCCACCTTCACAAAAGTGCCATCCAATCTTAAGCCCCGACAATACAGTTCATACTTAATTTACAGATCGATCTTATTCACACAAGAGTAAGATCCGATTTGGCTCAACACGCTCAATAAAGTTTCAATCCCGAAAACTTTATTTGAACGACTTCTCGTTGTGATTTGAGCTCCTTACTTCGACAAAGTTATCATTGCGCGCGGCAAAATCAGGGCCTACCGCATCACAAACGAAATATCACAAATTTGTTCAGTGGTGGCGCCTACGGCGATTGAAAATATAGAATTGTATAAATAAAACGTCGCATGAAAACAAATTTATATAGGCGCGCGGAAAAAGGTGGAACTACAATTTAACGTATAGAGTTTATTAGTTAAGTTAAAGAGTGGCGCGGTCACGAATCGAATAAATAAGTTTGTGACGCTTCAATCGATTTGTATGCATGGTTAGTTTCGTATTTCATGGAACATTGATTTTACGAGCCAAGTTTTAGCTTAACACAAGGTAACATAACCATGAAAGTCTTGCTTTGGCCTTCGTGTTTTTGGATTAGCTGAAAATAAGGTTTAACTACAGTAAACTTGTTATGATCCGAATTTTTGCGGAATAATGTGGACCTTTAGCCTTCGTTCTTTCTATTACTTACTTAACTACTTTGCTTGAATGGGTAATGGATGAAAATATTCAAAAAAAATTGTTTATAGGTAAATAAGCCTCCTTATGATCAGAAAAAAATTACAGATTTTTCTGTGGCTTAGAAAAAATAAAAAGATGAAAAGGTAATAACAGTACATTTACAGCCATTTCAATCGAAAATATCAATGCAGCTCACGCCGTACCGTATAAGGCAGGTATATAGGCCCACCAACACCTTTTCATCTTTTTATTTTTTTCTAAGCCACAGAAAAATCTGAGAGGCTTATTCGTACCTATAAACAAAATTTCATCATTTTTGAAAATTTTCATCCATTCCCCATTCGTGTATCAACAGAAACAGTTGAGGAATAAATGTCCGACTTTTGGTCTAACTATAATTTAAGTACACACAGTAAGAATAAAGATCGAAATATCATTTAATTTTCGTGGGACATGTGTTTCTTTTTTATTCAATTAAAGTCTTATTACCAAATAAGGATTTTATTATTAAATCTATAGTATTTATAATAGATTATTCAAACGTCCAACGCTTTTTCTAGATCATCTTTTTGTTAAAAAATAAAATGTTTTTAATGTAGGTAAACTGGTGCTTGGGCATAGTAAGGGAATGAGTAATGACTTTAGCGGTATTAAAAATATTGTACATAGATTGTTTCTTTTGTAGTAGAGGGAGTGACATGTACCAGTATTTTGGTTGGCATTAAAGTTTCTTTATAATGAAATTATTTCTATTTTAAATTGGAAATGTATGTCGTTTAATCTTCGGGAGGTAAACCTGAAACACACTATTAAGATGTTTCTTGTATTTTTTAAGGCGATATAAAATATTTTGAATTTTGAACAATAGATCCAGAACGTAACGCAAAATTTATATTCAATATTTTTTATATACACATATGATTCAGAAGTAATAGTTGTTGGAAAAGCTATAGTTTTTTGTAGAAACGTAGAGGACAACAATGTCGAGATTTCGTGAGAACTACCCTATTACATATATAAAAGCACGACCCAATAATTTTAAAAGATGACTGTTTTAAGAACCTGTAGATCTGTTTTTGCAATTAATAATCATCTCTGGAGTACAAAATGTTTACTCAAGCATATCTGGTCTTTTTACTTGGCTTCACCTAGACTAAGACCAAAACCTCCCGAACCCACCTAAGATGCCTGTGTAACCTATTAAAAAGCGGTTGATTAAGGCTTCCAATCCCAGGTTTTTTTGATATGGGTAATCCTGGGATTAAGGATAGGCAATAACGTAAAATTAAGGTATACATCTACACTATTATTAAGTACCTAGTAAATATGTAAATTCTGGGTATCTACATATTTATATACTTGTAACTAATATAACTTAATGGATTCGAAACTCAGTTTAACATTTAATAGGCCTTCCCCAGTTTAAGACCAGTCCGAGGCATATTCTATTGTGACACATTTTACAATTTAAAGAAATTTGAAATAGGCAATTTAAAAGTTCTGGAATCATAAATTATTATATGAGTCATCTAGCACATGTGTTACTGTTTTTACACATTAGGCCTTGTAGCTTTATTTGTAATTTAGAATTTGAAATGGGTAGCAGCTAGTTAATAATCCGTTTAAATTGTTTTTTGGGACGTTACCTAAGTTTGAATCGTGTATGTGTAGTTACATTGACATTGCGTCGCGTTACAAATTTCCACAATGAGTGATTAGTATAGTTGCTTTTACAATAAAAAATAAAAGTAGAATAAAGTTAAATATTAGAAGGTGTGGTACGGGACCGTTCGTTAGCGAGTACGACTCGGACTTGACAGTGTTTTTTGCAAGCGCTTGCATGTTTATACAATAGGCATCTACTTCAGTCTCGAACTTCAACTTTTTCGTTTCCTTATTATGTTAACTTATTATCGACGTATCTACCCATAAACTCCGCTTCGAAACTTAACCTCTAGTGGATAAACTTAAAGTGAAATTTAGAAGAGGTTACAGAGGATATAAGACTTTTTGGAATATGATTATGCGCATGCTCTCTTTTCGCATATTGCGCAACAGACCGGTTGAGATGCAGATGGCGCACATAGGCGCAAAACGTCTTAAGCATTTTGGGTCACTATTAACCACTACCTACTATATATAAATTAACTTTTTAACAAAAAATTAAGCCAACTCCAAAAGAAAATAAAAAGTAAAAAATAACTGCTAAATTCAGTTTCTTAAATTTACTTCCAAATAACCGTTTGTCTACTCCATCTATGCATGATATACAATTTAAGTTATTTTAACGTCTTTGCCATATAAAGAACGTGTAGAAAATATTGTAAATTGTCAATTTTAGTAAGTTGTGACATGATGGCACTGACTCCGAAATAACGTTACCTAATTAATTGTATTCGCTGGGTGCGACGTACTAGGTGAGGGTAATATAATCGATCGTAGCGCTCATAGTGGCCAAAAGTAAAACTAATCTTGGCGCTCTTATCTCTCATATCTCAAAGTAAGCTGTTTCATAATCAAAATATGCTTTATTCAAGTAGGCCTAGGTACAAGCACTTTCGAATTGTCAGTTACATTGAGAGAAGTCTTTGCTGGGAGACATACAATATGATCCAACATTTGTTGCAAGGATTAGGGAAAACCCAGAAAAACCTAATCAGATCATTTAACTTAAGTACCTATAATACTATTAATAAAATCATCATTTTAAAAATTAAAATAATTAATAAGATAAATCCCAAAATAGAAAAAAAATCTAGAATGTGTCTAGAATAAAATTCTAAAAGTCAGAGTATATAAAAGAATTAATGTGCGTGTACCAATTAACTATTATATATTACATAAAATAAACTAACTTAACTAACCTATGGCGTCTCCCAGGTCGCTGCACTGTGGTAGCGTACCCATAATGCCGGGTACACATGCTGATCCTTTTGCCGAGGAATAAGGCGGCTCTCATGATCTGCTGTACTTTCGACTATTTTTTTTTTATTTGTCCAAAAAGATTATGGTCAGGTGGTGAAAATTTAGTGGTGAGATGGTCCAGAGGGCAATTAACTATTATATGGAGGCATATTGTCTTAATTATACTTAAAACTTTTACAATTGTGTTATAACTAATTTATAATTGGTACACGCTGAGGAGATGTACAGCTTCTCCAGATCAATGTTAAATAAATAAAAAAAATTTAGAGATGTATAAGGTTTCTTAGGGGTCAAAGTGAATAATACATTAAAAATCATAATTATTAAGTCTAAATTTCTTAGAGATGTATTGGTTAGAGATGTATTGGTTAGAGATGTATTGGTTAGAGATGTATTGGTTAGAGATGTATTGGTTAGAGATGTATTGGTCTCTAGGCGTCATAACCAAAACATAACATGTTTAGACTTGGTTAACTTATTTGAATAAACCCGGGCCATAAAATAATACTCATTTCGATCTGAAAACGATATTTAAGTATCACTAGCGATACAGGAACAATTATATATGTTTATTATTATTGAATGAAACCATTAAAGTAGCTTTAGCTTCTTGTTTTACATTAACACTACAACTAAAAATTAAGTAAACAAACATATTCAAAATAAAACACACTTTTTGAATCAATTTTACCTACCCCATTTGATTTGAATGACGAAAATTGATTTCACAACCCTTTCTCCGCCCAAATTAAGGTATTACAGTAATTTTTGGAAAAAAAATAATAGATAATTTTGGAGTATCAAAATATTTCGTCACAACGCCGAGAATAAATATCAAAACGTCAGAGCCAACAAAGCTGTGGACGTCGAATAGACAAACGGTTACTTGTAAGTAAATTGAAGAAACTGAGTTATGCAGTTATTTTTTTTCTTTTTACTTTTTAAGGAGTCGGTTTTATTTTTTATTGAAAAGTTAACTTATTTTATACTTTTCAGTAAGTCGTTATTTTACAGTGTATCTGGTGACGATTCGAACAAGCCCAAACACGGCCAGGATACATTATTTTATTACAGAGATCCGGTGCCTAATACGTTCCGGCTCCATCGTCAAATCAATTTGATAGTACCAGTCTCATTCAGGACCGTTTCAATTTGCGACTATGAAGAAGCTTAGCTATTTTAATCGAGATCTATCTCGTTGCCAACCGTAAATCACTTATCGTTGAGAGTTCCAGTGACCTATTGTGGTCTTCTTCATCAGTCCCACTTCACCAATGTCCACTTCCTGAATGCAAATGCTTATTATGTTTCTTATAACACCAAAATCGCCATATGTATACCTACAATATTTGAGGAGTTCCTTCAACTCAGATCGTCAGATCTTCACTAAAATGAAATGGGACCAATATGGAGGCATCTTGTTTCAAACAAAAAAAAACCTAAATCGGTTTATAAATGATGGAGTTCTGAGGTAACAAACATACAAAAAAATATATACCTATCCGACATGAAAAAAATATATATAACCGACTTGATAACCACGTCTTATTTGGGAATCGATTGAATATCTGCATTAGAAGCATATTGTCGTATCTTAAAATATGTGAGTTTTCAGTAGAGCATAAAAAGCTGGCCAATTGCGAGACTGACACTCGCATCGAGTGTTCCGTACAAAGTATTACTTAACCTAAGGCCGGTAAAACTAAGTTGGCACATGGTATCTAAAGCGTCACATATAAATGAGCTGCAAACTTAACGCCACCGATACTATACTTGAAATAATATGCTTGGGTTTATAACTAGTCCAAATTGATTGCATATAATTAGTTCCTGAGATACCGTGCTGTAACAGTCAGACCGACAGAGTCGCACCATAAGGGCTCCTTTTTTACTTGAGCTATGGGTTGAAAACGTTAAAAGAAATTTTAAATAAAAAAGGAACCGACTTCAAAATAAACTAAAAGGCCATAAATAATCTTTTATGTACGGTACGGATCACATTTGAATCACCTTTTGAAGTCGGTGCCACACCGTTCATTTATTATAATAAACAAATAATGTAATAATAAAATAAATAAATAAAAAAATACTATTAAGAACCGCGGCGGCGAGCCTTTAGTTATTATCTACCTACATATATATTTAGTCATAGTAATTCCTATTTTTGTTGAACAAAGAACTTTATTTACTTCTGGTTTAGCACCGACTCCAAAAGGTGATTCAAATGTGATCCGTACCGTACATAAAAGATTATTTATAGCTTTTTAGTTTATTTTGAAGTCGGTTCTTTTTTTATTATTTTTTGCTTTTTAGTGATGGATTTTAGTAGTGATATAAAGTATTTTTTAGAGCCCAGAATGGGAGGTTTGAGGAGGCACTTTGCACGCATCTTGAGTCTTTGGAAGTAAGAAATGTAAAAGTTGGTTAGTTCATTGTACCTTCCATCATCAGCTCAGCATGACATGATGACAACCAGAGGAAAACAACTGATAACTTTAGAAAAACATATACAAAACATTGTTAGTGCCTAGAATATTTGAGGGTTTCTCTCGATTTCCCTGGTATTCCATCATCTAATCCTGACTTGGTGATAAGGAGACTACTCCAGGGATACACTTTAAAGAATATGACTAACAGTCATAACGTTATAAGGAGGGTAAGGGTAAGGGTATTAAGGAGTTGTACCTTCCGTCATCAGCTCAGCATGATGAGATGATGACTGCCATATGCAAATACTTAAATAGCTTAAGAAAATATATGAAAAACGTTATAAGTACCTATAAAATTTGAGGATTGCCCTCGATTTCCCTTGGATCCCATTATCAGATCCCAACTTGGTGGCAATGGGACCACCTCGGGAGTAAAACTTCTTCAAATAAAAAAAGAATTTTTAAAATCGGTCCACAATTGGCGGAGTAATCGGTGAACGAACATACATAAATAAAAAATACAAACTATCGTCTCCTTTTTTGAAAGTCGGTTAAAAAGAAGAAACTGATTGACTGAAATATCAACGCTCAGCCCAAACCTCTGGTTCTAGGAATTTTAAATTTGGCACGGAGGTTCCTTATAAGGTCAAGGGTTTGTCTTACATGAGTAACTGACTCAATATTCTAACACTTAGCATACAAGCTTTAATAATATAATTAAAAAAACAAATCCCGACTGCTTAAAAAAACTAAAAAGAAAAAAACAAGTCCAGTACCTACCCTTGTTAAGTTATAATGGAAATGTTTCATGATTCATGATCGATACTCACATAAAACAAACACTCACATATAACAAGGGTAGGTACTGGACTTGTTTTATTCTTTTTAGTTTTCTTAAGCAGTCGGGATTTTTGTTTTTTAAATTATTATTTTTATTTAATATTTTTTAGTTAAAATTATAAGTCGGTAAATTTCGCAATCTTTATCGTGATGGTTATTGAGAAGCTTGCACAGATTTATTACAATTAAATGAAAATTTAGTAGAACTGGTTGCAAACCAACTTTAAATCGTTATAGTTCCTAACTGGTCATTCAAAAATTAATATGATAAAAGAAACCTAATAATGATTTTCAAATCCCTATTCAATGATATCCCACTCGTCATATTACGTCGATTTTCATTTTTTTTCTTTTTCACAATATGGCATCTCATTATCGCGATTTTGAGTTTTGATCATTTTCATGTCTTTAGTGACATTTGCCCAATTAAGACGAATCGATTGACGAAAAAATCATCAAAATCGGTCCACGGGTTTGGTCTGTAGAGTGCCAGATAGGAACAAACATACATACATACATAGACTGATAAACACATTACCCTCCTTTGCGTCGCGCAGTCAGGTAAAAATTAGCTAAGTAATATTTAATAAATTTCGAACGCGACGATTTTTCAAAATTCGCTCCTTAAACGGGTGAAATTGGGGTCCAGTTTGTATGGGGAAACTTGCAATGAGGACATTACGCGTAGTACGCGGGCGAAGCCGCGGGCAAAAGCTAGTACTATTATAAAGTTGTAAAAAAGAGGGCTATGACTTTTTTCTCTTACACGAACGACATTGCGGGCACTTTCTACTAATAGTCTGAAATAGAAGTTACCGTTAAATAGGTATCTACTCGTAATTAGTGTTACAGTTAAATGCAATTTCTGAAAATAGGCAGAATACATACATGAATACTTATTTTTAAACTTTTGGCGATTTTAAAATGACCAAAAACTAAAAATAAGGTGAACCGAAAGACTTCTGTAGGTTTCGCGTAAAAGTCGTATTACTTATTAAAAACCGGCCAAGTGCGAGTGGGACTCGTGCGAGGGTTCCGCACAAATTTTCACATACCCTAACTTTATTACCCGGTTCCGGTGGAATTAAGTTTGCACCTTATATAAACTTAACGCAACCGGGTTAATAGAAAAGAAAATAATAGGTAGGTAGTATTAGAGACATGTTTATAATTTTCGTGTAATGGGGGAGAATGATGTTTTTTCACATTTCCCTTAGTAAAACAAAATCTAATCACAATAAAAAAAATGTTCTAAACTGTGCAGGTCAAGCCCTCTCATATCATACCCCACTTGATCCAGTAGCTAGACTTCATAGTTTTGCTGCGCAAAAATAATTTGGTTATGATACCTACGGCTTGCCATCTACATTTTTTTAATGCTCAAAAGGTACCATGGTACGCAAAACTAATTTGGTAATGATACCTACGGCTTGCCATCTACATTGGTTTAATGCTTAAAGGTACGATGGTACCTACGCAAAAATAATCTAGTAATGATACCTACGGCTGGTCATCTACATTGGTTTAATACTCAAAGGTATCATGGTACCTACGCAAAAATAATCTGGTAATGATACCTACGGCTGGTCATCTACATTGGTTTAATGCTCAAAGGTACCATGGTACGCCAAACTAATTTGGTAATGATACCTACGGCTTGCCATCTACATTGGTTTAATCCTTAAAGGTACGATGGTACCTCCGCAAAAATAATCTAGTAATGACGGCTGGTCATCTACATTGGTTTAATGCTCAAAGGTACCATGGAACGCAAAAATGATTTGGTAATGATAGCTACGTCTTGCCATCTACATTGTTTTAATGCTCAAAGGTATCATGGTACCTACGCAAAAATAATCTGGTAATGATACCTACGGCTGGTCATCTACATTGGTTTAATGCTCAAAGGTATCATGGTACCTACGCAAAAATAATCTGGTAATGATACCTACGGCTGGTCATCTACATTGGTTTAATGCTCAAAGGTACCATGGTACGCCAAACTAATTTGGTAATGATACCTACGGCTTGCCATCTACATTGGTTTAATCCTTAAAGGTACGATGGTACCTACGCAAAAATAATCTAGTAATGACGGCTGGTCATCTACATTGGTTTAATGCTCAAAGGTACCATGGAACGCAAAAATGATTTGGTAATGATAGCTACGTCTTGCCATCTACATTGGTTTAATGCTCAAAGGTATCATGGTACCTACGCAAAAATAATCGGGTAATGATACCTACGGCTGGTCATCTACATTGGTTTAATGCTCAAAGGTACCATGGTACGCAAAAATAATTTGGTAATGATACCTACGGCTTGCCATCTACATTGGTTTAATGCTCAAAGGTATCATGGTACCTACGCAAAAATAATCTGGTAATGATACCTACGGCTGGTCATCTACATTGGTTTAATGCTCAAAGGTACCATGGTACGCAAAACTAATTTGGTAATGAAACCTACGGCTTGCCGTCTACATTGGTTTAATGCTGAAAGGTACCATGGTACGCAAAAAATATTTGGTAATGATACCTACGGCTTGCCATCTACATTGGTTTAATGTTACGTTACCGTACCGTAAACCGCAAAGGTACGGTACCGTATTATGGCACCTACGCAAAAATAATTTGGTAATGATACCTACGGCTTGCCAGATTAAGATTCCGTTATTTAATCTTTCCCCACATTTCCTCAATACGCCCGCCCGCGGGCCTTCAAAGAAAAGGTTACGAAATATTTGATAACCGGTTTAGCTCAGCGGTAGCGACGCTGCCTGTGATGCTTCCGGTCGTGGGTTCAAATCCCGGTAAGGGCAAATATGTGTAATTAGTGAAAAAAAATTGTTTCTGAGTCTTATGTTTGCTATGTATATAAGTAACTAGAGGGCGCCCGCTTCGTTCGCGGAGGAGAAAAGGTCATAACCCCTCTTTTTTCTTTAGCATAGTCGGGTAAAAATTTACCTATAACCATCTAGAGATACTCAGCTACCCGCTTACCAAAAATAGTTGAAATTCGTTTAGCCGATTTAGCGTTATGAAGCCACAACGACACATACAAACATTCTATTTGTACCACTTTGTAATCCCTTTATTTGTTTATGCCTCTATTTTGTAATCTGTATGCCAAAAAAAAAATGAAAAAAAATATATAATCATAAAGGTTAATAAATAGTTTCAGCGAAATTTTTTTTCAACATTATCGGACATTCCGTTTTTTTTTTATTCCCAAAAACTGCGCTTGTCAGCAAAAGGACGTAAGTGCCGGGGAGATAAGCTCTTTTGTCCGTTTTTTTTTCATATCGGATTTTTGTCATCTGTAGTGCGTTTTGTACAAACGGATGCGGACTGAGTATGGTCCGACATGCTCTTGGCCGGTTTTGGGGTCTCAAACGGCCGCTCCACTCGCTCTCTGCCTCTAGAGTCAGCGCTGAAAATACCGCTCTTTTTCCGCTTAAAAATTTGGTTATAATAGGGTTCCCTCTATTTGACATAACTTTGACTGTCCGAAACACTTTTAGTATAACAAAAAGGTTTGGCATATTCGGTTTTCGACGAATGGTACCTGATGTGAATGACTCATTATTTGGTGTAATTTCTAACATTCCAAAAATGTAGTTTGGTCCGAAATTATATTCGAATATGCCAAGACCTGTTATTATAATTATAATACCGATATTATTTGTGTTCGGCATATTATCAATTGTTCGTAAGTTATTTGGCATGCATACATGCTTAGCATAATTATTTTTATGCATAAATCACAGAAGGGCGATGAGCCCGCATTAAATAATCTTCCAAACAAACATCCTTTGGTCTGGTTAGGTTCGTTAGTTACTTTGCATCCTTCAGAGCAGTAATAGAAGCCCCGCGAGTTATGGTCAAAAATGCTACCAGAGTAGTATGTTTAGTTAGGTTACAATTGTGACCTTAACAATAAGGAGCAGCTACCAGAAAAGTGGCTTAGGCTACAACTGCAACCATAACAAAAACAAACTGTTACCAGAAAAGTAGGTTAAGTTAGAAGTATGACCTTAACAAAACCTAACTGCTACCAGGAAAATCGGTTAGGTTGAAGTGACCACAAGTTAATAAAAATGTGAATAACAATATTTTATATTTAACATTTTAACATAAATTTTAATAGAAGCCGCAAAATTATTATATACGTTTATGTAAAAAAATAATTCCGTTAGTTAATGTTGTATGCGATAATACCGACGGTCCCTACGTACATAAAGTCAAGTCCAAAATTTAATTTTTTTTTAGTGTCTATATGGCTTTAATTAATTATTGCGCATCAAACAATATATATTTTATTTTTCTATGTGAAGATATACAGGAGATATGCAAACGTATAAGCGGATAACTTCACTAAAATTTAAGAATTTGTGTTGTACATGCGGTCATGTAGACATAACCGCCTCTACTGCGTTTTGAAATACGCGCGATTTCGTCGCGACCGAGAAGGGGCATTGAACACTGTTTACGGGTACCTACCAAGTTTGCGTGCATAACGTGTTTTTATATAGTTTTAAGGACTTTTTATAATTTGATTATAGGTGCGTTGATCAATATAACATAAGGAGTAATAGATCAAAGTAGTTGGTTGATATCGTTCACTCCAAAATTTCAACATTATGAGTTTGTGAAGCTCAAGATTTAATTGGTAACTTCGACGAAGCTCAGAATGCTAAGTGCGAGCTATTAAATATTATTTTTAAATACAGTAATATATAACTATTGATAGACTTTAATATAATTACTTTTCCTACCTTTATAATGTCTTGTCCACGTAAACACGGCCATATGATGCATAACCTCATGTACTGCGATACAGCGGTTTTCGTCTATTTCTATATTTTTTTATTTCAAACGTCATTTAACTTTACAATATGATTTTATACATGTTATACTGACATGATAGCGTTATAATGTGTACGTTAAATTGACTAATAATTTAATTAATGTGGATGCATTTATTTAAATACTGTTCTTACCTGGCAAATTAGGCTGCCCACGTAGACAAGAATATATCATACTTGACTTCATATACTTACATGACATGATCATCACAAAACGATGGTTTTTATTTTAAGTGTCCATGAATAAATTGTTGGATTTTTACAACAGTTTTAAAGTTTCTTCGTTTTAAAACAAAAACATAGACTTTACCTACAAAGTATATGAAGTTAAATCCGACATTACTGTTCCTACGTACATTTTTATAGTATATTTATTGTATTGTTACTATTTACGAAGGCAGACATGTAAAAAAATACGCATTATGGGCACATTGGTCCTAGTGAGTAGTGAAATTGACGACAAAATAAACGATTGCGTATTCAATATTTGTATTTGTTTTTGTATCGTATTGTATTTTGTTCCGAGTTTTAGACGTTGTCTACGAACATGTTTAAATACGACTTACTTATATCTCACGTATATATAACGAACACTTATACTCATGATACAAGCCAATTTGACATTCATTTGTGGTTAGGTATTTTTTTGTAAATTGTCCCTCATTATTATTTATTACTTGTTATTATTTCAGAAGATGAAGTGTGTACAAACGTGGGGGTATAACGTGATTTCCACAATGGGTGGTGCTAAATGGACAACAAATCTTACTGGTCGTGGCTTTGGCCGTGGCTGGCTACTACCCTCGGATTAAGTCTGGGGTCGCCTGCTGAGCAACAGCAATGCGCCTGAATGTAGTGTAACTGCCAATATGTGTCGCAACGACCGCGTCTGGTTCAGGAGGCTAGCGGGTTTCGATGCACGCCGCCCTGCTGGTAGTTGGGTACCCAAATAACGGGAAAGCCACCCTTGAAAGGCTACCCCGCCAACTAGCGTAAAGTCCCGGTATGACTGCTCCTTGCAGGTTGGCAACCGGACGGGAGGGCTAGGTGGCCATTTCAGGGGGGTTCAGGGGGATCTCCAGGCTTATCTTTTTATCTTTTAGTTACTCTCTTCTTTACGCACTGCCTATGCAATTATGCACGGTGAGATAAGTGTGCTTCCTTACAAAATTTTACTTTTTCGATGCTGGATTAAATGAAGCTACATGTTATATGAATGAAGTGGCAAGTTTCATGTTTTCTTTTATAAAAAAAAAAAACCGAATTGAAGCAGGTATAACTGCGCAGGCCAGAATCGTTATCTTATTGTTTTTTGGTGTACTTATATGTGAGAAAAACATTTATTATAGATGAGTGACATCCATTTTTAGAAATGGGACATACACAAAATGAGGCAGTCATTGTCCATGCTCTAATAGAACAAACAGCAAATAAGAGTTTAAATATTATTTGGATGAACCCTGCCGAATACTGAATTGCAACATTGACTTAAGAAAAACAAGACGACAACAGAAAAAAAGAGGAGAAATTTGTGTTGTTTTTTTTTTTAAAAGACACAATTTTGATTGCAAAAGCGAAATATAAGGATCTAACTAATCTTTCTATTTTATTGGTATTATCATATATTGTATAATATATGATAATACCAATAAAATATCATGACTTTTATAAAAGCATGGAAGTGTAGCAAATAATTAAGAAGATTTGATTGGTATTTTTTTATTCTACTGTGTTGATTTGTAACCTGAAAGTTTATTTCAGTGAATAAGATGCTGTTTTAAATCGGTCCTTCAAAATGGTTGAATCGTTTTTGTTTTAATAGTAAATAAAATATGCACTAAGGCGTCAGTCAAGATCCTGTGATTTAGTTATTTATAACAAAATCCGTTGGCTAATTCAAACAAATAAGCTTTAATTAAACTTATAACTCATATTTGTACAGTCAGCATCATAAGTATTTACGAATACACTTAAGTGTAGATATTAAGTTACTAAAACTGTATAGATGTTTTTGATGGTGACTGTGCCTATTATTAAATTTTGTGGTAATGTGATTGTTATTTCAACGAAAATGTAATTTAACTGTTCCTAGTTATTAGAGTAATAGATGAGTAAAATACTGATAATTACGATTGATTGAAAGTATTGATTACTGCTACAAAAAAATCAAGTTATAAAACACAAAATAACTCATTTCCCAATAAAAAAGCTGTTAATAATATAACTCTCTAACACATGTTATTTTGTACTTTGTTCAAAATAAGTCATTAGCCTCTTCTTGATCCAACGTATATTGAGATATGTTTGTTATTGGTGCGTTTTAGACATAATTTAAGCAACCAGATAAAATTAAATCAAAATATCTTCATTTCAGCGTTACTATAGTTTGACTTTCCTGTAAATGTTTTTGTTAGAGTGATGATTTTAATAAATTAATGTTGATGTTATTTCCCAAGTATAAACGGACATGTGAAACTTAACCGCATTTACACTCTTTTGAAGTCAATGTAAAAAAGGTCAACTAGCCGTTTTTCATAAAAAACGTAAATTAAGTAAAAAATGCTTTACATTATGATAAACTATTCCATTACAATAGTATAAAACAGCCATACTAATTTTACTGTATCACATACAATAACTTGTAGATCAACGTGAACCTTCATTTTGCTCCCCTGAAAACCATGTGTTCTGACATAACGCTTTATACGTAGGGACCGTCGATACCATTCGGCAAACAATTTTTATGCTTATATATTTTATGCATGATCAAAATTCGGACCGTCCAAATTAAGTTCAAATAATATTTGGATAAATGTAAATCCGCAGGGTGAACCGTTATAATATAATATGTTGTAATATACCTACATGTTTTCTCCTCCCTATGTTTCTCACAGTCGGTCTCGCTATGTCACTTTTTGAGCCTTCCTGTCTCTCACCTTAGGCCTGCTTAGGTCATTCATTAGTTTCTCGGCTTTGTATTGTCCTCTCTCAAAATGCCATTGGCATCATTTTGGCGCCCATGTCCATCTGGCGATGACGCCAAACGCAGTGGCTCCACTCTCCTTGCCCTTCGAGCCAGATAACACACTCTTTTTCCGCCAGCAATTAATAAAATTGGTCCCAATCCGGACGAACACGTGTATATTTTCATCAAACACTAGGCTAAGTAACACGGAAGCAACATAATCATTAAAACAAAAGCGTAAACATTAACAAAACCGAGGAGCTCACCCGTAGGAAATAATTCTAACCGCTCGAGACTCGACCCGTTTAGCGGAAATTGGGATCCCTTGTGATTACTCGTTTTTAACGGTCGAATTGTATTTATATGGGTTTCAAAAAGGTTCTACACGGTTTTACTTGGTTCGTTTTGCTTTTCAATAAAAGCATTAAATATCATCATAACGTGATATTTCGAGTGAACTTCAGCTAGATCACGTGATATCGTGAAACAAATAAACTTACATTTTAATAAAACAATTTAACGAATTAAATCGTTAATATTAAAAATATTATATTATCTCATTTGAGTTCCCGACTTTTCGGAAACTTTTCAGCTTTCCATGATCACGGGTTGACTGAGAAAAGATATATATTTCTCTGCCAGTTACAATTTGTGCAAACTACCCACATTGAAAAACAAATAAAGGTGTACATACATGCCAGATGGGCCTAGTCTGTGAAGACAGTTACACATGTGCCAGAAGGGCTAAATTATTTTAATTTAATAATTTACCAAGCAGCATTTCACAAATGAGCCGTACTGAGAAAAAAAGAAACGCTGCAAAGAAAAACTCCCAGATTACCTCATTACTAATTATAATATTTTAAAAACAGAGACTATTTAAACAAGGGTAAGTGCTCCAGTGAATGAACAAAGTTAGTGAATGAACAAAACACCATTTTTTCTCATAATAAGAATATAATACATTTCTACTACGTCTGGTTTTTTTTCGACAAGCTAAATTATAAATAAATAAATCAATAAAAATAAATAAATTATTTGTCAAATTCAGGTAGCAATTCCTTCAACTCTTACGCAGGAGTTTTAAACTAAGCTACGTTGCGTCTAATGTGTTACTCCATATGCCCCTTGCATCTGTCATTCATAATGCATGTTTTTTTAGCCATAAGGATATGTTCGTGCTATTAACATATAGATTAATGTAATTTCTTTTCAAATAGTGGTTTTTAATCGAGTGTTCTGGGACTAGAATTCAAAATGACCTAAACCCAATTAATGAACTGGGTTGTTCATTCAGTAGGATCGCGTGTTTTAGTAGTAGTAATAAGATTTAGTTTTCAGTGACATTAGTACAATTGTATTATCTATCGAAGTGCTAGTGTTCGAACAAAACTTTTAAATATAGGTTCATTCACTTGTTCGAATAAACTACGTCAAAAAAGCTAGTTCGTTTATTGGTTTCCAAGAACCGCTGAGTGAACTACAATACTTTTTTTGATTACAGTAAATGTATTGCTACTGGATGGCGAGAAATAGCAGCGTTGCGTGGTAACAGTATCTGTTGATGATCGCGAGTACAAAAATGACATGAAAACTACTATGAAAGTCATAGAGTCTGAAGTTGGTTCGAATATAAGAAAATAATTTATACACATTTTTTAATTGTGGGCAAAATGTAAATTTCAACTAGAAAATCAAATCGAACAGGTACCTATCCAACGCTTGACATCAAGTTTAGTATTAATTTGATGACAACATAGCTTTTTACTTATACAAACAAGTATTATATACATAGTTTTGTCAACTTAAGTACACTTTTGTATTTTTTTTAGTAAAATAAAGCATAATAATCAAGGTAGTTAATTCATTGGTTTCATTCGTTCATTTGCTAGAATTTTGCGTTCATTCAC
Source organism: Hedya salicella (assembly GCA_905404275.2). NCBI lineage: Eukaryota > Metazoa > Arthropoda > Insecta > Lepidoptera > Tortricidae > Hedya > Hedya salicella. The sequence continues at coordinate 84,383,887 of FR990096.1, forward strand.
TGGTGGTTTTCCATATTTTCCTATAGAGTGAGATATGACTTCAAATTGTCCCGTACTATCGAAAAAGAAAGCGATTTAAGCAAACTAGAATACTTGTTTTTACTGTAAAAACATTTAAATTTGAATTTAACTATCAGTGTCTGCCTAAAAATATTTTTTAAAGATGAAAATTTCCTTAAGTGTTCATTCACTGGAGCACTTACCCTACTTTTTATAAACAAATAAGATATTTTTACACCGTTCGGAAATTAAGGTTTTGCAGTCTTGTGTCCAGCTTGTTCCTTGATTAGATGTATTACAGGATGCCAAGCTGGTGGTAGCGACAACCCATCTCCTCTATTGAAATTAGGATGCTTTTTAATCTCAATAGCCTCGCGTAGCATTTTGGGAAAATATCTTTTCTCTTTTTCAAGGATAGAAGGATTATCAAACTTAATTGAATGGTTTGGTTTGTGAAATTGTAACTTTGATAGAGGAAAATATATCTTTTCTCAGTTAACCCGTGACCATGGAAAGTAGAAAAGCTTCCGAAACGTGGACAATCTGTTAAATTGTTTTATTTACATGAGTAATGCTCGCGAAAACAGAATAAAATATTATGTTACATTACATTTTGATGGGACAACATTATACGCCAGGTACGTAGATGTCACTCGCTCGCTCCTCCCTAAGCTCATGGCCTCTCTCGCTTTCAACTTTCCTACTCGTACATATGTCTCACACGCTCTCGGCCTCCATATGTCACTCAGGCCTCGGCCTCCCTATGGCTCTTAAGGACACATTATATTCAACTAATATAACGCGAAAAGGAAAATTGTTTTGTATTACTTTCCCATGCATTACGTGTCGTGAACAAAATTGCTAATATTGCGAGTACCTAGTTTATAACTGTTTGCGATAGTGCAAGTATATCTGTTTTTACATGAGCACATACATGAGTTTAAAATATCTTATTAGTAGCAATTACCCGCGACTTCGCCCGCTTTACCGAGAGCTGATTAGCCTGCCTTGCCTAAGTATGTTTTAACGATAGATTCACCTTCTTAAGATATGATTTCTGGGACAAAAACTATCTTATGTTTTTCCCAAGATCTCGATACTAATTTAATTATCTAAATCGGTAACAAAATTTAAACGTGAAAAGGTAAAGACAGAGAAACAGAGTTACTTTCGGATTTATAATATTGAGTATTAATTAGTATACTAGCTTCGTCTACGTGTAACTCCCAATCTAACGTCCATAGAGCTCGATGGCGTAACGCTGCCGGTCTGCTCCTTGTGTGTGACGCTTGTGCTTAAAATCGTAAATTAAAGTGTATTTATTGTGACTACGCCGGGTGTCATAGTTTTACAGGTCTTAAGTTAAAATGCAGACGGGCAGTGGAACTAAAAATCTGCCATGGGCACGATCAAACGGGAATACAAACATGACCGGCATGAATGCGCAGATCATGGACCCTAACTCGATGATGACACAACAGGGTATGATGCCATTCCAACATTCCCCCGGCTGTGTTCAATCCAAGTATGATGCAAGCGCAGGGTGGCATGTCTATGCCTATGGCTAGATGCAAATGAATCAAATCGCTCAGGGTCAAATGTATCCGAGTAATGTTGTAGCGTACCCAACACCAAGTGCTATGAATCCAGGAATGTATCAAAACAAGTCGTTGAACCAATCGACGCCTTCCAGCGAGCAATGGGTGTTCACTGGAACCGTAACGAAGACCCACAATAACTGCAAAATCTACAAGAGCATTGTAAGATCTGTCGTCATGTAAGGATTGGAATGTTGGGCCGCAAAGGTGACGGATGAAAGCAGATTGCATGTTACGGAGATGAGAATGTTGAGATGGATGAGTGGCGTGACGAGAATGGATCGGATAAGGAATGAGTATATAAGAGGAAGCCTGAAAGTCGCACCCGTAGTCGATAAGCTGAGAGCAAATCGCCTACGGTGGTATAGACATGTTATGCGGAGGGATGAGAGCCATGTGACAAGAAGGGTATTAGATATGCATGTGGAGAGTGAAAGAGGAGGGGTAGCCCGAGGAAACGGTGGATGGATTGCGTGAGAGATGACATGAAGAGGAAGGATGTAAGTGACGAGATGACGAGTGATAGAGAGGTATGGAAGAAAAAAACATGCTGCGCCGACTCCAAGTAAATGGGATAAGGACAAACGAATGATGTTGGAGGGAAAGTTAAACAAACTTTAGTCGTGTAGTTTTTGAGTGGTGTATTTTTTTATTTCATTGCATATGTTTGAGAAAAGCACTAAACATACCATTGCCGAGAAAACGGCCAAAGTTCTGTAAATAAACAAATCAACTATTTATTATAACACCAGGGGTCTTGTAGAACTGGATAGTTTAGCAGATTTATGTAAACCCCTGACCGGTTTGCGGCAACTTTGTGGATGGGTACAGGATAGTTTGGCGACTGTTTTAGGAATGGGCTATTACACCAGTGATTTGTTTAGAGGTAGTTTGGAGCAATAGCAATGGAATCTACGGAGTAAATGCGACTAGTCTAAGTTTTAATTAGTGCAGAAGCTCTACTCCTTAACAAAAATGAGATCAATCAAAACGGGGGGAGGGAGAAGGGGCTCATGCATGATCCTTAGACCTAAAAAAAGGCCACCTTGGCGGTTTTGGGACGACTTCCCCACGTCTTGCTAGGTCATCACTGTCATCACTGCGTCTTCCCGTGCGGAGTCGCTATTCAACAGCTCGCCTGCCCCATCAGTGATCAGTTCTTAATTACCCCACCCATCGCCACTTAAATTCAATTGTTCGAGCCGAGCCAGTTACTTTTATTAGCGGAATTCATTCTTAATTCGATCTCGCTAATAGTCGCATAACTCTTTTCAGTGCTCTTTGGGTGTTAGCTATCCTAGAGGCTACGACTACAATTTTTGCTCATCAAACAAGCTATTACGTCTATGAGACGTGCATCAATCATGTCACGATGCATGTATGATGACAGCTTGCTTTTTAGGGCTCTGTAGCCAAAAAAGGAACTCTTATAGTTTCATTATGTCCGTCCGCCCGTCCGTCCGTCCGTCTGTCCGTCCGTATGTCACAAGCATTTTACTCAAAACGACAAGATGTATATTGATGAAATTTGGAGTATAGTTAGTGTCTTGTGTGTGAGCGGCTACTTATTTTAATAGTAAAATAATAAAATAAAAATAAAATATAGGGAGGGCACTCTATAAATGTAACCGAAAATGAAAAAAAAAAACAGCAAATAATCATTGTATGGTACTTTTTTCTTTTCAATATTTATGACAGACTTACATTTAGGGTAAAAGTCGGATAGTTGCACCACTTTTTGAAAAAGCTCTGTAATTCAAAAATATGTACTCATTTAGAATAATTCAAAGTGTATATCAATACATAGGTTATTGATCTTTTATAGAAGCCTGTTTTTTTTAACATATGTAATGCTGGCTTAGAGGAAATCCTGTTTTATTTGACCTCTAAAAAGAGGAATACTTGCCTACTGTAGCGGACAGTCGCCTTCCGTTAAAAATGTTTCGGGGGATACTTGCCTCAAGGGAGGAGAGATGCATTTTTGTTTTCTTTTTTCTGTTCTAAACATACTTAGAATGATTCAAGTAATTAATTCTTATTATTGATTGTAATCTTTAATTAAGTCCTAGTTACCTAACGTAAAAAATGCTTTGAGGGATACTACCTTCACGGGAGGATAGTCGCCTCTATGTTCAGATAGAAACAAACTTGTATTAATTAAAGTAATCAGTTTTTTTTAATAATATACTTCAGTACCAATTAAATATGCGTTATTATAATTATAAAATCGTAACAAAAATAGTCTCCAAACTTGAAATTAGGTATCCAAATTACTTATTAATAGAATATTATTATTAAAGATACGACAATCTGTCAATCAACTTTGACATTATCATAGATTAATCCAAGTCTGCAATATTTATTATTAACTGAGATCATTGTTAAGTAGGTACTGATCAACATTGAAACATAGTACTTATTCTTTTTTATAGTTTGAAAGTATAAAATAACGACAAAAACAGCCTCCAAGCTTTAAATTCGGTAACATGTAAGTTATTAATAATATATTGATGCTTAAAGATAGAATCATGTCAAACGCTGCTGGTAAATTATTAAAATAAAATAATTAAGCCATTCTGACACATGTGTAACTGTCTTTACAGATTAGGCGCATCTGCATGTATTAACACCTTTACTTGTTTTCTCAAAGTGGGTACTTTGCACAAATTGTAACTTTGACAGAGAAAAACATATCTTTCTCAGTCAACCCGTGAACACGGAAAGCTGATAAGTTTCCGAAACGTGAACTCAAATGAGATAATAAACACGATAAAATCAGTTCAAATTGCTTTATTTAAATGAGTAATAATCGCGGAAACCGAAGAAACTATTATTAACATCAGTACGGACTGGATGTAGCTAACCAAATCAGGCAGTATGAGGACCTTAGGACGGGACTCGCACGAGCTCGAAGTTCATTGAATATCCTTAAAAATGCCGTGATGAAGATCTCATTCCTACATGTGTTAAAATAGCTCCGAAGAGGGACAGTTTGGGTAGTGAAAGCATTCTCCGCCAAGCTAGTGTAAAGTTACTGTGCAAACTTATCCACAATACCCGTTATTCAGTACACAAATTTGAACAACAGATTAAGGAAAAAGAGTGACGAATTGCAGTTGATATTGACAGTTCATGATTTCAAAAGTATTGTTGAACAAGGCGATAGTGAACGCTCCGTGGAGGTAATTGAACGTCAATCACAAATGCTGTTGCATCTGTATTAAACATGAGCTCCAAACAGCTGAGCAATCTTCAAACCTCGCTTCTTAAAAAAGGGCTTAATTATTTTATAGCTCCACGGACTATTCTCCTCAAAAGGGGAGATTATAATCGGTGTGGAAGATTGTCTGGTTCAAAATTGTATGCGTTATTATTATTATTATACCGGCCGTTTTCGAACACGGCGACTGCTTCGACTCCGGGTTCGGTGGCGTTCGTGTGCTCACATGTGGATCACGTACTCAATCTTATTCGAGAAGACTCGCGTGCATACCGGGCACGTGAGCACACCGTCGATGATATTGTAACTGATTGCCGCGAGTGGTCGGGCATTCAGCTTGTCCCGGCTTACGTCAAGTTACTTCAGCCGACGGGACTCAAATTCGAGTGTAGCATTTTGGATTAAAGATCTCCATTTCGGGCGGTTAGCTGCCAGATTCTCCCATTGTGTGGGGTCAATATCGCAACTTTTGATGTGACGTTTAAGCACACTCGGAGGAGTTGTCCGTAATGCCTTTGCTTGCCCTCCTCGAGATTGTATGCGTAAGGAAGATTTGAAGGCCGTATGCCAGGTGGTCTTTAATTTTAAGACGAGCTTATACTCCTATAGTTTACTTACCTAGAATTGAATTCAACACTTTGAAGAGCTAGTGTAAAGACCCAGACATCACCATTCCTTGAACTGACAAGGGAAATGCGACAGTTGTTATGGGTACTAATGATTACAACCAGAAAGTGAAAGTACTTTTGTGAGACGCTACAACTCACAAACTTCTTAAGCGAGGTCCAACGGCGAAAGTAATAAATACTCAAAAGCACTCTGAAAATCTTAATCTGAATGTGAAAAGATTAGTACCCGCTTGCCCGGTGCCACCAAAGTTTTATGAGCTAATCGATAGGTAGATTACCTGCTAACAGGTGTGCTTTCTTTACTGCGAGGGAAGACGAAAGCTACACAAGAGACTTGTACCATTTTATCAGTGAGGTTAAGGATCTGAGACTTGATGAAGAGACTGAGACAGACCAATGATGAAGTTTTATATATCACCATCACTACCACCACTTCGTCAACAGTAATGCCACCACCATTACCACCATTAAAACCATCACCTCGAACACCACCATCAGTACCATCACCTTATGGTATTTTTTTATTGGCGAAACGCCAAGATGTTAATAATAAATAAATATTACGCGACAATTTTAAACACAATGAACTAGTCCCATCGCAAGCTCTATAAGGTTTGTGTTGTGGGAACACAAACCTTATAGAGCTTGCAACAAAGTCAATAGTGCGACTATCCTTTTTGGTACGGATACTTGCCCTTTCAATTTGCGAAATAAATAAAAGCTATTTAACAATCAAACATAATTACCAATATAATTTAAGCCTTAATGCATGCATAGAAACAAACATTTTGCCAAAACCTCAATCAGTAATAAAAATATTCAACAGAAAAAACTTACCAAAATAATTTCGGCGCTAGTCAAAAGTTCGCATCGGAAGATTTTTGCTCACACCGTCGAAACGCGTCCACCTACTACAACGGTTTGGACGGCACTAAGATCGACGCGGGGGGGGGGGGGGGGGGGGGGGGGGGGGGGGGCTTCCGAGTACGATTAAGCGTGAACGTCATTTGCAAGCCTAACATAGTGTATTTGAAACCGAGGCATGTATCCCACAGGGGCAACTGTCCTGCTTTTACCCTAGTTATTGCATTAGAACAAAAGAATTTCGCTTGACGACAATAGCATCTGGTACATTACAATTACAATAATTAGGTACTAAGTAGTTATCCACTACGCTACTTAAGGCAGGCATACACGTATTTAAAGATATACCTATGCTAAGCCTGTATCTTGGGGTACCGGCTATAATTAGGGTGTTAGTTACTAGTTAAGTCTTATCAATTTAACATTAATCAATATAACTTATGATTATGACTGAAATTGAACTAAACATTCGTGTCGTATTAAATAAATTAATAAAATTAGGATTGTGTGACGTTGAATGAGATGCGGGTAAGCAGGTCTTCTGTTGTCTGGTAATTTATAATTTTTGCTTTGCCTGTGTGTAGCAATCCCTTAAATTTCAAAATTTGGAAATAAAATTGTAAACGTAGGGTCTCATAAATTCACCAAATTGTCTTGCAAATGAAGTTTTAATTGAAGGAAGGGGTAACTGCAGTCTACGTCTTTGAATGCATTAGTAAGACTTATTATGTGAATATATAGTTCCGTGGGTGGCTAATACGGTTTTGAGAACGAAGAGCTTTCTAATTGACAGTACTTGGGCATCATTGTATAATAGTGTTGTAGGATGTCTGAAGGGTCTAAGCACAACTTTGATTACAGATCTCTATCATTTTATTTCAGATATCAATAGACCATCACAAGTACACTTGGACTTCACCTGATGGCATTACTAGGAACCAAATTGACCACCTTGCCATAAGTTCCAAATGGCGTTCTTCGTTGCTCGATGTGCGTAACCGTAGAGGCGCTGACAGATAGCGACCACCACCTGGTTGTTGCAGAAGTGTGTCTCTAGATTGCGGTAGCACGACTAGCTGGCGGACCAGGCAAAATTGGGAAACGTTTCAACGTCTGTAAGCTACGCGACCCAACCTCCTGTGATCCGTTTAAACTGGAACTCCGCAATCGTTTTGCCGGACTTGAAGTGGCAGACACTATAGAACAAGAATGGAAGCAAGTTAAAGTGGCTTACACAGAGGCCAGCTCTATTGTTTTGGGACACAAACCTCACAAACGCGACGACTGGATATCTCACAGGCTACATGGGATCTCATTGATGGTAGGAGAGATCTTCATCTGAAACTGCTGGATACGCAAAATGATGCACAGAGAGCCAACCTCAAACAGCAATATCGCCAGATACGCAGGAAAATCTACCGGAGTACACGCAAGAACAGAAAGCTGTGGGCTGACGCTATTGCTGACCAAGCCCAATTCGCTGCTAATACCGGCAATTTGAGGGAGCTGCATACAGCTACTAAGACTTTGGCAGGAAGCAGAAAAAATAAGAGGAAACCTCTCCAATAAAATGAGGGCAATCTCATTGTAACTTCGGAAGGGCAGCTGCAGCGCTGGCGTGAACACTTTGTGGATGTTTTCCGAAGCTCGGTAACAACGCCATCAGATGACACGCAAGACGATTTAGCAACAACTCGGCTGCTTGACATCGACATCGCACCACCTGGATATGAAGAAGTAGCCAAAGCTATCCGTGCACTGAAGAATGGAAAGGCGCCTGGTCTCGACCTTATAACTGCGGAAATGCTTAAAGCTGACTTACCCTCCGCAGTTGAGAAACTGACGCCTTTAATTAGAAGGATCTGAGAGACTGAAGAGCTACCCGAGGATTGGAGAAAGGGACTTCTAATAACCGTGCCCAAAAAAGGTGACCTAAGTCAGTGCGGAAACTGGAGAGGTATCACTTTGCTTTCGATCCCTTCTAAGGTTTTCTGCAAAATTATCCTGGACAGGCTATGGAAAGCCATAGAACCGCTCCTACGGAATGAACAGGCTCGATCACCGACCAAATTAACACTCTTCATATCATACTCGAATAGGCATCAGAATGGCAAAGTTATACCTAACTTTTGTAGACTTCGATAAAGCCTTTGATACGCTGAGTTGGTCAAGCTTATGGTCTCGTCTTTTCTTCATTGGTGTACCACCTAAAATAGTACATATGCTCAAGGCCATTTACAAGAACTACTCTTGTAAAGTGACACATGATGGTCTCATCTTGAAGACATCGTCATCAATGCTGGTGTTTGGTTTCCGTCATAATCGCTCGTGCACCGACCAAATCAACACTCTTCGTATCATACTCGAATAGGCATCAGAATGGCAAATGGAGTTATACCTAACTTTTGTAGACTTCGAAAAAGCCTTTGATACGCTGAGTTCGTCAAGCTTATGGTCTCATCTTCTTTTCATTGGTGTCCCACCGAAAATAGTACATATGCTCAAGGCCATTTACAAGAACTACTCTTGTAAAGTGACACATGATGGTCTCATCTCTGAAGACATCGTCGTCAATGCTGGTGTTCGTCAAGGTTGCCTCCTATCGCCTCTTCTGTTCCTGATTCCGCTTGATGATGAATTATGCGCTATGTGTGTGACAAAGGGCGCCGTGGAATAGAGTGGGGAGTCTCCAACGTCCTCGAAGACGTCCTTGGACTATGCAGATGATCTGTGTCTTCTAAGCCACACACGCACGGATATGCAAGCTAAGCTCGACGATCTAAGAGCGGAGGCGGCAAACATTGGGCTGAAAATCAACACCCGGAAGACCCAGGAGCTAAGATCTGGTGTGAGGAACTCTACATCGTAGCTGATAGGCACAGAGGTAGTGGAACGCGTCCACAAATTAACCTACCTCGGTAGCGTCGTGTCAGATGCAGGAGGAACTGAAGAAGATATCACTTCACGTATCGGCAAGGCCCCAGCAACCTTCTCTCAGCTGCGACATAAGGCAGTCACGAAATTGACTCTGAGAATCAAATTAAATAATTTCGGGTCAAATGTAAAGTCTGTGCTGCTATACGGGTGCGAAACGTGGAAGGTAACCAAGCTCACCTCGCACCAGCTTCAAGTCTTTATCAACCGATGACTTCGTCGAATACTCGGAATTTATTTATTTATTTATTTATTATAGGAATATACTGGCCCGAGAAAATCACAAATGAGAACCTCCGAGCACGCTGCGATGAAACTCCGATCGACCAGCAGATCAAGAGCCGCAAGTGGAACTGAATTGGCCACACACTGCGCAAGAGGGCCCGAGCATATCCCTAAACAGGCTATGGATTTGAACCCTCAAGGAAAGCGAAAACGTGGTCGTCCCAAACAAACCTGGCGGCGATCCATACTTGACGAAGCCAAGAAGATCGGGAAGACATGGAGTGAAATCAAGCGCGAAGCTCAAGACCGTTCGGGATGGATAGTCACTGTGCCCCTTCTAGGGGACACAGGATCATAAGTCAAGTAAGTCATCAATAGATATATCGACAAGTCTTTTAAAAACATTGAGGTTTTAAAAAAATATTTTGTGGACGTTTTCGAATATAATCGCTCCTAAAGTAGCTTGTGTCCCCTAAGTAAATTGTGTCCTCCCTCCCTCTATTTTCTAAACCTTCATGAACGATAGAGGCTCAGTTTTTAACGCAATTTGTATCTCATTTTGATGCTGCTGGCCTTGTAGCCAAAGCTCTAATATATAATAAATAAAGAGACTCACTTGAGTTTTCACAGCTTTACCAAATTTAAACTCTTAAAATTTTGGTACTGTTATACCATAACACTACAGATTTTACCTATTACTACAGACAAGAAAGTTCTCATACCTAGTAGAATTGGTTGTAATAATGCTGGTCATTTCCTACGGTTTCTGAACGCATTTTAGAGCACTAATAAATAATACGTGGGTAGATAAAAATATTTTAACTGCCAACCTTGCATAAAAACACCACACAACTCGTTAAACGTATACTTTGGCAGAGAGGAATACGTTTGTATGCCATATTAAGTGGTTTAAAATTCTAAGCCGGTCAGAAACATTATATTTGTCACCCACTGCTGAGCAAAGTAAAGCCCTTTCCCTGGATTCCTCTCCGGAGCATGGCTTTCCATTTTAGTTTCCAATAATCACACTTTGTAGAGTGTACCTGTGGATTCTATTTACTTTTCGATCACGCACCAACCTGACACTTGCCATACCATCTAACAAGACGCGATCATATTCAAGGTCTTTCACAGTACACGCGGTTAAGGTGTGGAACGAGCTGCCGTTATCTTTCAGACAGTCGCAGTCACTCAAGAGTAAATTGAATAAGTTGTGGCTTTCCAGTGATTTGTAAAATGGTTGAATATGATTTATATTTATTAAATATTCTTGTTATATTTTATTTAGTTATATATTATGTAGATATATATCTATTTATTTATTTATTTATATTTTTATTGATATACATATAATTTGTACATAGTGTTACTTTGTCTATATTCCTTATATCTTCACTCACTTGCTCAAAGGTTAACTGGAAGAGATCCCTAATAGGGATAAGTTCGCCTTTATAATTACATCTTTTAAGTTTATTGCTTTTGTAACTGGTTACTATGTACAATAAAGTGTTTACATACATATATACATACATACTTTTGTAAAATATATCAAAGGATGATTGCAGTTTACAAAGATTCGTTACAACGTTGTGCGGAAAGGCTGTAACGGATTATAGCAGTACGTACATACATTACATATAGATGACGTCTTCCAATACTGTATGTAAATTATTTATTTATATATGAGCCACCGTTCTTTGAACAAAAAAAATTGATTGACTGATTGATAAAATCGTACATTATGTACTACTGCGTGACTGTAATCAATCTAGGGCTCAGTAGTACCTACTATGCTTCCGTTTTTTTTTTAGTTTGCCACTTGTTTTGTGATTCCATTATTGGTCAAAGCTTATATTGTCTCACTAATCAGCAAAAGGCCGTTCCCTAGATTCCTTTCCCAAACATGGAAAAGCACAAAATTGTTCAAGTACAAATCAAATCGAAATATGCTTTATTCAAGTAGGCCTGGGTACGAGCACTTTCGAATTGACAGTTACACTGAGAGAAGTCTTTGCTGGGAGACATACAATATGATCCAACATTTGTTGCAGGGATTAGGGAAACCCAGAAAAACCTAATCCGATCATTTCACTTACACCTTGTACAGAGTACCTGCGGACCATGTACGGTCTAAAAAAACACGTCACGTGAGCAGCTAAGTGGAGACGAACGTGACGATTCCAAAACTGATCGCGTCCGGATTTTATTTACTTTTGTAATCCGTATCAAAGGATGATTGCCTTTTACAAAGATTTGTAGAAGCCTCGTGGAGGCCGGGGCGTAACGGAGGTTTGTATTCACATTTATCATCTTTAAAGATTGTTGGTGACATTATAGCTATACCTACATACAGTAACTGTATCTGTACAGCGACTATCGTCTTCAAATACCCTGTATGTTCACTATATGTTATCTACTGTGACCTGAAAATAGATAGTCGTTAAAACAAAAAAAAACCGACGCATCTAGAAAATTTTTATTAGGTCGACCTGTATGTAACTAACTATGTAATAGAATCTAAGGTAACTAATTTAACCATCTTCCAAGGATTGTAGCGTCATGAAAATTGGCAGCTGTATGTAGTTTTGATGACAATATGGGACTGTCGAACTGATCTGATGATGGAGCCGGTAGATATCAACTGGAACTTCATGATGAAACATCGTATCATAGCTGTGTTTGGATTTGTTACAAAAGTCTTGTAAAGCGTGTTTTTCTAGTGTTTTTTAAACGATTAATTTATTTATTTATAGGCTGAATCAATTTTCTTTTTTTTTAAGCGTCGAGTATTCTCTATTAAGTCACCTAATTAAGACCAATCCATCCATCCGTTTAAGCGCCAAGGACGACATAGCAAGTATCGCAGCCGGAAAACTGCCCAACATTATTACAATATACTTTTTACACTAGGTGTTAATTTTTAAATCCATTTTAAAAGTTCCATATGCTAGACTGTCGAATGTGATAAGAAACTGGGCACAGCGTAGAAAATGTGTATATATAAGCACTGTTACTAAGGCGGATAAACTAAAGACACCGTACTGCTGCTCTTTGTGCTTTGTGTTGTGACATGCCACAATTCCACCAAAAGTGACGTTATGGGATCGCCAGAGTATAGGATCGTATGCTTTCTTCACACTGTCTAGAATAACTTCAAAATTAGTTGTTATACACATATTTTTTTGTTATCCTTGATAATGAAATTGAATAAACCTTGATAAAATGTTGTCAACTGTTGGCTGGTTGGGCACAGTTTTCCACCAGCGAGCCGGCCGGCCGCTTAAATGGCTAATTAAGAACTCTCTTCGTTCATAGCAATAAATCAGAAACAAAAAAAGTATAAAAATAAAACAAAAAAATAACTACATAATTTAGTTGACCCTAGTCACCGAACCAAGGTAACAGTGAAACAAAAGATAACGTAGGTGCTATCCTGAATCCCGCATTGCGGTACTACGGAATTATTTATTAATGGACAACACTAGTCATTCCCAGGGTCGAAAAGAAACAGTTACAATTTTACAGCATATACGTACTGTGTGCTTACATAATTAAAAAGTAGCAATAAATAAATAAATATTACGGGTCAATTTTACACTAATCGAACTAGTACCACGGTAAGCTCAATAATAAGGCTTGTGTTATGGGTACCTACTACACGACGATATATTTAATGGATATATTTACGTAAAACATAGATAACATCCTAGATTAGGAGCAAATATTTATGTTCAGCACACAAATATTTGACCTTACTGGGATTTGAACCCAGGACCTTCAGCTTTGCAGGCAATACTACAGTAACGTTGCCTGCAAAGCAGTGCGCAAGTTGCAGAAGATTCCCGAAACGTGGAAACATTCTCGAGAATGTTCTCTGAATATACTTGCAACATGAAATTTAATTTCAGAAAATGCCCATTTTTTCAACATGTTTAATGTTGATACTTTTTTGGATTTGTTATTAATCTCCACATCTTTCACGCTATATTTTTACTTAACTTATGAATAAATGGTAAATTCCTAAATAAGTTGATCAAATTCTCTTTAAATTGCCGAGAACATTTCAATAGACTATTCCATCTGATATATTTCCAAGATCGGCTTTTTGTCACGGGATGTCGAGCATAATGAATAACATTTTCAAACATTTAATGCATGCACCGATGGCCTAGCGGAATCTGTGAACATGAATTACTGCTATTGGCTTTTTTGGTTTGGGGTTCAAATCCTACCGAGAACGCATATTGCATTTTTGTATTTATTGCTTTTTTTTATTGTGCTGTTTTATGTGTTTTTTTTTTACTCTTTCGATATCAAAGTTGTTAACAGATTAATTGTAAGCCTGCCCCAGCCATAACCTAGTCCCAAAAGTTTTATTATGGGTTCTTAATAAGCCTGTAATAATATGTTTATACTTGTACGAATAAATATATAATTAAATACATTAAAACATATCAAAAAATATTTTTTGCTTTTAACTTCACTGACATTTGAACCTGGGACCTCCAGCTTCGTAGTCCATTGTACAAGTAACTTAGCTACCATAAATTCCCGTTCTCAAGAACATTCTCAGAAGTTTCCAGAAATTTCTCATGAAGAACATTCTGCAACTTTGGAAACTTCTCGTCGGCACATTGCTCGCTGAGCCAAACCGGTCGTCATACCAGTAGCAGTACTTCATGAATACAAAAAGAAACCTAATCTATCTAAACGGTTTGAAATATAAATCTTCAGTTACCCAAATATGGTGATTTTTTAAATCCAAAAACAAACATAAAGCTTTTTTTAAATACAGTTGCTCAAAACGTGGTACTGTTCGTCATTATTTTATCTCAAACATGCAATGAAATATTGACGTTGTTGGTGTTCCTTATAATAGAGCCCGAAGTCTCACATTTCGGGTGCGCCGCACATCCGATGCGGCGCAGAGATCGATTAACTTTGTATTTTTCACTTCTCCTGCTCAAAAAGTACGTCATATTAGCTTCGCGAAGCGAGACTAACATAGTACATCTAGCCCCTAGGATTTAAAAGAAAGCCATATAATCCCATACAAATTGCTATGAAACGGAATAAAAACCTTGCGGCCAGCTACATACCTACTACTTACGAATAATTAAAAACCAACAAACCATTCTGATCAGATTGGCCAAAATTTCTGATTGTATTGACTTTACATAAAAATTAAAAAATTGTCTATGCCTATTGTTAGTTTGAAAAAATAATTATAAAGCACCAAATCTAATTAACACCAACACGAACATAAATTTACCGGGAACAGCTGTCAATTTAACTATAAAGAATTGCTCAAACTGTATTTTTCATTTTTCATGGAATATACAATTTTAATGAGAAGTTTTTTTATTTTCTGGCAGTCGAAGTGAAAAACAGAGTGTTTAACACGTGGCTAAAAGCCATTATGACGCTCAGACATATTTGTCATCGCTCACTTCGTGTCGTAATAGCTAATTTTAGCCCCTTGTTTAACAATGTAGGTACTATAAAACTAACGATATAGTGGGAAAAAAAATTTCATTGCATGTTTGAGAAAAGCACTGTACAAGCTTCGGCGCGAACAGGGATTGTCGGTCTCGTATCTCTAGATGGCCTCGTTAACCATCGGCCATCTATAACTACTCGACTGGCAGTCCCCAATTTCGCAGCCTCAGCAGTACTGCACTAATTTATTATTCACTAGATTCTGCCCGCGACTTCGTCCGCCTTAAATTCGTTTATCGCGGATAAGGGTATTTTTCCGGAATAAAAAGTAGCCTATGTCCTTCCCCGGGACTCAAACTATCTCCATACCAAATTTCATCCAAATCGGTTCAGCGGTTTAAGCGTGAAGAGGTGACAGACAGACAGACAGACAGACAGACAGACAGACAGACACACTTTCGCATTTATAATATTAGTATGGATTATGATAGCGGCCACAGTAATGCTCTGGGAATATTTCAGCGTCTACCTTAATAGGTTCTAGTGTTTGGTCGCTGCGAAAGATAGGCTTAGTAATAGACCTCCTTTGTTCGGCCAAGGAAATGGTCTATCAATATTTGACTCTATTTTTTTTTATTAAGGTTCTAAAGGTGCGTCCACATTTGTATCATTTGCCCGTATCAGATCATCGTCGCGTGGCATGATCGCGTGTCACGATCACGCGTTTGGACGTTGCGCCGATCAGATCGCTCGAAATCCATTTTGCTACGCCTATCACACAGTTATATCGGACGAGTACGGCATGATCGGTGCGCCGACGGTAAGCGTCCAAGCAGCGCGATACGCAGTCATGCCACGGCACGGTGATCGGATACGAGCAAATGATACAAGTGTGGACGCACCTTAAAGTGGTAAGTTGACTAATCTTGGTACGGAAACAGATTTTTTTTTCGGTTTCCGTACCATTAGCCTTACGAAGTGGACCAAATGGTAAGCTACATACAGCCCAGCTACAAGAAGGAAAAGGGGAGTGTGCTCCTCCCCCTCTTTATATCTATGTCAGTTCTATTAAATCCCTGTCCTAGTTAGGGGGATAGCTACTGGCTTTTAAAATGGGTAGAGTCTGTGCGGAAAGAGAAGAGTCGTAGGATTTGAGGGCGTGCCAGTGCTATTTTATAGTTTTTGCTATGCTGACAACACTCACGTAATTATAGTTTGTCAGTTATATTAAGATCATGAATGACATGTATATTTATGTAAATACATACATTTTGAATGAACGTTCTTATCGATTTTGTGTCGGACTAATTAATAAGCGGTAGTATTAAATAGGTAATAACATAAATAACTGTGACTAGTTGTAAGTCAATAGTGCGGGTTTTAACCGCTTTTTCCCGCTGAGAAAACTGCATCATATTAAATACTAGAAGACCCCCGCAACTTCGTACGCGGAGGGACAAAGTCATAACCCTCTTTTTTTTCTTCAGCGTAGTCGGGTAAAAAATCCTATAACCATCTAGAGACACACGGATACCCGTGTGCCAAAAGTAACTGAAATCGGTTTAGCCGATTTTGCGTCATGAACCCACAACGACACATACAAACATACAAAAAATCCAAAAAAAATATATTTTTTCGTATTAGTGAACTCCAAAAAGTCCGTAACAATCATTTTTTTGTAAATATCTTCAGTGTACAGACATTTCATTTATACAATTTTATGATAGTATAGATAACTTCCCTTGCTGAACTATACACGTTTATACCACGTTTCGACATTATTTTATGCAAAATATAAAAATACACGATGACATATAAACGAAAAAAGTTTTTTTTTTTAAAGACAGGTGTCTAAAGTTCGATTGCCATGTAAAATTCATGATTATAGTTCCAGTTTCTTCCACGACTCTTTCCGCACAGGCTCTGTCTGAGACACCTCACTGAAAGCTTTCTGGTGCCCGGTGCTGTTAATCATTATATATACTCCCACTTTACGCCATTCAGTGTTCGAAATTATAAAGGTAATTTCAATTTGAGATAATTACCAAATCGACAAAGGCTTACATCATATTCGTTTCTTTAAAAAAAATTATTTACTACATACTATTGAACCGATATTACTAGAAAACTTCGCTTAGCGACCATAGAAGCCAAAAAAGAACATTCAATTTTGTTGCACTTTATTTCCCGTCACTCCCCTACACTGTTTGTTTACAGAACGACATAACTCACACAAGTTTCCCAATAACTTTACGTCTTTTTGTATTTGCTAGCAGAGCATATCGCGTCCAAGTTAAATCTGCAGTAGAGAAAACTTGCAACCGGGGTTGTCGTATACTATTTAACTCCGACTGCGCGAATGCAACGACCCTGTCAGCCGCAAATGTAAGTTTGTCGCGTCGTAGACAGGTGTAACCCATTCAGGCGGGACCCCTTCCTGTGCCCAGGCTCCCCTGCAAAGTTATGTTTGCTGCAGGGAAACTCGAACTAACGATATTTAGATCCAATTTTATTGGGACTCGTCGAAAGATGAAGCGCGTGGCGGCAAAAGTAAGGTTGTGGATCGAAAGGAAGTAAATTGAAGGGAGAATAATATATAACTGGTATATAAAAGTACATTGTTTTGGTGAGTCATTAACTCAGTAGAGAAATTCTGAATTCGGCAATTTCAAGTCAATTTAAGTTCTATGACAAATAGTTGCACAAAGCCGAGCGGCCTATGCGACGTTATTTGTGTAAGCGAGGTCAAGTAGATTGACCAAATATTTAATAACTAACTTTTGCCCTTTCGTCCGGATATTTTTTTTTTTCGTCCGGATTTGCCGTTTCGTGCACCTCTACGTTTCTAAAGGAATATCTAGGTATTTCAAATGTCATATTCAAAACTAGGAAGGTTAAGGCTGTGCGTTGCTTGTCAATAGTTAATCACTTTAATGTATAAATAGATACAGAAGATGTTTGTCCTGGAGTGGCGACCACGCGTAGGAAAGCGCAGCGTAGGACGGCCCCCAACTGAGTGGGCGGACCTCGGAGGGGAGTCAGTGGATGCGGCCTGCGATCGCAGTCTGTAGCGAGCTATAAAAGAAGCTTAGGTATGTTAAGCAGTGGACGTCCTTGGCTGATAGGTAGATAGAGAGACAGATGTTTATAACAATTAAGATATATAAAGTCCAATCAAGTAATCGGTGAGCCGATGAAAAAGATGATAATACTCGTAGCGGCTGAACCGATTTTCTTGAACCTTAGCTAATAAAACTCTCGATAAAATCGAATCGGTCCAATTTAAATAGGAGCTACGGTGCCACAAATAGACACATAGATACACACATCAAACTTATAACACCCTTCGTTTATTTTCGGCGGTTAAATTAAAAGTTATATCTTTTATTTATTTTATAAATTTGTTGTTCCCACTGCTGGACGATGTGACGTATTTTAGCGGGGTTAACGGGGGCCAAAATAATATAGCCGATAAAAGCCAAACAAAAAAAATATAAAGAACTATATTATTTTGCTGGTATCTATGCCTAATTAAGCATTAACACCAGATTCCTCCTATACAGACTTTAACCTGATTACGTTAAGAAACAGTAATTGAAATACCATCTCTATTGGAGGTTGGAACGAGACGCAGGCTTAAACGACAGATAAGATGGAATGTTAGCATTACTACTTCTACAAAAATATTTCTAATAAAAAGAACCAACTTAATTACATTTATAGTACACGTAAGTAATCGGTAAACCGACAAAGATACCACCATACTTTAGGGCGTAACCCGACGTCCCCGACTACAAGGGAATATCCGGGCAAAAACTAGAAGCTACTTTAAAACTATACATTTAACGATGTTTTAATAGAACAAAGAAACATGGTACGGTAATAATTAGTTAGTTCGTTAACAGCTGAGTATAAATAAATCGTAACATTTATATCGTGAATGTAGAATAGGTAAGTGGCTCTCCCCTCGTGCCGCGCGAATTTGACATTAAACGGCACAAATGTTGCAACGAAGATCCCTCGCCCGCGCCGCGCCGAGGACCCGTGTAGGTTTGTTTGAGCTAACTTTACACACAGAAGGTTCACTTCGTTTACGGTGGAAGAAAGTTATTTAATTACCCTCTTTTATGCTTCAGCGTAGTCGGGTAAAAAGTATCCTATAACCATCTCTGGATCCCCAGCTACCCCTGTACTAAAAGTATGCTATAACATTAGGTACAATATTCTCAGATGTATTTTTTATAGACCTTCAAATGGCCCTACCACTTATTATTACGAAAAAAATCATTATCAGACATTTCATTGTTACAAGTTTGTAATAATTATAGCTAGGCAATGTTCTCCCTAGTACTTACGTCATAATTTAAGAAGAAAAAAACGGTTTCAAAAAGGAAAATTATAGTTAACGCCAAAGGAATTGCCAACCCGTTATAACATCTTGTTTGTCAATTTTGATAAAAATCGGCATAGTAAATGGATTACATTGAACTTTTTTACTATCAAGGACGTAGGTACTGCCAATAGTAAAATGTGCGACATGTTTAATGTATCTTGCATAGAACTTCCAAGACATTAGTACTTTATATTGAAAGAAAAATCCGCCTATTGAATAACTATAACCGACGCGACGCTGAGCAAGTAACTCAATATCATTAATCTTCTTCGAGGTATTTCGATATAAGGTATTGTACAATGTACCTACTGCATTGTCCTGGACAGGTAATGGCTTACACAAAGCGAGTTGGCGCGATCAGTGACAAACAGTACTCGGACGATCTGCTTGTAACTGAGTCTATATTATAGCAAGCCATACGGTCTATTAATTGGTTTTTCCACTCCCGTTCCATTTCTTGATAGACATATCGTTAATCTTAAAACATTTAAACACTGGAGATGACAAGCCGACCAATTACGAAGCAAATGTTTCGTAGCATGGCAATGTTTAGTGTATAAATCAACAAAAAACCTAAATATTTTGAATTTTGGGTGCAGTTTTCTAGATACATTAACTACATAAATAAATTTGTAACCCTAATAAATATATATAGGATTACAAAGTTACATTTGCAGTGAATGTATTAGTGTACAGTCAGCGTCAATTTCACACGTCTTTAAGCCTTTAAAAGATGTGTTGCGATATATTTGGTGCTTTGCATGCTACAGATTATTTGACGCTGGCTGTACCTGTATAATATAAATAATATACCGAAATAATATGTGATCACCATCATCATCAATCTTAAATGATTATCAGTGTGGTTTTCGGCGTAATAATAGCACAATTGACCAAATATTTCTATTAAAGCAGCTGATGGAGAAAAAATGGGAGTATGGGCAGAGTATTCATTAGGTATTAGTGGATTTTACTAAACCGTATGATAGTATTGATCGGGCCGTTCTCTGCTATTTTAGAGAAATATGGCATTCCCAAGAAGTTGGTTCGCATGGTGCAAGTTGCTACAGGAGTAAGTAGAATGATGGTTCGAGTGGGTGGACATCTTACGGAGGAATTTACAGTAGTGACAGGACTAAAACAAGGCGATGCTCTATCACCTATGTTATTTAATTTAGTCCTAGAATTTGCCCTTAGGAAAGTGTTAGCACTAGAAGGAGAGGTCGAGCTTAATGGAAAACATAGGGTGATAGGTTATGCAGACGATCTGGCATTGCTAGGCACTACTTTAGAAGAAGTACGTGAAGCTGTGGATATCCTGGCAGCAGAAGCATCAAAAGTCGGCTTAAGAAAATCCCAAGACAAAACCAAGTATAATATGAGACGTTACATAAATACTCGCGTCCAACCCAAAGAGTTACGGGTGGGAAATACTACCTACAAAGGCGTCGCGAAATTTAAATACTTGGGCTGCACCATCACCGATACCAATACCCGCAACGAAGAAATCAGTATTTGCATACAGAACACGCTGCGGTGCACTGCCGCCCTTCACAAGGTGTTGGTGTCCAAGCTTCTTAGGAAATCCACTAAACTCCAAATTTACAAGACCGTTCTGCGACCTATTCTGATGTACGGGTGCGAAGCATGGACACTGACACTTAAGGAAGAGACGATGCTATTAGTTGCCGAGAGGAAAATCTTCCGTAAGATCCCGGGCCTGCGACGAAGACCAGATGGAAGCTGGAGGGTCCTTAAGAACGCCGAAGAAGAGGAGTTGGTGGCCGAACCTAATATCATAGGAGAGACGAAAGCTCACAGACTCCGTTGGCTTGGCCACCTTGAAAGGATGGAGGAAGATCGGAGCAGAAAGAGAGCATACCTGGGCCACTCGACAGGCCGGCGTCCTGTCGGGCGTCCCAGGTATCGCTGGAGGGACATGGTGGAGGCGGATCTGCGCGAGCTTTGTGCCCTAAATTGGCAGGAACTGGCGCAGGGTCGGGACGAGTGGCGAGCTCTCGTGTTGGAGGCCAAGACTCATTTTGGGTCGCTGAGCCAACCGAGTAAGTAAGTAAGTAAGTAAGTATCATCATCACATCACAAAGTTACATTTGCAGTGCATCATCATCTTCATCATAATCATCAAAGCCCAGTATAAAAGCGCAACAATCCTTAATTTGAGAATATAATAGAGGAAGAAACATTTACCGGCTACACTTGTCAAAAATTGTAACATCAAAGCCTCAGGGAAATACCCACAGAGACAGGGACGGAGTGAGCTTGTGGGAGAAAAACTGGACTGAACAAAAAAGAAGGCCCCATCAAAAACAACACATGTAAATAAAACCAAGTCTCGCCACTCAGCTCTTTTACCGTAAAATGTTGTGAGATCCGTGTAATACCAATTCGGTTCATTTATTCAGTCCCTCCTTAAGGGTCCTTCTATCTTAAGTTATCAATCAATCAATCAATCAAAATATTCTTTATTCAAGTAGGCCTAGGTACAAGCACTTTCGAAATGTCAGTTACATGAGAGTGAATGTTTGCTGGGAGAGATACAATATGATGCAACATTTGCTGCAAGGATTAGGGAAACCCAGAAAAACCTAATCAGATCATTTAACTTAAGTATAATATTATTGATAAAATCATCATTTTAAAAATTAAAATAATCAATAAGATAAATCCCAAAAGGATTGTCAATAAAAAATAAATAGTCTAGAATAAAATTCTAAATGTCAGAGTATATAAAACAATTAAGATTAAAATAATAATAATACCTTAGTTATTCGTTAAAATAATTATTCATATACCTACATGAAGCTATAATTTACATTAATCCCACGCGGCTTCATCATTCATGTAGTCTTGTGTGCTATAATAAGCTTTAGAAAATAATTTTCGTTTCACAATATTTTTGAATTTACCAATAGACAACTCAGTTATGCTGCTAGGAAGTTTATTATAAAATCTCACACAGTTACCCATGAATGATCTCCTTACTTTATGGAGCCTAGTAGCAGGCACTGCGAGCTTATGCTTATTTCTAGTATTAATATTATGTATATCACAGTTCTTCTTAAAGTTGGTAATATTTTTATGTACATACAAAATATTCTCATAAATGTATTGACAATGCACTGTCATTATATTAATGTCCTTAAACTTATTCTTAAGCGAGTCTCTATGGTTCATTTTATATATCGCACGAACAGCCCGCTTCTGCAGAACAAATATAGTATTAATGTCGGAAGCACTGCCCCATGTAAGATGCCATACGACATAATACTGTGGAAATAACTGAAATACACTAATCGAGCCGTTAACACGTCTGTTAATTGACGAATCTTACTTACTGCAAAAGCTGCAGAACTCAGTCTATTCGAGAGATTAGCAATATGGGGACCCCATTGGAGCTTAGAATCTAATGTTATACCGAGAAAGACTGTACTATTAACTAGTTCCAGTTCCTCACCTTTAACCATAACGCTTGCTTGCTTGTGTTTTACGTTACTCGTGACAAACTTAACACATTTAGTCTTTTTCTCATTCAACAATAAATTATGTACATTAAACCAATTTACTACTTCACAGATAGCATTGTTTACGTCATTGTAGGTCGTTGATTTCGTACGACTTTGAAAATTAGAGACGTATCATCTGCAAACAAAACTACCTCATGGTGGGTCTTTACGAGGTGTGGCAAGTCGTTTATATAGTTTATATAACCACTCAAGTGCTCGGGATTTTGGTTTGAACTCTATTTATACTTGAGTGGTGACATGCAACTACAGTTGCGGAAAGCACTCAAGTGGTTAAGGAACAGGAAAAGTCCCAATATATAAATATTATCCCTGCGGCACACCTATAGAGACTAATGACCCCGGTGAACGCTTTGTATTCACGTCAACCCTTTGTATTCTACCATTTAAATAAGACTAATAAATTTAGTGCTGATCCTTTAACTCCGTAGTGGTGTAGCTTCCTGATAAGTGTCTCATGATTAACGCAATCGAAGGCCTTAGATAAATCACAGAAGATACCTAAAGCATTTCGCGATTCCTCCCAGGCATCGAAAATGTGTTTTACGAGCTCAACTCCGGCGTTGGATGTCGAGCGACCCCCCGTAAAACCGAATTGCTTACTATGCATCAAATTATTCAAATTAAAATGTTTTAACAATAGATATAGAATTTGCTTTTAAAAAAAATTACTAAATGTAGGTAGTACAGATATTGTATCAAAGTTAGTGGGGTCAGAGGTACTACCTGATTTAAATATAGGAGTTATTTTGCTATGTTTCATCAGATCAGGAAACTCACCGCAGTCAACACTGTTATTGAATATATCTGCCAAGTCAGGCGCTATGACTTCTATTAGGGATTTGACAGCATGGACTGAGACCCCCCATAGGTCATTGGTTTTTTTGACATTAATTGATTTAAATGCCTTTACTACATCTGAAGGACTGGCATGTTCAAAATAAAAGTCCCTACTACATTCTGGAACGTTTTCTTTTAACAACAAAACGGCACACGAAGGTGATGAATTTAAACACTTTGTTGTGGATACTGGTATATCGGTGAAGAAATTTTCAAATTCTGTTGCTACATCTAAACTAGAATCTATAATTTTGCCATCAATTTTTAATTCTAGATCACTAATTGCGTGCCTTGATCTACCAGTCTCCGCATTAATCACTTTCCAGGTGGTTTTGGTACTATAACGTAATTAGCTTACCCTACAACTATTATAGTAAGCATATCAATATTATTATTTTTTATGTTTTAATTAAATAGATTGACTTGGCCATCGCACTAAACAATCTACCTAATTTAATACAATGTATTACGTGTTTTCATGAGATGGCCAAGACAATGTATTTATTTAAAACATAAAAGATTTTCAATATTGATATGGTTACTATAAGATTTTGTTAGGTTAGCTAATTAATTAATAACTTAAGACAGCAGGACCTTTAATTAGGGACTAAATAAATTAACCGACTTGGTATTACATGGATCTCACAACTTTTTACGGTAGAAGAAGTGAGTTGCGAGACTTGTTTTTTAAAGTATTGTTTTGATGGGATTATGACTCATATAAAAATATAAAATTAAATAAATAAACGCCAATATCTACGCTTCTGGCAGTAATTGCGACATCTCAAACAGACAGATAGTGCTAGGTCTATAGACAGACTGGACCTCA
Source organism: Hedya salicella (assembly GCA_905404275.2). NCBI lineage: Eukaryota > Metazoa > Arthropoda > Insecta > Lepidoptera > Tortricidae > Hedya > Hedya salicella. The sequence goes on from FR990096.1 coordinate 84,408,400, forward strand.
TGATGGATTTAGAAGCAGTATGATGGATCACGGAGTTGTTTGAGATAGAGTTATTTAGTTTGGGCTAATTGTATCCTCTTGGCAAGCAGCTAGTACCAGTGTCGCAAGATATACCTAATGATGGACTTGCAAAATGTAGGAGGAATCTTGGAGTTGGTTTGATATAAATTTATGTCGACTAACCTGATTGTTAACTACGATATAATACGCGTTATGGTAGTGCGTGATGCACTACCACGAAGATAATAGAAATGAGTCATGTACAACTTATATATTTCCAACAGTAACTACATAATATTTTCTTCTGTTTCCGCGATTATTACTCATTGAAATAAAACAATTTAACGGATTATATCGCGTATATTATCTCATTTTAGTTCCCGACGTTTCAGAAGCTTTCCAGCTTTCCATGGTCACGGGAGGACTGAGAAAAGATGTATTTTCCTCTGTCAAAGTTACAATTTGTGCAAACTACCCATTTTTTGAAATAAACACAAATAAAGGTGTACATACATGCCAGATGGGCCTAAGCTGTAAAGACAGTTACACATGTGCCAGAAGGGCTTAATTATTTTATTCTAATAATTTACCATTCTGCTTGGAACGTGGTATCTGGAACAACAAACGTGCGCTTCGAGCCAACGAGCTCCAGATACCACGTTCCAAGCAGAATCCCAGTATGAAGAAACCAATAGTCGAGCGTAAACCTGCCGTATTACCATATGTGAAAGGGGTCACAGACAAGATCGGAAACATCTTGAAGCGTGCTTCTATAAAAACATATTTCAAGCCGTTGAAGAAGGTGTCTCAATACCTTAGACCCGTGAAGAGTAGCACCCCTTTGCAGAGTGCAAGCATTTATAAGCTGGACTGCGAGTGTGGTCTTTCATATATTGGTCAAACGAAACGCAGTGTATCAACCCGGGTGAAGGAGCACATAGCAGATGTCAAGCACCGTCGGTGTAATAGGTCTGCAGTCTGTGAACATGTCATTGACAAACCAAACCACTCAATTAAGTTTGATAAACCTTCTATCCTTGCCAAAGAAAAAAGATATTTTCCCAGGATGCTACGCGAGGCTATTGAGATTAAAAAGCATCCTAATTTCAATAGAGAAGATGGATTGTCTCTACCACCAGCTTGGGATCCTGTAATAAATCTGATCAAGGAACAAGCGAGACACAGGACTGCAAAACCTTAATTTCCGAACGGTGTAAAATATCTTATCTGTTTAAAAGTAGTTTAATAGTCTCTGTTTTTAAATATTATAATTAGTAATGAGGTAGCCTGGGAGTTTTTCTTTGCAGCGTTTCTTTTCTCCTCAGTACGCCTCATTTGTGAAATGCTGCTTGGTAAATTATTAGAATAAAATAATTAAGCCCTTCTGGCACATGTGTAACTGTCTTTACAGCTTAGGCCCATCTGGCATGTATGTACACCTTTATTTGTGTTTATTTCAAAAAATGGGTAGTTTGCACAAATTGTAACTTTGACAGAGGAAAATACATCTTTTCTCAGTCCTCCCGTGACCATGGAAAGCTGGAAAGCTTCCGAAACGTCGGGAACTAAAATGAGATAATATACGCGATATAATCCGTTAAATTGTTTTATTTCAATGAACAGTAACTACAGTATATAAACATATAGGATTAAATTAGTAACACGGCCGTTTAGTATGGAGCTGCTGCGACGCGAATGATAGAGTTGTTATTTTTCTGTTGTCATGGTGCGTGCGCCGCGTTCTGGCGCGCCGGGCGGGTGGCAAACATGCATGTGGGACCAACAGGTGATCACATGTTCCCCCTGGCCGGACCGTGACCGGTCGATATCTTGCGGGGAATGTGACTAATCTGCCACTTCTCGTTCGTGTATCTGCAGCAGGTGTGAGTTTATTGTTCTACGGAACGTCGCGCATAACGTATGCTGGTTTCAGCCTATTGATGGACACGTTATTCAGTTTTCCTTTAATTTCTATGGTGCAGAATTTTGCTTGTCACTTGAAAGGTCCTTCATAAGGCAGTTCTGTGCAATTCAATATTCTGTGCCATATTCGATGCTGTCTGCCGTAGTGCACTCAGTTTGGCGTAACAGAAACTGGCCGGCCGACGGAGTGTTTCCCCAAAAACGAGTTCCGCCGAGGTTGTCTGTAGATTTTCCTTTACTGTGCTTCTAACGCCAAGTAGGATGAGTGGCAGAGCTTCCGTCCACGACGATGATGAGGAATGACACATGATAGTAGCCTTAAGTTGTAGTCTCTCAATCATCCCGTTGGCAGCTGGATGATATGCCGTGGTGCGTAGGTGACGTGCACCAACCATAGCTGATAGAGCCTTGAAGAGCTGGCTTTCTAATTAGCGGCCACAATATATAATAGTCAGTAGTAATCCTCAGCGGACAACCAAATCTGGCGAACCAGCCAGATACCAGTGCAAAAGCGCAGGACTCGGCAGTGATGTCTCTGAGTGAAACCACCTCAGGCCATCGCGTAAATTTATCGAAGACTTTGAGGCAGAATCAGATGAAGGGGTTAGGGGTCCTACGAGGTCGAGATGAATATGAGCGAACCTCGAGGATGGAGTGGTGAAAGTGGTGACATGTATGGTGAGTGACTTTGCTTTGTTGGCAATTTAAACACTGCCTGGCCCACGCTCTACAATCCCTGCAAAACCCTGGCCATACAATCGTTCAGTGGCCAGTCGCACACTAGCTGAGCTTCCTGGATGATGAAATTGGTGTAGCTGATCGAAGACTTGTTCGCAGAACTCAGGCGTGATATATGGGCGAAGTTGTCGCGTACTCGTAGAAGTGTCGCAGAAAAGTGGTATGTTACTGTCAAGTGTAGGCATCTTATTCAGTTTGAGAGATGAGCCGTTTTGAATCGTGTCAACGTCAACAAATCGTTTCAACTATTGACTTCAATAGTTGAAAATATCGTGCAACTTGACAGCTGGTACGAGAAATCATGAATAATATACCAGATTCTAGCATATCCGCGAACACTTTCTTTGCAGCCTGCATATGCGCATCAGATCCAGGCGGTGAGGCTTGCGGATACTGGTTGTCCAGGTGTAGTACTGATAAAATGCAAGGTGTTGTGTTTAGATGGTGAATGTCTATCTGGTGGTCTGGTTACAGCAGGGTACTCTCGTGAAATGTCATGAAATTCAGATTCACCCGTTACTAATTCCATCACAACGACAAATGTGAACTACACACAGAGGCTACAGATAATGTAGTAGTTAGTATTATCTAAAAAACTGTTGTTTTTTGCAGTCCACAAGTAAAATGTAATAAGCGAGAAAATCTACTCCTATGATGATCTTTGTGACATTTGCTACAGTAAAACTCCATTTAAAAACTCCTTAGTACTGGGTTGACAGTTATCTCGATGGGTCCATAAGTATGAATGACAGTGTTATTTTCAGCAACTGATCGTTGGACTTGGAACGAGGATAGGATTTCATAATAGCCGACCGAGGGAAAACACATAGATCGGAACCAGTGTCAACTTGGTACCGGTTTTTCGTAGTCCGATCCGTTTTGAATAGACGACCTGAAGTAGAGGGGCAATCGTTGGCCGCTAGTTCCGACCACCCAGGAAGTTTCCCGCATTGAAGCTGCAGGGCTGAATGCACTTTCGATCTTTGTGTCCGAAACTTAAGTGGTAGAAACAATGCGGGTGGGTCGGCGGCGGTTTTGGTGGCCGGGAATGCGAGCGACTATACTTCCTTGAGTTTGACTGGGATCGCGAACGCGAGTATGATCGGCCTCTTATATTATAACGGCTAGTAAGCAGAGTAACTTGCCCTATAAGCTCATTTATTAGCTGCGTTATTTAGTCGGAAGGCGGGGCGGATGCGTATGCAGTAGGCGGTAAGGATGCGTGGACAGCCGGCGCAGGCAAGTAAGTGACAGCAGTTCCAGAAATTGATGCTACCATGCATGTCGTGAGGGGCGGGCGGAGCAAGCTCGTAAACTCTGTCCGCCAGGTCAGCGGTCGTCAAAAATATCGCAGTACGTATGAAATCCTCTTTAATATAGGTATGTAAATGTTTGAAATGTGCAACCTGCTGTAAATTTAAGATTTAAGCTTGTACTATTGTCTATTCTGTGACTTAAGGCAATTTAAGGAGACATTGTCTTCCTGGTTCAGAAAGCGTATTACTACAAGAATACTATAGTGAAAAAAATAGTTCTTAGTGAACAAGTAATGACGTACCTCAATAATAATCATTAAATAATGTTGTGTAAATAACTCTATAGAAATAAACTCGCTGCATGCCCTTATTTTAATTTAATGTTATTTAATTTAATTTCATGTAATTGAATTTCATTTAATTCAGTGAAAATATTTGAACCTACCTATTTCTTCATGTGTAATTATCATGGTGAAGCATAGCGAGTTTATATCATCTCTAGAAGGCGCCCGCAACTTCATTCGCGGAGGAGAAAAAGTCACAACTGGAGATACCCAGCTACCCGTGTACCACAAATAGTTGAAATCCGTTTAGCCGATTTAGCGTGATAATGCCACAACGACACATACAAACATACATAAAATACAAAAAAAACATATTTTTCGTTTTAATGACCTCCAAGACATAATAGACCATAAAAATATTTTTTTTTAAATATCTTCAATGTACAGGCATTTCATTTTTACAACTTTATAATAGTATAGATTATCTATGTAACACAATGTATTTACTTACTTACCAATGTCTTACAAATAAATAAATGAATGATTGATTGGCTTTATTTGTTTAACCTTATTAATAATCAATGACAAATGATAATTAATGTTGGATAAGAAATTTTGTTACTGATTCAGTAGATGTCGAGTACGATACTTTGAATCGGTAATCATTTGCGGTACGTGTTCGGTTGTCTATGAATATGTCCCGTTACTACAAAATTGAGCGGCCTTTAAATAGCCAATGGCAGCGCTAGATCCGCACACGCCGCACCTCACTTCTGTCGCCTGAAGGTGCGTCGACATTTGTATCATTTTCCCGATCAGATCTTCGGCGCGTGGCATGATCGCGTGTCACGATCACCCGTTTGGATGTTGCCCGATCCGATCGCTTGAAATCCATGATGCTACGAGTATCACACACTTAGATCGGACAAGCGCGGCGTGTCCGCCGCGCCGTCAGTGAGTGTCCAAGCAGCACTATAGTCTAGGTAGTGTAGCTTGTAAGTACATAATGGGTATCACAATCAGAAGTAGGTTAGGTAGTATTTCTCGTATAATACGCTTTTCCGTTTAAGACGAGTTCTTGGCCTAGTCCCTTCAGAATTGTCCTAACGAGGTTTTACTGCTTGCCTGCTGTTTACAATGGGAATTATTTTTCTAGACCTCGTTTTGGACTAAAACGACGATGGTTTACTTTAAAGCGGATGCCACTGTATGCAACCAGTTTTGTCACACAGAGGCAGTTGCGTGCATTCCATACAGGCAAATAGGCACTGCCTACCCTAGCAAAAAAAACTCCAAGACATATATTCTCTTCTCTATAATAATACTACAATAATATTTCTTAAAACAAAACCTTCTTTCCACACTTCCGACCTTACGTTACGGGCCGCGATACGATTTAAATTTGCGCGCGAACTCAGACTAAGCGAGCCTGAACCGCAAGTCAAGCAAGACAGTCCAGCGCCTATACCTAAAGAAACAGGAGCACACACGCTCACAATGCGCTTGTTCGTCCGTGAACCATGTACGAATTTGCCACTGTTGCCAGTGTTGCCAAATTAGCATATTTTAAGCTAAATTTGGTATGATTTAATGTTGCCTACAACATTTCTTTCTCGTTTAGAATATTTTAAGCATACTTCAAAAAAGGTAAAATCATGATATCAATATGTTTATTGGTAATTTGAAACGTTAATTAATAATTGACGATGAAAACAACGAGAGCAATCATGCATATTCTATTTTTCGTTTCGATTCATTTTTCGTTTCTGGTGTCGCTAATCGCTAAGTTATTACATTATATAATACCTCGTCTACAGGTGACGAAAATATAGACAATTTATTTAAAAATCAATCGAATAAAACAATATCAGTCTAAATTTACTAGATTATATAAATAAATTGTAAAAACGAGAACTTCTCGGCAGTAGTAAATAGTATTTAGCATAATTTTATGAAAATTCCAGCTGCAGTTTAGCAGATTTTATTGCCTTGTTGGCAACACTGGCGAAAGTATTGCGATAAATCAGCCGCATTGGCTTCAAGCGACGAATTAAAGAGGTCCCTCCCTAGGAAAAAAGTAGCTAATTTATGGTTATAATTTTCGTGTAATATTTGTGTTTATTCATACAAAATGTGAAAATGTAAATAAAATCTGTTGGTAAACTTCGGAGATAAAGAGGGGAATGGGGATTTTTACACCGTTTCCTTAAAAAAACAAAATGTAATTACAATCATTTTTTTATCGAAAATGTGCAGGTGCCCTTTCTTATGATAGCTACCCTATTTGACCCAGTAGTTTTACTTATTATTTTTGCCCCCTACAGATGAATAACTTTCTCATTGTGTTTGGCAACCTGTGTGAATATTATCGTTTAAATTTGGAATTGCAGATTCAATTGGGAGGTCACTGAATCGAAAAAGATTTATTTCTTATTTTTTGTATGTTTGTATGTGTCGTTTGGATTACAACTATTTTTTGGTACACTGGTAACTGGGTCAGATGGTTATAGCATTACTTTTAACCCGAGTGTCGAAAAAAAGAGGAGTTATGAATGTTTCTCGTCCGCTAACGAAGTTGCGGCGTGTTCTTTTTGTTTAAATAAAATACCTTGCCAGACAAAAAAAGCTCATCCAACATTATGACAGTTTTCACTTTTACTCACAAATAGGGTCGAAACCGCTAATCGAGCACATCATTACGACCGCGGCGCGAGGAGTACATCACAACTGTCCGCCATTACGCTGCCGGACATTATCGCATGATAAACAAGACTTCCAACACTAACATCTCGTTCGTAACTAAGTAGTGATGCGCCGCGGGAATGTTCGTGGGTAATGTTTGTTCAAGGGATTTTTGTTTGTGTGGGGAAGTATAATTAGTAACGAGGTACAGTTGTAGAGAGAGGTAGCTGCGAGTTTTTCTTTGCAGCGTTTCTTTTCTCCTTAGTAAGCCTCATTTTGTGAAATGCGGCTGATAAATTATTAAAAATATAATTATTAAGTCGGAAAATCTAATGAGATAATAGACGCGTTATAATCCGATATGTCCGTCCGTCCGTGTGTCACAGGCATTGTACTCAAAAACTGCAAGGTCTTGTGTAGGCCGCTACTTAGTTCGATGGTTAAAAAATAAAATAAATCTAGGGAGGGCACTCCATACATGTAACCGAAACTGTTTTTTTTTTCAGCAAATGTCAAAGTTTTTTTAAATCATTTTGAGATTCCAAATTTTTTTTGGATTTGGTGGATATTCTCGGAAATCGTCGCTCCGAAAAAAGCATAAATTGTGCCCGCCCCCCTCTATTTTCTAAACGGTATATCTAAAAAATATTTAAAAAAAAATATAAGGATAAGGTACCTTTCAATACAAATAGGTACAGGGATCAAGGCGGATGGATAAATTCGATGCGTACGTCACAGTGCTCGCTAGTGAAAGGGAAATAAACCTGACGCGTAATCAGGAAGTACCGGGTTCGAGTCCTGGTGTGACCACGGGCGAGAGCAATCGTATTTTTCTTTACGCTTTGATTTGTATCTATATCACAATATAAAGATAAAACTTAATAAATACTGTCAACGAAAATTGTTTTCAATATGATCTGATATACCGTTTTTGAGTTATTGCCACAAATCGGCGATTCTCTACAAAAGGACGCAAGTGCCGTGGCAATATACGCTCTTTTGCTAGTGCACTTTTTCATAACGTTTTTTTTCCATCTTTAGTGCATATTTTGATATGAACGGCTGTGGAACCCTACACTGAGCATGGTCCGACATGTTCTTGGCCGGTTTTTTGTTTGAACGGCTGCGGAACACTACACTGAACACAGTAGATAAAAAATATATATATATAAGATCCTGCTTGATAAAACAAGCAAAATAAAATACTATACGTTTAAATTTTGAGTTTGATGATACCTTACGTGTAGCTTGTTTTATGAGTCTTTAAAGATGGGTGGGAAAGTCCATTTTTAAAGTAGGTATAAAAATATTAATCCTTACTATATTATAAACGTGAAAGTATGTATGTACGTTCAACTTAATCTCAAAAACTACTGAACGCATTTTTATGAAATTTCCAGTTATGTACCTTATATATCAGAATAGGACATAGGCTATAATGTATGTCAAATTTCGTCCCTTTTAGGGATGAAAAAGGGGATGAAAATTTGTATGGAAGTAAGAAATATAGAGTTTTGGGGAAAGATATAAGCTACTTTTTATCCTGAAAAAATACCTTTTAACTGCAATAAACGAATCTAAGGCGGACGAAGCCGCGGGCGGCCGCTAGTAACTAATAATACCATTCATTAACCAATAAAATGTTTTGTAATATTTGTTATAAAACCGTATCGATAAACGCAAGTTTTAACATAGCTGCAGAACAAACAAAGTTCTTATTTTCCCTATACAAGATACTTGCGTGTGACGTCACATGCTTGTAGGCTTTAGTATGAAGCATTTTTTGGGAAAATCCTTAAAATGTGCTATAAACGTTACTGGTATCTCGGGGAGTTTTTATGATATTGGAGTAGTTTTTTCACCAATATTTCTATTATTAAGACGTGGTTTTATAACATACCATAAAAAAATCAAATAGTGGCTCTGTGAGCTGTAGACCGCACGAGTTTGTTTCAAAATGGTTGAATTTTGTTGCCTTTTTAACCCATGGGAGTTGAATTGTTTTTAAGTATATATTACCCATAGTTTTTAAACCTGATGTAGGGTTAGTAAAGTCTTATAACCACCTTTTTTCAGCCTATCATTATAATCGGAGTTCAAGATACAGTGGACGGAACGTAAATTTGTACCAAATCAGTAGTCAACGCTGACCCCTTTCTTGTATTTTTTAACCGACTTCCAAAAAACTAGATTCTATGTTCGATAGTTTGTATTTTTTTTATGTATGTTCACCGATTACTCCGCCAATTGTGGACTGATTTTAAAAATATTTTTCTTTTTGAAAGGATATACTCCTGAAGTGGTCCCATTGCCACCAAGTTGGGATCTGATGATGGGATCCCAGGGAAATCGCGGGCAATCCTCAAATTTTGTAGGGCCTTATAACGTTTCTCATATATTTTCTTAAGCTATTTAAGTATTTGCATATGGTAGTCATCATCTCATCATGCTGAACTGATGACGGAAGGTACAACTCCTTAATAGTTAAGAGTTAGAGGATAATACTTAAAAAAATCATCTTATAGGTAGGTACGTTAAGTCATATTCTTTATAGTGTGTCCCTGAGGTAGTCTCCTTATCACCAAGTCAGGATCTGATGATGGAATACCATGGAAATCGAGAGAAACCCCTTAAATAGGCACTAACATTGTTTTGTATATATAATTTTCTAAAGTTATTCAGTTGTTTTCGTCTGTTTGTCATCATCAGACAAACAAACTGAGCTGATGATGGAAGGTACAAATGAATATGAACTAACCAACTTTTAAATTCCTTACTTCCAAAGACTCCAGATGCGTGCAAAGTGCCTCCTCAATCTTCCCATTCTGGGCTCTAAAAAATACTTTATATAACTACTAAAATCCATCACAAAAAAGCAAAAAATAAATAATGTTTAAATAAAAAAAACCGACTTCAAAATAAACTAAAAGGCCATAAATAATCTTTTATGTACGGTACGGATCACATTTGAATTACCTTTTGAATTTACCTTTGGTCTCGATAGTCAAGCAAGAAGGTAATCTATAGAAGAAGATTTAAAAATGATGTTTGAAACGATCAAACCAGTCAGAACTGGAACCGATTTTCATGATCAATAGCTAGAGCACCCTCGATAAAGTCATCTTTCAAACACAAATAAGGCAAATCAAAATCGGTCTATCAGTTCAAGAGCTACGGACAGGCACACGGATACACACGTCAAACTTACAGCTTCCCTCTCCTATCGCCGGGAGCACATCGCCTAAGATCAGCCACAAATGAAAAACAGCCGAAGTGAAAACATTTCCTTTTGTAGACAATAAAAAAAATTATAAGTTAAGGTCTGATTAGAGTCTCATAAAATTTGTCAGGCCGTGACAACGCTGGTAAGCTCCGTGTAACGACCGAGACATAAAAGAAAGACCAATTTCCCCAATTCCTCGAGCCATCAGTCATTAATGAAATGGAAAACGAACTGAGGTAAGGCGACATTAATGGAGCCACTGAATGGACAAATTACACTTATCGGCCGAGCGAGCGCAGCGTCTCCGTTTCAGCTCGGCCTAAATGCTTTTGTACGTCCGGCGGCGGTGCGGCTGTTCTCCTCTACCGGTCCCTTTCATTTCTCAATCGATTCTCGTTAAATTTTGTGAGCAGATTTCATAATTATATGGATTTCTTTTCGTCGATTCATTATGGATTTTTTCAAAAATGGCGGAGATATGAGGGTTGTAATACTCTTGTGTATAATCTGTGAATAAGAACCCCGCGAATCATAATAAAAGGCATACCTATTAGACTGGAACATCACTCTATACTATATGCCACTGAACTATAGTGAAATATTATACAACTCCGCGGAGAACTATAATGAACTCATAAAAATAACACAGTGTTTTTGCTATTATTTTTAGCCGTGTTTCATTTATTGTAGCTTATGGGAGACTCGTCGAAAAAGTATTGTAAACAATAGTTATACACACCTTTTTTCGGGAGTAAGTACTATTAGGCTCGTCTTCCTACATTTTCTAGGGTTCCGTAGCCAAAATGGTAAAAACGGAACCGTTATAGTTTCGTCATGTCCGTCCGTCCGTCCGTCCGTATGTCACAGGCATTTTACTCAGAAACTATAAGACGTATACTGATGAAATTTGGATTTTTTTTACCATATATCAATATGTGGCACATCATTCGACAGATCTTCTAAAAACACTTCGGTGTTTCTAACAAAATTTTTTGATTTCGTGAATATGTTCGGAAATATTCGCTCCGAAAGTAGCAAAAATTGTGTCCCCCCCTCTATTTTCTAAACGGTATGTTCAAAAAATATGAAAAAATTTACAAATATAAAGCTTAATAAATACTTCCAACGATAATTGTTTTCTACATGATCGGATATACCGTTTTTAACTTATTGCCAAAAAACTGCGCTTCTTAGCAAAAGAACGTATGTGCCGGGGAGATACGCTCATTTGTTAGTGTTTTTTTAATAATTCTGTCGTAATTTTTTTTTATAAACGGCTGCGGAACCCTACATTGAGCATGGTCCGACATGCTCTTGGCCGGTTTTTTCACTTTCAACAGCTTATAACAAGACAACAACCAACAACTTTAAGATGAATAAAAATTAAGCGCCACGAAGAAAATTCAAAAGCGAGCTGTCAAAATCTATGGCTTTCTTATTTTTTAAATTCGCGTATACTTGCCAGTGATGAAAACATGTTATGATTTGAACAAAAATAGGCAATAAAATATGTGTACGTAAATTGTCAAAAACGTTTATTTTAAGTTTGCAGCAATGCTATTTACGTACATTTTTTTTTTTATTTAAAACTGTATGAATCGGTGGTTTGTTAAGTTAGTAAAATAAATTATTATTTCAAATAATATTACTTTAAGACTCACTGAATATAATTATTACATTGAAATTTTGTACTCGGTGCCACCAAGGAATACGTTAATAGCGGCATTGTAACACGCCTAGCAGTGCTTTTTTGGGAAATAGACCATAGACTTTTATTTTACAAGTCTTAAGTAATGTATGTCTTTATATTAGAGTTGGTAACCATTTAAACGACACAAAGAAGTAAAGGAGTAGAAAAAATACTATTTAATCAGAGTTTGCAGTACAAGGAAATTGAATATAGAATTACTGGGAATGCACTCTACTATCACACTAAGGCAAACAATGATTATAATATGGACAATTATAAGCCAATAAGCAATTAAAAGTGAGTGATTGCTACTCGTACATAGCTGACCGAGCGAGCGTATGTCCGGCTGGCTATTTTTCTTCTTTACAGCCGGTCTAGCACAACTCTCCGCGACTACGCTTGTCGCGCGATATAGCGTCACCCGTCTTTCTCGCATTGTATTGAGAGGAAAGAGACAGACAATTTTTGTTTCGCGATAGAGTCGCGCATCACAGTTGTGCTAGAGGTGCTGGTCGCATTTCTGAAACGATTTTCGTAAACATGTGTGAGCAGGTTCGATTATTGTATGGTTTTGTTTGTCGTTTCAGTTTATGGTTTTTATTTCGAAATTGCGGAGTTATAATAAGATATTATTGAAAGAGTCACAAGGTCTGCCGTTCACAGAGCTACTAGTTTAACAAATTGTTTCAAAAATAATGTTATTTTTATATGTAGATCGATTAACCGTCAAGAAAAGTCACACGGATTTTTCACTATTACACTTAAACGGTATTATCATCCTATTTAACAAACCAGTGGACCTAAGAAGGTAGCGTATATTACGCGATAGATAAATGATAAACCAACCGTCACTTTCCGATACGTATATGGATACGAAAGAGAAAGATCCTGATATGTGTATCGCACAATAATCGCAAGTTAATATTATTAGTAAATGAACTGATATTGCGTTAGATGAAATACTTAGTAATTGATTTGTCTCACCCTCACTCACTCGCAGTAAGGTGTGTTGGGGTGAGACGGAAGTTATATGGGAAAGACTAAGACTTTACCTTAAATGCTCTTAAAGGCGTTGTAATAAAGTTAACCTTTCGAACTTCCCCCTACTACCGTCTTAGACCAACGCACCCTATTCAAATTTATTTTGTATCTAGCATATACATTTAAATATGATGACAATACAATAACAAAGCATCGTTAACAAAAATAGTTTATATTCAATTTTAGTTCTTAACAATGAAAGCATGCATAGAACCTCGATCGCAGCCACTCTTGACTGGTATCTCCTGACCACGGCCTTAGTCCATTGGGGCTGGACAATCAAAACGAAGTTTTATTATCAATTGTCAAGCTCGATTTTACGTTTACAATATATCAAAAATCAAGCAGTTACCCTTATCGTGAACGACTGTTATTCCTATAAAAATCTTAAAAATAATCCTATACATGTTATTCATCCTATTAAAAAGTATTTTCATCCCTGACGAACTGAGAGTGATATAAGTTTGACGCATATCTATATTCTGTCTATGGCATCGTAGGTCCTAAACGGGTGAACCGATTTTTATTTAGTATTTGAGTTTGAAAGGGAACTTGATCGAGACTGCTCATGCTATGGTTCAAGAGAACCGGTTCGGCCGTTTAAATATCTTCTTTAGAGGTGGGTCGGAAATATTTTATCATTTCAACACAACACAAATAAGGAAAACAGTTTCATGTCTGAGTCTGAGGAAAAGTTTGTAGACTCATTTTCACAATGCTGTATTTCATTCTCCTGTCATACCCTACACGTATGTGCAAAACATAGTTTATAAGTAATTTACTTGTCCCTACGCGGTGGCGGCCATTTTAATGTCGTCATAACTGAGGTTGTTAACAGTATAATGAATCGGAGAAGAAGCCTAACATCATACTAAAATGTTGCACGTTTAATTATAAAACTTATTTTAAATGGCAAAATTCAAAGCTTACCTATATCCAGCCAACTACGACAATTTACGATTTCGTAACATGATATTTGTCTGTTAAGAGTTGCCGCGTAACGATGTTGGGTACCTAACAGGTTTCGAGATTCAAAGGTGGACTAATGACTAATGACGCTATAATCTATTGCTTAGTTTGCAAAGGGTCAGAGGAACATTTTCAGGGTTAACACTGCAATCAATCGGAAAGATGTTTGCAGAAATAATGTTTACAAGGCAAGTGGCAAAAGTATGGCTGGGCGGGGTACTAGCCAAAGGTTTTAACGAGGATCATATCAAGAGTAAAATCTACATTTAAAAAAAGGAAATATATTGGGAATAAAATACGCCTAAGATTCAAAAACAAAAATTGTTCACTTCGGTAGGGTGGCCATTACGTAGGCAACATTCCCACGCTGCATGGCTGGCTATTGAACGCCTTTGCGCGATGAAGCTGCTCGGCCGTGGTTTCCCTTTGCGTAAAATATATGTTTGGGGAGTTTTTCAACGATAATTTCCTATTGCCGTTAAAATATGTAGCAAGATGCAGTGGATGCAGTTGAATATTTCAATAACCCTAATATCCCAAGTAACAAAATTTGGTACTATAAAAGTCCTGGGAACGTTTTTGGTTGTGCTAAATAGTGTTAATGATTAGCACTATAACGGTGTTGTAAATGTTTACAGAACCCCAAAGAGGCCCTAGTTTTATCACTGATTTATTCTATAAACATTACATAAAGGCTCACCCGGTGATAAATCAGCTCTGTAGTTGAAGTATAAGTGTCGTAAAACGCTTTTTGGTACTAATATAGTGTTGTCTGCAACGTTTATGTCACAGTTTGCAACTATAGAAGTAACCAACTCATGTTCATAGTGCTATTTTGCACCATAAACGATTCCAGTGCTCTTTTTTATCACACCTGCTCCTGCGCTATTTTGTTAACAAATATCGCTAAGTCATTTATGTTTTATTTCATTCGCCATTTTTGCTTAAGTGACATATGTTATGTAGGTAATAAAAGGACGTACTAAATAACATTCGTGGACCGTAACTCAGTCGGTACTTTCACTTGCAAAAATAATTGTATTGATAAAATCGTTATGCTGATTTCAAATTTGACAATGCCCCTTCATTATTTACGTGTTTTAATTAAATTTTAATTAATAAAATAAGGACTTGTCCCGAATGCGGCTGCGCTGTAGTACACATAGGCTCCAGCCGTGCTGCTAATGTGCTATCACGGCAGAAAACAGCAGCCATATTTTAACAGATTAGGGTTCCATTGTCCAAATATAAAATAGTGAAGTCAAAATATATTTATTTGAATGAAGTTATATTAAATGCACAATGGGGCATAATTTGAGATGTGGTAAATGTGTTACCACACCAATTCTAAATCTGTTGGCTTTCCTTCTCCGGAATATATCCCGATCACAAAAGGAGGTAGCTAGGGCATTTCATAAATATAACACAAAATTGGCCATATCTGTTGTTTTGAGCTGTGATAAAGGGGTAGTGTCCTCACTCTCATATTCGTCATCATTATTACTGGTTTGACAAGAAATAACTTTATTACTACAGCCCTATTGTGGTACAAAACAAATATTTTGTGCAGAACCACGTGCTATATTTATTGGACTCGCTTGACCAGTATGAAACCTTTTATAAAATACTAGTGATATATTTGATACTGGAAAGCTAGTATAGATCTAAGTAGTTATATAATTATTATTTTTAGTGCTATTATGTCACGCTTTAGTCTCGTAACAGTAACACAAACTCACTTATAGAAGATATTATGCTATTTAGAATTTAAGTTATTTAGTAACTTTACCAGATAACTTATAGTACTATTTGATACTATAAAAGAGTTTTAATGACTTTTACAGAACTCTAGCCCCATAGCGGTGTTAAGGGACCTTTTAAGAAGCTAAAACGTTACGTAATGGGTGTGCAAAGTCCTTTTATAGTGCAGATTGATTCTGTAATAGTGTTTTCGGTACTGCTACAATACTAGTACTATAAAAGTTATTTTGACGCATTATTAGTGCAAAATAGGTACATAAGAGTGTCAGTTAAGTAGTCTATAGTATTACATAGTACTATAATTGCTTTTTGCATATCTATTACAGTGCAACACTTTAATGATTCTATTGTATGGTTTTTTAAGCGTTCTAAGAGCTACATTATAGAACTTAAATGCTCTTTAATCTTATAGAACCATAACGCTCTGTTAAAAACCTTTATAGTACAAGCAGTCACAATGGTTACCATTATAGGCCTACTATGTCACTGTTTGGTGATATAATGCCTAATTATAGAACCTTTTGTTACTTGAGATGTTAGCTTTGCAATTATCATTACATTTATCGCAGCGGCACTTGTTGATAAAAGCCTACTTGAATAAAGGATATTTTGATTTGATTGATTTGATTTGATTTGACATTTTGCTAATATTTTTTCTAATACTTATAAAATGCTAAATTACTATTACTACTCGTAGAACGTGCCCGTAACTTGTTCGTGGAGGAGGAAAATCCATAACTATATTTTTTGTAACGCATTTACATACTTATTATAGCCATATCGAACGACCGAAATGGTATTCGCTCGTTCGATATGTAACAAGGGACGCTTAAGTGGCGAACCGTGTATACCTAAAATACAACTGTAGTCTCGTCGAGTACAGTCGTCGTCAATAACATTTGCACGCTTTAACACCTTGTCATGTCGCATGTCAACTTGAATGGCACCTGACAAATGTAGTGGAAGCATCAAAAAGATAGATAATGGTACAACTATAGAAGGTCGTTTGATCTCGGCAAAATCGATAGCCGCGCGTTAGGGTCTATGCACACCATGTTTTTTAAACGCGACGGCGACGCGCGTGTGTATCGATACCAACGAAAATTCAACTCTATGGAATGAAAAACGCGCTCCGAACGTTCCTAAACATAAGGCAATTATTTTGCGATTATGCCGGCGTTCAAAAACGAATCGTAACTTTAATATGCATGTCAATGTTTAAGGAAAGGCGTGTGGTACGTTTAATATTAATTATGCATGTCAATGTTTAAGGAAAAGCGGGTGTTAAATTTAATATTAATATGCATGTCAAAGTTTGAGGAAAGGCACGTGTTACGTTTAATATGAATATGCATGTCAATGTTTAAGGAAATGCGTGCGTTACATTTAGTATTAATTATGCATGTCAATGTTTAAGGAAAAGCGTGTGTTAAATTTAATATTAATATGCATGTCAAAGCTTGAGAAAAGGCGCGTGTTACGTTTAATATTAATATGTATGTCAATATTTAAGGAAAGGCGCGTGTTACGTTTAATATTAATATGCATTTCAATGTTTAAGGAAAGGCGCTTGTTACGTTTAATATTAATATGCATGTCATGTAAAGGCGCGTGTTACGTTTAATATTAATATGCATGTAAAAGTTTAAGGAAAGGCGCGTGTAACGTTTAATATTAATATACATATCAATGTTTAAGGAAAGGTACGTGATACGTTTAATATTAATATGCATGTCAATGTTTAAGGAAAGGCGCCTGTTACGTTTAATATTAATATGCATGTCAAAATTTAAGGAAAGACGCGTTTTACGTTTAATATTACTATGCATGTCAATGTTTACAGAAAGGCGCCCCGATGCTAAGCCCCGATGAACAAAATAGGGGTTTTATCATTTTAAAGTATGTATCTATGAGAAAAATCTGTGAACGCATACAGAACGCCTTAAAAAGCAGCGCTGTTCTGCAAGGTGTGCTAGTGTTTAAGCTTCTCGGTAGAAACACTGAGATCCGCATCTACAAGACCGTAATACGTCTAATTTTAATATATGGATGTGAAGACTTGTCAACTCGAACTTAAAAAAGAGGAGAATAAGCTATAAGTGGCTGAAAGGAAAAGCCTCTGTAAAATCCTCGGTCCAATAAAGAGACGTATGGGTATTTGAAGATCTCGTCGCGTAACCAAAATATCAGTATGCTCACTTGCTCCAAGGGAAAGCCTTTTGTACTAGTACCTACTATTATCCATTCTGTGCCTGTACTGTATAAAATGTAGGCTACATTGGTTAACGTCAACATCGTCCACGAATGTCCTAGGTTTCCTGCACAACTGTACCTTATCTACTTGGAAAACGAAATGTTGAACATTTGTAACAGTTTCCAAGTTCCGAATGTAACCTAGTTTAATGTCATTCGAAACTTAAACAGAATTCTATGGAAACTTCCTTTCAGAACCTCTACAGATAGAATCAGTACCTAGGACAACTGTGACACGTGACTGTCGCAAATACAAAATTTATGTAACCCTTTCCATTAAAGACGGATAATAAGCTTATTATTTACTACAAGGTGCTTGCAACTTCGTTCGCGGAGAAGAAATAGCCATAATCTCTCTTCTTTGTGACTTGCCGGAGTGCACGCTCTGCCAATTGAGCACTATTTTTTACAAGATTTTTGCATTTTTACCGGCTTTTCACCGACATTTAATTTTTCATTATTTAGATCTTTGTATTTTAAGAATATAGTTTCTTAGTGCATAAATTCACTTTAAAAATCACATAGATCGTCATTCTTGATGGTAAAACATCAAGATTTTCGTAAAAAAATCAAGGACGTGTAAGTCCCACGAAAAAACTTTTTTTTGCTGGTGCACTTTTTCACATCGTTTTTTTTTTCATCTGTTGTGCATTTCTTTGTAGTAACCGCTACATAACCCTACGCTCAGCATGGTCCGTCGTGCTCTTGGCCGCTTTTTATTACTTGCAATAACTCAGCGGTTCATCTTATTGTAAGTAATTGTAAGTTTTCACGGTATGTCTTCTCGATGTGTCGATAACCATGTTTACAACAATGACGATTGAACCAAGCGGTTGAAATGCTCGGAGATTCGCATTTTTATTTGGCGATTGTATTCTTAAATGTGCGATAGGTTAGTCGAGATGTCTGATTAGAATAACTCGAATCAGTCTAAACGCGTTGATTGGAATCAAGTTCCTTCGCAACTCGAATGAACTCGCGGACTCCACTTGCCGGTTTGACGCGCATTGATATTGATCGGCCTGGGACTCGGCAAGTTAAGACAACTTTAATCAAAAATCGAGTCGACTCGACAACTCGTGGACTCAGCTGCTGCCGCGAATGCCATCCACTCGATCCAAATCGAGTTAACTCGAGTTTCAATTCAAATCAGCGGCCGATCAACTCAGATTCGATTAAAATTAGTAGCCGAATCAACTCGAGTTATACGAGTTGGAAGTTCTTCGACTCGTAACATTGCTGCCTTGAATGGTTGCAAGCATACAATATGTCATACAATAAGCGAACGGATAAAAACCGGCCAAGAGCATGTCGGACCATGCTCAGTGTAGGGTTCCGTAGCAGTACAAACGAAACAAGTGCACACTACAAGTGAAAAAAATGCTATATGAAAAAGTGCTCTAGCAGAAGAGCCTATCTCCACGGCACTTAACTCCTTTTGTTGAAAAGTGCCGTTCTTCGACCTATATCCGATCATGGTGAAAACAATTTTCGTTGAAAGTATTCATTAAGCTTCATCTTTGTAATTTTTTTGGACGTAAGGTTTAGAAAATAGAGGGGCGGGGCGGGACTCAATTTATGCTACTTAAGGAACGATTATTTCCGAAAATGTCCACTAAATAAAAAATAAAAAATTTAACCTCAAATGTTTTAAAGGATCTGTCGTGTCGATATATGTGCCACACAAATGTGAAAATGTTTGCATATTTTATTTTTTTCAGTTTCGGTTACATGTATGGAGTGCCTCCCTTATTTTTTTATTATTTCACTATTAAACTATAAGTAGCGGCTCACAAAAAACACCTATACTCCAAATTTCATCAAAGTACATCTTGCAGTTTTTGAGTAAAATGCCTGTGACATATGACGACGGACATAACGAAATATAGGGGTTACTTTTTGCCATTTTGGCTACCCCAACAAACAAATTGGTTATATAAAACCTGTCTTATACAACTTCGGTTATATTACTGTTGTATAGATGTTGATAGACAACTAAAAAGTTGTGTAACCGTTACTCCTAACCTACTAATACGACGACGTTATACAACAGTTACATAAAAGGGTTCCTTTAACCGGCGATGGTGCCAACGTAACCTTTACACGACTTTTATGTAACCAAACCGTTGCTAAATTGTTATGTATGTATCCGTATATAACAGAAGTCTTTTAGTGGTGAACTACGAACCATTATATAACGTAAGCGTTATTTTGCAACCATTACATAACGTTAAGCGGACCTAAAAATTACATAAAGGTCCGTCATACACTGTTTTGAACACTAACTTCCAAATGATGGTTACAGAAAATGGTTCCGTATATATTTTATTGTTAATAATAGTTCGACTGAAAATATCTTATGTATGTACACTCCGTCAATTGTAGACTGATTTTCAAAAATATTTTTTTAATCGAGAGATCATACTCCAGAGGTGGTTCCATTGTCACCATGTCGTAATCTGATGATGGGATCCAGCGGAAATCGAGGGCAACCTTAAATTTTATAGCCACTTATAATGTTATTCGTATATTTTCTAAAGCTATTCAAGTATTTGCGTTTGAAAGTCAACTTCTGATCACGCTGAGCTGATACTGGAAGGTACAACTCCTTAATGATTAGGAGTTAGAGGATAATTCTTTAAATATTATAGGTACATTAAGACTAGTTAGTCGTATCCTTTTTAGTTTACTCCTAAGGTGATTCCATTGTCACCAAGTCAGGATGGTGGTGGTGATGATGATGATGGTAGTGGTGGTATGGTGGTGATGGTGATGATGGTGGTGGTGACGTTGATAATGGTGATGAATGTGATGATGGTGATGGTGGTGGATGGTGGTGGTGATGGTGATGATGGTGATAGTGATGAATGTGATGATGGAGATGGTGGTGATGATAGTGGATCGTGTTGATGATGGTGATGGTGGTAATGGTGATGATGATGACGGTGATGGTGTTGGATGGTGGGGATGGCGATGGTGGTGATGTTTAATTACCATCATCACCATCACCATCTCCACTACCACCACAATCGTCACCATAATCACCATTACCATCACCATCCACCACCACCATCAACACCACAAATATCATCACCACCACCACCATCATAACCACCATCACGATCACCACCACCATCCACCATCATCACCTCCATCACCGCCATCACTACCACCACCCACTACAATGATCATCCAATCTTGAGTTCTAGTAGATACCCCCAGGGTCCATCAGAATCTGAAAAAATGGTTGACTGTCCAGCAAAATATAATCGATTGCATTACTTTTTTTTCCAAATATCATTTTAGTTCAATAAAACTTTAGTTATAATAATCCCATTTCTCAAATAATTATATCCTTATTCTTAATTTAAACTATAAGTTCTATAATTTATTCACTTTCATTTTATTTCAAATAACGAGTACAAGAATCTAGTCTTATTCAAATCGATTTGAATAAGCATAACTTTTCTGTTTTTATTCTTATTCTTATACAAGTTAATTTTTGCCCAACTCTGCCATTAACAGACTTCAAAAAATGATGCATGCAGTTGCTCTCGAAAAGTATCTCACGGAACTCTAAAATCATTTATCATGGTAGAGCATCTTAGTCCGAAGAAACCGCTCATGCGACCTTTTAATTCTATAACTGTTGTATAGAAGTCCCTTCGTAACTTAGACAAGATGGCTGGCATTTTAGTATGGAAATAATTTTCAACAAAATTCTATAACAATTGAATTAGAAGGAATTCGAGGGGCGCGCAAAAAAATTCACAATAATACACCTATATTTCATCATAAAACCAAAGTCCCCACTAGGTGCACTGCACATATTTACTTATACACTGTTCGCGTATGAACATTGTAAAGTAAATGTAAACTTAGTTATGAATATTCTAAGTCCCGTTTTAACTTTATTTTTGACTACACGATTTCCAGCAAAATACGATAGGAACGAATGAAAGGCATGAACTGAATGGGTACCATAAAAGTCAATGTTAAACACTTAAAAGACATTTCCGTCGTCTTCTAACGTGTATATAACTGTTGTGGGACTTCAATGGTTCCATAACAGTCCGAATAGAACCAGTATGTAACCGAAATGTCCGTAGAAATCTTTTATATAACATTTAAGCAACGTTGAATAGTTCTTGACGGACTTTTATGAAACTTCTAAATAACAATAATCTCGTTTAATTTGGGCCCTTTTCGCGTTATTTAAACGTCTATACGACGTATCTTATAAAACCAACAGGACATGAAAAACGTTTACGCAACTATTGTGACATATAACGTGAATTTGTTACTTGGGACGGAACCCTAAAAACCCAGACACGTCTATAAACAAGCTAATAATTATCAAACGACTGAACAAAGTTTTTTGAATCACCTTTCAAAACACAAACACAGACAGGGCCGCATTTAGAGGTTCGGTGGCCCTGGGGCAACGAATGGGTGGAGGCCCCTAGTAATTTTCCTGACACATTAAGGAATTTGTGATTTGTGATTAGTAAAAGGTACCACCATCTCAAGAGTTTTATTTTACATGCATTTTTGTGGAAGCGGTCGAAAAATGGCTAAAATAGGTTTGTGTTATACTTAATAAAATTATTTACATCATATGGAACATTGTGTACAAAAATACCAGTCCAGAAAGTTTAGTGGTCAGGGTACCATTTCACGACATGTTTTCAAAGTGTCAAAAATGCGCGGGTAGTGAAATGCCTGTTTCTAAGATGAGGCGTAGCATCAGCCCCTAGCAAAATGTGTTTTTGAGCCATGAAGTTTCAAAGTAAAAAAAAATGTTAGTTTACGATTCTACAAAAATTACGAGCCAGTCACTAAGCTTTTTTGTTAAAATAAATACTTCAACGCTAATTTGATACCATCATGGCATATCACGCCAAATATAGTTTGATTTTATGATATTTTATTGTATTAATTACTCATAAAAGTTACACAGCATTACAGTAAAAACTAAGGCACTGTGAACAACAAAAAACAAAAACATACAGAAAAACTTAAAACTCTTTCGATTTAGGCGACGTAACTCCGTGGCTCCATTGCGTCGTCTGATCTGGTGTAGGATTCAGCAGATTGCCCCGCAACTGCCGAGACACTACACCCTTCGGCCAGAAGTCTGCACTTGCAATGGTGTGCTGCAACGGCCGCGGCACGAACACCACTTTATATATATTAACGCAAAAGACACCACTGGATGACTGACAGCACCTTCGATCTTGTCGAGAAACGTCGGGTGATGAAAGCAGCGGGAGCCAACATAAATGATTTCAATAAAATTTCGACACAGATGCAACTCAAATGCAGGCAAGATCATAATATTAGGTCCTTACAGAAATGGTTGTCATACAGGATCCATTTTTCATCACAAGTAACGATACGATTCAAATTGCCTTCATTTTTTTGCCGGTTGAGAATGAAACGCGACACTCGACGCGTGTTTCTTTGTTTGTGTCGCTCAATTCATGCGGTACCCATTTTTCAAGTTTTTTCACTTTTCCAATTTGTTTCAAGTTTTTTCACTTTCCAATTTGTTTCAAGTGAATCAAAATGGTTTTATCGCTCACACCGAAGCCTATGCCGCTAACTCTGACGTGGTTTGCGATGGATCTGCTTCCACAATTGCTTTTAATTCTTCGTTGTCAACTTGTGTCTCCTGGCGTCCACGGGACTTGTTCCGTAGGTCAAAATTTCCAGAACGGAAACGTTGGAACCAATAACGTACCGTATTTTCTTTTGCAGTAGCTTCCCCATACGCATTGTTAATCCTACGAGGCGTTTCTGCAGCACTTGTGCCGAGGTGAAACTCATATTCGTGAATATAGCGATATTTTATGTTCTCCATATTGTGAACAGAACGATGTGAAAGAAAACGACACCTGAAGAATGGGAAAGCCACAGGAAAAGATGAGATCCCAATTTAAACAATACGAACATTGGGAGATCGTGGCGTCTATATCTTCCATGTTATCTGCAACAACAAATGGCTTACAGGCAAATGGCGCTCTGAATGGGCCCACACAGTCTTTGCTCCTCTTCATAAAAAGGGATCCACAAAGAAGTTTAACAATTTTAGAATTATTTCCCCGTTATATTTACACGGAAACCCTATAGAACACGTTTGGGACTTGCTGAAAACAAAAGTTAAATCCAGAATTCCAGCTCCTGTCAATGTGGCGGAACCGCGAATCGCCGTAGTTGAGGAATGGCAGAGACTATTCCAGGAGACCATCGATAACATCATTCTCAGAATGCCTAGGCGTGTAAAAAACTTTAATGGAGGAAATACGCGATATTAATTAGCATTTTTTTTATTCATTGTTTTTTTACACTTTTCCAGCGGGCCTATGATGGTTGCGTTTGTCAGACAATAAATAAATGACACAGCTGCCGTCACCTTCTGATACGTATGCGAGTGCGAGAATGACAGACGTGTTATCATATCATTTATCGCGTGATAAAAGTGACCATCATAGGCCCGCTGGTTACATAAATAATAATGTACCATTTTTCACAAATAACCTTTACTCGCAAAATATATTCTTAATGTGATCACAATTTAATTAAAACAAATGAAAATTTAAATAAATCTGTCTGTCTGTCTGTTACCTCTTTACGCTTAAACCGCTGAACCGATTTGGATGAAATTTGGTATGGAGATAGTTTGAGTCCTGGGGAAGGACATAGGCTACTTTTTATCCCGGAAAAATACTATTATCCGCGAAGCTAGTACAAAATATAGGAGAAGTATTTTTCATAAAATAATGCGTGACGTCACACCTAGCTACAGTTTATACATTAGTTATGACGTCACGAGCACCAACTCATAAATTTTAATGCAATCTATACGAGTAAATATATAAAAAAAAACAACAAATAGCCCACAATTTTTCTGCTTTGCCCTAAGGTTGTAAGGCTGGTAGAGAATGCCTTATGGCATTAAGTTCGCCTTTTGTACAATAAGTTTTCTTATATATTTTTATTATCTAACCGACGAATCATTATTTCGATTTGGTACCCCGTACATCATGTATATTATAGACAAGCTTTTGCCCGCGGCTTCGCCCGCGTACTAAACATATTTTTTAACCGATTACCAAAAAGGAGTTTCTCAGTTTGACCCTATATAGGTATGCACATAGAACTGACCGTGGGTGAAACAGTCCTGTCATAGGTCTACTCCGGCGAATTTGAGAGTTTGCACATGCGACTTATTTATGGTCATGGCGAAACAGACCCTCAGCGGAAACTGGAGCCTTTTGAGCAAAGGGAAGATCATTTGGTATTAATGAAATACGCGATACAAAAACTGTTTCTCCCTGTACAGGTCCGGTCAAAATAGTGGCCTCTACTACGTTCCAGTGCAAAGCCTTGACTTGCAACCTAGTGCCGTTACAAAGTTTGGGTGGTCCGTCTGTTACAACCGATTATCGATCGAAACTACCGGACCGATTCAATTGCAATTTGGTACAAATAATTTCAAGAATTTTCATGTCCACAATATATCTAAAATTTCAAAATCGTTGCCATTTTCGTAATTAACGTTCCAAATAACCAAAAAAACGATACCCATATTGATATTTAAACATTTCAACCCCATCGCACCCCGACAGGAGATAATATTTTACGTCCGCCTCGTTGGTTTTTAAAATCATTATTGTTTTCGTAATCAGCGACGCGATAAACAATAAAAACAATACCCATGTTGATTTTCAGATCCTTTTAGGGGTTGAATTCTCAAAAAACCTGAAACACGTGTTTACTCATTTATTGTTAGGAATACTCCTGTGAAGTTTCGAATAAAATAGTCTAACTAATCTTGTTTCCCCATACAAACTTTGGACCCCCATTTTACCCCTTTGGGGCTGAATTTTGAAAAATCCCTTGGCCTTATAAGGAACCTACTTGGAATGGCAAGTTTGGCATCTCTAGAACCCATCGGTCGGTCGGTCGGTCGGTCGGTCTGTCGGCCGGTCGGTCGGTCTGTCGGCCGGTCGGTCGGTCAGTCAGTCAGCAAGTCAATCAATCAGTTTCTTCTTTTATATATTTAGATAAAGAACAAAAAAGCGTTTACAACTAACGCCATCCTGTTACGCAAACAGGTACTAACGTGTCATATTGGTTTCAAAGTAATTATTTCTTTATAATTCTTCGGAATAAAAATTTCAGAGTTAACAAAAAGTGATGATTTTCCATTTATTGTTAAACTAACTCGTTTTATGTATTTATCTTATTTACAAACCATATATTTTTGTAGTAAAATGTTTATCATTCAGAGATGATCGTAAGTCCAAAATGTACAACAGGCTATTATCCGGCTATATTAAGATATACTCTTATTTGTATGATACGTCATATACGAAAGGTGTGTTCTTTGCTTAATCGTGTAGGTAGTATTACTGTTGCTAGGTAACCCATTGTTAGAAAAGAAAATGTCTTTGAACAAATTTCCATTTATTGTTACAAATACCCTTTTATGAATGAATACCCTCAAAAGTT
Source organism: Hedya salicella (assembly GCA_905404275.2). NCBI lineage: Eukaryota > Metazoa > Arthropoda > Insecta > Lepidoptera > Tortricidae > Hedya > Hedya salicella. The sequence goes on from FR990096.1 coordinate 84,434,737, forward strand.
GTAGCCCATGTCCTATTCTGATATCTAAGCTATATTACTGCAGAATTTTACGCAAATCTGCTATGTAGTTTTTGCGTACCAGCGTATAATAAATCGTACGTTACGATTTATACACCTTAAATTCATTTATCGCGGATAAGGGTATTTTTCCGTGATAAAAATCATTCCGTCGAATTGAGAACCTCCTCCTTTTTTTGGAAGTCGGTTAAATAAGTAGCCTATGTCCTTTCCCTGTAATCAAGCTATCTCCATACCAAACATTTCAATCGGTTCAGCGGTTTAAGCGTGAAGAGGTAACAGACAGACAGACAGACAGACAGACAGACAGACAGACACACTTTCACATATTTAATATTAAAAGTATGGCTATGGATATTAGTATGGATATAGCACTCCGCTTATATGGGACAATAGCATTCTTGGCAATTTTTCAATAAGATACTCTATAAGCTTTAATTAATTCGTTTGTTTGTTCCTATATTTACTTCGTCTGACCTCTTTATTCGTGTCTTACTTGCCGTCTGAACTCATGATTCTCACGAGTGTTGCAAAGTATTATTATGTAAAAAATAATACGAGAGCTTTGTAACTGTGAGGGTGCTGTCAAGATATTCAAAAGGGTGCGAATAAGAAAAAAAAAATTAGGTGGCTTTAATCTAACTATTAATAAAATACTGACTGAAATATCTATATTTTTTAAGTAGATACATAATTGGCATTTCCGTAGATACTTCTTTAATGTACTTGGGATGAGCACATGAAGGAGAGCCGTTAAATTGATTACATTAATTTTTCTCCACAAATAGGCGGCATGCGTGATAGACTTAGGACACCCCACAGAGCATATATTTAAATAGACGCAGGTAGTACTCGTATTTCGCGAGACATAGGACGTGTGCTGTAAAAGTAAAAACCGGCCAAGAGCATGTCGGACCAATGCTCAGTGTAGGGTGCCGCAGCCGTCCATATGAAAAAATGCACTACAGATGGAGAAAAATACGATATGAAAAAGTGCACTAGCAAAAGAGCGTATCTCCTTGGCATCTGCGTCCTTCTGTTGAGAAGAGCCGTTTTTCGGCAATAACTAAAAACGGTATATCCGATCATTTTGAAAACGATTTTCGTTGAAAGTATTTTATTAAAGTTTATCTTTGTAATATCTTTCATATTTTTTGGACTTACCGTTTATAAAATATGATTGGGTAAGGCACAATTCATGCTACTTTCGGAGCGATTATTTCCGAAAATAACCATTAATAAAAAATTAAAATAATATTTTTAAAATTCTGTCGAAGTAGGTATGTGTTACACATTGTTATTTCATATAAAATGTTTTTTCAGTTTCGGTTACATGTATGGAGTGCCCTTCCTAGATTTATTTTATTTTATTTTTTAACCATCGAACAAAGTAGCGGCCTACACAAGACACCTTGCATTTTTGCGTACAATGCCTGTGACATAGAGACGACATGACGAAACTAGAAGGGTTTCGTTTTTGTCAGTTTTGCTACGTAACGCAAATTGGAGGGGGGGAGTCCGGCCAAGCGTTACGGTCCTGTTACGTTGGGGGAGGGGGGTGTCCAGGTTTGCGTTAAGTCACGCACGATTTTATAGATTTAGCGTCATGAGGTACAAATTGAAATTCGTCCAGTTCAATTGACCATTTAGAATTTGGACCAAAAATAATACCCTTCAAAATAACCACAGAAGATTGTGATCGCCGCCGAAGCACCAATTGTAATGATTAAATTTCTTGATTTCTTGAAACCACACATGAATGTTTTATTAAAAAATGCAGATTCTTAATTAAAAAGTATCTTTCTTTTCTTAATATTACCCCAAAGATTTTTACAAAGCACTGGTTACGTGAGGGAATTGAAGGGAAGGGGGGAGGAGTCCAGCTGAGCGTGACGATCCTGTTACAGGACGGGGAGGGGGGTCAAAAATTATTAATTTTGCGTTACGTAATTTTTGGACGACCCCTAATTCATTGTTTAAATTCCACAGAAATAATTATTACCTACCATTATTATTAATTATTATTACAATTACCTAACGTACCATAATTTTTCATACTGTGGCGCGCCACCGCCCATCACAAAATTCTTCAGTTATAGACATAAATTGTTAAGAGGTTTTACTGTGTAAGGGACGGTCATAGAGTTCAAGTGGTGATGTAGTATAGGGATATCAGTCCCCAGTAGGTAGGCACCTAACAGTGCTATAGACAGAAATTGTTAAGAGGTTTGAGGTTTTAGTGTACCTATAAGGGACGGTTACAGAGAAAAGTGGTGATGTAGTGCAGGGATATCGGTCCCCAGAACCTAACAGCGTCGGATCTAAAATTTTAACACTCTTAAATTAGGTAGGTGCGTACCTTGGCACCTATTTCGTAAAAGTTATATAAAAAAGGTGGACTTTAGAAAACTACCTATACAATTTGCAGATCCGACGCCGTTACTTGGGACAGTCAATAGGTAACTACAATTAGGTATACCTAAAACAACACTCGCCCGATATTCCCCTTGAGTCGTTTATTTTTTGTTATGGAATGGAACTATAGTTATGCGAAAAGTCAGAAACATATTTTTTTTTTTTCAAAACTGGTTCACAATTTGCAAATATCTCATCGCAAAACCTTAGAGTAAAGAAAATCCTATCAAAAACAATACTTGTAAAAAAAACAAGTCTCGCAACTCAGTTAAGATGCCCCAAACAGGACTATCCAAACGCGTCATCAGAATAGACTAGCACTTCCAAAATCAAACTTACGAATGCATAGTACCTAATAGCCCGCATTCCAGATTTATAAAAATTTTCAATAAGATTCCAGAACAAATTAAATCAGAAACTAAACTTAACACATTTAAACACAGACTAAAAACACTGTTAATCGATAAATGTTATTATGCTGTTGACGAATTCTTAAATGACGATACTTTGTAATATAATCAATAATTATTGTTACCTACTCTAAGCCTTATGTTAAACATGTTTAAATGATCAAATGAATTTACACTTACTTGACATTATTAAACATATCAATTTATATTCTATTGTCATTTTTTAATATTATTGTATAAATTTGTATCTCTGATGAAATTAAAATTGTACGTTATGAATTTGACATTTTTACACATTATTTATTACCTGTAATTATTATTATTATTATGAATTTCACTGGAATGCTTGATTTATTCATTTGATTATTTTAAAGTGTACAAATATATTATAATGCATGTTTGTACTTAGCAAATTTAGCATCATTTTGATAGTTTTTATGTTGCCATGCCCTATCAGGGTTCATGTACTTAGTAATAAGTTTAGACCTTAAGAAGGTGTTGTGAAATGTACATGACTGCAATAAATAAATAAATATTCTTATATATAAATACATTGACTTGGCCATCCCATGAAAACACAATGTATCTCACAAGTAATAGGTACATATTGTATTAAATTAGGTAGATTGTTTAGTTCGATGGCCAAGTCGATTTATTTATTTAAAACATAAAAGATTTTTAATATTGATATCGTCATGGTCACTATAAAATGTTGTTAGGTTAGCTAATTACGTAATAACTTAAGACAGAAGGACCTGTAAGTAGGGACTAAATAAATTAACCGACTTGGTATTACATGGATCTCACAACTTTTTACGGTAGAAAAACTGAGTTGCAAGACTTGTTTTTTTTTACAAGTATTGTTTTTGATGGGATCTCATTTGTTTTTGTAGGTAGTGCTTCTGGAGTTTCAGTTACAGATGATGATGACGATGACGATAACGATGACGGTGATGATGATGACTACGGAAATCATAACACATGTTGTCCCGTTCTTGCTTTTTCATTTCGTTGAGCATTTTACAAGTTACCTTTGAACATAATTTTATATATCTACGCCTATTATTCCGTTATATTATAGTGATTCCTTCACTGCAAATGTAATAAGTATAACTTTGTAATCCTATATATTTAGGTAATGGGATTCCAAATTTATTTATGCAGTTGGTGTATCTAGAAAAATGGACACAATTCTTTGTTGGTTTATACACTAAACACTAATTGTATTCTAAATTTCTAGCTATCTATGTCTGCCAGAAGTGCCTTAGACTTTTTTATGACAGGTAGGTCTGTCAGTGAGTAAATCACAAAATTAAGAAACTTCGACTAGTTATAATTTTTAAAGTACTGTTTCAAATTGAATGGAATTTGAAATATAACATTTCAATTTATATTTATATAATTTTTATTTAATTCATATTTTTGCAATGCCAGCTTGGTACCTGAAAAGTCAGGCTTCTAGTTTTATCCATAACGAAGTTGTAGGGGGTAATTATGCGTAAACTTTAGAAAATAGCCTCGCCAAGTTACTTCTGCATGTTTTGTAGCTTGTTCAACTTGCACGTTTAGACTAGCTATAAAACTTGCAGAATAATAAATACTTCTGCAAGCAAATACTAATTTGTAAACAGTCGCGGCAAGCGGACTGTTTGCAATTTTTGTAACTTGCAACACTTGCTGCAAGTTTTCTTGACCCAGCAAAATGTCTGATAAAAAAGTTAGGAGCCGTGACGAAATAGTTCGACTGATATCGCAGTTGAGCAACATGGTGAATTATGTTAATGGGACACGAAGTGCAAGGACTACCGCAACAACGTAAACAAATGCGACTCTTGCAGACTTTAGCCACAGAATTTGGGTGTGTGTATGTAATAGGTATATAAGTATGGAGAACACTAGTTCTCATGAAGGAGCAGTTTTGGATAAAAAGAGAAAGAGCCAAATTTTAACCTTAAGAAGTAGGTTGTGGTTAGGTTTTCGCCCGGGTGCTCCGTTTTATTGATTTCAGATGAATTATTCATTTGGTAGCTAGAAATTCTTGAAGTTAATATGTTAATTCACGGAATGAGTCTGTTAGTTGCCAGAATGTCGATCGCGAACAACTATTTTATCGTTATGTGTATAAAATAATTTAAAAATAAAAACTGTCTATATGTAGCGAAATATGGACAGGTCAGTGTCGGTACTTACACAGGTGATAATGTACAAAAAAAACATATTAAGTCGACTTAGCACATTAAAGTAAATACTATTTAGATACCCTTATAATAAAAAAAGCAGTCTGATTTCTAGAACGAAAACACTCGGCAACACGGTATCCCACGGGACCTGTAAAATCACCAGGGGGGATGTGTCTGTCATTTAACATTAGGTACGCACATTTACAGTGCTAAAACTTTACAAAAAAATAATGAAACCCGTAACGATCTATCTCCCGCAGCCTTCGGCTAATTTTACTAAAAAGGTATACCTACGAGCTGTGTCAAAACAAATCGCAAGAAAAAAGCAAATCGCATTAGCAACGTAAAGCATTATAGAAACAAACACAATCAAAAAAACAATCGCGTAGCAAAATACTCTAAATACCGTCAATACCAAAATCATCTGAAATAACGAAAAACGGTCCAAATTCAGAAGCGTTCCATTTTCAAATTAGATCGCTCACCTGCCAAATTTCCACGGGCAAACGCCAGTTTTGAGCCACTCAAGTGTCCAGCCCGAATCGAAAGTGCCACTTATAATTCAAAACAAACAACCGTTCAACATTTACAACATGCAACAGTTGAAAACCGAACGCTCTTTTGTACCACGACCTAACTTTTAGGCGAGCTACTAAAATTGCAACAGAACTTTTAACTCGCTTCCAACTATTTCAACACTTAGCAACTTCACAAAATCCCGGGTAAAAGTAACCGGCCACTGTTTACAATCCAATTGGGTCGATGTTTGGTTATTAAATGGGTTTCACTGGGTTGATGAAAATGAGCACGATCGCTTTGTCGTGAACGGCCATGTTGTATACGGGCAACACGTTCGGCGGTTATAACAGGACTAGCTGGAGAAAAATGGCGAACCAAGCGAACGGCCGTGGTTGGTCCGCTAGCGGAGAGCCCGGCGCCGTGAGGGCAAAGACGCGAGCTGCGCAGACGAGACCTGATTAATGTGCCTAATATGTACTTGTTTAAATGCTTCGGTAACAAAGACATAATCATTGTAGGTATTTTCTTATACCGCCACTAAGCACTTGACGTTCTAAAAGGTTGCAAACCTGTATTTAAAAGAGGCAGTGTATCTCGCCTTCGTCCCAAAACTCGCCAATATGTAACATGAAAAGAAAATTGGGAATATTTCAGTTTGTCTTGGTAGAATCTTCCTCACTCCACCAATTTTTATCCGATTACAACGAGGAAAGTGGTATAATAGGTTTAACGAGGGTATCTGTGTATTTATGTCTGAGGCATCGTAGCTCCTAAACGGTAAACCGATTTTGATTTTACTTTTTTGTCTGAAAGATGGCTAGTTCGAGTGTTCTCGGGTTTAAGAAAATCGATCAAGCCGTTTGATTGTAATTAATTAACTTTTTTCTCAATATGTCGGGGTTTTTTTTATTGTTTAATCGATTACTTGTTCTTTAATCGATCTCGTGAACAGTCGGTAACGTAGGTTCATCCCTGAAGTTAGCTACGTACTTGTAGCGTCGCAGTATTCTTATTAATTGTCGAAGGGGTTCTTTCGAATAGCGAGAGGGTGTTGAGTGAGACTAACTTCCGTTGGCGCGAATTGTATTTACATGAAATTGTCACTACTTTCAAGAAAATAGCGTCTCGTCTGCGAGCTCATATTCTGTGACAGATGCAACAGCGCTCACTATGGGCGACTAGCTAACTGCCGCCGGCGCGCCTACAAAACAGGTTTAAAAAAATACGCGACCATAGATTATCACACCTACCTACAAATTAAAAAGTTATCACTGCCAATCCGTCAGCTGTCAATTAGATAACAGCTAATGTAACCCGACTATGTCAAGAATGCACCTCGTAAGCAGGCAATGTAGTAGATACTTGGTGCAAACTTAGCTCAAAGGTAGTAGCAGTAAGTTCTAATTTCTTATAGAAGGTAAGTGAACTATTATTAAAATCTACTTGCAGCTAAGGTTTGTGTTACAATAACTAAAGGCCTTCTAGTCAAAATAAATTAGGGTTAATACACAATTTTTAAGTCTAAAATATACCTATTATAGTGGAATTTTCCTTAGAACACATATTTGACACATCACAAAACCGTGTATGATGAAAAGAAGTTATGACATTAATTTCCGAGTACCTACCTATGTACAAACTACTCTTACTCTTTGATTATACGATTAAGCTTATGTTTATTAGGGTTCCGTACCAAAAAGGTACAATAGGAACCCTTATGGTGTGACTCTGTCTGTCTGTCTGTCCGTCTATTTAAGCGCCATATCTCAAAAACTACTTATGCTATTTAACTATTTAAAATTTGAAATATTTATAAACATGGTCAGCCCACATGTATTGCACAGAAAATATTCAAAAATATGAGGGGGGTAAAAATTAAAAGTCTAGAGCTACTGGGTCAAATGGGGTATCATATGAAAGGGCTTAAACCTGCACATTTTTGAACACTCTTTTTATTGTGAATAGTTTTTGTTTTATTAAGGAAAATGTGAAAAAACACCGTCCCCCCCCCCCCACCCCTTATCTCCGAAGTTTACCAATCGAACATTAAACATAAATATTACACGAAAATTATAGCCATGTCTCTAACTAGCTATTTTTTTTTCAATTCCCAAAAAACCTATTTGAACAACTCGGTTGCGTTAAGTATGCACCTGATTTGTATGTAATGCCATTGATATCAGATGCAAACTTAACTCAACCGGTACCGTACCGGGTAATAAAGTTAGGTTAAGTAAAATTTTTTTTTTTCTTTATCAAAGTCTGGGAGTATTTGACAATAATAAATCACCACACAAACAGTTACGTACTACGTCTGTTTTTTTAACCAGCGTTATGATTGTAACAAGATCATTTGGTTCGATTCAAGTGATATTTCGTAAGTTGATATATATCGATCAAATCGATAAATTGATAACTTAAAGAAAATCTGATTAATAAAAACACCTGTTTAAAAATGACTTGTTTTATTTTTAGTTCGCATATCATGTTGATACTCCACTAATTACTTTTAATGTACTGTTTAGTGAACATTTATTTAAAATTCTCTGTAATCTTAAGTTGGTGGTCCGAGTTTAGAATCTCGGTGATGAGCATAGACATTCATTTAGAGTAGGTTTATCAATTATGTTTACAAGTAAAGAATCAATTTAAGGAGTCTTCAAACACCGTTGACAACCGAATTCTGTGAGATAGTCCCGTAATATTTACTTAATTTATTATCTGCATATTTCCAGAGATCTGAAATTTCCTTGCTTTTTCGAGTTTAAATTAAGAAGCTTTAAGCTTCCAATGTGTCATGGGAACTTCTGAGAATAAACAGTAACAATTCACTGATATTAGTATCATGTGAACTATATTAACTTTCTCCAATTGACTATCATCCATACTAATACTATAAATGCGAAATATGTCTGTCTGTCTGTCTGTTACCTCTTCACGCTTAAACCGCTGAACCGATTTGGATGAAATTTTGTATGGAGATAGTTTGAGTCCCGGGGAAGGACATAGACTACTTTTTATTCCGGAAAAATATCCTTATCCGCGATAAACGAATTTAAGGCGGACGGAGTCGCGGGCAGAAGCTAGTAGCCATATAATTGCCTTATTCATTAATTTAATTTACCCAAAACAGCTAGAAGGTTTGCAGGTACCCAGTAATGAAATATGTATACGCTCGAGTAAAAAAATTGGTTGATCGACTCGATTGTATATAAATAAACTTTTAAACAAAAAAATAAAACCGACTCCAAAAAAACTAAAAAGTAAAAAATAACGCCATAATTCAGTTTGTTCAAATTACTTACAAGTAACCGTTTGTATACTCAATCTATACAGTATATACAATTAATCTTATTTTGGCGTCGGTGCCATATAAAGAATGTGTAAAATATTTAAAATTGACGATTTTAGTAAGTTGTGACACGATGGCACCGACTAATGTAATAAGCTAATGATTTTCAAACTGGTGAGCCGATTTTCTTCAACCATTATCGGTTCTTAGACGGGTAAGCCCGTCACAGACGGAGCGATAATATATAGTAAGATATCTTATATTAAGGTATCTTACGATATATTTTGCCTACTATTTGACAGAGTCCCCACACAGCTGGGTATCTAAAGATACCGTAAGATATCTTACGATATATTTGAGTATATTTTGCCTCAACTACAGGATGTTATTTTTTTGACGTGAGATTGGACTCCAATTTATTTATCTTCGACGACAATGCAACAATATGGTACCAAGGAGCTGGTCTGATGATGGAGTCCGAAGGTGACATTGAGGATATGAACTCCTAAAGTAGGTACCTAAACAAGATAAACACAATGATAATATTTCGGATTATTTCGTCTGTCTCAGCAAGCTCTCTACCCGTAGTCCTATATGATATCCAGGGTCTGAAGATGGAGCTGGACGGTGGACAATGACAATAGGGTGGCCCATTATGTAAAGAGAAAAAAAGTACATTCAATTCGCATCGCTAATTTTGATCTTCTATCAAGTAATAATCATTGTCCCAAATTATAATTAATTGGAAGATGATTTACAGGTCGCTCTTATCGAATGAATAGTGAGCAGGATTTATGTTCCTCATACATAATGCATGTCGGCAAACACAACCAAGAGGTTATAATAAGCAATGTTAGACTAAATCTCTTTAAATAGTATATGAAAATACCAATTTAGCAAGAATTTGTGACAAAGTAATTCAGTTCAAAAACCAGGTTGATCAGATTGTGAAGTGCATTAAACATAGTTCTTGATATTCTAAAATACTTACTGAATTGTATAAAAGACAGATCATTGTATAAGTTGAATTTTCCTCGTTCTCTCGTTTTTTTGTGTGCTCAAGTCCAGACGGATTTTACTTTTGCTGATAAAGTAACATGCAAATCAAATCCGGCATCATAATCGCCCTCTGACAAACTATGCAACAACTCATGTTTCACAAAGAGCCTGTATATTGTAAATACGTCCTCTTGCTTCGCCGGCAACGAGCATAATGGCGGCAGAAATATATATTTTTGTACCTTTGTCGTGTGAGGGGCTTAGCTATACCGTAAGATATCTTTCGGTATATAATAGTACATTATGATACGAGTGTGGTACGTTGGTAATTACACTCGAGGCTATATCTTACAGCACGAGTCGTAGACGAGTGCTGTATAAAGCCGAGAGTGTAATGACCAATGCACACGAGTTTCATACGACGTTTTTCAACACACTTGCGAGGAAAAAAGCAAAAAAATAATCGTGCCTTACTTAAAATTTGGTCTAGGTTATACGTGCGTAACCAATCCTGTAGTCGTAAGTTTTACATTAATCCGTCATCAGTACCTACCTGAAATTTACGTACCTACGTAATGATTATATTTTAATCATCATTGCTTGAGACTATTTACATAATATTGACATTAAAAAAAAAAAAACATACTTCAATATGAAATATTTGTAAATATTACATATGTCAAATCAAATCAAAATGGCGCCCAGCGACCGATGCATTTATCTATCTATGCCCGCGCACGAGCGTTGAGGCAAAGGCTAATAGGCCAATCAGCCAAACATGAATAATATAATAAAATGAATAATTATATCAATTTAAAACAATCAAAACGTTATTTTGTTTGGAAAATTTATAATTTATTTAAATTAATTGCGTTTTACAAGTAATAGTTTAGATTTATTAAAATAACCTATTTGCTGAAGTTTAAAAAAAAACTGTAATGAAAAGGCACTAGTGCAATTATGTAATGTAAAAAGCACGCGTGTGTAATGGTCTGGATTACAGCCATAAAAATAGTGTAATAATAGCCACTTTACGAGCAAGTGTGTTGAAAATATATATTATCGCTCCGTCTGTGACGGGCTTTACTCGCGTCGTAAAAGCCGAGCAGTCCTTAGTTGTTTTAAATAGGGTGGTTGGCTCGTTGCCTATGCAATGCTATGCTATGCTATGCTATGCTATGCTTTGCTACGCATACTCACAATAATGTATTCAGCCATTGAAAGATCATCAACTTGTTACATGTGACAGCTTGTTACTCTAGTTAGATGTGACGGGTTTTTATTAAGAAAAGCCATATTTTCATTAAAAAACCAGAGATATAGTCACGAGTAACAATGATAATTCTTTGGTTATGATTATTGTGACTTTTGTGTCCTAAAATAAAAATAATTATCTACTTTAATGTTTATTTATATTTTTTAATGTGAAAACATCATATATTTTTTATACAAAATTGATACGAAGATCTAAGTAGAAAATAAAAATTAATTGTGATGAACTGCAGTCTAAACCGGAATCGAACCAGCGTCTCTGTTATACCCGAACAGCGTCCTATCCGTTAATTATCTACTTACTGTACGAAATTTTCAAAGTCCATCCGCAACACTGAAATCTTAGGTCTAAATCCTGGTTATCATAACCCTTGGGTAGGTACATAATTTCGTTTCTTTACAAGCTTTTATTTCAATTGCATGTATGAATGTTTTTTCGGGTCAAATGTTGCAAGTAAAAATTTACCTACTACCCGTTTTCCAGTTGACTATATTTAAGTTCGGTGACAATGCAATATTATGATACTCGAGCTGACCCGATGATGGAGTCGCAAGGTGGCTGGTGGACGAACGCAATCTTATCGAGTTTGAGCTCTTTAGAATCTTCTCAATAAATAAAATAATATTACAGAACAATTTTACACAAATCGAACTAGTCCCACGACGGTAAGCTCAATAAGGCTTGTGTCATGGGTACTAGACGACGATATATTTAATAGACATATTTACTTATATACACAGAAAACATCCATGACTCGGGAACAAATATTTATTATGCTCGTCACACAAATATTTGACTTTATCGGGATTTGAACCCCAGGACCTTCAGCTTCAAAAATAAATCATCATCATTTAATTAGTATAATAGTAATATTTACTGCTTAAGAACTACACAATCGATATCTAAATAGAAATAGTGTTAGTTTTATTTTTCATAACGTCCGGGTTCGATTTTCAGTTTGTCTTATAACTAAAATCGATGACATGGTTCCTAATAAGAGATTTTCTTATGTCTTATAGTTTCAGAATTTCCCAAACTGACCGATCTAAATGTGCATATATAGTATAGGTATAAGTAATTATGTATGCATTATTTGCTTGTGTCCGAACGCTCTCAGTACTTACTGAAGATTTTTCCCGCTGCACCATTTTCAAGCATCTCTGTTTGGCCCTATGGTTGACTGGTAGAGAATGCCATTTGGCATTAAGTTCACTATTTGTACTTACTTTTGTTTAGTGCAATAAAGTTTAAATAAATAATATTTGTGTAGCTTCTAAAACCGAAATACCAAAGATAATATGAGAATATTGTTACAAAATTTACAAAAATAGTTGACGTTTATCAAAACTCTACAATTAATCTGATCATATACAATTAATATGACCTTGCAAAGTAATAACAACATTAAAAATGTTATTCTGTAATATCGACATTTAAATTATCTCCTCTTTGACTTAGGCGATAAAAATTCATTTAATTATACGATTTAAACTCATTATATCGCATTACTTTCTCATTTGAGTTCCTGATGTTTCGAAAGCCTTACAGCTAACGACAAACAGAAAATAAGTTATGTTTTTAGAAAAATATTTTTTATTTTCTGTCATAATTAGAAACCCATAAAGTATCTCTTACAAAGACTCTTCATGAACTACATTCAATGTGCTAATTTTAGGTACTTGGGTGAGGCCCTTATAGTTGGACCGTCATTAATCATTGGCCTTAGTTAACCATACCAACCCAACGAAAGTGAAATACATATTTAACAATCAAACGAACTTACCTTAGTAAAGTTTGATTCCAATTATATGAAGATTTTATCCAAAGGCTATACTTTATTACTAGGCAGCAATACGCAGTATGTGCCATCTTCGTCACACGTTTAAAGTTAAAAATCAAAAGACTACAAATTTCTACTCCCTCCACCTGACAGGCTGGCAACCCCGCCGCTAGATGGTTTCATTATTTTAGAGTATAATTTTTGTATTATCGAACACAATGGCTGTTAATTAATATATATTTATTTTTGGAGCTGGGAGGGATGGGCCGTTGTAGCCTTGGATAAAATTCTCATATAATTGGAATCAAACTTCACTAAGGTAAGTTCGTTTGATTGTTAATTATATTTCGGATTTTATCCAAAGGCTATACTTTATTACTAGGCAGATGTTCAGAGCCTTGTAATCACACCAACATTTGGGCGTAAAAATAAAATAAATTAATAATAACAATAAACCGTTAACATGCATGGTTTATCTGTAATTAATATGCACACATAAGATAGAAATAATTAATAAAAATTAGTCGAGCCGAGGACTAATTGATGTAAAATGCAAAGTATCAAAACCTCGGTTTCGTTCTTCCTTGCTTCAACTTGTACTTGTGCATTAGGAACTTAGTAATATTTTTATGATAATAAATATGTTTGATATTGATTCAAAGATCAATACAATGCCTAACACCTCGCACGTTTCCTGTGCATGTGTTTCTGGAGATCTTCCTTTTTTAACCTACTTCCAAAAAAAGGAGGAGGTTCTCAATTCGACGGAATGTTTTTTTTCTATGTGTAAATCTCTACTGCTATTAACGGAATATAACGTTAAAGACAATACTATTAAGAGTTTCCATTGAACAGACTATTGCTATTACGCTAGTAACAGAAAATATGTCAGATTACTTAGTACCTAAGCAGATTTAATTAATCTGTTTAGATTCTGTAATATTCTAACATAATAATATGATGAAGCTAATTGGGCAGCAATTTTTCTATTAAACAAATGAATTTCCATTGAAATTTTTCACAAATTCGTTTTAATGATGATGGATGAAGCTAAGGATACAAATGCAAAGAAGCATTGTTAGGCTATATTGATAGATAAGTAATGCTAATTTCAATCGGAGTGTATTGAAATCCATTTAAAAACTGCAATAAATCAAATACTACCTTCATAAAACAATAATTTTGAAAGAAAGACATGATTTAGCAAAAAGGTATCATTACAAACTTTAAGAAATAGAGACGCTTTATGTGATCCAATATGATAGATGGAAGCTAAATATGTATGCCTGCCTTTAAACACCTAATAACTATTGTCATTAGTTTACTATTGCATTAATAGTTCTGAATCAATACTTCTTGAATATTTGCAAAGAGTTTTAATAGGCACGGTATTTTACCTTTGAAAAGTACAATGTTTATATGCACCTAAATTATTGTCCTCTTGCATGTATGGCCTCTTGCATCCATGCAATATAAAAACAGAAATATTATAATATATTATTGTGCATTATTCCTGTAACCAGATATTCGATAAAGGTTTTTAGGCGTGGCATAAATTATTAGTAATAACGATCGCTTTACTTTTATTCCTTACGAGATGTTATTCAGTCAACAACTGCTGTGGTGTTGTACTAATACCTGGCCCGTGCTAATTAATAAAATAGCATAAGATGTTTTCTGGCAAATCGAATCAGCAACTTTTTATGAAAGGTCAAAACACCGGAATATATACCTACAAAGGAAACATATGACGTCGCCTGTACGGTAAAATAAGCAAAATTGTATGCAATGATGTTTATTCTGTTCAAGCATTATTACGAAAGGATAATATCGATTTATTAATTACCTGGAATCTTGAGAGTCTTAGATATAAGGGAACTAGACTATTATATAATATTGGTGTAATCTTCTTTTACTTGTAGTTGTCTTAAATGCATAATTATGTAATGCTTTCAAGTATTGATACGTAAAGAAAATTACTTTTATTTTATTTTATTTATTATACTTTTATTAATTATTAAAAGTAAATTAGTAAGCTTGAAGTTCTCTACACCATTTAGATGGAGTAAGCTGAAATCTTCGACACCACTTAGGTGGAGCAAGCTTGAGGTCCTCAACACCATTCAGGTGGAGCAATTTTGACGCCTTCGACACCATTTAGGTGGAGCAAGCTGAATGCCACTACACCATTTAGGTGAGGCAAACTTGAAGTCCTCAACACCATTAAAGTGGAGCAAGCTTGAATGCCGTAAATGGGGCAACCTCAACACCATTAAGGTGGAACAAGCTTGAAGTTCTCAACACCATATAGGCGGAGCAAGCTTGAACGCCACTACAACATTTAGGTGGGGCAACCTTGACACCATTAGGTGTAGTAAGCTTGAAGTCCTCAACACCATACAGGTGGAGTAAGCTTTAACGCCACTGCACCGTTTAGGTGGAGCAAGCTTGAAGTCCTCAACATCATTTAGGTGAAGCAAGCTTGAGATCCTCGATACCATTTAGTTGGAGCAAGCTTGAAATCTTCAACACCATTTAGGTGGAGCAAGCTTGAAATCCTCGACACCATTTAGTTGGAGCAAGCTTGAAATCCTCAACACCATTTCGGTAGAGCAGGCTTGAAATCCTCAACACCATTTCGGTGGAGCAAGCTTGAAATCCTCGACACCATTTAGGTGGAGCAAGCTTGAAATCCTCGACACCATTTAGGTGGAGCAAGCTTGAAATCCTCGACACCATTTAGGTGGAGCAAGCTTGAACTACTCGACGCCATGTAGGCGGAGGCAAAGGAGGAGTATAAGTTTCGTCAAAATCGAATGAAGGAAAGAGATTCACAACGATGTTAAATATTTTATCCTCGATACGTTCTACTCGGCATCCTTGACTTGACAGTGTTCAATTGGTGTACACGGCTTTCTCAGACAGAATGAGAGTGGATATTTTTTATTTAGTTTCATAAGTGGAGGAAAAAGTATCCTCAAGACTATTTAACTAACGGTACGGTAAGGTAGTTGTAAACCTGTATAGTACATATTATAGTGAACTTCATTCAGTTAAGTAGGTTGAACACAGGCATTAATTGTTGAGACATGTGAAATGTATTTTTATCACTTCAAGTATCTATTAACAGAGGAGAATTAACCACGAAAAAAAAACTATGTGAGGAACAATTCTCTTTCTAATGTTCTCATTAAATATCTTATTTCATTTTTATTATTATAACAGGTAAATTATTATACGTGGAGTTGATATTGGGAAAAGTTATTATTATTTACTTACTTATTTCATCTTCCTTCTTTCCATTAATTTTCCATGTTAGATAAGTGGGGCAATTATTGTAATGTACGTTCAAGCATACCTAATATATGTAAAACTATATATAAGTAATCAATTTAGATAGTATACTTTTATTTATCCACGTGGGTATTCATATGATACGGTGATTATATGGGTCAGTTCTCAATGATTTTATTTTGTCTAGATATAATTATTTGTCATATTGTGTAAACAAAACATGTTATTTCTGCAAAGCATCGTAATTTGTATTCATAAAACCAGTAATCATATAATTATTTCAAAACCTGCGGCGGTAGGTACCCGACGTTCAGCGCGGCGGCGCGACAGCGCGGGTATCTATGGCCGGCGCGGCGGCTCGCACCCATGGCGGGACCGCTGCTCGCACCCACGCGATACCCCCTTGAGTTTAGAGCGCCTTTTCAAGGCTGAACAACAGTAGGTCAGCTACCGGAGGGCTAGGCGATGCTATGCCCCGGGGAACCCAGGCTCGTAGAGGCCCTTGGTTCAGCTCAGGTCCTAGGGGTACTTAAGTCCCGAATTCTCGTATATAGTATAGACGTATAAGACGTGGGTTTCATTTATGAACTGCTTCTCAACTCATATTATATTCCATGATGTCAATGTATATGGAGCTGGTTAACGGCGTTATATTCTTAAAAATAAATACGAGAGCTAACTATTAGACAAAACCCTCCATTTTGAGGATGTCTAGGGCGCACAACGCATAACTATTAAGGACTCGAATATAATCCATAAAAGAGATGCACAAGATAGCATTAAACTGACAGATTTTTAGCTTTGGGAAATAACGACTTCTACACATGTATTACTTGTGTACTATATGAATATAAGTATACATATATGTAGATCCATGTCATAAATTATTTCCATCACCTCTTAATTTTAGACAATTATTTTTAAAGGTCGACTATTACAACAGTTATACACTTTTGTTCCTCCATTCAAATTGTAACCACAATGATTGCGACCAATAACACATTTTTCATTTTCATTTTCATTTTTCATAGACTTTTGTTTTAAACTTGTTTGCGAGAGACGTCCGCTCTTAAAACATACGACTAAATTAATATTGTAGCTGTAATTTTCTTTTCAACTTAGCCGTCGTTTGATGTCATACTCTGAAGTAAGTAATTATGTAATTTCGTAAATCGTACGAAATGCATACGCTCTTCTTTACCTGTATTACCCGGTTAATTTAAGTTGACGCTTCATTTGATTCCGACGTCATCGACATCAAGTACAAACTTAACTCAACCGATTAAATAGAAGTCTTTATTCACAGATGAAGGGTACGTATATAAAGTTCTTACAAGTTCTTTGTTTTTAAATCGAACGATTATGTAACGATTTACTTATTTATTGTAAATCAGAAGAGTGCTCGTGATGAGTACGTACTTTTCTTGCACGAATCATAATCGATTTTGTGTGTGAATAAAAAACATGTATTTTATCACTTACCGAAGCAAACTGACGAAAGGGCGGAGATGGGTCCAGAACAAGTGGTTAATTCGCGACCGGTCGCTATTCTTGTACTGGGTGTGTCTCTATGGTAGCTACCTGACCGGTAGTTAACTTGGTGAATGGCCTCGGGGGGAGCTCACAGTTGCCTCGATCCCCGAGGCAAAACTGGTTGGGCTCCTTCCCGTGGTTACCGCCCGTTAACTGCCTGGTTCAACCGAGGAAACAAGTAGCACTGAAACAACCAGTTGAGCTTCTAGTTGAGTAGTCCAAACCTTCCTTATCCCGCACTTCCTACAGAGTCAGCCGCAAGCGATGACGTGGCATGTCGCAGCGGGCTCTCTATCCACAAATAAGGATGGTTAGCGGTAGAATGCCACCCGCGTGTTTGTGCCGTGCGCGGGGACCCGTACGGGCGTAGAACGAGATCCTGGTAGGCTGAGTCGGACAGGGGTCGGAGTCGTTACCTCTGGATGACAACACGCCACTTTGGCTCGGGATTCGTTTCACACGGGAGGTCTTGTCCTAGCCAGACATGATCAATCGGCTGTCGCGTCCAGTCTGATGGCCGCGGGCGAGTGTCCTGGGGTGATGGGGTCCGTAGTCGGCGGAGCACGATTCCAAAGTCGCCTGTGGAGGTGACGATAGTCTTGGCACGGTGCGGACTCATGGGCAACTCACTTTGGGGCGCTATATCGGGCTGGTATCCCTGATGCGTCAAAGCATCAGGGATCAAGTCTTAGTTGTAGGTTAAATGGATCCACAACCACCAACAACGACGAAGAAGGGAGAAGCCGTACCCTTAAGGGATGAGGCTACAGCGCATGGCGCTACACTGGGCACTACTGCGGGCCGCAAAACTGCCTTGAGCAGGGATGCGGGAGCTGGTCCCAGTATTGTAGGTAGGAGTGGTAGCAACAGACATGCTGGACCCGTCTACTTCAAAGCTGCCGTCCGATCTTTTCCCCCCGTGGTGAAAAGCGGACACGCGCAGAAGGGAACCGTAAGGGGACCGACTGTTGCGGGCACTGGAGGAGGGGGCGGCAGAAGCATGCCGAAGCCGACCCCCGTACCGTACCGCGGAACCCATCCTAATCCTGCGGAGAGTGTACCGGCACGTAGTGTGGATGTGTCCAAACCTGAGAGGGAGGACGGCGGGTATACTCTTAGCAGGAGGCAGAAGCGTAGACAGAACGCTCGGGAGAGAGCCCGTCTGTCTTCGCAGACGGGCGCAGATGCGATACGGGTCGTACCTGCTATAGTGGCCTATGTAGGTCACAACAAGAGGCCACTGAGATCGAGTGGCGATTCGACTTTGCTGACCAGCGCCCCCAAAAGGACGAGGGTAGGGTCGTATGCGGAGGCGGTGACAGCGGAGCGGATGGCCATTATCCCAGTGGGCTACCCTGCTGTCAAGGTTCTGGCGGGGCACATGTCCGCGATCCAGGATGCAGTTCTTGCACTCGTGGATGGCGCACCCCAGCCCCTGCCAAGAATCATGCTCGGCAACATCGTGGGGGGCGCCCTCCACATCAGTTGCCAACGGAGGGGGGCCTCCACATGGTTCAGCTCGGCAATCGGGGGAGTAGAGATTGCCGGGTTGCGCCTCAAAGTCGTGGACGCCAAGGATCTGCCGAAGCCAGTCAAAATGGCCTGGAAGACGCGGATCATTGGCGCCCAGGACATCAAACTAATGCTCCGTGTACTGCAGAAGTACAACCCTTCGCTACACACGGAGCAGTGGAAGATAGTGGACACCCTGATGTCAGAAACCAGTACCCGACGCATCATACTGATGGATCGGGAATCGGCGGATGCCATCAGGGCGTCGAACTATCAACTCTTCTCGGGGGTCGACCTAAGCTCCTTCAAGCTCCTCGAGGACGCGGAGGAGAGGATGCTTGGGAGGGCAGGGGTCGACCCTCGGGCAACGGGGGGCGACGCGGCTCCGGAGGGTGTGGTGAGCCAGGAGACAGACCTGGCCACTAATGCGGACCGGATCGGAGCCGAGGAAGCACCGTCGAAAGACGCTGCTGAGGCGGAGACGGTCGCAGTTGAGGCGGGTGAGCAGCCGGATGCTACCATGGTGGAGAGGGAGTGGAGGGAGGATAGGGCGGGGTCACGCATGGGCCGGGAGTCGTCACCGTTATCCACGGTAGACTCTGAGGACTTGCGAGACCTGGCAGGTCTGTGCCTGGGAAACGCCCTCTCCCCCATGTCTAGCGAGGAGGCTCCCAAGGAGCCAAACCATTAGAAGCGCAATGGCGGGTATAAGGTGTGTACAAATTAACTTACAACACAATAAAGCAGCCACAGCCCTTCTGGCGAGGCAGCTAATTAGCGGTAAATTCGATATAGCTCTAATACAGGAACCTTATATTTATAAAGGGGAAATTAGAGGTCTGGGCGGAACTGGAGGTACCATATGGTACTACTGTTCCGATGATAATATGAGGACATGTATTTATGTCAGAAATGGCATCAACGCCATGCCCTTACATGCTTTCTGTTCCAGGGATCTTACCACGGTTAAGATGCTGACTAAGGGGGAGGGCACGGCTCTTATCGCTGCATCAGCCTACCTTCCCTATGAGGCGACAGACCCGATCACTAGCCAACTGCGGGGTCTTGTCGCGAAAGGCAGCGAGGCAAACACCGACCTGATCATCGGCTGCGACGCGAACGCCCATCATGTCATCTGGGGCAGCTCGGATGTCAACACGAGAGGGGTGAAGGTACTGGATTTTCTGGTAAGCTCCTCATTACAAATACTAAATAAAGGCAATGAACCAACCTTTGTCAACGCTAGACGAGGGCAGGTAATTGATATATCGTTGGCTACTAATAACACTAGTAAAAGCATCAACTCATGGCATGTATCAAAGGAAGTTTCTCTATCCGATCACAGACATATATGCTTTAGGTACAATACTAAAATAGAGGTGGAAACTGTACGCAAAAGGAACCCGGGGAACACTGACTGGGAAGCATATAAAGTGGACCTGAAAGTGGAATTGGGGGACCCAAAAGGCAAGCTTAATTCTATTATAGATATAGAATTTGAAGCGGGTAAAATAGTACAAGCAGTATATACGGCTTGGACCAACAATTGCCCGGAAAAGAAAACTCTGGCGAAAAGGATACCATGGTGGAACCCGGAGATTGAAAAAATCAGGAGGGAAACCAGGGCTATCTTTAACGATGCAAAAGCCTCAAATAATTTTGAGGGCTATGCACGGAATACAATAAGGCTGTGAGGAGAGCAAAGAGGAGCGCGTGGAGAGTCCACTGTGATCAAATAGGGTCTATACCAGAGGGTATGAGACTAACAAAAGCACTAGCTGCAACTAAGTCAGTCCCGCTCACAACTATCAGAGATAGTGACGGGAAAATGACTGAAACGGGGTTGGAAACCCTCGTTGTCATGTGTAATACGCACTTTCCAGGCTCGGTAATACACCAGGGTGAAATAGATGATGTTGCAATTAGTGCAATGGAACAAGCTGCAAGCACAACCAGGCACAATTGGGACACATCAAAACAAACTAAAATGGGCCCTGTCAACGTTTCAACCCTACAAGGCTCCGGGGCCAGATGGAATTTACCCCGTTCTACTACAAGAGGGCGCAAATGTACTCATTCCCCATCTGAGCAGACTGTACAGAGCGTGCATAGCATTCGGACACGTACCACGTGTATGGAGAATGGTGAGGGTGATTTACCTGCCCAAACCGGGTAAGGTAGATTACGGAGATGCTAAGTCCTACAGACCCATAAGCCTGTCATCGTTTTTCCTAAAAACTGTGGAGAAACTGGTGGACAGACACATAAGGGATGGCCCATTAAAAAGGCATCCTCTGCACAACTTACAGTGTGCCTATCAACCAGGGAAGTCTACGGACACGGCGTTGCAACTGGTAGCAACCAGAGCTGAACAGGCAATAGAGGGTAAGGAACTGTGCTTGGCGGCTTTTCTAGACGTGGAAGGAGCGTTTGACCGCACCACGTACCAAGCAATCGATGTAGCAGCTGCAAGACATGGCATAGAACCGACCATATGCAAGTGGATTGGAAATATGCTAAACGGTAGGCTAATAACGTCATCCCTAATGGAGGACGAGATAATGGCCACAACAACAAGAGGATGTCCACAAGGTGGAGTACTCTCGCCTACTCTATGGAGCTTGGTGGTGAACTCACTGTTGGAGGAACTCAATAGCGGACCTATCTATACGGTAGGGTATGCAGATGACTTAGTGATTCTCGTAAATGGGAAATTTCCAGTACGGTTTCGGCAATCATGAATGAAGCACTGAGGAAAGTGGAGAGATGGTGTAAGGTTCACCAACTATCCGTTAATCCAGGCAAAGCGGTGGGAATACCATTCACTAAAAAGAGAACCTTAAAAGACATGCAGCAACTAAAACTGTATGGAAGGGTACTCGAGATGTCCAACGATGTGAAATATCTTGGTGTCACGCTGGATAAGGAACTGAATTGGAAAAAGCATGTCGATCATAACATAACAAAAGCACTCAAGAGTGTTTGGAATGTGCAGATCGGCATACGGTAAAACGTGGGGATTAAACCCTAAGGTACTGAGATGGATCTATACCATGATGGTAAGACCGATCATCCTGTACGGCAGCCTGGTCTGGTGGCCAAGAACATTAAAGAGCACATGCAGAGACGACCTAATGAGGGTCCAAAGAACAGCGTGCATGGCTATAACAGGGGCGTTTAGAACTACGCCAACCGCGGCGCTAGAAGTATTGCTAGACCTACCACCGCTACACATAGTGATACAGTCGGAAGCACGCAAATCACTGCATAGGGTAAAGACCCTGGGCCTATGGAGTTACTGCGCGCCGAAAACTAAGCACACATCCATGGAAAAGAACCATTTCCTCGACAGAATAACTGCCATGAGCTGCGACAAAATGCAACCAAGGTATGAATATATGAAGTGCAAGTTCCCACAAGGGACGAATGGGCCGAAGATCACAAACCACTGACAATGGATGGTGAGGATAACATTTGGTATACTGATAGATCAAAAATGGCATCAGGTACGGGAGCAGGCATTTATGCAAAAGACTATAATGTCAGCACAAGTATGGGAGGTTATGCAACGGTCTTTCAAGCAGAGACATATGCTATAATCGCCTGTGCCCAGGAAAACATAGATAGGCTAAGCAAAGGAAAGCACATCTATATACTCAGCGACAGTCAAGCAGCACTGACAGCGTTATCAGCGCCCAAAGTAGACTCTAGGTAGGTAGTGGAAGAAAGTGGCGAGCCTGAGGCATGCAAAGCTATTCATAGAAACAGTAGAATCGGGCTGGTCCAAGAAACTGTGGAACTACAGCAAAAGACAACTCAGAATTATAATGGGGGTGTTCACAGGCCATTTCGGAGTCAAAGGACTCCTGGCCAAACTGGGACTTTCTGACAATACAGATTGCAGATGTGTGGTGAGGAGACAGAAACAATGGAGCATTTATTATGCGAATGTCATGCCCTCGCCAGACGGAGAATGGAGGAATTTGGTATTGGTTACCCACAGCCAAAGGAATTCCAGACGCTACCAATGGCATCTATCATCCGGTTTACTGAGATGGTAGAACAAACCATTGAGTAGCAAGAAGGGGTAATTACACAAAAGATCCCACTGGGTCGAAGTGTATCCGTAAGGACCCCTGATATCAAGATAAGATAAGATAAACTGACGAAATACGGACGAAATCGATGTCGACAAAACAGCACCATTCTCAAAATATTCTCACCTTCCGATGCATGTAGTAATCACTGTCACTCATTACCTACGTTACCTATAAGTAATGTTATTTCTCTCTCGTTTTGCAACTAATTTAATAAGTTTTGTTCTGTCTACGTGTGAACCCGATGACACAAAAAAACGTGATGAAACCATCTAGTGGCGGGGTTGCCAGCCTGTCAGGTGGAGGGGGTAGAAATTTGTAGTCTGATTTTTAACTTTAAACGTGTGACGAAGATGGCACAAAGATAGAACCTTTTTCAAAGTTGGTTGTGCCTAACTGGATTTTTTGTCCTAGATATACGTATTTGTTGACAACTTCGTTCGAGGCAAGGCAAGGTGGTCGGACGACCTGGTTAGGGTTGCGAGGACTCTTTGGATGCGGCTCACTTCTATCCGGCCTATGTGTAAATCTCTTGAAGAGGCTTGTGTCCAGCAGTGGACGTCCTATGGCTGAAATGATGATGATTGATATTTGCTAAAAAAAAAATCCGTTTCGATTACATGATATGTGGAGCGCCTTAGAAATATTTTTTTTGTTATGTAACTATCAAACTAAGTAGGGGCTCATATATGACACCTACACTCCATCAATGTATTTCATGAATACGTATAATGTAGATTTTGAGTCCAATGCCTGTGACATACGGACGGATGGACGAACGGACGGACGGACGGTCGGACGGACATGACGAAACTAAAAGGGTTCCGTTTTTGAATCCTTGAAATATATCAGTTTAAATGGATATTATCGAGTTACAGAAACATCGAGATACAAAAATAAATAATATGAAATATAGACTCGTAATAACTTTATTTACTTAAATAAAATAAATTATCAAACAATTTCGATATTATTTAAAACGTACGAGACCTTAATTAAGATCATGTAATTAAGATCCGTTGCTGCGTATGGTACGCAGTAGTCGTGTAGTACGTGTAGGCAGGTAAACGATCCGGCGGGTTCGTTCCGTTCGGGTTCTTACACTCGGCGGTATTAAAAACACGGACGTCCGTGCGGGCGTGTAACACGGATTTCAAAAGCCCTAGTGAAAATAACTATTGTTATGCAGTTTTTTTTTTAGTAGAAACGATGTCGCGTTATATGATGTTGAAGATGACGGTGTGGCATCGGCTGCCAACTAGGTAGAGTTTTCTCATGTAGTTTTATATTTATTCTGAAGTATTTAAAACATTAATAAAAAAGTTTTCACTGCTTCTTCGTTTCAATCATTATCAGGTTCTTGTGGCCTATATTGAAGAGATGAGCCGCATTAATAGTAAAATTCTAATCAATTATATTGCACCGCAAGCACTGAATATCGTTTTACCAAATATTTATGGTCATTGTCATTTATTTGTTCCAAATATGCAATAGGAAATTGATAGCGCTTGAAATGCTTTTAGAACTTTCCTAATATACTAAAATTGAAGTACCTATCTAAAATATGTTAATATAATCTATCCTTTCTTACTCAAAGCAAAATAGGGGTCACTTTATGTTTACCTAATAATCGATTAATTAAATAGTCAATTGTTTTATTACTTTTATTGAGATAAGATTAGTTTATTTTAACCACAAAAACTGAACAGAAATTCTCCGCGCAAAAGTAGCACCTATTTTGTTATGAGTAGTATAAAATAAATATGTCACCGCAGTAAGAGACAGGTCATCTGAGCAACTGGTCACGTGCTGCACAATTTCTTTAACTATATGTTTTTTTTTGTAAAGCATAGATATATATATATAATCTATTTTACAGGACTGGTCCTTTAAAAAAGCTGTACCTAAAGGACAGAAGTCTTGCCATTATTCCATGCCTTTTCAGGTTGCGACACTATTTGTTTCTGGTGTGGAAAGGGAAAAAAGGATTTAAAGCTTGGAGCGCATATCCTGCTGTAACGGTGGGATTTAAATACGGCAAACAAGGCAATATTGAGCAAGTGTTGCCAATATTAGAAAAAAAAGTTATTGTACTGTAGGACAAAATGAGAAGGAAGAGTATTACAATATTAAGTCTGAACAGATTTGAATTACGAGATGTGAGTTGGTCCCTAGACATTATTTTAACACTATGCATTTTGTTACTGACTTCAGATCAGGTACAAAGTACGAGTGTAAATGAGTCCCGAAAAGTACTTTTTACAAAAAGAAATCTTCAGTTAGAGAATCTATTTACCCCCAACGGAAGATGCACTACGTAAACATATTCTCCGTGCAGTTTACCAAGGAGGCTATGTTTGGGGACATATTATAGCTCCTCAGCATCAGCTACCATGCCCTGCTGGCTGGGGCTGGTTCAACCAGTGGTTATTGGGAGGCCATATGCATATGGACAAGCCTACCTGCGGCGACTGCTGATAGTTTAGAGCTTATTCGCTGGCGCTGTAAATCAAAATATTTTATTTGAACCCGCATTTTTTGTCAAAAGGAGATGTTTGACCACCATGACATTTGGCAACCATGTTAATTTTATCACAATTATAATACCTCTGGCGAAAGTTTTCCCAATATCTTTATTCATATTTGTATATATAACAACTCCAGAAGTAATGTATTTATGTAATCTACAACCAGAATAATAACAAATTATCAGAAATCATTTAAACATACTTAAAAATCCTAAAAGCTGCATATCGCTCCTACAATTCAGGTACGCCGCGCGACACAAAATATATTTTTTAACAGAGTTATAAAGAAAAAATGTTTGAAAGTGTAGTGTTTTTTTGTATTTTGAATTTCTCGTATTTTTTGTATCGGTGAGTGAAAACTTATTTACAGAAATGAATTCCTCGTCCCCGAAATATACGAAAAAGACACCAAACTTGATATAGTTGCTAGATGTATGCAGATAAAAAACTTATAGTGAAACGCGCCGGAGGCAATTTCCACCCCCCACGTACTAAAAAATACTTTATATCACTAAAATCCATCACTAAAAGGCAAAAAATAAAACATTTAAAATAAAAAAAGAACCGACTTCAAAATAAATTAAAAAGCCAAAAATAATCTTTTATGTATGGTACGGATCACATTTGAATCAACTTTTGAAGTCGGTGCCAAACCATGCATTTATTACTATTAACACAGATGGCACGCAAGAACCACGGCGGCGAGCCGTTAGTTATTACCTACCTATATATTTAGTTATAGTAATTCGTATTTTTGTTGAATAAAGAACTTTACTTCAGGTTTGGCACCGACTTCAAAAGGTAATTCAAATGTGATCCGTACCATACATAAAAGATTATTTTTGGCTTTTTAATTTATTTTGAAGTCGGTTCTTTTTTTATTTTAAATGTTTTATTTTTTGCCTTTTAGTGATATAAAGTATTTTTTAGAACCCAGAACGGGAAGATTGAGGAGGCCCTTTGCACGCATCTCGAGTCTTTGGAAGTAAGAAATATAAAAGTTGGTTAATTTATATTCATTGTACCTCTTTTAAAATTCACTAAACCATATTTAAAAACTGCTGCTCGGGATAAAGCAGAGTCCCCTAATGCTGATTGCAATAATATCAGGCAACAGGGAGGATGCTTCCGCTGATCCTTAGTTGGGCGGTAACGGCGCATAAACTCCAGGGCACCACCCTTAACAAAGTCGTGATTGACTTAAGTAAGGGACATTTCGCAAAAGGCCAAGTCTATGTTGCGCTAAGTCGTGTAAAGACATTGGAGGGTATAAGTTCTTTGCGACTAAGAACCAAACAAGTTACTGAAGAAACCACACGACGAAAAAGCGTTGCGTGAAATGCAACGATTGAGACTATTATAAATAAATAAGATCATTGAAATAAAACAAGACCAATTGCAAATAAGAATATTGTAAAAAAAATCTAAATTATAAGAATTGGCTAGGTCAAAATGGTTAAGTCCGTAGCTTGCTGTTTAAAAAAGAATACGACTAACTGTCTCAACTTTTATGACTTCTACGACTTTTATACGTCACTTACAGCCATAATGCATTCTAATGTCAATTGCTCACGACCTTTAGCTTAACGTTGCTATTTCAGAATCAGGGCCTTTAACCGTTGAGAAGTTCTCTGGTCCTCCATTATCAGCTCACTTTGCTACCCTGATCTTAACCAACTTCTGCCTCTAAGCAAAATATGATATAGTATTGCGATTAGTGAATTAAATAACACTGGTTGAGCCCTAATTAGTGACGGGTGGCTTGTGTCTTCATCATCAGTTTCTCTTCACTAAATGATGTTTTTCGAGTGTAAATACTTGTTCTACTTTAATAAACACCGAAATCGCCATAGATGTGCCCAGAACAGAAGAACAGAACATTGAGGAATTCCTTCGATTCCTCATCGATCTCATCATCAGATCTTCACCAAAACCAAACTCTTAACAGAAAAAATAATTTTCCAAATCGACTTGCGATCCGCGAATTAAATAACTCTGGTATATCCCTCAGTGGTAACTGATGTCTTGTTGTCTTCATCATCGGTTCTTCATAACCAAATGTTGATTTTCAAATGTAAATGCTTAAACTACTGTAATAAATACCGAAATCACAATAGATGTGCTCATAATATTCGAGGAACTCCTTCGATTTCTTATGGATCCCGGCATCAGATCTTCCCCAAAATTTTATGGGACCAATTTGGATATACCTACTCATGGACAAAAAAATAATTTTCCAAATCGTCCTGTAAATGACGGAGTTCTGAGGTAACAAACATAAAAAAAACATACAACCGAATTGAGAACCCCCTCCTTTTTTTGAAGTCGGTTAAAAAGTGGAATAATGTGTTTTGGCTGACAGAAGAATAAAAATATGGCAGATAGCTTAAGAGTTGCAAATTAGTAAGAATCGGGTAGGACTCATTTTACATGAAAATTTACATATGAAAAAATAAGTGCCCGTTGGGTACCAAAAATGCTCACACCGCTTGACAAGCAACGGCTACTCAAAAGTTGCAAATTTTTTTTGGAGTTAGTTGAAGGGAATCTTAATTAAATTTGTAACCGGATCGTAACCGTAGATGAAACGTTGGTTTGTCAATATGATCCAGAATACAAACAAGAATCTATGCAGTGGTTAAAAAAGGGGAGAGAGCACCGAAGAAATTTAAATAAGAAAAGTCAGCTTCCAAGCTTATGGCGAGCGTGTTTTGGGACAGTGAAGGTGTTCTATTGATTGATTATTTGCCTAAAGGGACCACAGTGAATGGTCAATATTACCCAATTTTATTGACCCGAGCACTTGAAGCAGTCGTCCAGAAACGACGTGGTAAACTTAGGCATGGACTGTTGTTTTTACAGGCCAATGCACCTGTTCAGACGTCAAATGTTGCTAGGCTGGCTTTAAAAAAAATGGGATTCGGTGAAATAAACCACCCAGACCTGGCCCCCAGCGACTCTTTTCTTTTTTCAAATTTGAAAAGACTTGCCGTGCCGAAGATTAGCCAATGACAATGACATCAAGGCTGTGGTAGAGAGCCATTTTGAAGAGAAAGAAAAAAAATATTATTTCGACGGCATCAAAGCACTATTTTCTCAACGTGAAAAGTGCATATTACTTGAAAGAGACTATATTAAAAAATAAAACCATTTAACTAAATACTCTCTTTTTTTTCAAGGCCGCGAACTTTTCTGCCACCCCTCGTAACTATTATGGGTCATAGTCAAATTTTGCGCGGTAACTTTGTCCCAGCCTAAATAAGTCGTTTTCCTCACAAATTACACAAAACAACAACACAAGAATCAAAAATTATAAGTTGTCTAAAAACACGATTCATAATACTGAATCAACCTGTATTTAATCATTTTGTTATGCTTACCTACATAGATAATATCTATCATTCACTCATTCAATCCATTCGTGCCAGCTCTTGTGAATCGACCTGTAGGTACTCTTATTTATTTTACTGACATTGGATCAACACTTACATTAATCCGTTAATCTGCCGACACTTCATAGTATCTTAATGCGGAGTTTTATTTATCTTAAAGCATTTAATCACTGGAGATGACAAGCCGTCATTCCATTACCGAACATATTTATTTTTAAAGGGGGGCGAGGTAAACACACACAGTCGGGAGGCCATTAAAATCATATTTTCGTGGGACTGAACAGTATTGTACCAACAAGTGGTATCCTGAGTAGGATAAAATCATGTTGTCGCTCGCTCAACCAGTAGCGGGTGGAGATATGACGTCACAAACGTGGACATACAATTACATTTTTATTTTAAAGTATCGAGTGGGGTATCAAATGAAAGGGCTTGGGAGTAGATTACAACTATATAACATACTTTTAACATTTTAACTACTTGGTGGAACAAATTATTTTAAATCGGTCAAAAATTCCACAACTCAAGAGTTGATTTTGAACTGCTGTAGGTTAAAAACGGCTAGTTGGATTTTTGTAAAATATGTATCAAATGTCTCAGTGTCCTCTTTATAGAGTGTGGAAAAATAATTAACCAATAATATTACAGTATAAGACGTATATATCAATTTGAATAACAGTATAATATCAGTGTTTAGGTAGGTAGAATAATAACAAAACAATTATTACTATTGGTAAACATCATCGTGAGTTAATAAACTCGGTCATAATTGTGTTCATTATAACCAGGCATCGGATAATCGAATAGATATTTACCTAAAGTTGCCAAAAACCCGGCAAAATTTGGGCAAATATGGAGTCGCGACTAATAGCTACTAAGCCGCGGCTTCTTAATTAAATTATTTCTACAAGTTCCGGGATTCTGGGATTGCATAACGACACGAGGAGGTTTAATTTATGGCTACTTATGACTATTTTGGTAAGCACCTACGTTGTTATGCATATGTAGGTAATGTAATAATGTATGTAAGTATTTGTTGTAACCGCGGTGTGAATTTATTTAATTTCAAGTAATATGTAACACAAGAGAATAATAAAACAAATATTGTTTTTCATAAAACATTTAGGAGTGTATTAGGAAAATTAAATTGAGTCCGACTCCATACAGTTCAACATAGACGCCGCCCCCAGAGTTTAGGTAAATATCTGCCCGATTATCCGATGCCTGATTATAACATTCAAGTTACAAGAAAGGTTGTGCTGACAGGAAACAGAAACGTATGGAAATATGTATTTTTGAACCTACCTAAACAGTGATATTATACTGTTATTCAAATTGATTTATACGTCTTATTTTTTAGTTAAAATGTTATAGTATGTTATATATTTGAAATCTACTCACAATGCCCTTTCATTTGATACCCCACACGATACTTTAAAATAACAATATATGTTTGAGTAAATAAATAAAAAATCTTTGTATGTCCACCTCTGTGACGTCATATTTCCTCCCTCCATTGGTTGATCGAGCGAAAACATCATTTTTCTTACTCAGGAAACTCCACTGAACACGACGATACCACTTGTCGGCATAGTACTGTTCAGTCCCACGAACTTTTTTATTATAAGACTTTGCCGATCCGCTTCGGCACTAAATACATCACACTACAAAAATATTCCGTACTATATCTAGCGCACACAATAAACGAAAATCACCTACGAGCAAAAAAACACCCACACAGAGAGTGTATTGTAAAAACCGACCCGTGATTTCGCGGGCACTTTGGCAGAGCATTCCTAATGGTTAAATTCTCTAAGGATCAACATGATATTGTAAGTTTTCTTGAGCGAGAAAAAAGTTGATATTAGTTACTCGTATCGTCCTTGGCGGTGCGACATGTGAATAATGACAGGAATTTGGACACTTATGGCTCGAATTTGAGTGACGGAGACTCGTCATTGCAACATGGCGCTATGACTGAGATAAAATAGGGTCCCTTTAGTAATCTAAGCAACAAGTCGTTATAAGGTCCTCGTATCTTGGATACGGTACTCAACTCAATATCAGCTGAGGCCTTGTCACCATCATCATCATAAGCCAAAAGATGTCCACTGCTGGACATACTTAAGCTTCCCCTAAAAACCGTCCTCTTTGGTCGTGCCCTGCCAATTGCTACTTAAGATTTGCTCTACTTCGGGCTATGTCAGTTACGCTGCTCTTCTAGGGATCTCCACATTTCTGATTCGGGACCATCGTGAGCAGACGTTTCAGTACCGTACACTGGTCAAAGACTCGTCTTGCAATACTGGACAAAAAGATATTGCGCTGCCTCCCAAACGCTGCCCGGCCGAGCCGAGCTTGTGATAGATGTGGTGAATATTGTTCGAGTTCATGTCGTAATAACATAATGCCTACAATATACTGCCCACATCATACAGGAAATAGTACAACAAATTTTTTTCCTGCATCGAATTTACAGCATATTATTTAAATAGGTTGAAAATGTAATAATAGTTCATAATAAGTTACAGACTTCGTCTTAAATAACTTCAATTGTACATGCTACTTTTTGTATATTGAGTCAATAAAAAGAGACCACAGGTATAGGGGCAATTCCAAAAAAATAACAATAAAATCAAGAATACTATCGATTTAACTTCTTTTTTTACGAAAAATTTATGAGAAAAAAAAAACTAATCTGATCGTCAATTTTGTGATGCTCTTACAAAATGTACCGATATCTCGCCATGTGACTGTCTCGCTCGCAATGTAGCAGATTGAATTTTTTGTAAGTAATTATTTGAAAAAGAGTGACCCCCTCCCCCCCCTCATGCAATAGACGCCTTTTACCTTGCAGCTCAATACACCCTTTCATATCATCAATGGGTCATCATATAAAATGTATAACTTAGGCTAACACAATCGCTGTTGTGCACATTTTAGCAGATTGACTGTAACTGGAAATAAGATTTTAATGAAAGTGGCAGCAGAATAAATTAAAATTAGTACTCTTGTGAAAATCCTATGACAAGA
Organism: Hedya salicella; assembly: GCA_905404275.2. NCBI lineage: Eukaryota > Metazoa > Arthropoda > Insecta > Lepidoptera > Tortricidae > Hedya > Hedya salicella. The sequence goes on from FR990096.1 coordinate 84,467,012, forward strand.
ATGGTCTATGGCCATGTCATTAGTAGCAATTTATGTGCAGTACAGCAGTATAATAACTCATAACAACACAGATTATTTAACCATTCTATATACATGTACTGGGTTCATTCTATATACATCCCAGAGACCAATGACAATCCTAAGAGGTCTGATAGAGTAGCTCCAAAGCAATTGAATTGACCCTTATACTCTGCTCTGCGATATTTAGGATTATTCACAATTAAATTTAGATTTTATTTTTTCCTTATAATTCCCAGTGTCCCAGATAGTTGTTGAGTTTAATTGAAATTGACCAGCCACTGCCGGCCGCTGCCATTCTGGTGGGAATTGGCCCTAAAAATCACGGAACATACAATGCAGGTCTAATCATTAGTTTTTGGACTGCTGTATGAACCTTCTTAGGATTATTGACAGTCTCTGGAACACCCTGTAAATCGAAAGAAGACACATTAATGTGATATTCAATAAATAACTATATAATTTTACATTCACTTAATTTCTACGATAGGAGACAGTTCAATCTCAATTAATTCATCCGTATGGGCAATGAGTGCTTCCTTTTTGACCATTACTTTTTTATCCACAAGAACACCTGGCATTAGAGATTTGTGCTTTGCCCTTATATGTTTGCCAACAGTGTCTTTCCTGAAAAACCGTTTCTCACACAATGGACAAGGGAACTTCCTTTCACCAAAATGTGTCCTCTGATGCTGGATAAGTTTATCTGCCATATCGAAGAACATTCCACAAACAATGCAAGGCAAATTAGTAGCAGTATGTCTCGCTTTGTGCTTCTTAACTTTCTCTGATCTTATAGATTTGTATTCACATATATTGCAGTAGTACCAATATTTACCCTTCATATGTATCATCCGTTTGTGGTTGCAAAGTTCTGCGCAGGTGTAAAATGACTTAGCACACACTTCACAAGTATACTGCTTCACTCCACTGTGTCTCTGCATATGTGTTTGCAAATTCTTCTTGGACCGTAGAATCTTGCTGCACACTTGACACTGATGTCGATCATCAGTATGCGTTTTTAGGTGGCGATACACATTGGTGCGTCCTCGTATATACTTTCCACAATACTGGCAAGTTATTTCAACTTTGTAAAGTTTATGGGAGCTTTCTTGGTGGCACTGCAAGGAGCTCTGTTGAGTAAACTTCGCAGGGCACTTGTCACACTGGTACGGTCGGTCTCCAGTGTGTATAACTAGATGTGACTGAATGTCTTTGATCCTTTTTGTCTTATAAGTACAGTCTTTACAGTGGAATACTCGGTTTTTTCCAATGCCTTCAACTCGGACATCACCTGCGGTTTTACAGCTTTTCCCTTTGGATTTGAGATGCCTATTGAATGCCTTGAAGGACTTGAACATTCTTTTACAATTGGAGCAAATTAAAGCCTCAGGCAAATGGACCTTCTTCCAATGCACACGCAACTTGCATTTGCTTTTGAATAAGTTGCCACAGTCATGGCATTCCAGGTTCAAATCGATTGCTCTGCTTTTTTTTACGTGATTATCATCTTCAGCTGCAAGCTTCGCGTCGCTGGCGACAGACAGCAGGTCTGTGGAGTCGAGGAAATGGGTGTCCTCATCTAAATACTCATAAGGCTCTTCAGGAGGCTCCTCCTTCTTAATCACAACCTCTGGCATCGCATTGTTGATGGTAATCATAGGATACTTCTCCAACTGAGCCGATTGCAAAATGACATTAGAACTCTCGCATTTTTGTTTAAAATGTATCGCAGTCTCCAGCTCCAAGAGGCACTCCAGGCAAATTTTGTCCGGAAAACCGTCATCTTTTTGTATTTTAACATTAGCTATAGAATTGACATAATCGAAAATAAGTTGATCTTTATATGTTTCAAAAAGAGACATACATTTTTTCACATTAGAACCTAAGCACACGCGGCAGATTTTCACTTTTTTCTTATCGTCACCCATTGCTGTTGTTTTCGAGAAGAAAACCTAGTACGAATTATTTTGACTATTGCATTCTTCACATTTTATTTTTCGCACATTCAATAATTTAGTCAAACAAAAACTCTGTAATCAATCAGCAAAGTGACCAGAGAAATCATTAATTTTTAATATTTTCATGACCACGGATTCAATTCAAGTCAATAGAAAAGAAATCATAATAACTTTTCTGCTGGTGCTGTGTTGCCACTGTGAACAAATAAATGCACGACACAGCGTTCCGGCAGCGTTCACAATAAAGTAAAGCAAGGTGCACTAGCGATTTAGGACTCAACTTGGCAAGTCGCACATACGAATATTTCAACACTTGATTAAAAGTTGACCATTACTCTTTTTTTAGGTAGCAGAAATGGCAAAAACGGAACCCTTATAGTTTCGTCATGTCCGTCCGTCCGTCCGTCCGTATGTCACAGGCATTTTACTTAAAAACTACTAAATGTATATTGATGAAATTTGGAGGATAAGTGTCTTGTGTAAGCCGCTTAGTTTGATAGTTTTTTTTTTTTTTCAATTGTGGACTCCATACATGTAGGTAACCGTAACTGAAAATATATATATTATAGCAAATATCATTGTGTGGCACATATTTCTGTTGAATTTAATCATCTAGATATACAAAAAATAATGTACAGATGTAAATAGGTTTCATACTTTATTACTGTAGCAGCATTAATCTGCTATGTCTGATGTACTGGCAACTCTATTGCCATCCTCATATACTTACTCCTAGATACCAGGCCATAAAATTCCTTAATAAAAAAACATATACTTATTATTTGTTTTGTTTTTTAGTAAGAAACCTTTACAAGTCAATAACTTTCCAAATGAACAATTTCCATACAACGCTTTAAAAATCCTTTCTTAGTACACGTCCACGTACTATAAAGAATATACGTTCCAAATTGTTTGCTTATACCTTTAACGGTTTAGGCTGTGCGTTGTCTGTCAATAGGTCTACTGACGCAAGAGTTTTATATATTATAGATTTGGAGCTCAGACCAAGAAAAATAACCGGCAAAGTGCGAGTCGGACTCGCGCACCGAGGGTTCGGTACAAATTTTTCCTTACCCTAACATTATTACCCAGTACCGGTTGAGTTAAGTTTGCACCTAATATCTATAGCATTACATACAAATCAGGTGCAAACTTAACGCAACCGGGTTGTTCAAATAGGTTTTTTGCGAATTAAAAAAAATATAGCTAGTTAGAGACATGCACAGACTAATAAGAGATACTACGTAGACATGGCTATAATTTTCGTGTAATATTTATGTTTATTAATACAAATTGTGAACATTGTAAAAATGTTCGATTGGTAAACTTCGGTGATAGGGGGGTGGTATTTTTTCGCATTTCTCTTAATAAAACAAGAATGTGCAGGTCAAGCCCTTTCATATATAATTCATAGCTAGACTTTTAATTTTTACCCCCCTCATATTCGTCGTTTTTTTAGTAAATAAAAAAATATTTTTAAATATTTTCTGTGCAATACATGTGGGCTGACCATAAATATTCCAAATTTCAGTAGTTTTTGAGATATGGCGCTTTAACAGTCGGACAGACGGCCAGACAGACAAACAGACAGAGTCGCACCATAAGGGTTCCTTTTGTACCTTTTTGGTACGGAACCCTAAAAGATAGACATGACATTACGAACGATCTAGTGAGGCCACAAAAAACCATGCCAAAGCCATCTTCACGCGATACAAATACAAACAAATCATGTGTGTGAAGTTGTCTGATTTGTCAAAACTATGCAAGAAAAACGGCTTCACAAGATTGCTCGTAATGTCATGTCTATCTTTTTTTTTGGTCTGAGATTTGGAGTTGATACTTATACTTACGCAGTAATAGGCCATCAATCTGGTTAATGAAAGATGAGACTGGAATCAACCGCGAAAAATGTAGCAGCGGTGTGACTGTATGAGCTTGAGTTAGCAAAATCATTGATTTTGTCATTAATTATTAACTAGTTGATGAGAAAAACATTCAAATTTGTTTATATTTAGCTCATACAGGCACACCCATGCATTATTATTGTAATTTGTTTTATGTTCTTGGTGCTGTTATAATTATGAGCAGGTCGACTAGGAAAAAGTTCAATCCCTTTTATATGTCTGTACTTTTACTTCGTTAATTAGGTACCTACTATTTTCTACGCATATAGTTGGAATCAAGGTGGTATCGATTTTATAAAATGTACCTTACCCCAGGTTTTTCAACCCCACTTTTCGTTAACCCTCCTTCGGATCCAACTGCTTGTCTCCAAGCCACAGAGAGATTTATTTTAGCAGCTCTTTTCCAAAGGGATCAGCGTCGAGGCTGGACGGCATCTCCCCGCAGCACCTCACATACCTCACCAGTCATGGCGTAGGGGCCGCTGGTGAACACCTCATTGCTAGCCTCACTAAATTGTTGAATCTTTTGATTGTAGGAGATGTTTGTCAGGACGTGATACTAGTCATATACGGGCTAAACTTGATTGCCCTCAGAAACAAGAATGGAGGTATTCATCACATCCCCTTGGGTTATACATTCACAGCCAAAGTATGTGTTCAGCTCACACGCTATAAATTGCAGGCCGTATTTCAACGAGTACAGGCTTCGGCACCCACGGAGGCTGCGAAGTGGCGGACCATGCCGTACATACCTACGTTTAAGACGATCAGTACGACATTCTTCTAAAAATGTAGGTGAAGAACGCGTTTAATTCAGTAAACCGAGACACTCCTTTAAAACGAAATTAAAGTAGGTAGGTACACGTTCCTGAAGTCTATAACTTTTACTCCAATGCCCCCATTGTCCCTCTAAATGAATACACCAAAACAAAGAGATACTTGCGGCTGCGGGGGTCAGCAGGGTGGCCTCCTCGGTACAGCCGTATTTAGTTTGTTCATAAACTCCTTAATTTCATATATTCATAACCTAAATACCAAAAACGTTTTCAAAATTCAGCAACCACTCTGAACGCTTAATCAAAATTAGTAGTCATTCTACCCCGCTCATCCTAAAATTCTGTTTGCTCGTTCCCAAATTTACGTACCTACTCCGCTGCCACTATACCCATGGAATTTTTCCAACCTACTTTGACCCATAGATTTGTCATTCAAATTTAATCGATAATTACTATTAGTATCAGCGAGCAGGCATGGACCTGTAGCCGACGTTACCTAAATGTTACGCAAAGTAGGGTGCAACGCGCGGGTGTTCATTCGATTCTCCGGTTTTCCATCTACGCGCCCTAGTTTTAAGTAATAATCGGTGTGTATGAACCAATTTTTGTAAATAAAATCATTCCCATATTCACGCTTCGTCATTGATTTGTTACGAGTTACTCTGCCTATAAACCTAGCGGCCCTCATCTCCTAAAGTGGTGACTCCGAAGCTTCTTTACCGATAACGTAGGTATAGTAAAAAATATTTTTCTAGAGCGAATCCACTTAGCTTTGTACCTGATGATCAATACTCACTATCTGCATTTTTAACTGTGGCCATAAGACGAAATAAGGCTTACTCTTAAAACAAAAGAACACAGATGTTGGTCACTTCATCGTCATCGTAAGCATCGATACGAACTTCACTGCGCTTTCACTTACAAAGTGACCGACATCTATGTTCTTTTTGTTTAAGAGTAAACTTTATTTCGTTTAACTTAAATACTAATTTGGTATAAAAGTCATTTTCACTTACAACACCTTACATTTCGAAGTGGCAGTTGTGGCCACAGTTAACAATGCAGATAATGAGTATTGTTCATCGGGTACAGAGCCAAGTGGATTCGCTCTATTTAGAAAAATAATTTTGACTAAGTATACAGTGGTTTAGGTACCCGCCAAATTTCCAGTATTGCCCTACCGGCGTTCTTATCCACAACCATAGTCAGTCAATTCGGCTGCAAGCAAACTGCGAGATCGCGTCGGGTGTACCGTTCTTATCTATCAAAAAAACAAAGGACCTGGGATACCACAGTATCAGATGCCATCCTCAACACTCTCATTGACAGTTCCTCCGGCAAAGATCGAGCTAGGCTGCTGGCAGTGTCCAGGACAGAGTCTGGACAAGAGCATACCTACCATGTTCCCAATACCGGAACATACAAAACCCCAACACACTTCGCCCCACTCGTCAGCTGTCCTCCACATCGCGCGGGACGATAGCAAACGCCCTGACGGGATGTCATGGTTACAGTGGAGGATGGGCTGTGCGCAGGTGTGGGACGCGACATGCGCCGACACCCTCTCAGATTCCTCCCTCCCGGCCGCGGGCCGCGAGCAAGCGGGCGGGTGCGACGACGCACGAAGGCTTTCAATAGCCATACGGCGCGGGAATCCGACCGAAGGGACAAATTTTTAAAGTATTTTTTAATAATCTATGATTAATTAGGTATTACTATGTAGTGGTGTTACCTAATTGTTATTTATTATTTCGAATCTTAGTTATTTTTGTCCTTCATTTATGAGCTAAACAAATAGTTAAACATAATTATTTAATATTTTTGAGGGGATTGGCGTATTTATCAGTGAATAAGTAATACACCAAGGTGAATTTGAGTCTAAAAACTTGCAGATATTTGACACGTGTAAATAAAACAATAATATCAAAATAAATATTTTGTATTAATAATTTGATTTCTATAATAGATAGTTACTTACTAATTATCACTTTTTTTTCAACATTACATATTACCATACAGTTTAATGATAGTATGAAACTCTTACAAAATTGTACCTAAATGAAGTTATTTAGGGTGAATTAAACTCTGAGGCAAATTAATCATTTTTTACAACTTTGGTTGCATTTCACCTGGTAAAGATTTGCCCACTTGAGAGATGATAGATTAGACACTCAGTGCACATTTCAAGTTTTCTATATAGCCAGTAGGTAACTGTTACTAACGTCACAATAAAAATATCATTAACAAAATAATATATTATGGCTTCCTTCTGCAGATGGTCGTAATGATGCTAATAAAGCTATTATGACCGTTTTTTTTAATACGGACCTTGAGTTTATTTTAGTAATACACTTACAAAGAAAAAAACATAATATCTTACGAATCCACTACTTGTGTGTTTTTGTTGCATTCTACATTACTAATTTCTATTATTAGTTAAAATAATTACTATAACCACTTTAAGACACGTTACTTTCCGTGAAAACGAAATGTTTCGATTTTTACAACTACCTATCAAATGAAGAAGCAGTCATGCGCAAGCCTCAGAGTGAACCCCTGGTCGCAATTTTTTTTTATACTGCGGCTCCATTTACCCGTTGTACATAGTTCCCGACTCCCTTGTAGCTCTAGATTATGCATTCGAACTATTGCGCGGGACACGGGGTGGGTGCCGTGCCCATACAATGCAATGCTCTATTTCTAAAATTTGGGTATGAAGCGTTTATATTGACTCGTAAGCATGAACTGTGTGCACCTCGTTTCAGAGAAATGACATCATTATCAGTTGTCATTACAGAATAGCATGATGTCAAAGTTCGAGCATTTTATATGCTTAGAATAATAACGCCTAGAAACGCAGTTCACTCGCAACGGTGAGGCCACTAAACTTAGCCATAAATGGCTAAGTACGCCGATCGGCTCATCAGTTGCAAGGACGCGTGTCAAGTGTAAACAGCTCCCACATTTTCAATTAATGTGACGGTTCGTGCAGTGAAAAAAAAGGCGTCAGAATTCATCGGATAAGAAGGATAAACATTTAACATAACATTTCAGTCGTAAATATTATTCTTTAACTCGTATTTTAACGTAAAACAGTAATCTAAATTGCATATTTTCTACAAGCGGCATGACAACGTAGTGTTGCCAATGTTACGGATTTATTTACTCATAATTCTGTCCTGATAATATACGAACTTGATGGTACCATAATAATGGATAATTTACCTGACTTAATAATTTAATAAAATATTCCTACGTTTAATATATTTAGTAATTTTTGAAGTCCAGAATTTAGAACATGCTATGATTATTATTTTATTTTATTTTATCAGTCACCAAGAGTATACCCCCATTTTCATGTGTGATACGTTGTGTACCTGCCCTGTTTTATTTTTTAGAGATTTTTTTTACATATGAATGTACTCAAAATGTCGATGTGAAGAAACTGTACCCAAAATGTACTGCACTACGATTAATACATTTTCTTCGTTTATTATATGTATATTGTAAAGTACAATATTTTCTCCAATATCTATCTAATTTTTGATTTTGTGAGGGTTTTGCTTGATAAAATTACAAACTACATAGTGAAAGTTAAACTGAGAAAGGGGTACTTAACTTTGAAAGTAGTACTTTTCATTGGCAGTTTAGAGTAAACCCGGTAAAATAAAAAGCTGTAAATATCAATAAAAATTTGTGAACTACATTTTTAAATTAAAATTACTTTATCGTTTGGGATTATTTTTGGCCATATACAATTTAGTTACTTTTTAAGTCCTATCGATGTTGTCAATAATATAAAAAATACTACTAAGGCTTTTTTAAACTCTTTAAAACATACACTTTGGTAGCGATTTTTTTCATCATTTTTTTCTAACATACCCATTTCATAGTAGATTGTTTGACAAGGGGCTAAAATAAGCCATTACGGCACGAAGTGATTATTTGGACGAGCTCACGAAGTGAGCGAGGACAAATATGTCTGAGTGTCATAATGGCTTTTAGCCACGTGTTAAACACTCTGCTTTTCACTTCGACTGCGAGAAAATAAAAAAGACTTAACACTAAAATTGTATATTTCATGAAAAATAAAAAGTACAGTTTGAGCAATTCTTTATAGTTAAATTGACAGCTTATATATTTTTTTAAACTAATAATGGCCATTAATATGTCAATTTTTACTTTTTAATGTGAAGGGCTGCAATACGATCAATCAATAAATTTTGGCCAATCTGATGAGGTTGGTTTGTTTGTTTTTAATTATTCGTAAGTAGTATGTAGCTGGCCGCAAGTTTTTTTTTCAGTTTTATAGAAATTTGTATGGGATTATATGGCTTTCTTTTAAACGCTAGGGGCTAAATGTACTATTTTAGTCTCGTTTCGCGAAGTTAATATGGCCTACTTTTTGGGCAGGAGAAGTGAAAAGTCTATTGTCTGTATGGAGCGAAGGTACTCCTTATATAACGGCTAACTTATAATGACAATCAACGGCAAAGGGAGCATATTTTTGAAATTGTATTATTAAGACTTCTTGGTACATGATGAGTACATTTTTTTACACAGCCGCTTTCCCGTACGAGACGAGTACGTTGCGTACAGGCTAATTTAAACTTCATTTATTACTTAACTATGAAGAAGTACAATTATTTTATGCTAGGTACTAAATAGTACAATTTGAGTACATTAATATGTGAAAAAACCACATTTTCAGGGAATGTGATTGCGCTAGCTACACTTTTGGTGCGTTTGTGTGCGTATTGGCGCGTGTAAGTACGAGTTGATCACAACTACATGAATCCATTTTGTGCTTGGCGCTTGGCGCGTCGGCCGTATGATTTTTTTTGTTTGTTCTCCATGATCTCTTTTGGCCTGTAAAGCCATTTTAAAGTTTCTGTAGTGCCATTTTAGAGTTTCTGTAGTGCCATTTTAGAGTTTCTGTAGTGCCATTTTAGAGTTTCTGTAGTGCCATTTTAGAGTTTCTGTAGTGCCATTTTAGAGTTTCTGTAGTGCCATTTTAGAGTTTCTGTAGTGCCATTTTAGAGTTTCTGTAGTGCGGCCGTATGAAACTATCATTGTAGGCGTCAGTGCCGTCAGTGGTTATATAAGCTTTGATTGAGAAAATACAATTATTTTAGCTATTCATTATTAATATATATCCAAACACCACAATGTCTTTTGTTGAGCATGGTATGTAGATTATATTTCACAATTTTTACTTTTAGGTACTTGCTAATTCAAAGAATAGTTACTTGGTACCCAATTTTATAAATAATGGTTTATTACCGAATCCAGAAAATACTTTTAAATATTTGAAAATATTTTTGAATATGCTAAAAAAGTTGATCTTATTTTACATCTAAGTTTCATCTAAACATGTTTTGTACGCACTGCTTTATATTATAAATGTAGAAATGTAATATTTTTTTGTTTAATTTTGACTATTTGAGTTTGAGTTTTGCCCTGCATTGTATCGGCGGGTTCCAGTGTGCGACGTCGCGACCAACGACCCTGCGACTCTACGACACCCCGGGCGTCGCGACAGTTTCAGAACTGCCGCGATGCCTGCCTTGACGTTTAAAAACGATATATTTAGGCCCAGTTTTTTCATGCTCGTAGTTATTAGCGGCAAAGCACGCATGACAATTGGTCAACAAAAGGGTGTGGTGAAATTGGTTTATTCTATTTCATAATAATTTAACATGCCATCGAGTTAAAAAGCTGAAACTAACAAAAAATATACATTTAACTTTTTTTCAGATTATTGGTTTTTTGGGTTTACCTTGAAATTGCATTGTACAATCGAGGCAATCGAGTCTCATAAATGAAAAAGTGTTCAATAATTTTGCGTCATAAATCCAGTGCGTCATATTATCCTTGATTAATACAAAAAACGATGTGATAATTCCAGAATAAAATAAAGGGATAAATTGGGTATTTCCGAAAATCATTTTTTCTTCGAGGCAAAAATTCCGTTCTCTTTTTTTCCCGGTGGCATTTTTCTCCAGTCACCTATTTTCTTGGTGGTAATTATTCCGTTCCCATATTTTCCCAGTGACATTTGTAACCATTCTCATATTTCCAAGTCAAAACCGGATATCAAGTGGTCGAAAAATCCAAATATTACCTATTTCACCTTAATTTCGGAAAATATGAGCCACACTCAAAATAAAGGGTACACAATTTCTATATGAGTTCGAAAAACAAATCATTTAGAGTAAAATAAAACTCAATATTGTAGATTCTAGAAAAAGTAAATATGTACACTTTTTTGGGAAACGCTCAGCTACGTAAGTTTTTAATATCAATGATTTTCAGTATCTGACCGAAGGTCCATTTAAGCATAAAAAGTACAATGAAAACATAATTTCTGGCTTCAAAAGTTTAACAAATAAGTTACAAACTTTCCATATAGACTGTTCGGTCAGCGTCAAACAGTGTAAGTGTACAGCCAGTGCGCCAAATATACCGACACACATATTTTTGTCTACAATAAAGATATGCTGCGATATATTTCGCGCGTTCCATTTATAGTCTATTTGTTGCTGACTGCACTATGAAACGACGTTTCAAATAAAACACTAAGAACGAAAGTAATTCTACATTGAAGACTAGTGAAGAGGTTAAATCAGATCTTGTACCTATAATGTGCCAGGTTTTGTTTTCTTAACTATTAATGACAGCTCGGGCGCCACCGAGGAGACTTATAGCCATAGGCATTAGCGTTTTGAATGAAGGCTTGAACCTTTAATAATTAATAACGACGGTGTCGGTTATTTACACATTCAATATTTCGTTGACTACCAAGGATTAAATTGCCAGCTACAGTAGCGCCATCTACTAACGTTATAATTACTTGGCTAGATGGGGTAATTTTACATAGGCCGACAAACAACCGACATACAGACTGACAAACAACAAAATAGTGTGAAGACTAGGAACACTATTGCTGCTCGTAGCGCCCGCGCGCGGCAGCCCCACACGCTAGGTGCCGAGGATGTCGTGGCATCCTGCCGCCTAGGACAAATGGCGACGGTAACAGCAAACATGCTGCCGTACAAATTAAATTAACATGACATGATGGGGTAATTTGATTCATGTCAAATGTGCACTGATTTACCTTTGAGTAAAACATTAGTACAAAAGCAAGGGCTTTTGGCTTCGCTTCTTATAAGTAGGTACTTTATTATTATGCGTATCTTTTTACCCAAATTCGGCAAATTCAAATGGTTCGCCCCATGTCAAGGAAACATGTTTCACACGTATTTTCCCCTTATTTAATACATAGGATCAGTCACCACAAACTACTAACAAATATTCAGTGTCAATAAAATTGATACTGTAGTTGACCGTACAGTTGCCATATATATCGTATACCTGTTTGAATGGTTAGTCATAAGAACTAAATTTACACATTTAATTAAAAGGTAGCTAAGGCACAAACAGACATAAGTTCAATAAACTACGCATTTAATACCTGTTTTAAAGTGATCACCAAAAATAAGAAAGTAAAATTATAAACTTATGAGAGCTGGTGGTGAAACACGGAACTACCGCCATTTCATATAAATGTATCGACGACAGCGCTATTATTAACGACAATATCATGCTTGTGTTGTCGCTACTCAACACTAGGTGGCGTTAGCAGTACCGCGTTTCATCGAATTCCAACATCATATATTTTCATTTATAACGACAAACAAGATCCATTACACTGCTTATTAGATTATCAGAATTCAATATCCCTATATAGTCATAAAATTGGACATTGCATTGCATTACAAATTTTTATTTCAAGAGTAAAGTTTGATCATAGCACAGAGCACACTACTTACGGCGCTATTAAACTTTTGAGTTACTGTTTTGAATCAATAGCTAGTTGGTAAATAATGCAATATCCAAGGGTACAGATGTCTCAAACATAATGTTGCAATCGTTGTTAGGTGAAACAGTTGAAGCATTGTATAAAACTGTAATCAAATCATTATTTTTGATACACCCCTTCAAAGATCCTTGGTGAACATAGAAAACAAATCAATACACTGTTTTGGTCCCAAAATAGATGTAGTCAGATATTGTACTTTATTCTTAACTATATATTTACAATTCATTACACGCATGTCGTGTGAGATTTATAGATCGGGTCTAACTATAAGAAGACAACTGGTTGTATCATTATTTAGCTACTGTCAACATTCCCAAGAATCGAAAATATCGTTGTTGCGCAATGTACATGAAGTAACTTCTTACCTTGACTTCAGTGCAGCATGCACTGTTATTTTTTAAAATAGTATTAGTCTGAAGTTAGCCTCACTCGATGCCCACTAACTTCGCGTTTCGAACCGATATGACATTTGAAAACAATTGCGGCAACGCTATTACTAGCTAACTTGAGAGGCGCAAACTTACGTGGCGCGAATTGAGCGTATATCGGTACTCGCTAATTAGCGCAACGGACTATACAGATAAGTAAATATGTGCTCACTGTAACTGCCTTTGAGTCATAGTGTTTGTAGTTAAAACTTCGTAACTATATTCCCAGTTTCACAACATACGTATACACACCCATTTAATACAAATCAGCCCACTGGCATAGGTACGAAATCGAAAACAATATCCAACACAAAATCATCACATTAACAAATGATCGGTTCCATGGAGATTCCCAGAATTTTTAGCTGGTTTAAAACGTTGACGACCTTATGCCATCAGCTCAAGTCTTAGCGTTGCACTGCAAATTTCTTCTAATTAATTAAAATAACATTTCGTCATTGGAGCCACCCGGGCGCAAGAAGACCTCACTTGTATAGCATTTGGCAACGCAAAGCAAGACCTCGAAAACACCTGGGAATCTCGAACCTAATTGGAAAACCTAGTCAGGCTGTGAGGAGCATTGCGGTACGGGGTCCTCGCACTTGAATGCTCTGGGGAAGAGAGAGGAGTAAGACGGGGGAGGCTCGTACTCGGGCGGAGAAGAGGTTGGGGTAGAGGTGAACAGGTGCTGCGATGCTGCAGTCACGGTGACTGTTGGGGACAAGTCGATACAGGACGCTGGGATGTTGACCGGCGTGTCTGAAGGCTTGGACCGCTTGCAGCAACATTCTGCAAACATTTTGGTAAGTATATTACTATTTGATTGATCTGGACGAGAAGCAGATTGAATTTAGCTACGAGAAAATAAGGAAGTACTTGAATAATATGGCAAAAAAAGTATGTTCGTTATAGTATGATTATATAGGAGGTAATCTTGGAATAGTTAAACTGTGTATTTCAGGTGACACACGTCGTTTTTTATTTAAGTAAGCTAAAAAAAATGTGTAACTACATATTTTGCTCCAATTTATGGGCTTTAATCATAAGCGCTTGCCATCGTAGGTCCCTGGACACTGTCCGCCAAAGCTCATATCATATCATTTTATTACAATTCATGTTGTACATTAAGGGTCTTAAATTCTAGGTAAAGTCCAAAACATAAGCCCTCTCGGGCACAGCAATATCATACAACTAAAACTTTAAAATATCAATATGTAGGTATTCTATACATTTAAAAATTAATTTATTAATGTTTTCACGGCTTAGTTAATGGAAGCAGCGAGGGCAACGAAAACAGTACTTATTATCATCATGTACGAGTATACAGGCTTCTCACTGTCCGTCTCACGTCCTACACTACTAGTACGAGTATACAGGCTTCTCACTGTCCGTCTCACGTTCTACACTACTAGTACGAGTATACAGGCTTCTCACTGTCCGTCTCACGTTCTACACTACTAGTACGAGTATACAGGCTTCTCACTGTCCGTCTCACGTTCTACACTACTAGTACGAGTATACAGGCTTCTCACTGTCCGTCTCATGTTCTACACTACTAGTACGAGTATACAGGCTTCTCACTGTCCGTCTCACGTCCTACACTACTAGTACGAGTATACAGGCTTCTCACTGTCCGTCTCACGTCCTACACTACTAGTACGAGTATACAGGCTTCTCACTGTCCGTCTCACGTCCTACACTACTAGTACGAGTATACAGGCTTCTCACTGTCCGTCTCAAGTCCTACACTACTAGTACGAGTATACAGGCTTCTCACTGTCCGTCTCACGTCCTACACTACTAGTACGAGTATACAGGCTTCTCACTGTCCGTCTCACGTCCTACACTACTAGTACGAGTATACAGGCTTCTCACTGTCCGTCTCATGTCCTACACTACTAGTACGAGTATACAGGCTTCTCTCTGTCCGTCTCACGTCCTACAATACTAGTACGAGTATACAGGCTTCTCACTGTCCGTCTCATGTCCTACACTACTAGTACGAGTATACAGGCTTCTCTCTATCCGTCTCACGTCCTACACTACTAGTACGAGTATACAGGCTTCTCTCTGTCCGTCTCACGTCCTACACTACTAGTACGAGTATACAGGCTTCTCTCTGTCCGTCTCACGTCCTACACTACTAGTACGAGTATACAGGCTTCTCTCTGTCCGTCTCACGTCCTACACTACTAGTACGAGTATACAGGCTTCTCACTGTCCGTCTCACGTCCTACACTACTAGTACGAGTATACAGGCTTCTCTCTGTCCGTCTCACGTCCTACACTACTAGTACGAGTATACAGGCTTCTCTCTGTCCGTCTCACGTCCTACACTACTAGTACGAGTATACAGGCTTCTCACTGTCCGTCTCACGTCCTACACTACTAGTACGAGTATACAGGCTTCTCTCTGTCCGTCTCACGTCCTACACTACTAGTACGAGTATACAGGCTTCTCTCTGTCCGTCTCACGTCCTACACTACTAGTACGAGTGTACAGGCTTCTCACTGTCCGTCTCACGTCCTACACTACTAGTACGAGTATACAGGCTTCTCACTGTCCGTCTCACGTCCTACACTACTAGTACGAGTATACAGGCTTCTCACTGTCCGTCTCACGTCCTACACTACTAGTACGAGTATACAGGCTTCTCACTGTCCGTCTCACGTCCTACACTACTAGTACGAGTATACAGGCTTCTCTTTGTCCGTCTCACGTCCTACACTACTAGTACGAGTATACAGCCTTCTCACTGTCCGTCTCACGTCCTACACTACTAGTACGAGTATACAGGCTTCTCACTGTCCGTCTCAAGTCCTACACTACTAGTACGAGTATACAGGCTTCTCACTGTCCGTCTCACGTCCTACACTACTAGTACGAGTATACAGGCTTCTCACTGTCCGTCTCACGTCCTACACTACTAGTACGAGTATACAGGCTTCTCACTGTCCGTCTCATGTCCTACACTACTAGTACGAGTATACAGGCTTCTCTCTGTCCGTCTCACGTCCTACAATACTAGTACGAGTATACAGGCTTCTCACTGTCCGTCTCATGTCCTACACTACTAGTACGAGTATACAGGCTTCTCTCTATCCGTCTCACGTCCTACACTACTAGTACGAGTATACAGGCTTCTCTCTGTCCGTCTCACGTCCTACACTACTAGTACGAGTATACAGGCTTCTCTCTGTCCGTCTCACGTCCTACACTACTAGTACGAGTATACAGGCTTCTCTCTGTCCGTCTCACGTCCTACACTACTAGTACGAGTATACAGGCTTCTCACTGTCCGTCTCACGTCCTACACTACTAGTACGAGTATACAGGCTTCTCTCTGTCCGTCTCACGTCCTACACTACTAGTACGAGTATACAGGCTTCTCTCTGTCCGTCTCACGTCCTACACTACTAGTACGAGTATACAGGCTTCTCACTGTCCGTCTCACGTCCTACACTACTAGTACAAGTATACAGGCTTCTCTCTGTCCGTCTCACGTCCTACACTACTAGTACGAGTATACAGGCTTCTCTCTGTCCGTCTCACGTCCTACACTACTAGTACGAGTATACAGGCTTCTCACTGTCCGTCTCATGTCCTACACTACTAGTACGAGTATACAGGCTTCTCTCTGTCCGTCTCACGTCCTACAATACTAGTACGAGTATACAGGCTTCTCACTGTCCGTCTCATGTCCTACACTACTAGTACGAGTATACAGGCTTCTCTCTATCCGTCTCACGTCCTACACTACTAGTACGAGTATACAGGCTTCTCTCTGTCCGTCTCACGTCCTACACTACTAGTACGAGTATACAGGCTTCTCTCTGTCCGTCTCACGTCCTACACTACTAGTACGAGTATACAGGCTTCTCTCTGTCCGTCTCACGTCCTACACTACTAGTACGAGTATACAGGCTTCTCACTGTCCGTCTCACGTCCTACACTACTAGTACGAGTATACAGGCTTCTCTCTGTCCGTCTCACGTCCTACACTACTAGTACGAGTATACAGGCTTCTCTCTGTCCGTCTCACGTCCTACACTACTAGTACGAGTATACAGGCTTCTCACTGTCCGTCTCACGTCCTACACTACTAGTACAAGTATACAGGCTTCTCTCTGTCCGTCTCACGTCCTACACTACTAGTACGAGTATACAGGCTTCTCTCTGTCCGTCTCACGTCCTACACTACTAGTACGAGTGTACAGGCTTCTCACTGTCCGTCTCACGTCCTACACTACTAGTACGAGTATACAGGCTTCTCTCTGTCCGTCTCACGTCCTACACTACTAGTACGAGTATACAGGCTTCTCACTGTCCGTCTCACGTCCTACACTACTAGTACGAGTATACAGGCTTCTCACTGTCCGTCTCACGTCCTACACTACTAGTACGAGTATACAGGCTTCTCACTGTCCGTCTCACGTCCTACACTACTAGTACGAGTATACAGGCTTCTCACTGTCCGTCTCACGTCCTACACTACTAGTACGAGTATACAGGCTTCTCACTGTCCGTCTCACGTCCTACACTACTAGTACGAGTATACAGGCTTCTCACTGTCCGTCTCACGTCCTACACTACTAGTACGAGTATACAGGCTTCTCTCTGTCCGTCTCACGTCCTACACTACTAGTACGAGTATACAGGCTTCTCTCTGTCCGTCTCACGTCCTACACTACTAGTACGAGTATACAGGCTTCTCACTGTCCGTCTCACGTCCTACACTACTAGTACGAGTATACAGGCTTCTCTCTGTCCGTCTCACGTCCTACACTACTAGTACGAGTATACAGGCTTCTCACTGTCCGTCTCACGTCCTACACTACTAGTACGAGTATACAGGCTTCTCTCTGTCCGTCTCACGTCCTACACTACTAGTACGAGTATACAGGCTTCTCACTGTCCGTCTCACGTCCTACACTACTAGTACGAGTATACAGGCTTCTCTCTGTCCGTCTCACGTCCTACACTACTAGTACGAGTATACAGGCTTCTCTCTGTCCGTCTCACGTCCTACACTACTAGTACGAGTATACAGGCTTCTCACTGTCCGTCTCACGTCCTACACTACTAGTACAAGTATACAGGCTTCTCTCTGTCCGTCTCACGTCCTACACTACTAGTACGAGTATACAGGCTTCTCTCTGTCCGTCTCACGTCCTACACTACTAGTACGAGTATACAGGCTTCTCACTGTCCGTCTCACGTCCTACACTACTAGTACGAGTATACAGGCTTCTCTCTGTCCGTCTCACGTCCTACACTACTAGTACGAGTATACAGGCTTCTCACTGTCCGTCTCACGTCCTACACTACTAGTACGAGTATACAGGCTTCTCACTGTCCGTCTCACGTCCTACACTACTAGTACGAGTATACAGGCTTCTCACTGTCCGTCTCACGTCCTACACTACTAGTACGAGTATACAGGCTTCTCACTGTCCGTCTCACGTCCTACACTACTAGTACGAGTATACAGGCTTCTCACTGTCCGTCTCACGTCCTACACTACTAGTACGAGTATACAGGCTTCTCTCTGTCCGTCTCACGTCCTACACTACTAGTACGAGTATACAGCCTTCTCACTGTCCGTCTCACGTCCTACACTACTAGTACGAGTATACAGGCTTCTCACTGTCCGTCTCACGTCCTACACTACTAGTACGAGTATACAGGCTTCTCACTGTCCGTCTCACGTCCTACACTACTAGTACGAGTATACAGGCTTCTCTCTGTCCGTCTCACGTCCTACACTACTAGTACGAGTATACAGGCTTCTCACTGTCCGTCTCACGTCCTACACTACTAGTACGAGTATACAGGCTTCTCTCTGTCCGTCTCACGTCCTACACTACTAGTACGAGTATACAGGCTTCTCACTGTCCGTCTCACGTCCTACACTACTAGTACGAGTATACAGGCTTCTCACTGTCCGTCTCACGTCCTACACTACTAGTTCGAGTATACAGGCTTCTCACTGTCCGTCTCACGTCCTACACTACTAGTACGAGTATACAGGCTTCTCACTGTCCGTCTCACGTCCTACACTACTAGTACGAGTATACAGGCTTCTCACTGTCCGTCTCACGTCCTACACTACTAGTACGAGTATACAGGCTTCTCTCTGTCCGTCTCACGTCCTACACTACTAGCCCTTATTTGTATTATGTTCAAATCCATAACTTGATACGTGTGCCAAACATCTCCATCCGTTCGGCGGCTGAAGCGTTCTTAAGGACCAAATATCCCAACATCCAGAAGTCATCACAAATTTTCGCATTTACAATGGTAGTAGAAATGTAAAGTAAAACGCACCCCAAGCGAGGCAGAACATGAGTATGGTGGCACAGAGCAGCATGCCGACCACGAGGTAGCTCCAGGGCCCGTAGGGTTTCAGCGCCGCCGCGAACTCTAGGAACGCGTTCGACTTCTGCTCACCCTCGCTGATCTTCACTGAAAGTTTCAAATCACCTGGACTCAATTACATATGCTCACTGGTGAAAGTTGTGAATAATTGTTGTTTCGTACAATTAGATGTACGTGTACGTGTTTCCAAAATTTACATCACAACATACATTTAAGAGTAATTAATTGGTGTTATTTTTTAAATATTACTAAAATGCTCGTCGCCTCCTTTTTGCGATCTATGGATTATAAATGTTATAGTAGGAGTAATTATAAATGGTAAAAATATTGATTTATATAGGATTCCTCAAAATGTTTTACTTCACCGAAAAGCTAGTCGTAAATATCTATATCTATACTATTATAAAGTTATAAAAATGAAATGTCTGTACATTGAAGATATTTTAAAAACATGATTGTAACTGACTATTTGGAGGTCACTAAAATGAGAAATAGTTTATTTTTTATGTGTCGTTGCGGCTTCATCACGCAAAATCGGCTAAACAGATTTCAACAGTTTTTGGTACACGGGTAGCTGGGTATCTCCAGATGGTTATAGGATACTTTTTACCCGACTACGCTCAAGAAAAAAGAGGGGTTTTTACTTTTCTCCTCAGCGAACGAAGTTGCGGGCGCCTTCTAGTACTATTATAAAGTTGTAAAAATTTAATGTTTGTATGTTTGTACGTGTCGGTGTGGCTTCATCACGCTAAATCGGCTAAACGGATTGCGACTATTTTTGGTACACGGGTAGCTGGGTATCTCCGGATGGTTAAAGGATACTTTTTACCCGCCTATGCTAAGGAAAAAAAGAAGGGTTATGTCTT
The DNA here is from genome assembly GCA_905404275.2 of Hedya salicella. Classification (NCBI taxonomy): domain Eukaryota; kingdom Metazoa; phylum Arthropoda; class Insecta; order Lepidoptera; family Tortricidae; genus Hedya; species Hedya salicella. Next base: position 84,487,226 of record FR990096.1, read on the forward strand.
TTTAGTCGGATACCGGAGCTGCGCTAAATAAACGTTATAAAGTGATGTGGTAACTAATAGGTACAAAAGTGGTAACAACGTTATCTTAAACAATATTAATACACTGCACTTACTTATGACCGAAGGCTTCGTCATCCCATCGTTCTGCTCCAGCCCTAATAACTCCTGGTTCCTGGCCGCGAACCTCCGCAGCAGTTCCAATAGTGGGGGGTCCCTTCTGTGCATGCAGGCGGACGAGTCTTCGTCCTCGCCGCCGGGGCAGTGCCTGACGCCGTCACAGACGAGGTACGAGGATATGCAGAGGCTGGTCATACCGCAGACGAATTGTGAGTCGTTGTTGCAGACTGATCCTGGAATTAGAGCATTTATGGAATAATTATATTTATTTCAATTGACCCTGTGAAAATGCCGAATACTATAATTGGCAAAGTTAAGGTAATGCGGCTTCGTTGGCTCGGTCATATGCAGACTATGGGCGTCGATCGTGCAGTGAAGAGAGCGTATGTGAGCCGGCCTAGCTGAAAAGGTCCGGTAAGCTGCTCTGTAGACCGCTGGAGCGTTCAAGCCCTCGAAGTTCTGACCGCTCCCGTTATACCCAGATACTTTGCTCATAGCAGATTTTCGCTACATAATCATTTTCCTATATTAGACTACACGCGTAGCGCTACGAATGGGGATTGGAATCCGGTCCAATTCTCAATCTCGGCCGGATTGAAGTTTTGCTATTGCGTCTATCCAACATTATGCTTTTTTTTAAGTTTATTGGCCTTCAAGTAGACATGCGGAGCTGTTTTTGCAATAATAATGAAACAATGGTTTAGTGCTAAAAATCATCCTTATTAGCTCAAAAATCAGTCTCACTAGCCACTTATATATAAGTAATGTGAAAATGAAAGCATCTGCTTCAATCATATTTAGCCTTAAGTTAAAAACATTATTAACCTATTTACATAGTAAATAGGTTAACCTTGTCTCATAGTAAATATAATAAAATTAAATATTTTTTGTAACACTTTAATTAAAAGAACTTTTTATAGTTTTAATTGCCAAATCAATAATTTGCCACTAATTTGGTGTACTCGTATTGGAGATCATGAATAATAATCGTGTCTTTTACTTTGACCTTAATTTTAATGTAATATTAAATCAACTTTATTAATACTATAAGAGGAACGTCAACAATAATAAAATACTATACTTCCTTAATACCCGTAATATTAAACATACATAATGAAAGCTAATCAGTAATCACATCACATTACACTTTAAATAATAGGTAAGATACATGTTATAATTATAATAACGTTAATTGGAAAAAAAAAATCGCATTCAACTTTTCACCAAACTAGAATCAGCTTTTTTGGGATGAGTAGTCCGTATGAATTTCTGTTGGGGCGTTTCTTCAGTTTCTTCAGGACTACCGGATACGGCCGGATTACCAGATCCGCCGGACCGGATTGCAATCCCTAGCTACCGAAATCTTGATACTGAAAGTGTTAACCTCCCTCCGGGCGAAAACGGGGAATTCCACAAAATCCTGATCTTGGAAAAGTCTCCAGAAGTTTATTAATATTAATTAAATAAGATTAAATTGTATTAAAATTACCCGAAACCACGTTGTGATGAAAGATTTTCATTTGATACAAATTTGTATGATAATCTAATAATATTGCGTAATCATGACCCGCTGCAGCATAGATTAATGGATTATAGTTCCATTGCTGTTCCGCTGCAGCGTGTCAAACCAATTTCAATAATATCTACAGCAAGTTATCGTTTAGTGAACCATTCGGAATAATAATACTTTTGCATTCATGAAACATTGGGATGTTTGTGACTTTCGTCTCTGGGTTTAAATGATGATGACTTACCACTATTGACAGCGGTGACCACCAGCCGTAGCTTCTCCGTGTGTTGGTACGGCGAGGACGGTGGGTTCCACGCGATCCTGATCTTAGGCGGCAGTAGCTTGGCTCCGGCGCGCGCGGCGACCGCCGCCGCGTTGCCACCGCATAGAGACATGCGCCATATTGGCTTGATAGCGTCGCCTATGTACTGGAAATGAAAGAAATATATATATATTATTAGTCTCTTCATTTATTTACATTCTTAAGCTAGGTTTTCTTACAATAAGTATATATAAGTAGAATTAAGTATTATTTATTAGTATTATAGCCATTTATTCCTTGATATAGTTATACATTTCATACATAGTTATAAAATTCAACATTATATTACATTTAATAAAAATTGTTTAAATTAATGTGAACAAATAGCACAAAAACAATCATAAACAATACACAAATAAATACTTAAAATTACCTATAAACTAAACATAAAATCTAAAATGAAATTAAACTAATCTAGATTATAATATCTAAAAAAACCGCCCAAGAGCATGTCGGACCATGCTCAATGTAGGGTTCCGCAGCCGATTATACAAAAAAAATGCACTACAGATGAAAAAAATGCGATATGAAAAAAAAACACTAACAAAAGAGCGTATCTCCCCGGCACTAACGTCTTTTTGCTGAGAAGCGCAGTTTTTTGGCAATAACTTAAAAACGGTATGTCTAAAAAATGTTGAAAACAATTTTCGTTAGAGGTATTTACTAGGCCTTATATTTGTAATTTTTTTTATATTTTTTGAACAGACCGTTTAGAAAATAGAGGGGGGGGGGGCACAATTTTTGCTACTTTCGGAGCGAATATTTCCGAAAAGATTCGCTAAATCAAAAGAAAATTTGAGAAACATCTAAGTGTTTTTAGAAGATCTGTCGAACAATGTGCCACACATTGATGTTCGCTAGTTTTTCAGTTTTGGTTACATGTATTAGGAGTCCCCCCAAGGGGGGGGGCGCGTTATTTTCTAAAAAATAGGCGAAAATGTAGGCGAATTAAAATTTAATTTTGATGTCATTTTATTGCGACATGCCGCGCCGGGTATAAATAGTAGGTAGGTAAGTAACAAATACTAAGATGAATACTCAAAAATTAAAAATGGTTTTTTTTTATAAACCTTACTTATTGACGTCCGCGCAAAATGCCTCCTCGATTGCGATGTACGTTCATAATATAACTTACGAAATGCCTATGAAAATTCACACTTTACAATTTTATTGGAAATTGCCGTGATTCTCTTACATCATACGAAATATTCGAATGACTTTTCTCATATGAAAAACCTACTTACTTATTCAAGTTTGTTGCTTGTGCAATAATGGGACCTTAATGACTATAGATGGGGGGTAATCTGACGCGGGCCAATAGGGGTCAAGTGGGGAATTAAACATGTGCTATACGTACGTGTCCGTCTACTGCTTTCGGGAACTTTTGGGTGGTTCTCTACTCATAACGATCGGCACGAACGAACACCCCTTGGCTGAGGCCAGGGGTGTTCTTGTAAGGTGTTAAATACAGCCAACTAAAATAGCCAGTGGTTCGGGTCCACCCTGCGACCTTTTCTGTTTTATTAACCGACTTCCAAAAAAAGGAGGAGGTTCTCAATTCGACGGAATGTTTTTTTTTTTTTTTTTTTATGGATTTTCACCGATTACTCAAAGACTATTTGACCGATTTCAAAAATTTTTTTTTTGTATTTATAGAAGGTACTTTTTAGTTGGTCCCATTTAATTTTGTTGAAGATCTGATGATGGAATCCATGAGGAATTGAAGGAACTCCTCAAATATTGTAGGCATACATATAGCGATTTTGGTATTATAAGAAACATAATAAGCATTTGCATTCAGAAAATGTAAATTGGTGAAGTGGAACTGATACAGAAGACCACAGAATGCCATCGGAACTCCTCAATGATAAATGATTTACGAGTGGCGACAAAATATCTTGATTAATTTAGCTAAGTAACTTCATAGTCACAAATTTAAATGTTCCTGATGAGAATGGTACCATCGAATTGATTTGATGATGGAGCCGGAAGGTAGGCACCAGATCTATGTAATAAAATAATGTATCCTAGCCGTGTTTGGGCTTGTTCGAATCGTCACGAGATACACTTTTAAGTAACGATTAACTAAAAAGTGTAAAATAATTAAACTTTTAAACAAAAAAATAAAACCGACTCCAAAAAAACTAAACAACAAAAAAAATAACGCCATAATTCAGTTTCTTCAAATTACTTACAAGTAACCATTTGTATACGCAATCTATACAGTATAGACAATTAATGTTATTTTGGAGTCGGTGCCATCGTGTCACAACTTACTAAAATCGTCAATTTTCAATATTTTACACATTCTTTATATGGCACCGACGCCAAAATAAGATTAATTGTATATACTGTATAGATTGAGTATACAAACGGTTACTTGTAAGTAATTTGAAGAAACTGAATTATGGCGTTATTTTTTACATTTTAGGTTTTTTGGAGTCGGTTTTATTTTTTTGTTTAAAAGTTTTTTATTTAGAGTGGTATGTGCAACCATCCATGCCTTATGTAATAATAATAATAAAACCTTTTTATTTCCATGTACCTAAAATACAATTAAATATGCATATTAAAAAAACCAAAACGGAATAACATTCATATTTTTAAGACATGGCCCCGTTCTGGGTAAAGGCCTCCTCCAACTGTTTCCATGCTTTTCTGCTTTGCGATTTCAGTATCCAGTCTTTTCCGGCTATTTTATGGATTTCATCCATCCATCGGTCTTTAGGCCGTCCTCTTTTCCTCTTGCCTCCGGGGCCCATCCATTTAGTGACGCGTTTTGTCCATCTTCTGTCTGATATCCGAGCGACGTGCGCAGCCCATCTCCATTTTAGCTGTAGTGCGTGTTGTCCTGCGTCTATTATTTGGGTTTTCCTTCTGATATCTGCTCCTTCGTTTATCAGCAAGATTAATGCCTAGAATGCTTCGTTCTATGGCGCGCTGGCATAAGCGTATTTTTATTTTCGTCTTATTTTGGAAAATCCAGGTTTGCGCTCCATATGATAGACACGACAGACATTTATTGGTTATTGCATATTGCATCAATGTATCGCCTCTGTGGTTTCTAATTCCATAACAGTAGGGTCCCATAATTTTGTCTTCCATGGGTTTTTCTTTGGCCTATTTTTGCGTTCAAGTCCCCCATTAAGATGATTTTTCCGATTGCAAGTGTTTGAGCTCTATCTATCTGGTCGTAAAAGATATCCATGTCCTCGTCCCTTGCTTCCGAGGTGGGGGTATATACTTGTATTATTGGAATAGTTACTGCATCGAATTTCAGATTCAGGAGGCAAACTCTATCCGATATGCCTACGTAATTTTCGATATTATTTTTGTAAATCCTACTCCATATTGTCCTTGAGCATAGTATAGCAGAAAATATGATTTTCGTCTTCGATAATTTCGTTTCCTTTCGTCTAATTTCTGATATTCCCACTATGTCGTATTTGATTTTTAATAGTGAGTATTTCAAGAGTATCATTCTCTATGGAGATAATAATGATTTTACATTGTATGTGCAGATGTAGAATTCTCGACGAGTTGGAGGATTGCAGTGGTTCTCTCCCGCGGTTACCGGCCGTGTTGGGAGATGGAGAGGGGCTGACGTTAATTGCAATTGTCTTGAGCTTTTTTGATCTTGAGGATGGTTAGTTTTTTCGGAGGGGTATTGCAATGTTGTTTTTCTTTGTAGATAGTTGTCCATACTATTTGTTCTATTGATCTTTGTGGGTTGTTTTTCTTTTTTACTTTCTTTCCTTATGTAGTTAGCTGTAAATTACATAATAAACATTATTCAGTAAGTAGGCAGGAAGGGCACTTTCGTAAGTCCGAGTCTACCGGTACGGCATTAGACACGTGAAGTAGTGTATAAGTGCAAGTTATTTGAATACCACGTAAAATAACAACTTTTCCTTTCGTAAGTTCACATACTGTATAGACGCTGACGAGTCCTGTGTAGGCTTGATAATGTGCTCTGTTTGCAGGTTTCCGCGGCATTGGTGACCGGCGGCAACTCGTACACGTGTCCCGGCTGCATTACTCAATATAAAACTGACCGGGTACTTGCGGGTTAACTTTTGAGGGTTCGACGACTAGAACGTGAAATTCAATTGTCTGATGAGAGTGCCAACTAGCAGAAGCGTGCACAGGGTTTTAGACCAAGGCAAGCAGTTTTTCTGTGCCTATATGGAGCCATGGTCGTTCAGAGCTTCAGGGTAGGCAGTTTCTCTGTGACTATACGGAGCCATGATCGATCAGGGTAGGCAGTGCCTTTGTGCTAGCTGTCAATCTTTATGAAAGAAGCTCTGCCCGAAGGATGTCGTATTGGGGCCTGTTCCTCAAAACTGTGGACAACGTGTGGCGCAACTTCTGAGTGCAAACTTGCTCCACACACGAGAGTTCAATAGTTCGCGGAATTCAGTAGAATGAGGTAAAATTATACAAATCGCCCTTCAAACAAATTATAACGGAACATGGCGCCGTGATAAAATTTCTATCGAAGCAAGGTAAACCTCCACAACTTATAATTAATGAAATGAAAGCCGTCAACTGGGACCAGCGCCCTGCTAAACAATGATTTACAAGTGGCACAGCCTCTTCAAACGTGGCAGAGGGTCAACAAAAGAAGACCCTCGACCAGGAAGGCCGATGGAAGTCACATCGTCGGATATCGTACAAAAGAAGTAAAGTTGAAAACTCGTACAAGATGCTCGACTTAAGAATAAACAATTTACTCTATTAGTTGGTGTATCGGATATGGCATGACGAAAGTGAATGCTAGGTGGGTACCTAGAATACTCAAACCGTTGCAGATGCAACGAGCTGAAGCATCGAAGCAAATTTTCTGGGCGGTGACAATCCTACCTACTGCACGGACGGGGCCCCAGCGAATATTTTGTACCCTAAAAAAAGAGCTACGACGAAAAAAGACATACTGATGAAGAAGTGAACGAGGCCATTACAGCTCATTTTAAGGGCAAATTAATATTTTTATTTTTGGTCTACTTAAATGAATAAGTCGATCTAAAAAATGCATTAAACTCGAGGGTAACAAAACTTTCTATTGTTTCATTTAATTTGTAAATATGTACTTCAATCCGCAATTTTTTACACCTCTCCTCGTACATCGTCGATTTAACGTGCTCGTGAATATATTTTCGTTTTTATTTTTAGACTAGTGTCTCTCTCTGTCTCTTTCATTTAAGCGTTTTTCCCGCCTTAGGTGTCCGGTTCCGTTCTTTCTTTCCCACTTCCACGATTTTTGTCATCCTTTATTGTGAGATCACTGGCACTCATGTCATCCCTTACTTACATGATACCAGTATTTTTGAGGTCTCCTTATGGCCCGGCAGAAGCAGTTTATATATATATTTCCGTAAAACGTGGCTGATGATGGCACTGATGCCTGAAATACTTTTATACTTACGATGAGCAGTTTGCAGGCGTCTGTAGCATTTGTGACCGGCGGCGACTGGTCCGTGGCGGTGTCTTGAGCGGGGGCGATGCCACGGGCGCTCCACTTGCGCTGCACCAAGGCTCCGGCCACCAGCGCGGGCGCCTGTATGTCACTAGAGCCGCGGTCCCACTCCGACAGAGACTCCTGGAACAAGAGAGAAAATAGGTTACTATGGCGTAATAAAACAGGCATGTCACTCTCTTGTCGTTTTCTCGTGACTGAGGATCGTGATCATTGGTCATTATCGGGTAGTTTACACTTGGAGTGGATGATATGCCTTCATCTGGTTTTGTTCATTGCGTCCCTAGCAAAGGGCATCTTAAAGAAGCGTAATATACTAGTGCAGACAACTTTCGCTATGAAAATATATCGTTACAACCTGAGTATAGAGTACATACTCACACTTTAGGCATAAAAACATAACAATTAACATTATCTAATAGTTAGGTACATTTCACAACTGTATTGTATTAAATCTTAAAATAACAATTGCTATATTTTTTAATGTACTCGTTTTGTCACACGGCGGACACAGCGCAGAGAAAACTCGATTTTGAATACCCATGTAAGTGTGAGTAGGATACAGACACGACTGCCTCAGTCGACAGCGAGTCGCGTAAGCAGCGTAGAAGATAAAGAGATAGCTGTGGAATGGGGAAGCAGTTAGACACGATATGCACGAGTGCACAACCAATGTTGTAAAATAAATATTCTGTAGATAATTTGTACAACTTCTCGTGTAGGATAATATATTGTAATTTCATCCAGTGATTGCAGATAAAGTTTGAGATAGAGTTTGTATAAACCAAAATGTTTACACATTTGTGTAAAAATATCTTATCTTAACTTATTAAAGATCCAAATAAGTATAAGATAATAATGTGTCGGTCAATAAGGATCTAATTAACAGCTATGTTTATAAGGAGTAAGGATGCAATTGACATGAGCCAATTTTTAACAAGGTATGGTCATTCAAATCCCATTTCGACCAATAACCGCTTGCAATATCAGATTTCAAAATTATGATCTCTGTGATAAGTTATTCCTGCTTTTAATTTTGTCTTTTATTTGTGAATGCCAAAGCCTAGTACAGAACAGACGTTAATCAGTAGTGTCGTCACTCGAAATATCTCACCGGCAATAAAAAAATTAAACGCATGAAATTAGTATCTAAGAATAGCCTACTTTAACTAATAAAATAAAACAAGGGCATTTATTTTTGTTGCATCCCAATTATATTTAGACTTAAATTAGTCATAAGTATTAGAATTTTATTGATGATCGATCAAGTCATTAAACAAAAACGCATTTCTTTATCTCCTGATAATGAATCAATACCCATACAGTGCACAGAACACAACCATATCAGTTATTTAATTTAACCATGCGACCGGGCCACGTTCCATTGCGCAACCTACTAAGCAGCTACAGATCTGCCAACGATATGCATCGGCGGGGTGAGGTAACACGAGCCGGTGCGGGGGTGTGCGTGACCCTTCTGTACGTAGAACTGTTATGTATTCTGTGGTATTATCTAAGAAATACTTCATGTTATACTATATCTTTGGCGTGTGAATATTTAAGATAGATTACGTTAATCATAATCGCCTGAAACACAGGGAATCCTAGTCCAGGCTTATGTGTATCTACCGTAAATTGTTTGTTTAGTCTATATCATTATTGTATAATACGTTTTTCAATGTAATGTATTATATTTATTTATTTATCGATCCTCTTAGATTAGCATTTTTAAACTTTTTATATCCATATTGTTTATAAAGCTGACCTAAGATGTGAATAAATAGAGATAATTAAATACGATAGAGAGTTTGTTGGGTTTTGATTAGTCCATTTGGTGAGCCCTCAGCAAATCGCAATCACCATGCTCTGTTAACAGCTAACACGGCCGTCAATGTCGACTGTTTTACAGGCGTTATCAGCCGTTAATCAACCTTTAATATTAACAGAGCATGGTGACATTATGCCAAACCAAAGTACTTATGTTTGTTCATGAATTTCATGATTTTTACATAGAGACAATACGGTGGTATTTTATCCTACTTTTTGGCTCTGAAATATACAGATTCTTGGAAAGATTAGTAGAATAATTCGCACGCAAACTAAACTACGAGAAAGCCCAGAAGCCTGATAATATGGTTACAATATAAATTTTCTCTATCTTATTATTTTGGCTCAACAAAACACACGATCATTTAATGTAGGTACATAATTTCAACACATTGTAACACACAATTTACAAGCATGTGAAAAATTTAAAAACATGCAGAACTAAAGCAATAACGAGTCGACATCACAATAAGTTTTACTTTTAATATGAATGTTTACACTACAGGCCCACCTCTAGCTATCATGTGGCAACTGCAAGTTCGCTCTGTTAGGGTGAACATTTATGCGCTTATAGCGAAAAGTCGGTTAAAAATTTTTTTTTCATTATTTGGATCTTTGTATTTCAAGTATAAAATAAGGCAAGTTATGAGTAAAACAGGCCGGTTTTCCACTTTAAATCATAGCGAATGCGTCTAAATTTAGCTTATAAAGTTTGTTTTTAAAATTACGCAATGTGTCCAATTATATTAGTCTTAAAAGTTACTAATTGAGAGTTTTCTAATAGGTAGGTATCTGAGCTCTGTATGTAGTTCAGGACCACATAGTCGTTTTCATGCTGCCTAAATAATTGCGGTAAGCATAGCGTGGTATATGCAAAGTTAAAAAATACTGTTACCATTTTTGGAGCTAGCATGTAGAATAGAAGCACTAGTTCTTCTTTCGGCCGCCAGCACACAAGTTTGAATTGTTATGTAAGAATTGGCAAGACACAATGAGTTGAAATGAGCCAAATATTGACAGCAAAGCAAAGTGATTTACATCAAAGCAAAAAGGATCTAAGAACCAATTACGTCATAGTCATATTTGTATAGAAACAAAGTTAATATTGGCGTATGTCCAGTTACAAAAACACTTTTTATTTTACCTTGGTGATTTTTGACCAAGTCATAACGCTCACAGATCGTAGAACACCTTTGTGATTACAGAGTCGAATATAATAAGGCGAAGTTACTGTGACTAGTATTATCAGATTTCATTTCAGGGGAACAGGACATTGCGAAGATGCAACGAAAGTAATTTCAAAAATAATCCTTTTAGTCCGGACCGTATGTCTGATTAAGACCGTATATGTCTTGTCACTTATACATATGGCTCATAAACCGTTATAAATCATAATATTCAGAAAAGTCAAAAAGAAGAGCGGGTGCGTTCTAGTGGCATATTGAATGTGCTAACATCAACCATAAAACGGTTCTTTAGATTCGATTCGGACGACTTCAAATCTAGACACTGCAAATAGTTGGTCACTTGTCACGGTAGTCAATCAATCTGTCGCACCATGCAAACGTTGCAGTGTCCCCAATTTCTAGAATGAATATTAGCAAGCTACATTTCTATTAGTAAGTCGGTAGCGTAGCCTAAAATTGACGTGCTTTTAGGTATCATTTTGTTGTCCGATTCAATCAACGAATTTTCAATAAAGAGTTTCTGAAATCACCACCAGTTGTCTTCGCCGCGGCGTATTAAAAACTCAACAAATTTCAAGGCATAGCAAAAAATGATTGTCTGTATAAAGTCGGTTGACGAACGATAATTGTACGTATTGACGTCATGAGAAAACCGGCGCCATAATTTTACTACGACTCTTATTTTTCTCTAATTTCGAAAAATGCTTTCTCATCCCATGCTTATATTGTAAATGTAACCGACTGTGGAAAAATCTACTCTCTAGCGTTAGTAGTTTCGTCTGTGCGTTGATGAGTCAGTCAGTCAGTCAGTCAGGAATTCTTCTTTTATCTATGTCGCACGGAAATGGCCTAAACAGAGATTTGAACAAATCTCTAAGGGATATGACCAAATCACGCCGGATATTAAAATTACGAATTTATTTTATCTTTTACCTAGACAACATCAGCCATTTGATCAAATCCCTGAATCTGTTTAGTGAAATGACGAAATCTGCCAAAAAAGGCAACTCGTTTTTTAATTTCACCAGATTTGTTTAGTGATTTGATAAAATCCCTGAAGCTCGCCAGTGAGTTGACAAAACGATCTCGCAAAGTCAACCCGTTTTGTCTTTCCACTAGATCCGTTCGGTGAAATGATAAAGTCTCTCATGACTCACGTTCAGTGTTATGATAAAGACTTTCATGAACGGATCCTGCGTGATTTGGTCATATCCCTTTTAGAAAATAGAGGGGGACGACGACGACATAATTTATGCTACTTTCGAAGCGATTATTTCCGAGAATGTTCACTAATAAAAAAAAAATTAGAAACCTCACGTTTTTAAAAGATCTGTCAATAGATGTGCCACACAATGATACCTATTAATTTTTCAGGTTCGGTTACATGTAGATATGGAGTTCCACCCCTAGATTTAAAATTTCACTATTAAACTAAGTAGCGGCACACACCGCACATCTATACTCCAAATTTCATCAATGTACATATTTTAGTTTTTGTGTTAAATACCTGTGACACACGGACGGACAGACGAACAGATGGACGGACGCGAGGACGGATGGACGGACATTTATGTATGCTATAAGGGTTCCGTTTTCGCCAATTTGGCTACGGAACCCTAAAAAGGAACCCTTATGGTGCGACTCTGTCTGCCTGTCCGACTATTACAGCGCCATATCTCAAAAACTACTTAAGCTATCTATTTGAAATTTGGAATATTAATGTACATGATCAGCTCACATTTATTGCAAATGAAACATTATAAAATATATATTCATTTTCTAATAAAACGACCGGTATGAGGGGGAGTAAAAATAAAAAGTTTGGCTAGGGAGCAAAAATTAAAAGTAGGGTATCATATGAAAGGGTGTACATTATTGAACATTTTTTTAAATTATTTTGAATGTGCTGATGTTTCGTTTTATTGAGGAAAATGTGAAAAAAATACCATTCTCCCCTTTGTCTCTGAAGTTTACAAGGCCAAAAATTTGAAAATTTCACAATTTGTATAAATAAACATAAATATAACACGAAAATTTAACTTTGTCTAACTAAAAAACCCGTTCGCGTTAAGTTTGGACCTCATTTGTATGCAACGCTATAAATATCAGGTTGTACGGAACCCTCGGTGCGCGAGTCCGACTCGCACTTGGCCGGTTTTCTTACTTACTCCTGCTCGCTTTATTTGCCTTGGGTAATATATTCGGGACATGGACTTGTGGCATTAGTTTGTCCTGCTCCGTGTACGGTACATGGATCCGAGAACGTGTTAAATGTGAAGCACAGCCCACAGTTTTCGATTAAGACATCTCAGTGCGTACAGGCATGCCAGATGAATATTTATATGAAGAACGTTCCCTGAATCAGTAAACAAAGATTCTCTTGTTCTCATCAATTAGGTATTCGCTGGACGAAGGCCGGCCGATGCTACGCAGTGCATTCCAGTAATTTCGGTTCGGTTAGCTTACTGTTAGAGCGCTTGCACACTGGGCCGATCCATTACTATTAGAGTGCTTGAACACTCGATCAATCAGATTACAGTAACAGCACAGTATTCGCGTACCGCTGCACGTCATATCACAAGTAGATACAGACCCTGTTAAGAATAGGCCATAGACCTGTCGTTAAAGGCCACAAATAGGTACAGCACTAAAAATCCACTATTTTGTTCTAAGCGAAAGCCGCGCGTAATCATTATCACTTTTATTCACGGAATATACGAGACGAACTTAAGGTGTTACGATACAAAATATTGTATCTTCATACATTCTGTCACTTAGACAAAATTAATCATACGTAAATAGGTACAAAATTATTTAGTAGGGTGTGTTGGGGTTAGACAGAATTAAGTAAGGGGAAGTTCGAGGTATTTGTTTAGTCTGTTCCCAACTGTATCGACTTTCTTTTTAACCGACTTCAAAAAAGGAGGAGGTTCTCAATTTTTTAAATAATTTTTTTATGTTTGTTACCTCAGAACTCCGTCATTTACACAACGATTTGGAAAATGATTTTTTTGTTCATGAGTAGGTATATCCAAATTGGTCCCATAAAATTTTGGTGAAGATCTGATGCCGGGATCCATGAGAAATCGAAGGAATTCCTCGATTTTTATGAGCACATCTATGGCGATTTCGGTCGGTATTTATTACAGTAGTTTAAGAATTTACATTTGAAAACCACCATTTAGTAGAGACAAACCAATGATGAAGACACCAGCCATCAGTTACCACTGAGGGCTCTACCAGTGTTATTTAATTAGCGGATCGCGAGTCGATTTGGAAAATTATTTTTTGGTTCGATGATTTGATGATGAGATCGAAGGAATTCCTCAAATATTATGGCCACACCTATGGCGATTTCGGTGTTCATTAAAGAAGAACAAGCATTTACACTCGAAAATCATCATTTGGTGAAGAGAAACTGATGATGAAGACACAAGCCACCAGTCACTAATTAGGGCTCAACCAGTGTTATTTAATTCACTAATCGCAATATAATTCTTTATCATATTTTGTATAGAGGCAGAAGTTAGTTAAGATCAGGGTAGCAAAGTGGAGCTGATGGTGGAGAACCAGAGAACTCCTTAACGGTAAAGAGTTACAGGATAATTCTTAAAAAATACATGTATTATATATAGTTACGTACGTTAAGACTGTTAGTCATATTCTTTATAGTGTGCCTCTGAGTTAGTCTCCTTATCACCAAGTCAGGATGATGGTTGGATCCCACGGAAATCGAGAGAAACCCTCAAATATTATAGGCACTAAAAATGTTTTGTATATATTTTTCTAAAGTACAAGTCCTTATTAACGGTCCAATAGTTGCGAGATAATTCTTTAAATATTATGGGTAAGTTGAGACTGTTAGTCGTATTCTTTTTTAACCAGCAACCTACTGGACCATTTTGACCTCGGCAAAACTTATAATTTAGATTTTTATTTACAATCAAGTCCTCCTCAATCTTCCCATTCTGGACTCTAAAAAATACTGTATATCACTAAAAGGCAAAAAATAAAAAAAAATAATAAAAAAAGAACCGACTTCAAAATAAACTAAAAAGCCAAAAATAATCTGCTATGTACGGTACGGATCACATTTGAATCACCTTTTGAAGTCGGTGCCAAACCTGAAGTAAAGTTCTGTATTCAACAAAAATACGAATTACTATAACTAAATATATAGGTAGGTAATAACTAAAGGCTCGCCGCCGCGGTTCTTGCGTGCCATCTCTGTTAATAGTAATAAATGAATAGCACCGACTTCAAAAGGTGATTCAAATGTGATCCGTAAAGTACATATAAGATTATTTTTGGCTTTTTAGTTTATTTTGAAGCCGGTTCTTTTTCTATTTAAAAAAAAAAATTCAGTTCTCGGTTAAAGCGTGCGACGCCGCGGATAAAAAAACCCTTGAATAGACAGATTAGTAAGATAACTAACATACCTGGCTTATGTTTGCTAACATTAGCATTAGCAAGGCCATTAGAGCCTTTATAATTGTGAATCCTCTTCAGTACAGAGCTCTAAAATGACTAGACATGAAGTTAAAAAAATTCTAGTCCATCTATATCACTTTACGACTTAAAGTAAGTATTACAATCAAGGGTCAGATCTACGATAAAAATCAGGATTATAGCGATAACCAGCCCTGGCGTTGCCACAAAACTGGTGCCAATTATGGCAACATTTGTTAACACACAGCCGCTACTGTTTACGTGTACACCATACGTTGACCCTGCCACACATCTCTCGATAACTGGAGTAATTAATATATAGCATGCTAAAGATTGGCGAACAATGAGGATTACGAAAGTCAAACAATGACTTACCCAATTAGCGCAACAAAGATTTTTTTTACAATGCGTGCTGATATCGCAACAACGGTGTCAATATGAGGCCGAGTATCTCACGATTCCAATACAGTGTTTGATTGGCAGGTCAAATCAGCTGCTTTTTAACCGACTGGGCCAGAAGGAGGGTTTCGTTTTCCGATTGTTTGTATATAATTGGTCTGTTGAAAGCCAAAACTCTTTCAATAAGAAGTGCCTACTCTAAGTGAAGTACTCGTACCTCAGTATCGACGTCGTGGTACCGGAATACGCATACTCCAACAGCATTCGCAGATATTTTAGTAAGTTTTGGTCTTCAGCAGGCGGTATGTAAGGGTGTATGAATATATATGGATATCTATTTCTTTAGCATACTGTGCAGCCCATACGGTTTGACGTGTCCCTTTTCTAAGAAGAAATAAACATCTCTTCGTTTTCTGTGATAATCTTTCGGCGGTTTTAGGGGCCGCAAAAGTTTCTTGTTCTGACTCGGCTTATAAGGTAGAGCATATTTCAATAAAAACTAGTTATGACACACGAGCCTAGTTCCCTTTTTAAAATTGTTAGAAATAACAAAATTAAATTTTTTAAAAACCCCCCGACTTGTTCCACCAAAAGCTGAATATCTTAGAGACGAGTGCTCCAATTTTCATCAAACAAAGCTTCACTCAAATCGGTCTATCCGTATGGGCGCTACGATGCCACAGACAGATACACAGAGTCACAGACACGTTAAACTTATAGCACCCCTCTTTTTTAACCCCCGACAAAAAATACGGGTGTAATAAGTTTAACGTATCTGTGACTCTGTGACTCTATGTATCTGTGTATCTGTCTGTGGCATCGTAGCGGCCATACGGATAAACCAATTTGAGTGCGGTTTTATTTGTGTCATAGATATTTTTATCGCGAGTGTTCTTAGCTTTGTTTAATTAAAATCGGACCACTCGTCTCCAAGATATTCAGCTTTTAGTAGAACAAGTCAGGAGTTTTTAAAATTTTAAATTTTGTCGGGGGTTAAAAACAACTCCTTTTGGGTCAGTAAGTACTTACTTGCACATACAAAAATTTGTAGAGACCAGTATACTATAGAATTAGGTAATTTTTTTAAACAAATCGCCATTCTGCACATAATTTCAGTCTATTTTACGTCAGAGTCATTACGTCATCAAGATGGCGTTCAAGATCAAGTCTGTATACAAGTTCATTTTACTCTTAATTGACCATTATAGTCGTCATTAGACGACAATGGCGACGGAAAATTCAATGAGAAACCAATAGAAATGTACATGGAACAGGTTGGCAATGGTTGCACGACTAAACACTTCCGAAAACGGAGCAAATAGGTTTTTAACAAAAGTAATAACTGTTAGACATTGAAAAATATGAATCATTGTTTTTAAATGTGACGCGCTAATGTTATAATTATAACCCCCACAACACAGAGAGGGAGCTGTTCAGTACATTGTTCTTAGCGGACTACGAAGTTCGAATGCCGACTTTGCAGTTACGTATTTGTGTGATTTCCAGCTATTTACTAAAATATATGTTTATCCGCGTATCTGTCTGTGAGATTATAGTTCTTAAACTGAATGATCTGTTTTGATTATTTATTTTCTTGTCTAATATTTACTTGATTATCAGTTTTATTTAGATGTGTCAGCGGTTTTTGTCGTTTTATCAATGTATTGTGATAACTAAAATCTGTTATTTTATTACAAAAAACCCCGGTGACCGTCACCTGCCGGTTGTAGAATTGTTGAAAAGTGATTTGTCCCAGTTTATACAATAAAAATTGTGCTATCTGTTCTAAAAATAAGAGTTTCATGCTTAGAACATTTAACCACTGGAGATGGCAAACGGACACATTCCCCTCTACCAAAGTACATGACATATGTCCTCTAAGGTTATACAATAAATTGTCAATGTGTGTGTTATTTTGTTTGTCTGTATGTTTGCGTGTGTGTAATGAGTGCACGTGTGGAAATAACAATGTTTCCTTAGTGTGATGTAAATGTCCACCTCGCCTCCCGCTAAACGTGCATGAAAAACTTGTTCGGTAGGGATGCCACTTGCCAAGAACTCCAGTGGCTTATTACTAGTTATGACGACAAAGTTAGAACAAAAGGGAAGTACCTTCTACTAATAGTGTAGATATTGATACAACCAATTAGCATCTATGTACCTGTGAAGGTTGGTGAACGCCAAGATAATTGTCGTCATGTGACACCTGACACTGGGCGCGGAACAGACGGAGGTAGGAAGGGCTTAGGAACTGGCTTGGAAAATTATGTGTGCTAAGGTTAATATGTGTCGTTCTCTGGCAAAAGGGCCTGGATTGTTCATACTAGTTTCCGAGATATTGCGAGTTTTATAATTCAATCCTAAATTGACGGAATTCTGTTTTGTTCAACATTAACTCATAGACATAGACAGTCAAGATTACAATGTGCAATTAATAAAATTCAGAAATTTCAACGATAAATTGGAAAATTCTTATATCAAAGTTTGATGAATAGGGTACCTGATGGTCGATCTTTGAAGCGATCGACAATTAAGGTGCCCTGGAACGTTAAATTACTTATTCTTAATGGTGGATATAAATTAGCAAAAGTGATTTATTTTTGGCTAAAAAAATATTTTAATCTTCGAAGCGTTAAAATTCATCATAATTGATTTTAAGCCCCCAACGATTTGTTAGTAACATATAAATTATATAATTCATTATAGATTTGTTTTGAAATCCACCGTTATATGAATCATAATCATGAAAAATAAACCAATAAACCGATCAGACACTCCAAAATAATGTGATAATTCAGAAAATAAAGCATAATTTCTTTACATAATAGGTAGTAAATTATCAATATCGATGAATCGATGAACAGTTCCTGATGTAAATAGGTAACTATAGCTACTATTTTTTTTTTATTTCTTAATTAATTCATCGGTCTAAGACTCACGCACACCACTAACATGCACAGATGCGACTTACGAATGTTTTTAAATTATTTTGTAAAATATCGCACTTACGGTGTCATTTTCATCAGATTCTCATAAGCCGACAATAAGGTACCTGAAGTTCCTTTATTGATACTTATCCTTACTATATTATAAACGTGAAAGTATGTGTGTACGTTCCACTATTGCGCAAAAACTACACAACAAATTTGCGTAAAACTCTTCAGTAATGTAGCCTAGATATCAGAATAGGACATAGGCTACAATTTTCGAGAATATTCATTCATAAAATGGGTTTTTTAACAATAAATTGAAAAGCCTTATAAAACCCAGAGTTTTGTTCATTGTGACATTTTCATTTCTACATAATGAATAAACAATTGGTAACCTAGCAACAGTAATACTATCTAAACGATTAAGCAAAGAACACACCTTCCGTATATGACGTATCATACAAATAAGAGTATATCTTAATACAGCCGGATAATAGCCCGTTGTACATTATGGACTTGCGATCATCTCTGAATGATAAACATTTTGTTACAAAAGTATGGCTTATTAATAAGATAAATACATAAAAAGGGTTCTTTTTAAAAATAAATGGAAAATCATCACTTTTTGTTATAGTTGAAATTTTTATTCCGAAGAAATTATAAAGAAATAATTTCTTTGAAACCAATATGAAACCAATACAAACCAGTAGGTTTCAAAGCAATTATTTATTATATGAATTAGTTCCTGTTTGCGTAATTGGATGGCGTTAGTTGTAAAAGCTAGGATATCTCGAAACGGGGGGAAAGATTACAATTTCATCGGATCTCGCCTAAGTTGTGCGGACCGTTGCACGTTAACGACCGAATCTCTCAAATTTACCCAGATGTTCAAAATCTACACAGCGAGTCCATGGAGTGGTTGTGTGAACGAGCGATTGTGACACCTAAGAACAACCAGACTTCCGGTATTAATAACATTTTATTGAAGTCGTTCGAAGGTTCAGAATACGAATACATGTCTGTAGACTCTTTAGTGAACACGTATGATGCCATAAACTATCGCGTAGAGTTTTTAAATGCACTTAACCCACCTGGCCTACCTTCTCACATACTTATTTTAAAAGTGGGTGCTCGAGTAATGTTGCTGCGCAATCTCAATCACCCGAAGTTTTGCAATGGAACCAGGGTGTGTATGTGTGTGCTTTACATAAAAACGTTATAGAAGCCATCGTAATCACTGGCTGTGCTCGAGGTGAATTTGTGTACGTATGTACCCCGGATACCACTTATACCCTCGGAATACCCATTCGAATTTAAAAGGCTGTAGTTCTCCCTTAAGCTCTGTTTCACGATCAATAAGTCTTAGGGTCAGTCACTGAAAACCGCAGGAATAGATCTTAGGGGGGACTGCTTCTCGCACGGCCAGTTTTACGTGGCTTGCTCGAGAGTAAGCTCTCCACGCAGCTTGGTCGGATCTGTTTATGTGGTATATAAAGAAGTACTGCAAAACTACCTTATGTTCAATATTATCATTAGTTAAATCTCAATTGTCCAATTACATCTTTTTTTTCACAGGTATATAAAAAAGTAACGTGACTTATAACTATTGACAGAAAATGCATAGCCTAAACTGTGGACGGTAGGAATACGAGAATTAAAACACATATTCTGTTAGAGGTGTACTTATGTAGAGGCGCACTGTAGAAATCGAGCTATACGCGGACGAAGTCGCGGGCAAAAGCTAGTATGTTATATAGGTGTTAAAAGTCAATATTTAGATTAGAAATATGTAGTTATAGTTCGAATTTTAGATATACAATGCTGATGAATGTGTTTTTTCCTTAAAATTACGGAAACCGACGATCAAGTACCGTTATTGATTTTTCATACAAAAACATTGTTACAGTACTAAATTTGAGGGCAAATATTTCATAAAAAAAAACATTATTTTAAATTCGTTTATTGTTTCTAGGTCTAATAAACAACGCTGAGCTTATTGACTAAGTTGAATGTTCATATTTGTAAATATTTTTAAGAATAATATTTATTTTTGATTTACTTAATTAAACATACATTATTGACATTATGGTCTTTTAATCATTTTTAGGGTGCCGTAGCTAGAATGGCAAAATCGGAACCCGTATAGTTTCATCATGTCCGTCCGTATGTCACAAGCCTTTTACTCAAAGACTACAAGATATATATTGATGAATAGATATCAGATATAATTATCATATCACTGAACGTGTCTAGTGAAATGATAAAACAAGTTGACTTTGCGAGTTCCTTTCGTCAACTCACTGACGTGTTTCAGGGATTCTATCAAATCACTAAACAAATCTGATGAAATGAAAAACCGAGTTGCCGTTTTTGGCTGATATTGTCATTTTACTGAACAAATTCCGAGATTTGATCAAATGAGTGATTCTTTCTAGGCAAATGATAAAATGTATTCGTTATTTTAACACCCTGCGTGATTTGGTCATATCTCTTAGATATTTGTTCAAATCCTTGTTTTTGATATTTCCCTGCGACATACATATGATACGGATTGAAAATTAAACATTAAAATCACCTTTCAAAGTCAGGCATACCAGCTGGGCGTTAAAATGCCCCATATAAATCACAACGAATCGTCTCTATCGTGTCACAAATAAGTGTATGGAAGAGTGATGAGTGTACTTTTTTTTTTGCCGTTAAAAACTTCATTCAAGTATAACGTTTAATTTTCTTTCGGTCAATAATAAAATATATTTTAATGTTTATTGCACCTTTTAGGTTCAATTTGATATTTACTACGTAATTATACAAGAATGAACTCACTGCATCTTCTCTAGTTATTATATCAGGATCGAACTTAATACGGAGTGTCGCGTATTTTATCATTAAACTCCAGGCAAAAAAAAATAACCTGGAAGGAGGCAGAACTGACCAGCTAGGACAGTGGTTTTTCAGAGGCGTGGTTATATAATGGTTAACGTTATTCTTTCACTGCTTATAATTTATAACAGTGTTTTTCAATATTTATTGAAATAATAATTCAGCAAATCTCTTTTTTACGCTGTCGCCGTGCGTTTTAGAATGTTACAAATATTGAATCCGTTTTAATGTAACCTATTTATGAACCCCAAGGAAGTCGCGGCCGAGAAGTTGAAAATCACTGATTTATGGTAAAGACTTAAAAACCTTGTTAATTTTCTTACATAATTATTTGTGTATACTCCATTGATAAACAATATCACACTTCACGGAAAATGTGATTAAACATTAAAATTGGACTATTGAAACTTGATTCGATACAACTTGCCAAGAACTTCAACTTGATGCCTTAAAAAAGATTTTTCTAGTAAGTAAGTAGTACCTTTATTGCCATCGACCCGTATACATGCGTGAAGCGGTATACTTTCGCGCAAAAACCTATGCATATTGATGGGCTTACCTTACGATGTCGCAGTGAAAACCATACATTCATAAATAACTTGAAGCAAATTCGTTCGCGGCGAAAGAAAAAGCATACCTCTCTTTTTTCTTTTCCTTACCGAGTAAAAAGTATCATGTAACCATTCTTGAATACCAAGCTAATACTTGTGTGCTATAAATGATTGTCGCGACGTGGATATAAAACCCTAACTATGAGTATAAAAAAAAACTTTAAAAACAGTCTATATCACTTATTTTAGTTAACTACAAAGGTTACTAGATATTTGCAAAACAACTTTATTTTTTACAATCGCTCAAAGTAATTTCCATTACAGTTGATACATTTAGTCATGCGTAAAAACCAATCATCAAAAATATCTATCCATTTTTTTCCTGGAAGTACAGCACACTCATGATCCCCAAGCTCCTAAAAGTTCCTCGTCGCTGGTAAATTTCCGCCCTTTCTTTCTTCTTTCTTCGCGATCTTCTTCTTCTTCTCCTCTTCTTTCTTAATAGGATCTTTGATAATAGGAAATAAAGCAAAGTCACAAGGGGTTAGGTCGGGGCTGTATGGTGGGAGCTCAACCATTTTTATCCCAGCAGTTTTCAAAGAATTTACTGTGAGAGCCGCTCGATGTGCCGGTGCGTTATCATGGTGAAAATGCCAAGTACCGAGTCTGGAGTTAGGACGGATTTCCTTAAGTTTATCAAGCACCTGAGATAAACATTCATTAGTGTACCAGTTAGCTGGTACAGTACGCTGACTGTCCAGAATAACTCAAGTTCAAATATACCACCATTAGTAAAAAACACAGCTATCATCTTCTTTTTAACAGATTTTCATTTGCGGGGTTGTGATGGTGCAGGCTCATTTTCAAAGAGCCAAACTTTACGCTTACTTTTAGATGGCACATCATAATAATATAGCCAAGTTTCATCACCAGTGACGATGCTGTTAACATAAGCACTTGACCCGTTTTCAAATTTCTAAAACATTTTTTTACACCATAATACACGACAGTTCCTTTGCTCCTCCGTTAGGTCGTGAGGTACCCATAGAGTGCAAACTTTTCTTACTCCGAGAATTTTGTGCAAAATTTTGTGAACGCTTGTTGTACTAATGCCCAGGGCTTCTTCTATTTGCCTATAGGTCATTCGACGATCAACTCTTAACTATTCTTCTACTTTGGCTACGTTATCTGGAGTACACACGTCACTGGGTCGTCCCGATCTTGGTGCATCAGAAACTTCGAAATATCCACGTTTAAACTCACAATACCAACCCAGCGGTAAAAAGTTGTACGATGAAGGCAGTTTTGTTGGAATACAGATTGTATTTCCTGGAGACAGTCATCTAACGACAAACCCCTCACAAAGTTGTAACGAATTACAACTCGTAAGTCAACCCTAGACCACGCCGACATCTTTAAATACTAAATCAATTTTTTTAATGAAAAGATTTAAAAAAAGAAAGCTTTTTCCCGCCACTCATTGTCTATGGAAATATAGTTTTAAAAAATATATATGATATGCCACCTCTTTGTTTCATATTTGTGTATTGCAAAACTTATCTAGTCACCTTCGTAATTATTTAATATAAAGACTTGTTTTTTACAATTTTATAAAGGTATATATAGCTTATGTAATAGTAACAAACAATCAATGATTCATCGTGTACTTTAACCACATCTTCGCTATTCCATTAATATACAATGAAGACAATTAATCATCATGTTTGCTATGCTATAGCTTGAATGAACATCGTAATTGTTTGGATACCAACATCTGGTAACGTACGCCTCCTCAAATGTATTGTTATAGTTTTGTATTTTGTTACGATATTATTGGAACAAATGAATGAAATTCAGTATGCACTTGCAGACGCGACAAAAACAGAAAGCCTACCCTACCTAAGGTATACGTAGGCCCACGCACCAGCAAATTAAATGTCTGTACATTGAACATATTAAAAAAAACCGGCCAAGAGCATGTCGGACCATACTCAGCGTAGGGTTCCAACCTTCCGACAGCAGTTCATACGAAAAAATGCATACTGCAGGTCAAAATAATGCTATATGAAACAGTGCTCTAGCAAGAGAGCGTATCTCCACGGCACTTACGTCCTTTTGTTGAGAAGTTTTTCGGCAATAACTCAAAAATGGTATATCCGATCATGTTGAACACAATTGGGATGTTGGCAAAAATGTTCTCGACCTCTCAATAACGGAAACATGGTCAAAATACTACTTCGATGTCATACAAACTCACCGAGATACAACCAAGTTAAAATCACATCTTTGGACTTTCCCAAATGCTCCAACGCTCCATACAAAAGCCAAGGAACGTGTGGCGTCGCACGTTCTCTACCGTTGTATGGGGAAATTAAGGACTTGCTTCTGCAGCTATATTAACACTTGCGTTTATCCGAACGGTTTCACAGGAAAGTTACTATACATTTCATGAGTTGTTCAATGACTCATGAAATGTATAGCACAATTTATGCGACTTTCGGAGCACAGCAGAATTATTCTCAAAAATATTTATTAAAATAACTTCTTTTAAAAGCACAAAATGTTTTAAATGACTGTCGAAATATGTGCCACACCACACATTGATATTTACTAAAATTTACTTTCAGTTTCGGTTACATTGTATGGAGTGCGACCCGTAGAAATATATTTTTTTATTTTCACTATCAAATTAAGTAGTGGTTTATAAAAGACCTCTCAATCTACTCCAAATTTCATGAATATACATCTTGCAGTTTTTGAGTAAAATTCCTGTGACATACGGACGGACGGACGGTCATGACGAAACTATAAGGGTTCCGTTTGTGCCATTTTGGCTACGGAACCCTAAAAATGATTGTAACGGACTATGTATCTGTCGTTGTGGCTTCATGACGCCAAATCGGCTAAACAGATTTCAGATATTTTTGGCGCACGGGACAACATATGGATATAGGATACTTTTTACCCAACTACGCTGCCGTAAAAAGGGGTTACGAGTTTTTCTCCTGCGCGAATGACCTTGCGGGAACCTGCATTATTTAATATTACAATAATAAATACTTTACTATAAATATTATGTACACAATTATAAAGTTATCAAACTGCAATATATCTACATAGAAGGTATTTTCAAAAAATAAGTGAGATGGACTGTTTAAAGGCCACTGAGCCCTATTTTTTGTTTTTATGATGATTATGTATCTTTGTGGCCTCATCACGTCAAAACGGATGGATTTTAACCATCTTCAGTAGGAGGATAAATGCGCATCCGCGGTAGGATACTTTTTGCCCGACTACAGTGAATCAAAAACAAGGTTATAAAGCATTTTTTCTACTCCTGTACTTCTTTCTGTCGTTTAAATGGGTCCCAACTCTAATATAAAGACATGCATTACTTAAGACTTGTAAAACTCTATAGTCTATTTCCCATAAACGCACTGCTAAACGTGTTACGATGTCGCTATTAACGTATTCCTTGTTCCATAGAGTACAAAATTTCAATCTAATAATTTATATTCAGTGAGTCTCAAACTAATGTTATTTGAAATAATTTATATTACCAACTTAACAAACCGCTGAATTTATATAGTTTTAAATTAAAAAATAATAATGTACGTAAATGCATTGCTGCCAACTTAAAAACTAAAAACATTCTTTACAATTTACGTACACATATTTTATCGCCTATTTTTTTTTACAAATCATATCATGTTTTCA
The DNA here is from genome assembly GCA_905404275.2 of Hedya salicella. Taxonomy (NCBI): domain Eukaryota; kingdom Metazoa; phylum Arthropoda; class Insecta; order Lepidoptera; family Tortricidae; genus Hedya; species Hedya salicella. The sequence continues at coordinate 84,512,591 of FR990096.1, forward strand.
TCACTGGGAGGTATACGCGAATTTAAAAAATAAGGAAGACATAGATATTGATAGCTCGCTTTATAATTTTCTTCGTGGCGCTATATTTTATTCATCTTGAAGTTGTTGGTTGTTTTCTTGTTATAAGTTCTTGAAAGTGAAGAAAATGGAGGAAGACGAGCCTAATTGTACTCCCGACGAAACTTGTGTCGTGGCGCAAGAGGTATGAAACAATTTGCTGCCAGTAAAATCTCGGCACAGATATAAATATTAAGATTTTATGTGTTTAATTAAAAGTGCTTCGGGGTCATTTCTTAATTACGTGTGGATCTCTGGGAGGAGCCCAAGTAGTAAACAAGAATAGTCATTACATCTTACGTATCTAAACTTTATCTAAAATAAGAATTAGCTAAATTTAAAAAGACTCCGTTTAGTAATTTTAATCTTAAAAACTAAATAGTTTTAAGCTACCGCTACTTTAGCAAGTTAAGAATACCTAACACCTAGTTAAGTATTTGAGAAACTATTTAGTATTAAGTATGTCTACAATTAAGTCTACAAATGCGTTTTTTACTCAACTCCGATTATCTGAAGGCTCACTTAAGACTCTATGGTATAATTCAAGTATCAGTTTAGAATCGCAAAGTAAACACTGATTTTGTAGATAAACTTGAGGTGATCGTAACACCAAGCTCTTTGAATTGCCTCACTGAAAACCAGTGTATTCATTTTTTACTAAATGTAATCAAGTATAAGTGAAAATAGCTTTAACGGGACGTTTTTCGACAAACTAATGGAATAGATGAAATAATAAAAACAAAAAGAACTGGTGGTTTTCGTCGGTGTGTTCTGAAATATAATATCGTCAAATTCTGTGCGACCAAGGCTTCAAACACAGGATATATTATACTGAATGAATGTAACATATTATAAGCGTTATGGTTTTTCTTGCATAAACATTACCATAAATTGGACGGTAATTTGCATTCACTAAATCAAACTAAAGATTCCATAAAATCCCATTAAGTATTAGGTAGAACTACACTAATTCGGCGTTTAGTATAAGTTAAGTATAATATCTCTAAACCGGTACGACTCCAAATGCAATTTGTCTAGACTTTATCTAAACTAACCTTACAATATCAGTATCGTCTAAAGTCATACTTCGTTAAGAATAATAAGACTTAACGCCATTTTACACTTTTAATAAATAAAAAAAATGAAAATATTCCGACGCTAATTCATAAAAATAAAGTATATTGAAGTTAGATTTTTGTTATAGCAATAAAAATGGCATTTATATCTCAAACATTTACAAAAAAGTAGTATTCTGCGCTGTATGTACACAAATTTTTCATTTAGCAACATAACATTCAAAATTTTTATTGCTCTTTTCCAGTATTTTGTAAGCCCGTCTCTTTCATAGCACTTTCGATCAAATTTACACGGTAAACAATCATGCGTTGTACTTTTTAAATACCTAAATGGACATAAAACGGTCATTTCTAAACGTAAAAAATAGTTAAGTGATCGCCATTTTGATAAACTTTCAATGAATTATTTTGTTAGTAACAAAAGTTGTAAAATGTTCTTTATTAAGAGATGATAGAATTATTGGCACTCGGTGTTGATAGTTTTAAGTAAGTATTGTAGATATCTTTAAGTTTATTTGCGATTGTCCTTACGTAATTAATGAATAGCCCTTTAGTCGTAGAAAAACTGTTGTTTGCAATGTTGTATAATTCGGTCTAAAACGCTCGTGGCGTTTTCTTTGCAATATTCGCTATTGTTCTTACGTAATTAGTAAACAGCCCCTTAGTCGTAGAAAAACTATTGTATGCAACGTTGTACAATTGGATCAAAACACACTCGCGGCGTCTTTAGTTGCGATGCTCGCCGCATCACAACTCACGCCACTCGCCGTTTTTGACCCCTATTATACAACTGTTGCATTATAGTAGATTGTTTGACAAGGGGCTAAAATAAGCCATATAATCCCATACAAAGTTCTATGACTCTAAAAAAGAACTTGCGGCCTGCCACATACTACTTACGAATAAATAATAACAAACAAACCAACCTGATCAGATTGGCCAAAATGTCTGATCGTATTGCAGCCATTTACATAAAAAAGTAAAATTGTCAATGCCCATTATTCGTTTTTTAAAAATATATTAAGCGCCAAATGTACAAAATTTTCTGTATTTGCGCATGGTGATATAATTATTATTCTAATTAATTAAATAAGTTTTTTATTTTCTCACAGTCGAAGTGAAAAGCAGAGTATTTAACATGTGGCTAAAAGCCATTATGACACTCAGATATATTTGTCCTCGCTTACTTCGTAAGCTCGTCCTAATAATCACTTCGTGTTATAAAGGCTTATGCCCCTTGTCAAGTGAGTGAGTTGAAAATGATCAAACCATAGACAATATTTAAAATTCTCAGCATTTATTTTATTTATTATAGAAATTAAGATTCTTATTATCAGGTTGTATACTGGTCCTAATAGGGTCTATTCGAACACTAAACACGCGAAATACGAACGAATTCCGTAAAAAGATAAACTATTTGGTCGTGTAGTTTTTGAGTTGTGTGTTTTTTGCATATGTTTGAGAAAAGCACTATACATGCCCCTGGCCGGGAAAAGGGCTTGACGGCTTCGTATCACTATCCGACCCCCCTACGGTCGGCCCTTCTTTCCCGGCGTCTGCAGAAATGTACCTACTATTTCCCCGCATGAAGGATGTTGCGCGTGAAATACAGGACCGGCGGTAAATAAAGCACGTCCAGCCAAAGCAAGTGTCAATAAGCCAAGCTAGGCTTGTAGTGTCGTGACTTTCACACTAAGTACTAACAGTCCAATATCTACCAGGTTTTGACTATATTGATCTAAACCCGATTTAAGATCGAGTCGTAAAATTCATGTAGAATCCAATTAGACTTGAGTTGTCACCGCCGTCCGTCCTTGATGAAGTAGTGGTATGGTGGTATGCAGACAGTTAAAATGTCACTTCAAGAGACGAAACCACGGGCAACATGTATCGCTACAAATATTCAGATACTATATTATTGTTTTTAATACGATGGAATTGGAATTAAAATTTTTCCTTAATAAAATATATTTAACTATTTATAAAACAACACTTTTTTACAATTATTGATACAAGAAGTGGTATACGAATATCATTCCATTAGTTATTCCTATTAGAATACTCGTACGTGTCCCTTATGTGAACTAAGTCGACTGTATGGCAAAAACCGTCATAAATACATAATATAACGTGTAATATACGGACTGAATACTTACGCATCCAAAGCGTGATTGGAATGACTAAAATTTACCTCCCGCATGATTTTATAATCATTATTTAACGCTACGCTGACGGCATCTTAATCATGACATTAATTGTACCTCAAACTCATAACACTTACCAATCGATTCATATTTACCGCAGCAAGTGACTTGAAATGTATACTTTATACCATTGGGTCAACAAGTTTAACATGTCTAGTGTTATTAAACTGAACGTCCCGGAGATTACGAAAGCTAAATGTATACTTTATACCATTGGGTCAACAAGTTTAACATGTCTAGTGTTGTTAAACTGAACGTCCCGGAGATTACGAAAGCTAAACGTATACTTTATACCATTGGGTCAACAAGTTTAACATGTCTAGTGTTATTAAACTGAACGTCCCGGAGATTACGAAAGCTAAACGGAACTACATTATAGGTAACCTAAGAACAAGAGTTTATGATGTTTTGCAAATAGATTATTCCGGCTTTTATCCATACTAATATTATAAATGCGAAAGTGTGTCTGTCTGTCTGTCTGTCTGTTACCTCTTCACTTTTAAACCGCTGAACCGATTTGGATGAAATTTGGTATGGAGATAGTTTGAATCCCGGGGTAGGACATAGGGTACTTTTTATCCCAGAAAAATACCCTTATCCGCGATAAACGAATTTAAGGCGGAGGAAGTCGCGGGCAGAAGCTAGTTGTATATATAAAGGCTGCCTGTATTCGTAGAAAAGAACTGTCAGCTGGCTTTGCCCAATAGGCAGGTCCCTTAGAAACACTTTAGAGCCCTTGTTCTGCTCTATCGTCTCTTTAATATGGTTAGTATTAGAGAGACGAATATCGTGCCGCATGGAGCGATGAATCCGTCTATTGAGCTGCCTGTATACTTTAGCGTCTTCAGAAGTCTGCAGCGTCATCGAGCGTTGTTCAGCCGGATAGTTTTTAGGGTCTATCCTTGCGGCTGGTTTTAAGAATTTCTTCCCCACCTCGTGGACAGTTTCTACCAACCTGTTATTTATATCGTCCACGGAAATGCAATTTTCCAGGCAAGTAAAGCGATTTGTTAACTCCAGCTGAAAGTCTTCGGGGTTTTGTATGTGGGCTGTAGTTGGTCGGAGCGTAGACTACATTAGGCGAGACCTTTCTAGGCGGACGTATATATTCAATGTGCCTCGCACCATTCGGTGATCGCTACCGGTTTTCACCTTATTGATCACGGAGACATCATTGAATATTTGTCTCTTTGTGGATAAAATGAAGTCTATGTCATTTCTCGTGGAACCGTCGGGACTCACTCAGGTCCATTTTCTGTGAGGCGGCTTCTGGAAGAAGGAATTCATCATGGAGAGTCCCTCCTTCTCCAGAAATTCAGCCAGCCTCTGGCCCCTTCGGTTCCGTTGCCCACATCTAAATGCACCACTTTCAGCTCGTTATCGCCTCTCTTCCCCAGCTTTGCGTTAAAGTCTCCCATAACAACAGTGAAGTGTGATTTGCAAGCATGTATGGCCCTACTGACGTCCTCATACATGGCCTCCACCTCCTCATCCGGGTGAGTCGAGGTTGGTGCGTAGACCTGTATGACCTTCAACGAATATCTTTTCGATACTCTGAGTATCAGGTACGCAACCCTGCTCGACACACTCGAAATTGTCACTATGTTATTAACGAGAGACTTGTGGACGAGAAACCCGACACCACCCTGGAACTGCTGGTCACCCTCCCGGTAGTACAGCAGGTTGCCGGATTTCAGGGCTATCGTGTCCTCCCCCTCTCTTCGGACTTCAGATATCCCTATGATGTCCCAGTGCATCCCACTGACCTCCTTTTCCAGCTCTGTGACCTTCTCGTCCGTCCTCAACGTGCGCGTGTTGTAGGTTACCAGCGATAATCTACGTCGGTTGTCCGTTTTATCAATAGCCGAGGTCGTTTGACGGAGGAGCCCCACCCGGGGATTTTTAGCACCCCTGGCTCCGGTGCTCGGCCGACGCCCGTCTCCGCCAGCTTTGCAACTGGAGCCGACGGGCACTTGGGGCCGTGGTAAAGTTGTCATCTTCATCGAGGGTTTGGACCGTAACTCGCCACGCTGGTCCGGTGCGGGTTGGCGGGTCGCCAGGGCCTCGTCCGTTTGTCAGCAGCGTGCAGCACGAGCAGGTGAGGTTGGCTTGGGCTCCCGAGAGATGTAGCTTGGGCGCCCCTTACACGCCTAGTTTTATGTGTACATACAATCTACCTGATCATAAAATGATAATATTCTTTAAGGGGTTAAATATAATGACCACCAAAAAACTCTTTGATACGCTAAGCTCAATTACCAAAAAAATATACTGAGAACCAAAAATAATAATTCTACCATTACTAGTACTTGCTGTTTTAGTAAGGACCGCACATTAAATTGTATTCAAAGACCAAATTTAGTAAATGATCACCAAATCTTAGCGAGCACATGAATACGCTATTTCTACCTAAATAAACCACCATGATTGCCACAAAATGTATGCATTGTCACGGGATCCCCGACGTGGGGATGCCCAACGTGGGGCATTACCAATTAAAGAATAATGTATACCATTATTTAGTAGGTCAAAATGGATCATAACCGAAAACTGTTGGTTAGGTTAGGTTTGTATTGTAACCATGTACCTATAGCGGAGTGTCAAAATGCTTGCATACTTGCGCGAGTGTGCTTAAAAAATAAATGAAAAAGCTGATGATGACAGGCACAGTTGAAGGGAAAAGACCCAGAGACGTAGCCCTAAACGATGACGTATTCGATAACGAAACCTACTCTAAAATATGGTTGAGGGAGGCGATGGCTGAGATATGCGTCATGCTCGTGAACGGGTGCCGTTTGTGGGGTCCGGTCTGTTCATGCTAGCAAGGGCCAAATTAATTGTATACCTAGTAACTGCCTACCAGTGCTTAATGAACTGACGTGAGATACTTCATCCTGTACTCGATTGAAGTTATTCATTTTTTATTTGATTTGGAGACTGTATACATCTCTAAGAAACTTAGTTAAATATTTGTTTTGTTTTGTTTATAGAGGTACATCCTTAAATATTTCAGAGAATTTTAATTAATCAATTTTATCTGCTTGCATGTTATGACGCCTTAAGACCATATACATCTCTAAGAAATTTAGATTTAATAGTTACGAGTATTATTTTCAATGTTATACTATTATTTTTATCTTAATTGTTTTATATACTCTGACATTTAGAATATTATTCTAGACAACACATTCTAGATGACAATCCTTTTGGGATTTATCTTCTTAATTATTTTCATTTTTAGAATGATGATTTTATCAATAATATACTTAAGTTAAACGATCTGATTAGGTTCTTCTGGGTTTTCCCTAATCCTTGCTACTAATGTTAGATCATATTGTATGTCTCCCAGCAAACACTTCTCTAATGTAACTTACAATTCGAAAGTGCTTGTACCTAGGCCTACTTGAATAAAGCATATTTTGATTGATTGATTGATGAGTAAACCAGGTGTCGGGGTGTCTTGACATGCCGGTTAATTCAGCCCTTCAAACTGGCAACTGATAGAGATTCATGGAAGGGAATACTCGCTAGACTACGACGGCAGACTCACGATCCTCAGCATTGAGGGATCGATTGAGGAGGAAGATAAATTAATTCCCTAAAATATAATTCACGCTTGAGGCAAGCGATATTGTCAGTTAGATGTCGCATTGTATAGTAGCCTTTCCGCGTGTGATGAACTTTACAATAGTAATTCAGCTCACCCCCACCCAGAAATTAGATGTAATAACGAACGATCAATATTTTATAGGCCTAATAGGCGCGTCAAATTAGCCAAACTTGGATATAATTCGATAACTGTAATTTTATTTTTCTATGATATAAAGTATTGTTAGTTACAGTTAAAATAAAAAGAATTAAACATTTCAAGGCTTCGCTTCAATATAAAAAAACCAAACAACTAAATTTTAAACACATTTTAATTTCATAAGTACAGCATAATAAATAATTTTGTAAAAGTACCTCTATATGATATGACGCTTAGATGTCAGTTAAAGAAATCAAAATTAAACTAATTAACCAGTCGAGATTCTAATTAATAAATAAAATCCAGTAAGTTACACATTTACTGGCTTAAGTCACCAGAAATTTTAGATAACTGTAATTCAACAATTTATTTTAAATAGTATATTATGTGTGTTGATATATTATTAAAAATTAAACAGATTCTCTTTGCAGATTTCTATAATCACAAATATTGGTAATTTTTGGAAAACCAAAATACATAAACATAACTACTTCAAGTGTTTAATTTATTCCGTCAACATTATATTGGTAGTATAAGAAACAAATTAAACAAAAAATATCCACGGTTATTAATTAATTGATATTTTTTCTTACTTCAAATTTAATATGAACGTTATTTCTTGGTAGGTAAGGTCGTTATTTCTTTGTGCCTTAACTCCCGACCGTGCTGTTGCGGGTGGCCGCTCGCGAGCGATTCTCGAGTAGTAGTCGTTTCATGCATTCATCTATTATAGGCTTATAGCCAATGATTGACAAACTTTTATAAACACGTGGGGTGCACCACGGTTCGGCCTCATTGAAATATTCTGTTCATTATATCGATAATAACTAAATTGTTCAGGATGATGTATATAACGATGATTGTTCACGAGCTGTCAGTTTTCTGTACAGAATTATTAAATAATAAAAACCGGCCAAAGTACGAGTTGGACTCCGTACAAACTAAACGTTACAAACGGCCGTATCTATGAAAATGTAGTGTTAGCAAATCCCTACTCCTAAACAAAATGTACGTGGTGTTCGGTCATTTTATATTGGTTACTAATATAAATAGACAGACATAGAAAATATTTTTACTATTTTTTATAACAAGAAAATTTCAACCGTCTAACTATCACGGTCCATGAGATACAGCATGATGACACATGGACAGACAGACGGATGGACAGTGGAGTCTTAGTACTTCATAGGGTCCTGTTTTATCCTTTGGGTACGGACGGAACCCAAAAAAATATGTTAGATGGGTGACAACAAGCATATTGTGATTAGCGCACGGACTTACGCCTGATTTTACTGTTTTCAGATTTATTGTAAATACCTATCGATATATACTAGAGCTCTCGGTCTACGACGTGTTTCGTGTATTCGGGTACGTGTAGTACGGACACGGGTTTCTGACCCGTTCGGAACGGATAATTAAGGTCCGTGTATTTAAGATCCGTTCGGATCGGTTACACGGATCGGCGGTTATAAATAAACGGATCACTACCCGTCCGTAGGTAAAGCTATTATTACAGCTCCGTAGCCAAAATGGTAAAAACGGAATCCTTATAGTTTCGTCATATCGGTCCGTCCGTCCGTCCGTCTGTCCGTACGTATGTCATGTCTGTCCGTATGTATAGGTGTTTTGTATAAGCCGCTACTTAGTTTGATAGTTAAATAACTAAAAACTATATTTCTGGGGGGGCGCTCCACACATATCAACGTGTAGCACAAACATTGAAATGAAATTATTACTTTGCTTTCATATTGACAGTTCTTTTAAAAAGACTGATGTAACTAAATTTGTTTTTTGATTTAGTGAATATTTTCGAAAATAATTGCTCCGTAAGTATCAAAAATTGTGTCCCCACCCTCTATTTTCTAAACAGTATTTCCGAAAAATATGAAAAAAAAAACAAAAATAAAGCCTATTTAATAAAAAAAAAGAAATATTTTCAACGATAGAATACACTGTTTTTAAGTTATTGCTAAAAAACTGCGCTTCTCACCAAAAGAACGTAAGTGCTGTGGATGTACACTCTTTTGCTAATGCTCTTTTTCATATTATATTGTTTTGCATCCGCAATGCATTTTTTTTTGCATGAATGGCTGCAAAACCCTTCACTGAGCATGGTCCGGCATAATCTTGACCGATTTTTCAATGATCACTTCATAGGACGTCTACTGCTGGACACAGGCCTCATCAATAGACTTTCACTTGAACCGGATAGTGCCGACCCGCATCTAGCGAGGCCCCGCAGCTGTAACCAGGTCGTACGACCACTTTGCTGGTGGCCAGCGTAGCGTGGGTGCTTGCCGGTACGTGGTCTCTATTAGAGAACTTTCCTGCCCTTACGGCCATCGGTTCTTGGAACTATGTGCCCTGTCCATTGCCACTTCAGTTTGCTTACCCTGTTTGCTAAGTCGAAGACTTTGGTTCGTCTATGAATCTCCTTATTTCTGATTCAATCTCTTAGAGGGATCCCGAGAGCCCCATAGCTCGCTGAGATTTTTGGAATATTTATCAGTTATAAAGTTTTTCATAGTTATGTTTACTCCCCTAAGATAAAATATTAAAGAACATAATTTTAAACTTATAAGCTCGTTGGCATGAAAATGTGTTTCCAACGCAAGAACATACATAATAATTTCAAACATAATCGTCTTTGCAGAACGAGATATCGGTATTTTACTGGCTTAACCTTTTCATGTGTTTTGCGGTTAATCACACTGACAGACAACGAACCATTGAAGCCAAATTGGCCATACTCGACATAAAGTTTTGTAATACATATAACTTTTATTATTGCTAAGTAATATAATTTAGCAAAAAGGGATATAATTAAATTTATTTAATTTATGTCAAGCCCTAACTTTATTCTAGTTAATGCTTTTGATGCGCAGCTCGGCGTTTGCCTTTACATAGAAATGTGGTTTTATTGTTTGAAAGTTGTTGAAATACATGTGTTGCTATATTTAAAAAGTATAATTTAAAAGCATAAATATACATTATACTATACTCAAACCAAATAGACGACTGGGATCGTAAAACAATTAGCATCGTATTGTCTCTTTCGCACCCGTACGCCCTTATGCAGCATGCCTGTTATCAGCCGGGCCGCATAGGGCAGGTAGAAAGCACACAGTACAAGGCATGTCGATAAGATAACATGCAAAAATGAAAACAAAGTAATGCATACAATATTTTATATTATGAAATAAATACTTTTAAAACTACAATTAGGTACTTTAGAACTAAAACATAGTAAGACTAAATAAATAAATAAATATTATATTAATAGTATTAAAATTAAAAATATTCTTCATCACTGTCACTATCCTCTTGAAGATTGATTATAAGAGGATGAGCATCTTTTAAATATGTTTTTTCTAAGTCTTCGTTTTGAAGGTTTTCGGCATGACGAACACATTTAATCCAATTTTCAGTAGTTACATTCATGATGGCTTCATCTAATAACTTTTCAACATCAACCATTTTAAAAGTTTTATTTTTCGCCGCTACTTCACCTTTAATCTGAGCCCATATTAATTCTATTGGGTTGTAATGGCAGTGGTATGGCGGATGATAGTAAGTGTGATAGTCTAATGACCTACGGTATCACCACGATACTGAAAATAACATAAACGAATAAAACCATAAAAATAAGTTACAGTATTAAGCTATGCAAAAAATATAATCAATCTTATCGACATTTAAATAAATCCAGTATCGACATGCCGCCATCCCTACGGCCGCCGGCGTTTATTGCCTCAGTCGTCTGTTTGGTTTGAGGATAGTATAACAATTTGTATAATCATATGCCATTTATTAATCATACCAAAATGATACACTATCAATGGTATTAATTGACAAACTAGTCTCGCAATCTCAGGTAAACGAGCACTTGTCTGGTCTGTAGACACAAATCTATATTGGCAGAAATACAGAAATAATAGATAAGTAAATTGCGAATTTAATAGGCAGATAATAAAACGAAATAGTTAGTAAACGTATATTAAGAGATTGTCTTGAACTGGTCCTTAATTCATATCTTTTATCGTTCCTTTATCTTAAATTTACATTTTAAGTACACAACGAAAACAATTTGCTTATATCTAACTGACCGTCTGAGTGGCAAACAGGAGACTAATACGGAGTATTTTTAAAATAAGTAATTTTATTATTTGTTCCGGCAGCTATTGTTCCGTCTTTTTTTGTAAACAATAGCTCGTGGACCCGTTTTCGCTTTAGCTTTTGCCGACAAACAAACAAAGCACAACGCTTAACTGATAAGGGCACAATTACATCCGTTGTTTCTTAGAATATTGTACCTTATCTCAAAGAAACAAAGTTTAAACTTAACTTTGAAACTATTCACTTGCCATTTATTCGGTGATGATAAAAAAATATAGTGGTCCGATTGTATTGTTAGTAATAAAACCTAGATAACCATTTGCAATATGCATTAAATAATGTTCTTGATTAAAAGATATAATATACAAAATTAACAGAGCCACCCATATTAATTGTTCATGAATAATGTCTTTATTGAAATAAAGTGTAGGTAAATATATTTTATGCTCTGGGGTTAATCTAGAATTTGGATCTAGGCAGTCGCGGCTCGGCACCGCGACCCATTGCCACTGCTGCGCGGCGCTGTCACAACATTTCAGCAGCACCGCAACAGTGACCGCGACCTGGGCGGCGACTGCCGCGCGCAAAGTCAAGTGCAAACTGTTGTGCATTTCGGTCGCGTACCATGGATTAACTATGTCTGACAATTTAAGTAAACGCAAGCGAGACCTCGTGAAGAGGCTGATAGGGGATAAATAAATAAATAAACACTACGGGACAATTTTTACACAAATCGCTCTAGTCCCATGGTAAGCTCAATAAGGCTTGTTATGGGTATTAGACGACGATATATTTAGTAGATATATTACTTATATACATAGAAAACATCCAAGACTCTGAAACAAATATTTATGCTCATCGCACAAATATTTGCCTTTACCGGGATTCAAACCCAGGACCTCAGCTTCACAGGCAGCGTTACTCCCACTGAAACAAGGATGATGGAATAATGTTGCTCTTACTTTTATCAAGGAGCAATAAATTCGATTCAATTTATACATCCAGAGTTGATAAAGGCAGCTATCAAATACCGATAAAACGGCACATAAATATAAGGAACAGAAATTCAGGACCGCGACTATACTGCCTCCGGAGGGGCTCAGCGGTGCTGCCGAGATCACGCGCTGACCCCGCCCCCCAGCCGTGCGACTCGGTCGCTTGCGAAGGCGTTGCAAACAAATACCTACAAAGCGGTGCGGCGCGACCACGGCCGCGGCTGCCGGGCCGCGACTACGTAGATCCGAATGCTACCTTTAGTATTCACGAATTCGCAATAAAATACGCTAATCATTGCGAAATTGCTGGCCAAGAGCATTGCGGATCATGCTCAGTGTAGGGTTCCGCAACCTTTCATACAAAAAAATGCACTACAGATGAAAAAAAATGTGATATTAAAAAGTACACAAGTAAAAGAGCGTATCTCCACGGCAATTACGTCTTTTTGCTGAGAAGCGCAGTTTTTCGGCAATAACTCAATAATATATAGTCATATTATGTTGAAAACAATTTTTGATGAATTGATGAATCTTTTTATTTTATTTTAAAGATAGATCTCTTTTTCAAAGTTGGACGTGCCTAACTGGATGTTTTGTCCTAGATATACGTATTCGTTGACAACTTCGTTCGAGGCAAGGCAAGATGGTCGGACGACCTGGTTAGGGTTGCGGGGACTCGCTGGATGCGGCTCACTTCTATCCGGCCTATGTGTAAATCTCTTGAAGAGGCTTGAGTCCAGCAGTGGACTTTCTATAGCTGAAATGATGATGATGATTGATATTTGCTAAAAAAAACCGATTATATAACATATGGAGCCCCTTAGAAATACTTTTTTGTTATATAACTATCAAACTAAGTAGCGGCTCATATATGACACCTATACTCCTTCTGAATTTAAATGGATATTATCGAGTTACAGAAACATTGAGATACAAAAATAAATAATATGATTTATTCACTTCTAATAATTATATTTATATAAATTAAATTCTCCAACTATTTCGATATCTATATCATTCAAAACGTACGAGACCTTATTAATAATAACAATGGCCCGTACGTTGTGCCACGAACTGTCAGCGTCGGTAAGAGACGCGTGTAATTAAGGTCCGCTGCTACGTTTAGTACGTGTAGTCATGTAGTACGTGGAGGCGGTAAACGATCCGCCGGGTTCGTTCCGTTCGGGTTCTTAAACTCGCCGGTATTAAGAACACGGACGTCCGTGCGGGCGTGTAACACGGATGTCACAAGCCCTAGTATAGACAGCTCTGCACTTGCTATGTACTTGTATATTTTCATCAGAAGCTGACACAAAAATTTCGTCCCCACGCCTTTTACTTGCTGCAATTAATGTTTTCTGTCCTTTCAGACCTCTAGTCACCACATCAAAGTTTAACGCACATTTACATATCGTACAATTAGGATACTCCATATTTTTATTTGTTTTAGTAAGTAGTGCACGGCGCGGTCGGTACAAAACTACACAATTCAAATAAATAAACACGTTATGACAGTTTCGCCGCATGTCGCTCGCCGCTCGCTGTCGCCCCGCTCTCTCCCCGCCCCGCACCCACCGCATGTAACCCGCTCCACGACAAGTTCGCTCGTATTTTGAATTAAGTTTTCAATTTCTTAAGTGTGAAATTAACATGTTTAATTTTGATGAAAACATGATTTATGAACTTAAAAACCTATTATTAAACAAAACTTTCGCAGTTACTTTTTTTAACTACTGAGAAATACATTATTATTAAAACGTTAGTAATAAATGTTTAATTTTTGTTTTAAACGTCTAAAAAAGAGGAACATAGCTTAAACAGCTAATACCCTCATAGTTACCATTTTGGCTTGTCTAGTTATTGAGATCAGATGAAAACTGTGAAAAAAACGGACGTGCAAATTAGGTTCCAGTTTAATTTTGCTATTAAGTGATTGCATTTGAATGCACCTCAAAATTATACTAACAATGTAATTGGTTACCTATTTTGCTTCTAGGAAGAAGTTAGATAGTGTACTATATCTCATGATTTTTATACAATAAGTTTACGACACCGGATTTTTTAATTAATATAACAAATTCATATTTGATACCTAATATGAATATCCAATAAAATAATAAAAACAACGGGTTATAGAATTATGTCCAGGTAAGTGCTTATTTGATTGGCGTATAACGCTGTAACGCATAACCGAGTCTGTTCCTGAGGTATGGGAGCGGTACGGGAGGGGTGTGTTTGCGGAACGTCAAAAGACGCGTAACTTCATTCGGGTGTCAGGCTTGTATAGAGAGACAGTTAGGACACACCATGTGACGCCACTTCCATACCTCAGGAACAAACTCAGTTAAGCGTTAGACCTATAGTTAATGATATCGACTTACGAACATCACTAATTTAAGGTCCATGGACAATCACCGTCTCGTATCTGCCTACAGCGCCAATATGGCGATAATCAAATACGTACGAAAATAAGTGAACAGAAGCCAGTCCTGTAAATATAATATAGAGGTGAGTGGCTCGAACATAACGTGACGAGAGTAACCGCTAACGTAATCCAAATATGTCTGAGCGACACGGTAGTTTTCTAGAATATTTCATAGCTCACAATTCAGTAAAGATAAAATCGCCAAGCTAGACCAATGGCCTTTGGCACGGCAAAAAGCGATTTTAACCAACTATACACTCTAGTATTCACGAACGTCATATTTTGATGGAAAACTCCCGGCACTTAAGACTTTCTATTATAGGTCCCTCAAGCACGTTTCTCGCTAATAGGTATAGTCATTATAGTTGTCGCTATGTCTGGTGTTGTTAGATGTCATTAGAAGGTTCCGGGAGTTATTTGGGGTGTAGTAGGTACCGATGTTTTACCTAATACTCGCTCGTAATTCAGCGACCATTACGAAATATTGTTTTATCCTAAACATGATTGCATTTCATTATAAAGACTTATGGTAACCACGCATCTCAAGCGTCCCGTCCCGTATTAAAAAAAACCTGACTGAATATAGCATAATATGTTACAGTCTATGTCACTCCCACAACCAAGACGAATCCAACGAGACCTTACAATCTGACATACGTTAAAAGTCATCACCGTTCAGGCTGTTGAACCACCACTTGAAAAACAGAAATCTCCTTCTGCCGCACACGGGTAAAAACCGGACACATTATTTGCAAATTTGTAGTACTGTCTATTAGGGTTCAAGAGTTAGAGCCATGTGATGTTAGTATCTGATACTCACTGATCACCTTAAAATGAAATTGATTGATCGATATCTATCTACTCGTATTGCATGTTGCATGTTTTGTAATGAATTTCAAATTATAATTATGTAATTGTACAATGTTCCCCGCTGTACCAAATTAAGCACCTTGTACGAGTATACACCCATTACTAATTTTCATTGATCCTGTGTTACTTACCTATACCTAAAATAAAATGGCATTTTGCGTCTGGTGTAGTTCTGGTATCATTTTGAGTCAGAATATACATACTCGTATATCAATATTTAGACAGAGGCTTAACTTAGCCATGCTAACAGGAAACGCCGCCAGCCTTCTAGGCACGATGTCCGGCGAAGGTTTTTCCGTTAAACATTTGTCTTTTTAAATTATTTTTGTAGCAAAAAATATTTTTTATTGTAATTTTTTTTTTCATAAGTATCGACACATATAGAAAAATCCAGATAATTTTAAAACGGCTTTAACGATTTTCTTAAACAATAGATGAAGTATACTCTCGAAGGAATCACATTTAAAAACAATAAATCAATAAAAATCCGTATAAGAGCTACGATGCCACAAACAACCACAGGTAGGTACAGCACGTCACACAGGCAATAAACACGGCGCGCAGATTAAGCAATAATAGCCTCTCAATTAACATCTTAAGAGCTATCTGTGTCGTGTTATACAAACGTCAAACTTATAACACCTCTCTGTTTTCGTCAGGGTAGACTTTTCTTCTGTCGTAGAAGAAGAGAGCCTTCGTGATGAGTCTAAAGCAATATAGTCACGTCTAAGCATAATATTCAAATGCAGCTATTGGGAGAAAGTGGCGCCGGCGGCGATTTGGAGGTGAAATCGGGACGCGAACACTGTTACCGTTGCCCGTACGCATCCGATTATGATGCGGGTCTTTGGGATTCCGTACTTAGATTATACGAATATAAGTATTAATTTATGCTTATTCGTACAAACTTCTAATCCCCCTTTCACCCCCTTTGGACATCTCTCTATCCCACCTGTCGGACAAGTGTTGGACGAGGAACCAAGTTTATCAACTATTTTCACGGCCAAGAAAGGTAGTGCTCGTCGACATCCATCCAAAAATACAGATATCTCAATTACGTAACTAGTACGTACCGGACTTAGTTAGTGAAATAGGTATGACGAAAGGTAGAAAATCTAAATTCTAATTAGTCTTTATTGTAGATAATAAAAAAATATTGAACCCGTATTTTTTTGTTTTTTTAAATTAGTCTAATAATACTGAGATAAATCGCATCAAAGCTTAACTTAAAATATGTTGTAGCTTTAGTTTTTTTAATAATGTTAATTTGAAGAAAATATTCGTACATAGAATGTTCACCTGCTTTGTCACTTCAATAAAATGACGAATGTTCTGTAAAAGTGAATAATAAGTTATGTGTTTGTGTGGTGTTGTTGTGAGTGCAGTCAACATTTCAATTAACCGCGAGTGTATTCGATATTTTGTGAAGACCGTTGTGAATCACAACAAACGATCGGGTCTACGTTTCCTTGCTGGGATCGGTTTAGCGGTAGGCAAGACTATCCTAATTGGAAATTTAAAATAAGGATGTACCTTATACATGAAGGTCTGTGGAATAGTATAACGGGCTATTCAAACGAAGTTCCTTGTACCAAGGATAGAGATGACGAAGTTGCTTTAGCAAAAATATGCTTAACATTAAACGGTCCAGCAATCACACACGTTCGAAATAGTAAGTCAGCAAAAGAGGCGTGTGGGGAGCATTAGCGGCGGCTTTGAAGATAAGTCTATGGGTCGTTGTCTAACCCTAGAACGCAAGCTATACACGTACAATTTGATTGATATTGAAAACATAGAATTGCAGATAAATGCCGTGATGTCTACTGGTAAAGACTTGGCGGACATTGGCAAAGTGATTGAAGATAGCTCTGTCGCAGCGATTCTTTTAGGAGGATTAACGTCGTTCGCGCTTTGATATTTTTATAATGGCTTTAGAAAACTCTACGACTACCATTACAAGTGGGTTCGTTAAAACAAAACTTATATCAAAATTTTCAAGATCATCTGTGAACGATGAAGTTTCTAGTTCTGACACAGCTTTGCGCATATAAATGAAGAAAATGTATAAGAAACGAGGAGTAGTTTGCTATAATTGTAAGAAGCCTGGACACGTCAAACCGGACTGTCCATTCAACAGAAAGTCCAAAGATGAAAGCTCGGCCAACGGCAAGAACAAACTCGCCAGCTTTTTCGGCGCAATAAACGCGGGCAGGTACTGAGGAAGTTTCATCTAATAAATGGTACGTAGATTAAGGAGCCAGTGTCTGATTGGTTGATAACTTATAAGGAGTTTTCCACTGGTCAGATAAAGATTGCCAACGGAGACATATTATCAAGTGCAGGAATAGGTAATGTGCCTATTGTAATTTTGAAACGGAAAGTGACGGTCACGAATATCTCAAATGTAGTTTTTGTTCCTATGGCCGTAGCAGAATAGAGAAAGAAAAAATGCCGTTTATGATTAAGAGCTGGTTTTTTTTCTATAATTGCTTACATCTAGTAGAACAATTAGTATAGTTGTAAAGTTTTGTTGAGAAATTCCCAGTGGTTCAGCCGGGAAAAAATTAAATCCGAATTCATGAAATATGACTTAAATGTCAAACATTGTTACTTACTTTATTTTCACTTTTTTACAAAGAAGATTTCTTTTTGTTCTTTTACGGTGTTCGAATGGGTTAAGAATAAAATGTAACAAAATCCGACCAAAATATTTTTTGTAAATTGACACTGTTGCTTTTCGATTTTATCCGTCAAACTAAAACGACTGACAGGCCGTTAAATAAGGACTGTTTAGAAATGTCACCTGGATGAGTGACCACATTCATCCAGGAATATTTTTTTTTGTAATTTTGACACGTGTTTTTTACAGAAATGTTAAATATTGAGACTCAATTTTCTTTCAGAACATATATACTACTTATTTAGGTAATTAAAATGACAAAAAATATGGTATGATAAAGTTAAATGGTTTTAGAGAAAAGTCATATTTCATAAATTCGGATTTTAGTTTTTCCCGGCTGAACCACTGAGAATTTTTCAACAAAACTTGGCAAATTAGTACCGCAAGAGATAACTGTAGAACAATAAACAGCTCTTAGTCATAAAAGGGCATTTTTTCTTCCCTTATCCTGCTACGGCCTTTAAATATAAACTTAATTTCTGTTAAGAAGGCTACTGAAAATAGTTTTAGTGTTGTTTTTAATGCGAAAGGTTGTACATTTTTTAATTCTGAGATTTTTTCTTGTACATGTGATGCGGTTTTACAATGGTTTAAGGGTTATCAGCGTTCGAAGTACAGAGTGATGTAGCAAGTTTTCATTTATGGCATAAACGGCTTGGTAACTTATGCCGTTATAGGATAACACAAACATAAAAAGGCTAATAATATAGGCGTAGTGTACACCGAAGTTGATAAAGATACTTGCATCACCTGCATAGAAGGTAAGCAAGCTAAAATACCTTCCAAATCCACATCACACAAAAGAACAACATGCAAATTAGAACTTATTCATTCGGATCTTTGTGGTCCAAGTCCAATGTTTGAAAACTCTTCTCAGGGAAATAAATACGCTTTGACTTTTATGGATGATTTTAGCCACATGATTTTTATATATTTTATTTCATTCAAGGACGAGGTTTCTGGTCAGTTTTGTATGGTCAAGTCGATGGTCGCGAGGGAAACGGGATTAAAAGTTTGCGATCCGATAATGGGACTGAGTACAAACATTTTGCTGAATACTTAAAAAAAAGGTATTAAGCATCAAACTACAGTGTTATATAACGCGAAACAGAATGGTATTTCTGAAAAAACTAATAGATTTATAGTAGAAAAGGCTCGTTGTATGCTTTCAGACAGTTCTCTTTCAAAAGGTTATGTGCAAGATGCTGTTGAAACTGCTGTGTTCTTAGGGAACAGATGTCCGCATGGCACAATAGAAAGCCAAATCTGTCTCATTTGAAAATCTTTGGCTGTCGCGCGATAGTGAAGATTCCAGATCCTCTGAGTGATTATTAATCTGTCCCCAATATTCACGAATTCCATATGAGTTGTGGCGCCATTTTCGGTTGTATTGTAGAAGTCGCCGCTCTTTACAATTATTACCGAAATTAGGTTCATTGCTTTTATAAATTAGCCAATATTGCGAACAGCCTAATGAGACGGTTAAAACGCTCAAATAATCACCCACCTAAGGAATAAGTTTGATCCAAAAGCCGCACAGTATATTTTTGTCTGATATTCAGACGACCGACAAAATTATTTGTTTCGCGAACGGAGTTGTCCAAGAAGATTAGTGAAAGAACGAGGTGTGGTATTTTTTGAAAATTGTTTTGCCGATATAAAGGCTAAAACCACACAATCAGCTTCTTTGGGTGACAATAATGAATCCATTCTAGAATTGGTTCATAGCATAGGAAGGAGCATAATGCGATGCCGATTGCTTCAACTTCTTAGGAAAGCAGTCACGCGGTCTCAACCGAAAAAGAAGAAGAAGCTAATGACTTGGAGCTAACAACAGATCAAGTTCACTATACTTCAGAATTTCTTAGCACCGAAGATATTTCTGTCGATGAAAACGTAACCGAACAGACTACGATCGAACAGAAAAAAAATACTGAACAGACCGTGGTCGAGCTTGAAAAACGGTATCCTCTTCGAAACAGAATAGGTAAGGAGATTTGACAGTATTTTTGATTGCAATGCTGCTATTATAAGTGAACCTGATGGGCCCCAATGCTTTGCTGAAGCTATCAATGCAGAAGATAGTGCAAGCTGGCAGACTGCTATGCAAGATGAATCGCTGACTAGAAATAAGACTTGGATTATACCACATAATTGGGACACACAGATTATACCGTAAAATTGGGTTTATAAAATAAAAGAATGTCGAAAGTAGGGTGGTGAAGTAGAAGGCAAAACATGTTGCTAAAGGTTTAGTCAAGTTTCAGGTGTTGACTTCAAACCAGAAAGATTTTTAAGAAAAACGTAAACGAGATCTAGACTTCATATTAAGTTGGCAACTTACGCTTGAGGTTCAGTTCTCACAAAAACGAGGGTGTTATAAGTTTAACGTGTGTCTGTAACTGTCATTACGACTCCTAAGTACATGAAAAGATTTACATTTTTGTTTGTAGGAGATTTTTCATCACTTCAGCTATAACTTGTTTTCGTGTTTGTAGAGAACAAGGCTAGTCAATACTGTAAGTGGAACTGCTGCGGCGAGTCGACATATTCTCTTATTTACGAAGACGTCGGCCCAATTAGTTGAGTGGGGCGACCATTGTTGTCGCTATCACGAACTTGCACGTACGGTCGGCATGCGCCGGTACTTAACACCAAAATCTATACTATTATAAAGCTGTGTCATTGCAGCTTCATTACATCAATAAGGCTCGACCATTTTCTAACATTTTTTGGGAAATGGATACTTGAACATCCGAGCGAACACAGTTTATGGTATACTTTGTACCCGACTAGGCTGAACCGGATAAAAGGGGTATTGATTTTCCTCCTCCGCGGACGAAGTCGCGGATACCCTCCAGTTAAGACTAAAAAGCAAAGATCATTAAAACAAGAGGACATACCATTTCCATACAAAAAGCCGTTCTCCCATATGTACAACGACATCTATGTACTTATAAGAATAATTCGTTGCTATTATTCAACTTTGCAAGTGTGAGTGTGTAGCTGTTTACGAACTAATTGTTACTGTACTGTGTTTCTTTGTAAAAGTATTATAACATCCTTAAATGTTTAGTTTTGAAGCGCCCACAGTGGGGCTTAATCGCAATAATCGCATTTTAGTTTTCTATTTTTTTATGCCAATGGATAAAGTTAATGTGTCCTAATAAGAAGCAGTCTATGTCATTTTTTCATAAACCTTAGGGTTTTTACAGATTATCATTTTTTTTTGTTTGTATGAAACGCAGCATAATTGAAACTCCGGCGCCATGAATTCACCATTGAAACCTTTTTAATAATTCTTGATAATTGTTTCATGTACTATAACTACATGTAATATTATCCTGTACCTCTTAACCGTTCAGGAGTTCTCTGGTTCTCCACTATCAGCTCCACTTTGCTACCCTGATCTTAACTAACTTCAGCCTCTAAGCAAATTATGATAAAGAATTATATTGCGATTAGTGAATTAAATAACACTAGTTGAGCCCTTATTAGTGACTGGTGGCTTGTGTCTTCATCATCAGTTTCTCTTCACCAAATGATGATTTTCGAGTGTAAATGCTTGTTCTTCTTTAATAAACACCGAAATCGCCATAGGTGTGCCCATAATATTTGAGGAATTCCTTCGATTCCTCATAGATCTCACCATCAGATCATCACCAAAATTGTATGGGACCAACTTGGAGATTCCTACCCTTAACCGAAAAAATAATTTTCCAAATCGACTCGTGATCCGCGAATTAAATAACACTGGTAGAGCCCTCAGTGGTAACTGATGGCTGGTGTCTTCATCATTGGTTTCTCTCCACTAAATGGTGATTTTCAAATGTAAATGCTTAGACTACTGTAATAAATACCGAAATCGCCATAGATGTGCTCATAGAAATCAAGGAATTCCTTCGATTCCTCATGGATCCCGGCATCAGGTCTTCACCAAAATTTTATGGGACCAATTTGGATATAAGTCATAAACAAAAAAAATATTTAACAAATCTCCTTGTAAATGACGGAGTTCTGAGGTAACAAACATAAAAAAAAAATTAAAAAAACATACAACCGAATCGAGAGCCTCCCTTTTTTTGAAGTCGGTTAAAAACTGGCCAAGCAAATGTCGGACCCCGCTCAGTGTGGGGTTCCATAGCCACTCATACAAAACAATGCACTACAGATGAAAAAAATACGATATGATAAAGTACTCTTAGCAAAAGAGCGTATCTCCACTGCACTTGCGTCTTTTAGCTGAGGGTAGCAGTTTTTTGCCAATAACTCAAAAATGGTATATTCGATTATGTTGAAAACAATTTTCGTTGAAAGTATTTATCAAGCTTTACCTTTGTAATTTTTTTTTTCATCTTTTTTGGACATACCGTTTAGAAAATAGATGGGGAGGGACAGATTTTTGGACATACCTACGTACGGCAAATGCACCATTGATGTTATCGATTAAAATGGCTGTAAATGTACTGTTATTCTTGCCGTACCGTATAAGCTGTCATATAGGCCCACCAACACCTTTTTATCTTTTTATTTATTTCTAAGCCACAGAAAAATCTGTAATTTTTTTCTGACGAAGGAGACTTATTCCTTTCTATAAACAAAATTTCAAGATATTTCAAAATTCTCGTTCATTCCCCATTTTATTTCAGAAACTTCAGTCATGAAACAACTGTCCAAATATGTGCCACACATTGATATTTGTTTTTTTTTTAATTTACATGTATGGAGTGCCCCCCCTAGAAACATGTTTTTTTATTATTTAACTAACTACCAAACTAAGTAGCGGCTATACAAGACACCTTTCCTCCAAATTTTATCAATATACATTCATAGTTTTTGACTAAAATGCCTGTGACATACAAACGGATGGATGGACCAACATGAGGAAACTATAACTGAAAAAATAAAATGTTTTCAGTAAATATCAACGTGTGGCACATCATTCGACAGATCTTCTAAAAACACTTTGAGGTTTCTAAAAAAGTGCATTTTTGGGAGGTTTTATGATTTTTCAAAAAAAAGGTATGGCACTTGGGGGTCATGTTTTTTTTGTTTTATGTAGCCTATATACGATGCAACTTATGGATCTATGCGTAACTCAATACCTGCCATAAGGACCCTTTTGCTATGGATCGTCACATATATGAAACAAATGAAAGATAAAATCATCAATAGGTAGTTAAAAAAATAAACGTGATGCGTTTTAATACTTAAAAAACTTATAAAGCTACCTTTAAAGCTACCGTTATTGCACCCAACAGCCCGGACACCATAACTGCTTTGCAATCCAAACATTCACTTCCAGCAGCAACACTTCGCCTTCCCAATCCGCCCGATTTAGATACCCCACACATAATCGCAACAAAAAAAGACGTACTGGCAGCAGTGATGTCGTTCAAAAACGGTTCCGCCGGTGGCCTGGACGGCCTTTCCCCGCAGCATCTGAAGGACCTGTTGGGAAGCAGCAGCGGCGATGCCGGCGGACTACTACAACATCACACATCTCATGAACCTCATGCTGTCTGGTACAGTCTGCAGCGATGTGTTAAGTATCCTTTATTATGGAGCTAACTTATGCGCTCTTAAAAAGAAGGACGGCGGTATAAGACCAATCGCTGTAGGCTTTACCTTTAGACGTATTTGCTCAAAAATATGTTGCAGACACATATTTCAACCTCTTTCTGAGAAACTTCAGCCTATTCAACTCGGGTTTGGCAGCAAAGGCGGCTGTCAAGCAGCTGTCCATGTAGCGCGCGCTTTCGTCAATGACGACAAATGCGAGGTGCTGCTGAAAGTGGATGTAAAAAATGCCTTTAACTCTGTAGATAGAGGCGCTTTACTCACGCAAATCAAAGACGCAACCCCGATGATTTATAAATATTTATGGCAGTGCTACAATGAACCAACGCACTTAATATTTAAAAATCATCCGCTTTCGTCAGCAGTTGGCTGTCAGCAAGGCGACCCCTTAGGACCCGCCATATTCAGCTTCGCCATTCACCCCATAATTTCAACCTTAAATTCGCAATTCAACTCGTGGTACCTTGACGACGGCACTCTAGGAGGCGACTGGAAGACTGTTTTGGCTGACCTCAAAATCTTAAGTGACTCGTTCTCATCAATTGGCCTAGAACTAAATTTTTCAAAATGCGAGCTCTTCGTCCAAAATACTCACGCCATTTCGGACATACATAATATCATTTATAATTTCAACACATTAGCCCCTAATATCAAAATAGTTGACAAAACCTCCCTCCGATTGTTAGGGGCTCCGATATTTCCCGAATCGATACCCCCCCTCATAAATGAAAATTTAAATATCCATAAAGCTTATTCGGACCGCCTTCTAAAGATCAATGCACACATGGCTCTCGTAATCATTAAGTTTTGTTTATTTTTGCCTAAATTTACATACATTCTAAGGTGTAGTCCCGTATGGAAATACCTTAATCTTATCGAGCTCTTAGACTCCGTCCTCAAGGCCACTCTGACATCCATCCTTAACATCCACCTGGACAACCGCTCATGGACCCAAGCCTTCCTCCCAATCCGTCACGGCGGGCTGGGCATCAGGCAAGTCGTTAGTGTCGCTCTTCCGGCTTATTTATCCTCGTTCCACAGCACGCAAGAACTTTCAAACAAAATATTTAGCCCATCCTCCAACAACCACTGCGTTGCCGATTTGAACGAGGCTAAAGACGAGTGGACGCAGGCTTGCCTGGGTGCCCCGACTCCGGCCTCCGTTAAATCGCACCGGCTGTGGGACGAGCCGCTCTGCAAATTGGTCTTGAAAGAACTGACAGACACAGCCCAAAACCCGGCAGAGCGCGCTCGCCTCCTTGCTGTGGCAGAGCCGGAGTCCGGACTTTGGCTACACGCATTACCATCGCCCAATGTCGGAACATTACTGGACAGAACTTCCCTCACATTGGCCACTAGCCTGCGTCTTGGGATCAAAATTAATGAGCCCCACCGCTGCCGCTGCGGTGCAAGCGTAGACATACAAGGTCACCACGGCCTAAGTTGCCAAAAGAGCGCCGGCCGCATCTCCCGCCATGCTTCCCTGAACGACGTCATCCGGAGGGCTCTTGTCTCCGTCAGCGTGCCGGCCATTTTAGAGCCGAACGGTATTGTACGCGACGATGGCAAGCGCCTCGACGGTATGACGCTCGTCCCGTGGAAGATGGGCAGGACACTTGTCTGGGACGCCATCTGTGTCGATACTCTGGCGCCGTCTCATCTCCATGGCACCTCCTCCAGGGCTGCAGCGGCGGCAACGATGGCCGAGCAGCACAAACGGCGCAAATATGCTACTCTCGGTGAGGGCTACATATTTGCGCCGTTTGGTGTAGAAACAATTGGACCGTGGGGACCCAGCGCCAAGGAGCTGTATGAAGAAATAGCTCAGCGCCTTATCGGTGCATCGGGTGACCAGAGGGCTGGCTGCTAATTTGGACAGAGGCTCAGCCTAGCCATCCAAAGAGGAAACGCCGCCAGCCTTCTGAGTACTATATCGGGCCAAGGTGACCTGGAGGGCATCTTTAATCTTTAGATAGTCAATTTATAGTTTTTAACTTAGATTTAGATTCTTTCCTTTACATAAACATCCTTTAAAGATATCTTTGAACAAGAAATTTAAGATAAGTTTAATTCAAATCCATGAAACATTTGCGGGGACAAAAACCTATACCCAGCGACTCTAGCACAACTATGATACGCAACTCTTTGTCGCGTGACAAAAATTGTCTATCTTTTCCTTTCAATACTATACGAAAAAGACGGGTGATGGTATGTCGCGCAACAAGCGCAGTCGCGCAGAGTTGTGCTAGACCGGCGGCACCTTTATAAGAAGGACAAGTAGAGTCACAGTGAGTTACGGTGTCTCGGCTGATAGGTACAAAAGATTTTAAAAAATCGATCCTTTAGTACAAAAATCAACCGTTGCCGACCATACATAACGGCCCCGATGTCAACAGGTGTATGACATGACCAGTACTAGGCCGTGCCGTGTCTTCAAACACTCACTGTTATACGAAAAGCGATATTAGCGCACGGAGATAAGAAAGTATTAAAGATCCCATTCTGAATAATGCTACCGAGTAATAATGGCGTAACTTTGTATGGAGCTGTTAGAAAACTATTACCTTTTTCTCGGAAACAGTTACATTGTAGGCTTATAGGCCGTCACGATATGGCGATTTCACGCATACGGCGTGTTTTTGTAATATGGTTACGCGACTTGCGAGTTAAGTTGCCTGACAGGTTAGATCAGTAACTTGTATGTGGTGACAAACCTACTTTCCGACCGACTATTATGTTTTATGTTACTACAAACAAAAACTGAATGGTAAAAAAAAATATGCATAATTCAGTTTCTTCATTGTGCTTACTAGAAACTGTTTGTCTACTCAATCTATATTTTGGCGTCGGTGTGATAATTATAAAGAATGTGTAAAATATAGAAAATTGTCGATTTTAGTATACTATGTTCATCCTTACTTGTCTTAAATAGTAAACAACATTCTATCCGAATAGTGCACCTTTTTTTTTGTCTAAAACTCCCATTTTTTCGTAAATAGTAACAGAAATAATTAAATATTTTTAGTGCCACGTTCCCAATTTTATAAATTAAATTGATTTCCTTGCGATAAAACAACAAATTCATATTTTTATGTTAGGATGAATAGAGTTTAAGTTATGACACGGTGGCACCGACTCAAGAATAACATTAATTATATACTGTATAGATTGAGTAAACAAACGGTTACTTAAGTAAATTGAAGAAACTGAATTATGCAGTTATTTTTGATAGTTTTTCGTTTATTTTTGGAGTTGGTTTTATTTTTGTTAAAAAGTATTTTTATTTTACACTTATTAGTTAATCGCTACTTAAAAGTGTATCTCGTCACGATTCAAACAAGCCCAAACACGGCTAGGAAACATTATTTTATTACAAAGATCCGGTGCCTACCTTCCGGCTCCATCATCAAATAAATTAGATGTAAGTATTCTCTTTAGGACCACTTCAATTTGCGATTATGAAGATGCTTAGCTATTTTAATCGAGATGTATCTCGTCGCCAGCTGTAAATCACTTGCTATGGTCTTCTTCATCAGTTTCACTTGAGTTATTCCGGACGGATCCTCCAAATGTAAACTGCTGGGGGATCCGTTTTATTTCTATTTTTTTATTCCGGTCGGATCTCCTGTGTAGGGGATCAGAAATAAATATAATATTTTTATTCCTTGCATATTACAACATGGACGAATTAAAGCCACAACAAACGTCACCTTAAATAATATTCTACCTGCAAAGGTTAGGGGGGGTGGGCATTATTTTGAGTTCTCAATGTAACCAATCAGCTATGAGCATTGTCCACCGCGTCTTGTTAATTCCAAATAAAACTTATCAGTATTAGTCTTCATCTTACTTACAACACATTTGAATCACCTTTTGAAGTCGGTGCCAAACCATGCATTTATTACTATTAACACAGATGGCACGCAAGAACCGCGGCGGCGCACAGTGATTCCGCCGTAGGCCATAAATCGAAAAAAGTCATGAGCGTATCCTGGACTAAAAAGTAAGTAAAATGATTCACCGATAGACAATCTTCTAAATACTATATATAGCACAGCAATAAAGTACTATTATCATTTACTTTTGTGCAACGAAAGTGAACGCATCTCGACCCTAATTAGTAGTGTGTTTTTGTCGCCGCAACTTAATCACTTTGTTATTGTGTACTATTATTATTATTTGCGTGTGTCCACGTGGTATTATTATGGAAATCCAAGAAGAGGGTATGTACTTTATTTTTCAATTATGTTTTATATATAAATATGCGTGCTTATATTTTAAAATAATTTTCTAGTAGAGGTCTGTCGTTTACGATTAATTTTTAAGAAGTATGATTTCATTGAGAGTTATACTCTGATGCCGAGGTTTGCCGCACTTGACACATATATTATGTTATAGATGGAAGTGTCCTTAATAAGGGCTGTAACTTTCATCGACCTTTTTTGACCTCTTCGTAGGTAAAAGGGGTTTCAAAGAACAAGAGTAGGGTAGCCGAAAAAAATCCGATTTTTAAAAAATGTTTTTATCTTTGTTTTAGGTACATTTTTAAGGTGTTCTATTTCGAAACGTAGTGTTTTTGATATTTGGCACTCTGGACAAGGAACTGATACAGAAAAATTTCAACATGTTTTTACTACACTGACGGAAACATCAATTATTTCGGATAACATCGAAAATATTGGCATAGAGAATTTAAGGGTTAAAATAAGGAATTTATGTAAACGAATTGCATGTTATTGGAAAAAAACAAGATGTACAAAGTCTATATTTCTACATAAATATGCAGAGTGGCTTAATGATGTAGAATACATTGATGTGATCCAAAGTATCGAGCAGCGTATTTCTCAGCAGAATGATAACGTCGACCCCTCCCCTTCCACTTCTCGTGGCCGTCCGAGGAAAAACTTTAATGAAAGTAGTAAACGCACTAAAAGAAGGAGACTGGCGGAACTATCTAATTTTGACGAGTCTGCTGTAAATACACTGCTCAATGCTTCTGCTGATTCCAGCTTAACTTCTACAAAAGTCGACGAAAACAAAGTTTTGTCACTTATTGCAGAAGGTAAGATTTCTAGAAAGCAATATCTATTAATTAAGAATTTTATACATAATAATATACTGAAAGATTGTATGCCTTCCTATCAACGCATTGTAAAGGCTAAAAAGAGATGTTACCCTACAACTGTAGCCGTTACTGAATCATCAGCCGAAGTCGAACTTCAGAGTTTGTTAGATCACACTGCCACTCGGATTCTTGAGTCTCAAAAAGATATTTTAGATAAAATACCTGACCAGTCTTTAAATAAAATATCTTTGGTTGGGAAATGGGGATTTGATGGTAGTACAGGACATAGCGAATACAAACAAACTTTCTCAGATTCTTCTCTTGTGGATAGTAGCTTGTTTGTTACTTCATATGTACCGCTTCAACTTATTTTAAACCCGGATAATAAGGAAAACTCAATCATTTTGTGGAAAAATCCTCGTCCTTCTTCAACTCGATACTGCAGACCTATTCGCTTTCAGTTTTTTAAGGAAACAACTGCAGTATCAGTTGAAGAGGAGACTTATTTCAAACAGAAAATAAGTAACTTGCAACCGACTATCTTCAAGACAAATGCATGCGAATACACAATTAATCATAGCTTACAACTTACTATGGTCGATGGTAAGGTGTGTAATGCACTTAGTGATGTTTCTTCAACTAGATGTTATATATGTAAAGCTTTACCAAGTGAGATGAATCAAATTGATGTATGTTTGTGCAAAGCAACTGACGAAAGTAAATATGAATATGGCATGTCTCCACTTCACGCATTGATCCGATTTTTTGAATATTTCATTCATCTCGCTTACAAGTTAGAGGTTAAGAAATGGCAAGCTAGGTCTGATAGCGATAAACGACTTGTAGCTGAAAAAAAAAACTTATACAATCTCAATTTAGGGAAAAGTTAGGTCTTATTATCGATAAACCCAAAAGTGGCGGAAGCGGGACATCGAACGATGGCAACACTGCTAGGCGGTTCTTCTCAAGCTCAGATATTTCAGCTGAAATTACGGGTATTAAGAAGGATCTCCTAGATCGTTGTTGGACTGTACTTCAGTGTATCAATTCGGGATATAACATTGATGCGACAAAATTCAGAGATTTCGCTTTAGAAACTGCACGGCAATTAGTTGCCGAATATCCATGGTACTATTTGCCTGCTTCTGTCCACAAAATTTTGATTCATGGTGCTGACATTATCAATCACGGCCTACTGTCTATAGGAGAACTGTCTGAAGAAGCAGCTGAAGCGAGTAACAAATACTATAAAGCATTTCGACTAGATCACACACGAAAAATGAACCGCGTTTTGACTAATACTGATTTGATTAATCGACTTCTTCTTCACTCAGATCCCCTAATATCAAGTTTGAGAAGGTTACCTGTTAAAAAAAAAAGTTCTTTGTCTAAATCTGTATTGGACTTGTTGTGTGTAAATAGTAAGTAGGTAATATTGAATGTATAAATAGTAAGTAATCGCTTTGTTTTAATATAACCTTATTTGTATATATGTAAATAGTCTTGAAATAAATATTTTTATTATTTATGTAGTATGCTGTTTCATTTATGTTTTCATTAATTACAATTTTTTTTTATCTAATGGCTTTATGTTTAAAATAATAACGTTTTATAAAATGGTTTTGACTACAGATATTTTTTTAATAAAAATAGTCACACAAGTTTATTATAAATGTCTAAAAATGTTATTAATGATATATTTCATGCTTGTATAATAACCCTTTATAGTTTAAAATCGAAAAAATGGCTTTTTTTGGAGTTGAGGTATTTATGGCCGCCCTTGTACGGGAGCGGAATCACCGTGCGGCGAGCCTTTAGTTATTATCTACCCATATATTTAGTTATATTAATTCGTATTTTTGTAGAATACAGAACTTTACTTCAGGTTTGGCACCGACTTCAAAAGGTGATCCGTACCGCACATAAAAGATTATTTTTGGCTTTTTAGTTTGTTTTGAAGTCGGTTCTTTTTTTTAATTTTTTTTTTGCTTTTTAGTGATGGATTTTAGTGAAATAAAGTATTTTTAGAGCCCAGAATGGGAAGATTGAGGAGGCCCTTTGCACGCATCTCGAGTCTTTGGAAGTAAGAAATGTAAATACATATTCATTGTTTAAAATTCACAAAACCGTTTAAAAACGCTCGGGATGAAGCAGAGTCCCCTAATGCTGATTGCAATAATATCAGGCAACTAAGGAATATGGGGAAGTTGAAAGGTGAATGTTTCCGCTGATCCTTAGTTGGGCGGTAACGGTGCAGAAACTCCAGGGTACCATCCTTAACAAAGTCGTGATTGACTTAGGTAAGAAACATATCGCAAAAGGCCAAGTCTATGTTGCTCTATCTAAGTCGTGTAAAGACATTGGAGGGTATAAGCTCTTTGCGACTTAGAACCGAACAATTTACTGAAGAAACCACACGACGAATAAGCGTTGCGTGAAATGCAACGATTGAGACTATTATAAATAGATAACACCAATTGTAAATAAGACTATTGTAAATAAAAATCTAAATTATAAGAATAGCCTAGGTCAAAATGGTTAAATCCGTAGCTTGCTGTTTGAAAAAGAATACAACTAACTGTCTCAACTTTTATGACTTTTACGACTTTTATACGGCACTTACAGCCGTAATAATGTCAATTGCTCACGACCTTTAGCTGAACGTTGCTATTTCAGAATCAGGGCCGTTAACCGAAAATCATCATTTGATGAAGAGAAACTGATGATGAAGATACAAGCCACCAGTCACTAATTAGGGCTCAACCAGTGTTATTTAATTCACTAATCGCAATATAATTCTTTATCATATTTTGTATAGAGGCAGAAGTTAGTTAAGATCCGGGTAGCAAAGTGGAGCTGATAGTGGAGAACCAGAGAACTCCTTAACGGTAAATAGTTACAGGATAATTCTTAAAAAGTACATCTATTATAGTTACGTACGTTAAGACTGTTAGCCATATTCTTTATAGTGTGCCTCTGAGGTAGTCTCCTTATCACCAAGTCAGGATCTGATGATGGGATCCCAGGGAAATCGAGAGAAACCCTCAAATATTACAGGCACTAAAAATGTTTCGTACATATTTTTCTTAAAGTTATTCAGTTATTTTCGTCTGCTTGTCATCATTTAATAATGCTGAGCTGATGATGGCAGGTACAAGTCCTTATTAACGGTCCGATAGTTGCGAGATAATTCTTTAAATATTATGGGTAAGTTGAGACTGTTAGTCGTATTCTTTTTTAACCAGCAACCTACTGGACCATTTTCACCTAGGCAATTCTTATAATTTAGATTTTTATTTACAATCAAGTCCTCCTCAATCTTCCCATTCTAGGCTCTCAAAAATACTTTACATCACTGAAATCCGTCACTAAAAGGCAAAAAATAAAAAAAATAAAATAAAAAAAGAACCAACTTCAAAATAAACTAAAAAGCAAAAAATAATATTTTATGTACGGTACAGATCACATTTGAATCACCTTTTGAAGTCGGTGCCATACCTGATAATTTGAGCATAACTTTAACATGAAATTAATAGTAATAAATGAATTGCACCGACTTCAAAAGGTGATTCAAATGTGATCCGTACCGTACATAAAAGATTATTTTTGGTTTTTTAGTTTATTTTGAAGTCGGTTCTTTTTTTTTGTATCTACCTTTTACTTTACCTATTACAAATTTGTTCACACGTGGGGTAAACAAAGACAATTGAAATGACTTAAGTTTTAAGTATGTGAATGGTTGAATTTTCATTTAGAGATTACGATTAGTACGAGTACTACGATGAGAATAGCGTAAGGCTAAATTAAGTGTTATTCATCAAAATATTTCAGCAAATACAGTAATGTCAGGAATAATCGCAATAAACTGGAACGTGGTGGGTGATTGAAGTCCTATTGTCCTAAGAATACCTTCTAATTATGTTAACTTTCATGAAAAACGTGTCGAAGAACTTTACCTACTAATAACGCAATTTATGTAAATAAATATTATTAGCCAAACTACTATAAATTATACACACTTAAGAAATGTCATCATAATTGCGACATTTCTAAAATACGAAAACAAATGACGATTTGTCGAGTCACGCGGAAGCGATATACAAATTAAATATGTACACATGCCCTATAAGGTTAGGTTAGCACACCATAGCAAGATTGATTAATACATACGCTATTTATCATACTTACGATATTACTCGTACAAACTTGTTTTGCGGTAACACGGCGTGCGGTGTCACGGAGGTTGTATGGCACAATTTTTATTCAGTATATATTAACTGCACGGTTAATTTTGTAACAAATTTAAGCAATCCTGTCATAGTTGGACAGAACTTGTTGTAGAATACTGGCCATAATAATTCGTTTATTTAAATTATTTTATAAAACATCCATGTGTTCTATTTGTTTTGACAGTACTTAAAAATACACTTCACCTTCACTTAAAAAGTCGTTTTATTATAACAGAACTCGTAGTTGATGGGGTCTTGTGGTCCTTGTGGAGAATTTGAATTCTAAGTTAATGTTTTCGGCATGTACCTATACAATTCATGTCACGAACAATAAGGAACATTTTAACACGTACCTTTAGCGCTCTTGTCACAATGACAATAAGAACTAAAGGGTACGTATTCCAGTTTACCTTACTGTACATTTGCGTCTCCGAAGTTAGCTACAAGTAGCGTTTGCAGTAATTTTTAGGTGCCAAGGGGTTCGACTCGCGCAGTGTGTGGGGTTCGGGCTAACTTCGGAGACGCAAATTTAAATGACGCGAATAGGCATGCTGACCAGGTATGAAAATCATAATTCTAATTAGTCCGTCAGTTAGATAATACAAAAATATTGGGCACGTATTTTTTGCTTTTGCAAAATAATAGAAAAATACTCAGATAAATCGCATGAAAGTTAAGGAGTGGGGGCTCGTGACGTCACTCCTAAGTAAAATTTGTACTTAGGAGTGACGTCACGCGACATTTTGATTCAATGTATCGCCTTTATTTTTTGATTAAATAAAAAAAGAAAAAATACGTGTCCAATATTTTTTATTAATCTACTAACCAGACTAATTATTAAAATTTAGTCATCACCCCTATTGTACTCGTACACAACAGAAAATATTTAAGGTGTTGTTTAGATCATCTTGTAGTCTCGCAAAAGGAGAAGGCAAGTATGTAAATGTACAAAGCACAAAAGGAATTTAGGACCTCAAACTGGCTTTTAACGCGCTAATAAAACAATCCCGACCACAGCATTAAAGAAATTTGGAGTATAGGTGTCTAGTGGAAGCCTCTACTTAGTTTGATGGTTTAATAATAAAATAAAGTAAATTTTGGGGGGGCACTCCATACATGTAACCAAAACGAAAAAAAAAATAGCAAATATCAATGTGTAGCACATATTACGTCGGATCTTTTTAAATCATTTCGAGGTTTCTAAGAAAATAATAACAATGGATATTTTCAGAAATAATCGCTTCGGAAGTAGGATAAATAGTGTCCCTGCCCTCCTCTACTTTCTAAACGGTATGTCCAAAAAATATGAAAATTGTCATTGGTAGTTCCCATTATATAGCCAAGTTGTCTGATATGGTGGTTCCCGAAATTGTTTTCGATGGAATTTCTATTCCCTTTTTCCTCTACTGTTAGAAATTTGGGTATCACCTTAGATCAGACACTCTCTTGGTCGGCTCATATTGCTGGAGTCAGTCAGAGGCTCTTTGCATCTCTTCATTCTCTGAGGCGTCTGCAAAATTTTCTCCCTCTTCCTACCAAGCTCGCTCTGGCTCGATCTCTCTTGCTACCTCTCTTAGATTACGGTGACATTGCGTTTCTAGATGTCAGAGAAGAGCTGCTTGATAGGCTTGAGCGTTTACAAAAAGTCTGTATCCGGTACGTATTTTGTCTGCGGAAGTATGACCATGTTTCAAATTATCGCGCACAGCTCGGATGGTTGCCGATCCGCCGGCGCAGAGACGTACATATCCTGTCATAGCTCTTTAAAATACTTTATTATCCGGCTTCTCCTCCTTACCTCTCTGAGAGATTTAATTATATGGCTGTTGGCAGTGGACATCGCTTGCGGTCAAGCACCAACCTGACACTTGCTATACCATCTAATAAGACGCGAACATATTCCCGGTCTTTCACGGTACACGCGGTTAAGTTGTGGAACGAGCTGCCATTATCTTTCAGACAGACGCAGTCTGTGGCATCACTCAAGAATAAATTGAATAAGTTGTGACTTTCCAGTGATTTGTAAAGTGGTTGAATATTATTTATATTTATTAAATATTATTGTTATATTTTATTTAGTTATATATTATGTAGATGTATATCTATTTATTTATTTATTTATATTTTTTATTCATATAGAAATAATTTGTACATGATATTAGTTTGTCTATCTTCCTTATATATTCACTCACTTGCTCAAAGGTTAACTGGAAGAGATCCCTAATAGGAATAAGTTCGCCTTTGTACTTATATCTTATAAGTTTATTGCTTTTGTTACTGGTTACTATGTACAATAAAGTGTTTACATACATACATACGAACGAAGAAATCAAAGACATATTTTACACATAGATTATGATAACATTTTCGAGTCAATGTTTAGGAATGATAAAACATAAGTTAGTACTTAGTTAATTACAATACTTAGGTATAGTAAAGGTAAGGTATTTAAAAAAACCCGCTTCTCCTGCTACAGACGTTCCTCACAATAGCTTTGCGAAGCAGGACTTAAGTGTCTATCTTAGTCCCTAGGGTTTAAACTGCCTTTATACAGCGCCGCCGCCGCACCGGACTCGGTCGCAGCGTCAGGTCCGTAGGACCAAAGGGTCCTAACTATAACAATTCATGTATCGTTGATAAGCCTGCGCAACGATTACAATTAATTGTAGACCAGGATTTCGCTCTTTGATAAAATCTTACATAAAACACTGTTTTTAGGGTTCCGTACCAAAAAGATAAAAAAGGAACCCTTATGGTGCGACTTTGTCTGTCTGACTGTCTGTCTGTCCGACTATTATTTAGCCATATCTCAAAAAGTACTTACGCTAACTATTTGAAATTTGGAATATTTATAAACATGGTCAGCCTACATGTATTGCAAAGGATTTATTTTTTATAAATATATTTTTATTTTCTAAAACACGACGAATACGACGTGGGTGGCAAAAACTTATAGTTTAGCTACTAGGTCAAGTAGGGTATCATACATAAAAGGGCTTGATCTGCACATTTTTGAAGAATATTTTTAATTATTTTTATCGTGATTATATTTTGTTTTATTAAGGAAATTGTGAAAAAAAAACACCATTCCCCCTTTATCTCCAAAGTTTACCGGAGGAAAATTTTGTTTTTTTTTACAATCAATATAAATAAACATAAATATTACACGAAAATTATAAGCATAGAGACATGCTATTTTTTATTTTATTTCAATAAACCTATTCGATCAATTCGGTTGCGTTAAATTTGCACCTCCTTTGTATGAAATGCTATTGATATCAGGTGCAAACTCAACCAGAACCGGCTAATATAATATAGATAGGGTAAGTGAAAGTTTGTACGGAACCCGCGGTGCGCAAGTCCGACTCGCGCTTGTTTTCCTATACTGTAGTCAAGTAAAAAGTATATCGTAGAATGTGTGGTTTCCTAGCTTAGCTACCAATAATATTTGAAATCTACGCAGCCCTTTTAAAGTGATGAGGCCGGAATGATACAAACTAGTACATACAAACATAGAGAAAATTAAAATTGGACATATATATATTTTTCTATTCTGTTACCTTAAAATGTTTCGTTTTTTTAAATAGTATGTATGTACAGACCTTTAATTTTTACAAGTTTATAATAGTGCACTCGCAGATGTAACCTTTAAACAACAACGAACGTGTCACATCGCCCAGTACTCTTACTGTGCTCTTGACCGACTTGCGGAGGCTGAGGCTGACTTATTGATTGCACCGACGGGGCTTCTTTCAGAGAAATGCAGTCTTATAGAACTAGCTTTTCAGCTGAGGAAGGTTCACGTATATACCTATAACACAGTGACGTAACTGAACTATTGGCAGACCACGAACAACCTACACCGGTGAAGGTATTAGGAACATGGGATTTTAAACACATATTCCTTTACAAACGTAGAAGTGGACCTAGCTAAGGAAGGCAAAAGATAGTCTGCCTATACTATTACAGAAAATTTAAATCCAATTGCTTTACGAGGGGTGTTCAAGAAGTAAAGAGAATGATAAAATTAATTTAATTTTTTGATATAGTCACCATTTAGGAGTATACGCTTATTGTCTCATTTTTTTAAACATAAAATTACCTTTCTAAAAATATATTATAATATTAATATAACTTGACCGTTTCAAAAATCCTGTACTGCGGCGACCACGGCGTCAACATCTTCAAATTTATGGACTCTGACAGGATGATTCATCAATGTGACGCCAGCATCTGTAATGGCAGCCGTCGCCACCGCAGACTTATGCGCAGGTTATCATGATGGAACAACACAACGTTTGTAAGATTCCTACACCGTTCGTTGCGTATATTGTCATTGCCACGCAATTTTTTCATTTGTTCTGCGTTTCAAATCCCTCTAACAGTGGCTCCGTGATCAAAGTATTAGATTATTACGACCCCTTGGCTATTCCCGAAAATAGAGCCCATAATCTTACCAGCGGATGGAATTCCATTAAATTTCTTAGGAGTCGGAGATGATGGCCTTTTCCAAGTCATGGACTGTTGTTTCGTCTTTGAGTCATAATTGTGAGACCACGTTTCGTCTATAGTAATAGCCAAAAATTGGTCCCGATCTTGTTGTAGCAAGACCAAACAGCCTTTTTTTTTCTCTTTATTTATTGAGCTTTGTCGCTGTGGTAGTGACTATATCGCTCAGTAATTATACACAATAATATTTATATCATAGATGATATGCGTTAGAACGCCTAGCGTTAAGACCAATTCTTACCAATTTATACAGTAATTTAGCCTCATTAGAGTCAGGAAAACTTAGAATATTGTTACATTTGCGAACATCTAACCTAAAGTTAAAATGTTGGCTTCTAAAGGCCTCATTCCGGACACATTCCATTATTATATGTTTGACATCTTCTACTACATCACATTCTTCACAATTTGGATACCTCACTATCTTCATCAAGTAAGCAAATTTATTCAATGGAAGCCTTGTGAATTCCTCAATCTGGTTTGTTTGTTTTGGCGCCTGGAGCGCATGTTATAATTCGTGCAAGTTCTTTCTCTCTTAAACTCAGCACACCACCGTGCAACCGTAGAATACGGGGAGGATGAACCCCTCAGGTTTCTTGTACTTAAGTCTTAATAAATCATCTGTGGTAAAAAAAAATAAGCACAGATATTAAATTACGGCACGTGCATACTTACTTCAATTTTGTCAATTTTTGCCAACACGCTCCATCACGGGTGCGCTTCACTCTATCGAACAACATTTAATATATTTTCAGTCGTTATAACAATTCAATGATATACTATTCTAATGATATAACAACTTTTCATAGAATCGACATTTGAAATATCAATTATTTATTATAAACACATTTAGTA
Organism: Hedya salicella; assembly: GCA_905404275.2. Lineage (NCBI taxonomy): Eukaryota > Metazoa > Arthropoda > Insecta > Lepidoptera > Tortricidae > Hedya > Hedya salicella. Next base: position 84,551,000 of record FR990096.1, read on the forward strand.
CATTATTATTTACTATAATTACCATTTGATATAAAGGACTTCATGTAAAATACTATTTTCATAGAATAATTAAATGATATAAGAACGAAATATAATATAATCCCTATAATGTAGTTAATATTTAAATGACAATATGCCTCTTTTGTCGTGTATACTATTTATACGTATATACTACTTTAGTTGGGTAAAACTAGGTTAGGTTATGTTAGTTCTGCGACCACAACAGCTCGCGAGCCGAGCGAGCGAAGCGAGCATGCCGCGGCCGCGGCCGGCGAAGTGCTAAGGCCGAACTGCTACTAATAAAGTGGCTTATATTAGAAGATTCATTTATGGAATACTTTATTGAAGGGATGAAACAAACATGCACAAATTATCATTTTTATTTCATATCTGAATTTATTATATAATATTATTATATAAGTAGGTACGAAAATGGTATGTTGAAAATTACTTCAATGTTAAATAGCACGCAGAAACTCACATTCGGCGTATTTATTTTTATTTAGGCAACTTTTGAACAAATTATTGTTCTACAAAATGAAGAGTATACAAAATATGGATTATATTACCCCATCCGTATAATAAATAATAACATGTCAAAGAACAAGTCAAAGATTGAGAACTCCTTGGAGGAAGTCTCAAATTGGGGCAGACGAAACCTCGTCCAGTTAAACCCCAGCAAGAGACAAGTCTGCGCGTTCTCCGCAAAGGAAAAACCCTTCGTTTTAGCGCCAAAGTTTCAGAACGTTCGTTTTACCATCTCCAAAAGTATCGGGATACTCGGTGTCGACATTACCAATGAAGTCCAATTTCGAGGCCACCTGGAGAACAAAGCTAAACTAGCTTCTAAAAGGCTCGGGGTGCTCAACAGAGAGTACTTCGCACCTGTTTCACCGGTTTTTACTCTACAGAGCTCAGGTTCAACCCCATATGGAATATTGCTCTCATCTCCGGGCAGGAGCAGCGGCGTGCATTCCATATGGGCAAATGGTACTGTCTACCCTAGCAAAAATGACTCCAGAACGCATATATTTCTCTTCTATATAATAATACTATAATATTTGTATTTCTTAAAAGAAAACCTACTTGCCACCTTCTATTACGGAACGCGCTGCGATTTAAATTTGCGCGCGAATCCAGGTAAGCGAGCCTGAACCGGAAGTCAGGCAAGACAGTCCAGCGCCTAACCCACAGCACACACGCTTACAATGCCCTTGTGTAATATCGTCCGTGAACTATGTACGAATTTGCTCTGCACACACACTTATACTCAAGTCACACGCACACATACTTACAAATCCGGCCGCCGGACCTGTCAGTGTTGCCAATTTAACATAGTTTACGCTAATTTTGCTAAATTTTATGAGTCTAGCACATTTGTTTGTCGTTTAGTATAGTTTTTAGCATACATAAAAAAATATTCAAATAAAATAAAATCATGATATTGGAAATTTTATTAGTAATTTGAAACGTATCCGGTTGACAAATAATTGACAATGAAAACGATGAGAGAATCATGAAAATTCCATGGTTCGTTTCAATTAATTTTTCGTTTTTCGCTAATATATTTATTTCATTTTATAATACCCCATCTGCAGGTAACGGGTGAAAAAAATATAGACATATTATTTAAAAATTCAATTGACTAAAACGAAGTCAGTTAAAATTTGCTTGATACAAAAAAAAAATAGTAAATGTTAAAATTAAGCGAGGTTTTATTTGACATAGAAAACTGTTAGCAGGATTTTCGGTATTAGTAAATAGTATTTAGCATAAATTTATCAGAGATCGAGTTGCAGTTTAGCAGATTTTATATTAGCCTTGTTGTCATCACTGGCAAAAGTTTGCGACCAATCAGATGCATTGATTTCATGCGGCAGATTAAAGAAGTCCCCCTTTTGCTGTAATTTGTACGCGTAATGTAGGGCGTCTTAATTTGTTTCGTTTTAAGTTGTTTTATTTTGCTATTCTGGTGCCATAATGGATTCTTTGTTGCTACAGTTGCGACCGAGTTGTGATAAAATGTAAATTTCTTGTATAATTGTACTATTTAGTTCACTTCGGAGCGATTTTCTTTCATTATCAATTTAATTTGCCCTGAAATACTGTTTATTGTAGTAGCTAACGCTTAAATATGTGTTTTAGCTGTGATCGGTGTTTTGATAGTGTTTGCGAAAGTTAACTTTCGTCGAATTTAGCAAGTTAGCGTTCGATGATAAGGTAAAGGTACCTAGTTAATAAAGGTAGCTATGTTGCATTTAACTCAAAATCAGAGCAATATTACTCGTCAATTTCACGTAAGGTATTACGAAAGTTTTAGCTGCTTGACTGGTTGTGCACACTTTGCTGTCTGTGCATTTTATTCGGGAAGTCTCCTAATGTTTAAAATAGCACAGGCAGGCTATGTCGAATTCTGCCTACCCTAACTAAAAACCTTATGCACGCCACTGGGCAGGAGCACTCCAATATCAACTTCTCCCCTTGGACTCCATCCAACGTCATGCAGGTAGTATTGTCGATGATACTGAACTGACAGACGGCCTAGAAACACTTAGCTTCCGGAGAGATGTTGGCTGTCTGTGTTTGTTCTACCGTTTTTACAATGGGGACTGTTCTGAGAACTTTGAGTTGGTGCCACCGTCACGTTTCGATCATCGCACCTCCCGCCTCAGAAACAAAGTACTACATCCCCACTATCTGGATGCCTGGCATCCCAAAAATAAACGGGCATCACGCTCATTTTTACCACGCACTTGCAATTTGTGGAATAACCTTCCCCCCTGAGGTATTTCCCGAGCGCATTACATGGGGTTCTTCAAGAAGCGAGTTAACAGGGCTCTCAAAGGTTGGCAAAATTTGGGCGATTCCTCCGGTGTTGCTCATATCCATGGACGACGATGACTACTTTCGATCAGGTGGCTCGTCTGTACGTTTGCCACTCGTTACATATAAAAAAATCCGTTTTTAAATTATTATGACAATAATATGAGTTATGCCAGCCAGTATTCTTTTATTTTCTTACTAAAGGAAAAGTTTACAATTCTCTTTACTTATTGAACACCCCTCGTATAAGTATTTGGGTCCAATAATAGTATATTACTGCAGACGCCGGGAAAGAAGGGCTTGCCGGGTGAGTAGGTATAGACGGCCGACCGTAGGGAGCCGGCAAGCACATGTCATTCATGTCAAACATATGTCATGAAATTAAAAAATACACCACTCAAAAAACTACACGACAAAAGTTCTTTCAATTTTCCCTCCAATCCCACCATATATTTTTTTTACGGAAGTCGTCCGTATTTCGCGTGTGTAGTGTTCGAGTAGACCCTATTAGGGCTGTTATACACAACCTGATAATAAGAATCTTAATTTCTATAATAAATAAAATAAATGCAGAGGATTTCAAATATCGTCTATGGTCTCTGGTGACTTACGCATAGACAATATTTTAAATTTATTCATCAACATATGAACCATACAGATTTGTGTTCTTAAAATCAGTTCGTGTGTAATAGGCATTAACGCGGATATTTTTGGTCACCATTCGGCCACTAGAATTTTATTAAAATTCTAGAGGCTGAAAAATTAAAAAATATATGTCAGCTGTTTAGCCTGTTCATGAACATAGACGCCATGTTTACATTAAAATTAAATATAAATTACTTCCCGGCCTAGGCCTTCAATTTTGTATGAAATTCCTTTACAGTTCTCTGAAGGTGTGCCGCCCGAAACGTGATACTTTGAAGCCTGTTTTAACGCACGTAATGACGATATTTCATTGCATGTTTGAGAAAATATCTTTTTCTACTCCTGTACTTCTTTCTGTTATTTAAATGGTTACCAACTCTAATATAAAGACATGCATTACTTCAGACTTGTAAAACTCTATAATCTATTTCCCAAAAATGCACTGCTAAACGTTTTACAATGTCGCTATTAACGTATTCCTTGGTGCCACAGAGTACAAAATTTCAATCTAATAATTTTTATTCAGTAATTCTCAAACGAATGCTATTTGAAATAATTTATATTACCAACTTATTAAACCGTCGAATTCAAACAGTTTGAAATTAAAAAATAATAATGAACGTAAATGCATTGCTGCCAACTAAAACAAACAACATTTTGTACAATTTACGTACACATATTTCATCGCCTATTTTTGTTTTCAAATCATAACATGTTTTCGTTACTGGCAAGTATACGCGAATTTCAAAAATAAGAAAGCCATAGTTAGATATTGACAGCTCGCTTTTTAATTCACTTCGTGTCGCTAAATTTATAAATAAACTAGAAGAGCATCTTCGTCCGCGGAGGACAAAACGTCATAACCCCTCGTAGTTTTTTCTTCAGCGTAGGCGGGTAAAAAGTATCCTAATAACCATCTGGAGATACCCAGCTACCCGTGTACCAAAAATTGTTGAAATCTGTTTAGCCGATTTTGCGTGATGAAGCCACAACGACACATACAAACATGCGAAAAATCCAAAAAACATTTTTTTCGTTTTCGTGACCTCCAAATAAATAGTCCATAACAATTATTTTTTGAAAATATCTTGAATGTTCAGAAATTTCATTTTTACAACTTTATAATAGTATAGATGTAGAAATACTTATACTTTTTGTGTTTTATTAAAAAGTGCTTAGGGGTCATTCATTAAATACGTTTGGATCCCTGGGGGTTCGAAAAATCTGTTGTCATTAATGAATGGCCCCTTAGTTGTAGACAAACTATTGTATATAGACTTTTGTTTTAAACTGAGCTAATCGGCTTAAATAATACAATGGCCGATTCGCTCAGTTTAAAAACCAAAGACAACAACGTTGTATAATGCGGTCAAAAAACGCTCGTGGCGTCTTTCTTTGCGATACTCGCTATTGTCCTTACGTAATTAGTTAACGGCCCCTTAGTCGTAGAAAAACTATTGTATGCAACGTTGTATAATTGGGTCAAAAAACACTCGTGGCGCCTTTACTTGCGATGCTCGCTAAGGCTCGCATCGCAACCCACACCACTCGCCGTTTTTGACCCCTATTATACAACAGTTGCATAAAATACTATAACAGCGGTCGGCGGTGGCGGTATCACACCATCTCATACGTATGTCGCAATATCTTCGTGGCTAGCAGGAATCTCAGGAAAATTAATAAAAAATAGTGGCGAAAAAGGTATGGCACACGTTTGGACACAATCATGCCCAGTGTTTGTTATTTTTCTTCGTTGGTGGTATTTGTGTGTATGTATATTGTGTCTATGGTTTATTTGTATACGTGAGCGTTTTGGATTACCAACAGGGCATGGATTTTTTGGTTTCACTGTACTGTTCATAAATACCCCAGTAACTTTTTTTCGTGTCAGAGTTCAACGTGGCTTGGGAATGGTGGGTTAATACAGGTAAGGATTATTGTTAGTTCGTAACCGCCTTTTGTTTGGCATAATAATTATTGATGAAACGAGACAATAACAAAGTATATCGTGGATGTATGTGTTTCGTCTATTGTATCGGCTTCCATTATATAAGAATACTCGTTTAATAATCACTAACTTTCACATGTAAAACCAATCGACGAGGAACACAGAAAAATCCTTAACTCTTTATCTTGTCACTATACTGTATTTAGTTTCACAAAACGGACGATATGATTGTTCATAAAAAAAAAATTAATCCATGGAATAGATAGTGCTCTAGATTTTGAGTAAAACCAGGCCGAAAAGTCTTGATCAGAGACCGCAAATGGGGGATACACGTTTTTTAAAATGCCCATTTACAACGGACGAGCCCTTGTTGACAAGTAGCTGTATCACGTAGCAGAATGAAATATGACGATAATCGTTCGAGCTACGTGTGCGCACACCCACCGATTACCTTGGCTGACATGCTTAATAGCGTTACGTCTATAGATTACATGTTGTAGGAAACTGCCTTTGCCACGTCGTTTAGCATCACGGCTCTTTAACAATAATATAAGCATTTGGGTATTTTCACAAAACCAAACCAGAACATGGACTTTTTGGGTTGGTTTTCGCTTGCGTCACCGAAAATTAAGTGACCTATGCTATGTTGTAAACATGGATTCCTTTTCATTTTATTTAAACTATTTCCATACCAATTTTCAACTGATTCGGTTTAGCTGCTAGAGTGAGAAAAGGTAACAGACAGACGGATACACAGAGTTACTTTCGCATTTATACTAAAAGTATTATGATTCAACGCAGTTTTTGTAAAGAGCAGAAGAAAAAAATCTGTAGTTGTATACTTTTCTTAATACCCACCTGTGTCTACAACAATGTCTCCTAAGATACCCACGGGGGTACGTTTGTATACTGCGGATATTCTGGTAGGATGACCAGAATATCCGGCAACCATTTTTAGCGTTTCGTATCCAAAAAGTATCAACGAAAACCTATTAATAAGTTTCGATTGTCTGGCTTTAACAGGGCTCTCTAACTCTTGAACCGGAAATAAGTAGAAAAATTAAACTTTCACTCCATGTGATTTATGTGGCTGCCATAACAACAAATAACAAATATAAAATAAAGTTTAAAACAGGCACGGTGATTATACAAAACACGTGCGTTTTCGTTTTTTTGCGTACAGGAGCAAGGAGCTGCGGTCGAGACTCGCACAGCGCCGCTTCTTTCGTTGATGCCGTACCGTCGCGCTAATGCCCGGTAACCAAACGTGTGCGTTGAAAATAATTTGATTATACATGTACTTAAAAATGGCGCCCACGTTGAGATTTTTTGCCCACAGTTACACGCTTCACTGGATACTGGCGGCAAAAGTGCTTCCTGATTTGACTTGTGTGGAGAGTTAATCCTTTAACGCATCTAGGTCTCATGAACCAGCTAATATCATTCGAGTATAATGCGGCATGTTACCGAATACATGACCTAGAATTAGGGCAAAAGCTGGATTGTGTGGGATAGACCCACTAAAAACTCTACGAAGATTGCCATGCCGAGAACTCGAAAGGGGTTACACCGAAGTTCCATATTCGTAGTTCGTATAGAGGCATACCTTTCCTTTTTATGTTAATCAATATTTGAGAGAGCGGGACGGTAGGAAAAGAACTTCAAGTAGTAGCCCCCTAAGATCACATTGATGGAAGTACCAGAGTCCGCCGTAAGTCGTGCTCGGTATTGACTAGTCCTGGGCTGATCTAGTGATTGCATCTATCCTGGGGTGGTTACGCGTTAATACCAAAGCCCTATAGAAACACTCGCCATCCCTGCGACCACTTTTAGTCGATTATTGGTAGGGAGGCCTAGCTAGACTTAAGGGCAGGTTCTTATCGCGTCTCGCGATGCAACTGAAGTTTGCCAATATGCAGCCTTGGCACACAGTGGAGTTTAGCAATGGTACAAACCATAATGTGTCAAACATCTTCGCAATTACCCGTTTTCTTAAAAGTCCTTGTCTCGTCGGTTCTGAGTCACAGTCCACTGCTAAACTTGTTTTGATCGGATTCATGATTTGCGATTGCCTTGTAAGAGGCCGATGTGCCTCTCGACCTGTATTATGCAAACATTATCAATTTATAATACCCGGAAACGTTGATACGTGACAAGAGACATGCCTGCGAAATGAGTACAGTTGAGTCTCAAACTGCCAAGCCCAATTTCTCTTTGATCTGTTAGTTTATAACGGTTAGTTACACCTGTCAACATTGACAATTTCGGTTTAAAGAAATTTATTTCTCATAATCATAACAATATTTACAATTCACATACTCGTATGTACATGAGAAATTTTCAGTAATTAATTTGCAACGAACAAACCAAGCGCCGGTTGTTTCGAACTATCTATAATTGTAAGTTACGTTAAATAGTAGTCCAATGCAACCGAGGTACAATTGGGCATTTTCCAGTAGTCAATATCTATGCCACGTGTACAGTTAAATGCTATGCTGAAAATACGCGGAAGACATTGTGAATACTTATTGTTATGCGTTTAGCGATAAAAAATAATAATATCGAAGTAATTTAATATCAAACACATTGGTCATCCAAATGGACGTACTCTCTCATTGATATGCCCAAGAGCTCCCAGCAAAATTCTCGAAAGGGTCTCTACCTTGATTCAAAAGCAGAAACGAGGTAATTTTACCATATAACATTAAGACGTTTACTTCTCTTTGAAACTTCATACCCTCAGAGTGGTTTGACAGATGATCTGAATTGATCAGTCAGTCCTATTGTTAGTAATACGGGCTAGCTTCACCATGTATACGGTGAAATTAGCCTGTATTAGTCTCGATAACCAGCAGGAAGGTGTAATTTTGCGTGCGATGCGGGTCCGCCACGCAATAAAAAGAAACTGCGTCGCCTCTCATTGACTCATTGTACCAGGGCACCAAAACTGGTTTGTAGGTGTAATATGCGTAGGAACCAGACCAGACAGCGGAGCGCTGACAAGCAGTAAGCTGATGTAATCTTTATACCTACTCCGATTTTATAATTCAATTCCTAAATCTGGCAGTTAAAATTATGATTACTTCATTATTTAAACATTGTTTCGTAAAAACGAATGCCTGAATTTAAATACAAATTACATACATTTTGTATCGATATGTGCAACTACAGTATGAGTGATTATTTGACGCCAATAAATAGTGGTATGGACGATTGTTAGAGCGTGCAGCCCCGGTCTGGCTCAAGGCACTGGTTCAAGTCCAGTATCGTCGAAAAATAATTTCATTTCTTTCTGATCTTTGTTTATAATAATAACGCTAGTGGAGTGATCCACTAATAAATTGCAAATATTGTGATTATTATCATGATTTTTGTAAAACAAAAAGGCCAATAAATAAATTTACATAATAATGAAATTATATTTAATTAAAATATATAATATATTGTAAAACTCGATACATACTTTTATATGAAAGTGTACACATCTTAGAAGTTATTTTTAGTAAAAGTTACGCACTCAAAATGTCATTCCAACTGTATTCACCACTACATTTTAGCAAATAAATAAACTAAATATATGTCTTCAACTTTAATTAAATTTCATGTAACCGGTGAAATTAGGATTATACACCGGTTTCGTTAAAAAAAACCGTATCAAAATAAACAGGAAATGGGGAAAAAACCTATTCACAAATAATTTATGGGCTAAAAGTAAACGAACAAAATTTCTGCCATAAGACTGAGAGGCACAAGAAGACACATAAAAGCTCTTGGATGTGATGACGGTGCTGGAATCTTTTAATGAAACTGGCTCACCAAAATAAAAACCTCCAATTTTTTTTTTCTAATCCGCCGATGTATATAATTTACGATTTGTTTTATATAATATCTAATATTTTCTTCTGTTTCCGCGATTATTACTCATTGAAATTAAACGGAAAGCTTCCGAAACGTCGGGAACTAAAATGAGATAATATACGCGATATAATCCGTTAAATTGTTTTATTTCAATTATATAATATCTACTTGTATTTTTGTGTTCTGTATTTATTTATTTTTTGTTGTGATATAAAATAAACAGTGTAATATTATATTATATTGAACATAGTAAAATTAGTGAAGTCTTATTGGTAAAAAAAACCTGTACTTCTAACAAAATACAGTAATCCCAGCGAAAGTAAAATTGAGATATCAATCGGAGTAACTTACATGACACTAACCATACAATACAATACAACAATTATTTATAGCATACGAACGCGTAATAAATAACAAACAATACGCAGTCTTATCGCCAATTAGATCTCTTCCAGACCACCTTTGGGTAGCTGAGATAGCAAAATGGCATAACATTCGCATTTGTTGTCCAGTGTTTTATGATATGAATAGGCATGATGCGGGGGTACGAAAATCAACATTTTATTTTGTCCGTCAGATAGAGATTGAAAACCGAGCCTGCCCCCCTATTGCCTAACGCGTTTGACGCTCGCAATCAGAATCAAGTGTCATGATTTTGTATGGGCTTATGACAGTTGATTCCGATACTAAGTGTCAAAATTTCATTAGGCCTAATGAAATTTTGACAATTGGTATCCGTTAATTGAATTAATTCTGATTCCGCGCATCAAACGCGTTGGGCAATAGGGGGGCCGGTAAGTAAACCGCGTCGCGCGGCGCGGGAGCGCCAACACGTAGAATGTACGTTGGCATGGCGACCGCTGTTGTTATGACGCGTTTAGTACTTTAAGGGGCTCCCATACGCGAATGACCTTCGATCCGTAGTTCTTCACTTTTGTTGTATATGTCTCACCGTGTTTACAACCACCGCTGTTACCAATATACTGTTTAAATTTATCTTATCCAGTCACCGAAATAAAAGTAAAAGCCATCAAAATTCAGTTTATCAGTTTATTTATTGCTTTCATAGGTACATTGGAAGATAGTACAACAAATTTGTTACTTTTACGACAAAAAACCGGTTTTTGCTACTTTTCTTAAAACTATAGAACTTATTGAAAACCAGTTAACTATTTTAAAGTGAATATCATCACTCACTTATTGGTTTTAGTCCCATGTCTAAGCGTCGCTTGACGAGGGAGCCTATATACCAATTTAAGATAGAAAAAAGACTTTACTTTTTTTTTCTCTTGATTTATTAAGTATTATTATAACATTCCAGTTGACAAAAATATAGACCAAATACTAAGCCATATATATATTTTTTTACGTGGTTTGCACCAAGCGGAATAATTTTATATCACTTTAAAAACAGGAAATTAACCGAAATTTTCTGGATAGCTCCTTAAGCTGAGTTATAAGTTTCTTATGTGAATTGGTACTATGTTTTCAAATAGACACTATAAGGAGTAAAGAGAAAGACCCGCTAATAAACTAGTGGCCCTGTGAGCTGTAGACCTCGCGAGTTTGTTTCAAAATGGTTGAATTTTGTAATTTTATGCATTTTTAACCCATGGGGGTTGAATTGAAATCGTGGCCATTTTATAATAACAAAACTAGACTTAATCGCGTTCAAAAAGGTGTTTATTTTATTACCTCGACGTTTCGACGTCTTTTATCATTGCCTTTTATAATTGTCTTTTATTATTGGCCTTTGACATTTGACGTCTGACATTTAAGGATTAACGTTTGATGGTTGACGTTTGACATTGGACATTGGACATTTGACATTGGACACTGGACATTGGAAATTTGACATTCCCCTATTTCCCTATTCCCCCATTTCCCCATTCAATGTTACGACATGCAAATAAACGGACAGGCCATCCTTTTTAAACCAGATGTAGGGTTAGTAGTATTATAACTACCTTTTTTCAGCCTTTCATTATAATCGGACTTCAAGATACAGTGGACGGAGCATAAATTTGTACCCAATCAGTAGTCAACGCTGACCCCTTTCTTGTATTTTTTTACATTTTCAACCCATATCTCCGCCATTTTTTTAAATTTTGAAAAATTGGCTCAACAAAAAATTCTATATACTTACCGAATCTTCTTACAAAATTTCATGAGAATCGGTTGAGAGCTGCTACAGGCGACAACATCCGGACAACAAGGAGAACGTTTTTTCGTCCAAGCTGAAGCAAAGACGCTTCGCTCGCTCGGTCGATAACTGAGTGTGGCTGATTATTGTGATAATTGTTCATAAGCCATTTCAAAATAAATATTAACCATGAATCATTGTCTTTTTCCATTTATATATACTTTAAAATGTTCATAAAATACTTTAAACGTTTCATAGCTAACACACAACCTGTTGAGAAACATACCGGGATGCAATTTCTACCGTCAGATAATAAAAAAAAAATTGGACACGTTTAGGGGACACTAGGATAAAGCCGTATATTCTTGGCTGTATAATATTCGCATTACAACTGAGATAAACGAAATATACGTCTTTAATTAATATGTTTAATTTAAGAAATCAACGGAAAAAAGCCATTTACGATTATCGTTTCATTAAACACAACAAGAAAAATTAAAGCGTCTGCCTTTTTGCGGTTTTGTCCCAGTACCCGTGCAAAACCGTATACTCATATACTGTATACGCCATTGTCCCGTTACTAATTAAGCGACAACGCATCCCCTACACAAGTTATTTAACTCCTCCGAGCCGTAACCTGTGAAGCCCTCCTGAGAGAAGCTTTTGCTGCCCAGGTACTACTCAAACAACATTGTAACCTTAGACACGACTATATATTTTTAATTCATAAACTTCGAATCCACTGTTGTCTGTTAGACGTCCCTTGGTAAGTGCCGTGAATTTTTAAAGTCAGATTGTCCCTGGTATTTATTTCGATCTGCTTTTGCTGACAAATAGCTCCTGTTGGTCGCTTGTGATAGGCAGCTTTCTCGCGAGAAATTTGAATGAATGACAAGAATAAGCGTACGGTTATAATATAACCCGGTATACATTTTTGTACAGGTCTTCCATATTTTTTCATATGAATTAATAAATACTCCGATAAATCGCATTTAAGTTTAGGAGTAAAGTCACCTACCGACGAAAAAACCTACACAAACTGACAATTTATCGTATAAACTGAGCTCACATTTGTCATATACTTTGGCAGAGGGGAATGCAAGCGTAATATATCGTCTCCAGTAGTGTAATGCTCTAAGTGTTTATTTTATTGAGATTGCTTTAGGACATGTACCTACTGTTCACTAATTAATACTATGTATTCGGTCAATACTCGGTAGCCCAGCCGTATTCCATAGTCAGTGTAACCCGCGCGACCGTCATCTATCTATGTCCTTTCTTACGCAGTCAATTTATAGGCTTGGGCAAGGAATGCGATCACGCCACGTCCGCCGAAGGTTACCCGATGAATACGAAATGGTTTATCTACAATATTTTCATTATGAAAAACTAAGGTCTTTATGTTAAAGCTTTACGAATAATAGCGCGTTTATGGCTCCTTGTTAAGTTAATTTATTTTCATCACTCTTGCTCGTAAAGGGTGTTATTACACGCAGGCGTATAGAGCAGCTATAGCCGATTTAGGTCCCACGGGAGTTAAAGATTTTTATAACTCCCAGGCAGTGGCGTGCGGTCCATATAGGCATAAAGGCACTGCCTACCCTGTAGAACCATAGCTCCATACAGGCACAGAGAAACTGCCTGCCCTGAAGCCCTGGTTGACCATGGCTCCATATAGACACGGAAAATCTGCCTTCCTTGGCCAAAAATACTGTGCACGCTACTGCTCCCAGTGGAGTACTGAGTTTAGTTTTAAAATATAGAGCGCATTCGTACGTTTTTTCAGACTAAGGATGTTTCAAATCAACCAAGGTTTAATACCTATCTTTAAAAATTGACTATAAACCAATTTTACTGTATGTAAAACTTATATGGTACATTTAACTAAATCAGGTATATTTATATCTTACTGTTATTTCAAAGAGTTTTGTAACTGTTTTATTAAATTTCATTTTAATAATCGGTACTATTTGGCAGTATGGCCTGTCAAGATTGAAAACTAAACACAGTTCTTAGTATTGTCTGTGGAAGAGTATATTGAAACAAGTTGACATTGTTGATAATCTATTTTAGCGATTGACATTAATTTGTTTGACTGTTGATTTCGAAATATATTTATACATCTAATAGACTCTCGTTAGCAATTCCCTTCTTACTACCCATGGTGCACAATGTACTACTTGACACTGTTGATTTAAGCGACACAGCTGTAATATTCTCTGGAACATGTAACCCATTAAAAAAAAACAAGTCTCGCAACTCAGTTCTTTTACCGTAAAAAGTTTTGAGATCCATGTAATACCAACTCGGTTAATTTATTTAGTCCCTAGGGTCCTTCTGTCTTGAGTTATTACGTAATTAGCTAACCTAACAACATTTTATACTGGCTACTTAGTGACCACAGACCAGACCATATAGACGCCGCCAACGCGCTCAATGGTATGGAAACCGAGCGTGTTTAGTTTTATATGCCTACTATGACGTCACGTAAGCAATGTAGTGATGTCCAGTAGGCCTTTGCGGTGGGAGGACTCATTCTGCTTCTGTTCTGCATTTTATATTTGAAAATGCATGTATGTAACCTATGAATTTACGTTAATACGTCTGCTTCAAGCATACAAAATGTTCAATAATAATAAATTAATATTTTAATGATTGATTTTTTATAGATTATATTCGAGTTTATAGACAGGCAATGAGAAAGCGATTCAAAGATTACAAGTTATTTTTTACACGATTGTTAAAAGGGGAGTGTAATGTTTTTGTAACAACAATCTTTTAACTATGCAAAACTAGTTCATTACAGATAGGAATACACTCAAGGAAAATATATATTTTATGGTGCATTTTTTTTGGATAGCATTGAATATTTAAGTGGAATAGTGGAATAAATAAGTGCTCAGTGGTTATTAAATAAATGCAATTAAATGATTGCATATTTTTCATCGCTTAATGTCCTGATACCTACGTATAGTCAACAATCAAATAAATACTCTACTTCTTTATAAAAGGAGATTCCTGCTACTGTGACGCGTAAGAATCTATTGCTATATGGAATGACCTATAATAAGCTTATAGGTCATTCCATATAACAACAGAGAGCATTTGTAAATAATAAATAGTGGTTATTTTGGTGTTGCGGTATCTTGTCGTGAGACCACTTGGAATACGACTGCTTTGCTTGTGCCATAGAAGACGTCATTATTCAAGTAGATCGAGAAAAAAATTGCTATGTTTGCTAGGCAACCCTTGTTTGGGTTCTATAGCCAATATGGCAAAAACGGAACCCTTATAGTTTCGTCATGTCCGTCCGTCCGTATGTAACAGGCATTTTACTCAAAAACTATAACATAGGTGTCTTGTGTAAGCCGCTACTTAGTTTGATAGTTATAAATAAAAAATATATATATTTCTTGGGGGGTCGGGGGCACTCCATACATGTAACCGAAACTGAAAATTCAGCAAGTATCAATGTGTGGCTCATCATTCGACAGATCTTCTAATAACAATTTGAGGTTTCTAAAAAATTATAGTGTAACCCCCCCCCCCCCCCCCCTCTACTTTCGAAACGATCTGTTCATAAATTAAAAAAAAATACAAATTCAAAGCTTAATAAATACTTCGAACGAAAATTGATTTCAACATGATCGGACATGTATTAAGTTATTGCCAAAAAACTGCGCTCCTCAGCAAAAGGACGTAAAAGCCGAGGAGATACGCTCTTTTGTTTTTTTTTTTTTATATCGATTTTTTTTATCTTTAGTGCATTTTTTTGTATGAACGGCTGCGGAACCCTACATTGAGCACGGCCCGACATGCACTTGGCCGGTTTTTTTTTATTCCATGTCGCATTAATCTATTTTTTTTAGTATGAGATGATTAAGGAATCTCAATTTATAATGTAAATGAATAACATTATTGTATGGTAACTAAACTAGGCATTATTATTTTAATCGATTATACATTGAATTGCCCAGTGAAATTGCATGAAACATCGCAGTGTAAAGCCCTACTCATTCTAAATCGACAGACAATTAGAAAATCCCTACCACCATACAACGTGAAGATTTACGAAAAAACCGTTTGCTTCACTGTCCATTGCGGCCTACAAATAATATGCCTTAAGTGCAGTATAAAGTAGAAGCCGCAATTAGTACTTAGAATATATACTATGTGTGTAAGTAACTATCTTTGCTGAAACGACAGCGACACGACATGTTCAACTTGGAACATAATTAAATTTAAATTAAATAAGGCGAAATTTATTAGAAAAAATACTTGCTTATCATAGGAAACGTCACCTTTTACTCAACATTACGATACACGCGAAATACATGCATTGGCGGCATCTAGGTTTATCTAGGTCTGTGTTAGTGACCATATCAACCGTGAATCAGCGCGGTGTTCCATAAGCACTTGTGCTCTTTTTAACCGACTTCCAAAAAAAGGAGGAGGTTCTCAATTCGACGGAATGTTTTTTTTTTATGGATGTTCACCGATTACTCAAAGACTATTTGACCGATTTCAAATTTTTTTTTTTTGTTTTGTAGAAGGTACTTTCTAGTTGGTCCCATTTAATTTTGGTGAAGATCTGATGATGGAATCCATGAGGAATTGAAGGAACTCCTCAAATATTGTAGGCATACATATAGCGATTTTGGTATTATAAGAAACATAATAAGCATTTGCATTCAGAAAGTGTAAATTGGTGAAGTGGAACTGATGCAGAAGACCACAGAATGCCATCGGAACTCCTCAATGATAAATGATTTACGGGTGGCGACAAAATATCTTGATTACTTTAGCTAAGCAACTTCATAGTCATAAATTAAAATGTTCCTGATGAGAATGGTACCATCGAATTGATTTGATGAAGGAGCCGGAAGGTAGGCACCAGATCTATGTAATAAAATAATGTATCCTAGCCGTATTTGGGCTTGTTCGAATCGTCACGAGATACACTTTTAAGTAACTATTAACTAAAAAGTGTAAAATAAATAAACTTTTAAAGAAAAGAATAAAACCGACTCCAAAAAAAACTAAAAAGTAAAACATAACGCCATAATTCAGTTTCTTCTAATTACTTACAAGTAACCGTTTGTATACTCAATCTATACAGTTTATACAATTAATGTTATTTTGGAGTCGGTGCCATCGTGTCAATAATACATCATTGGCGATTTTCACTCTTTTATCCAAGGATTGTTAGACTTTAATGTGCCCAGATTTAAAAGAATACATAGTTTAGGTTATCCATACGAGTATGTTCTCATATGTCTCAAAAAGTTTCCTTATTATTCGTTTATCGACTCAAGACTATTTAACCTACTAAGGACTTCTACGGAATTCGGAGAGCAATTAATTTGTGTTTCTGCGTTTTTAATGATGAATAATTAACAAAACATTATTATCTAGTGATATAGAACATGTACAATACATGTTCTCATAGATGGCGCTAAGGTTGATACCGTGGTTGATACCATTAAAAAATCCGGCCAAGTGCGAGTCGGACTCGCACACCGAGGGTTGCGTATAAATTTTCACTTAACATTGATTTGAACTTACACGATCTTCACTCATTATCACAACACAACCAAACGGGGCTTAATCGCGTATAAATATGATATATTTAATTACCTTTCCTTTGTAATTTATCGACGTCTTGAAGATGAACTGAAGAGGCGAAGCAACGTCTTCTAGCCGCGCCAGTTTTTCGATCTACCCGCGCTTGGTGATTATTAGGTTGAACACTATGGTCGTCACTAGACCGACACACTACACAAAAGTTTGAATCCGTCTTCCCGGTTGAAATTTCAAATGCTTCACATGCTATTCAGTAATTAGTTTCCGTAGAAAGGATCTTGGGATTAAAAAGCTCAATCCAGTGGTTTGGTCCCGCTTCTAATAAATGTTCGGCAATAGCGGACTTATTCACCTGGCGGTTTTTAACAGCCGCGATATGTTCCTTGACTCTTTCAGCAATGGTGCGCTTCGTTTGTTCAATATAAGTACTCCCGCAACTGCAATCGATCTTGTAAACGCCAGGTGATTGGAACCAAATAACATCCTTAGGTGATCTTACATGCCCTGTGACTTTAGATAACGGCTTTTACACAGGTTTTATCAAGTACTTCTGTAGTACTGTGGCAATTTTGTCCGTTACTCCTCTTACGTAAGGCATGACTGCTGGTTGCCTCCAACCGTCAGGATTTATGTTTCGGTTTTCGTCCGGGCTGCTGTCTGTTCACCCCATCCCCATACCTGTTCCACCTGTGGACCATTGGAATGTGCGAGACCTCGCTCTCTAAGAATTTCGGATCGCAAAGGTCACGTGCCCGGTTATAGAGGGAAGTCACAGCAGCGTGGAGGTGACGAGGATGGTGATGAGACAACGCATTCAAATACCTGTGTGTCGGTTTCCTGTAAACAGTGTGCGTCAAGGATCTATCTACCCAACCTGTCACTTTTACGTCCAGAAAAGGCAAGCGACGCTTCAGTTCCAAATCAAACTCGAACTTAATTTTGCGATGAAAGGAATTGAGATACTGCAGTAATTGCTCAACCTCCTGTTTGCCACCCTTCATAACGCAGAAGACATCGTCAACATATCGCTTCCACAACTTCACTGCCCATGGTCGCAGATCTAAATTGGCTTCAAAATGTTCCATCCAGATATTTGCCATAACTGGTGCCACAGGGCTACCCATGGCCACACCGTCGATCTGGTGGTAATGCCTTCCACTATACAAAAAGTAACTGCCTTCCAAACAGTTTCTTAGCAATACTGTTAGAGACTCCGGCATCCCATTGTCACTCAGCCTTTTTCTGATTACTTCACGACACTCCTTTACGGGAACATTGGTGAAAAGTGACTCAACATCAAAACTCACCATTATGTCATCCGGTGCCAGTCTGACTCCTTCAGTCTACAAAGTGGCGGGAATGCTTTACAAAAGACGATGTGTTACCTACAAGCGGCTGTAACACCGACGCAATACATCTGGGCAAACCATGTTTATGAATATTCCAAATTTCAAACAGATAGCGTAAGTTGATTTTGAGATATGGCGCTCTAATAGTCGGACAGGTAGACAGACAGAAAGAGTCGAACCATAAGGGTTCCTTTTGTACCTTTTTAGTGCGGAACCTTAAAAATTAAAATGGGTAATATTTTCTTCTGTTTCCGCGATTATTACTCATTGAAGCTTTCCATGGTCACGGGTGGTCCACCGGTGACCATGGAAAGCTGGAAAGCTTCCGAAACGTCGGGAACTAAAATGAGATAATATACGCGATATAATCC
Organism: Hedya salicella; assembly: GCA_905404275.2. NCBI lineage: Eukaryota > Metazoa > Arthropoda > Insecta > Lepidoptera > Tortricidae > Hedya > Hedya salicella. The sequence continues at coordinate 84,569,720 of FR990096.1, forward strand.
GTTAAATTGTTCTATTTCAATTAAAATGGGTAATTAATAAATTCAAGGCGTACAGCGCAGTGCTCCTTGGAGGAAAGGCGGACACGTTGGAAAATCTAATCCTGTCGTCGAAAAATCTATTCCTGGTGTGACCAAGTGCGAATTCAATTGTGTTTTTGTTCGCGCTTTGATCATTGTATCTATATCACAATATACGTACATCTGTTCATCCAAATTATTACAGTCGGGATGTTTTTGTAAGTTTCTTTGTAGCGATAAGGCCTTTGATAATAAAATATCAAGTATAGGGGCTGTAATAATGACATTCACAGTAAATTGAAGATGCTCCAAAAATAAATGAAACGGTCTATTTGTATTTTATCTGTCTATTATATTTTGAATGCTTGCATGTATGTATGTGTCTCAGCGGGTCTAAGCGCTTAAAATGGCTGGACGGATTTAACCATTTTTGTTACAATGATAGCTGGATATATTTTACCCAACTACTCTGAAACAAAAAAGGGAGTTCTGACTTTTTTCTCCCCTCATATATAATATACTAAAAAAACTTTAACAGATAATTTGTCACTTTGAAATTTGTCGCTGGGTACTTATTTATACCAATAGAGACAGCTAATTCACACTGTAGTACATTCTATATAAACGGGGGCACATCAATGCCCCCGCCAAGACGAAAAACAGAAGCGGTGCATTACCTACCTTTTTCCGAACCGTTTCGTCTCATTTTCAAACCCTCATAGCTTCGTCCCAGTTAACACCCGAGAGCCCAAATTCACAGGTTAAGATGTAGTTGGGAATATTTGGAATGCACTAAATTTCATTGATGTAGCTTTCACACTTTAGGTTTTATTGATACCAAAAATACGCCGCTTTTGTCACTGACACACTCACTCTCTCACGTATCAAAATTCTAGGATACTTCCCGATGCCCTGGAAAGTTGAAATTTGGCATGGAGCCTAGGATTTACATACAAAGAATAGTCAAATCAAGAAATCTGGTTCACCCTCCTACCCCTAAAAAGGGGGTGCAGGTCTCGGTACGGAACTAGTAAAACTGGAATACTTCCCGATGCCCTAGAAAGCTGAAATTAGGAACGGAGCCTAGAATTAACATACAAAGAACAAAAAAAACTGGGGGCACGGTAGTGCCCCCGCCGAGACAAAAAAAAAATATTAAGAAATTTTACTACTTAAATCGTTCTTCCTGAGAATTCCTAAATAAACGCAACAGCCCAAAAAAATTTTAAAATACTCAGAATTATCAGCTATTTTAGAGAAATATCAGCCTTATTTTTATCGATTACTTGTCAGTAGATATCTTCGCTAATGGGGCTGATATTAACCCGTTAAAAGTGACACATAATAAGTATACCCACCAAAAACATTTCATGTAAAATTGGCAGCAATTGAAGCCATACTTTTTAAGATAAGGTTTACGCAAGGTGAGGGCTTGGCTATTCCTGGGATCTGATAACTTTTTTACAGCGAAAGCGTTTCGAGCTTGTGAGTCGTGGCTGCCAATCTTACATGAAATATTTTTGGTGGGTGTACTTATTATGTGTCACTTTTACCGGGTTAATATCAGCTCCATTAGCGACGATATCTACTGACAAGTAATCGATAAAAATATGCCTGACATTTCTCTAAAATAGCTGATAATTCTGAACCGATCGTCTTGAACCATAGCTCTTATGTACACCATTCTGGCAGAAAACTTAATACAAATAGGTCCATCCGCTTAGAAAGGAGCTACTATACCACATACAGATACAAATACAACGTACACACAGATTGACCGACACGCACAAACAGAAATACGTCAAACTTGTAACACCCCTCATTTTTTGATCAGTAGTTAGAAATGGGCATATAACAATGAGATCTTTGAAATAGATGGATAAACAAGAAAACGACATAATATGGAAACTGGAAACACAACGTACATGTTACAAATAAGTCAATTTCAACCCATTAAGTGGCGCCTCGATAACTTTCATTCCAAGTATATTTTTACATACAGTGTTGTCGGGGCACTCTTCATTGCAATTTGAATCTTAAAGGGGGACGTTTTAAGAGATAATCGCAATGCGATGCGAGGAGAAATGTGTACGTGCAAGAAGGCATGATGGCGAGTCGAGGCAAGGAGAGAGATACCGGTTTCGGCGATCGGCGAACTCCACCGCGTTCTGTTACTCATTAAATTGCTGATTAGTTCAATTCATGTCAATCATTTCACAGACGTACCTATCAGAGCAGGTAAGGTAAAATTGATATGAATTCTGATTCGTTATCCTGCGATAGTTATAAATTATTGTGTAGTAGGAAAAGCTGCAAAGCTAAAGTATATAATACCATATCACATTAACACCCGCGAATCATCACCCGTTGAAATGTTATTGCCGCTATTGCAATTTTTGCATGTACTAATTCAGTTATCCCCTATTCGTTGTCAACGTACGTAGTTAATAAAACTTATTAACAAAAAAATTAAACAGACTCCAAAAAAACTAAAAAGTAAAACAATAACGCCATAATTCAGTTTCTTCAAATTACTCACAAGTAACCGTCTGTATACTCAATCTATACAGTATATAAAATTAATGTTATTTTGGCGTCGGTGCCATATAAAGAATGTGTAAAACATTGAAAATTGACGATTTTAGTAAGTTGTGACACGATGGCACCGACTCCAAAATAACATTAATTGTATATACTGTATAGATTGAGTATACAAACGGTTACTTGTAAGTAATTTGAAGAAACTGAATTATGGCGTTATTTTTTTACTTTTTAGTGTTTTTGGAGTCGGTTTTATTTTTTTGTTAAAAAGTTTATTTATTATACACTTTTTTGTTAATCGTTACTTAAAAGTGTATCTCGTGACGATTCGAACAAGCCCAAACTGTAAATAAAAAATATTTTGTCGCCACCCGTAAATCATTTATCATTGAGGAGTTCCGATGGCATTCTGTGGTCTTCTGCATCAGTTCCACTTCACCAATTTACACTTTTTGAATGCAAATGCTTATTATGTTTCTTATAATACCAAAATCACTAATGCATGCCTACAATATTTGAGGAGTTCCTTCAATTCCTCATGGATTCTATCATCAGATCTTCACCAAAATTAAATGAACATACTTGAAAGTACCTTCTATGAAATCAAAAACAAAAAAAATTAAATCGGTCAAATACTCTTCGAGTCAAAAAAAACATTCCGTCGAATTGAGAACCTCCTCCTTTTTTTGGAAGTCGGTAAATAAAAAGAAATTAATTGATTAATGACCTTGTATCTAATTGCTACGGATCGGTATCACCATAAGTGGCGAGTGATGTTTAGGATGATACTTATGTTTTCCGAATGATGTGTAATTTATTGTAATGTGACATTACACGTTTGATTGATATTTCACTTATGAAATTACTTAAATTTAACCACATGTCAATTTTAAACGTGGAAGTATGTGGAGATGTTTAGATGTTTAGTTTTGGATGTTTTTTACTCAATAACACGTATACTATAACATTTACATTTAAACAAAATAGGGCACAAAGACAAATCTTGTCATATACGCTACTTAAATAGCGGTATCGCTGCCGAAGCCGTAAATGTAAGTGTTGGTGATGGGCGCCAAAATAATGTCAAATACGAAAAAAAGGGTCAAAAGCCGGACACGATCATGTCGGACCATGCTCAGTGTTGGGTTCCGAAGCCGTTCATACAAAAAATGCACCGCAGATGAAAAAAAAAATACGATATGAAAAAGTGCATTATCAAAAGAGAATATCTCCACGGCATTTAAGTCCTTCTACTGAGAAGCGCAGTTTTTTGACAATAACTCAAAAAAGGTATATCGAATCACGTTGAAAATAATTTTCAATGAAAGTATTTATTATGTTTTATTTTTCTGTTTTTCCCATACTTTTTGGACATACCGTTTAGAAAATAGAGAGGGTGGGAGGAACAATGTATGCTACTATTGGAGCGATTATTTCCAGAAATATTCACTTTGTCATATCGTATTTTTATCATATATAGTGCATTTTTTTCATACTAAGCCGCTAGGCTTACACAAGACACCATACTCCTAATTTCATTAATACGAGTATGCGTCATGTGGTTTTTGAGTTAAATGCTGTGACATACGGACGGACGGACATGACGAAACTATAAGGGTTCCGTTTTTGCCATTTTGGCTGTGGAACCCTAAAAACTACAATTTTCACGGCGCCTGAGAGGCACGACCAAAGTGCAGTGAAAAACAATTTCCATTTATCCTGATGAATGGTTCATGATTAGGTATATGCTAGAGAAACCACCGAAACTTATCGGATAACAAAAACTTCACAATTCGGTTTCGACGAACAACTAACAACGTGCAGTGTTTTTAACATTCGGTTTCGGCGAACCCGTGCCGGTTCAGCCCTTCGGACCGTTAATGGTTGTGCTATTTTTAGACGGAAACCCGCGCGGCGGGTTCCGAGTGCGCCCCGGAGGTTGCCGTCGTCCAATTTTAGAAGCAGGCTTTTCTGATATAGATAGAGGCAATGGCTCAACTTTGCTATTACTACAAATGGTACTCGTAATGTACAAAATTGATATGGAACTTATGTCATTGTTCTAATATCGAACGTAAAATTGTCTACACGGATACGTAACTACGACATAGTTAGGGTTCTAGGTGGATATGTCTAAGTATGAGCATTTTTGGGTTATAATTATAAGTTGCTGTCAAAATGTTCATTTTTGTAGCAAGCTTTTATTGCCGACTGTTCTTTTTTTTAAACATCCTCAACTCACGGAGATGATTCTAAAGCGCCCAAACTCGGTAGGATTGCAATATTTTATTACAGAGTTCCTACAACCACTTGCCCGCTACATCATCGGATCATCTCGATGGTATCATACTATTGGATTGTCACCGAACTTACATAAGTATGCCAAATTTTATTTCAATCGTAAATCGGTAAGTAGGTCAGATTTTACCTGCAAGATTCCTTCCTAACAAGCATAGTTCCATAAGGACGATTAAAATAAGAGGACTGTGCCTTTCCTTTCAAAAGGCCGTTCCCCGTAGGTACCGAAAAATTCGTAGACAGCAGGTCAAATAATAATGCATGTTCCACAGATAATTCCGTAATTAATAGTTACTACAAGACTAGATATTTCCACTTAATAATCTTCATGGCGCTGAAATAAATTATATTAGTTAAAATTACGTCAAACAAATCTCAAACTAATACTTTTTGCCGTGATAACGCCTTATAAATCGATGAACGCCGGCTCCACGCACGAGAAAGTGGCTCGTGGCTCGTGACAATAAAGTTCCTGAGTGCTACAACCTGCTGTGCACGTAAGTGCTCCTGGTCAAGCAAAACTGGGATGACTATCTCTTTCCTTCTTTCTTTTTCTTTCTTACTCTCTTTTTTAACCTCGGTATATCCACGCGAGATCCTAGGAGCGCATAAATGTAAAGGTGCAACCAAGGACCATATACAATAGGACTGACAATCTCATACGAGAAAATTTAACTCTGAAAAAGCTAAAAATTCGGTATAAAACCTAGATGGCGCTGCTTCGTAGCCCGGAAGTGACAAAACAGTTATTTCTCACCAATATATTTACATGTCTTTTGATTTTTTTAAAACAAACTTCTTACTGCTTAATTTCAATACGATAATATCACATAAATACACAATTTTAAAGGATTATATTTTTTTGTCGTCAACAACGTTATTTGATCGTATTTAAATAGATGGCATTACCTCTGGATTCATTGATTGTTCAAGGTTGCTCGCGGGTTTGTCAATTTTTGCTACACAAAATAACTAGATGGCGTTGGTGAACTAAAGTAATGTGGATGAAATAAATTACGCACGTATTGACAAGCGACATTTTCCACTAACAAACAGTGAACGAAAAAACATAAAACGCGAGCTTCATACAAAATTGCAGTACAAAACGGGGTAAATATTCTAAATCCGCATGCGCGTTGTGTGACCAATAAGAATTGGCCAAAATATCAGTCTACTTTCTATTACCCAGAGCAAATAATTGTGATTGGCCAATTTCATAATAACTGGCTGTGGTTGGCTTCTAGCGCTGACGTTTTATAGTATCAACATGACGGCGACTATGAAAACGCAATACGTCACATGCAATAAGGAGTAATTTTGTAGGCAGAATTGTCGTATTATTTAAATTGAATTTTCAGTTTTATTTTATACTAGCTTCTGCCCGCGACTTCGTCCGCCTTAAATTCGTTTATCGCGGATAAGGGTATTTTTCCGGGATAAAAAGTAGCCTATGTCCTTCGCCGGGACTCAAACTGTCTCCATACCAAATTTCATCCAAATCGGTTCAGCAGTTTAAGCGTGAAGAGGTAACATACAGACAGACAGACAGACAGACAGACAGACACACTTTCGCATTTATAATATTATATAGTATGGATTTAAATAATCATAGAACCTTACGCAAATCAAACTAGTCTCCCATTAAGATTTAGCATACCATACGAGTATGCATATATTATAGCTTGCTAAATACTTAAATCCAAACAGACAATCAGCCACTGGAGTCTGGCAAGTGAAAGATGAGAATGAAATCAACCGCGAAATTAAAAAATGTAGCTGCAGTGTGTCTGTACGACCTAGACGTGGCTAGACATACACAAATTTCAATGCTTGTCTCAGTAACTAATAACTTAATAATTAATGACAACAGCAATGAATTTGTGTAACTCTAGCTCATACAGGCACACTGCAGCTACATTTTTAAATTTCGCGGTTGATTTCATTCTCATCTTGCATTTGCCAGACTCTAGCAATCATAACGTTTGTAGTACGTTAAGACAACGCAAAAATGGAGCTTGCGTACTTTTATTGTTGCCGTGTTAGTATGTTTGAATGTGTCAAATTTTTGAAGCTAAATTAAAACCACTTGCCGGTCTCTGATTGTACTAAATTTTTGCATACTTTTGTAAGTTTGGTGAAAATGCAATATTATGATAGTATCGAGCTGATATGATGATGGAAACGGAAGGTGGGCATAGGAACTCTGTAATAAGTTACCGTAATCCTATCAAGTTTGAGCTCTTTAATGTGTTTGATAACTTTAAAATCAAATTGCACCTTATTCGAACACTGTATATAAAATAGTTATGTGCATGAAAACATGTATCTCAACACATAATACCTTACATTACCGTATCATAATACCTTTTCATTTACATAGTTTTGTTGTTGTAAGGTGGCATAACACCATCGCTATACAAAATCTCTTCCGACTAAAAAATAATAATAATTATGTTTACGGTATTTTTTACATGTGAAAAGTGATTCCATCTTTATTTTTATATTTCCTAGAATGATTAATACAGTATTTTACAGATCAATAAGCCGTTTTTTTTTCACTTTGGGAATTGACTTTTCATTTTCAGTTGTTTGACAATGAAGATAGCATCTACCGTTCCTCTGCTTGGGCGGAACCCACACTGGCTTTCAGGTATTATACTCTCTGCAAGAGAGCCGCACTGAGAAGGGAAACACCTCTATATGACCCGAAGTCAGAGGTGTCACCCTTTCCTTTATAAAGTTTGCAGATAGTGGCATCCTTCCAAGCTTGAGGAACTGTACCACTATCCCAAACTCGCAGAATGAGCTCAAAAAGCCTATTTTGGACACAAGAACCTCCGTATTTATAAAATTCTGCTGGTAGACTATCTGAACCTGCAGCTTTACCATTTTTGAGTCGATTGACCGCAACACAAAACACGGCGAAAGATGGAGGGTTATCAAGCTCAGGTGATACTTAGAGTTGGTAAAGAGTTGATGTATATAATATCCGCTCCATGGCTAGGTGGATTAAGAACTTCGTGCAAATGTTCTGCCCAGCGGGTAATGACATCATTACGGTTAGTCAGGCGTTTTGATTTGTCACGGGAAAAAATGGGTGAAAGCGTTGTATAGCGTGGACCAAAAACGGTGCGCAGGCATTGAAAAAAGAGACCTGTCTGCTTGATGTTAGCAAGATGCTGCAGTTCAGATGTTTTCGTCGTCCACCAACGATCCTTCAGATCACGAATTTTGGACTTGAGCTGGCGCTGGACGGTTTTATGCTGAGAGTCCTTGAAGGTGGTTCGTAAAAGACGCCTAGATTCATTGACGAGCGCCATGATCTCGGCATCTGAATCATCAAACCAATCCTGGTTTTTCTTCTCCGGCTTACCAACAACCTCTTGGGCTACCTTGTGAAGTGATTGCGCTAGGGAGCGCCAATGTTCATCGACAGAGTCCTCTTTGTTGGGAGAGGTTGTTTTAAACACGTCGTTGAAATGTTCCTGCATTGTTGAGGAGTTCTTCAGTTTGTCAAAGGCCAGACGCACTGGTATTTTGTGCTTTGCCCGGCGAGGCGGTTTATAGCTGAGTCGAACTTTCGACCTAATCAACCGGTGATCGGTCCAACCCTCAGCGCCCCGCTTAGCTCTAGTAATCAAAACGTCCTTCAAGTCAGCTCTGCACACAATGACATAGTCTATAAGATGCCAGTGCTTAGAGCGTCGGTGCATCCAAGATGTCTTATATTTGTCGGCCATACGGAAGAAACTGTTGGTAACATACAGGTTAAATTCTGCACACAGAGCTAAGAGCAGTTCTCCATTGGAGTTACATTTTCCGATTCCGTTCCGCCCAAGAACCTGCTTCCAGACATGAAAATCAGAGCCAACACGAGCATTAAAATCGCCCAGTAGGACGATTTTGTCGCTGGAAGGAATATTTTTTAGAACATCTCTCAGATCGTCATAGAATTTATGCTTTTCATCGTCACTGTAAGTCATGGTGGGAGCGTAGGCACTTATTAAATGGAGATACCTGGTGTTGTTGAGATGCAGTCGTAGTGTCATGACTCTGTCATTTATGCCTTTTGGTGTTTCAGCGAGTGTTTTGCAATTTTGTTTTTAATTGCAAAACCTACAGCACTACCTGCACGTTCATTTGCTGATTTGCCTATCCAGTAGTAAGTGTACCCACCACGGTCTTCATGTAATTCCCCGCTGTCTGAAAGGTGGGTTTCACTTAAGGCAGCTATATCTATGTTATATTTGCGTAGTTCCCTAGCAATTAGAGCGGTTTTGCGCTCGGGACATAGATTTGTTGGATTATCTAAAAGTGTGCGGACATTCCAGCAAGCAAGGTTAAAAGATGGAGATGTAATTTTTAAGATTTTCTTCGTTTTTCTACCGCGATTACATCGGTGCCCCACGGCCGCGGTTTGCCATCGGGTGAAAAGGGGGAGACGGACTATTTTTAGGCCGCCTTTTCTAGGCCCCTCCCCTGTGCAGGGGTAAGCAGAGCGATCCTAAATAGGGCTGCTTAGTCGTCAGATGTGCTGCCGAACCCCTCCTCCCGCCCCACTCGAGTCGAGGAGCGACCACTCTCATCTGACCGCCTATGTGCAGGGAAACAACTAAGAAACGAACACACCGTAGTCCGTATTCCCACCATCGTTGCCCTATCGCCATAGGACTTTTAAGCTCGTGATCCAAAGACATGCCAGGGTTCTTCGGCGCGTGAAAAGTTTATAGTGAGTAAGCGGTTGCGCAGGTGCAGACTCACTCTCTCGTCCCAAAACTACCGGGGTCCGATGGACCAGAGATCTGGTACGACCGGGGGTAGAAAGGATGCAGTGAATTGGTCGCCCAGCCTTACAAGATCCTGACTGGGGCCCTTGTACATCACATCACCTTGCTGCATCGCCGTAGCAACCGGTAGCATTTGCCTATCGACGGTGCTCGCCTACTACGCCGAAGTAGTCTTTGTGTACTTACGGGATCTCCCGTTTTAGTTGAAAAATTTCAACCCCCTCCATTAGGTTTAGCCCACGGATCGACGTGGTTACCGGGGTGTGGCGGCTGCGTACACTGCAGCTACGGGGAGCCACTAATGAAGAGTTTATGGGGTGTAGTGGGAGGGTAGATAGTGTCGACTGTATCAGGTAGTTGTTCGATCGTCTCCATACGGGGAACGCAACTCCTGGTGACGCTTCTAGCCACCCATAAACTCTTATAAGTTTAACGTGTCTGTGACTCTGTGTATCTGTCTGTAGCATCGTAGCGCCCATACGAATGGGCTGATTTGAGTGGGGTTTATTTGTATCATAGATAATTTTATCCCGAGTGTCCTTAGGTTTGTTTGATGAAAATCGGACCATTCGTCTCCGGGATATTCAGCTTTTAGTGAAACAAGTTGGGGATTTTTATTTTTTTTAATTTTCTTTAGTTATTTCGTTGGGGGTTACAAACGAGTTGGCGCATGCACATTTATAAATGTACGCGTCTAAGTTGCGTCACCGATAACGTGATATCAACGTGCCTTAACTGTTCCAATTTATAAAGTATGATACAGAACTAACGTGGGACAATTCCCTATTAAAACACGACATTTTATGTATATTAAAAAAGTCGTAAGTGTGCATAAAGTTCAATCACAGTTAATCCTTTTTTCCTTAAGACAGATAATTGGTCGTAAAATTGTCATTTGTTATATGAGATCTGCGGTTTTCCTAGATGGTTATGGTAGCAACAAGGCATCTAAATTTGAGATTTCTATAAATAAATGAGGATAACCAACGCATTATTGTCTTCTGTAACACGTTTTACGTTAGAGGGCAATGTTCTTTGGGCATTTGCAATAGAGCTGACAGCTTATTGCTGGCGCACATCCAATAGGCGTGTTGCCGGGGTACAGATGTGAAGAAGCATAGTTGAAACAAGTAAATGGTAAACCGATATAGGATCCCTCAGGGCGGTTTAGCCGCTGGCAGCTCCCTGTCCTACATGTTAAACAAGTAATTGGTAAACCGATATAGGATCCCTCAGGGCGGTTTAGCCGCTGGCAGCTCCCTGTCCTACATGTTAAACAAGTAAGTGGTAAACCGATATAGGATCCCTCAGGGCGGTTTAGCCGCTGGCAGCTCCCTGTCCTACATGTTAAACAAGTAAGTGGTAAACCGATATAGGATCCCTCAGGGCGGTTTAGCCGCTGGCAGCTCCCTGTCCTACATGTTAAACAAGTAAGTGGTAAACCGATATAGGATCCCTCAGGGCGGTTTAGCCGCTGGCAGCTCCCTGTCCTACATGTTAAACAAGTAAATGGTAAACCGATATAGGATCCCTCAGGGCGGTATAGCCGCTGGCAGCTCCCTGTCCTACATGTTAAACAAGTAAGTGGTAAACCGATATAGGATCCCTCAGGGCGGTTTAGCCGCTGGCAGCTCCCTGTCCTACATGTTAAACAAGTAAGTGGTAAACCGATATAGGATCCCTTAGGGCGGTTTAGCCGCTGGCAGCTCCCTGTCCTACATGTTAAACAAGTAAGTGGTAAACCGATATAGGATCCCTCAGGGCGGTTTAGCCGCTGGCAGCTCCCTGTCCTACATGTTAAACAAGTAAGTGGTAAACCGATATAGGATCCCTCAGGGTGGTTTAGCCGCTGGCAGCTCCCTGTCCTACATGTTAAACAAGTAAGTAGTAAACCGATATAGGATCCCTCAGGGCGGTTTAGCCGCTGGCAGCTCCCTGTCCTACATGTTAAACAAGTAAGTGGTAAACCGATATAGGATCCCTCAGGGCGGTTTAGCCGCTGGCAGCTCCCTGTCCTACATGTTAAACAAGTAAGTGGTAAACCGATATAGGATCCCTCAGGGCGGTTTAGCCGCTGGCAGCTCCCTGTCCTACATGTTAAACAAATAAGTGGCAGTCTAATTTAAATAAGATGAATAGTGACTATAATATGACGTTTACAGTAAACCGTAGTATGAAAGTCTAATGCTTGGTGTAGCTCTTGTTAGTACAGCTCTTTGTGCAATATTTACATATGACAGGAGTTGAAACGGTCAGAGAAATGCCTATTAGGGATGTTGCCAGATCCCCAATTTTGTATAAATTATACAAGATACTGATAATAACAAAGCAAGCAAAATAGGGAACTACCTTAAAGATTTGAGTCAGATATCTTACGTCTAGCTTTTCTCTATTTTTTACTTGCTTTTGGAGTCGGTTTTATTTTTTGTTAATTCACCAATATTGTAATAATGAGAGGTCATTTTATAACATGCCACAAAAAGTTGTTAAATAGCCTATCTCCAAACGGCTGAATCGGGTTTCTTAAGCCATAGAACAGTCTCGATAAAAACGACCAACCGTTTCGACGCTATGGTGCCACAGACAAATGCATATATACACAGACACCCAGAACAACCTTGTATTACACCCCTTTTTCCTCCACGGTCCATATAGCCAACTAGAAGATGCACTTTAAAAAATTTTACTTCAGTGAAGTCGGGTAAAAGGTATTGTAGGTATAACCATCTGTGGATTCCCGCATCCCGTCAACTAAAAATAATTGAAATCCGGTTAACCGTTTTGGTGTGCTTAAGCAGCAAAGTCAAATACATACATAAAATCGATTCAGTGATTTTGAAATAGTAATTTCTATTATAATTTATGTAACTAAAGGAATTTTGATATGTGTTTGTCTGCTTCTGCCTTTACCTGTGACCCCCCCCCCCCCCCTACCCCTCTCGCCCTCTTCCTCACCTTACAGATACATAACATAGACTCGAAAGACAGTCAATAAGTAGTTGTAAAAGTGAACAATCACGTGAGTTCAGCTATCGTATGCCATCAAGTTTAGTATGCATTAGCGATTTGGTTAATTATTATCACCGAACATCGCGGTCATTAAAACAAACCTGATAAACTTGACCCAAGAGATGTTAACAATCGCATCGCGTTTTGTGGTTTCGTAACCAAACATCGGTCACTGTTGTTCAATATCTACAATCTGCCACGAATTGGGATCGGCTGGATTAATTTATACTTACTATTATAAAATTATTAAGTCCAGTTTCCTTAAAGGATACCAAGAATAACACATTATGATACGAGTGTGGTACGTTGGTATAATTACACTCGAGGCTATATCTTGCAGATCGAGTCATAGACGAGGACTGTATAAAGCAGAGAGTGTAATAAAATGACCAATGCACACGAGTTTCATACGACGTTTTTCAACACACTTAAGCGGAAAAAAGCAAAAAGAATCGTATACCTTACTTAAAATTTCGTCTAGGTTATTATAATCTTGCGTAACCAATCTTGTAGTCTGTAAGTTTTACATTAATCCGTCGTCAGTACCTCAAATTTACGTACCTAAATAATTATTATATTTTAAATATCATTGCTTGAAACTACTATTTACCTATATTCATTCGACGACCGGTTTAACTCAGTGAGAGTATCGTTGCCTACGAAGCTGAGGTTCTGGGTTCAAATCCCGGTAAGGGCATATATTTGTGTGATGAGCATAAATATTTGTTCCTGAGTCTTGGATGTTTTCTATGTATAAGGTTCTTGCGCCCAAGATGGCCCGGTTCTTAAGATAGCCCACTATTACATATTATTCAATTTTATTATTAGAACATTTTCATTCGAAAGAGTTTAAATTTCGCGCCCATGTTCGGTTAGTACAATAGATAAAACTGCAACTTTATATCGAAGTCAAGAAATTTGAACTAAAGCAACAGATTAAACTGGACCATCTTAAGCACCGGGCCATCTGGGGCGCAAGTGCCTTATATACATGTATATATATATATATACAGGGTGTCCCAAGAAGTAGTGATATACTGAAGCTGGGACGTAGAGGACCTAGAGGGCTGTCTAAATCACCCCCATGTATGTTCCGCGATTTTTCGTATTTTCGGAGATATGATTTTTTTTTAATTCTTCACCTATCGCCGAGTACGATGAGATTTTTATTTATGGTGACGTGAATTATTGCGGTAGATGCTTGATTTTTTTTGTGTGCTAAGCTGATCGATAGGCCAATCCAGTATGGTAACATGTACTATCGTTAGATCTTTGAAGGGAAAAAAAAAATTAAATGCCAGGAATGATAAAATTACCCAATATGTTCACAACTTGAAGGGGCTTTAAAAAGATAAAATCACATAAAAAAATTACCGTTTGGCTTTTAAAAACTTGCTCTATCTATCAGGTAGCTACCCTGAAAATTTCATTTTATTATTTATACAACTTCAATCAAAAAATTGAAATCTAAATGTGGTAAGATTGATTTGAATTGTAAATCGCTCAAGAGCGACGAGGCAAAGGCTAATTGGCCAATCAGCCAAATATTAATAATATAAGAAACTAAATAATGTTATTTTGTTTAGAAAACTTCATAATTTATTGAAATTGATTGTTTTTTTATAAATACTATATATATTTAAAATAACCTATATTATTTCTTGTATCTGAAACTGTATAAGTGTAATGAAAAGGCACTAGAGGGATTATGTAATGTAAAAAACAAACGCGTGTGTAAAGGACTGGATAACAGCCATAAAAACGGTGTAATAAAAGTCACTATACTAACAAGTTTGCTGAAAAAATGTTAAAAGTGCAATCTGCGAATGAGTCAAATAGTACCTACCACCTACTTATTAAATATTGCTCGGTCTTTTAGTTCAGAGGCAAATTTCAAGATATGTGAACGAGTATCCACGAATGATAAAGATTCGTGGGATTAATTAAAATGAAGCAATCATTACACGTATTCTTATAAGTATAATAACGAGTACCTTAACTATTAAGATACAGATATTTTATTTTTAATTATTATGATCATTATTTTTGACATATTGACATTTGGGATGTTATTCTACAAACATTTTAGACAAATACAAATTGTTTTGTATTTTCTTGACGATCATTCTTGGGATTTATTTTTTATTTTTATAATATTTACTAATGTTATCTTTTTTATGTTATCCAATTGTTATTAATAAATTGCTCTAAAATCTTTAGTTGTGTGAATAACGATTCAGAACTGCTTGCACCTTCAATAAAGACAACTTTGACTTTGACATGCCACGACATGGCATGCGACGCGAAACTAAAATGATGCTTTTAAAGAGTCTCGTTTGTTTCGTTCACAACGATGGTAGGTTATAAATTTAAAACAGTTCATTCCTTCCTTAGAGTCTTTGGCTCTCGTCTGCTTCTCTCATCCGTCAACCGAGTGTTATACTGAACTAAAACACCGAAGACCGATTAACATCGTTTGTTAGGAACTGGTTCCTTTCGCTCAGTGATGGGATTTTTATTTTAGTTCTTAAGTCTTGACCGGCTCAAGCCTACTCCAATCGAATTAATCACTGGTTAGGAGGCCAAGACCTACCTACAGTCAAAGTCAGATTCTAAAAAAAACCGCCGCCGCCGTGCCGTCGGCATTTGCCGACAAAAGTAAGACAAGAAAAGACACTTCGCATGGCAGATGGCAGTACAATACACAAGCAAGTAGAATTCGCAATGCAAAACAAAGAAACAAGCCATTTGCAACAAGTACAAGTCATTCAAACGATCAACATGTTAATTCGCATAGTTCCTTCTCACAATACCAACCTGACTTAATAACTCCTGATTCCAGAATCCAGAGGGGCAAATTTTGGGCTGGTTCGAGCACTGATTGCAAACTGAATCCACTCTTGAGCTGCTCTGGTTTTTGTAACTTAATGATTGAGCTCATAGATTTTAAGAGCCCGAGTGTCCTCACTAATAGTCTTACAAATAATCGTGAATTCGCATTGGCAAAAGCATCAATTGTGTCCGTCTACCAATACCATAAAGAAATATGACAATACAGAAATAGCAAAAAGTACATACATTTAAATGTCTCTGTGTAATTTTGTGATCATTTTAAAACGGCTTTTTACATTTTACACGTGTGACATGATTGCGTATATAGTTGATTATTTGATTACTCGGTTTAAATGAATACGGTCAATTTTTCACACATAGACATAGTCACACGGTCAGTGCTCAATAAGGCATGTGTTATGAGTACAAGTACTAGGCAATGCTCTTGGCTCAGTAACGTTGCCTTCGGAGCTGAAGGTCCTGGGTTCGTCCTGGGGTCGCTACCGCTGAGCTAAACTGGCCGCCGGTTTATATACATAGGAAACAGCCAACACCCAGGAACAAATATTTATGGAGACCACACAAATATCTGCCTGCCCTCATTTTGAACTGAATACCTACTTCAGTCGGGTATATTTTTCGAAAATGTTGCCATCGATAAGCTAATAAGAAACGTATACGTTTTAATTTCGATAAATTTGTTGTTATCGATACTAACACAATAACAAACGTATACGTGCAGTTCGGCCATTACCCATCTAATTTTGCCCCGTACTAGTTGTTCGCTAATGTTGTCGGAAACGACGTTGACGACGGCAAAAACGAGTTCGCCGGCGTAGTGAAATCGTGTGCATTACGGATGCAACCATGCAACTGCAACTGGCTTTAGTGTAATAACCATTTTACAAGGCTGACTACTTTTCGCTTCGACAACAGATCTGTACTTGTTTTTAAAACTCTCCCGGAGTTGGCACAACAACAGGCGTAAATGTTCGTCAATATGACATATTTTTTTAGAATTCTGTATCTCAAAAGGAAAACACGGAAACATTATCAACAAAGTCAACGCAATCCAAAGATACAGTAATTTATTTAAAAAGGTGTTTCCATAAAAACTGCCGTCCATGGAAAAATAATAGGGTACTTCCGGTTGTCCTAGAATGTTTTTTGGTATGAAGGTAGCTCTTACTGCACAACCCACGGAATAAACCTGAAAATCAGTTTTTTTATGTCTGTCTATGTAAGCAACCAACCTATATAAAATGATCCTACACTGCGTTCCTACATTTACTCCTAACATTGGATTTTTTTTATCTTTTATTGTCGTTTAGTTACGACCGGTTTTAGTGTATATTTCGTACGGAACCCTCGGTGCGCGAATCCGTCTCGCACTTAGCCGGTTTTTTTCTAATAAGACCTTTAAACAAATATACAAAAAAACTTCATTAAAATATAGTTAGAATAGCCTTTGCCTCAACATTTTCCGGTATCAGTCGACCTAACCGAATTTTTGAAACTTGTAAATTTCTTATTTCATAAATTTTGTTTCACGCTATAGTGATACTGATAAATATATAAAATGCTGTCAAATTATACAGTTTTATGTACAAAATGTTTATACATAACAAAAAACCCGACTGCGTAATTTAACTAAAAAGAAAATAACAAGTCCAGTACCCCAGAATTGTAATGTGTTAAGTTATAATGGAAATGTTCCTGATTCATGATCGATACTCACATAAAACAAATAATAAATTCTAATGAGGAACATGGCGATTTTAAACAGTCGGGACCCATAAGAAATCTAGATCGACGCATATCTTCCCAACAGTGAGTCCCGACTGTTTAAAATCGCTATGTTCCACGTTAGAATTTATTATTTGTTTTATGTGAGTATCGATCATGAATCATGATCATGAAATATTTCCATTATAACTTAACAATTTTCTAGGCTACTGGACTTGTATTTTTCTTTTTAGTTTTTTCACGCAGTCAGGTATTTTTGTTTTTTCATTTATTTTTATTTCATACCTTTTAGTTAAAATTATAAGTTAGTAAATTTCGCAATCTTTATCGTGGCGGTTAGTAGGAAGTTTGCACAGATTTATTACAGTAGGGAACATGCATGAATTTTAATTATAGCTTTATTAAAAGCTCATTCATGTAGGTTACAAACAGTAGACAAAAATATTTTTTCGAATTACTATTAAAATAACTCTTTCTAGCAAAACAGAATTTAATATAGAGTTTATATATGGCCAGAGTACACGATGACGTAACAGTGCATATCGGACTTCTCTGTCTAATTAGTAGTTTAAAATGCCTATATCTTGCGTATTTCTTGGTCGAGATAAATTTAAATTTCTCATTTTGAACTAGTTTTTACGGTATTTTAAAAGCGACAAAAAAGCATGCTATTAAATGAAAAATTGAAGACGGCTTGTGATCAAACTTTAAATCGTTATAGTTCCTAATTGGTCATTCTAAATTCAAAATGATAAAAGAAACCTAATAATGATTTTCAAATCCCTATTCAATGATACTCCACTCGTCATAGTACATCGATTTTAATTTTCTTTTAACAATATAGCGTCTTATTACCGCCATTTTGAGTTTAAATCATTTTGACATCTTCAGTAACATTTTGGCAATGAAGACGAATCGATCGACGTAAGAATCATCAAAATCGGTCCACGCGTTTGGTCTCTAGAGTGCCAGATAGGAATAAACATACATACATAGACTGATAAACACATTTCCCCTTCTTTGTGTCGCGCAGTCGGGTAAAAGTAATCTTAACTTAAACGTGTTTTATTGATACGTATGTAATTGTTAATTCAGATTTATTGATAATTCCGCAACAATATTGACTCATATTATTATATCATGTAACAAGAGTGCCATAGCATAAATTAGAAACACTTGAATCCTCCTGTGTAATTATTCGACCGAGCACGTTCTTGTCGAAGTTTCTATAGATTTCTGTGCCATTTCGAGCTATTTGGTAGAGATTTCGATCTTCTAATAATAGTTTGAAATCTCATTCAAATGTACAGGCTTTTCGTCGAAACGGTGTGGCACAAAAGTGACGCTTAATAAACAAAAGCACGAATAATGACCTAATTAACATCGATGAGTTTTGACTGCTCCCATATAGCAAGCTTTGTACTAAGACGCAATATTACAGCTCAGGGCCTACCTTAACGTCGATGAGTCTGACGGTGAACGCGGCGGCGTCCGGCGCGAGCAGGCGCAGCGAGCACGGCGCGCGCGCCGCTGGAGGCCGCAGCAGCGCGAGCGCAATCGCCGCGCCCGTTCCGGCGCCGCTGCCCAGTTCGACTTCCTTCGTGCGCCCGCATAGCAGGCTGGACGTCAGGGCTGTGGACAAATAAGATAAGTAATCAGTCAAATCGGTGTGATGCGCAGGAACACTAAGATCGTCGACAATATGCGTAGGTACCAGTTTGTTCGATTCTTTCTCTCCCACGCCTTATCTTTGTAAGTTATCTGTTTTATGAACAGCGATACTCTTGTCTATGTCAGCTCGGCACTTGTTCGGCCTTGGAGTATTTAGTAAATGGAGTCGCCTTCATATGGTTTCCCCTCTGCATTCCAGCCGTTTCATAAAAACTACTTCATTCATCGATTATTGTGGCAGTCTTGTCAGAGGGCTTGGAGTGGGCGGGGCGAACCGATATATTTACCTTCTCGCCGGCTAGACCGGGTTAAGGCGATCAGTCTGGGGCTGGCGCCGAGCGAGTAAGCACGCGTTACGCTGCGATCTGCCGTCAGGATCGATCGGTCTCGGAGCGTGTCGTATTGATAGATATACTTATCTTAACAATTGATTATAAAAGCGCCATGAAATACACTTTGAAAAAAGGTTACATGAATTGTTCTGTAAATGGATGTTTGAATGCATATTATAAGGACGGAAAGTACCCTTTTTTTTGCCAAATTGTGAAGAGTAAGTTAATTTTTTTATTACTTAGGAAGAAGGTACGTGTTTATTATTAAATTGTGCTTTACGTGACTTAAACCGTTAATTAATAAGATTTAAGCATCTACAGAAGTACACAGTAGGTTCTGTGTGTGTACACAATATAAAACGCTTTACCTTTACTTACATTGTTTTAAACTACCGCGGTTATTAGGTAGGTATTTATACCAAAACTGTTTACAAACGGATTCTTACCAATGCCTAGAATACTGATTTAAAGTATGTAGGTATGCGGAGGTGAATTTTTCGCGTCATATATAAAATAATAATAAATAGGTTCATTGGTACAGTCACACAATTGTAAATACATATAAATATTTCGGATTATAAAATTTGTGCCTTTTTCGTGGAACCCATAGTAAGCTCTAACAACATCCTATCCTATTCTTTCCTGTTCTGTTATCTTTATTTCCTTTTAAGGATGACATAAGAATTTGTTAATTAAATAGATGTAAATTAAATATCTCTTTTTTATCACTACGTTATGTGCGATTGCTACGAATTGAGTTGTCGATTTAATTGACAAATGTGAAGTAACTTGTACAGAGAAGTCAGCGTCAATTTGACATAAGCCAGTAGTAAAATTGTCAGCTACTTTTGATGCTGACTGTACTTAATGTCGGCTCACTTTACCCAAATGATATTTAGTGAGCTACAACGTAAAGCACTACTTTCAGTATGTACTGTATCTAAATTCGGTAAAAAGGAATCATCAATGACAATAAGTCGGATACAGATTATAAAAGACGGTGTTACGAAAGATAAAAAAGATTCAATAAAAAAAGAACCGACTTCAAAATAAACTAAAAAGCCAAAAATAATCTTTTAAGTACGGTACGGATCACATTTGAATCACCTTTTGAAGACGGTGCCAAACCTAAAGTAAAGTCCTTTATGCAACAAAAATACGAATTACTATAACTAAATTTAGGTAATAACAATAACATATCATTTGTGTTAACAGTAATAAATAAATGGTTTGGCACCGAATTCAAAAGGTGATTAAAATGTGATCCGTACCGTACATAAAAGATTATTTTTGGCTTTTTAGTTTATTTTGAAGTCGGTTCTTTTTTTATTGAATCTTTTTTATCTTTCGTAACACCGTCTTTTATAATCTGTATCCGACTTATTGTCATTGATGATTCCTTTTTACCGAATTTAGATACAGTACATACTGAAAGTAGTGCTTTACACTGAGATAGAACTTTTTGCGTTTTTTTATCAATTATGTCTTCGTTTCCAATACGTCTGGAAGAATACCTGCAAAAATATAAATAACTTAACCGTATACAAATCATGCGGTCGACGATCACGTCGATCACCGGAACCCACCATTCCCTACAAAAACCATTGCTGCATTCCAACTGCGGCCTGCACCCAGTTAAGGTGCGCGGCTATTTTTAGCGTTGCATAAACGCTTGGCGATTACGTGGTACTTGAGCATTTAACCGTAGAGATGGCCAACCGTATCATTACCGAACAAAATATTCATGCACCTTTAGCTGGAAGCGAAGTAAACAGATACTACCGAAATATTTCACTTTCTACAAACTAACACAATATAAAAGAAACTAACTACAAACTAAAAAAAAAAAACACTCGGTCACTTTAATGAGCACCAGTACTTTAATGCGCTTAGCGTGTTTGACGCATGCGCACCACAGCCGACCTAGACTTGGGTTAAACTTAACCAGAGAAAGAACCATCTAAGTGCGATTGTGTTTACGATTCGCGCCCTACGGATTCCATACCATGGTTACGCGTCCTCAACGCATACCACACCTTCAGGTGATGAAGCCTAATTTTCGCTATTGCATAGGATCTAGTTCCGTGGCACTGTAAAGTCTGAAACTTTCATTATTCGTACGGTGTCTGTCTACTTCATAATTTAGCCACGACTTCGCTTGTCTTCAGTTGCTAAAATTGCTCTCACGCCCGCACGCTGTGACGCGCGGCTTTCGCTGGGATCAAAAGAGACGGTCTTCTGTACTTGTATAATTATTTATTCTGTGCTAGAAGTGCAGTGTAAATAATACTCGTAAATGCACAAGCGCGCGATGCACGTGTACGAGCATGCCAACATTTGACAATTCTCAATATAAAATGACTAAGTGCAGTAATTGCCGTGCACTGACTTAAGCCATGTTCGTTTTAAAAAACTTCTCTGTTTAGAGTTTAATTATGATCATAGATCACTGTCAACTCAAAGTTACCGGTGAAATTAAGTAGCGACCACACCAAAGCTCCTGTGCAGTGAGTTATATTGATGTAGGTAAGGAAGGTTACTTATGCGTTAGAAACTTGTCGCAATAGTCACAACAGCCTGCGAAGCTGCGGTCCACCGTTCGAATACAGGCAAAGGCAACTATGTGTACGATTAGCACGAACATTTATTCCTGCGTAGTATCTATATTATTATCCTTGTCTAGTATTTATTACAATTCGGTCATATAGATTTTAGTACATAGCCGTCTTTCTTGTGGATAATACAACAGTTAATGGCCTAGGTACATAAAACGTATATGTATTTTTATCGTATAGGTCTTGAGTACGAGAGAATTTGTATATTGCCAATAGAGTCTTCTAAGAAAAATATGAATTTAAAGTCCTTATAAACCTATAACTGTTTTCAACGAAATATCTTCAGGCTCCTTGGCAGAACAGCTGGACAGATCTTGCTATTTTTGGTACAAGTCCGAGTTTGGTATACTTTTTACCCGACTACGCCGAAGCAAAGAGTCAGTGTATTTTGAGCAGAGGTGTCGTTCATCCTTTACAGTAGACTGGTAGCACAGCTCGTCCGTTAGACCGATGAAAAGTAATTATCAGTAATTAACTACTTATAGAAATGTCGCTTGTCTGTTTGCTAACAAACGATAATTGCCACGGTCATACATATGTGATATCCAAGTTCGTAGTTATATATTATATATAGTGCAAGAGTAAAGGTATACTATATATCTGGGTAAGGCTCAGGAGCATTTCAGCCGCCCGTCCCGTGTATTATAGAATAGGGTATTTGACAGTAAGGAAAAAAAAGTACAAATTATATAAGATCCTGATAAAACAAGCAACATAAAAAACTACGTTAAAAGTTTGAGTTCTTTATCTTACGTGTAGCTTGTTTGTGCGTGTAGTTTTTAAAGTTGGGTGGGAAAGTCCATTTTTAAAGTATGACAATATTAATAACTAATAATACCATTCAATAACCCATAAAATGTTTTGTAGTTTTTGTTATGAAACCGTTTCGATAAACGCAAGTTTCAATATAGCTGCAGAACAAAGTTCTTATTTTCCCTATACAAGATACAAGCGTGTGACGTCACTTGCTTGTAGGCTTTAGTATGAAGCGTTTTTTGGGAATGTCCGAAAATGTGCTTTTAACATCGTTGTATCTCGGGGAGTTTTGATTAAGACGTCGTTTTATAACACACCATAAAAAAATGTCAAATAGCCTATTATGATGCATAAATCCTCCTGTTTGAAGTCCAGTGCAAATTACATTAATTCGCTCATACTTAACAAACAAGAAGCAATTTATAGAAATTAAATGGAGGCAGGATTATCCTTGAATAAAATTATTGGTTAAGAGTAATAAGCGTGAAGAAAGGATTTCCACAGGACCTTTTAGGTCCAATCTTCTTCATTTTATTTACAAACGACCTATGCAACTTCGTTCATACTAAGGACCAAATGCCTAATTAGTGATTAGATGACACAAATGCTGTAATATCGGCGGATAACTTCTCGAAGCTAAACGACATAGTAAATAATACTCTAAGAATTTTCTCGGATTGAGTCAATACAAATAAACTAACGTTAAACTACAATAAGACCAATGTCTTACTATTTAAAACGACAGCTCGTCAAAAAGAAATGCTGCAAATCTCAATTGGAGTGACAAAATTTCTAGGCGTCTACATTGATTCTGCTTTAAATTGGAAACCTGACTGCTTTAGTTAACTCGCTTAGTTCCGCATGTTATGTTCTCAGGAGTCTGCGGGACGAGTTGCAACTGAATGAACAAAAAAATTGTATATTATGCGTTGTGAATCTAAACTACATTATAAGTAGTATACAATTCTGGGGAAACAGTTACAAGTATAATGCACAGGCAGCATTCGTGGAGCAGAAAAAAGCATTTAGAATAATGGTCAAAGTACCGCAGCAGACGTCCTGTAGAGAGTACTTCAAAGATTTTGAAATTCTAACTGTTCCCAGCCTGCATGTACATCTTGGTAGTTCTAACAGATCTGGTAAAGCATATAAATTACATAGAAATACGCAGCGAAATAACTTGCCACAGCTGATCAATACCAAACTTAAAGTAGTGGAGCACGCTTCGAGTTATCAAGCAATTAGCTTATTTAATGAGTTGCCAGTGGAATTAAAATCAGTCTCACCAACAGTTCCATGTTTGGAAACAAATTGAAAGCTTTCTTGTTGGAGAAGTGTTACTATTCAGTAGACGATTTTTACTCTCATACGAGTAAGTAATGCTCAATCGTGAATTTTATGGTGTTGTTTTTTATACTATTGTTTTATTGACATGACTGTAGTTATAAATGGCTTCTCTTACCTTCTCACGGTATGGACGTTACAAATTGATTAAGTAATTATAATTACAAACAATATGTAGAATCTACGGTTGATGATTATAAATGTTTTAAATTTTATAAATGGATTTCAAACACGACTGTATGTTGTTCATGAAAAAAATTATTACTTACTTATTTACTTACAAATAGCGTTTATTTATAAAGTTGCTTGTCACTTATCTAGAAGTTTACAATCGTTGATATTTCATAACCAGGAACACAGGAACGACGGTTGAAACCCTTATAAAAACCATTATAATATAATTTTATATTATAACGTCTACAAAACCAGCAGTGTTTATGTGACGGTCTCAAGCAAAAGGACCCGGATTGTCGATTCTAGTTATTGCGACTCCGTGATATTGCGAGTTTTATAAATCAGTCCGAAATTAATGGAATTCTGTTTTGTTCAAAATTAACTCTTAGACATTCAAAATTATAAATGCGCAACTAATAAAAATCATAAATTTCCACGATAACTTGGAAAAAAACACGTTCAAAGTTTAATGACTAGGGTACCTGATTGTCGATCGCTTCAAGGATTACTTAGAAAGTGGCCCCTCATTTAATTTCTACTCTTATAGAAGTAGGTTTTTTGCACTAACAAACTTTGAGCTCAATTATCTCAAAATTGTGCATGTATAGTCTAAAATTTCAAAAAATCATAAAAAAATAAGTTTTCTGGTTGAAGCTTTGTTTTTTTGTATCTATAACATCTTTTCCACTATATGCTGGTATCAATAACTTCATATCGACAATAAGTTACCTTTTGCTTGAGAACGACACATATAGTATTAGGACGTCATAAAACTTATTTTTATTAAGTGCATAAAAAAGAGTTGTTTTGATGTGTCAGTCAAGTACCCCTTTAACGTGTATAGTTTTTTAACCGACTTCCAAAAAAGGAGGAGGTTATATGTTGGATAGTTTGTATTTTTTTTTTATGTATGTTCACCGATTACTCTGCCAATTGTGGACCGATTTCAAAAATCTGTTTTTTTAAAGGATATACTCCCGAGGTCGTCCCATTGCCACCGAGTTGGGATCTGATGATGGGATCCCAGGGAAATCGAGGGCAATCCTCAAATTTTATAGGCACTTATAACGTTATCATATATTTTCTTAAGCTATTTAAGTATTTGCATATGGTAGTCATCATCTCATCATGCTGAGCTGATGACGGAAGGTACAACTCCTTCATAGTTAAGAGTTAGAAGATAATTCTTAAAAAAATCATCTATTATAGGTAGATACGTTAAAACTGTTAGTCATATTCTTTTTAGTGTGTCCTTGAAGTAGTCTCCTTATCACCAAGTCAGGATTATATGATGGAATACCAGGGAAATCGAGAGAAACTCTCAAATATTATAGCCACTAACAATGTTTTGTATATATTTTTCTAAAGTTATCAGTTGATTTCCTATGGTTGTCATCATTTCATGCTGAGCTGATGAGGGTACAATGAACTAACCAACTTTTACATTTCTTACTTCCAAAGACTCGAGATGCGTGCAAAGTGCCTCCTCAATCTTCCCATTCTGGGCTCTAAAAAATACTTTATATCATTACTAAAATCCATTACTAAAAAGCAAAAAATAATTATTTTAAATAAAAAAAGAACTGACTTCAAAATAAACTAAAAAGGCATAAATAATCTTTTTTATGAACGTTACGGATCACATTTGAATCACCTTTTGAAGTCAGTGCCAAACCTGAAGTAAATAAAGTTCTTTATTCAACAAAAATACAAATTACTATGACGAAATATATATGTAGGTAGATAATAACTAAAGGCTCGCCGCCGCGGTTCTTAATAGTAATAAATGAATGGTTTGGCACCGACTTCAAAAGGTGATTCAAATGTGATCCGTACCGTACATAAAAGATTATTTATGGCTTATTAGTTTATTTTGAAGTCGGTTCTATTTTATTAATTTTTTTTTATTAATATAATATTTTGCACCTGTATATCTCTCGGCTGAACCGCGTGTCTCCACATGCCTGGTACTCGTAGTTACTGAAGTTTGATAGTAAATACTGTTTTCTCCACACGGCGGTGATACAAACACGATATGATTCTTATTCCTGAGGGATCTGACAAAAACAACAGTGTTAATTCGACTAAAATTACTGATTTAATTACGACCTGTAATTTATATCAAAGATACAACATACCTAATATTAACAATGTTATTTTGAACTTCATTATTGCTAGTGAAAATGTTAAATTCGATGTTTCTACTACTCTACCAATCAGTAAAATTGACTCTCATCATCGTCCCCAAGAGCTTAATATTGAAATTGTCAAACCTGTTCTTTTAAAAGAAAATAAGTCGCCGTACCGATATAATTTCAGAAAAACTAACATCGCATCCTGCATCCATGACCTTAATGAAATTGACTGGGAGTCATATAGTAAACTAGCTTTTGACCACGACTTCGTCCGCCTTAAATTCGTTTATCGCGGATAAGGGTATTTTTCCGGGATAAAAAATATCCTATGTCCTTCCCCGGGACTCAAACTATCTCCATACCAAATTTCATCCAAATCGGTTCAGCGGTTTAAGCGTGAAGAGGTAACAGACAGACAGACAGCCAGACAGACAGACAGACAGACAGACAGACAAACAGACGGACACACTTTCGCATTTATAGTATTAGTATTGATTAAGTTGTAACAACTTTATTCAAGTGTTTTATAATCATTTATGGGAAATTATTGAGAAAACACACACCAAAAGGCAAAAACAAAGCTCATTCTTATCCGTCTTGGTATTCACATAGATTGATAGAACAATTGAAGGAAAAAAGTAAGTTTCACCGTAGATATAAAAAATATGGTAACCCTAGAGACTACGACACTTTTGCCAGACTGAGATCCATATGTAAAAATCTTATCGATCTATGTTTTAGAAGTTACATATCCGCTATAGAAAATGCAATTGCAACTAATCTAAAATCATTTTGGCGGTGTACTAAAGATAAAAGAACCACAAATGACATACCAGATAGTATGAAGTATGAAAACAGGATGGCATCTAGTGGTCAGGATATCACTAATTTGTTTTCGGATTTCTTTGCGTCAGTCTATGTTCCACATACCGCTGGCTAAGCACAACCATTTTATCCACTTGATGAAACCTGCGGAATTATTTGCAATATTCATATAGACGAGGATTCAATTTTAAAACGATTAAAGGGACTGGACACCAATAAGAGAGCCGGTCCAGATGGGATACCTCCCGTATTTATTAAAATGTGTGCTCCGGCTTTAGTAAAACCACTATGTGCAATTTTCGTAAAATCAATATCGGAGGGTGTTGTTCCAGATTTGTGGAAAATAGGAAGACTATCAGCTGTGTATAAGTCGGGTAGTAAGCGCCATATCTGCAACTATCGTCCTGTCAATATACTCTCATGTTTTAGCAAGATTCTTGAGTCATTAGTTTATGAGAAATTGTATTATCATTTTCGACCTATTCTAAACGAAAATCAACACGGTTTTGTTACGGGAAGATCCACTACCAAAAATCTCTTGCACTACACGAACTATACGAGTCTGGACGTGCAGTTAGATATGCCTCTAGGAAAATGGGTAATCGTCAATCTCTCCCCAGTTACGATGATCGATTGAATTTCTTTGAAATGAGTACCTTAGAACATAGGAGGAAAGTTGCAGATATCGGTCTTCTATTCAAAATTGTAAACTCCGTTGTGGATGCAAATATCATTCAAGAATTCAAATTGAAATGTAGTACCAGACCAGTCCGTTATCCTCGATTGTTTGTCAATGTTGTAACAAATAATAATGTCTCGGCGAATAATCCAATTGTCCGCGTGTGTGACACATTTAATACTATTTGCTAAAAATGCGACATATTTTCAATGTCGTTTCGTACGTTTATAGCCACGGTGTCAAAGGTCCTCAAATGCGAATAATTATTAATAAAGTTATCAGTTTTAATTTTAATTCCAAGTAGTTACCCCGCTTTTTATTTAAAACTGTAATCTGTAAAATGTTGTGGACAGTTCTTGTTGAGTTGCAAACATGTAATAAGTATAATTGTATATTGTTAATAATGTGTGAACTTCTAGTTTGTAATTTGTTACTGTTCCTAAATAAATAAATAATATGATTTATTTAGAAACAATGCAGAGATTGTGCTAAGACAAGACAACGTCCCGCTGTTTACCAACAAGTTCTAAGAATAGCGTCTTGGCATGAATGGCTAAAAGTCGGCAGCCGGCAAGCTTAACAGGCGATGTGTTGCCGTCTAATTACCTACAGTAATAACTGCTAATGCATTAGACGCTGACTTTCAGAAAGTACAGCCATGAGGTTTTAATTGGGTAAAAGAAATTGTTTATAATTGTTGAGTGAAAGAGTTTATTGTGTTTTTGTGTTTGGTAATCTTAGTAAAACATGTGACCCATTTAAATTTAAAACCTTCTAAGTGACAAGAATTCGGAAATAAAATCAATTGTCATGCCTTAGGTAGACCAACGGCATTTCTAAGGTGTTTTTTTTTTTCAATTATGTTGTAAATATGCAAAGATATGCGACTTATCTAAGATAAAAGTAACCAAGATACATATACAAGATATAAAATACGTATTTTCTTGTATTTGAAACACTTTTTCCAAAATTTATTTAGTATCTTGGGTCTGTATCTTTGATACTTCTATGAATAAATAAATAAATATTAGTGACAATGTTACACATATGGACCTTGTACATCTCTGTAAATATGTTAGCCGTGCTTTCTCCACGCGGCGACCTTGAAACAAAGACGTCCCGCTGTTTACCAACAAGGGCTAAGAATAGCGTCTTGGCATGAATGGCTACAAGCCCGCAAGCTTGGCGGGCTACGTGTTCCCACCTAATTACTCGCTAATGCATTGGACGTTGACGTTCGAAAAAATTAGCTCATTCTGTTGAGCATTGAGAAAAAAGATTCTCGAGTCTACATATAATAAAAGGTAAATAGCATTCATTTACATTTGAAAACCATTTCTAACTGAAGAATAATTCGAAATGGACCAAGAAATAAATAAACCGATTTGATATCAGCTATTGTGTTCACTAACATTCCTATTGACACGTCCGTCACCAGTATAATATACTCGTATCCACAGAACTATATCAAGATATTCTTATGTGCTCGTATCGTATCAACTACGAGTATGCACGATCATAGACTCTTGGTTTTGTTTTAAAAGTTCAAACTTTATAACGAACCAAAATATTTTTTCACTCTGATTTAGAACAAGTACGAGGTATTACTTCTCGTGTCGAATTATATCACGGAAAAGGCACGTGAAAATAAATCGGTTAGAAGTTTGGAACAATCCAAATGACAACATACAAACCTTTACACATCAGGCGAATGTGTCATGAACTGGTAACAACATGTGGAAGTATGTCCGTCTGCCCTCAGTTTAAAATTGTAAATGTTTATTTAATTTGATAAATGTATGTTATTTTTTTTTTATAATGTCACAGTGCTTTGGTTGTCCGTTATGTTGTGTGAGTAATTTGAGTTAACAATAAATAAAATGAAAGAAATGTTCACAACAATACGGGACGACTATTGGAAACAGAATCGCCGATGTGTCGCTTTTCGCATCAGTCGCTGTTCCTGAATAACGTTAGTTACTGCACTGTAATGTAACTTTGTTCGCGGTCAAGAAAATGCAATACACTCTTTTTTGCTCCAGCGTAGTAGGGTAAAAAGTATCCTATAGATAACCATCTTTGGGCCAGCAACCCAAAAATAGTTGTAATCCGTTTAAGGTGCGTCCACACTTGTATCATTTGCTCGTATCGATCACCGTGGCGTGGTATAAGTATGACTGCGTATCGCGCTGCTTGGACGCTCACTGTTGGCGCGGCGGTCACGCCGCGCTTGTCCGATCTTTGTGTGTGATACGCGTAGGAACATGGATTTCGAGCGATCGGATCGGCGCAACGTCCAAACGCGTGATCGTGATCGTGACACGCGATCGATCATGCCACGGGACGAAGATCTGATATGGCAAATGATACAAATGTGGACACACCTTTAGTCGTTTTCACGTGATGAGGGCATAAAGACATACAAACATACAAAATATAAAAATATTTCTCTCCTATTCAGTGACTTTCAATTATCCCGTAACCCTTATTTATTTGAAAATCATCAATGTACAGACATTTATTGTTTTGCAACATTATAATATGATCAATGACCAGGTGCCCGCAACTTTGTTCGAGAAAGAGAAAAAAGTCATACCCTCTTTTACACTTCAGCCTACTTAGGTTAAAAGCATCCTATAACTTAGTATCCTTAGTATGCTAATGGGGGTGTTCACAGGCCATTTCGGAGTCAAAGGACTCCTGGCCAAACTGGGACTTTCTGACAATACAGATTGCAGAATGTGTGGTGAGGAAACAGAAACAATGGAGCATTTATTATGCGAATGTCATGCCCTCGCCAGACAGAGAATGAAGGAATTTGGTATTGGTTACC
The DNA here is from genome assembly GCA_905404275.2 of Hedya salicella. NCBI lineage: Eukaryota > Metazoa > Arthropoda > Insecta > Lepidoptera > Tortricidae > Hedya > Hedya salicella. Next base: position 84,600,315 of record FR990096.1, read on the forward strand.
CACAGCCAAAGGAATTCCAGACGCTACCAATGGCATCTATCATCCGGTTTACTGAGATGGTAGAACAAACCATTGAGTAGCAAGAAGGGGTAATTACACAAAAGATCCCACTGGGTCGAAGTGTATCCGTAAGGACCCCGGATATCAAGATAAGATAAGATAGTATCCTATGCTCATCCTTGTACCAATAACATCCGTATACCAGTGACCTTCAAATAGAATATAATGAATATCAATCTTTTTTTTAATATAATCAACATACAGACATTTTTACAACTTTATAATAGTATAGATTAGACTAACCATTCGGCTGCAGCACACTACAAAAGAAAGTAACTTTCAAATTAAAAACTCACACTCACTGACAGTGTATCGTCTAACTAAACTGAGATGACATATGTCATAACCTGGGCCGAAGTGAATGCGTTCGTTTACGTACCATCTCCACGGGCTACATGCTAACGTATGTTAATGTTCGCCAGAACGGAGTAGACGGAGTATAGGTATATAGTCTTATTTGCATACATTACATGGGCGTGTTGATTTTGTAGATTATGTCGTCAGTTCAGAAGAAACGGTGTATGTAACTTAGAGTTGAACACCAACGAATAGTCCAGAATGTTCAGATTCGTTGCTTAATAGGGAAAACTGGGAGGCGCCCGCTACTTCTTTGGTGGTGGAGGAAAAGACAAAACCCTCTCTTGTCTTACAATATTGCATGTACGGTACATGACGACCGGTTTAGCTCAGTGGGAGTAACGTTGCCTGCGAAGCTGAGGTCCTGGGCTCAAATCCCGGTAAGGGCAAATATTTGTGAGATGAGCATAAATATTTGTTCCTGAGCCTTAGATGTTTTCTATGTATATAAGTAATATATCTGTGAAATGTATCGTCGTCTAGTACCCATAACACAAGCCTTATTGAGTTTACTATGGGACTAGAGCGATTTGTGTAAAAATTGTCCCGTAATATTTATTTATTTATGTACATACTCGTAATATTGATGAAATTTGGAGTACAGATGTCCAGAATAGGCCACTACTTACTGTAGTTTTTGAGTAAGATGCCTGAGACATATAGACGGATGAACTGACGAACATGACGAAACTATTAAGCCCAAGCCACATCGGATGCGTGTGCGTGGCGTGCACGTAGACGTGCGCGTGGAGTGCGCGTTGTGAAGTACGAATACCCACAAGAGATAACACACCGCTGCGCACGTGCACGCCACGCAAGCGGTGTGCCATCTACTATGACATTTAATACGATACAACTCGCACGCCGCGCACACGCGCACGTGCACGTGCTGCGCACACATCCGGTGTGTTTCGGCCGTAAGGGTTCCTTTTTTGCCATATTGGCTACGGAACCCTAAAAAAGGATATCATTCATTGTTTTTATGAAAAGCTAAACAAAGACGACATTATGAACTGTGTAACGACATTATGAACTGTGTATTACGAAATGTGTGAAATTAAAGATGTACTAATTGCGATGACTAAAACAATAAGTCTCGTGCATTTACATTTTTAAACGGGTCACTTATCAAAATTGAAAGTAGTTTAATTCGAAAGAAATATTGCGAGCATACAGTAGAAATATACGGATATATAAATACTAAGGAAGAGTAATACAACATAATCCTAGTGGAACAAAAACGGCTGGTGAAACAAAAATCGAAGAAAACAAATACATCAATTGTATGACATTTTCTTTACACAAAACTTTAGATTACCATGTCAGCTGCTCAGGGCCGCTGCAAACATAGCCCAATGCTTGACTTTCCTATTTTTTGAAACTGAAAAGTCCCTAACAAAATCGCTACCACCTATAAAGCAAAAGATAAGGAATTTCTTTTAAATAAAAATAAAAATATTTTAACATATTATCTACCTACACTACATAACTTTTTAATGCCGGAAACCTACTTTTCTGGCAGCAGTCATCTTCTGTTCGGGATTGTAGTTCTAACCTAACCTAATTTAATGGCAGCATTTTTTTATTGTTAGAGGTTGAATTTGCAGCTAACTACAATTCGGCTATACTAAATTATGCGTATTTAGATTCGGACAAATAATGATTCGGCGAAATCATATTATGCGAAACCTGTTCGGCGAAATGAGTTTCGGACATAAAAACGATAATTTAAATATCGAACGATCATAAAGGTCTAAATTCAAAATATCGAAAGTATGAATTATCGAATGGTACAATTATTACAAATACAACAACGGATAAAATATCGAAAATAGGAATCTCGACCTTTCTAAGGTCGAAATTCTAAATATCGAAAGTCTAGTATATTCCCGAATGGTACAATAGACTAATACTAAAATGTCGAAAATTTCAATATCTGCAAGTGAAATATCGTAATATTATTTCGTTGGCTATTTAAATATCGAAAGTATTTCGTATGGTTTTGGATTGGGACTCGCTGCCAAATATTTGGTTTGTAACCGTAATTTGGGCATGCAAAAACAATCTAGGGGTAGGGCAGACAAGACCACGTGGAAGTGGGGGGTGCTCCGATTCGGTTTTTCCATAGCATATTGTTATAATACCTAAAATAATATATCTACAGGTAAGGTGCCTGTCGTATCGCATAATCTTGACTATCCTAAAATTTTTAATTTTTTTTTCAAATAATTGACAATGTTTCATTTTTCAGACCAATCCTTTTTATTTTGCAGTTAGAAAGAGGGTATTTTTTCAAGTTATTCGTATTTCTTAGTTTCCTCGAAAGCCTCTATTCGAAACAAAAAAACATGTTTTAGAGTTACTCATTCTAAAAAGCGTAACCGCCATAATGACGTCATTTAGAGTTTTTTTTTTATCTATGGAAGGCACAGACCTTCCATCCTCTAAATGACGGCATCTTCCGGTTTAGCATTTTCAGGATTTTTTTTCGAAAAATGGGAGCAAAAGAATCTTAAAATGTATTTTTTGGATGGTATATGCATTTTTCTATACATTGGATATCAATTTAGGACTATAGCCAAATATGAAATCTTGTCAATTGTATCGACGAAGAGGAAATTTGAATCGCTTACTTTTTATTGGGCATTAAGTAAAGTTTACATTATTATGGCATAAAGTTATCAGAATAATCCGTTTTTTTTATATATTGATGAGTTGTTAAAAACTATTTTGCATGTCTTAAATAAAACAATTCTACTGCAGCGAACGAAAAAAACATAGAACCACAACTAGCGTCGCAAAATGACCCCACGAAAACTGTGTCGAAAAAGGCGGGGCGTATAAACTGGGTCAAACGGGCTGTCAGTTCCTTATGGGTTCGTTGCTAAGCTAACCTACAGTTTTAAAGGACCTAGGTTAAGTGAAGTTTGTATCGTAACCATGTATAGCGGAGCATCACAATCATTGCAATATAGAACATGTCATATCATATCATGTCATATATTTATTTCAAGACCAATATACATTGTGTTTGAAAACATAATAGGTACTTCACAAAAAACATGATAATAGAAAAACAAACAAACTCAAATGTCACATTCAATACAAACAATATTATTATTATTTAGTCATGTGCAAAAAACCGAAAACTGTAAGTTAGGTTAGCGTCAAAATGCTTTCAATATACTTTTTTACATTAGGACTGTCAATTTTATGTACCCCGACATAGATCTCTATACAAACGAGCAATACTGGATCTAATTTAATTGTTTTTGGTTTAAGGGACAGGTCTTTTTAATACTCTGATATGGTTGCACTTTCTACTAACGTCCCCGCAACGCGCACACAGTGCATAATTATTTCGCATCTATCCTCTTATTTCCCTGCCCTCGGCATTTGAGCTGTAGGAACATCAGACGTCGGTATAATTATATTAAGATTGTTCGCTATTTAAATTTTCGATAATATAATAACGTTGGTTTGTTGATGGTTGATATTTTATGTTTAGACATTAACATATTTCGATTATTCGACAGACGATATTTTGAATTTTCGATATTTTAGCCGTTCGGTATTGAAGTTTTAGGAATTCCAGACCTTGAAATAATGATAATGGTTATTTGTCATGCAAGGCTGCAAAGTTGTTATTTAGCGCGAGTGCTTCAATTGAAAGCCGAGCAAGCGAAGGAAGGTAAGATTGAACCACGAGCGGAGCGAGTGGATCAAATATAGATTCCTGAGCGTAGCAAGGCTATCAAGGCACGAGAAGCCACATAATTTTGCAGCCGTGCGAATCACACTAGTTCTCACCACACTAAAGCGAGGAAATGTGTTGGAAATATATTTAAAAACAAACTATTTATTTTCCGTTTAAAACTAGTAACAATGAACCTACGAAAAACTAATTATAATTATAACATGACAAACAAATAAACATATTAGCTACATTACGTGATTACAGCAGACATCAGTAAATAATACTGGTCTAGTGTGAGATACTTGACGTTCCGAGTCGTAGGCTATAACATAATACGAGGCCAGAATAGTATTTTTACGGTCGAAGCATGTATAGTGTTTTTTCTCAAAAATGTAACTTATAAATATTTTAGAATAATATAATAAGCCCGCCTTAATTCGCAAATATTTTCTTAAAATTGACTTTGCGTTTAGTTATTTTCACGGTCTTATCATAGGAATCAAATAATGTACAAAATATTTTTTTTATATCATAAAAAAATTTCATATAATAACTGACACTTTTCCAAAACAAAATACAAAAGTTGCAATCTAGCATTAATTTCGACTTGTTTCTGCTATTTTTACACGGTTTAATTATAAACAAAACGCAGCTTAGAAACTATTTCCGCGAACGAAACAAACGTCATTGGCACATTGTTTTCCTTTAATCGTGTTTTTTTTTAATCTGCCAAGACTGTCAACCTCTTTTTAAAAAAATTACGATATTAAATGCAGTCTTATTAAATAATAAAAACAATTACTCGCGTGTACCTATATTAAAACTAAATATTTTTTTTTAAATAATAACATATTATCGTACTTAAAATAACGTTTTAGATGGTTAATTGACTTTTTGAATTCATATAAGACCTCGTCGCACTCTCATTTTAATTCTTCGTACAGGTTGGTTTTGAGAAAAAATATAAATTCGAAATTCAAATGACTTTTGCGCGCTAGCGTGCAAAATTGATTTTCCACGCTGATTTGGCGCTTTAAATGGAACTTTTCCGAGCGAGTGAGGTGAAATAGTTATTTGTTATGTAACGCTGCAAAGTTATTTGGCGCGAGTGCTACAATTGAAAGCCGAGGAACCGAAGGAAGCTAACCCACGAGCGGAGCGAGTGGTTCAAAAATAATTCCTGAGCGTAGCGAGGCTTTCAAGGCACGAGAAGCCAAATAATTTTGCAACCGTACGAAACACACAACTTTTCACCTCACTAAAGCGAGGAAATGTGTGTGATGTAAGTAATAAAACTATGAAATATATATCAAAAAAAAAACAAACAAATTTTTTGAACCTACGACACACACTAATAATAGTTATAACATGACAAACAAATAAACATGTTAGTAGTAGGTACATTACGCCAGAGATCAGTAAATAAGCCATATTGGTCGAGCCTCGCAGCTAAACGGAAATCGCATACACTACACTCTGCAACCTGTAAATTGTGTATCCGTCTTAAATAAAACCTTGTGCCATACGATTAAATAATAAATAATGTTGGTCGAGTATGAGATACTGCACAGACCGAGTCGTAGACGTATAATACGAGGCCAGAATAGCATTTACGGTCGAAGCACGTATAGTGTTTTTTCTCAAAAATTTAACTTAAAAATATTTTAGAATAATATACTAACCCCGCCTTAATTCGCATATATTTTTATAACATGAACTTTGCGTTTAGGTATTTCACGGTCTTATCATAGAAATCAAATTTTTAATGAAAACATATTTTTTTTATTCAGGAAAAAAATTTCAAATAATAACTGATACTTTAAAGAAAAAATTAAAAAATAATCTCAAAATACTAACATTAATTTCGACTTGTTTCTGCCATTTTACCTGGTTTAATTATGAACTAAACGCAGCGTATAAACTATCTCCGCGCAAACGTCATTGGCACATTGGTTTTCTTTAATCATGTTTTTTTTAATCTGCCAAGTCTGTCAAAATCTTTTAATTTTCTTTCCTAGATGAAAAAATGCAGTCTTACTTAATAATAAAAACAATTAGTCGTGTGGATATTAAAAATAAATAATCAATTTTTAAATAATTATATTTGTCATACAATAACGTTTAAGATAATTCATTAACTTCTTGAATTCATATACAACCTCATCAGTCTCATCACACTCTCACCTTAAGTCTTCGTACAGCTCGGTTTAGAGAAAAAATATAAATTCGAATTTCAAATTACTTTTGCACGCAAGCGTGTGACAAGCGCAAGCACGTAGACGGAACTTTTCCGAGCGAGTGAGGTGAAAAAGATATTTAAATCGTTCGATATTTCAATTTTAGATATTTTGACCGTCGACTTTGTAACTGTAGATATATTCATTTTCGATATTCAAATACATGCCCATATCACATACATACATCATACATACAAACCTATATTTAATTACAGCCACAAAGGTGACAGGACCAGTTAAACAGTTAACGAATTAGGGAAGGAAGAGAAAAGTTCCTTGAGGAGAGCTTCAAAAGAAGCAGATTTAGCATGGCCTAAAATTACTGCTAACGGGTTCCAAAGCAGACAGACAGCCTTAAAAGTAAACGAATTGTTATCAAATTTTGAGGCGGAAGAAGGTACAGTTAAGAACATAAGCAGATCTAACAGAATTTATATAATGAAACGCTCGTTTAGGTTAGGTTAGGTTATAATGAATCTTTTCATATAATTCTTTTTTCAGCCACAATCCGGAAATTGCTTTTTTCTACTCGTCGACTTTAATCCCTCAAAAAGAACTTCATAGAGTAAACTTTAATAGCATACTTTTCAATGTCGGATACTCTATGGCACTTCCAACTGAACTGAAATATTCATAAGCCAACACTTTATTTCATAAGCCAACACTTTGAATTGAAGTGTTGGCTTATGAATATGTCGAATGAATGAGTCGAAGATAATTGAGGTACGATTATGGTGATGATGATGGTGATGATGGTGATGGTGATGGTGATGATGATGGTGATTGTGATTGTGATGGTGATGGTGATGATGATGGTGATGATAATGGGGATGGTGATGGTGATGGTGATGGTGATGGTGATGGCGATGGCGATGGCGATGGCGATGGCGATGGTGATGGTGATGGTGATGGTGATCGTGATCGTGATCGTGATCGTCATGGTGATGATGATGATGATACCTACTCGTAGAAAAAGTATTGTATACAATAGTTATATATTTAGCTTTTTAAGTCTCGTACCTTACTTAGGCCACTCAGCAAGCTTTGTGGCCTAAACACGGTACTCGACTGAAAAAGCATACATTATATAACGATTGCATAAAATACTATTGTAGTCTCCGACTATGTGGGGGTGTCATAGTTTGACGCGCGTCGCTCTGTCTATGTCTGCGGCATCGTAGCACTTGAACTGAAGGACCGCTTTTGATTACTTTTGTATATGAAAGGTGACATCATAGTGTTCTTAGCTATGATTAAAGAAAATCGGTTCAGTCGGTTGAAATGTATTAGCATTTTCCTGGACATGACTCAAGCGTTTTGTCATGTATGTCGTATACTTGTTAAGCAGTTTGTAGATTAGGTTCCTGTATTGTTTACGAAATGTTTGTGGCGCCATCACGCTAATCTTGTCGTTTTCTTGATAGTCAGAGAACGAAAAGCTAACAATCCTTAAATAGGTACTTTCAGGCCGTCGATTGCACACACAGACTGTTTAAACATTTCATGTATGGTCCTAAGTCGATCTTATTGCGTAATGCCGCGAACCTCGTGACTGAGAAATGTTTGTCCAGCTGTACGTGATGTCTTGATATAGCTTTATTATTGTACGTAATTAGGAGACACTTGGCAAGCCATATTATTACCGACCAAAATTTCACTTTTCCGTATTGAAATATTCCTATTCCTACAAACGCAAACCAAAACAAAACTCGAGTATGGAATACACGTAGCCGATGCTGGCTGCCAGTAAGACTAGCTGCCATAAATTCGTTAAATAAATATATTGATGGTTGTCATATAAGGTGCACAGTCAGTCACTGTAAACCGTTTTTCTTTCCACAAACACCAATCGAATTACAGACGATACACTCTTTTTTCTCCATTTTAACAATTTAAAGTTCACGCTGACACTGAATCGCTATCAACAATGTGAAAAAATCAAAAGAAAGCAGTTTGTCCGCCTCTGAAAAATGTCTTTAAAAAGGTCGTTACATATTTTCGTCCAGTGGCAACCAACCTAGGATCAAGTATCACATGGATTTGCCATACGCGCACACCCGTAAGGGACAGAAACAAAATACATGTCAGAGACAGTGGTACCAGGTAAACCAATGTTTCCCCCATTTTTTCCAGTACTAGCTGTTGGCCGGGTAATATATATATAAAACTATAATATATGAGTGGGGATATACACACACTTACGCATCCATACTAATATTATAAATGCGAAAGTGTGTCTGTCTGTTCCCTCTTCACGCTTTAAGCGCTGAACCAATTTGGACGAAATGTGGTATGCAGATAGTTTGAGTCCCTGAGGAGGCAATACACTACTTTAATCCCGAACAAATACCCTCATTCACGATTAACGAATTTAAGGCGGACGAAGTCACGGGCAGAAGATAGTTAACTATAAAAATACTGTTACTTTAAACGTGCAATTCTTGTATATATATACTAGAAGGCTCCCGCAACTTCGTTCGCGGAGGAGAAAAAGTCACAACCCCTCTATTTTTCTTTAGCATAGTCGGGTAAAAAGTATCCTTTAACCACCTGGAGATACCCAGCTACCCGTGTACCAAACATAGTTGAAATCCGTTTAGCAGATTTAGCGTGATGAAGCCACAACGACACATACAAACATTTCATTTTTACGACTATATAAAAGTATAGAATCCATACTAATATTATAAATGTGAAAGTGTGTCTGTCTGTCTGTCTGTCTGTCTGTCGGTCTGTTACCTCTTCACGCTTAAATTGCTGAACCGATTGGAATGAAATTTGGTATGGAGATAGTTTGAGTCCAGGGGAAGGACATAGGCTACTTTTTATCTCGGAGAAATACCCTTATCCGCGATAAATGAATTTAAAGTGGAAAAATCGTACGTTACGCTGGTATGCAAAAACTACAAAACAGATTTGCGTAAAATTCTGCAGTAATATAGCTTAGATATCACAAAAGGACATAGGCTACAAGTTTAGAGGGTATTCATTCATAAAAGGGTATTTTTTTAACAATAAAAGGAAAAATATGACCTTTTGTTCATTGTGACATTTAGCGTTTATTCCTGCATTGTGACAATTTTCTATTTCTAAATCATGAATAAACAATTGGTAACCTAGCAACAGTAATACTACCTACACGATTAAGCAAAGAACACACCATTCGTATATGACGTATCATACAAATAAGAGTATATCTTAATATAGCCGGATAATAACCCATTGTACATTTCGGACTTGCGATTATCTCTGAATGATAAACATTCTGTTACAAAAATATGGTTTATAAGTAAGATAAATACATAAAACGAGTTATTATTAACAATAAATGGAAAATCATCACTTTTTGTTAAATCTGAAATTTTTATTCCGAAGAATTGTTAAGAAATAATTGCTTTGAAACCAAGATGACACGTTAGTAACTGTTTGCGTAACTGGATGGCGTTAGTTGTAAAAGCTTTTTCGTTTTTTATCTTTATATCGATACCTCAGTTCACACTCGAACTAATTACAATATTTTTGCACATGGAATTTCAACTTTACGTATTTGTGCACTCACGTACTAATTACAAGCATTTTTCTCAAACAGTAAGTACAAGTGTGCTCTTAAGGTGCGTCCACATTTGTATCATTTGCCCGTATCAGATCATCGTCGCGTAGCATGATCGCATGTCACGATCACGCGTTTGGACGTTGCGCCGATCCGATCACTCGAAATCCATTTGCTACGCGTATCACACACTTGCGGCATTATCGGCGCGCCGACAGTAAGCGTCCAAGCAGCGCGATACGCAGTCATGCTACGGCACGGTGATCGGATACGAGCAAATGATACATACGAGCAAGTGTGGACGCACCTTTAGGTATCGGATATATAAAAGGACAAGTCCTGACTGACATATCAACGCAGAGCCGAAACTACTGAACTTAGAGACTTGAAATTTTCACAGTAGACACATTTTATAACGTAGGCAAGAAACAAGTACGGATTTTTGGAAATTCATCTCCTAACGGGGTTAAATTGGGGTTGAAAGTTTGTATTGAAAATCTGTAATTATTTGAGTAACTCTTCTTTTCAAACTAAGAAAACTAAAACAATTTAACGGATTATATCGCGTATATTATCTCATTTTAGTTCCCGACGTTTCGGAAGCTTTCCAGCTTTCCATGGTCACGGGAAACGGGGTTGTTTTATTTCAATGAGTAATAATCGCGGAAACAGAAGAAAATATTATAAGAAAACTAATTTCAGCATTTTCGGAAATTCATCTCTTAACGTTGTTGAATTGGGGTTGCAAGTTTGTATGGAAAATCTGTAATTATTTGAGTAACTGTTACAATATTTCGCGTATAGTCTCTTCATTTAAAACTATGCAAACTAATTTCATTTTTGGAAATTCATCCCTGAAAAGGGTGAAATAAGGGGTAACAGTCTGGGGCGAAAGTACAATGGCACATAAAAGGTGTTGTGAAGTGCTGAATAGAACTTTGAAAGAAATTAGAGGGAACGAAGTTATGATGGGTGGAGTCACTATGTTGTTAGCTGGAGACTTTTGTCAGATTCTGCCCGTAATTGCTAAGGGAACTCGAGCTGATGAAGTTAAAACTTGCGTTAAGGCTTCAAATATTTGGCCTATAATAAAAAAAGAACACTCAAGGGCGATATTTGCGCTGGAAAATTTTCCGACCTTCTTCGTAAATTAGGAAATGAAGAATATCCCGAAACTGAGGGAAGGATTACAATTCCATCGGAACTCGCCTTAATTGTGCGGACCGTTGATAACCTCATCTCTCAAATTTACCCAGATGTTCAAAATCTACACAGCAAGTCCATAGAGTGGTTGTGTGAATGAGCAATTCTGACACCTGAGAACGACCAGGCTTCCGTTATTAACAACATTTTATTGAAGTCATTCGAAGGTTCAGAATACCAGTCTGTAGACTCGAGCTGTAGTGAACACGGATGATGCCATAAACTATAGTGTAGAGTTTTTAAATGCACTTAACCCACCCGGCCTACCTTATCACATACTTATCTTAAAAGTGGGTGCTCGGGTAATGTTGCTGCGAAATGAGAATCAGCCGAAGTTGTGCAATGGAACCAGGCTGCATGTGAAAGTCTCACATAAAAATGTTATAGACGCCATCGTAATTACTGTCTGTGCTCAAGATGAATCTGTATACATAACCTGGATACCATTTATACCCTCGGAATACCCATTCGAATTTAAAAGGCTGCAGCTCCCCCTTAAGTCTCAAGGTTAGTCACTGAAAACAGCAGGAATAGATCTTAGGGGGAACTGCTTCTTGCACGGCCAGTTTTACGTGGCTTGCTCGAGAGCAAGCTCTTCACGAAGCTTGGTCGTGTCTGTTAATGTGGTATATAAAGAAAAACTGCAAAACCTACCTCATGTTCAATAATATCAATAGTTCAATCTCAATTGTCCAACATCTGTTTTTTTTTTCAAATTACATGTATATAACAATGTAAGGTGACTTATAACTATTGACAGACAATGCATAGCCTAAACTGCCGACGGTAGGAATACGAGAATTGAAACACATATTCCGTTAGAGATGTATGTAGAGGCGCACTAAAGAAGGATTTTTTTAAATTCGAGCTATACGCAGACGAAGTCGCGGTCAAAAGCTAGTATAGATATAATTGGTTTCTCGGAAACGGCGCTAACGATAAGGATAAAATTTGGTTTTCGCCACCAGGTTTCGGCCACTGAGCAAAGCTCGGTCGCCCAGGTTCTAATTAATTTAATGTGCAACATTGATCTACACCTATTTTTAACATTAACTATTATAGACGGAGCTTTCATTGAGAAAATAAAACGATTTGCATATGGACACATGAGCAGTTTTCAAAATAGTGTACATTTTCGTTACACAAAAGGAAATTCGTTACACTAAGGAATTAATAAGGGCCAGGTTATAGTAACTTCTTATACCCATATTATATGTAAAGAAAATACATTAAGGTTTCATTCTTTATTATAAAATGTACAAACATTAAAAATAACTACATATTTTTTTTTGTATACCTACTTAATGTTAATCAGATCATCTTTTATCTCGTATCTGTACGTATGCATACAGTTTAATTAACTGTCCTTTAAATATAATTAATTTGGTGTAGGTACATATTCCGGACATTTTCGTCTTCATTTTTCATAATTTTCGTGGCATAGTGTATTCGAATATTCAAAAATTGTTTGCATTTAGCCTTAACCAAAAGAGAATAATGGCTATCACGAACAGATCTATCCGAATAATCGTGATCTTGGGAAAATAAATTGAGGCCAATACATTTTTTTAAGCATTCCTGCAGAAGATAATGCATCGTATCTTTTTTGTTTAATATTCTATTCTTTTTGTCGACTTCTTCGGCTATTTCACATAGTTTTATAACTGTTTTAGAGGGATAATGCAGTCCACCTTTGTCTTTTCTGTATTGAAGAGTATTCTCCGAAAATGTCTGGAGCATATGCGAGTAAATTTGGTTGGTTTTCAATTTAGTCGCCCTGTTGAACATATCCACATCTGACATAATTTAAAACCTTTTTTTGGGAAACTAAATCAAAAAGTTGCATTATTACGAAATTCCATTAATTAAGGGAAATTTACCAATATTTGTACTGGTATCCCTTAAAAATGTATAACGCGGCCAAATAAAAAAGTCGTTGAAAATGGCGGAAGTAGAAGTAGACCTAATAAACTACGAGAAAATAAAGACTACTGAATTTGGACGGGCAATACTATAAAACAAGTTATTAAAATATGTGATTTTAAGCAGATTTTGAATGTTTTGAATACTTTTGATACGACTAAACTAGGCCATTTATTGTATTCTACTTATTTATATTTGCAGAAATCACGCGAAACCTAAGTCAAAACATTGCACTTACGAATGAAATGTTATATATATTCACTTTTTTGCTCACTGCAGCTGTTACAGCCAAATTATGCAGCAATGTACCATTGTTTTAAGGATCTGTAACACGTATCACTCACTTTTTAACCGACTTCCAAAAAAAGGAGGAGGTTCTCAATTCGACGGAATGTTTTTTTTTTTTTTTTTATGGATGTTCTAACCAGATATATTCATTACATATCTACATTTTTTTACGATATTCGTGTTTTAGTCATACGTCACCTACTTTGTTGAGCACAAGTAATGTCAAAGCATGATGTGTCCAACAAAAAAAAGTGAAACTGACAAAAACAAAACATTTTGTCCATGTCTTTGTCACTCTTAATGGTTTCTGTAAATAGTCGTCCCTTTCCCTCCCGATATTATTAATTGCATGTCACATCCATGTTATACTTGATCCTAGCAACCAACCAAGAATCGTATATCTATTCTACTCACCATTTTAACATTTATTTGTAGTTAATCAAGTTTAAGTCATTATTCGGTTTCTCTCACTACGGGACGTCCATTATTTACGTAAGGCGTTTTTGACGATTTACCGACGGTATTTGAGACAGAGACCGTATCAATGAAAATCCAATGTTAGCAGAGCCCTACTCCTAAGAAAAATGTGCGGGGTAATTAGGGTTCCGTACCAATAAGGTACAAAAGGAACCCTTATGGTGCGACTCTGTCTGTCTGTCTGTCTGTCTGTCCGGCTATTAAAGAGCCATATCTTAAAAACTACTTATGCTAACTATTTGAAATTTGGAATGTTTATGAACATGGTCAGCCCACATGTATTGCACAGGCAATATTTAAAAATAAATTTTATTTTCTAAAAAAACGAAGAATATGAGGGGGGTAAAAATTAAAAGTCTAGCTACTGGCTCAAATGGGATATCATATGAAAGGGTTTAAAATGCACATTTATGTTTTTTTTTTCTTTTGTGAAAAAATCACCATTCCCCCCTTATCTCCGAAGTTTACCAATCGAAAATTTTGAAATTTTCATAATTTGTATATATAAATATTCCACGAAAATTATAGCCATGTCTCTAACTAGCTTTTTTTTTTTTATTCGCAAAAAACCTATTTCAGCAACCCGGTTGCGTTAAGTTTGCACCTGATGCTATAGATATGACCACAATGCTATAGATCAGGTGCAAACTTAACTCAACCGGTACCGGGTAATAAAGTTAGGGTAAGTAAAAATTTGTATGGAACCCTCGGTGCGCGAGTCCGACTCGCACATGACTGGTTTTATTTTATATTGGTGTTGACATAAACAGTTACATACGAAAAAATACGATTTACAGATTTATTTCTTGGGTATAAGAGCTACCTTTACACCAAATTGTAAGTTTCTAGGACAACAGAAGTACGAGACAACGAGAAGTACGAGGTTTTTTAATGGCTGTATCTCTGGATTGAGTTGACTTAGAAGCTTGATTTTTTTTACAGCTTCAAGGGACTGCCAACATAAGTATTTGATGTTAATTTCAACTTGATACCTCCGCGCGTTCCTGATAAAAAGGGCTTTGCTTGACAGACGGACAACAAAGTGATCGTACGAGGGGCGTTCAATGTATTCTTCGGGTATGATGCAGTATATTATCATAATGTTTGATGATGATTTCATATGATGTCGCTATTCATTAGTAAAATAAGCAAATAATAAAGGATATCATTCATTTGTTTTTATGTAATAGCAAAACACAGACGACAGTATGAAATGTGTAACGACGTCAGTAAGATGGGAGCCTGTTTTGATTATTGTTTAGGAAGAAGTGAGCAAAATCTTGGTACAGTAATTGAGAAAATTTATTCTGAAACTTCAAGATTGACTTATCGTGGGGACTCAAAAAAAAATACGACTCATGCAATCGCATATTCAAAGAATAGGTCACTTGTCAAATTTCTAAATAGTTTTTCCGACCGTCAAAAGAAAATTATGTTTAAAATAATATTATTTAAAAACTATTGCGAGCATACACTATACATATACGGATATATGAATACTCAGGAAGAGTGATACGACATAATCCTAGTGCAACTAAAATAGCTGGTTAAAGAGAACACGAAGAAAACAATTACATCTGTTATGACCTGTTCTTTAGACAACACTTCAGGTTACCGGGTCTGCTGCTCAGGGCCGCAAGTTCAAATCAATAAGTCAACTTACGTGCAACATAGCCCACCAAATGCTGGACTAATATTTCCTATTTTCTGAAACTGAAAAATCCCTGACAAAATCGGTGCATCACCGATGAAGCAAAAGAGAAGGCAAATTTCGCCCATCAAATAGTTATTTGTTATGCAAGGCTGCAAAGTTGTTATTTGGCGCGAGTGCTTCAATTGAAAGCCGAGCAAGCGAAGGATCCGAGAGTGTTTCAAATATAGATTCCTGAGCGTAGCGAGTCTTTCAAGGCACGAGAAGCGAAATAATTTTGCAGCCGTGCGAAACACACAACTTTTTTTCCTCACTAAAGCGAGGAAATGTGTGATGTAATAAAACTATGAAATATATTAAAAGAAAAAAAAACTGTTTTCCATTTAAAACTAGTATCAATGAACATACAAAACACACTAATAATAGTTACAACGTGACAAGCAAATAAACGTATTTATTAGTAGTAGGTACATAATGCCAAACATCAGTAAATAAGCCGTACTGGTCGAGTATGACATACCGGACCGTAGGCTATAACATAATACGAGGCCAGAATGCCATTTACGCTCGAAGCATGTAGGTATAGTGTTTTTCTCAAAAATGTAACTTAAAAATATTTTAGAATAATTTACTAAGCCCGCCTTTATTCGCAAATATTTTTTTAACATGGACTTTGCGTTTAGATATTTTCACGGTCTTATCATAGGAATAAAATGTTTAATGTAAAAAATATTTTTTTATTTCAGATATAATGTTCATATAATACCTGTTAAAAAATATATAAAAATACAATCCCAAAATACTAACATTAATTTCGACTTGTTTACTGCTATTTTACACGTTTTAATTATGAACTAAACGCAGCTTGGACACTATTTCCGCGCAAGCGTCATTGGCACATTGTTTTTTTTTATTGATCTGCCAAGACTGTCAGTCTTTTCATTTTTTTCTCGATAAAAATTGCAGTCTTACTTAATAATAAAAACAATTAGTCGTGTGTATGTTAAAAATAAATAATCAATTTTTAAATAATAACATATTTGTCGTACATAAAATAACGTTTTATAATGATTAATTAACTTTTTGAATTCATATACGACCTCATCGCTCTCCCATAAATGTTTTCAAACAGGTCGGTTTTAGGAAAAAATTAAATTCGAGCACAAACGAATGACTTTTCACGCTAGCGTGAAAAATTGATTTTTCCACGCAGATTTGGCGCTTTAAATGGAACTTTTTCGAGCGAGTGAGGTGAAAACTTTGTTTCTTGAGAAAGAGCCTAATTATTACAAAAAAATATATATAATACGAATAACTTCACTTTTTTAAACTGATACCGAGAATATATTGAACACCCTCGCACAAGGATTCCGTTTTTTTTCTTTTTGAGGTACGGAACGCTAAAAAGACCCAACTCAGTTCGTTGGTGTGCGTAAGCGCAGCCCACACCGCTAATAAAGTCCAGAACGACAGCCGATTGACAAAAACTGTCCCGACGACCTTGAGACGTTTGAATGTCAATGTCATTGTCAGGTACAAAAACAACAATAGCCTGCATAGCGATTTAAGCAATTCATGGAATAACCGGAATTGCATAATTTTTACAAGTTTGCTGTTTAACTTGTATGTAAAATGTGCATTACAAAATTTGCGTATGATTTTTTTATTATTTGCTTGGCAGCAAATGGTTATAAGTAATGCTGAATAATATAGCAGAGGCTTATGAGTCGTCAAAAAAGACGGCCAAGGCACAATAAGCACATTTAATAAATATAAGAAAGGCAAGTGTTACTACCCGCTTACGTTAAGTTGGCATCTGGCATCAATGTATGGCGTCGTATACGAATTTCCACAGACTAGTGGGTGATCTGTGACAATTTTCTCTTAGCATTTGCTGTAATTTATGCATTTAAGCTCATATACCGTTATTTTTTCTACATTTAACGTTGAGTAGTTTTGGAACTAAGGGGGGTGATATTTATTTTACATTTTCTGTACTAATTCTTGAATTAAGCAAAGTAAAACTATTGGATTAGGTAAGATATGTGCATTATTGGGTCACCAAAATATATCTGTCGGCAAAGGTGCGTGTCTTTTTAACAAAATTACATGCGTAATTATTCGGATTTAATGTATTATTATGCGAAAATATATTGATGGATTACTTTTTCATAATCACACTCGGAAATGTATGCATTAAAATCACAAAATGAGGAAATGAAGTTTCGTAATTATGGCTCCCTACATTACTTCTTGGCCGCTACTATAACTTTTCTTTGCTTACTAACATTAAACTGACAAAGGAAAAATTACATACAGCCAACCACAACCAGACTCTGTAAGCATACTTGCGATATGAAAAAAAAACAATCTCTGGTACTACATTTATGTGCGGTTAAAAATAGCATGTTTAAAAAAATAAAAAACCGGCCTCGAGCATGTCGGACCATGCTCAGGCATCCGCGGCCGTTATTACGACCGAGAGTATGTGAGAGTCTTGCTTACAAATTAGATATTTTGACTTAAGTGTATAATGTAATAATTAACAAAATATATATAAGTACTTCCTCTCAAGATTAAGAAAGCCCCAAACAAGTGCGCTTTCAATAAATCTTTGCGCGGACTCTTTCTTAGCAGAGCTGCAAACTCTCGTCTGAATTAATTTATATATATAAGCATATATTATATGAATATGAATGTATCTAAGTAGTTATTTATCTTCCTAAATTATGTCTGCAAATTAGATGCACCGCCCGAAATTTATCTGCTTTGCCTCAAGGTTGAGTGGTAGAGAATTCCCTATGGCATTAAGTCCGCACTTTGTACGATAAGTTTTTTTTTTATGCAATGAAGATAAAATAAATAAATAAATACATGTAGTAATCATAAAATTACTGAATTCATTTATTTAAGAAACTTGTACTGACTTGAGATTGTCCTGTAATGTTTTTTTCTCGTAAATGTACGAAAATAAATGACGAAAAAAATTCACTACAGGTGAAAATTAAAACGTAACGACAGATGAAGGTGAAAATTAACAATACAATATGAAAAATTGCACAAGCATAAGACCGTATCTCTAAAGGCACTTCAGTTTACAAAATAGAGGAGAATAATCGCGCCGTACACAATTTATGCTACTTTCGGCGCTATACATTTATTATTTAAAAATATTCCAGAAATAAATAAAATTATTTATTTATCAAACTAAGTAGCGACTTACACAAGACACCGATATTCCAAATTTCACCAATATACATCTAGTATAGTTTTCAAGTACAATGCCTGTGACATACGAACGGACAGACATGAAGAAACTATAAAGGTTCCGTTTTTGCCATTTTTGCTACGGAACCCTAAAATAGCGGCAAATTAAACCAATTTACACCGTTATTTCTCCTCCGCGAACGAAGTTGCGGGCGCCTTCTAGTACTATTATAAAGTTGTAGAAATGAAATGCTTGTACGTGTCGGTGTGGCTTCATCACGCTAAATCGGCTAAACGGATTTCAACTATTTTTGGTACACAGGTAGCTGGGTATCTCCAGATGGTTATAGTTATAGGATACTTTTTACCCCACTACCTATGCTAAAGGAAAAAAGAGGGGTTATGACTTTTTTTCTCCGCGAACGAATTTGCGGGCGCCTTCTACTTACCTATAAACATAGTACATTAATATTTATTTTTTATGATAGTAGATTATGGAGTACGCTAACTAACTACTGTGCTAAATAGACTTGAAAGCCCATGAATGTCGGAGTATAAACGGAAACATTTGCAATGTAAACATTCGAGGAAATGCATTTCCAATCCTACTGACTGAATTAAAACATAATGCTCCTAATTTCACCAGTTCTCCAGTTATCAGCCTCGAACCGAAACATAAAAGTAAGGTGTAGCGAATCCTGCATGAGACCCTGCTACCACTAAATTATTATGTTTAGTTAATTAAAATTTAAAAAAAAAAATAAAAAAAATGTTCAGGCAACAATGTATCTCCTCATATATCCTATCCTGGTTTTCCTCTTCAACTGTGCCAACAAACGGTGAAGTTAACTGTAACTTAAGTGTTAAGTGTAACGTGCGAACCATCACAACCGTCTCCGCAATCGCCATACCATCCATGGATGGCAGCCAAATCCAAAATGTCAACACTCTATACGGAATCCACTGGCACTAACACTATTTTTACCTGGAACACTGTCTATTGGGGCGAATTCTAAAATGGCGAATCTTATATGATATTCTATGATGTACCCGCGATATTTTATTAGCAAAATTAGACAGCCATGAGAACTGTACCACAGATTATATACAAGTTACTACGTAAAAGATACACCAGTTGTATGGACGGAGAGCGCGCTCACCGCTATCGATGCCTACCGCTCCTATTCGACGCGGGCGACGCAACGTCATTGGAATAGGCGCTAGGGTTGCCTCCGTTATGTAAACGCTAGCTTTATCTCGCGCCTTCGCTCGTTTGGTATTTTAGGTATTCAGGGCAACTGGTGATTCCGCAAAACAAACTACTGATTGAATATGTATATTTGGGTACTTTAATTGGGCTGATTTTATTAGGTACTAGAAGGTGCCCACAACTTCACAATTCATAACCCCATTTATTTCTTCTGCGATGTCGGGTAAATAATATCCTATAACCATATGTAGATACCCAGCTACCCGTGGACCAAACATAGTTGAACACATACAACCATACAAACATTTCATTTTTACAACTTTATAATAGTATAGATATCTTCCTAATTATTTCATACTTTTTGGACATACCGTTTTGAAAATAGAGCCCCCCCCCCCCCTCTATTTTTTCGTTGAAAGTAAATAAAATAAATAAAAATAAATAACACACGGGGACAATCTTACACAAATCGACCTAGTCCCAAACTAAGCAAATCTATACAAAGCGACGATATACATAATATATAGAAAATTAGAATACTTAAATACGTAGGTCACTCGATAAGTTTTGAGATGCTCGAAATTCGAAAATGGAACGCACCTGAATTATATGTTTTTAAAAAGCAAATGTATCTAAAAATAGAACACAAGTTGCCGATTCGCTCCAATTTAAAAATGAATATGTTACAGTCATTTTTCTAAAACGGTGCCCGCGTTTTTTCTTTGTAACTATGGAGCTTAAACGCGAAAAATTGCGTGCTATTATTATTATGATTTTAAATTTGGTTTATCTGAACAATTGTGTTTGCAACGATTGCAGTCTAGGAGCAGATTAGGAGATTCTGCTCCTTCACGGGCAACAGTTTTTAGATGGTTCAACGAATTTAAAAGGGGTAAAACCAGCCTCGAAGATGACCCCCGAAGTGGTCGCCCGCAAACAGCAGTAACTGCAGAAAACGTGTGGACTACTGAAATGTTGGTGCGAGAAGATCCACGAATAACATACAAAGACATAGAGAATATCTTAGGCGTCAGTTCGGGGAGCGTTAGCATCATTCTACATCAACATCTTGGAGTAAGGAACCTCTGTTGTCGTCGGATACCACGTTTGCTCTCCGATACTGAGAAACAGGCTCGTGTAGATTGGTGTCGTGAGATGCGTCTACGATTCGACAACGGGACATTACGGCGTGTATCGGAAATAATTACAGGTGACGAAACATGGATTTACCAATATGACCCGGAAAACAAGTGGCAATCGTCAGTATGGGTCTTCTCAGAGGGAAAGTTACCAACAAAACTACAAAGACCTCGTAACGTCGGCAAAAAAATGGTAGCTAGTTTCTTTTCACGGGGCGGACATTTATCAACATCAATGCTGGAAAATTATAGGTCAATCAACTCTGATTGGTATACTACAGTAGCATTGCCGCAAGTTTTCAAAGCAGTGCGAGAGAGGAGACCAAAGACTGGACTACGGGGAATCTTGCTAAATCACGATAACGCCTCTTCACATACGTCTCTCAGAACAAAGGCGTTTATTGAGAAAGCTGGGAAACTTAGCTCCCTGCGATTTCTTTTTGTTCCCGGTGGACCTATTTACTAAATATTCCAAGACCTCGCGTACGAAGCAGGCACCTACTAGTTACAAATAACCGAACAATTGGTGATTAAATGCAGTAGGTTTTACTGTCTCATCAAAACATTCCACATTAAACTTGAGGTCTTGATTGTTTAACTACATTGGCCTTCGAAGTCAATCTGCGACCATTAAGTGTGAATTGTATACAGCAATTGCAGCGTCAAATCGTCTAGTTGAAGAGGTCAAGCCATTTGATATCTCAACGCATGCAATGGAACCCGTTTAAAACTTTATTATAAAATGCAAATTCCTCTAGACTGCGAATTTTTTGCTAGTGTTTCATCCTCCTGTTTGAAGCATACAAATATGATTCTTCTGATTTGGGGTCTGAAGTCTAGCCAAGTTGCATTTTAGTTTTCAACGGCGTTATTATAATCGTCGTACATTTTGACAAAACTAGTCTAAAGCAGGATCCTGAGGATGCTGGCTGGAAGTCTTGCTTGCCGTATGTTGATGCATTGGGTTGGCATCTGTATGGGGCTGATGCAATTATTGCTTCTGTTTTGTCCTCGTTTTTTTTTTCATTTTATTTTAGTTTGTACGCTAACATCTAATCTGTTAAGTTTTTAACAACTAAGTTAGCCAAGTATAAATACATATTAAAAGTAACGAAGATGTGGTTCACGCATATTAAAGCCCGACCAGGAAAATAAAATACCTGTTCTGGGGGCGTTAAATTAGCAATAATTATAGCAACACTAAGTATAACGTACCTACCAGTCATGTTGACAACATGGACGGAGATGTTATTTAGAGGAATAGAGTCTAATCCTTCAGATTTTCTATCCGACAAATACTTTATCGTATTGCAAATTACAATTCTTAAGTGACTTTTAATATTTTTCGGCATTTTAACGCACAAATAACTCACAATATCCCAGAAACAGACCACATCAATCAACACCTCACTTTGACAACAATTGACAGATGGCTTTAATGACTGTAAAGTTACTATTGACAGTTGAAGAAATTAGTTCTAATTGTTTTCCGCAATATGGCGAAGTTTTTTATTTTCCTGGTCGGGCTTTACAAAATAACGATTATAGGCCTCTAAAGATGCAACATTATCAAATAAGGTAGATACGTTATTTTTAACAATCTGCACCACTTTGGTAATATTTTGAAAGCCCTCTTCGTCTTTCTCTTTGCGTTTTCCCACGCTAAGTAGGGTCGACTCTCCCAATTACTTTGCACCAGGTCAGTTTGTCCTGAGCTGAGGTCTTGTGTTGGGGCTTTTCCCCTAAGTTTGGTTATACCAGACCACCATGTCAAGCGAAGACGTCCTCTACCTCTCTTTTCCTCACGTATTTTGAGAGCTTTCCGTACCACGTGCTCATCATCTCTTCGCATCACGTGACCGTACCAACGTAGGCGAGCTTCATGGAGCTTCTCGGGTACTGGGGCAACCTTATAACTACCGCAAAAGTATTCGGTCCTCATTTTATCTAATCTCGTCACTCCACCTGCCCATCTCAGCATCTTCATTTCCGCAACATCAAGTTTGTTGAAGTGAGTCTTCATGACGGTCCAGCACTCACTCAGCATCATATAGCATTAACGGTCTTATTACTGTCCTATACAACTTACCCATAGTTTTTATAGGCATGCGTGGATCGCCGAAAAACCCCCGTTAGTAACTGCCACCTCTGCCAGATACCGTTTACCCTGTTCGAGACATCTGCATCTACAGTTACGTCCGCTATAATAACTGAACCCAAGTATTTGAGAAATCCAGTGTTGGTATTGCTGGCGTGTCGTCCGGGTAATATATGACGGAGATATTAGGTGTGCCGTTGAAATTACACTTTATATATTCTATTTTCGATCTACTAACGCGAAGGTATTTTTTCTCCAGTGCATTCATCCATGTTATTAAAGTAACTCGCAGATCTTTTGATGTTTTGCCAGCTGTCCATTATCAGATTGAAAAGGCAGGGCTAAGTACTGAGCCCTGGTATGCTTGCCATCTTGACCACGAACTCCTGGCTTTGTGACCTGCTGCGCTTCGCACTCGGGTGCTTGTGTTCTTGTACGTACTTTGTATTATCGAAACGTTTATGCTTAGGCAGATTTTGAGCTCTCATAGCTTGGCAAATGAGCGCTCTTGGAATCCGATCAAAAGCTTTCACAAATCGATGAAGGTGAGGAGAAGATCTTCTTTGTTTATGCGGTGCTTTTCAGACATAGCTCGGATCGCTTGTATGGCACCTGTTGTAGATTTAGATGGTGTGAAGCCGAACTGATTTTGAGAGATTGTTGTTAAAGTCTGTATACGTTTATTAATTACCAGTTCTCGCAGTTACAGGGTGTGTGAAGTTAGTTTAATAGTTGTGTTTAGTAATTGAAACATTACGTTCAGCCTTTTTTACAAACACGGCACCAAGACGCTCATGCGCCGTGTCTACGGGATTGGATTGGGCCCGTATTAGTTATAGCATTAAACGTCTTCGTAAGGCACTCCTGCCCCACTGAGTCACGTTTCTTCCAGATATCTGATGGAATCTCGTCTGATCAAATAGCTTTGAGGTTTTTCATTTACCGCAGAGCAGTTTGTACTTCTCCCAAGAAGATCTCCTGTATCGGCCCATATCTCCGTTTCAGTGGTTCAAATGCTTCACTGGGATTTTCTTCATTCATGAGCACTTTATAATAATCGTACTATCTCTTATTGATGTCCTCGTTTGATTGATGTCCTTGTTAGTTATATCAACCGCTCAGTCAGTGACTGAAGAAAAAAAACCCTATATCAGTTTCCTTGTGCAGCACTTTCGGTTCAATTTGATCATATTCAAATTAACTAAATTCAGAATTCACCGGTATGTCGTATTGCGAATTGCGCTTTTCGTACTTACGAATGTACACTTTTACTGGCATTTTTAGCGGACCCTCATTTATCAAATATCTACGCCATTAGAGACTCATTATGTATAACTACTAAATACTTCTAACAACGTATTATTCAATAGGATATGATATGCTGAAGTCGTTTGAGCCTGTAGATTCTCTAAGTGAAATGAGTGATATATCTCGGAGCTGAAAATATGAATCAATATTTTCATTGCAGTGACATGTTTGCTATAAAATGTCGTCATTACGTGCGTTTAAAAGGCTTCAAAGTATCACCTTGCGGGCGGAATAACTTGAGAGATCTAAGGGAATTTCATACATAATTGAAGGTCGTAGGCCGGGAAGTATTTCTTTTTTCATTATTTAAATGTAAACATGGCGTCTATGCGCATGAACACGCTAAACAGCTGAATTATATTTTATAAGTTTTTTCTTGTTGCCGAATGGTTATCGGACCAATATATCCGCGTTAATGCCTATTACTCGTACACACGAACTGATATTAGGAATACAAATCTGTATGATTCATATGTTGATGAATAAATTTAAAACATTGTCTTTACATAAGTCACCAGAGACCATAGATAATGTTTAAAATACTCTGCATTTATTTTATTTATTATGGAGGGATTGGATAAAAAAAAACTTTTATCGTGTAGTTTTTTAAGTGTTTTTTTTTTTTTTTGCATATGTTTGAGAAAAGCGCTATTCATGCCTCTGGCCGTTTAAAAAGGCTTGCCTACGCTCCCGGCAAGCCCTTCTTTCCCGGCGTCTGTAGTAATGTACTATTTCTCAAACAAGCAATGAAATGTCGTCATTACGTGCGTTAAAACAGGCTTCAAAGTATCTCGTTGCGGGTGGACCAACTTGAGAGAAGAGTAAAGGAATTTCATACAAAATAAGAGGCCTAGGCCGGGAAGTTTTTTTTTTTTTTAATTTTAATGTAAACATGGCGCCTGTGTTCATGAACAGGCTAAACAGCTGAATTAAATTTAAAAAAAAAAAATCTAGTGTCTGAATGGTTATCGGACCAAAATATGCGCGTTAATGCCTATTACACACGAACTGCTATTAAGAACACAAATCTGTATAGTTCATATGTTGACGAACATATTTATCAATGAACTGACGTGAGAGATTTCATCCTGTACTCGATTGAAGTTATAATTTTTTTTTTTTCAAATATAGAGACTCTTAGAGTCTGTATACATCTCTAAGAAACTTAGTTTGAATATTTGTTTTGTTTAAACATTTCTTAGGGTTGTAATTATTTTTTTTTTTTGCATGTTATGACGCCTGGAGACCATATAAATCTCAAAGAAATTTAGATTTAATAATTATTATTTTTAATGTATTATTCACTTTGACCCCTAAGAGACCTTATACATCTCAGTATTCTCAATAGAATTCAATCAAATTATTATATTTAATTTTATTGCATGTCGTGACGCCTAGAGACCTTAATACATGTCTGAAAAAATTATTAGTTTATATTTTATATCAACTTTGATCTGGAGAATCTGTACATCTCCTCTGCGTGTACCAATTATAAATCAGTTATAACAGACTTGTAAAAGTGTTTTATTGTTTTTATGTAAGATAGGCAAGCATTAGACTTCAATCTCCCCTGTTGGTAAGAAATTATGACATTATTGTACTATTTAAGAATTATTTTGAAAAAATTACTGACTGCTAAGTTTGTTTCAGCTTTCTTCTCAACAGTGGTCTCCTCTTGGGAAATGCCGTAGAGTCCGACTTGTAAAAGTGCCCTTGTTGCCTAGTTATACAATAAACACATTGAATTTGAATTAAAATATTGTCTACACGTTAGTCACCAGAGACCAATAGATAGACAATATTTAAAATATTCTGCTTTTATTTTATTTATATAAAAATGAAGATTATTATTACCAGGTTGTCTATAACGGCCCTTATAGGGTCTACTCGAACACTACACACGCAAAAAACGGATGACTTCCGTAAAAAAATTACATTATGGAGGGATTGAAGGGAAAAATTTAAAAACTTTTGTCGTGTAGTTTTTTGAGTGGTATACTTTTTGAGAAAAGAACTATACATGCCTCTGGCCGTGAAAAGTGCTTGCCGGCTTCGTATCACTATCCGGCCTCTACGGTCGGCCGTCTATACCTACTCACCCGGCAAGCCCTTCTTTCCGGGCGTCTGCAGTAATGTAGGTACTATACGTAGTAGGAATTGTAACCACAAAAACTGAACAAAAATTCTCCGCGCAAAAGTTGTACGTATTTTGTTTGAACAGTATAGTATTCATCCATCTTTTACGTTGAACGTGTGATTGGACTAATTGGTGAGGTTAGCTACCTGTTGGATCAAAAGTAACACGTTGGATAACATAATCATCTATATTACAAGATTCCATTCCTTCCGCCGTCTGTATATCATTTGACCTACAATCTGGATTCTGGATGTTTGAGACTAGAGTGACTAGTCAAAGTTCTGGGAAAGCGTTCTGCAGCATAGACTTTGTCTTCACTTTCCATTTGGTGAGGCCAAAACTAACTCCAATTCTTGTAAGAATAGAAATAGTAATTGGAAGTATTTTAGTTTCAATAAGTATATATTTTTCATTTTTTTTTCCGTAAAGCACGGGATACCAACTTTGCAGGGAAAATCTACTGATAGATATACGTAAGTATATGTAAAATATTATACCTGTATTTTATGAAGTTTAATACTGCAGTCCGTGTGAGAACCTACGTGCATACAAATAAGCTCTGTAAAAACAAACAATTAACCTATTAACTATCATCATTGTCATACAATACCGCAAAAACTGGCTCCTCGTGGCTCTGAGCAAAAGTAGGATAATAATACAAAACGGCCAAGAGCATGTCAGACCATGCTCAGAGTAGGGTTCCGCAGCAGTTCATACGAAAACATTCACACTACTTGTGATAATAATGCTTTATGAAAAAGCGCTCTAGCAAAAGAGGGTATCTCGATGGCACTTACGTCCTTTTGTTATGAACTGCCGTTTTTCGGCAATAACTCAAAAACGGTATATCCAATCATGTTGCAAGTAATTTACGTTGTAACTATTAATTAAGCTTCATCTTAGTATTAAAAAAAAAAGAAATTAATAGCTGCATAATTCAATTCAGTTTCTTACAATGCGATAAATGATGCATGCCTCGAGCCGTCGCTACCGGCGTCAACGCGCGCGAATTTACACGAGCGGTCGGCGGGAGCGGTGAGCGGCGCGGCGCGGGGCAGGAACAGATATGGGCGAGTAGGAAGGATGCCACGACTCAGAGCGGTGCGGACGGGCTTATTGGCGGCACGGATCGGGCGGTGAATTAGCAAACATTTTTTAGACTATTCGCGTCGTCGTGGCAATGGATACAGAAATGTTTATAACAGATTTTTTTTGTTGGAGTATATAATCAAATGTTTCTACACTCTTTCTAGTGTACTCATAAAATTTTTCGGGACCAGCCGGTCTAGCACAACTCTTCGCGACTACGCTTGTCGCACGACATAGCGTCACCCGTTGTTCTCGCTTTGTATTGAAAGGAAAGAGACAGACAATCTTTCTCGCGCGACAAAGAGTCGCGTATCACAGTTGTGCTAGAGGTGCAGGGCCAGGCCGTTAGGCGCGGCTCACTCCGCGATTTACGTTCGTCGCTATAAGCGCTATATACGTCCACACTTGTATCATTTGCTCGAATCCGATCACCGTGCCGTGGCATGACTGCGTATCGCGCTGCTTGGACGCTCACTGTCGGCGCGCCGATCATGCCGCACTCTTCCGATATAACTGTGTGATACGCGTAACAAAATGGATTTCGAGCGATCCGATCGGTGCAACGTCCAAACGCGTGATCGTGACACGCGATCATGCCACGCGACGATGATCTGATACGGGCAAATGATACAAATGTGGACGCACCTATAAGTACATGCCGGGGGCTCCTACACAGGGGCATATTCAGTGGCGAGGCTGCCACGCTCTGCCTCGGAATCTTCTTTCTGGATTTACGTCGCAATTGAACGTGCACCATTAGTGTATTTAATGTGTTTATGTGTAAAGACGGACTATCTGGGTAATCTACACTATAAGATAATTTTCTAAACATTAACCCGTGCGAAGTCGTTAGTCCCCACTGGTGTTTAAATTATTAAAAATAGAGCTAGTAAATATTGTATCGCAGCGGGTTGCGGGAGCGATGACAGAAATTCGAATCACTCGTTTTACTTTCTCCCGACACATCACAAGATACCGAAAATTCAGAAAATAAACATAACTAATATGCAAATTGCCTCTCTGTGCCTCAGCCGATTGGTCAGTTGTCACCAGCGCTAGCACCGCGTCGTTGGCTGCTGCCAATTTTAGTCATCTGGTCACACAGGCAATTAATAACAATACTCATACCGTTAAAGTCAGTCGTTCCAAATTCAATATCAAGCCGTGGATCACGCCGGGGTTGATAAGATGCATGAAACTTAGGGATAAGTTACGTTTACAGGTGAGAGCCTCTCCACATAATCCAATTCTTCGTCTTACTTATACGAGATACAGGAACTTTTTTGATAACTTGTTATATAATCTGAAAAATGAATTCCAAAACAAGCAGCTAATGAACATTAAAAATAATCCTTGTAAACTCTGGCATTACATCAGAAATATCTGCCAAAATCCTACCCGAAAAAATGCCGCAGAGGAACTCATTACCTCGAATGTCAAACCCGCGATACTGCTAAATAACTGTAATCAATACTTCTCTACAAATGGAAAGAACTTGGCGGATAGTATTTTATCCAGGATTTCGGAAACCCAGTCGACCTTGGCCGCATAATACAAGCCAGCTCAGTCGGTTCCAGACTCTTTCTATTTGCGCCCAACGGATGCCTGTGAGGTGGACAGAATTATCTCCCAGCTTAAACTCGATAGTGCACCCGGTCCGGATTTAGTTAAGCCGCTACTAGTCAAACAGATGAGAGGGATTCTAATAGAACCTCTGACTTAAATTTGTAATCTAAGTATGCAGTCCGGCAGTTTTCCTGATTGCTGGAAAGTGGCCTC
This sequence comes from Hedya salicella, assembly GCA_905404275.2. Classification (NCBI taxonomy): domain Eukaryota; kingdom Metazoa; phylum Arthropoda; class Insecta; order Lepidoptera; family Tortricidae; genus Hedya; species Hedya salicella. The sequence goes on from FR990096.1 coordinate 84,629,725, forward strand.
TGTCACACCTATTTACAAAAACGGGCCCAAGAACTCCCCAGTCAACTTTAGACCTATATCCCTGTTGTCGAAGAGCTGAGGATGCGCTGGCTAGGGTTGCTTCCTGGCTAAATAATAACTTGCTGACACTAAATGTGGACAAAACGAACTTTGTAGCTTTTTCAAAAACCTCAGCTACTTCACCACCAACGGAAAAAAACATAAAATTTCACTCCTGTGGGTATAAAGGTACTGCTAAGTCTACCTCTGTTTGTTCCTGTCAGGTTATCAGGAGACAAAGCGTTGTGAAGTACCTAGGGCTCCTCCTTGACCAACATCTGTCCTTTACGCATCATATCACCACTCTTGCCTCAAGAGTGAGGAAACTTATCTATGTAATGAAGAGACTCCGAGACTGTGCTGACCCTGATATACTTCGCCTTGTCTACCTGGCACTGGGTCAATCTATTTTACAATATGGCGTGTCCGATTGGGGCTCTGCTGCTAAGACACACTTACTGTTCTTGGAGCGTGCCCAGAGAGCAGTAATAAAGGTTATGATGAAAAAACCCTTCCGGTACTCCACACACCAGTTGTACAGCGGGACGAAGCTTCTAAGAGTGAGGCAGCTTTTCGTCATTAAAGCGGTTACCCGTACTCATAGCATAATTTTCAACTCTGCCCGTCACGAGGAAATGCTAAGCGGGCGTAGGTACAAGGTGCCGCTCCCTGCTTTCAGATCCGCCCTCGCTAGGAGAACCCCGGCCTACTCTCACTGCTGCGTATATAATCATGTCTGCAATATCTGTGACATCAAACGCCTATCCGTTCCCAGAGCTAAATCACTGCTAACACTCTGGTTATGTACTTTGTCTTACGATGAAACCGAAGACATCATTAACAGTATTAAGATAAAGTAAACTTCTTGGTACGAAGGTCCAGAAAATAAATTAGGGCGTCCCACATGCGCACACAACATACACAAACCTACACTCACACTCACACACACACTTCACATACACTAGTTATCCTTACCTTTTGTATGAATAAAACATCACTCAGTGTCTGTACATTATGTCATATCTTCAAGCATATGATACAAATCTTCATTGTTAATCGCACTCGCAGATGGCCAAGATACAGGCTCAGCCTAGTTTGGTCTCTGATGGATAACCCCGATCATGTATTTAAGTTCTATTGATAAATAAAGCATTTTATATTATTTGTATTTTGTAACTGATACTAGGTAGTCACTGTATAATGATAAAACAGATATTGTAGGTACCTACTTCCATGTTTAACACTGGATTAATCAAGTAGGTAATACTCAGAACAATTTTATTACTTTCGTTGCATGGTACCGTAATGGGGTCAATTTCAACAAATCGCATTTTTTGTATCATTCTAATGTAAATATTTATTTCTGTTTCTTTTTGAGAATTTTAAATGTAGGTATGTACTTTAGACTTTAGTATTAAACATATCTAAAAGGAAACCTAAAAACTAAAATAGTTTTCGAGATATTAGGGATCAAAATCTAAGCTTCCACCGGAATTATTAATCATACCGGAATGAAAGGTAAGTCACACCGGAATGAATAATATACACCGGTATGATAAAATCAGCCCACCGGAATGAAATGTGCTCACCAGAATAAAATAAAAAAAGGATTTTAATAATCAAATATTTTATTTAGTCCAATTTGTACCCAAACAATAACGACATCGTATGTTAATTTCTTAGTCAGACATGTTTTGCATTTATTTATCGTTTACAACACTAGGTATATAAGACCTCTGTAATTTTGATACTCGGATCAACTTACTTTCGCGTTATATGTAACGCGTTATAAAAAACATACTTCACTATTATATAAATAAAAATGAAACGTATAAAAAATATTATTATTTCAACATTTGTGAGAAGTGAAGCTACATTTGACGTTATTCCGGCGAAACCTCATCCCGGTGGATATTAAAGTTGATAGAATCCACCGGAAGCACGGGAATGAGAAAAACGACTTAAAAAAACATGTAAAATAAAAGAAAGCCCTAGATCCCTAAACTAATACAATTCCAGAAACCATGTCTATATTTTACTTGACATATATAAATTAAAAACAAAACCGTTAAAAAATAAAAAAGATATAACTCGGTGATGAAAAGTTTTTTGCACAAAACCCCACCCCTAACGCTTGTACAGTAGCTACGCACTGTGCTTTCTTGCCGAGTGACGCGGCTTGACTGTCGCTCCAAGTGTCCAGGTTACGGGGGGTGTAAGGAAACAAACTTTTCGAAATAATCGATTACAGATTTTGTCGGTGGAATTAATCCCGCTTCGCCGGATAAACGTATATGCACATATTCAGAAATATACAAACGAGGTATAAAACAAATAATGTGTTTTTTTATTACCTGTTTATGTGGTAATAATAATAGAAGCACATCTAGCGTCGCAAAATGACCCCACGAAAACTGTTGCGAAAAAGGCGGGGCGTATGAACTGGGTCAAACGGGCTGTCAGTTGCATATGGCGGCGCTGCATGACTGTCGTATTATTTCATTCCCAAAGTGAAAATATACGGCTTATTGATGTGTAAAATAGTGTATTAATCATTCTAGAAAATATAAAAATAAAGATGGAATCACTTTTCACGTGTAAAAAATACCGTAAACATAATTATTATTATAATTTTTTTAGTCGGAAGAGATTTTGTATAGGGATGGTGTTATTTACATTCATCCTTACACCATCAAAATGTTAATATGTAAATGAAAAGGTATTATGTTACCTATTGATATATTATGTGTCGAGATGCATGTTTTCATGTCCATAACTATTTTATAAACAGTCTTCGAAAAAGGTGCAATTTGATTTAAAAGTTATCATACACTAAAGAGCTCAATCTCGGTAGGATTACGGTAACTTATTACAGTTCCTATGCCCATCTTCCGTCTCCATCATCATATCAGCTGGATATTATCATAATATATGCATACTCGTATGGTCGTCTAGTATTCACAGTATAAGTATGCTACATCTTAATTGGAGACTAGTTTGATTTGCGTAAGGTTATTCTATGATTATTTAAATATAAAATAAAACTGAAAATTCAATTTAAATAATACGACAATTCTGCCTACAAAATTACTCTTTATTGCATGTGACCATCAACTACGTATGCGTTTTCATAGTCGCCGTCATGTTGATACTATACAGCGCTAGAAGCCAATCACAGCCAGTTATTATAAAATTGGCCAATCACAATTATTTGTTTTGGTTAATAGAAAGTAGACTGATATTTTGACCAACTCTTATTTGGCCACACAACGCGCATGCGGATTTAGAATATTTACCCCGTTTTGTACTGCAATTTTGTATGTTTTTTTCGTTCACTGGCTGCCGGACAACCCACCTTGTGAGAAATGTTAACATCATAAAGTAAGTAGGCAAGTGCCTGTGCATGCGGATAAAATAGGCTCACAATTTGCACCCTTCATACACGTGTTTGACCTCCATACCCCCTCCAAACATAAAAAATACTAAAAGCAGGTACCTAGTTAGATCATAGTCAGTTAGGCACATTTATGAAACTTAGGTCTCTCTAGGTATTTTTTGAACATACCGTTTAGAAAACTATTTGATAAATGTTATTACTCTGTATGGGTGATTGAAACATCTAGGAGGTTTCATTTACACAAACAAATAAAGCTATACCTAAGACATAGTATATGTATAGATTTAAGTTAAATTTGTACCTAACAACAATGTTTTCCACACCCGACAAGGGTCCTTGTAACTAGACTTAAGTCTGTAACTTGGTTGCAATAAATATCTTATCCTAAAATAGAGGGTGTGTGAGCTTAAAATTGTGTCCTCCCCGCCACAATTTTTGCTACTTTCAGAGCGAATTTTCCGAAAATATTCACTAAATCAAAAAAAATGTTTAAAAACCTCAAAGTATTTTTAGAAGATCTGTCGAATGATGTGCCGCACATTGATATTTGCTGTTTTTTCTGTTTCGGTTACATGTATGAACTATCAAACTAATTAGCGGCTCACACAAGACACCTATGTTCCAAATTTCATCAATATACATCTTATAGTTTTTGAATAAAATGCCTGTTACATACGGACGGACGGACGGACGGACATGACGAAACGAAACTATAAGGTTTCCGTTTTTGCCATTTTGGCTACGGAACCCTAAAAACGAACAAATTACATACAAAAAAACATTCCGTCGAATTGAGAACCTCCTCCTTTTTTTGGAAGTCGGTCAAAAACTAAAACTATGCCCCAAAATGGTCCCACCTCAGCATAATGCCGGCTCGGGAGCCAGCGCTGAGCTTCCGGTGAGACCATATGTGGCGCCACGGAGAGCTGCATGCACGAACATTTTTAACCGACTTCCAAAAAAAGGAGGAGGTTCTCAATTCGACGGAGTTTTTTTTTTTTTTTTATGGATGTTCACCGATTACTCGATTTACTATTTGAACGATTTCAATTTTTTTTCTTTGTTTTATAGGATGGGACCAACTAGAAAGTAGTCTAGTTGGTCCCATTTAATTTTGGTGAAGATCTGATGATGGAATCCATGAGGAATTGAAGGAACTCCTCAAATATGGTAGGCATACATATAGCGATTTTGGTATTATCAGAAACATAATAAGCATTTGCATTCAGAAAGTGTAAATTGGTGAAGTGGAACTGATGCAGAAGACCACAGAATGCCATCGGAACTCCTCAATGATAAATGCTTTACGGGTGGCGACAAAATATCTTGATTCATTTAGCTAAGCAACTTCATAGTCACAAATTTAAATGTTCCGGATGAGAATGGTACCATCGAATTGATTTGATGATGGAGCCGGAAGGTAGGCACCAGATCTATTTCTATTTGGTCTAGGTTATACGTGCGTAACCAATCCTGTAGTCGTAAGTTTTACATTAATCCATCATCAGTACCTCAAATTTACGTACCTACATAATGATTATATTTTAATTATCAATATTATCATTGCTTGAAACCATTGACACAATATTGACATTTAAAAAAATAATCATACTTCAATATGATATATTTGTAAATATTACATATGTCAAATCAAATCAAAATGGCGCGCTGCGACCGGTGCATTTGTCTATGCGCGTGCACGAGCGAGCGTTTAGGCAAAGGCTAATTCGCCAATCAGCCAAACATTAATAATAATAAACTCAATAATTATATCAATTTAATACTAACATAACGTTATTTTGTTTAGAAAACTTATTAATTGCTTTTTATAAGTACCAGTTTAGATTTATTAAAATAACCTGAATTGTTTCTTGTACCTAAAACCTATTTGCTGAAGTTTAAAAAAAAACTGTAATGAAAAGGCACTAGTGCGATTATCTAATGTAAAAAACACGCGTATGTGCTGTAATGGACTGGATTACAGCCATAATAAGAGCCACTTTACGAGCGAGTGTGTTGAAAAAGAACATTACAATAACAATGATAATTATACAAAACTGAACGACAAGATTTGAACTTTAACGTTCCGTTTGGCTTCGACGACGTCGGAGGACCATAAATTATAATGTTTTTGCTAAGAAAAAAGCGGCTATTGTAAAGATCAAAGTAGTAAGCCTTCTGTACTTGAACCTACTAGGTATTATCTATTCTGTGATAGTCGGTGCTATGATTGTGTAAAAATATTCAAAATTGTCGATTTTAGTAAGTTGTAACACGATGACACCAACTCCAAATTAACATTATTTGTATATACCGTATAGATTGAGTAGGCAACTGAATTCTGCAGTTATGTTTTTTACTTTTTTTTGGAGTCGGTTTTATTTTTTGTTACAAAGTTAAATTATTTTACACTTAGTTAATCGTTACTTAAAAGTGCATATCTTGCCGATTCGAACAAGCCCAGACACGGCTAGGATACCTTATTTTATTACAGAGATCCGGTGCCTACCTTCCGGCTCCATCATCAAATCAATTCGATGGTCTCATTCTCATCAGGACCATTTCAATTTGCGACTATGAAGACGCTTAGCAATTTTATTCGAGATGTATCTCGTTGCGACCAGTAAATCACTTATGTGGTCTTCTTCGTCAGTTTCACCTCACCAATATACACTTTCTGAATACAAATGCTTATTATGTTTCTGATTTATAAATCGCCATATGTGTATGCCTACAATATTTGAGAAGTTCCTTCAATTCCTCATGGATCCCATCATCAGATCCTCACTAAAATTAAATAGAATCAATCTGGAGGCGCCTGCTTTCAAACAAAAAATAATAATCTAAATCGGTTTATAAACGACGGAGTTCAGATATATATATATAACAAACTTAAAAAGAATACAACCACATCCTTTTCTGGGAGTTGGTTAAAAATATATGCATTGCATCTTCCCTATTGATCCTACCCGCATTTCCCGCACGCAGAACGCAAAAAAAATGCGCGATCTTGAGTCAGACAAAGCGGACTGAAACCGGTTTTCTGCCCTTTTATTGTCCTTTGTATCCTTGTACTAGAATGGTCACCGTGGAGTGTGTCATTAGATCTGCTCCAATAAACTGGTTGCGGACGCCTATTTGGTTTATAAGAGCATTTAATTATTAGAATTCATTAATTCTTAAGTATACTTCTTGCGTGTCTCCCTGTGGCTCTTGAGTTCTGGTACTGGAGACTTAATCGAGAGAGTTCTTAGCTATGGTTAAAAAACCGGCCAAGAGTATGTCGGACCATGCTCAGTGTAGGGTCCCGCAGTCGTTCATACAAAAAAACGCAAAAGAGCGTATCTCCGCGGCACTTACCTCTTTTAGCTGAGAAGCGCAGTTTTTTTGGCAATAACTGAATAACGATATATTCGATCATGTTGAAAATAGTTTTTGTTGAAAGTATTTATTAAGATTTTCTTCTGTTTCCGCGATTATTACTCATTGAAATAAAACAATTTAACCATGTCCTCCCGTGACCATGGAAAGCTGGAAAGTTTCCGAAACGTCGGGAACTAAAATGAGATAATATACGCGATATAATCCGTTAAATTGTTTTATTTCAATGAGTATTTATTAAGATTTATCTTTGTTATTTTTTTCATATTTTTTCGACATACCGTTTAGAAAATAGAGGGACACAATTTATGCAACTTTCGGAGCGATCATTTCCGAAAATATTCACTAAAGCAAAAATTGATTTTAGAAACCTCTAAGTCTTACAACTACCACAGGGAGTTGTAGCAAAAAAAGAAAGTGACATCGAATTGCAGAGGAGCCTCAAGGCGTTTCTCATCAAAAAAGCCTATTATTTAGTTACAGAATTCCTGACTGATACCATTAGCTGATAATATATATTGACATACCATATTCTTAATTTGAGTAAAATGCCTGTGACATCCGGACGGACGGACGGATATGACGAAGCTATAAGGGTTCCGTTTTTGTAATGTGTCAGGCGGTTTGTCAATAATTCACCGATAACTTTTGAAAATTTAGTAGTTACGTGTACCTACGCTCATGTTTTTGAAGCCTCAAGTGTTCAGTCAACAATAGGAATCAGCATAATTGGCTTAAAGACGAAAACAGAACAATTAGCGGGGTGACGACTACTGACGGTAGGCAACACGACGGGGACGCGACAATGAGGTAACGCTGGTATTATACTGAGAAATGTTAACGTCATAAAGTAAGTAGGCAAGTGCCGTCCAAATATTTACGGCATCATACGGAAAAAATAGGCTCACATTTTGCACACGTGTTTGACCTCCGTACGGCCTCCAAACATAAAAAATGCTAAAAGTAGGTAACTAGTTAGATCATAGTTAGGCACATTTATTAAACTTAGGTACCTACGTATTTAATAGTAAAATGGCTTCTGTTAAACACTTAGTTAGGTACTAGGTACTAGCTGTTGCCCGCGACTTTTCTGCGTCAAGATGCAATTTATAGCCTATATGTCATTCTGGTGTCTAAACAACAACTGTAAAATTTTATTGGGATAGGTACGCTCAGTAGTTTTAAAATTAAGAAGATCGTACATACTTACATTGGCACAAACTTTCGCGTTTATAATATTATTAAGATAGATATTAGGATTATTAGGATATAAAACTCTCCTGTAGTTTGGTCTAAAAAATAACCAAGCTAGGTAATTATGCCGTGGTCACAACTTTACTGGACGAACTTAAAATACCTACCTACCTACGTGTTTTATAGAATCCAAGATACAAAAAGCCATGTATTTGGAATGCCATGGATTTTGAACATTTGATAAGTTAATACCTACCTACACGGCACGAACTTGAAACTTAACGAGTTTGCAAATTCACGTAAGCATAGTAAAGTCCAGGCCAGTGGCCTTCTGAGGTCGTGGTCGTGGGGGTGCGGGATTCATGACCCCCACCAAATTCCGTCAGGTCCACTGGCAAACCTCCGAAACATTTAATTTAGGTAAGTAGGTATGAGCATTTTATATCTTAATATTAACATTATTATTATTATTAACCCTACTACAATCATCGGCTGCGACCGCGCCGCGTAGATATAAACCAAATGCTATGATAGCTTTCCTAAGGCGGCAAAACGACGTGGTAGCGCCCCCGGGCACAGCTTTCTGGCGACGTGATTTGCCGTCTTTGCCGCTTAATGCACTTGCACGCCGACCTCCCCGCTGGCGGGGACGTCCACCGCGGAATAAACAATAGTTATCCAAATGTCCGATAGAATCAAACATAGGTCAACTAACTCGCAAACATACAGACCGATACATACATAAAATAGTTTTTAGACTAGGTAGCGCCCGCGCGCGACAGCCCTTAGGTGCCGCGGATGTCGTGGCATCCTACCGCCTAGTACAGTCAGCGGCAAATATTCTGAAGCATCCAAATCTTTATGCTTATGGGCACGATATATTTGGCGATTTGGATGCTTCAGACATTTTGACACTGACTGTACAAAGACAACGGTAGCAGCAAACATGCTGCCGTTTAAATTAAAATAATGTCATAACATGTTAAAGGATTAAGTTTGCCAAGCGAGTCTTGTTGTCTGGAACCCACTTAAGACAAATAGAACAAGTTCTAATACCTACCGAAACTTCCTAAGTGTAAGAACAAACGTCGTTATCTTTTTAAAAAGTTGTTTTATTGGACCATGATAATTAAGGTCAATTAGTCAATTAAATAAATATAATCGCCTTACATTGGCGGAACATTGCAAAGCCATTTAAAAAAAACTCACCGGCTGGTAGAAACTGGAAAACCAACACCAAAATAAAATATCCCTTCAACATTTTCCCATCAATATTTCGTACACACTAACGAATTTAAAAAAAAACTTTCGCATTGTGCAGTCGTTCAAAAATAGGCTCAAACACTAACACTCAAATCCCACAGGGCACTTGAAAACTGTTAATACAAAAACAATCAACGAACTCCCTGGACTGTTGTCTGTTTGCTGTGCGAAAACGTTTGTATAATCTTAGCGTGACCGAGTACATGCAAACGCGTCGACGCGGACCTGCGAACTGAGCAGTGTGCAGGCGAAGAGGCGAACTGAGGGAGAGGGAGGAGTATAAGCTTGACTTGAATTGAGTCGACAAAACACCAATGGCGGTCGGTTACTATCCACAGATGTAACTACATGTACGTATGTAAGCGACACAAGCACCTTTGTTCGACCACATATACATACGCTAAATTCACAATAAACTTTTACTTTCTTGTAATTGTTTTATATTATTAAATCGTTATACATTGTTCCGTATTGGCACTCTCCGTATTGGCGTCAATCACTAGTCGTTCTTAATGACGTCCTAATAAATACAATAAATCTTAGGTACCTTTGGAATTTTATTTAGCTTAGTATCCTGAACACTATACGTAAATTGACGCAAGCCGAGTGAGGCCGAGATAGATAGACGATATTTTGAATAAATATGTTGCAGTTCGTCTCATATTTAAAAACGGTATCTCGTCATCGTCTCCACTCGAGCCAATGTGTAGTGCCGGCATCAATAAGCACTAATCGAGCGAATATCGGAACAAGAATGTGATCTGAACAATATATATAGGTACATAAAGCCAATGCAAATTACTTGTATCTCTACTACTCTCTTGTAGTTCAAGATTGCGGCCTGCTGTGTCATTCAGGCTTTCTTGGTCGCGTTTAGTTTAGATACCAATGCAATTTGACTCCTAGACTTGGCAGTATCTAATTGATTGAAATCGAAGAGCTAAAATACTTGATAAGAAGGAAAACTCTGATTCTGACTTCAAAACAAAATGAAGGGCGAGTCGGCCGACTGTGGACTGGTCAGATTATAGCAGACGGTTGAGGAATTTTGTAAATACAATAGCTGTTCGAAAGCACTTATACGAGTAAAAATTATAAATAAGATAAGGAGGGATCGAAATAGGAAATGGACGCCACGTACTCACCAAAGTTTTCCAATACAAGCTTATAAAATACTAGCGGCCGCCTGCGACTTCGTCCGCCTTAGATTCGTTATCCGCGGATAAAATTCGCGGTATTATTCCGGGATAACACGTAGCTTATGTCTTAACTCAATATTGTACTAGTTTAAATGTAAAGCATATTACCAAGATTTCAAGTTCCTAGCGTAAAAAAATATTTACTGTCCATACAAATTTTTATCCCCTTTTCCGTCCCTAAAAGGGATGAAATTGGACAGATTATAGCCTATGCCCTATTCTGATATATAAGGTACATAACTGGATAGTATCATAAAAATTCGTCCAGTACTTTTTGCGATTAAGTGGAACGTACAAATCGTACAATACATACTTTCACGTTTAGTAAGGATAAGGAAGTAGGTACCTACGCGTTAGTATTGTTTTTTATTAGTTAACGGCAGAGCCCACGAGTCTATGTCTTCTTAGGAAATATCTAAAAAGTCTGTACCTACTAATTATAAAGTTGTAAAAATGAAATAATGTAATATTAAGTAAACTAAACGTGTAATTAAAAGGTGACTAAACTGAAAAAACTTTTATTTAACTTATTGAACGTTTGAAAGTATGTCTTCGTGGCTTGCACACTTGTATCATTTGCACGTATCCAATCACCGTGCCGTGGCATGACTGTATTAGTTTCATAAATCCCTGATGCAAATAATATTATAAATCGAAAGTACTAAACAACAATTCATTAAAATGTAATCCTTTGTATGTATGTATGCTAGTGCTGCAACTACGTATTACGTAGGGTAGTCATAAACATTAATTAAAGGAGTATTGAACCTCAATTATTGCAAAGCAAACAAACAAATGGATAAGTTTTTTAACATCAGAAGAAGGGATGATACGCCCACAAATGGTAGGTTATTGTTGTACCTATATATGTTTTTTTTTTCTTCTCTTCATGACGTGACACTTGCCACTAATATGAAATAAAACTGTATTTATCGTTACGGAGTTATTCCAGAGATTTATATGGTTAATCACATATATTTATCTTGCCAGGGTTACTCTCTGGAGATGGATATGTGTTATTCTGATTCATACTTAGTTTTGAAAACTGAACTGTATTTATCGTTACGGAATTATTCCGGAGATTTATATGGTTAGTCACACATGTATATCTTGCCAGGGTACCCCCTGGAGATGGACATGTGGGATATTTTGATTTGAAGATGCAAGAAGTACATAAATCTTATCGCTTTTCCTTTAATAGAACCTTTGCGTAAAATTACATAAAATAAACACTTTCAAATTTCTTATTTCTTTATTATCTTTTTTTTAACTTGGTTAAATAATAATTTCAGAATGAGTGTTGCAACAATTGAAGATCTGCTCAAGGCAATTCGTGATGCTGTTACTGCAACACCACCAAATCAAAAGGATGACGATATTGCGCTGCTGTTATTCGACCCCGAGCAGAGCGACTGCGGAGCTGCCAGATGGTGCGACAGTATTGAAGCTCTGGCCAAGAAGTTCAAATGGAGCACAATCAAAACTGCTGCTAAAGCCGGTAAGGCCCTTAAAGGTTCTGCCTTGAAGTGGTTTGAATCTTGGGAACCTTCCGAAGGCAGATCCTGGGAAAACTTTCGTATTGATATTATCAATTGTTATCCTGAAAAGAAGAATTTGGCCGAAAGACTTAGTAAAGATGTGCTGTACTCTTCCGACTCTGCCGATTCTTACGGTGAATATGCAAGGGAGAAACTCAGGTTGCTTCGTAATACAAAGATTGCTTTTACCGAGTTGCAGTTAGTTGAAATAGTTTGTGGTGGCATAAGCGATGTTAACATTAGAATAGCATCTTTAAATAACGGGGCCACAACAACATCTGCCCTTATAGCACTGTTGTCAACATACGTTAAGGCAAAAAAAAGGCCTGTAGAGCACAATAATGTTAAGGATATCAGTGGTTCGGGACCCAGTGGAGCTAAGCGGTTCAGGTTTAGCAGCGAAAATAAGTGTTTTTCCTGTAATAAAATGGGACATGTCCAGACTGAATGTTTTAAAAATAAGCAAATGCAAGGAACCGGCCAAGCTCCACAGGTGCCTAGGCCAACTGACTTCCGCTCTAAAGTCGGCACGTATTGTAAAAGAGTCGGGCACACTGAGGCAGTCATAAACAAGGCGCTGAGTATAATAACTCCACTTCAATAACTGTGGTTCCGTCAAAGGAGGAAAATTTTTTAGGCCAGCCGACTAATCCTTACTCAAGTTTATATTAACGATTACATGGTACATTCGCTTATAGATACGGGAGCGAGTGTCAGTTTAATAAAAGAGTCTGTTGCAAGGAAACTAGGGTGTCATCTCGAACCAACCACTATATATATTAATTGTATAGGAAATAGTCGGATTCATATTTTTGCCATGATCTGTGTATTCGTTAAATTTGAGGGTGTTTGCATTGAACTTGAAATTCATGTTGCCAGAGATTGCGATGTTCGTTGTGAACTGTTAATAGGTAGAAACGTTGTTAGGTACCCTGATATTGAAATCGTTACTGATTCATCTGGTTCTAAATTGATAAGGAAATCGTTGTCTACTAAAACAGAAGTCAACTTAATCTCTTCAGCATCTGATTTAAGTGAACTGACATTAAGGATAAACCATTTGGATGATAAAATACAGGAGCAAATAAAACACATTTTTCAAAAATATCCTTCTGTTTTGGCTGAGACTGGTACTGTGCAAACCGGCGAATTAAAATTGCGATTAAAAATAGTGAAATGGTCCATTATCGTCCATATAGACTGGCACCGGTAGAGAGGGAGAAGGTAGATCAAATAATTCAGGAACTTCTAGAAAAAAATATTATACGGGAAAGTGATTCTCCTTTTGCGCGTCCTGTTATTCTGGTTAAAAAAAAAGACGGCAGTGATCGATTGTGTATCGACTATCGTGCTTTAAACAAAAATTTAGAAAAGGACAGATACCCACTCCCTCTCATCGAAGACCAAATTGATAAGTTAGGTCGGGCAAAATACTATATCTCCATTGACATGAAGAACGGTTTTTACCAAATACCAGTTTCAGAAGAATCCATTAAATATACAGCCTTTGTAACACCGAGTAGTCACTACGAATTTGTCAAAATGCCTTTCGTTATTTGTAACGGGCCCTCTGTGTTTGAAAGGGCTATCACAAAAGCTGTTCAGCACCTTAAATTTCTTTTGGTATACATAGATGACATCCTCATTCCATTTACGACCATAGAAGAAGGTTTAGGATACTTGGAACAAACAGTTCAGGCCCTTAGCTGTGCAGGGTTCACGATTAACATTAAAAAATGTAATTTTTTTGTAGACAACATAGAGTACTTGGGTAGGAACATATCACAGGAAGGCATAAGGCCAAGTGAGACCAAAGTGTCGGCATTAATAAATTCTCCTGTCCCTCGTAACGTCAAACAGGTTCGACAGTTTATGGGTTTAGCGAGTTACTTCCGCAAATTCATACCGGACTTTGCTGCTCAAACGTTATGTATCACGAAACTTACCAAAGCCAACCAAAAGTGGAAATGGGGAATTGAACAGGACGTGGCGAGGAATTACGTAATAAAACATTTGTCAACCAAGCCGCTTTTGACTGTATTCGACCCAAAATTGCCTGCAGAACTCTATACGGATGCCAGTTCTATAGGATTTGGGGCTATACTAGTTCAGAAGGTCAACAACAACAGAAACGTTGTCGCTTATTACAGTAAAAGGACAACACCTGCCTAATCGAGATATTGCTCATACGACTTAGAGACGTTGGCAATTTTTAATGCACTAAAACATTTCCGAGTATATCTTTTAGGCGCTAAATTTAAAATTTATACCGATTGCAACTCTATAAAATCGACTATGCATAAAAAGGATCTTTCACCTCGTGTTGCTCGTTGGTGGACATTTATGCAGGACTTTGACTTCGAAATAATATATAAAAAAGTTAAATACATAGGTCATGTCGATTTCTTAAGCCGCAATCCTGTTCAAACCCCTATTTCTGACGATAAGGCTATTACCTCCAATACGATGTCTTCTTCAGTTGTCATTCAATCGTCCAGATGTGATGATCAGAGCAAAATTTACGGTGTAAATTTTATCAACGAACCTGAATCTTGGTTACAGAGTTCTCAGCAAAATGACCCTGAAACTCAAAATTTAATAGTTCGTGTTTTATCAAGAGATCTCGATGAAAATAGGTATTTTTTGCGGGATAACTTGTTGTACTATTGCGTTGTACCTAATGAACCTAAACTTTATGTACCAAAAAGATGTCGGTTCAGTCTTGTAAAATTGTTTCATAATGATAATTGTCATGTTGGGTTTGAAAAGACTATAGCAAAACTTCGAGAAAATTTTTGGTTTCCATGTATGGGGAATTATGTAAAGAAATATATTAGACACTGTCTAACGTGCGTTGAACGTAAGGGTCCCTCTGGCCCAAAACAAGGGCTTTTAAACCCTATAGAGAAAATCCCTATCCCATTCCACACTGTCCACCTAGATTGCACGGGGCCATTCCCACGAACCGATGAAGGATTTCGATATATTCTACTTCTAGTGGATGGATTTACGAAGTTCTGTCTATTGAAACCCCTCAAAAGCCTAAAATCTCCGGATTTAGTGCCACTTATAAGAGATATAGTAACAACACTACGTTCGCCATCCAAAGTGGTCACTGATCAGGGTACGAATTTTAGCTCGCATCAGATTAGATCCCTATTTCGTGAACTACATATTGAGCATCATATGATTGCAACTGGTACACCCAGAGGGAACGGCCAAGTAGAGCGATATGTGGCTACAGTTATTAATATGTTGAATGCTACCTGCAATGGTTCGTCAGATTAGCCAAGCGGATTGTGGAAAGTACAGCAATCTATTAATACCACCCTTCAAAAATCCACAGGTTTTACCCCAATTCGTTTACTTATGGGATGCAACACTAATACTCCAAGTGTCCAGGCCCGGTTAAATGAACTTAATATTCCAGAAATAAACACGGACGTTAGGGCAGACCGCGAGCTTGCTCACCATCGATTATAGATGGTAGCGGATAAGTTTAAAACCAATTTTGATAGTACTAGACGTGATAATGAAGTTTTTCGAGTCAGAGATATAGTTTATGTTAATCAGGACCATAGGCGTTGCGATAAATTAAGCCCAAGATTTAAGGGACCATACGAAATAACTACGTTATTGCCTAATGATAGGTATTCTCTTAGAGAGGGTTAGGTAATTTAAGGAACATGACAGTCGCTAAAGATAAATTAAGGCGATGGCCAGGTGAATGGGTAGATGAAGACACAGCTGGTAGTTCGAGCCAAAACATTTGAATTTACTTAATATTATATATGTATTAAAATGAATAGTGTAGTCTACTACGATTGTCAAAATATATTTGATCAATTTAGCGCAATTCAACCTTGCCTTTTGCGCACTGTTCTCTTATATTTAAATGCCGCTAAACTGACCAAATATCAATTCCTTAATTTAGCGATGTGATGTGATACAGAGATAAAAGTTGCTACCGAGCCTCACTTGATGTTAGAAGTGAAACAGTAGTAACTTGTAATGTAAATAGAGTAATTGCTACCGAGCCTCACTTGTTGTTAGAAGTGAAACAGTGGACTTGTAATGTAAATAGAGTAACTGCTACTAAGCCTCACTTAATGTTATAAGTGAAACAGTAGCAATGCTGAATGGCAAAAAAAAAGATGATTGTTAAAAATTTAACTATGATATAAAATACTAAATTCTCCATTTGGATTTAATGAAGCCCGAAATTATTATATAAAAGCCAACTTATATGTTCTGATATATTAAAAGTAATAGTATGGATTTATCAACTAGAACTAACAATCACGTGATGTTGTGGTAGTTAAATATTTCATTATCAAGATCATAAAGTGAACAATGTCTTAATAAGGTAAGTTTAATTACAAAGTATATTTATAATCTAACAACTGCGTATCGCGCTGCTTGGACGCTTACTGTCGGCGCGCCGATCATGCCGTACTCGTCCGATATAACTGTGTGATACGCGTAGCAAAATGGATTTTGAGCGATCCGATCGGCGCAACGTCCAAACGCGTGATCGTGACACGCGATCATGCCACGCGACGATGATCTGATACGGGCAAATGATACAAATGTGGACGCACCTCTAAATGGCTTACAACATTTTTTTAGTACACGGTAGCTAGCCATAGACACATGGTTATACGATAATTTTTACCCGACTACGCGGAAGCAAAGAAAGATTTATCACTTTTTTATCTTACGCGAAGGAAGTTACGGGCACTTCCTAGTGCTAAATAGAATCTCCGAAAGCATCCTTCGATATTAAAGGAAATTGTTTTTTCATATTTTAAATTAAGTACTAGGTACTAAGTTAACCGACCATTGCTGCAGTATTACTAAGATAAGCTAAGCTGAACGTCTCACAGTTTCACACCCTAATTTGAATAATTGATACCTACACTTTTTTGCCTGTATTGATTGAATTAAGGTATGTATTGTATTAGGTGGGTATTGTATGAGCCACAGAACAAAATTTTTATGCCGTGGTTTGAGCATTGGCAGGAACATTAGGTATACAATTATATATAGTCCTCCTCATCGATTTCGATGACGTCTATCCAGGCTGGGAATAATTATGTATTTTACATTTAATACATATATATTTACAAAGAACACTAAAATTCATCTTTGCAGCGCAGATGCTGACCGCCGTGCTTCCGTTTACCCTCCGCCATCTCAGAATAACAAAACAGCTTTAGGTAAGCGGTGGTCCTCCATACGGAAGAACTGCCCACACCACCTTAGCTGGCGTTACATGAGGAGAGCCTCCATGCCGTGCATTCCGGAGCGACGCAGAACCTCTGAATTAGAGACATAATCCTGCCACTTGGTCTTCAGGATAGATCTTGACACCTAAGATGGTATGTGTCGAATTTCTTTAAGTATATCTTTTTTGTAGAGGCACCATGTCTCAGCGCCATATAAAAGGACTGGCAGGATAAGCGCCTTGTAGACGCTAATTTTAGTCTAGAGCAAGATCATGAGGCACGAACAGCGAGTCGTCCGAAATTAGCTGCGGCGTTGGCGATGCGCGATGGTATCTCCGAAGATAACGTGTTATCGTGCCGGAAGGCACATTATACCTTGCCTATGTAAGTTTATTGAATAAGCTCACAGACGGCTAACATATGTGCAGTAAAAAAATATGGATGAGCGAAGCGGATACCAACGATGTAAATATAACAAAAACTTTGAAGACACTAGTGACATCTATGGTTGAGTAGCACTTCGTTTAGTAAGTGAAAAGCGGTACTACTAGCGCCGTCTATGCGCTAATACAAGTATAGGTATCTTGACAAAAATAAAAGTGCGCTGATTTTAAAGTCTCCAGAATTTTGATACTTATTATCAGTTAAGTTTTGTAATAAACAACGAGACCATCATGCCGCCTCGCGGACTTGCTAGCAAATAGTTTCATTAAGATGGGTATAACATAGTGTGGTTGATTTACCTCGTGCAATGAAGAAAGATCTCTCTTTTTTGTTATCTGTTACTGATTGTCGTCAGCAATTAACACTTAAGACGGTACGCGAATCAAATTCCTTGATTGTGTAATGGAAACAAATTCATAGGTACATATTTTCTTAAATTAGATTTTTTACGGCAGCTGTAAATGTTCTCAATGTGTAAGGTAGTAGGATGTCATATCATATATCGATTATATCGTAAGATATAGTATCAAAACTTTTCTGTTTACAGAACTTACTTTGCTTTTTTATAGCGTTTTCATTGAATCTGCTTGAATCTACGAAGAAACGTGCCTTTGGAAAAACTATCAACATCTCTATGTATAATCTCTATCTATATTAATATATATATTAACAATCTCGTCGTCGGAGGGTACGCAAGACCCGGAAGAAACTTTATCTCGAATTAATCATCTAATTTGTGTATTATAACCCGTCTGGGCGTACGGAAGACCCGATCGAAACTTCCCTCGGATTAAAAAGAATAAAAAAATAAGAATTTCCAATCGACAACATATATCCGCAAAATTTGGATTGTCGTGTATTTCGTGATTAGTAAAAATATAGGCTTATGAAAGATGAGACTGGTATCAACCGCGAAAATTAAAAATGTGCCTGTATTAGTTACGAGTACATATAAACAAAGAATGTTTTTCTCGTTAACTAATAACTTAATAATTAATGACTAAAGCAATAAAATTTAAGTCTAGCTCATAAAGGCACACCGCAGCTACATTTATAAACGCGGTTGATTCCAGTCTCATCTTACATTAGCCAGACTTTAATAAATAATGAATCACAACGACAATCAGCCACATTATTGGTTCGTATGATTAGATTAGATTATTTATTTCTCAATTTAAATTACATTATAAGTTGAGTTACAAGTGAATCTACACGAATTTGAAGTTGAGATAGTCAAAACACAATACAAGTAAGTAAAATATAATAAAAATAACGCGATATTACAATATTTTACACATTTATTTATTTATTTATGCCATTCAAGAAAACGCGTTTGTTGCGTTCAGAAACTGTTGAAACAAATTTTACACCGTTTGCCGTGTAAACCTGTTTAACAGTACCCATCGGTTTTTCATCCACCATACGAAGAAACGAAGATCAAATCCCGCAGATTGGTTGGATCGATGAAAACATGCCCGTGTAACTAACTGCTGCCAGTGGTCGCGCTAATTTAAACAAGCAAAAAAAACAATTCAGCGAGTTGGACAAGGCTAAATGAGTCTTTAACCGATTTCAAAAAAGAGGAGGTTCTTAATTCGACGGATTCTTTTTCCTTTGCCTTTCGCATTTGGAAAAAATAAATGTTTTCACTTCGACAAAATAACTTGAAAAACAAAACTACTTTCTTGATCGTTTTGAAATTTCAACGTAAACGTCCATAGTTATTTAATTAGTTTCGCTGTTTTTGACAGTTTTTCTCTCCTGCGGAAAGGGTTAAGAGGGCTGAATTTGATGTTGGAATTAGGTCACTATGCCGAAAATTTTAAGTATTTCTTCCTGTTACTAGTTGTAGTTTCTAGTTGTGTACCTAAAATACACAACTAGAAGTTGCTGGCAGCTTCGTTCGCCGAGGAGAAATACTCATACCACCTCTTTTTTTCTTCAGCATAGTCGGGTAGAAAGTATCTTATAACTTATAACCAGCTGTACCAAAACCCATCTCCCCGCTTGTACCAAAAATAGTTAAAATCTGTTTAGCCGTTTTTGCGTGATGAAGCCACATACAAATAATACAAAAATAGTAAGTACATTTCGATGCTAGTGCGGAAAGTATGTCAATACTTCATGAGTACCGAGCCACCGAGATATCTTGCCACGAGCCGTACCTAGAAGAGTGGCAAGTAAGAAAATCCCTAACAATATTAACCCGCGTGCGTCTAACGACTTTTGAATCTACTTTCCACATTAATTATGATTGAATTTTCATTAAATTTATTTTTGACATAACGCCCAATGGAATAATATATAGTCTTCACAATTTATTATATATGTTTTTAGAATCTATTATATCAAATACCTGATAGATAAAAAAAATGTGAAGAGTAAAATATTGTGATTCGTTAACATTTTACCCGAGCGAAGCCGGGTTTACAGCTAGTTCTAAATATTCGTTGTAATTTTTGGTTATGAGGATGATTGACATCCTACACATTAAGAACCTCTATACAGCTGCCGTAAAAATCAAATTTATGAAAATATGTAGGTACTTACTAGCTTTTGCCCGCGACATCGTCCGCGTATATCTAGAATTTCAAAGAATCCTTCTTTAGTGCGCCTCTACATACATCTCTAACAGAATATGTGTTTCAATTCTGGTATTACTTTTTAATATACTTATAATTTGAAAAAAAAAACAAATGTAGGTAATTGGACAATTGAGATTTAACTATTGATAATATTGAACATTAGGCAGTTTTTATAAATACAAAAAAAATATTCCATAACTTCTGTATATAACACTACCTAAAAAAAATGGCTTCTAAAGGATAAATGAAAATTCCTCCTTCCCCCCACTTCCTATTAAAACCATTTAGGAAATGAAATTTTCTTCGAAATTGGTTGTTTTAGTTTTAAATGTACACTAGAGAATCACTCGTTTCTCATACAAACTGTTACCCATTACTTCACCTCTTTCAGGGACGAATTTCCAAAAATGTTGATATTGGTTTTCTAGATTTTTAATGAAGAGTATATACGCGAAATATCACATCAGTTAGCTATTCAAAGAATCACAGGTTTCCCATACAAAATGTTAATGCTAAAATTTGTTTTCTTAGTTTTAAATAAAGAGTCTATACGCGAAATATTATAACAGTTACTCAAATAATTACAGGTTTTCCATACAAACTTTCAACCCCAATTTTACCTTGTCAAGGGATGAATTTCCAAAAATGCTGAAATTAGTTTTCTTACTTTTAAATGAAGAGTCTATACGCGAAATATTATAACAGTTACTCAAATAATTACAGGTTTTCCATACACACTTCCAATCCCAATAATTGAACACCGTTAGGGGATAAATTTCCAAAAATCCTATCTTATTTATTGCTTACGTTATAAATAATGTCTACTGTGAAGATTTCAAGACTCTGTTCAGTAGTTTCGGCTCTGCGTTGATAAAGCAGTCAGTCGGGACTTTTCCTTTTGTTATGTACTCGTATATAGAAGATAATTTTGCAATTACACGCGTGTTGATATATGTATTGTTTTAACCACTACATAACTATGTAAAGTCATTTTTAGGGTTCCGTACCCAAAACCAAAACCCTATTACTAAGACTTCGCTATCCATTTGTCAGTCTGTCTGTCTGTCTGACCGTCCGTCCGTCTGTCTGTCTGTCAGTCAGTCTGTCTGTCCACTGCGTGATAACCGTGATAGTTAGACAGTTGAAATTTTCACAGATGATGTATTTCTGTTGCCTCTATAACAAAAAACAGTAAAAACAGAACAATTTTATGTCTGTCTGTCTATATCAGTAACCAATATAAAATGATCGAACACCGCGTACATTTTGCTTAGGAATAGGGATCTGCTAACACTGGATTTTCATAGATACGGCCGTTTATAGCCTATATTTTGTACCTCCGAAGCCCTCGGTGCGCGAGTCCGACTCGCACTTGGCCGGAAGATAGCACTGTGCAATGTGTGGCAATTAATTTATATCGTCGTTTAATTTTGTTGGAATTATTAAATCAATTATTCAAATAAATATGTTGATTACCGTACCCCCTTTTCTAAACTTAAAAGTTAATTTGGCAAAATCCTTTTTCATTGGCTTATTTATGTCAGAACGTATTAATTTTAGCGCCATCTGTTAGACTAGCAGGACACTCGACAAAATTGCTAGCCGATATTCAGCATCATCAATCATCGTCGTATTAGTCGTACACACATTTCAAAGAAGTTTGCACCTCCTTCCTAAGTAGCGCGATAAGATTCAGGTGCAAACTTAACTCAATCGAGTGTACACCCCCCTTTCAGAGGTTGAATTTTTATAACTTATAACCTGGGCAGGGTTTTTCTCGACAGATTAGTAAAGTTTGCATCAAAATCTGTTCAGCCATTTTCACGTGATGCGCGTACAAATAAACAGACAAACAAATAAACAGACAAAAAATCTAAAAACTGTTGGAATGTAGGTACAGTTACTTCATTTAGCGATGACCATATTCATTCTTCCTGTGCGGTCGCAATACTGTATAAATTTACATGACATTTCAAAAAAATATTAATATTTCTTGAATTCGTTTCATCCGTGAATGATGATGATTTTTATGGTGCAAAAATTACGCAAATTATTAAAAATAAAGGACGAAAAAGCGTTTACAACTAACGCCAGTAACGCCATCCAGTTATGCAAACAGATACTAACGTGTCATATTGGTTTCAAGGCAATTATTTCTTTATAATTCTATGGAGGTTTATGACGGTGCAGATTTGGCACTATATAGTGGCATCTATTTTAAAATTATGTCCACCCCATCTTAAATTTTCGAATTCTAGACCCCCAATAAACCATAAATAATCATTAAGTCATTTCGGCCATCTTCGATTCTAAAATAGACGCAACTTTCGAAATTTACGCCCCCAAAAATCTACAAAACGACACCTACTATGATGACACTATTTCACTAAAAGCAAAGGCCGCCATCTTGGCTTTCGAAAAACTCCAAAAACCATAAAAAGGATACCTAGGATGATTTTTTCACTAAAAGCGATGTCGGCCATTTCGAATTTCAAAATGGTCGTCATTTTCAAAATCCGCACCCCCAAAAACCTTGAAAACGACTCCAATGATGACTTTTTGTTAAAAGTGATATCCGCCATCTTGAATTCCAAAATGGACACCATTTTTAAAATCCGCACCCCCAAAAACCTACAAAACGATTCCCATCATGACTTTTTCGTTAAAAGTTATGTCCGCCAACTTGAATTCCAAAATGGACGCCATTTTCGAAAACCGCACCCCCATAAATCTAGATAACGACTCCCATGATGACTTTTTGTTAAAAGTGATGTCCGCCACCTTGAATTCCAAACAATTTTATGAAATCCGCGCCCCCAAAAACCGAGAAAACGACACCTACAAAGTGATGTCCGCCATCTTGAATTCCAAATAGACGCCTGCTTCCATGATAAAAGTGTCCATTATTGATGTGTCCATTCCAGGATCTCCACTGTCCATTCAAAGATTTTACAAGGAAATCAGGCTCTTCAAATTTTTAGCCATTTTCTCAAAAAAAAAAATGTTTTTTATACTTTTTTTCCCCTTGTAAAGAATGTTTATTCAAGGATATTTTAATGTATTCACTAACCGTTAAACTTGAAAAGTGAACGAAATATACACAAAAGAAATCCAAAAGACCCTTAACCCGTCCATTACTGGAGCCAGGAGTTAATTACAGGCCTAGATATACCTCATGTCATTGTATATGCAAAGTTTCGTTATACTCCGACACGTAGTTTTAAAATGAGAAAGAAACTCCGTTTGTATGGGAAGCTAAATTCGGTCAAGCTTACCGGGGACTCTTAACGATCTTTTCCGAGCTCATATCACCGTTTGACAATTTTCGAAAACATGACACATAACAAAGTTCAGTAATGGCATTTTCTCAAACATTCAAGAAAATGTCGTTTTTAGCTTCGTGATAATAGAAACCCGAAGTTAGTCTTTGTGTAGCACTTGTTGATTTGTTCTAATTTCAAACTAGAGGACGATAAAAGAATTTCATACAACATTCATGGCAATGGCCATCTTTGAGTCGTTTCGGGTCTTTTGTTTCAGTGGGTTTTATTTCTTTTATGACTATCAATGGCACACTGCCAATTAAACAAGAAATATTTACAGTATTGAAAATGTTTTTGATTTAGTGGATATTTTTGGAAATAATCGCTCCGAAAGTAGCATAAATTATGTCCCCTCTAATTTCTAAACGGTTAGTTCAAAAAATATGAAAAAAATTACAAAGATAAAACTTAATAAATACTTTCAACGAAAATTGATTTCAACATTTTCAGATATACCGTTTTTGAGTTATTAACGAAAAACGATGCTTCTCAACAAAAGGACATAAGTGCCGAGGAGATACGCTCCTTTGCTAGTTAGTACTCTTTCATATCGTATTTTGTATTGCATTTTTTCATCTGTAGTGCATTTTTTGTATGCACGGCTGCGGAACCCCTTGCTCAGTGTAGGGTTGTACAAAATACGATATGAAAGAGTTTTAGCAAAGGAGCGTATCTCCTCGGCACTTACGTCCTTTAGCTGAGAAGCACAGTTTTTTTGCAATAACTCAAAAACGACTCGATCGATTTTATTCAATATAGTTTTCATTGAAAGTATTTATAAAGCCTCATGGTTGAAAAGTTAGAGCGGGGGGGGAACGCTATTTTTTAGATTTCCGGAGGAAATATGTACAAAACTGCTGACTTTATCAAAAATAATGTTTAGAGGCCCCTACAATTTTTAAAAGACCTATTCAACGACACCGCACACACTAGTGTTGGGACGAAAAAAAAGTCACCCCCACTTTTGGTGTACGAGATGTACCCGAAAAAAGTTTTCTTATAAATTTTACCGTTTTGTCGGCGTGATAAATACACATACTCATACCAAATTCTACCTTTCTAGTACTAATTATCACTGAGCTAAGCCGCGGACGGACATACCGACGGACAGACGGACGTGGCGAAACTATAAGGGTTCCTAGTTGACTACGGAACACTAAAAACTGCAGAATTTATATCGATGAAATTTGGACTTTAGGTGTGTTTTATAAGCCGCTACTTCCTTTGATAAATAACAAAAACTAATATTTCTAGGGGGGTACAAAAAAAACCAATATCAATTTGTGGTACATATTTCGACAGTTCTTTTAAAAATATATTGAGGTTTCTATTGATATCTATACTATTACAAAGTTGTAAAAATCAAAATGTTTGAATGTTTGTAAGTGTGTATCGTTGTGGCTTCATCACGCAAAATCGGCTCAACGGATTTCAACTATTTTTAGTACACGGGTAGCTGGGTATCTCCAGATGGTTATAGGTTACTTTTTACCCGACTATGCTTAAGGAAAAAGAGGGGTTATGACTTTTTCTCCTCCGCAAACGAAGTTGCGGGCGCTTTCTTTAGTATTGGATATTTTTAGAAATAATATATTTTAAAAAAGGTAGTACGTTAAAAAAAAAAATACGAATATAAAGCTTAATAAATACTTTAAATGAAACTTGTTTTAAACATGATGTGAGACTTGTCTCAATCTGAAGAAAGTACAAGGCAAGGTTAAAACTACATTTAGCGACTGGGCTACGCCGGATATTCATGAAAAAAGACTTCGTCTTTACGATCTATATGATCAAAGGTCAATCGATAAGAGACCGAAATTTCTAGAATATGTGAAGAATTTTTCCAAGTCCTTCAAACAATTGTGCGCTGCTGCTAAATCGGAATATTTGTCTAAAAAAAATTATTAATTCTAGTGACAAGGTGAAAGCCGTCTGGAAGGTCATAAATGACGAAACTGGGAAAACTAAAGTTAAATATCCTCATTATAGCCTAAAAATCAACGATGATGCAGTAAATGCGGACATTGAAGTTGCGCATCAGTTTGAGCGGTTCTTCTCTAATATACCTTTAGAGACAACAAAATCATTAAATTCATCGCCAGATATTGCTGAATCAATATTAAAAATGTATGTACCAGAATGTAAAGACTTCTTGAGATTTACTTATGTTACTCCAAATACTTTTATCTGGCTGCGCCATTATATAATATTATTTTACGTTTAATTATATTTATATCATAAATCATTAATAAACAAGAACCAACGATTATACACATATCTCAAACACTCCTACACCTTTACCTGGCAACATATTTCCTCACCTCCCCTCCCACCTATCCTGTGCCGAGACTCGAACTGAAAAAAATACAAGCTAACGGCGCGCGCGCGTATTCGTTACTGAAGAAATAACTTTTAATTCATAATCTCGCCAATTATATTTGTGAAATCCAAAAGCAGTCTTCATAAAGTGTCTGTGTGTGTGTGGAGAACAACAAGAACTCAAAATTGGAGTGTTACGTCGCCCTTCAGCGAAAGGTACGTCTCGGCATCTCCAAGTGTGGTCCTTTCCGATCCGAATCCTGCTCATACTCTTACAACAGTACATCCTCCTCCTCCTCCTCTCTTTACTAATTCACTATTGCCTATTTCAAGTATTATTTACAAGTAAAACACGCAAACGCATCGCATTCTAATACCGCATAGCCAATTTAAATTTGTTCACATCGCTCACATTGTTTATTATTTCGAAGTAAACTACTCTCAAAACTCAATTATTACACGTCTACTTTGTTTTCTATTAGATATTTTCAATAGAACAATAATATTTCAGTTTTTTGTATAGATTGTTAAAGTTGTTAAATACCCCCGCCACATTCATTTAATTGTAACTTTATTTGTATCTTTATTTTGTACTTATTTCATCGCAGTCCATGTTCGAGACTCATTAAATGCATAAATTTACTTACCATTTTGGATAAAAAAACGAGAAAGCCTGAAAGTTCAGATGAGAGCAATGTCATGATTAATTTCCTTGAGCATAAACAAATATGTTTGTTTCAAATTATTCAAGAGATTTATAACCTCAGCCTAAATGTCTCAGATGACGCCACGCGCATAAAGTTTATCGCTAGGGTGCAATCTTTGGATAAAACCCGCTCTGAATATATAGATAGATATATTGTTTATTGAAAAACTCGGACTTAAACCGGAGGTACAGCCGTGTTACAACATAATCAATACATTTGATGAGTTGTATTGTTTCATTAGACAAACAGAAACCAATCTGAATCAAGAGCAAGAGAACAAAAAGAAAAATTCAAATGTAAATATTAAATTGCCCTCACTCAAACTCACATGCTTTGATGGCACACCTAGCAAATGGCCAGTTTTCTATGAGAATTTTCATAGTGTTATACACACCAATACTCAGCTATCAAATTCTGAAAAGGTCCAGTATTTGATTGGTTGCCTTTCAGGTAAGGCGCTTAATGTCTGCGCTGGCATAACCGCTACCGCTGATAACTATGATATTTTATGGAAGGCTCTTTTAGCTAAATACCAAGATATCGGGGTACAAGCTTCTATGTATCTAGACCAAATGTTACAACAAAAGCCTGGCCAATCCATGGATAACATTCTAGATATTTTTTGTTCCGCTGAAGCTGCATTGCAGCGCTTAAAAATAAATGATTTGTCAGATTTTATGATACGAGTAACTCACATTGCATTTGCTTGAACAAAGTAAACTTTCCATACTACATGCTCCGTCTCGCTCTCAATCAAGTAATAATAGTCGAACTCAATATGGTAAACCCACTATATCCGCACCGCAAATAACCAAAACAAAAACATTTTGTGCTCAAACTCAAAGTGCTGTTCCTCAGACTATATAAAGTTAATGTCACTTGGTCTCAATCTCCTTGCAAAGTATGCAACTCTGCAGTCTCTCACCCTTTGTTCAAATGTGAACAATTTTTATAGCAAAATGCTCAAACGCGCAACGATATTGTTCGTCAATATACATTCTGCATTAACTGTTTAGGTTCACACAAAAATACATGTAAATCAAATAACAGATGCTCAATGTGCAACCTCAAACATTATTCTTTATTGCACTATGACAATAACAATAATTTAAATGCACGCTTCCCGCTCATATGATCAAAGTGTTACTAGTAGCCATGGCAACGGTTCAGGTTGTCCGCGCGCCACGTCAACATCGCTGCCCGCGCCGCCGCCGGAGAGCTTCGCCGCCCCTCGTCCGTCTCTTTCGCACTCGCCTCCGTCTCTCCGTCCGCCTCTCGCGCATACTGTTATTACGAATGGGGATTCCCTATCAAACTCGCCAAAAACTCGCTCGAATTCAAATACTGATAACAATTATGCGCTTTCGGTAACCGTCCCAACGCTTAGTTTTAATAATGATACTACAGTATTATTACCCACCGCGACTGTTAACGTGTATAACAATAATAAAGAAAATCGTATGTGCTTATTTTTAGACACCGGGTCTATGAGTAATTTTATTACAAAAGCCTGCTGTGAACGCTTAAATTTAAAAATTACACCCGTGCCCTCCGTAGTCAGGGGCATAGTCCAACTTGAGAATGTCTCAGTTGGAATAACGCGATTTAAGATGCATTCTCGCTTCGATCCACGCTGTACATACACAGTTCGCGCTCGAGTCATTGACACGACAACGGATTATTTACCTAACGCCGAAGTTGATAGGAAAGAATTAACTCATTTGCAGGGCTTACCGATGGCTGACGAGCAATACTACGCGCCTGGTGAAATAGATTGTTTGATAGGCAACGAATTATTCCCGCTTTTACTTGGATCGCATAAATCTACCTCACCGAACTCGTCCGTGGTAGGTATAGAAACTAGTTTAGGATACGTAGCTATGGGTAAGGCCGAATGTCTTCCCTACTCCCCGACGCAAACATGCATTACCCAGAAAAGACTTTCTTCTGTCAAATAGAAGACATCTCATTGAATCAACTAACACAACGATTTTGGGAAATAGAAAGTGTTCCTGATAAAAAGCATTTCAGTCTCGATTTTTCAATCTACCTACTCCCGCGGCGACGACGTAGATACACGGTTGAATTACCTTTCAAACATTCGCCTTCTGAGTTAGGACACTCTTACACTATTGCGAAGCGCCGCTTACTGAACCTAGAAAAGAAACTCGATTTACGGTCAGATTATAACGCAATCATTCAGTCATATATTGATAAAGGCAATTTGACAAAAGTTCAAAACGATTTTGAAGACAAGCAATCTTAATAATATATTTGACTTGCTTCTCAACCTCCGTATGTTCTCAATCGCACTAAGCGCTGATATTGAAAAAATGTATTTTCAAGTGAATCTCTCTCCAAAGCACTACGCATTTCAGCGAATTCTATTTAGATTTGACCCCACCGCGCCTATTGAGCTCTCCTTACCTCGCTTTACGTGTCGTACGTCAGATCGCCGCTGACAGCCGCACTTCTTATCCGCTCACCGCTTATGAAGCCGAGAATCATATGTATGTCGACGACTATATAAGCTCAGTTGATAATCTAGATATCGCTGAAAACACTTATAAAGAGATGACCGCTATGTTTCAATCAGGAGGGTTTAATTTAGTCAAATGGATCTCAAATGATAATGAATTCATGTCTCGCATTCCAGTCGCTCATAAGAGCCCTCTCGCTGGCAAATTTGACGATGATCCCAACGCAGATACCAAGATCGCGGGCATGCAATGGCAACCTACCGATGATAACTTTCATTTCAAAACAAATATCGATTTTCCAGAAGCTTGTACTAAACGTTCAATTCTTTCAGTAACTGCACGTTTATTCGACCATTTGGGTATTCTGAGTCCCGTCGTCGCTTACATGAAGCTGTTTATTCAAGACTGCTGGAAGTTACAACTCGATTGGGACGATAAGGTTCCTGATTCCATTCTCACTAAATGGACGAAGTTGCACGATGAGCTGCCGCATCTATCTGAACTTAAAATACCGCGTCATATAGGAATAACTTCTAATAGAACTATAACACTGATAGGTTTTGCTGACGCTAGTCAGCAATGTTTTGGTGCTGCTATCTACTTACGTGAGGATACAGATGAGAACGCAAATGCCCATTCGGTCAAGATACTCGCCGCTAAATCTAAAGTTTCCACGCCAAACAAAACTCTTGCGCATTTAGAGCTCTGCGCCGCAGTTTTACTCGCTAAATTAATTGACTCGACACGCAGCGTCCTCGAGAAACGATGTAGCATAAATAAAATATACGCATTCTCAGATTCAACAGTTACCCTTACATGGATTCATTCATCCGCTCACAAGTATCATACCTTCGTAGCTAATCACATCTTGGGTTACGGCGCCCTTCAGCGAAAGGTACGTCTCGGCATCTCCATTATCAAAACCTTTATATCGTTAAATTTGAAGAAGACTGAAGACCTGTTGGGCCTTTCCGTTAAAGTGTTACATTCAATAATAGAGGCGATTGCACCAAATTTGGCTGATATATTCAACAAATGTATTGACACTGGAGTATTTCCTAATTTGATGAAGCACAGCAAGATCATTCCTTTATTTAAATCAGGAACAAAAACAGACCCAACAAATTATAGACCAATATCAATACTACCCGCATTGAGTAAAGGTTTTGAGAAACTTATTCTTAATCAACTTTCATCTCATTTTAATGGATATAACCTACTTCATAGCAGTCAATTTGGATTTACCAAAGGTCGCTCCACTACTGACGCTGGGGTAGTGCTCGTTAAACACATCTTTGATGCCTGGGAAAACGCTCACGATGCTATTGGGATTTTTTGTGATCTATCAAAGGCATTTGATTGCGTTGATCATAATAATTTAATGCGTAAGTTGGAACACTACGGAATAAAGAACGGTGCACTTGACCTCGTCTCATCTAATCTTTCAGACAGAACGCAACGCGTAGTCATCAACGGGATGCAATCAACTGGATCATCTGTTGCTATGGGGGTACCCCATGGCTCAATCCTAGGCCCCTTTCTGTTTCTAGTGTATATCAATGATCTACCAAACCTTGTGTAAGATAAACATGATATTGTGTTATTCGCAGATGATACTTCTCTTCTTTTTAAAGTGAAAAGAACAGAGAATAACTTCGTTACTATAAACGATGCGCTGTCTACTATTGTACATTGGGTTACTGCAAATAACTTACTTTTAAATGCCAAGAACACCAAGTGCATTGTCACGCTTGTAGTAAAAGAAAACAAAAGAATACTAATTAACAATTTTAATTAATCTAAATTACATAAAAGCGTCACTTTGTGGGTAGACTAAAAAAAATATAAAATCTCAGGGATCGTGGTCCTAGATTTCCACTGAGTAGTTTAGGTAAGCCGTGAACACTTCGCACTGTCTAATTGGACATCACTTCCCTGTCGGCGACTGCTCGGCGGGATGGGTGCAGGGGTGACGTCACAGGTATCGTGGTGCGGCAGTATTAAATGCAGGCGGTCCCAGCCATCAGTAGGCTCGGCTGGTCGCGGAATCCCTGAAAATTTCCATTTTGGACACTTGGTGAAAAGTCCAATTTATCGTTACTGACTGCAACATCCGGCGGGAAGTGAACGTGGAAGCACTACTAGCGGGGTGACGACCAAAAGCATTAAATAGTGATCAATGATGTTGCAGCAGCACACAGTATCAACTTTTAGAATAAAAGCAAGTGAAAGTGAAAGTGAAAAGTGAACAATGAAATAATTTCCATAGATTGGAAATTATGTAAAAGGCTATTTTAATGCCATTTAAATAGCTGGGGTTTATTTGATATTAACAGTAAAAATAATAGATTCTTAATTAAGCTAGAAAGCTAAATGCGAATGTAGTTTTTTTTTTACCAGGAGGTAGATCCATATTATGCTAACGAGAACAAAGAATTCACATTACTTCGGATATTTAGCAATAATAATTACTTAACATTAATTTCATGTTTCTAGCTACATGATAGGTAAATCGCAGTAAAATTAGGCATGTATGAACAAACTACTGATTTACATTAGTACAGTTAAAAGTAATAAATTTCAACACTCACCCAGTGGAAAACACAACACTTGATTTTAATTTACACTTCTTTGGTAGCGATAGGTATACTCAATTATAAAAAGTATCCGATTGCGAACTATTATGCAGATTAACGTTGCATTATAATGTTAAATGCACAGTATAGATGACCGTTCGCTAGCGCTGGCCAGTTTTGATAAACAGGTCCGCTCTCCCCTCTGCTCCTCCCGCGATGCCCCTCCGTGACGTTGCAATGATCTGGCATTATCGCTCGGAACGAATACTATCGGAATCGAATAGCAAAATCAACGACTGTCCAATTTTACTCAGATTAAGAAAAGGCTCTCTAGGTTTAGGTGTTGTAAATACTCGTTGTTTATAGTTATAAGGTACTTTTTATGTTTGTAAATAGTCTATCAACATGATAAAATTGTTTACTTTTAGAACACAGTAACTCTTTCGTCACATACCCCCTCTGTTTGGGTAGAATTTTGCCTTAGTAAAATTCTCTAAATGTTTGTATCTCTATCTCTAAAGCTATCAGTTTCACATACAGTCTTCAACAACATACTTCACTCACTCATTCTACCTTTATTCATCATCTTTCATTAATGCCATAACACATTTAGCTGTATCTTAGCCTCTTCCACACAGAGTTTTTGATTAGTTAAAAAAAACTCACCAATAGCTACAGATGGTTCTTAAATATGTAAGGTTTCGTATTTTTTGTTTATATATTTGCTATCTCGTTTAGTATGGTAATTAAAGAATCTAACTACGGTAGGTAGATACGGTATGTTAGTTTTAACATTAAATAATAGCTGTGGTAAATCCGGTAGAGAATTTCCACAATCCAAGTAGACCACTTGAACAATTGAACATTTTATTTATAAATACGAGACAATAGGTATAGTTATTGATAGATTTATATTAGTTAGGCTTTATAATTAGTTAGCTTTATGTCCTTTATATGCCAATCACCTATATTGTTGCCTTGCATATCTTCAAGTATGAAAACTAGAGGTGACTTTTTAGCAATTATGCGACATTTAGCATATTTAGGTGCTAATTTCTTCGCAAATCTGTTATCCTTATCGCTCTGATAGTAAGTACGCTTCCAGACATAATCACCTACATTAAAATCGACCTGTTTTCTACGTAGATTATAGTTATTACAGTTTCTAGAGTGTGCCTTTATTAATGAATGTTGAGTTTGGTCGAATATTTTTCGTAGTACACCTAAGTTTTCAGCATATTCTTCTCTTGGCGAAAATATTAGATCATTAGTTGTGTCTGTGTCCAGATAGTGGGAACCACAAGTCACCAATTCGCGACCGTAAACTAAAAACGATGGTGTAAAACCAGTCACTTCGTTAGTAGAAGAATTTATAGCAAACTGTATTTTAGACGTGTTAATGTCCCAAGATCTATGATCGTCATTTTCGGTAAAAGAAGAAATCGCTGTCATTATCGTTTTATTGTAGCGTTCAACCGTGTTTACTTGTGGACTGTATTTAGGAGTAAATCTGACATTAGGAATTTTATATTTAGTGAACAACTGTTTTAATGTATTACTAACAAATTGTTTTCCATTGTCCATTAAAATTGTGCTAGGAATTCCGTGAACAAGAAATACTTGATCTTCCAGAATGCACGAAATAATCTCAGCGGTTGCACGTCGTATAGGAAACAGAAGGCAGTATTTTGTAAAGCAACAAGTGACCACGAAGAGGAAAGTATTCTGTTTCCTAGATGGCGGCAGAGGACCGACCAAATCCATACTAATCATCTGGAAAGGTCTGCAGCATTCCTTCGGGCGACCCATTGTACCCAGTGTAGGGTGATTAGCATGTTTATAAGATTTACAAACATCGCAATTGCTTACGAAATCAGTCACGTCGCGATGCATGTCAGGCCAGAAATATTTAAGACAAAGACGTTTATAGGTCTTTAATGTACCGAAGTGACCAGCTGTAGGAGATGCATGATTTTCCTCGAGAACTTTCAGTCGGTTTTCGAGAGGCACAACTTCTTTCCATTCAAAGTCTCTAGTTAGTGGATTTAGACTTTTCTTGTAGCGAAAAAGTTTATTATGAATAACTTGATAGTCTAAAAATGATGTAGGTAAATTCTGACAACCATGAAGTATATTTAGATACCAAGGGTCAGCAGTATTCTGGGTTAGATTAGATGTTGATGTACTCAAAACTGAAACTGGTATACGAGAAAGACTATCAGGAACTACGTTATCAGAACCACGGCGATGTCTAATTTCGCAGTCAAAGGCAGAAAGTCTTACACCCCATCTGGCTAAACGACCTGTAGGGTTGTTTAGATTTAAAAACCATTTTAGTGCAATGTGGTCGGTGTAGACGATAAACCGTTGACCATTTTCGAGATAGCAGCGCCAGTGCTCGATTGCTGTTAGAACGGCCAGCGCTTCGCGTTCTGTAGCACTGTAATGTTGTTCCTGTTTAGTTAGAGACTTGCTCATATAAGCAATAACCTTTTCAGCACCGTCCAAAGTCTGTGTAAGGACACCACCAATACCTACATCACTAGCGTCTGTATGTACTTCAAATGGTTTTGAGTAATCGGGACAACACAAAACTGGAGTTGTGACTAAGCATTGTTTTAGAGCTTTAAAGACCTCGTCAGTTTCAGTAGACCATTTAAACGGAGGCGCAGCTTTGGCTTGTGAAGTTAGCTTGTTTAATGGGGAAGCCAAGGAACTAAAATTTGGTATAAACCTGCGATACCACGAAGCAGTGCCAAGAAATCTACGAACTTCTTTACGATTTTTAGGTGTAGGATAGTCTATAATCGCTTGAACTTTCTGAGGATCCGCGTGTAAACCATTAGAATCGACTACATAGCCTAAATAGCGTAATTGTTTTCGAAAGAATTGGCTCTTTTCGTAGTTGATAGTTAGGTTTGCAGTCTTTAGCTTTTCCATTACGCGTACCAGTAGCGAGATATGTTGATCAAATGTAGGTGACACAATGATAATATCGTCTATGAACACGAAAACTTTGTGTTCGAATTCCGGACCATAAAATAATTGATCGACAAGCCGTTGCTGCGTTGCCGGAGCGTTAGTCAGACCAAATGGCATAGATTTAAATTGGTAGCTTCCTCGAGACGGTATATAAAAAGCGGTCTTACACCTGTCTTCTTCTTTTATTAATATTTGCCAGAAACTTTTAGATAAGTCCAGACTAGTGAGGTATTTAGCATCGCGTAAATTGTCCAAAATCTCTGAAATGTATGGTAGGCTATAGGCGTCTTTTTTTGTGATAGCATTGAGCTTACGGCTATCCAGGCAAAATCTCAGCTGACCGTTCTTTTTAGGAGTCAGAAGTACAGGTGAGGACCAAGCACTTTCACAGGGTTCGACTACGTCTTCTTTCAACATTTCGTCGAGCTGTTCAATTAAGATTCGCTGTTTCTCTAATGGCATCCTATAGTAACGTTGACGAATGGGGGCAGCATTCCCAGTGTCAATGGAATGTGTAATCAGAGAAGTTCTACCTAGACCACGTACTTCGTAGGATATATCTCGAAATTGTGAAATAACATGATCAGCTGTGATCTTTTGATCCTCAGATAAGTGATCGTAACTACAGAGGCTAGCGTTATTGTCTACAGTCAGATCACCGAGAGCAACTTCAGACTCAGAACGCATTATAACCGAAGCTAAATGTTTAGGAAATAGACCGAAATTATTCCAGAAGTCCATGCCTAGTATTAAGGAATTCTGAATTTCGGGGACAACGTAGATTTCCAATATTTGTGATTGGTCCAAGAATTTAGTAGGTACATGTAGTATACCAATACTTTTTAATTTTTGGCCACCAGCAGCAATAAATTGCAAGGGTTTACCCTGTTGTAGTACAAAACCGATGCTAGTAAAATATTTATGCGCGTTGTTACCCAGTATAGTCACTGAGGATCCAGTG
This sequence comes from Hedya salicella, assembly GCA_905404275.2. Classification (NCBI taxonomy): domain Eukaryota; kingdom Metazoa; phylum Arthropoda; class Insecta; order Lepidoptera; family Tortricidae; genus Hedya; species Hedya salicella. The sequence continues at coordinate 84,665,341 of FR990096.1, forward strand.
TCTAGTAAACCTGTCAGTGTTTTATCGTGTAATTCAACAGAAACATGAGGACGTGAATAGTCTAGTTGTAAATTGTGGATTGAAGAAACAGAGTAGCACGAAAAGAAATTTGTAATGAATTTCAGCCAGTCAGTCCATTCGGAAATATTGAATTTAGTTACATCAGCCTTAACGCACTCGCCATCACCACAATCCACATAACTTAGTTTTTTTGGCTAGAAGACTCATTGCAATTTGAGCAATCCGGATAACGAATACCTTTTTTTCCACATTTGAAACATATCGGAAAATGCGGTTGCTGACACTGCCCTAAAGAGTGAGTGTCCACGCGACATCTTGGGCAGTATAGCTTTTTAGTGTTTGTGCTACTTGGAGAGCTCAAAGCATTAACATTTAAATTTTTAGGCTGTTCAGATTGTTTTTTGTAGTTATTGCTATAATTATTCTGGCCAGATCTATAATTTTTATATTTGTCGTTGTAGTCATGTCTGTAGTTAGCGTTACTGTAATTATTAGCGTTTCGACTAAATGATGTGCTAGGAGATTGCCGAGTATATGCAAATTCGCGAGCTAGTGTATCCGAAGTTGCTTTAGGCGGTTCATGGAATAGTGCCATACGGGACTGAATATTTTCGTAGCTGCGGCACAGGTCTTTTAGACCATCTATAGAAGTAATATTCGGAGAAGCTGCAAGACTACTGGCATAAATAGGACGAATGTTATGAAGAAGTATTTCTAGTTTATCATCCTCTGATAGCGGTTTCGATAGTCGAGAGAACATGCCGTGCATTACAGCGATGTAAATCGAGATATTCTCCTGTTCACCCTGCGTACGCATCCTAATCTCTGACAGTAGGCGATAGTCATAGTCGCTTTGACTAAAGTCTTGTTTGAGGAGCAAAACTAGATCATCCCAAGTCTCAATCTTGTCCTTGATGCATCGGTACCAATGGAGAGCATCATCAGTAAATATCTCATATGCAAAAGTCAGCAGTTTGTCCTTAGGCATACTCCTAGAGAACACTAGTTCTTCAGCCTTTTGAATAAACGACCTAACGCACGTTTTGCCCGAATATTTAAGCTTGCCAACGACATCAGAAACAATTTTTTTCTCACAAGTAACCGAGATGAGCTCTGACAGCGGTTCTGTATTTGATGACGTTGACGGTGCCTCTATTTTTAGCTTTTTCAGCTCTAGTAGATGCTGTTTAAAAGTTTGTGAGTATTCTATATAGATGGCATTTATAGCTTCAGACCTGTTAACCCTAATAAGCCTATAGTACACATGGTGTAACATAGTTTCAGTTCGCAAGTAAACATTTTTATCATATCTAGATTTTAGAGCATCTAGATTTTCCTTAGTTTTGGCTAAAGTATCCTTAACCTGAGCTAAATCGACCACCGGTTCTAAGTGAGACTCTAAAATATCCTCCGGCGGTAGCAACGGAGCTAATTTTACGATCTGTTTTCTTAGTTCTTGAACAGATTCTCCCGTAGAACCTCCCCTTACACCGACTTCATACTCAAGTTCAGCTTTTTGAAGTGAAAGGTATTTGATTGCGTAAGACATTTTGCTTTATAATGGGTGTGTGTTGCAATTTATTGAGAGAAACAATAAAAAATAATCAACAAAAGCAGATAATTGAAAAACCACCAGCGCAGTAATCAACAAAAGATAAAATACCAAGATCACCAAAAATGTGGGTAGTTAAAAAACGGGGTACTAACAAAAGTTGTGGGTAGACACAATACAATTAACTAGTAACAATAAGAGCAATGAAAACCACAATTTTGATGACCAACTTGATCGAACTTATAGCTAGCGTTAACCAACACCAATGATTACTAAATAATACTAAAAACAAGTGGAAGTGTACACGGCTCAGTGAAATTCCTAATAAGTGGGCGCCATTGTCACGCTTGTAGTAAAAGAAAACAAAAGAATACTAATTAACAATTTTAATTAATCTAAATTACATAAAAGCGTCACTTTGTGGGTAGACTAAAAAAAATATAAAATCTCAGGGATCGTGGTCCTAGATTTCCACTGAGTAGTTTAGGTAAGCCGTGAACACTTCGCACTGTCTAATTGGACATCACTTCCCTGTCGGCGACTGCTCGGCGGGATGGGTGCAGGGGTGACGTCACAGGTATCGTGGTGCGGCAGTATTAAATGCAGGCGGTCCCAGCCATCAGTAGGCTCGGCTGGTCGCGGAATCCCTGAAAATTTCCATTTTGGACACTTGGTGAAAAGTCCAATTTATCGTTACTGACTGCAACATCCGGCGGGAAGTGAACGTGGAAGCACTACTAGCGGGGTGACGACCAAAAGCATTAAATAGTGATCAATGATGTTGCAGCAGCACACAGTATCAACTTTTAGAATAAAAGCAAGTGAAAGTGAAAGTGAAAAGTGAACAATGAAATAATTTCCATAGATTGGAAATTATGTAAAAGGCTATTTTAATGCCATTTAAATAGCTGGGGTTTATTTGATATTAACAGTAAAAATAATAGATTCTTAATTAAGCTAGAAAGCTAAATGCGAATGTAGTTTTTTTTTTACCAGGAGGTAGATCCATATTATGCTAACGAGAACAAAGAATTCACATTACTTCGGATATTTAGCAATAATAATTACTTAACATTAATTTCATGTTTCTAGCTACATGATAGGTAAATCGCAGTAAAATTAGGCATGTATGAACAAACTACTGATTTACATTAGTACAGTTAAAAGTAATAAATTTCAACACTCACCCAGTGGAAAACACAACACTTGATTTTAATTTACACTTCTTTGGTAGCGATAGGTATACTCAATTATAAAAAGTATCCGATTGCGAACTATTATGCAGATTAACGTTGCATTATAATGTTAAATGCACAGTATAGATGACCGTTCGCTAGCGCTGGCCAGTTTTGATAAACAGGTCCGCTCTCCCCTCTGCTCCTCCCGCGATGCCCCTCCGTGACGTTGCAATGATCTGGCATTATCGCTCGGAACGAATACTATCGGAATCGAATAGCAAAATCAACGACTGTCCAATTTTACTCAGATTAAGAAAAGGCTCTCTAGGTTTAGGTGTTGTAAATACTCGTTGTTTATAGTTATAAGGTACTTTTTATGTTTGTAAATAGTCTATCAACATGATAAAATTGTTTACTTTTAGAACACAGTAACTCTTTCGTCACAGCATCAAATTCACATTACCGAATATGAAACAAGTAGATTGTGCCAAGGTGACATTGAAAGGCGATGTGCTTGAATTTGAAGACAAAACAGTATTCCTGGGTGTTACTTTGGACTCAAAACTGCAATGGAATGCGCATATAGCCACTCTTGCAGGTAAACTAAGCTCCGCAGCCTATGTAGTGAGGCGAATCAGACAGTTAACAAACGTCGAGAAGGCAAAGCTCGTGTACTTCAGTTATTTTCATAGTGTAATGTCATATATAATTCTGTTGTGGGGCAAGGCGGCCGACATACAAACCATCTTCGTACTACAAAAACGGGCCGTATGCTCAATCTATGCACTGGGAGCTCGTGCATCACTGAGAGAAAAATTCAGGAAAACCAATATTCTCACCGTAGCATCTCAGTACATTCTCGAGAATATTATGTATGTTCGGAAAAATCAACATGATTTCAAACACAACAGTGACATTCACCACTACAATACAAGAAATAAGAACAAGCTTGCCATGCCTGCTCATCTTCTCAGCAAGGTCGGAACTTCGTTCGTGGGGGACTGTGTACGCTTCTATAACAAAATACCTACCGATGTAGTCAATTTACCTTGCAGCAAATTTAAGTCCCACATAAAACGTCACCTACTAAACAAGGCGTATTATACTGTAAATGACTTTTAAGACGATAAAGATGTCTTTAAGCCAGTAGTTTAGTCTTGTGTATGTAAAGTAAGCATTATTTTAAGAGGTAATAATAGTTCGGATTTAATGTAACATGACAGCACATTTGTTGTTTCTCACCGGGCAATACTTTTAGTGTTTAATGCCCGGCAGTGTGAGCAAGTCATGCTCGCTTAAAGGTCTTTGCTTACGGTGGCGTCGTTGATCGGGTCGCAACCTTCCCTAAAATATGGTTGAGGGAGGCGATGGCTGAGATATGCGTCATGCTCGTGAACGGGTGGCGTTTGTGGGGTCCGGTCTGTTCATGCTAGCAAGGGCCAAATTAATTGTATACCAAGTAACTGCCTACCAGTGTTTAATGAACTGATGACGTGAGAGACTTTATCCTGTACTCGATTGAAGTTATTCATTTTTTATTTGATTTAGAGACTGTATACATCTCTAAGAGTTTTGTTTTATTTATAGAGGTATATCCTTAAACATTTCTGAGGATTTTAATTAACTAATTTTATCTTTGTGCATGTTATGACGCCTAGAGACCATATACATCTCTAAGAAATTTAGATTTAATAATAATTATTTTTAATGTATTATTCAGTTTGACCACTAAGAGACCATATACATCTCAGTTGAATTCAGTCAAATTATTATATTTAATTTTATCACATGTCGTGACGACTAGAAACCTTATACATCTCTGAAAAAAAAAAAAGTTTATATTTTATATTAACATTGATCTGGAGAATTTGTACATCTCCTCTGCGTGTATCAATTATAAATTAGTTATAACGAATCCTACACCAGATCAGACGACACAACGGAGCCACGGAGTTACGTCGCCTAAATCAAACTAGGTTTAAGTTTTTCTATTTGTTTTTCTTTTTTTGTAGTTCACAGTGCCTTGGTTTTTACTGTAATGCAGTGTAACTTTTTTGAATAATAAATAAATAAATAAGTAAATAACACAATTGTAAAAGTTTTAAGTATAATTAAGACAATATTATAATAGTTAATTGGTACACGCATATTAATTGTTTTATATACTCTGACATTTAGAATTTTATTCTAGACACATTCTAGTTTTTTTTTTTTTTTATTGACAATCCTTTTGGGATTTATCTTATTAATTATTTTAATTTATAAAATGAGGATTTTATCAAAAATAATTAAGTATTATACTTAAGTTAAATGATCTGATTACGTTTCTCTGAGTTTTCCCTAATCCTTGCAACAAATGTTGGATCATATTGTATGTTTCCCAGCAAAGACTTCTCTCATTGTAACTGACAATTCGAAAGTGCTTGTAATCTAAGCCTACTTCAATAAAGGATATTTTGATTTGATTTTGATCAGATATGCCTTTTTTGAATTATTGCCGGAAAACTGCGCATCTCAGCAAAAGGACGTAAGTGCCGTGGAGATACATTATTTTGTTAGTGCCCTGTTTCATATCGTATCTGTAGTGTGCATTTTCGTATCAACGGCTGCGGAACCCTACATTGAGAATGGTCCGACATGCTCATGGCCGGTTTTGTTAAACATAACGTAATGGAGAAATAAAAGGTGATCTAATTTCCGAACGAAGTTGTTTTGACAGATAAAGCGACAGCTAACGTGACAAACTGCTGACGTGCCTAAGGAGGCCGCTAAAGAAGTCATGTTCGGATATCAGATATAAATAAATAATTTCTCCGAATAGTGATAATTTTAAACGTCATCGCTACCAATTAGTGCAAAATAGAAACTAAGATACAAGAAAACATGTAAAAAAATATGTTTTTTTTTCAATTATAAAGTCTGATTATTTTATTTCTTACGCTCACGCGCAAAGATTGGTCCGCTCTAGATTATATTCGAATGGTCGAAGTAAAAGTTTGACAAAACTTGTTATCGAAGTTATGAAATATTTACTTTTACACTGTTACAATCCCGTGATCCCGTCAGTCCAACCGGCAATCAATCCGCTGCACGTGTTTAAATAATGGAACGCATTGTTACTAAACCAGAATAGTATTAAAGATTAGGATGTATATAAATAGCACGATTGCAAATGTATTAGTAGGATGTTGTCTGAGTGCATTGTTGATGGAAGTTTTGATGACGAGGGCACCGGAGACGGCTAATTTAATAACATTCCTCCAGGCTCTTTTTATTTCTTTATATGGTTTCATATTTACCGTGAAATTTGGTACGGTAAGTCATTTCTTTATAGTGTACTTATAAATCGCATTACAATTGAACAAATAAATTTAGTGTGTTTAATAAGTTCAGAAATAGTTTTAAGAATCATGCATGGTACTTTGGAACGATTTCTTTTCAAGTATTATGGATGATTAACAGTGGTCCTTATCAGCAGGCAGTTTTCATAGCATAGTGTATGGATTGGCAGAAAAAGCAATACATGCTAATATTCATTATTATTTTTTACTTTAAAATAAGTTACTACTTCAGGATTATGACCTCTAGATTTTGATGGTGTATTTTTAAGACATTGAATAACAGACCTTATATATTACTAAATGCCATTAAGCTGTTGCTTATCCCATTTCTCCTTTCCACAGTCAATATGATTATTTGATGTATAAAACTTCTTAAGGCCTTTTATAAATAAAAAAACATTATGCAAGCCCCAATGCAAAATAGGGTGCCTAGTTACACTTCAAAATACAATATTTATTTCAAAGACTGGTATGTAAACCCGGATTTATTATGATGATTAATGGAATATGCTATTAATGTAATATTTAACATTGAATATAGAATATTCTCTGCCATCTTAACACATTTGGCGCTGGCAAAGATCCACTAAGACCTAACAATATGCAAGCCGAAATGAATTTTATGACTCCCCAGCAAGCTCGGTTCTCCATACAAACATAGTTACACTCTCATTTTAAAACAACTAGCTAGTTTGATCTGAAACTTTGTACTTACAATAACTTAAGGTATATGCAGGCCTGTAATTAGTTTACATAGCTTCAGATACCATAGTAAAATAAATACAGTGAATTTAAGTTTCTCATAAAAAGTTTTCAGTTTCGTTACAATTCAACACATAGTTCTAAGATGAGAACAAACTCCTTTTGGATAGGAAGGTGAAATTCGGCCGAGCTTGTGGGGGAACTCTTAAATCACACTGGCACTTAAAGAAAGATCACACGAGACACATGAGGCACCTGAAGATGATTGATGAAGAAGAGTGAATGTGTTAAATGACAGAGCTATACAAAAAGGCAAACTCGGAGTAAATTTTCATTTGTACCAAACATCCGAGGACTTTTCACTGTAATGCTCAAAAGGGCAATGAAGAGAATGGGCGATGGATTTTACACTGTTAAAGAGAAACCGTAAGTTGCTCAAAAGCTGAAAACGAACTGTTTGAAATTTGCTAAAGAACACAGACAATGGACTGCAAATCAGTGGTGAAAAATAATATGAAGTGAAGAATCCAAATTTGAAGTTGCAGTTGGCGATGAAGTCATTCAAGAAAAAGGAGAGGCATATCTTAAAGACTTTATTAAGCAAAAGGTGAAGTTACCATCATCTTTAATGATTTGGGGATGTATATAGCTCACACGCGCCGTCTGCAATTTATAGATAGAACCGTCATAGCTGAGAAATACATAAGCATCCTGGAAGAGAGTTAGCTGCCGTTTATAGGGTATGGCACCAGCAATGGACCAGCACCCAATTATGATATTATTTTCCGTAAATCCAAATTTATAAAGCTGATCTTAACAAGAAACTTGCTTGTGTCTGTCTGAGAGTTGATTTAATGCTGCTCAGGTTCAAAGCCCTCATGGATTCAGCAGCTGACACCATTAAGTGGTAAACATTCTATTCTGAGTTGGCTAAACTGAAGATGAACAGTTTGGCGAGTCTTTACACTTGGTGAAATTATGTTTTTTTTGTATCACTATGGAAAGTGGTTAATTTTCTTGTTTGGTAAATAAAATATTATGTATTTTATATACTATTCTATTCTACTAAAAATTTAAGTTGTCCAGAATTTTTAGGTTGACATTAAATTATTTTTCTTTTTCTGCCATACAAACTTATTTATTTGTGTTGGGCCTCGTACATATGTCGAATTAATATTAAAGTCATAAAAATACAGTAACAGTTAAAAGTGAAATACAAATCTGTAATAATTAATCATATGATACATTCTTGAAGTAAAAAGATCAAAATAATGAAAAAAATTCAAGACTCGGACCGGATTTGAACCAATGCCTTGTCTGGCTGCCTTGCGCGGGCGCACACTCTGCTTCAAGCTTGTCTTCAAATTTTGTTATTACTTGTTACAAGATTTTTGCATTTTAACCGGCTTTTCACCTTCTGCCATTTTAAATCAAATATCTTAAAAATTGCCAATTTGGGTACTAGATTGTTAAAAATAAAACCAATGAACTTGGCTTGACACGCTACCGCCTGTCTAGATTTATTGCCGTTTTCTTAAAAATCCAACTGCTTGATATTGTAACCTTGTATTTTTCTATAAAAACTTTCCTATGTCCTCTCCACTATCTCAAACTATCTCTATAGCAAATTTCATCTAAATTGATTTAAGAGTTTAAGCGTGAAAAGGTAACAGACGGAGTCACTTTTACATTTAAGGCCAAGCCACTCCGGATGCGTGTGCGTGGCGTGCGCGTTGTAAAGTACGAATACCCATAAGAGATGACTCACCGCTGCGCACGCGCACGCCACGCAAGCGGTGTGCCATCTATTATGACATTTCATACGATACAACGCACACGCCACCGTTTTTGCACGTGCTGCGCACGCATCCGGTGTGTTTTGGCCTTTATAATATGAAGTATGGATGATGACATAGATGACGATTTAATAATTTACCAATTGTTACAGGTGAGACCGTCGATACCCGTCGAACAATATTCAATATTGGTTATATTATTCTTTATTACCAGCGTTGCCAATAATTATGTATACACATTGCATGTGCCTTCTACGCTACACATGATTATCAGGTACGCAAACATTTTACCTTACATTTTTCCTATAATAACCTATTGACGCCCAGCTACCTGTGCCCCAAATATACTTAGTTAAAAATCTTAAAATAGGCGTTTCGGCATAATGTAGACAAAAAGACAAGAAAGTATACCATTTTGAACCTTCGGGTAGACCAGAAGAGTTGAACCACTTTTTACATAACGGATCATAGTGCAAAATTTTAAGTTTCTGAAGGAAAACCGTATGTACAGTCAGCGTCAAATAGTCTATATTAACCAAAGGGCCAAATAATCTTCACACATCTTCATCCACACGGAATAATAAAAACAAGGGAAGTAGTCCAGTAACTTTACACATCGGTAGTATGCGTCAAATCCGGTAGTTCTGTTTTCTTGCAGACTTGTTAATGATGTTGGTCTTATGAATAATCCATGTTTGTGACCTCGAGTGCCGAATGCAACTTTGTCAAAAATCGAAAAAACCGCGAAAAAGACGTTTTATTTTCACATTTTGGCGATTACAACCCTAAAGGACTAGTTTTTGAAAAACTTTCTTAGGACGTTTTTAAAGAAGGCTAAATTTGCTACAATATGATTCTTAAATTGTCTCTGTTGACCTAATAGTTTCCGAGACTAAGCTTTTCAAAGTTTACCCTTTTTTTAGAACTTCCCAATTTTTTGCAATTCTGTCGTTCTGAATGAATTTTGACCATGATTATTATATCGAACCCTGTATTTTATGATAGGATGCTAAGCTCTCCTCATTCTCTTTTTTAGCATCCCATCATAAAAGTACAGGTGAACGATGTTAAACCTAAGCTACGAATAATGAAGTAAAATAAAACGTACAACAAAAGTTAATAAATTTATTTGTTGGGAAATTGAGTAATATTCAATATCAACAAAAAAAATTAAATAAAAAAAGAACCGACTTCAAAATAAACTAAAAAGCCAATAATAATCTTTTATGTACGGTACGGATCACATTGAATCACCTGTTGAAGTCTGTGCCATTCATTTATTACTATTAACAGAGATGGCACGCAAGAACCGCGGCGGCGAGCCTTTAGTTATTACCTACCTATATATTTAGTTATAGTAATTCGTATTTTTGTTGACTACAGAACTTTACTTCCGGTTTGGCACCGACTTCAAAAGGTGATTCAAATGTGATCCGTACCGTACATTAAAGATTATTGTTGGCTTTTTAGTTTATTTTGAAGTCGGTTCTTTTTTTATTAAAATTTTTTTTTTTGGCTTTTAGTGATGGATTTTAGTTATATAAAGTATGTCTTAGAGCCCAGAATGGGAAGATTGAGGAGGATTTGATTGTAAATAAAAATCGAAATGATAAGAATTGGCTAGGTCAAAATGGTTAAGTCCTGTAGCTTGCTGGTTAAAAAAGAATACGACTAACAGTCTCAACTTACCCATAATATTTAAAGAATTATCTCGAAACTATTGACCGTTAATAAGGACTTGTACCTTCCATCATCAGGTCAGCATCATTAAATGATGAAAAGCAGACGAAAATAACTGAATAATTTTAAAAAAATATATACAAAACATTGTTATTGCGTATAATATTTGAGGGTTCATCTGGATTTCCCTGGGATCCCATCATCAGATCCTGACTTGGTGATAAGGAGTCCTCTAATACATGTATTTTTTAAGAATTATCCTGTAACTCTTAACAGTTAAGGAGTTCTCTGGTTCTCCACTATCAGTTCCTCTTTGCTTCCCTGATCTTAACTAACTTCTGCCTCTAAGCAAAATATGATAAAGAATTATATTGCGACTAGTGAATAAAATAACACTGGTTGAGCCCTTATTAGTGACTTGACAGTTTCTCTTTACCAAATGATGACATTCGAGTGTAAATGCTTGTTCTTCTTTAATAAACACCGAAATCGCCATAGGTGTGCCCATAATATTTGAGGAATTCCTTCGATTCCTCATCGATCTCATCATCAGATCATCACCAAAAATTTATGGGAGATTCGTACTCTTAACCGAAAAAATAATTTTCCAAATCGACTCGCGATCCGCGAATAAAATAACTAGAGAGTGTTCAGTGTCAGTGACTTAGTGTGTCTGCTATACACGGTGCGAAGTCTAGTATCGGTACCGGGACGCGTTCAACGGTGAATCCCTGCTACTGTAAGTCGTGAATAAACTAACGTGGAACTGTCAAGGTGTTTAACTCTATCCTATACCCCACGCACGTAACAATACAACAATAAGTTATTAGACTAACAATCGTTAGACGATGACTCGTCACCGTCACTTTCCTTTTCTGAAGAATCGGACACCAAATAATTTTCTTTTTCAACACTAAAATGATGTGTGTGTGTTGTATTGTTCGATCAGGAATGGGAGGTGGAATAATTAAATGAAGTACCTCAGTAGGTAATTTCCCCTTTTTTTTCAAAGGAAGCTTCGTAAGGTAGTTAATTACAGGATCGGACGTTATAAGGAGCATGTTAAGTAAATCTGTTTTCGTAGCAATTCGAGCGCTTTTTCTTGTGTTGCGGTCACGGAATCTATGGCAGTCCTTGTTTCTGGCCTCTTGAGCTTCCTCAGAGAGCATCCCAATAGGTAAGAGAATGGATCTGATGACTACGGTACTGTGCACTAATATTTTATGCACAGTAACAGGCATAGGATACCACGAGTACAGACTTAAATACAATTTCCGTACATGTGCACAAACTTTTTCAAACTCTTTTCTATGGCCTTCGCGTCGAGTCGCACACTCTGCAGCTGTAAGTAATTCGTTGGCACTACGTGAATCAATAAGTTCTTCAACTCGTCGTTTTTTGTTTTAAGCGATGAATCTTCGAAAGATTTCCGTGCCGTTGGTAGAGGACGATTTTCACCAGAAGATGTTGAAGGTGTTGGCTGGCATTGGACACAGAAAATTCTATCGGTTCTCCGTCGAACCAATTTTTGTATTTCTCAACAAATCGTTCCTTTGTCAATTTCGCTGAACTCCATTTATCTTCGAGGGTTTTTGATAAAAAAATATGTATTTTTTCAGTAGGCGCTCAGACTCTTTGGACATCAGTGTTGGTGTATTTGTGCCAATAAATTCAAATAGATGGGCGTTTCTGTCTCCTTTCTTGTGTTTAATCCATTCCTCAAAAAAGTCAATGTTTGTTTTACCGCTGACTTGCTCCGGAAAAAAGATCATACCTTTAATTACGGGCAAATAAATTATTGACAATAAAATGGCCATGTTGCCGGTATTACATACTCAAATAACAGCTCACAGGCATGAGCAGATCAAGAGTTACGAGCTTACAGATATTGGGGTTTGATAAAATTATTTCGTTTTTGCAATAACACTTTCAAACAGATATTTAACGTATAATACCACAAGAACTTTTCCATCACAAAAACTTTTCGTAGCTTCACTTAAAATTTGAGAGATATTGTCGTAACTGCGGCAAAATTGCAACTGACAAACTAGTGAGAATAACATGTTCTTAAAGTACCCACATTTAACTCTAATTACTTCATTAGCTAATATGTACTGCCATCGTTATTACTTGGAATCTGTACCTGGAAAGGGTTGTTTACCACTTGACATCATTAGATTTCAGTTATATGATATGAGTTTTGTCTTGCTAGCTTGTTCTAGGCGGTTTACTGTGAAACGTCATAAAAAATATTACTTAATTCTCCATAACTTTTACCTCCAAATGTTGAAGGCGAATGATAAAAAAGAAAACAAGCTTTTATTATTAATATATGTAGAAAAAAATTACAACCAGTGGCATTACCCGGCATAATCCGATATTTAACCAACAGGTGAAATATTGGATTTCCGTTAACAGCCTCGTACGCCAGTCGCCAACTTTATATAGACAAGCCGAGCCGTCGTATAGCTAAACTTTCTATTAATTGGTTTCAAGAATAATATATAATCAAAGCCAATGGACAAAATGCCATGGTTTAAAATTGTAGGTTGAAGAAGTTTTTTTTTTAAGTTCATTACACACGACTGATACGACTGAGCAGTTACTACAAACTGGTGAGAGGGCCGGGGTTAAATGGCGTCGCACGTGGTATTGTTAGTGATGCAAAACCTATATATAACCTTATATTACCAAATGTCAAAATTCCGATTGTTAAAAATCACGAACTTTGTATTTCCGAATTAGCAACGTCATTTCGGATTATTATTTTTCGGGGCAAAAAATACATCGGACTTTTGATTCTTCGGGGCTATAAACATCGGAATATTATAAATTCGGATATTTGATATTCGGTAAACTAAATTTCGTGTTTTTCTATAATCGATATTTTAATACAAAGGAAATTTAAATTCGGAATTTCGACCATCGGAAAAGACAAATTCGGAATAAAATATTTCGGATTACGCGGGTGTTCCCGTTTAACCATAGTTTCTATGCCACAATGTTTGAGGAAATCAAATACTTAATATCCATCATAAGTAATCAGACTTTAAATCCGAGATCATGCAATGACCAGACAGCGTATTCTTGGTGCCGATGACAGACAGACGACGTCAAGTTACATACAGTATGTATGATTAAATCACAGTTTTACATTTATTTATCGTTACCATAATAATATTCAAAAGTAGGATTTATCATGAATACTTACTTAATCAACTTCCTTACTTTCCGTAGCTGTATATTGACACTAGAGACGGGCTGTAAAAAGGTTCACTAATTGTCATTGTTATGTATAAATAGAGTCGGGTTACTGAAATATTACCCAAAGTTTTAACGCGAAATTCATAAATCTTGGGCTGGTCACACTTTGTATAGTAGGAATTATAGTTTTGATACTAGAAAATGTTTTTGATTTTCTGTGCACACGTAAGGTACCTAAACCTAAAGGGAATTAAGTTAAATATACGTTGACGTGCACTCAAAGTCAGCTCACATAATTTCCACCACTATATACACGGACAGTCAACGATAGGGTTTGCAATCCGGTCCGGCGGATCTGGTAATCCGGCCGAATCCAGTACTTTTTGGCGGCCACCGGATCCGGTAAAAAATTACAGCAGACCCAAAGAGGCTGAAGAGACGCCACAACAGACATACAATGCGAACTACCCAACCCAAGAAAGCTGATATCAGGAGTCAATATGAAATAGATCTAGTTAAGCTTTAAAGAACGACGTCTTTCTTAATAATTCTTTGAGAAGTTAATTTTGTTTAATGGTTAATTATGTTTATTTGGCCAAATTAGAAAAACAGTTTTTCCTTATATATAAAAATAACCCTAAATATAACACTAAAAGAACAATCAGTAATGTAGCTATTCCGTCACACACTAGAACCACTTTTGCAAGATCGCATCTGAAAGCAACTGCAAGACATATGCATAATAAAATCAACAAATTACTTAATATTTACCCAAAACCATATTACGAATGTAAACTAATTACAACTAAATGGTTAAAATCTAAAAGTTATGAGGAAATAGAGATTTTACTACGTTGAGATCAAACACTTAAACACACGCACACATTCGCACTTTAAATTTAAGTTTAACTAATTTAATGTGTTTCAATCATCTTTTGTATTTGTGTTGTATTGGTTTAACTACAATGGTATTCTGTAATCCATTTTTTTATCTTTTATTATAACAAATTGTGTAACAACGTACGGTACCATGATTAAAGAAGAGCGGTGTCTTCCACCACAGGCGATACTCTGCTTACCGGTCGGCACCATCCCATTGTATATGCACCACGTACGTTTTAACGATTAAATAATTTTGTATTCTTGTATTTGTATTCAATTAACGTTATTACAATTATAACACGTCCCTTATTATTATTTATTATTTATTTATTATTACGGGTATTAAGGGAGTATAGTATTTTATTATTGTTGATGTTACCTTTTATCGTATTAATAAAGTTGATTTAATATTACATAGAAGAGAAGAAAAGTGGGGTCAAAGTTAAAAGAATGATCATGACTCATGATCCAATACACCAAATTAGTGGTAAATTCTTAGACTTGGCAATTAAAACTATAAAAAGTCCCTTTAATTAAAGTGTTTGTTTTATTTTATATAAAAAAGATTTAATTTAATTTATATTAATACTATGAGACAAGGTTACCATATCTTCATGTGTGGCTGTAAATAGGTTAATATTGTTATTAAGTTCAGGCTAAATATTATTGAAGCAGATGCTTAAATTTTCATCTTACTGTGAAATTAGTGGCTAGTGAGACTGATTGTTGACTTGATAAGAGTGATGTTTAGCGCTAAACCATTGTTTCATTAGTTAATTTGCAAAAACAGCTCCGCGTGTCTACTTTACGGCCAATAAACTGGACAAAAAGCATAATTTTCGATAAACGCAATAGCAAAACTTCAATCCGGCCGGATCCGACCGGATTGGGCTTAATCCGGCCGGATTGAGAAATGGACCGACAAACACATATGTTTACACTTTCTCACCATATACCATACCATTGTAATAAGGCGCAAAATGTAATGTGGCGTGTAAATAAGATCTACCTCCGTAATAGTATAATATTAATCCATCACCAATATCTGTGGTAAGGTTACGTAGGTACCTATAGACATGGATCAGGTTAGAGTAAAGTTGAACCGGCACAAACATTTTTATATCAAATTACTACTGACTAGTTCGCAGATTTCTTCTGAATATTTAACTCAACATACAAATGCAACATTTGTAAACTATTTTTTTATTGTGATTAGTTTTTGTTTTATTAAGGAAATTGTGATTTCATTTATTTTATAAATTGATTTCTGTTGTTGTTCACTGTTGTTTCCTCTTTCCGTTTTGTGCAGTTAGGTATGTTTTTTATTTAATTTTTAGGAATCGGGCGGATTGTGAATTTGCGGGCCCTGGGCTAATACTGCTTAGTAAGTAACTGAGCCCCACTTATTGAACTAGGTACTTGATTGTTTCTTTTTAGTTCAATTGTCTTCAATGGGGGCTGGGGCCCTGGGCTGCAACCCAAATAGCCTTCAAGAAAATTCGCCTCTGTCTGGAATGGTGTGCTTTGCATCATAACAATGTTCCATTTGTTATGTTCTAATTATAGGCTTCGCGGTAGATTAAACTTGAGTTATAATAGATTATTTTCCACAGTAATACATTGTATATCGAACGCGTTGATTATTTAAAATATTTAATTATCTATCGATTTATAATTGAACGTTGATTGACTTTATCTTTCATTCGATATTTAAAAGCATGCTGTACCTGTTTTTAAGCCATTAAATCGGCATCAATAATACGCTGCCTGTGCATCCATGATATAACATGAAGCAATAAGCCTGCAAGGAATGCTTGTAAAGCATGAGTGCATCATCTGTCAATCTGAATCTTCTGTCACTTAATATTTTCTTCTGTTTCCGCGATTATTTCTCATTTAAATAAACCAATTTCTTCTGTCACTTTCCTCCCAGATCAAGCACAAACAGAAACTCGAAATCATAAAAAGTATAGGGATGCCACTTTTTACTATAAGGTCGTCGTGTAGATTAATAAAAAAATATTGCAGACTTTTTTACATTAAATCAAATAATAACGGCAGTCGCTGGACGTCGCGCCTAGTTACAGTATATTATACCTACCTTCTTTTATTTATTTTTTTACACTAGCCTCTAACCGCGACTTCATCCGCCTTAAATTCGCTTATCGCGGATAAGCGTATTTTTTCGGGATAAAAAATAGCCTATGTCCTTCCCCGGGACTCAAACTATCTCCATACCAAATTTCATCCAAATCGGTTCAGCGGTTTAAGCGTGAAGAGGTAACAGACAGACAGACACACTTTAGCATTTATAATATTAGTATGGATATGGATTTATTAACAGTTATACCTAGTTAGGACGTCACGAGCCTCCTAAACTATTACGCGATTTATGTAAGTATTTCTTTATTTATTTGAAAAAAAAAACGAAGAATACGTGTCCAATATTTTTTTATATCAAACTGACGGACGGACGCAATTTTGATTGTCTTACACCGGCATCATTTATGCCTGTTCATAAATTCCAGATCAGCATCTTCACCTGCCAGTATGTTAGTGTCATGGTACATGCTCAAACGTGCCCCCAAGTTGACCAAAGGCTTCGGTTCCATGCTGATCACTGTAGGAGTCGCCCTAGCCATGTATGGGGGCGCCACTATCGAGCAGACCCGCGGCCGATTTGGCTACTGGTGCATCGGCGTGGCGATACTGCTGACTACGCTGGTCACTGGAGCCTTCACTGGCTTGCAGCAGGAGTTACTTTATTCTAAATATGGGAAGCATCCTAATGAGGTATGTTTATATTTGGATTACATTAGCGGTTACTCGCCTTGTAAAAGTTGGCGTCGTGTGCAACCCGTTTGACAATATAAATGAATAACAAAAAAACACAGATTAAGTGAGAGTCTGACTCGTGTACCGAGGGTTCCGTACAATCTTTCACTTATTCCGACTTGAATTGCGTTAAGTTTGCCTCTGGTATCTATCACGTCACATAGGTACTAATGAGGGATTTTTTCCACATATTCCTGAATAAAACGAAATTTAAGCGCAATATTTTATTTTTGTTCATAAATGTGCCGTGCCCTTTTACCTAGTCTAGCCTAGACTTTACATTTTTGCCTCCCTTCATATTCGTCGTTTTAATAGAAAATAAATAGTAGATTGTTTGACAAGGGGCTAAAATAAGCCATCACGACAAGTGATTATAGAATGTCATAATGGCTTTTAACCGCGTGTTAAACACTCTGCTTTTCATTTCGACTGCGAGAAAATAAAAAAGACTTAACATTAAGAAAGAAAGAAAATAAATTTATTCAGACGCATAGCCAAAAAACAAACAAATTGCATAAAAACAGAAGAAAAAAAAACTATGCCCTGAAATGGTCCCACCTCAGCATAATGCTGGCTCTAGAGCCAGCGCTGATCTTCCGGTGAGACCATATGCACATTAAAATTGTATATTTCATGAAAAATAAAAATACAGTTTGAGCAATTCTATCAGAAAGTTTGGCCAATCTGATCAGGTTGGTGTGTTTGTTTTTAATTATTCGTAAGGAGAATGTAGCTGGCCGCAAGTTTTTTTTTCAGTGTCATAGAAATTTGTATAGGATTATATGGCTTTCTTTTAAACCCTAGGGGCTAAATGTACTATGTCTCGCTTCGCGAAGCTAATATGACGTACTTTTTGAGCGGGATAAGTGAAAAATATATTTTATAATGTTTCCTTTGAAAAACATGTGAGCTGACCATGTTTATAATAATAACAATAACGCCACGGATTACTATTTAGTGGTTATGGCGGGTAAAGCATCTCTATTGCAATAGCAAAAAAATACCGTCCAAACTACAATCTACTAGCCCGATTTTTTTTCCATTAAATGCAATAGTTCCAACATCTGCTGCTCAACTTCAGATGCAATCACATATAAGTAATTTACAATTATTAGAGCTCATGGATCATTAAGAAATATAGATAAAATTAACTAATACAGACCTTATTTATGTAAGCAATTAACTTCTTATAAATTATAAATTAAAGTACATGTATTTAAACAATAGGAAGTAAAAATTATGATACATAGAGATAGAGAACTAGTTCTTGCAAAAAAAATTTATAACCGATTATCAAATTTTCTATAACCGATTATGTGATTCGGGCGAAATAACCGATTTCATCAGTTCGGTTTTAACCGATTTGCATTCCCTAGTGCGGCTACAGGTCTAACGCTAAGCTGAGTCTGTTCCCTGAGGTACGGGAGCGGTACGGCGAGGGTGACAAGTGTGACGTGACATGACCTGTTCCGTAAACGTACCCCTCCCGTACCGATCCCATACCTCAGGAACAGACTCAGTTATGCGTTAGGCCTATAATTGGGATGTTATCGATTACACATAAAAATAATATTTTGATGCTAGTTTCTATGGTAGAAATTGTAAAAGACAAATTTTGAGTTCGATAAGTGGCAAAAAATATTTAAATATATTAAAAGTCTAGCTACTAGGTCAAATACGGTATGACACGAACATTATAACCATGTGTCTAAGTCACTAATTTTTCAAAAACCTATTTGAACACCCAGTTGCACCTCATTTGTATGCAATGCTATAGATATATCAGATGCAAACTTAACTCAACCGGAACCAGGTGATATAATAATATTAGGGTAAGTGAATGCTTTTACGGCACCCTCGGTGCACGAGTCCGACTCCCACTTGGCCGGTTCTTAAAGTATGAAAATATTAAAAACAAATAATACCATTGAATAACCCAATTTCGATAAACGCTAGTTTTAACATAGCTGCAGAACAAACCTCTTAATTTTACACAACTAAAACTACCATACAAGGTAGAAACGTGTGACGTCACACATTCGTAGACTTTTTGTATGTAGCGTTTTTTGGGAAAGTCCACAAATGTGATTCTAATATCCTTGTAACTCGGTGAGTTTTTATGAGATTGCATAAGTTTTTTCACCGATAGTAGAAATGTATAACATACGACAAAAAAATTTGTGGAAAATCGCAATTGGGCATGGTTTTTTGCGGCTTCACTAGATTGTTCATAACCACTCGAGTGCTTTCCGTAACTATAGTTGCATGTAGGCATTGCAATCCGGTCCAATTCTCAATCCGGCCGGATTGAAGTTTTGCTATTGCGTTTAGTCAACATTATGCTTTTTGTTCAGTTTAATGGCCGTAAAGTAGACGTACGGAGCTGTTTTTGCAAATTAACTATTGAAACAATGGTTTAGCGCTAAAAATCACTCTTATGAATTTAAAAATCAGTCTCACTAGCCACTTATTTCACAGTAGTAAGAAAATTTAAGCATCTGCTTCAATAATATTTAGCCTTAACTGAATCACATTATTGACCTATTTACAGCCACACATGAAGACATGGTAACCTTGTTTCAATATTGTATTTTATGTTATAAGTATAACAAAATTAAATCTTCATTTAAAAAAATAAAGATAACACTTCACTAATTAATGAAACTTTTTATAGTTTTAATTGCCGAATCTAAGAATTCAGCACTAATTTGGTGTATTGCATCATGATTCATGAAATTCATGATCATTCTTTTAACTTTGACCCCACCTTTCTTCTCATGTATTATTTAATTAACTTTATTAATTCTATAAGAGGTAACATCAACAATAATAAAATACTATACTCTCTTAATACCCGTAATATTCAACATACATAAAGAAAGCTAATCAGTAATGACTATCATATTACATTGCACTTTAAATAATAGGATCAATTATAACATGTATCTTACATGTTATAATTGTAATAACGTTAATTGAAAAAAAAAACAAATCTGGCCAAAGAGTCATAATTAACCATTAAACAAAATTAACGTCTCAAAGAATAATTAAGAAAGACACCGTTCTTTAAAGCTTAACTAGATCTAGAGCATATTGACTCTTGTCATCTTTTCCTGACACAAATTTTCACCAAAGTAGAATCAGCTTTCTCGGGTAGGGTAGTCCGTATGTATGTCTGTTGTGGCGGTTCCTCAGTCTCTTCGAGTCTACCGGGTCCGGTAAATGTTTACCGGATCCGCTAGCTGCCAAAGAGTACCGGATCCGGCCGGATTACCGGATCCGCCGGACCGGATTGCAATCCCTAGTTACATGTCACAACTGCAGCACAGATTCAAAAATCTACAAGAAACATTCAAGCTACAGTTCAATACGTATATTTTATCGAACGCGTAGGTATTTTAAAATTGTCAAAAACTAGATTGAACGAAGTAATTTCACCGTGCCACACGGTGACATCATGGTAATCCGTATTTCTCTTATATATTTGAGACTATTCCAACGTTTTGACGATAATCTAGCTCAAAATCCCTAGTCATCAAAGCGCTTTGGTCTATTTGCTCTCGGCGAGTAGTAAACCAAATGTGGCTTATCCGTGGATATCTTTTAATATCCATTGTAACCTTTCGTTCGGATTTCTAATTTAATTACGCATGCGTTATGGTATAATTCCATGTTTCCTTTGACACTAGAGGTGCTTACAAGCTTTTATTTAGTTTTTACCTGTCCCAGTGTCTGTAGGTAATCAAATCTTGCAATTTAAGAGTCCCCAGCAAGCTCGGCTGAATTTCACCTTCCCATACAAACGGAGTTTTGTTCTCATATTAAAACTACGTGTTGGATTGTAACGAAAGTTTGTTTAGTTTATATGGCTCCAGTTTATAAAACAAACGAAACACAGCAAAAATAGGTTTTGTATAAAAAACTTAAATACGCTGTATTTTTTTCACTATGGTATCTGAACCTACATAAACTAATTACAGGCCTGCATATACCTTAACTTATTCTAAGTACAAAGTTACAGAGCAAACTATCAAGTCGTTTTAAAATGAGGGCGTAACTACGTTTGTATGGAGAACCTAGCTTACCTTTAATATTTCATTTGAGGTTTATGTACATCGACGATAAAAAATATTTTTAAAAATAATGAGACGGTCTTGACTTTGCCCTCTGTACAAAACAAAGCCCCACACAAAAAGAGAATTCAAATAGACGATTTCGATAAATGTGCCATACATAAGGCATTATCAAAACTCTGCTCACTTCTTTGAAAAGACATTGGATTTACAGGCAGCAGAGAGTACTTACGAAAACTGATGCATAGTATGGGATTCAAATATAAAAAATGCAGAAACCAAGGGTCAATATTGATGGAGCGTTCCGATATTGTGGTTTGGTGTGAAAGTTATTTGGATCAAATATCAGAAGTAAGGTATAAAAATATGCCTATCGTTTATTTGAACGAGACCTACATTCATACTTCTCTGAACCACGCCAAATGTTGGCAGAGCGAAAATGAACCTGGAGTATCGAAAGCTGTTTCAACAGGGAAACGACATATTATTGTTCATGCCATCCGGATTTGTTACTAATGCACTTTTGGTATATAATGATAAAGAAAAAAAAGCAGATTACCATGATTTGATGAATAAAAATAATTTTAGGAATTGGGTTACGCTGAAATTAATTCCCAATCTGTGAATCCACATGTATACTTATGGATAATGCTCGATACCATTCCTTTCGCATTAATAAACCATTTTGGGTGATGTGCACAATGATACATGACAGTATTGTTTATCCTCTTTATTACTTTGACACAACTCTCTCTAAGATAACAAAGGTGCGTCACAGAACCATTAAGCAAAACAAAACAACATGTAATCATTCTCCTTCTTGTCCCCCTCCATCAGTGTTGCCCGCTCCCTCCTTCGAGCAACCTGATTTGGATGCGTGGCGTTTCGCCACACCACCAACATCTGGCTACAGAAAACATGTCATTGCAGAGTGGCTGCGTTCGCATAAAATTTCATTTCCACAAAAAGCATCCAAAGCTGGATTGGTGGAGATTTTGAGACGTCACAAACCTGAACCAATATGAAATAGACACGATTCTCTCCATATACGGACACAAAGTGATAAGATTACCGCCATATCACTGTGATTTAAACCCAATTGAGATGATTTGGGCCGTTAACAGCTAAAGTGGCTACTAAAAATGTGTCTATCGATAATAAATTTTGCTTGCTTTTCTAAAGCTTGTTGATAGTTTTCAGGTATAATAGTAGATTGTTTGACTAGGGGGTAAAATAAGCCATTATGACACGAAGTGATTATTTGGACGAGCTCACGAAGTGAGCGAGGACATATATGTCTGAGTGTTATAATGGCTAGCCACGTGTTCAACACTCTGCTTTTCACTTCGACTGCGAGAAAATATAAAAAAAGCGGCCAAGTGCGAGTCGGACTCGCCCATGAAGGGTTCCGCAGCCGTTTATTAAAAAAAATGCACTACAGATGAAAAAGAAACGATATGAAAAAAAAAACACTACCAAAAGAGCGTATCTCCGCGGCCCTTACGTCCTTTTGCTGAGAAGCGCAGTTTTTAGGCAATAACCTAAAAACGGTATGTCCGATCACGTTGAAAACAATTTTCGTTGGAAGTATTTATTAAGTTTTATATTTGTAAATTTTTTCATATTTTTTGAACATACGGTTTAGAAAATAGAGGGGGGGGGGGACACAATTTTTGCTACTCTCGTAGCGAATATTTCGGAAAATATTGACTTTATCAAAATTTGTTCTAGAAACCTCAAAGTGTTTTTAGAAGTACTGTCGAAGTATGTGCAACAAATTGATATTTGCAGAAAAAAAAATATTTTACTGTTTTCGGTTACATGTATCGATCGAGTGCCCCCCCTACAAATATATATATTTTTTATTTAACTATCAAACTAAGTAGCAGTTTACACACGACATCTATGCTCCAAATTTCATGAATGTACATCTTATAATTTTTGAATGAGATGCCTGTGACATACGGACGGACAGACAGACAGACAGACATACATGACAAATCTATAAGGGTTCCGTTTTTGCCATTTTGGTTACGTTCTGTAGCCAAAATGGCAAAAACGGAACCCTAAAAAGACTTAACATTAAAAATGTATATTTCAGAAAGTTTGGCCAATATGATCAGGTTGGTCTGTTTGTTTTTAATTATTTGTAAGGAGTATGTAGCTGGCCGCAAGTATTTTTTGTCAGTTTCATAAAAATTTGTATGGGATTATATGGCTTTCTTTTAAACCCTAGAGGCTAAATGTATTATTTTAGTCTCGCTTCGCGAAGCTAATATGACGTACTTTTTGAGCCGGAGAAGTGAAAAACTTATTTTAATGTTTAAAATTTAGTTAAGTTATAATGAATTATTTTGAATTCAGTCTATCATTAATGAATAAAAATTTTCATAAATTATTATCGTATAGGAAGTAACGCAAGAAAATTGAAGCAATTGTTATGACCATGTTAAAAAAAATTGAAAACGATTATAGGAATAAAGGTCCTATAACTGAATTGGCGACTGAACGTTTTATAATCGAAGTTGGTGGTCCTGAAGCGACACAACATCTGATGAATATCAGACTTCGTCAGTCAGAAAACGAAGGATATATAAACATTGAATATTTAGAATCAGATTTTGACGAATAGGTAAATTAAAAGAACCGAATCCTCTGTAAGCAATGTTTTGACATTATACGAGTAACAACATGAAGCCAATGCCCACTACCCCGGCTATACATGACGTACGCACATTATTGCCATACGTAAAGATACGTCCACACTTGTATCATTTGCTCGTATCCGATCACCGTGGCGTGGCATGACTGCGTATCGCGCTGCTTGGACGCTTGCTTGTCCGATCTAAGTGTGTGATACGCGTAGCAACATGGATGTCGAGCGATCGGATCGGCGCAACGTCCAAACGCGCGATCATGTCACGGGACGAAGATATGATCGGGCACATGATACAAATGTGGACGCACCTTAAGCTGTTTGCAGCGACACTATCTTAGCGTTAAATAAACTGTTGTCAGGCTTTAATTTTGACCCACGTCTCGGTTTACGATCGAGCAAAAATTTTGGCATACTTATGAAAGTTCGGCGACATAGCAATATTATGATACCATCGACCTGATCCGATGGAGCCAGATTATGGTCGTAGGAACTGTAATAAAATAACGCATCTACCGTACTGCGTTTCGCCTCTTTAAAATCTTCTCTGTGAGTAATTGTATGGATGTTCAAAGAAGAATACAGCCAGCAATAAATGCTCGTCACAAAAAAGTCATTTTTGACAAACTTATTTGTGGTAACGTTTATCATTTTCCAGATGCTGTTTTACACCCACGCGATACCACTGCCCCTGTTTCTGTCCATGTCTCCTCAGCTATACAACACCAGCTTGGGACTATCATGGACTACATGGTCATTGATAGCTTGTAATATCATCTCTCAATTTTACTGCACACATTCAGTGCATCAACTAGCAACTAAGGAATCATCGGTAACTGTAACTTTCATACTGACGCTAAGAAAGTTCGTCTCACTGTTGTTGTCTTCCATAGTTTTTAAGAATAATATGACTGTTTTACATGTGATTGGTACGGTATTCGTTGTGATTGGGACGTATGTGTATTTCGACTTTTTTGTACGAAAGCAGAGAGCTGTTAGTTTTAGGAAGCAATAGATCTGGTGGCCAGGTCGCCTGTTCACGTTCTGCCCTCAGCGCCATGGCCTAATACGTAAATACTAAATATATGGCATTAGACATCATTGGTTATTTGGTCCGTCAAGAAAAAAAAACAGGTCATAAGTTGATTTAATGATTTGCTTCTCAATTTACTCAGCTTAAAAATAAAATAGGATTTATTTAAAGTCTTTGTAAAAAAAATATGTATAGCCTACGGCACTATATTATTGCATTATTATCGAATTTCCATGTTTCCTGCTAATTTCTAGTCAGGAAAGTAGGAGAAAAATGGGCGGATCTACTATTTTCTGTAAAAACGTGTCCTGTGCACTTAACAAGTAAAATTAAAAGCAAATATATCTTTTTGTTAACGATTTTAGATACATGATTAAAATATCAGACCACTAAATAAATGATTATTTGCTATTGTTTATTAAAATTAAATTAATATTTTAACATTAAACAAAAAAACCGTGACCCAGTGGACCAAATTTGCCTGCCATACTAAATCGTACTGTCCCCGAGGCATACTAATCTAATGTTAATTTTATTGTATTTATCAATCAGAAAAACACATCTTAGATTTAAAACGAATTAGATGTGCGCGCTCTTGTCAATTTACGGTATAGAAATTATTATTTTCGTCTTTGTCCTTGCATCCTTATTGAAACGCACTTCTGCTGAGTCACAAGTTACGGAATACGGCTAAGTGCGAGTGAGACAGCCTAGCGATGCCTTATCCGATAGGAACAACATCTGTTAATCGTATGATGGCGCCCGCCATTGCAGCATGTTTGAATTGGCTCGGTTATTTCGTCCGCGACTCGAGAAGTGACAACGTGTATTTTTTGTGTGTCGGCTGGGTCATATGCGAATTTCGGTAATTTATTGATTTTTTAAATTATATGAATACTTTAGCTGCTTACTTTAAGGTCTAAAATGCCTAAGATACAAGGTTTTTCGCATAATTTTAGTAATTTTGCAACAAAAAGAACTCAAAACCCATTAAATGTCTCTTGGCTCACATTCTCCAGAGTCACGAAAATCGTAACCCCAAAGGACAATTATTGTGACCCCAGAGACCTTTTAAAGTTTTATTCTTATTTAATCAAATTTACTTACGTGTAACTCGTTGTTAATGAATAGTGTGTTTGTAGATAGCTCAAGTTGTCTAAAATATTATAGTTTTGTGTCAAATGTAAACCTGTTTTAGTCAGTAAGCGTAGCTTTGCCAGGGTTGATTTTGAAGCTCTCTTAAGTGACGCTAAAGCTGTTGACTGGTCTCCTGTGTTCGCTGCTCCATCTACTGAGGCCAAAGTAACCTCCTTTAACGCTGAACAGTTACGATACTCCATTACGCACTATAAGGGTCAGACGCCCACCAGCTCCCTGGATTACTGAGGTTGTTCGCATGGGCATGCGAAGAGACCGTGCCTTTAGAATTCTAGCAAACATAAAAACTTATGAGAGTTGCAGATCTTATTTCATAAAATTTTGCATTTTATCTTTACTATCTCTGTATATATTAGAAGCCTGTAAATTTGTCCGAAAACATCCATCTCTTTACAGTAAAGCTGAAGATCACTATACTTGTACCCTGAACCTACGACATAAAAATAAAATAGCCTTATCTGCAAGTAACCTTCAAATGAGCAACAGGAGTCCTCATGCCATGAGTATTAGGATTTATAATAGCCTACCTAAAGACACAGCAGGAGAACTGAAATATAACATATTTACAAGAAAATTGAAAGAGTATCTAATAGAAAATGGTTTTTATTCAGTTGAAGATTATTTAGAGATGTTCTACCAACCTACCTTCTACCTGTGGTCTTAGTTTTTACATACAAAATTATTATCGTTTTGTTACTCATTTATTGCAATTCTTACTTTTACGATTTGATCTCTTTTTGTATATATGTGTTTTTATTTTGTATAGTTTTATTATAAAATATTGCAATGCCCTAACAGGGTGTCATGTTAGTTTAAGATATCATCTGTATACTACATGAAAGCAATAAAGAACTTGAACTTGAACTAGATTTTTTAAATGTGACCGTACTGACGAGAACTGGAGACTTTTTAAGACAGCATGTAATCGATGCAATCAGATGGTACGTACAGCGAAGCGGCGGTTTATTCATCATAATGTGGCCTCTTCTTCTATGGCGGATGTCTGGAAATTTCTAGTCATTTGGCTCTGGTAAACCTACCAAACCTATCGATGGCATTTCCTTTTCTCTTGATGATCTAAACAGACATATATGTTCTGCTTCTTCCGTTGACGTTAATGTTAAGTCCCTTACTCTTTCCGCTATCTCTTCTCTTACGCCTCTTGTTAACCTTTTCTTTCTCATCCACTACACAATCTGAAGTCAAAACAATCATGAAAGCTATACAATCTAAAGCCGTTGGATGTGATGATATCAGTCGTTACATGGTGCTATCTGTCCTTGATTGTGTGCTTCCTGTAATAACTGATATTATTAATTCCTCACTGTAATATGGTCAATTCCCTTCACTGTGTGGCGCCTGTAAAACCGTTGTTATTCCCCTGCCGAAAATCGGTAATCACACCTCGCTCGACAATATCAGGCCTATATCTATTCTCCCTTTCCTATCGAAAATCGCTGAAGCGGTAGCGCATAAACAACCCTCGTGCCAAATTTACTCTCAGCAGCTACTGAGCCTCTTTCAGTCCGATCCTCCTAGTCCATACCTTAATTTTACCCATAATTGACTACGGTGATGTGTGCTATCCGGACTTAAATGAAGAGCTTCTAAATAAACTGGAGAGACTCCTCAACAACTGCATTCGATTCATCTTCTGTCTTCGTAAGTATGATCATGTGTCTGCTTACCGCTCCCAGCTTGGCTGGTTTCCTATCCGTCAAAGACGTGAAATTCGAATGCTCTGCTCTCTTTTCACTATTCTCAATGATCTTAAATCAACCGAGTACCTGAAAAACTTCTTTCACTATTACGGTGTAACTCGTGACCGTCAATCGCTCTACAGGCAATCTATCTCTTTCCGTCCCTCGTCACCGATCAGATTTTATGTCCTACTCCTATACCATTCAATTGGCCCGACTTTGGAAGCGAAGAGCGACTTCTTCTCAAGATCAAGAAAGCAAACAAGTGCGCTTTCAAAAAATCTTTGCGCGAACTCTTTGTTAGCAGAACTGCAAACTCTTAGCATTTCTGATTAGCTAGTTTCATCTGAATTTATTAATGTATATAAGTATATATTATATAAATATGTATGTATCTAAGTATTCATCTTCCTAAATTATGTCTGTAAATTAGTTGCACCGCCCACAATTTATCTGCTTTGCCTCAAGGTTGACTGGAAGAGAATGCCCTGTGGCATTAATTCCGCCTTTTGTACGATAACTTTTTTTCTTTTAGTCTCTTGGCTCACAATTTGAGCCCCACATATGGGAACAGTTTATAGACTTCTAAAAATTTTACAAAATGTATAAATGTAATTATAATTTAGTGACTATTGTCTGAAGTGCCAGTGTTTTAATATATTTTTATTGATTACGTACGCAATTATAAAAAAAAATACCCGGCTAAATCACACGCGTGACTCAGGAGACACAATGTGCCTTAATAATATGAAAACGAGACAGTTTTTTTTTTGTTTTGCTAATTTCTAGACGTTAATTTGTGAGTATTTTCAGTATTAAAGCGTGCTTCTTTAAAATTACATATTGGTTTATTAATGAAATCCAGTATCTCTTATCCGTTACCCAGTAGACATTTCACAACACTCGGTTCTCGAACATACGGTTATAATTCGTTTAAATATACAATCCTTAGATGCTCTCATTATGATTGCAAGCAAGAGGGATGTCTTTATCAATAATCGTAATATTTTTTTACAAATATCAATTTTTATGTTTAAACACAAAAAGATGATTCGATACAAGAAATAGTTGATCCGCCCAAATAGACTAATGAAACAAGATTTGATTACAATATACGATACGACTGAATTCAATTCAAATAGAACCAAGTAAAACAACATAATAAATCGGGGGTAAGTGCATCAAAACACTGGAGCTATTAATAAAAATGCCTTAAATTACGAACTCCATAAGTATAGGCACACAGTCTTCCCAGGGGATTCCCTGAAGTTTACCGATAACATTGTATTGATCTCTATTATTTGATGAAAAGGCCTTATTTTCGTTTGATATTTATAATGTGAACTACTCAAATCTGTAATAAAACAGGGAGTTAGCAATCGATCAGTAAAAGCAGTCATTGTTGCCTGCTTTTGTCGAATAATGTTATATTACAACATCTTCATCACACACATAATTTATAAATATACGGAGCATAAATATTTTTGTAAATTAAAACTTAAAAACTGACTAAAAAAAAATACTTAAAGGAAAATAATAAGTAATTTAGTTCCTTGAATTCAGTGTCAGTTAACTTTTTATATGTTATCTTGGAATCGTCGCCACCCAAAGAAATTGCAAAATTTTCAAAATTGATGATTTTAGTAAGTTAAAAATTGTTACACGGGTGGCATAGACTCCAAAATAACAAGCCCAAACACGGCTAGGGTACATTATTTTATTACGGACATCCGGTGCCTACGATCCGACTTCACCTTCAGTACCATTCTCATCAGGAGCATTTGAAATCGTGACTATGAAGTCCCTTGGCTAACTTAATTGAGATAATTATCTTGTCGCCACCCGTACCGTAGATCACATTGAGGGGTGCCGGTGGCCTTCTGTGATTTTCTCCATGAGTTTCACTTCACCAATTTATACTTTATTTAATGCATTTACGCTTGACTTGTTTTTTAAAATACCGAAACCGTCAGATGTCTATAAAATTTGAGGGTTACCCTCAATCTCCCTAGGATCCCATCATTAGATCCTGACTGGGTAACAAAGGAGTATACACTTTCACAAAATTTTGAATATCGATCTACAATTGACAGAGTAATCGGTGAACATACAGTGGAAAATACATATAAGTAATCTCCTACTTTTTGAAGTCTGTTAATATTACGTAATTAGACATTTGAATAACGTTATTATAAAAAGGCCAAAAATTGTCCGTAATTACGTAATTCCGCAATGGAAGCCCTAATTACACATGAACACAAGGTAAGGTCGAAATTTTATAGTCACGGCGACCATTTGCAAGAGCGAAGGGAAGGTAAAGGGAATAAAATGTGAAGATTGTGCTGCATCAGCATGCAAACATTCTATTTGTTTTTTTATGTGACTGATAAAAAGATCAGAAAACAACTTATTACAAGAGGCAGAAGATGTCTGGAAAAAATCTTCTTTCCCAGAGTTTGCTTGTGCAATATAAAAAAGATCTCTACTAGGTTTCTAATTGGTTTGTTTTATTTCCGATTAACAGAACTGGATTCATTAATGGCTTTTTAGCTTATAGTGTGGTGGTATTGTAGTCCACTGTCACCACACTATAAGCTAATAAAACTTCATGAAATATTCCTGTGGAAAGCCTTAAAATAATATACCTATAGCGTTTTTAGAATAAAGACTATATTGTCAATAATATAATAGTCAAAACAAACGGAACCTTGTGGTGGTGGACCACAAGGCCCCTTTTGATTTTGACCGTCACATATTTCAATCATCAGCATATATACATCCCACTGCTCGGCACAGTATTTACTCTCATCTGAGGGGCTGTAGTCCACACGCTGGCTCACCACAGGGTGGGACTTAACAAACACCTTCAAATTTCTTCATGGACGTAGACAAGTTTCCTCACAATGGTCATGTCAAATAGTTTTGACTTAAAATATCCTCAGACAGGTAAATAAAAGTAAGTAGATAACGTAAACACATTTATTCAAGCTTCGCTACTGCTCGACATCAGTCTGCTTTATTTTTATGCGGCACATGAAAGAAATGTTTATTCGGTGTTTTCGACGAATTGTCTTTGCAGTTTGGTACAAAACAATACTTCGTATATTTTGGAGACCCATGGACCTTAAATAAGCGGACGGAGTCTTTAGAACATTCAACTGAAGCCAGCTAATGGCGGACCTCGTCAATGTGTGCATTTTAACAGAGTTGCCATGTACAACAAAATTTCCCCAATCACGAGATAGGTTTCAAATAATAATTTTCCCGTAAAAAGGTTAGAACACAATACTCGTAAGATTCAGATGTGGATAAAAGGACAAAATAAATGGATTAAAACGCAAAATCGAATAGTTATTATAGAACCTGGAGTGTCTCATTTGGTAAACTTACCTTTTTTGGTAATGAATTAGTAACCATTCTAATCATTCGACCTTGCGTGGAGTATAAATTTGTAGCCTCAAAATGCATAGTACAGATTACGCTCGTTTTGGATGGTGTTCAATTATTCTATATCTACATTCTCTTATAATTTTTGTGTCGTAAATTATTTCTTTGAGCTTCGTCCACTTGGAAAACCTCCACGAAATAACAATTCTTCACTTATTCAAAACTTATTGTTCATTACAAAATAATTAATTTGACGAAATACCAATCTCCCTAACTTTCAGGGTAATTACCCCATTTTTTAATTGAGCACACTGGTTTCGTTGTATGAAGTTTATCGTATGCCATATTAAAATTTTAATTAATATTGATTTAAAAGTTTGCCACCTATGAAAAGTACCGCTCAGAGTTTCTTTCCTCATTCCGCTGTGGTTCCAACAACGTTGGACAGC
This sequence comes from Hedya salicella, assembly GCA_905404275.2. Classification (NCBI taxonomy): domain Eukaryota; kingdom Metazoa; phylum Arthropoda; class Insecta; order Lepidoptera; family Tortricidae; genus Hedya; species Hedya salicella. The sequence continues at coordinate 84,696,988 of FR990096.1, forward strand.
GCAAGACGGCATATTTCAATTATATTGTGTCATTCTGAGAGATGTGTATTCGACGGAGTCTCGTTTAGTTATGGCGGCCGACTGACTGACTATGGTTTGAATGTGTGTGTGTCTCTCGTAAGGACAAGCGATTTGACAGATACTGACATTCTATGGTTGCTTTACTTTAATGTTATTAAGACTCCGTCCATTTATTTTATAGGTCCATGGTCTATCCATACGGGCGTGGGGCTGCCCATTTCATTAAATTAATCAATGCGAATAGGTAAAAAGAAACACGTAACTCTTTAAATATCAAAAGCTCGTCATATAAATAAGCAATAAAAAATACTGGCTATGTGCTATGTTATATTATGTAATTATAATTATACATATCTGTAACTGAGATGACAGTGACGTGACAATGTCAAATTCAATGCATTTTTTGTCGCAGTGAGGTTTATTCAACTATCTATTCTGCCGTATAGTTACTTAAATGAGATATTTTTTTATGATTACTTGTATCTTTTACATAAATACAGATAAATTGATACAAATATTTTGGTACATTCAGGAGGCCATAGTCTTTCGATTCCTATACAAATTTCACCATGTTATAAAAATGAAATGTTGTCAATTCTGTACACTACTACATGCAAGAGGGGCATGCATTATAATAGTAGAGTTTTTTAGCTATGCGTATAACATAATTACACTGGCGACCTATGTGGCGCTTTAAACATTTAATGAGTGAATTGATTTTCTATATCGAAGTTCTTCAACTGTAAGAGTATGTCCGTCCAAGATTGTCTCACTAGCCCGCTAAAACCATAAACATTTATAAAGTAACATTAATAGTTGACAGAGCGTCAGCGATGGTCTCCGTTTCAGCTTAGGCAAAATTTCTTTCGTATGTCCATCTGTTCTCCTCTATACGTCGCATTTCTGAAACTATACTCGTGATTTTTTATGAGTCGGTTCGATAATTATATATCACTAGCTTTTGCCCGCGACTTCGTCCGCCTTAAATTCGTTTGTCGCGGATAAGGGTATTTTTCCGGGATAAAAAGTAGCCTATGTCCTTCCCCGGGACTCAAACTATCTCTATACCAAATAGGTTCAGCGGTTTAAGCGTAAAGAGGTAACAGACAGGCACACTTTCGCATTTATAATATTAAGTATGGATGTTAAGAATTTATAGATTTATTCAGAATGGTGATAAGAGAGAGATATGGATAGGATCGTATCCCATGGGGGTTCAAAGACTCGCGAGGTCTACAGCTCACAGAGCCAGTATTAAGGTGACAAGGATTTCTAATAATTAAGTTTTAATATATTTTTTTCGATTATTTATAATAATTTACATCGCCGCACAGTGATTCCGCCGTAGGCCATAAATCGAAAAAAGTCATGAGCGTATCCTGGACTAAAAAGTAAGTAAAATGATTCACCGATAGACAATCTTCTAAATACTATATATAGCACAGCAATAAAGTACTATTATCATTTACTTTTGTGCAACGAAAGTGAACGCATCTCGACCCTAATTAGTAGTGTGTTTTTGTCGCCGCAACTTAATCACTTTGTTATTGTGTACTATTATTATTATTTGCGTGTGTCCACGTGGTATTATTATGGAAATCCAAGAAGAGGGTATGTACTTTATTTTTCAATTATGTTTTATATATAAATATGCGTGCTTATATTTTAAAATAATTTTCTAGTAGAGGTCTGTCGTTTACGATTAATTTTTAAGAAGTATGATTTCATTGAGAGTTATACTCTGATGCCGAGGTTTGCCGCACTTGACACATATATTATGTTATAGATGGAAGTGTCCTTAATAAGGGCTGTAACTTTCATCGACCTTTTTTGACCTCTTCTTAGGTAAAAGGGGTTTCAAAGAACAAGAGTAGGGTAGCCGAAAAAAATCCGATTTTTAAAAAATGTTTTTATCTTTGTTTTAGGTACATTTTTAAGGTGTTCTATTTCGAAACGTAGTGTTTTTGATATTTGGCACTCTGGACAAGGAACTGATACAGAAAAATTTCAACATGTTTTTACTACACTGACGGAAACATCAATTATTTCGGATAACATCGAAAATATTGGCATAGAGAATTTAAGGGTTAAAATAAGGAATTTATGTAAACGAATTGCATGTTATTGGAAAAAAACAAGATGTACAAAGTCTATATTTCTACATAAATATGCAGAGTGGCTTAATGATGTAGAATACATTGATGTGATCCAAAGTATCGAGCAGCGTATTTCTCAGCAGAATGATAACGTCGACCCCTCCCCTTCCACTTCTCGTGGCCGTCCGAGGAAAAACTTTAATGAAAGTAGTAAACGCACTAAAAGAAGGAGACTGGCGGAACTATCTAATTTTGACGAGTCTGCTGTAAATACACTGCTCAATGCTTCTGCTGATTCCAGCTTAACTTCTACAAAAGTCGACGAAAACAAAGTTTTGTCACTTATTGCAGAAGGTAAGATTTCTAGAAAGCAATATCTATTAATTAAGAATTTTATACATAATAATATACTGAAAGATTGTATGCCTTCCTATCAACGCATTGTAAAGGCTAAAAAGAGATGTTACCCTACAACTGTAGCCGTTACTGAATCATCAGCCGAAGTCGAACTTCAGAGTTTGTTAGATCACACTGCCACTCGGATTCTTGAGTCTCAAAAAGATATTTTAGATAAAATACCTGACCAGTCTTTAAATAAAATATCTTTGGTTGGGAAATGGGGATTTGATGGTAGTACAGGACATAGCGAATACAAACAAACTTTCTCAGATTCTTCTCTTGTGGATAGTAGCTTGTTTGTTACTTCATATGTACCGCTTCAACTTATTTTAAACCCGGATAATAAGGAAAACTCAATCATTTTGTGGAAAAATCCTCGTCCTTCTTCAACTCGATACTGCAGACCTATTCGCTTTCAGTTTTTTAAGGAAACAACTGCAGTATCAGTTGAAGAGGAGACTTATTTCAAACAGAAAATAAGTAACTTGCAACCGACTATCTTCAAGACAAATGCATGCGAATACACAATTAATCATAGCTTACAACTTACTATGGTCGATGGTAAGGTGTGTAATGCACTTAGTGATGTTTCTTCAACTAGATGTTATATATGTAAAGCTTTACCAAGTGAGATGAATCAAATTGATGTATGTTTGTGCAAAGCAACTGACGAAAGTAAATATGAATATGGCATGTCTCCACTTCACGCATTGATCCGATTTTTTGAATATTTCATTCATCTCGCTTACAAGTTAGAGGTTAAGAAATGGCAAGCTAGGTCTGATAGCGATAAACGACTTGTAGCTGAAAAAAAAAAACTTATACAATCGCAATTTAGGGAAAAGTTAGGTCTTATTATCGATAAACCCAAAAGTGGCGGAAGCGGGACATCGAACGATGGCAACACTGCTAGGCGGTTCTTCTCAAGCTCAGATATTTCAGCTGAAATTACGGGTATTAAGAAGGATCTCCTAGATCGTTGTTGGACTGTACTTCAGTGTATCAATTCGGGATATAACATTGATGCGACAAAATTCAGAGATTTCGCTTTAGAAACTGCACGGCAATTAGTTGCCGAATATCCATGGTACTATTTGCCTGCTTCTGTCCACAAAATTTTGATTCATGGTGCTGACATTATCAATCACGGCCTACTGTCTATAGGAGAACTGTCTGAAGAAGCAGCTGAAGCGAGTAACAAATACTATAAAGCATTTCGACTAGATCACACACGAAAAATGAACCGCGTTTTGACTAATACTGATTTGATTAATCGACTTCTTCTTCACTCAGATCCCCTAATATCAAGTTTGAGAAGGTTACCTGTTAAAAAAAAAAGTTCTTTGTCTAAATCTGTATTGGACTTGTTGTGTGTAAATAGTAAGTAGGTAATATTGAATGTATAAATAGTAAGTAATCGCTTTGTTTTAATATAACCTTATTTGTATATATGTAAATAGTCTTGAAATAAATATTTTTATTATTTATGTAGTATGCTGTTTCATTTATGTTTTCATTAATTACAATTTTTTTTTATCTAATGGCTTTATGTTTAAAATAATAACGTTTTATAAAATGGTTTTGACTACAGATATTTTTTTAATAAAAATAGTCACACAAGTTTATTATAAATGTCTAAAAATGTTATTAATGATATATTTCATGCTTGTATAATAACCCTTTATAGTTTAAAATCGAAAAAATGGCTTTTTTTGGAGTTGAGGTATTTATGGCCGCCCTTGTACGGGAGCGGAATCACCGTGCGCCGTGGGCTCTTGTTCTATGTTAGATTTGTAAGCGGGGCGGCAGGCGGCGCGGCAAAGGAGAACGGCGCGGCGAGCATGCCACGTACTTCGCTGTAGCGTCGGCGGCATTGAGCGGAAGGGACGTGTTCAAAATGTTTTGTGAACATTTTGTGAGCCTCGAAAGCAGCTCATATTTCAAGAGTGGCATTTTGAATATGAGAGAAGGAGTGCATGAACTAGACACCGAAATATATATGGCGAATTTAGCACGTTATATCAAAAATACAGAAATCATCCCAAAAAAAATTATGAGTACACTAGAAAGAGTCTAGAAACATTTGATTATATACTCCAAGAAAAAAAAATCTGTTATAAACATTTCTGTATCCATTGCCGCGACGACGCGAATAGTCTAAAAAATGTTTGCTAATTCACCGCCCGATCCGTGCCGCCAATAAGCCCGTCCGCACCGCTCTGAGTCGTGGCATCCTTCCTACTCGCCCATATCTTTGTTCCTGCCCCGCGCCGCGCCGCTCACCGCTCCCGCCGACCGCTCGTGTAAATTCGCGCACGTTGATGCCGGTAGCGGCGGCTCGTGGCATGCTTCATTTATCGCATTGTATTTGTTTCGGCTGCTCGCCGCTCACCGCTGCCGCTGGTCACGCAATGAAAGCGCTGTTTTACCTTGTACTCTTTGTTATACATTACTTTGTTAGTATTTTTAAAAATCTAGCAGTTACGTTATTTATAGACTTCTATTTTTTAATATAAATTGTTATATAGTACTTAACTATTATTTATTTTACTAAAAATACTTAGAAATAAAACAATACTAAATCTAAAATAAAAACATAAAACGATATATACAATTACTATAAAAAGAAAACCCCGTCTAGAAGGTCGGCCTGCGGCATGGACCCCATTACGCTGGCGGCGTTACCTCTCTGGATCGCGAGAGCGATTCTCTGTGAGAGGTACGCGCCAGCTCTGGGGTCCCCCGAGTTGCGGACCAACCGTGCCGACAGGGCCTTCATGTCGGCCGACCAGGTTCCCAAGGTTTCAACCGCAAGCGCCGCAAACTCGTAGTCTTTTGATAATGACGAGTATTTGCGGCGCTCGAGTATTTGGGCCTGGTCTGCCGCTGCGCCGGCTTGTAAACGAGTTGCCCGAATGTGGGACGCAGCGAACGTATCAACGCAAGTTGCGTCCCACACCAAGGCTCTGCCCAGTTTCCACAGCACCAATGTGGCTCCGTCCGGACGCCTGCCATCGTCTCTAGCCATACCCAAGGGTTCCAATATAGTACTTAACTGAAACTTCCATATTTTTATACACATAAACTTTGTACAAGAAACAATACGATTTTATAAAACATACTAAATTATATAAATAGAGAATATATCCTCCCTATCTTAAATTTTAACTGATATTCAAATTCCCTAAATGTTTGTTAAATAAGACGTGTCAATGCAATTTTTTTCATTTTATTTTTATTATTTACGTACGTACCAAGTGATCTTTAGCTATCCATACTAATATTATAAATGCGAAAGTGTGTCTGTCTGTCTGTCTGTCTGTTACCTCTTCACGCTTAAACCGCTGAACCGACTTGGATGAAATTTGGTATGGAGAGAGTTTGAGTCCCGGGGAAGGACATAGGCTACTTTTTATCCCGGAAAACTACCCTTATCCGCGATAAACGAATTTAAGGCGGACGAAGTCGCGGGCAGAAGCTAGTACTATTATAAAGTTGTAAAAATGAAATGTTTGTATATTTCTCTGTCGTTGCGGCTTCATCACGCCAAAACGGCTACAGATTTCAACTATTTTTAGTACACGGGTAGCAGGGTATCTCTAGATGGTTATAAGATACTTTTTAACCGACTAAACTGAAGAAAAAAAGAGGGGTTATGACTTACTTCTCCGCGAACGAAGTTGCGGAAAATCTTCTAGCTTACATAAAAAGATAAGAGAAATAAATCCTTTTATAATGTTGTCAATGAAGGTTTTGTGGAAGTGACTTACTTTAACCAGACTACGGCGGCGAAACTAAACGGAGGATTACGATATTTTCATGTGTGTCCATTAATATCTGTAAATGCACCAGGAGCGAACTATATTATTTGACCTGCCGATTTTTGCTAGCAGACGAACTAATTTTAACAAATAATTAACTACGATAAAATGAAACACTGTCCCAATAGTTGGCAGCTTCAAATAATTCCAATAGCAAAATAGGTGACTAAATTGGAATTAAGGGTGCTAAGTATTGGAACTCTTACCTTACGAATTATAACGGTTCGCTTCTGGGATGGCGACAAACGAATATCATTTATTTAATATAATGGTAGATACAGGATACGAGTGAAACCACGGACTGCTTTTAACGCACTGCTTTATTCACAGATATAAGTATACCGCGCGGCGTAACCACGCACACATACATAACATCTCCTCCCTCTAGTGTAGAACCCAACCATAATTATAATTTATAATTGACCTTGCGCCTTTTCCGCAACCTTATCCGGGGATGTGCCGTTGCCGGTTGCCCAAGCATTTCTTCGCCTCCTGGGTTTTCCTCTCGCGCCTCCTGAAACTCGTCATCATCTGATGATCTTACCACTAAGGGAGCCGCTTGCTCGGGTGGTTCCGAATGGCTAGGTGACTCGGAATCCCTCTCATACCTTCTTCCCCCCCGTGAAAAAATATCCGGCACTTTTTTGTTGACGCATTGTTGGGGATAATGGCGAGTAGCACTCTGCGGTCATGGGCTCTGTCTGTAAGTCCAGCGGCGGCTAAATCGGCCTTGTGTCCAGGGTATATTCTGTTGACAAAGCCTGAAGCGGTGGTGACGATAACGGCGGCGGCAGCGTCAATGGAGGCGTGTCGATATCTGTCGATGTTTGTTCCGATGCGGATTGGGCGATAGGTACGTATATGTCACCAACATCCCTTTCACTTTGATTGGCATTCGTCCCATTATATTTCATCATCTGATTTTATGTTTTCTCACAAACAAATTGGAGGTAATATCCTTTATTTTATATATAACTCGCCCCAGTTTCCTTAAAACTATACCCTGGCACCACTTAAATTTAATATATATTATGATTGTTAAAACTGTTTATATAACACATAGTCGCCGATATTGAAAACTTGTTTATTTTTCCTGTTTAGCTGATTACTCTGCAAAACTGTTTTTGTTGTACACGATTAGCTAAGGCGACTGACGAAGGCGGCGGCGACGAGATAACGGGATTAAAAAGGTCGAGTCGTGATCTTAATTTTCGGCCATACACAAGCTGCGCGGGTCAGAACTCCGTGGTCGAATGTATGGAATTTCTATAATCGAACATAAACTTAAGCAATCTGAGTTTGCTTTCTTTGATGTTAGTACTAGAAAGTAAACAGGATTTTAACCCCTTTTTAAATACCTTGACGTAAGTTTCTGCTTGGCCGTTACGTTACTTGGTGGATGGTATGCAGGTGACGTCACATGAGATATGCCGTCCAACAAACAGAAGTTACTAAATTGTTGTGAACAGAAAGCCGTTCCGTTGTCACTTACAATAGTGTGAGGTAACCCGTACCTAGACATGTACTCGAACAGTCTCTCTAAGACAGAGGAGGTAGTGGATCCATTCATGTCGTAGACTTCGACTCCTACAACTCCTACAAGGTAGCATCGCCCATTTATGGGACCACAAAAATCTATGTGAATTCTGTAAAACGGTTGGGGTGGGTACTTCCAGTGTGCAACCGGAGCGCGTGCCGGCGCGGGCCGCAATTGGATGCACACGTCGCAGGTACCTATTAACGTTTCTATAGCATCATCGATGCCGGGGAACCAGAATCGAGATCGTGCTTCTGCCTTGGTCTTCACAATACCTAAGTGCGAAGCGTGTTGTTCCGATAACACTTTCGTACGTAACGTCAAAGGAATGACGACTTTATGGCCACGCATTAAGCAACCATTTTCCACCGACAGTTGCGTTTTGCATAAGTGGAAAGGTTTTTAATCTTAAATTATCTACTTTCCGGGGTCAGCCGTCGAGCGTGTATTTAATTACTTGATTAAGCGTTACATCCTTGTTTGTTTCGTAACGTAGCTCCTGAACCGTTATGGGCAAGCTCCCTTCAACTACGAAACAAATATACGCCGCGCGGTCGCTCGTGTCGGCGGCGGCGGCACCGGGCTCGAGCCGTGCTTGCCTGTCCCCCCGCTATGTTCCTGACCATCTGTTTCAAATGAACACGCGCGAGATAAGTAATCCGCGCTATTATTCTCGCTACGCACAAATTCTATTTCGTAATTGTAGCCCCCGAGAAATATAGCATATCTTTGTAAGCGGTTCGCAGAAACTTCCGGTACGCCGCGGTGGGGGCCGAAAATCGAAATTAACGGTTTGTGGTCTGTACGCAATAGAAAGGGTTTAGACCTGCCATATAGCTATTGATGGAACCTGCGTATACCGAAGACAATGGCGGTTGCTTGTTTTTGAATCTGAGAATAGCGCTTCTCAGCAGTGTTCAGGGTTCGTGATGCATACGAGATGGGTCTTTCGCGGCCGTCCGATTCATATTTGCGATAATATAGCCCCCAATCCATATGGTGACGCATCTACTGTAAGAACTAACCTGGCGTTGGGATTATAATGTGCTAATGCTTTGTAAGAAGCGAGACACTTTTTGATGTTGTCGAACGCAGCGTCATGGACTGCATTCCAAGACAATTTGACTCCTTTTTTGTAACAGGTCATATAGTGGGCATAGTATACTAGACGCTCCTGGTTCAAAATTCCTGTACCAATTTACCAACCCTAAAAATGATTGTAATTGACTAACATTCATGGGTACAGGCGCGTCAACAATAGCTTTTACTTTGTCAGCAGATTTTTTTAAACCGCTTTTGTTAATTACGTAGCGCAAATAGCTCACATCCTCCTTAAAAAAATCGCACTTGTCCCTCTGCAAGGTTAGACCAGATTCATGTAGCCTATTCAAAACCTCCAGTAATATGGCAAGGTGTTCTTGATCATCCCGGCCAGTGACCAGCACGTCGTCTAGCAAACAGAGGACGCCATGCCAGCGAGCAGCTCTTCCATAGCGCGTTGGTTAATGGCTGGGGCACTACTTAGTCCAAAAACTAGACGAGTGTGTTTATATAACCCGCGATGCGTATTTATACATGTTAGGTCCTGAGATTCTTCGCATAACATTAGCTGGTTATAAGCCATTGACAAATCTAGTTTAGAAATTTTTTGCCCGTTATGTAATTTCGCAAATAATTCGTTTGCCGTTGGTAGGGGATACTGCTCGATTACTAATTGCTGCACAGTCAGCACACAATCTCACAGAACCATCGCGCTTCAAAACGGGTACAACTGGGGATGCATACTCCGAATGTTCTACGGAAACAAGAACGTTTAAATTGACCAATCTATCAATTTCTTTACTCACTTTGTCTCGTAACGAAAATGCTATTGGACGGGCTTTCAAAAAATATGTTTTGACCCCTCTTTTAGATTCAACTTAACCCTGTTCTTATTAAAACAACCGAGCTTATCAGAAAATAGCTGTGGGAAGTTTTCCTCAATGCTATTAACATTATTACAGTGAATAACAAGGACCGTCGCACACCACATACACGTTCAAGGTATGCGTAGTACCGGAGTACGTAACCGGCAGCGCAAACATTCCCTCACACTGTATAGCTACGTAATTTTTTGTTTGTAGGTAACAACGAAACGTTTGGAAAATATTTTTTATAAATGTATTGATATTACTGTGACGGCAGACCCGTTATCAATTTCAAATGTAATATTGTACCCTAAAATTGACACTGTTTCGACCATGGGTTCCCCCCTCACGGGACGTATATTAAATAACTCACCGTCGTCGTCGTCGCCCTCGTCCTTAACATCCATGTCTAGTTAATCTTAGGACACATTTTACGTAAATGACCCTTAACTTTGCATTTTTTACAGACATAATTAGCGAACCGACACTCTGACACTTTGTGATTACTATAGCCACACACAGCACACTTCAGTTTGTCACCATCATTGCGCTGTTGTTTATTGTTCGCAATTTTGAACTCGTCAACTGACGAAGCTACACCGGTGGTTCCGTATGATGCGGCGGCCGCGGCCCCGGCCTGCGCGCACCGAACACTATCGGCTAGGTCCACCGCTCTACTCAACGTTAGTTCCGACAGATTCTGAGCATATAATTTCTCTTTTTCCAGTCCGGGCAACATGCCCATGACAAATCGATCGCGTTGCTGAATTTACAATGAACGGTCAACCCGCGCAGTCGAGCTGCCCATTGCTGAGAAGACTCGCCAGCTTGCTGTGTCGCTGCGTAGAAATTGTGACGCTCGCCAAACCCAACTCGTTTGGGTGTGAAATGGTTGTCCAAAACAGATATAATATCTTCGTAAGGCACGCTGTGTAATTCTTTGGGCAGCACTAAATCAGCTGTGAGCTTGTATGTTCCTTCTTTGAGTGCGGTCAATAAGATAGCCCGTCTTTTTATCCCCGACACATCTCCTGTAGCATTTATATCATTCGCGATAAAGTACTGTTGTAATCTTCTTTTATAGCTACTCCAACTCTGAAGGTTGTGGTCGAAAGTATCTAAAACTCCGAAATTAGCACTAGCCATTTTTATCACGAAATTCGTGGGTAGAACGCGGATCGTCGCCAATGGTAGATACAGGATACGAGTGAAACCACGGACTGCTTTTAACGCACTGCTTTATTCACACATATAAGTATACCGCGCGGCGGAACCACGCACACATACACAACATATAAAATAAAACTTTTTACTCTTATGTCTTACATTTATTTAAGTCCTTAGCTATATGAATTAAAAATTAAATACGACAATATACTTAATGTTACCTTCAGTAAAACAGATATACAATATTATGGATTTACAAATTGATCTTCATTCACATGTCGAGTTACGATGAGGCAGACGTAAATATCCGTAGCCGATTTGCGAAATAAAAAATATATTTACTGTACTACAACATACATGACAATCACTCACACATACGCACTCTATCGAGCCACTGTCTGTCCTTTATACAATCTGCCATGTCTATGTCTCCTTAATATCTGTAAAAGAAAAAATAGAAAAATTAGCCCCATGAAAAATGTAGTTTCAATCTCCACTAGCCAGGCAGTGGTTCCTATTGTGCCGTCCCCAGTCTTGATTAAATGGACGAATCAACTTTTAGACCCACACTAATCTGCCCACAACTTTTAAACTTCGCTGTAAAATAACTCCTTTAAAAAATGGTTTCTCGTGTATTAAATTTTCGGTGTACGTTATTTATTTATTTATTAATAGGTTTGCCAACAGATACAACACAGAATAAAATTACACTGATATCATATGGACATAAAGACAAGAGTGTTCATCCAATTACAGGCAAACATAGCATGCTTTTTCTATAAGCTAGCTAAACAATGTGAAGTGACTGCTAGTACTTATTATACTACAGATCATATTATACTAACTGTATGATATTTAATCATATTAAAATGTTAAATGTCCCGTGTGTTAACCCGAATAAACAGGAAAATATGAAATTAGAGGCCCGAGATCTTGGTAACTCCAGATACATTTTTGGTAACACCAGAGACGTCAAAAGTGTGGGTCTAAAAGTTGATTCACCCCAATGTTTTTCTCAAATTTGGCAAGTGAGGGAGAGGGACGGCACGGGTCTCACGACACGCATTATAGGTCTAACGCGATATATTTATTTTTACCTATTATCCAACATTACAACGCAGTTATACATCGCGTTATGGTCGCGGGTGGAAACGTTAGACCCCATGATATTTACGTTCAATGATGTGTAAAAACCGCGAGAGTATGAATGAGTAGGCGTTAGTTAGGCGTTTTATAATATGAATATAAAAAGTAAAGTACAAAATATAAACACATTAGAAATACCTAACATAGGGTGCCGCCTGTAGCGGGGCAGGGCTCAAGCTACCGGTGGTTAGGGCTTCGCAAAGAGTAACTTCCTGTAAGCACGTGTCTAGGATTGATGCCTTCTACATCTGCTCTTTGAGCCAGGTATCTCCAGGTATCTCAGGTATCAGGAGAATCTCTTAAGATATTGGTTGAGACTCTTCGCTATAAGACCGTTTATCGAATCGACTGTCGGGGCCATAATCGTCCAATCAACATCCCACATGGCGGTCACCTTGCTTGTGAGCTAAATCAAGTCCTGTCCGTGATAAATAAATAATGATCTTTTCACCTCACTAGCTCGGAAAAGTTCCGTTTACAGGGCCAAATTTGCGTGGAAAAGTTTGTTTTATCCGCTAGCGTGGAAATAGTATATTACTGTAGAGGCCGGGAAAAGTCATTTCGTGGATGAGTACGGTGTTGAAAGACGAGGCGTAGCCGAGTCCTTCAATAGATACGAATCCACGAAATGACATTCCTGCCGAGGCATGTATACTGCTTTTCTCTAAATATGCGAGAAAAATTTGACACATGTTTATGTAACTTATTTTCGTAAAAAAAACACGGCAGGCAATCTTTGACAAAATGAAATTCACGCCCCCTAATTTTTTTTAAGGATATTAAAGTTAAGAGTTTGGGTGCGAATTGTATATTTGGTTCCCATGTAATATAGTAATGAAAATAAATAAAAAGAAAACCCATAGCAATAGGTAAAATAAATATGTGCAGTATTACTTTCCGTTAAATCGGCAATTCCTAAACGCACAACATTTAAAAAAACATACCTTTACTACAAAATATTTATCAGTCCCAGAAGATCATTAAGACTAAATAAACTGTATTATGATTTGGACACAATAATTATTGTTTTTTTCTTTCTATTATTATTGGCATGAACCATGCATTAACTAAACACAGAAAACAATTCAAGTTTTTTAAAATCCCGGTTTTTGTACGTTACTCTTGGCTGTATGGTGAATTTTCAGTCTTGGATGAAATTAAAAGTAAAAAACTGCACAATAATGTACACTTCCCAGGCCTGTCCGGGAAGTAATGCAACTTTTTTTTTAATTGATTATCGTATCAAAGTATATAACGATGTATTTCGCGGTATGTTTTTACTACATTAATGGGAACATTTCCAAGCAAGTAGGAGAAAAGTAATTTGAAGTTCGAATAAATATTTTTTATATGTTTCTTGGTTTGTTTTGTTATGAGTGTATTTCGTCGGTTCATTATCACTAGTTTTAAATGAAAAAATAATCGGTTTGTTATAATTTCCTAGTTTTTCTTCAATCTCACATTTTCCTCGCTGTAGTGAGGTGAAAAGTTGTGTTTCGTACGTCTGCAAAATTATTTGGCTTCTCGTGCTTTGAAAGCCTCGTTACGCTTAGGAATCTATATTTGAACTTTTAGATTCCTTCGATTACTCGGCTTTCAATTCAAGCACTTGTGCCAAATAACAACTTTGCAGCCTTGCATAACAAATAACTATTATTCTGTAAGAAGGCCGCAAGGGCACTTTTTGAGTCTACGGCATTACCCAAGAGGAGACCAATGTTGAGAAGAAAACCGAAACCAGTCAGTATTTTTTCTAAATAACTCTATCTATTACAATATTTGTACTTAGTCTATCTTTTATATGTTTTAAGTATAAATGCGTAGCTATCCAAGAAAACATATCAAAACTTGTACTTTTTGACAGCTGAAAAAGGTAGGTATAAAGCATCATCTGGTAACTTATTATAAAATTGTATACATTGGCATACAAATGATGTGACTACTTTACAAACGCGGAACTTTCAAATGCCGATTTTGTTTTTATTACTATTATTAAAATTGTAGATATCTGAATTACGACTCTAGGGGGTTCTTAATATAATAAATAATATTCTCATAAATATATTGGGACACTACAGTTAATATGTGAATGTCTTGAAAAAGTTATCTTAAGCAGTCGCAGGAATTCCGGTTAGATATCGTTAGCCAAATATTACAAGGTACTATGCTACATTTTAAGGGCAGTTAAAATCAGACTATATGTCACTACGACAATGTTGGACAAGAACTTCAATTATCTTCACTTTTAGATAATTGAAGTTGTTGTACCAGCAATTTGGCCAGCAATATAGAACGCCCTAAACTAGAATATTTGCCCTAAACCAGAATACCGTACGACATGATACTATGAAAATAACTATGAAAACTACAACATTAGCCAATGTCTCATTTTTCTAATAGCATAAGCTGCTGAACTTAATTCACCAGCAAGTACTGCAAATTCGGTCAACTTTGAAAATAATGATGTATCATCATCAGCAAATAGTACTATATCACAAAAATTATCTACTATAGATGGGAAGTCATTTATATGATGATAGATCGATCCCAGTAGAGCGTGGCGCGAACATTTTCGAGAACTTGCATCAGTGTATAATACTTATAGTACGGCACTCCATACCCCAGAAGACCGTATTTAACAGCAAGTTGCTGGTGAATAATCCTGGCTACTTGGTTATGTCTGTGCAAGTTCTCGCCGTTAGCAAGATGAGAACAACTGGAGATGATATGCTTGACTCTATCCGGGACGGCGGCATGCCCGACAAATGTCGACCGTACCCGACCTTCAGGATATAACCTCCGGTAGTTGTTCGTCATGATTATAATAATAATAAATATCAGGGACAATTTTACAGAAATCGACCTAGTTCCAAACTAAGCAAAGCTTGTACTATGGGTACTAGGCGACGATATACATAATATATAGATAAATGATAATACTTCAATACATAGAAAAACACTGGAATACGACGCTGACTTATACAATGCAGATGCAGAATACACGAGACTAAAAAGTGTATCAGAGTAGCAAACAATAAAATAAGAAAACAAAATCCTAAATTGCAGAAATTATCAACGCAGACCTATTAAGACAAAGACAACAACACCGAGTAAATGTAACTGGTGCAGAATACAAACTAATCGACAGAAAAGTTAAACGGAGCATTAGGCAAGATATTATAACCTACAATAGCAGTACAATACAAATAGCACTTGAAAAGAACCGTCCACCCAAAATAGCTACAAAAGGCATACGAGGGCTGCTATTTATATATCCGGAAACCGGGATTACAATCTTCTTAAATAGCATATTTGACCGCCATGGTAAAATTTGAACTTTTTTAAGTATATAAGGTATATTTTTTCTTCCTTATTAACGCTCGTGTTTTGTTTTTGACGGGTTTTAAATGTCATCTCGCAGCAAGAATGGAACTCACTCGTGAAAATATTCGTGCTATGATTTATTATGATTTTCGGCGTGGTTTAACGCAACAACAGTGCATAGATCAACTAACTTCAACTTTTGGTGATGAAGCCCCATCTAAAACTACTGTGTATCACTGGTTTAGTGAGTTCAATCGTGGACGTAGTATGCTTACGGACGAAGTTAAGGCAGGTCGCCCGAAATCGGTCGTTGTACAACAAAATATCGAGGCTGTGCGAAAACTTATAATGGACGACCGACATGTTACGTACCGCGAGATAGAGGCGACTCTGGGTATTTCTATGACCAGCATTAATAGCATATTACATAATTATTTGGCTGTAAAAAAAATTTGTTCGCGTTGGATACCCCACAACTTAACAAATGAGCAAAAACATGCTCGCGTCGAATGGTGCAATAAAATGTTAAAAAAATATAACCGTGGTGACTCAAAAGCCGTTTATAACATCTATACAGGTGACGAATCCTGGATCTATGCATACGATCCCGAAACGAAGCAACAATCAACGGTATGGGTGTTTCAAAATGAGCCGAACCCTACGAAAGTTACTCGTGCAAAAAGTACATTGAAACAAATGGTGGCCTGCTTCTTCGGTATTAATGGCCATGTAGCTACAGTGCCACTAGAAAACCGTAGAACGGTTAATTCAGAGTGGTACACGACCATTTGCTTACCGGAAGTATTTGAACAAATTCGTAAAACTAACCAGCGACGAAGAATCATTCTTCATCATGACAATGCCAGCTGTCATACGTCACGCGAAACAACTCTATTTTTGGAGGGTCAAAATGTGGAATTAACGGGTCATCCGCCGTACAGCCCTGACTTGGCACCCAACGATTTTTATTTATTTCCAAATATAAAGAATAAATTACGCGGTCAACGATTTTCGACCGCTGAAGATGCTGTCGACGCATTCAAACAACACGTTATGGAGGTACCTCAGGCGGAGTGGCAGAAGTGCTTTAAAAATTGGTTCACGCGAATGCAAAAGTGCATAGATCATCAAGGGGAATACTTTGAAAAACAATAAAACTATTTTCAGCCGTGTACGTTTGTTTGTTTTTTTGTTTCCGGATATATAAGTAGCAACCCTCGTATCACAGGGCAAAACCTGGATAACGTGCAAGCGAGATGATAAAGGTGTGAAACAAGGAAGTCGAGAGAAGATAATGAACATTTTTACAAACAGTTATATTCCGACAGCAATTTAAGACCCATGTTCAACGATTGCTCGTGCCCTGATTCTATTCCACCCATTACTGGTTACGAGGTTCATGTTGCACTCTCTAAGATGAAATACTGTAAAAGCCCCGGTGAGGATGGAATCACGGTAGAAGTACTGAAGAATGAAAACCAACACTTTTACCACATATTACAAATTTTAAAATCAGGGTCATTGCCCAAAAACTTTTGTCATTCCAACATTGTTTTATTAAATAATAAAAACCGGCCAAGAGCATGTCGGACCATGCACAATATAGGGTTCCGCAGCCGTTTATACAAAAAAAATAAAGTTGTATAAATAAAACAATTGTATACTCTGACCAAATTGGTTCAGGAATGGGTTCCATATTAGGTAAAAAACAGGATCAAAATATAACAAACTTCTGTGATCCAAACATAAATATGAGTCAATTGTGTGATTTACTTACAAAAGGAAGTTATGATAACAGAACTACCTTAGTGATTATGGTAGGAAATACTTATAATGTAAATAAGTCTTGTGTAGACAAATTGATGTCAACAATAAATGATATTGAAAAATCTGGCATAGGTAAAATCATACTGTGTGCACTACCATATTCACAGAATATGCCATATTACTATAACAATAGAATAGCACACCTAAATTCAATGATGTACAATGCCATATGTTTCAATAAAAAGACACATTTCTTTGACTTAAATAAATTTGTGAAGCGCTTCACGCTAATGTCAGTAAGAAATATCTTGTCAAAGAAATATATTTTGACCATAGCAGATCTTTTAGCATTTAACATAGAACCGAATAAATATAATACCACATTAGCTAGTCCCCAGTATGCCCATAGTGGTAATAGATCCATGCCACATTTAAACTAAATTGTAAGACAGCGGAAACACCTTTGAATTTACTCACCAGAATATTCAGGGTTTTTCCAGCAAGGAATTAGAAATAGGTTTATTTTTAGATAATAATAATATTGAAGTTATGTGTATTACTGAACACTGGCTAAAACAGGAACAATTACTTTTTGATTTTATTAACTTTAAGTTAGTAAGTGTCTTTGCTACAAAATTAGCCATTCATGGGGGTTCTCTTATAATTGTTAAAAGTTCCATGAAATCCAAAGAGCGAGAAGATATTGTTAGATTATCAATAGAACGGATTATAGAGATTGTTTGTGTAGAATTAGAGACCTATTTAATTATATGTATTTACAGACCACCTTCTGCTGATTTCCATACATTTGAATGCACTATGGAAAATGTCTTAAAAATAGCTCGTAAAGGCAAAAAACATGTTATAGTATGTGGAGACTTCAACGTTAATTTACTTGAATCGAATAGTAACACTGTGAAGTTGTTAAGTTTGTTTAAATCTTTTAACTTGGTCAATTTATTTTTGAGCCAACCCGCGTGGGAATTAGTAGTGAAACCTGTCTAGATAATATTTTTTGTGATTGTAAATTCTTGGATAAGGCAATATTTAAGTCCTTTAGTTCAGATTATAGAGGTCAGAGAGCATCTTTCCCAAACACTTTCCAAGAAATACCACAAACTATAACATACAGACCCATAACTAGTTATCGTTTAGAACTATTCAAAAATGAAGTTCATAATGATCTATGTACGTTATCCATTTCACATGATGACCTAAATTGTTTTTACAAAAATTTATTTATCATAATTATAAATAATTTTAATACTCATTTCAAAATGAAAACTATTTCTGGGTCAAAAACGAAGTTTAGTGAATGGGCTACTGTCGGCATTCATAGAAGTAGAAATAGGCTTTATGAATTATATGGAGAGAAAGAGGTAAACAAGAATACTGCTTTCCTGGACTATGTCAAGAATTATTCAAAAATGTTTAAGAAGGTGTGCATAGCCCTTAAGGCAAATTATATTAGTTCTAAACTCAAAATTTCTGACAATAAAGTGAAAACTGTTTGGAATATTATTAATAGAGAAACTGGTAAAACAAAACCTCGCAATAGTCAAGTCAACATTATGACAGGAAATGGTCAGAACGATGTTGCCTCGGCATTCGAGGATTATTTTTCCAACATTGCAATTAATACTACAAGATATCTTCAATCATCTGCGACCGAAGCCTATTTGTTACTTAATGTTAATTTTAACAAATGCAATGTAAGCTTTGAATTTGGTCAAGTAAATTCAATAGACGTTATTAAAACATTTAAGTCACTGAATTTAAAGAAAACAACGAGGATTTATGGGGAACTTCAGTAAAAATTGTTCATCACATCATAGACTCAATTGCACCCTATCTAGCCTTGATTTATAATAATTGCATATCAGAGGGCGTGTTTCCAGATCTTATGAAACTTAGTAAAGTCATACCTCTTTTTAAATCAGGTGACTTGAGTGACTTGACTAATTTCCGTCCGATATCTATACTACCTGTATTAAGAAAAGTTTTCGAAAAGTTAATGTTGATGGATCTGCTGGGACACTTCAATAGAAATAAACTACTTAGTAGTAAACAGTTCGGTTTCACAAGGGGACGTTCCACGGCTGATGCGGCATCTGTACTCATTAAATATATTTACAACATCTGGGAGAAATCTTGTGATGCAATTGGAGTTTTTTGTGACCTTTCTAAGGCATTTGATTGCGTTGATCATGGAACACTCATTTTGAAATTAGAACATTATGGCCTGTCTATAAATGCCTTAAGCCTTATGTCTTCATATCTCGGCAATAGAACACAAACAGTTGTTGTAAATGGAACCCAATCCAGTGGAGCTGCAGTTAAGCTAGGAGTGCCACAGGGCTCTATCTTAGGGCCATTTCTATTTTTAGTTTATATGAATGACTTACCATCTATAGTAGAAAATCCTTCTGATATAGTACTATTTGCTGATGATACATAATTAATTTTCAAAGTTGACCGGAAAGCAACAGACTATTCCGAAATTAATAGTGTACTAGTTAAAGTACTTGACTGGTTTAATATTAATAATCTGGTATTGAATGCTAAGAAAACGAAATGTGTTAGATTTGCTTTACCGAATGTTAGAGCAGTGGATTCTGCTATATCGCTCAATGGTGAATGTTTAGAAATGGTGGATAGGGCATTATTCTTAGGTATAACACTGGACAAGAACTTGCAATGGAGTCCCCATTTAGCAGTACTTGCATGTAAATTAAGTTCAGCAGCTTACGCTATTAGAAAAATTAGACAATTGACCAATGTTGATACTGCTCGCTTAGTATATCATAGTTATTTTCATAGTATCATGTCATACGGTATTCTAGTTTGGGGCAAAGCAGCTGACATACAGACTATATTTGTGTTACAAAAAAGAGCGATTCGTTCTATATATAACTTGAACTCCCGTGACTCCTTAAGAGAACTTTTTAAAGACATCAACATATTAACCGTAGCGTCCCAATATATTTATGAGAATATTATTTATGTTATTAAGAACCTAGTCTTTTACTAGGAATTCAGATATCCACAATTTTAATACTAGAAATAAAAACAAAATCGCTATTAGAAAATTCCGCGTTCGTAAAGTAGGCAAATCATTCGTAGGCCAATGTATACATTTTTATAATAAGCTACCAGATGATGCTTTGAAATTATCGTTTCCAGCTCTCAAAAAGTACTTAAAAGAGTCCCTAATGGCAAAGGCTTATTATAGGGTAGAGGACTATTTAACAGACAAAAATGCATGGCCCAAAACAGAAACCAAATAATTTACTTTTACCGGGACACGGTTCTTATGAGGTGGCATATCAAACGTATGTAAGTTGTTTTAAATAAAAATTACTATTTTGCTTTTTAATATTCTAGTTTTTTTTTTTTTTACTTTTATAAGTCTTGTGTTGTTTGTGTTTGTTTCCTTGAAGAACTACGCATTGAGTCTATACTCAAAACATATATTTAGGTTAGGCTAAGCACGAATATTGTAATAGATATAAGAGTTATTTCGAAAAAATGACTGTTGAGTTTGTTTCGGCTTTCTTCTCTTCAGTGGTCTCCTCTTGGGAAACGCCGTAGAGTCAGACTTGTAAAAGTGCCCTTGTGGCCTACTTACAGAATAAAGATCATTATTTCATTATAAATGCACTACAGATGATAAAATACGATATGAAAAAAAAAAACACTATCAAAAGAGCGTATCTCCCCGGCACTTACGTCATTTTGCTGAGAAGCGCAGTTTTTTGGCAATAACTTAAAATGGGTATGTCCGATCATGTTAAAAACAATTTTCGTTAGAACTATTTAATAAGCTTTATATTTGCAAATTTTTTCATATTTTTTGAACATACCGTTTAGAAAATATAGGGGGTGGGGGACACGATTTTTGCTACTTTCGGAGCGAATATTTCCGAAAATATTCACTAAATAAAAAAAAATCTAGAAACATCATAGTGTTTTTAGAAGATCTGTCGAATGATGTGCCACACATTGATATTTTCTAAAAAAAAAAAATTCAGTTTCGGTTACATGTATGGAGTGCCGCCCCTAGAAATATATATATATTTTTATTTAACTATCAAACTAAGTAGCGGTTTACACAAGACATCTATGTTACTATGTTCTAAATTTCATCAGTATACGTCGTATAGATTTGAGTAAAATGCCTGCGACATACGGACGGACGGACGGAAAAGACGAAACTATAAGGGTTGCGTTTTTGCCATTTTGGCTATGGAACCCTAAAAAGGTGATAGATCTGATAATTCATAATTAATTATAGACTTATCATCAGCCTTGTTTCACACCTATATAAAGCCTTTATTAAAACAGAGAGTCGCATTGCTTGTCAATTGAACAGTAACCAGCCTCCTGAACAAGCGGGTTTTCGACCTGGGCTTTCTGCCACGGATCATCTGCAGACTTTAAATCAAATCATTGAAAGTATAGTGAATATAACATCCCTCTTTACCTAGCCTTTGTCGATTATTCTAAAGCCTTTGACAGTATTACACACTCATCCATAATTTCCGCACTGCAGGACCACGGCATAGAATCTACATCAGAGATGGACATTAATCGATTAATTTTTTAGTTAACTAATCAATAGATTGAAAATATCAAACGTAATTTTTTTATCGCGATTAATTTAGTTGCGATTAAATTAGTTGTGAGAAAGTTCGACTAACAATTAAATTAGTTTTAGTTTCAATCGACAAAAAATCACGGTTATCTAGATTAAAACTACGTAGTCGCTGGTTTTTGCATTATTTATTTAACTTTCATTATGTAACTACGATTTATACGAATGCAAGAACTAAATACGTTATCATGGGTTGCATTTATATTTAACATACAAAGTTTTTTATTTATATGTTTATTGTGTTTTCTTAAGTTTTCTCCTGTAAAATGCACGGCACTCTGTGGCTGCGGAGCACAGTGTGAAAAAATGCCAATATTTTCGACACGCACAACCTGATGTAGAATTGGGTAGAACTTATCATTAGAAACGGTTGAATATAGTATAATAGGTACCTATTGTGTTTATTTTCCAACTTATTCAAGTTGGTAAAGTGACGTCATTTTCGGGCAAAAGAATTTCAAAGTAATCCAGCTCTTACAATTTAAGAAAAATTGTGTATTCGAATATTTAAACCGTTTTATTGATCAAAGCTTTATATTTAAAAACGACCTACAGCCCTCTACAGTCATTAGGAATCGAGATATTAATTATTTTCGTTTTGTTTTGTTTTTTTTCTTCGAAACGTGAGTGTTTTGGCAGTTCAATTTAATATGGAAAGTACCCCTGGGTATCCTGAATATGTGATTTTAAAATGGCTGCAGTAGCTTGTGGGGTATCGAATAACTATTAACTTTAGTTTCGATAAAAAAATCATCGTTAACGGTTGACACTTTTCGGTCAGTATTAATATTTTTTTGAAATCACTTAATTTTATCCAAGTTTATAAATCTATATTTATCATCTACTGCTGGACAAAGGCTTTCCCCAATGATCCCCACAACGACCGGTAGCGCGCCACCCTAATCCAACGATTTCCCGCGATCTTCAGCAGATCATCGGTTTATCTTGTTGGGGGCCTCACCACGCTACGTCTTCCTGTACGCGGTTGCCACTCGAGACTCGAGAACCTTTCTGCTCTAGCGGCCATCGTTTCTACGAGCAATGTGCCCCGCCCACTGCCACTTAAGTTTACAAACTCTTTGAGCTAAGTCGACGATCTTGGGTCTTCTGCGGATCTCCGCATTTTTGATTCGATCACACAAGGAGACTCCGAGGATAGCTCGCTCCATTGCCCTTTGAGTGACTTTGAGCCTTCTTGTGAGGCCCATTATGAGTGACCACGTCCACTTTCTCATTGGGCGGAACTGCCGTAATCGCCACGCTTGGCAGGCGGGTTGGCGATCGCAGTCTAATCTATATTTCATTAGACATTATTTTATACTAACAATAGGGTAGTTTACTAGGTAAAAAAAAAGATAGATTATCAAAAAATATTGAACACGTTTTTTTTCTTTTGTCAATCAAACAAAAAAATATAAAGATAAAAGCGCGTCAAAATTTGGGACTGGGGGCGCATGACGTCACGGGGAACTTCAACGGCTATATCTTAACTTTTTTTACTGGCAAAATTAAAATAGGTGTGCAATATTTTCTGATAATCTAAATTACGGACTAATTATATATTTTTAGGACACAAGCCTAGTAATCCTGGCTTCAGCCGTGTTACTGCAAATTAAGTATCCTAGTTATGTTTTAACTGCTGAACTGATCTGTGAGTTTCATCTAAATTTTAAATCATTCAATGATTTGCATTATGTATGTACACGGTTATTGGATAGCAAGGAAATACTGAAATATTCACGAATAAAGAAATTATGAACATAAGTAATAAAAATCCGTTTAATTTAAAAGATTAAATATGTTCCGCAATCTTAACTGCAGCCTAAAAAGTATAGAAAAAATTCCCTTCGCAAACAACACGCAACAATGCGTGACTTGTTTCAAGAGCTCTCGAGTCATCAGACCCTATGATATCAACATACACCGGTTTGGCGGGGGCAAATCTGTACTGACGTTTAATAGTGCGAGGACACATTAAACTAATTTTATTAGATGATATCGATAAAAATGATGTATAACCGTTGGGTAATTTCAAGAATTTGAATGAAGAAGAAAACTACATACACAAAAATAAACTTTTTGCGTAATAAACTTTTTTAATATTTAATATAATTTTCATAATATACAATCAAAATTTTCTCCGTATTTTCAGCCTTTAATCTTCGTCGCCTGGGTGATAATATCCTGTTTAGCCAACTAAATGACCTTTCTAGGTCAACTGTAGTAATTGGAGCAAATTCAAACAATTTATAGTATTGATGAATTTCTGCTATATGACTCAGTTCTATTTCTTTTCCGGATACCAAATCATTTAATGTTTTTAAAGTTGAAATGCCGACGTTCTTCTCTAACACTGTTTGAAGTTTTTTGTAATGTAATAATTTTGCCCTGAGGATTCAAACGTAATCTTGATAGGCTTCTAGAGTTAAATTTTGTGTTTGTAATTTTTCAATGGTACTTGGTATGATGGATACATTGTTGGCTATCCATTTCAAATCGTTGAGAATGTTTATATCATTCATTGCCCGTTTTGCTTTTAATATACACGTTGATTCTTTGTTATTAAATGTTCGTACGACTTGCTTGATGGCTGGTAAATATTTATGATAGTAAATAGCCGCTTTCATCCATGTTCCCCATCGTATTATCGTCGGCTGTGGTGGCAAAGGAGCGTTCGGTATCATTTGGTGAACATTTTTTTTATTCTTTTAGGTGATTTCAGAAATACCTTTTTTGTATAAGCAATTAAATTATTTACAGCAGGAAACAATAATCGCACTTGTTCAGCCACCCTATTTACTCCATGTGCCAAACATGTGACGTGTACTAAATTCGGAAAAACCTTTTTCAAATTCTTACCAGCTTTCAGCATGTAGGCTACGCCATCCGTAAGAAGCAACAAAACTTTATCATGTTTGTTGTGATTACTTCCCCACAACGTCTCTAGGGCATTTTGAATAAGATTTGTTACACTAACATTATTTACTTCCTCTAGACAAACGCTAGATATTATGTGTGGGGTACCTATTTCATTTTCTAATAGTGCTCCAACTATTACATTCCCAATCTGACGCCCATTGGCATCTGTACTTTCGTCTACACTCACATAAATTCTAGAATTTCCTAGTCTAGTCTTCTGTTTCATCGTAATGTAAATTAAAATTTTGCACTTACCACATTTAGATTTCAATTTTTTGATTGAAGCCTTATGAATAATAAAATGAAATTTTCAGGCTAGCTACCTTGTAGATAGAGCAAGTTTTTAAAAGCCAAACGGTATTTTTTTTTTATGTGATTTTATCTTTTTAAAGCCCCTTAAAGTTGTGAACATATTGGGTAATTTTATCATTCTTGGCATTTAATTTTTTTTTTCCATTCAAAGATCTCACGATAGTAAATGTTACAATACTGAATTGGCCTATCTATCAGCTTAGCACACAAAAAAAATCAAGCATCTACCGCAATAATTCACGTCACCATAAATAAAAATCTCATCGTACTCGGCGATAGGTGAAAAATTAAAAAAAAAGTCATAACTCCGAAAATACGAAAAATCGCGGAACAAACATGGGGGTGATTTAGATAGCCCTCTAGGTCTTCTACGTCCCAGCTTCAGTATATCACTACTTCTTGGGACATCCTGTAGATATATTTTTATTTAACTATCAAACTAAGTAGCGGCTAGCGGCTTACACAAGACACCTGTGTTCCAAATTTCATCAATATAACTACATCTTATAGTTTTTGAGTAAAACGATCGTCCCATGTGCTCTCTTGGCAGCCCGTTATTTTTTGTATGTATTCTATATAATATTCTATTCTTTATTTGTATTATGATTAAGTCAAAAAATATAGATGAGATTTATTTATTTTATTTATTTTTTCTATGAAAAGGTATTTATTTACCACAAATAAAGCCAGCATCTTAAAATTTTCTTATAATTAGATATAAGTTGATGTATTTGCCTATGTTACGCAAATAACAAGCTCAGAACGAAAAATGCCTTTAGCGAACCTGTTTGCCGCGCGGTAATAAATATTATTTTTAAAGTATTTAGTAGGCAATAATACCACTAAAGTGTATATTTTTATAATCCTGAATAAACGGGCTATCTACTATGGTAGTTTTTGTATTATACAAGGATTTTGAAAAAAAATAGAAACCATTTTTTTTTAAATCTCGCTTTTTTAATATGAAAAGGTATAATTATCATATCATAAATAAATTCGGCATCCTTAAATTATCTGAAAATGATACCAAACACGATACAGTTACTTTATGTACGAAAATATTGAGCTTAGAGTGGAGCGCGGCGGAGCCACATTCCGAAAGTAACTGACCGGATCAAGAATACAGTACTACGTTCCAAAACCCGGATAAACCGACGTAGCCTAAACAGCTGCTAAGCTGAAGTGGGACTGGGCTGGACATGTCGGTCGCATGCCAGGTGACTTGTGGGCAAAAGCAGCCACCGAGTGGGTCCCACAAAATAGTCTGGCGTCGCGGTAGGCCTCGACGAAGATGGCGGGACAAGCTTGACTGTTTCCAGAACAACTGTTGGGAGATTGCCCAAGACCGGGACACATGTAAGAATGAGAGGGAGGCCTTTGCCCAACAGTGGAAGGCTCGTAAATAAATAACATACAAAACATCCAAGAGCCAGGAACAAACATTTGTGCTCATCACACAAACACTTGCCCTGGCCGGGATTCGAACCCTGGACCACTAGGTACGTAGGCCGTTGTAAAACCCACTGAGCCAAACGTGTCGTCTAAATCGTCATGGTAACTTCGTCTGCGATTGCACAAGCAAAACCTTCGGTTTTTCCGAAGAGATCGTCGAAACATAGCTAGTTCACCGCCGCGAGCAGATCTACGTCAGACCCTGTAAGGGCCTTGGAGAACCGCACGTGTAGCTCCTTCCTCCTACATACGCTTTTTGTGCTCTACGGTGCTAAAGACTGATAATGGCTTAGAACGTGTGTGTTTTAAGATTATCAGATTTATTTCATATCCTGTTAATCTTAAGTTATTTCGCATTCAGGCAAATCCTTTACAGAAAGTGTCATATTGTTTTCTAGCAGGGAAAAATATCCATTAGGGATGAATGGCTTGTCCAAATACAATATTTTTGTTTTCCGGGTTAAAGAATTTTTATTTTCAAAAGAAATACTTACATTTCACTTATTGAGACTAAACATAGTTACATTAGCAAGCCTTAATTATACAATACGACCGTGAGCGTTTACACATGGGAATGAAATTTAACAACTTATGTTATTTGTTAATAAGTACAAACGTGGGTAATTGTTGGATCAGTAACAAATAAAATATCGGGTATAACGTTATCTAGCGATACAATACACTCGCAGTACTCGCATGGCGATCACCCGCCAGGGCCGCATTTAGATTCAAATGACGGAAACATTATTGATGACATGGGCCCTTAGTTTGTTTTTAAACATTTAAAATGATTTTGCCATTTTAATATCATTTGGTAAGTTATTATATATACGTATTCCCCTCAAATGTTATGCTTTTAGTATAGTAGGTTTTAGTTCGGAGGAACGGTACGTATAAATTATCCGCATTTCGAAGAATCTTGCGCCCCTTCTACCTATTAGTAACAAATGTTGTTTGTAAATGTATCTGTTTAATATTTTCTTGTTTACGCGATTATTACTCATTGAAATAAAACAATTTAACGGATTATATCGCGTATATTATCTCATTTTAGTTCCCGACGTCTCAATACCTTAGACCCGTCAAGAGTAGCACCCCGTTGCAGAGTGCAGGCATTTATAAGCTGGACTGCGAGTGTGGTCTATCATACATTGGTCAAACGAAACGCAGTGTATCAACCCGGCTGAAGGAGCACATAGCAGATGTCAAGCCTCAGTCGGTGTAATAGGTCTGCAGTCTGTGAACATGCCATTGACGAACCAAACCACTATTAAGTTTGATAAACCTTCTATCCTTGCCAAAGAAAAAAAAAAACCCAGAATGCTACGCAAGGCTATTGAGATGAAAAAGCATCCTAATTTCAATAGAGAAGATGGATTGTCACTACCACCAGCTTGGGATCCTGTAATACATCTCCTCATCAAGGAACAAGCAAGACACAGGACTGCAAAACCTTAATTTCCGAACGGTGTAAAAATATCTTATCGGTTAAGAAGTAGTTTAATAGTCTTTGTTTTTTAAAATATTATAATTTGCATCGACACCCAAAAAACGAATATACTAGTTATCATATAAAAAAACAAAAATAGACCAAATAAAAAAAACATTTTTTTACGCTGTCGTTAAGTAGTCGTCTCTAGATTTTTTTTCCCAAAATATTCCATACTTGGCCTACAGGCAAGTATGCTTAGCTATGAAAATTTTCCATGCGGTATTTCTTACCCAAAATCAGCACAATGTGTGGCCAAGTTACGTACGATATATTATCTCATTAATTTGTTGGATCAGTAACAAATAAAATATCGGGTATAACGTTATCTAGCGATACAATACACTCGCAGTACTCGCATGGCGATCACCCGCCAGGGCCGCATTTAGATTCAAATGACGGAAACATTATTGATGACATGGGTATTCAGTCAATGTTTTTCAATGTAGTATACTCAAATAAGATAATATACGCGATATAATCTGTTTATATTGTTTTATAAGTCAAAAACTATAACAAGTAGAATGCCATCATCATACCCAGCAAATTAATTTTCACTACAAGTCGTACTCACACGAAAAAACCCGAACCCAATTTGATGTAAGGGGAAGGGCACTTACTATGGAAACCCGACTATAGCCTTTTTAATTATTGCGTTGTTGATGATTGGATTTTATTATTCTTACCATTTAAATTTAAGTTTCTTCAAACATTCTAATTTTTTTTTTGTAGACTTGATTTTTTTTAAATGTTCCGGTGTCATTTTTTTATTTTTACTTGTATATTGTGTCTACACAAATTATGCACCACGTTACAGAATACAATATTATTTCAATGAATAAAGTCAAATTTTTTCGTCAGAAATATTACGCGGTAACTTAC
Organism: Hedya salicella; assembly: GCA_905404275.2. NCBI lineage: Eukaryota > Metazoa > Arthropoda > Insecta > Lepidoptera > Tortricidae > Hedya > Hedya salicella. The sequence goes on from FR990096.1 coordinate 84,725,881, forward strand.
GGTAATGTTGGTAATATAATAGTTCGTTTGGTCTGGTTATTGTGCGTTTTTTCGTGAAGATTATTATTACTAATTGAAATAGAATCACGTTAAAAAAAGTTGAATAAATAGAAAACTTATACTACCTACTTTCTGGATAATTACCGTTACGGAGAACGTTACAGAGAACATTATTAATAATTCTCTCTCGTTCTCGTAATTTACGGTAACGGCACATCACTAGTCAGATACTAAAATTACCTGTTCTTGCTCTCGGACCGGCTGCGTCTATCGCGCGACCGCGAACGGCGCACGGACGGTGACCGGCGTCTCACGGATGGCGAGCGACGCGGAGACCCCGAGCGTCCGCGAGAGTACGAACGACGGCGGGGGCTGCGGCTGCGCGACCTGGCGAGGACAACGGGTTAAAGGGCGGTCGGGAACGGGTGCAAACTAAATGAGCCGTGTGAAGTTACTAGTTGCTTTATGTATGCTTTTTATTAGTACTTAAAAAGTCGCCAATAAACTTGACTCCTGCCAGCCTATATAATAGTTGCGTTTATAGCATAATAGATCAATAAAGCATCCGTCACTTTCAGTGCTTTATCATAATTTATCTATGCGATAAACACGATCATCAATTGGACCCGCTGATTTAATATTATTTTAAAATAACATGCTAGATTACTACAAAATTTGGATATAGAATAGAATAAAGACATAGGTACGGTCGGGCAAGAAATTGGTCTATCACTTATCGATCTTATACAAATGAAATAGAGTCGAAAAGTGGTAGACAAATTTATTGGTTGACCGTACAAATTAGTAGCAGACCACAGACAGCAACAACATGCGACGTGTCGCCGCGACATTACTGGTTTCTATGTATTTCTACGAAACACCTTCTGTAGCTAGCGACACGTGGGTACCATACATTACCATAGAAACCAGTGGTCGTGACGACACGTCGCCTGCTGCTGCTGTCTGTGGTCGGCAACGAACTTCAACTTTATGTCTGAAGTTAGTTTATTTGTTTGTAATTTTATTTTAATACTCGACGTGCCCATTTCACGCACACGTTCTAAATCTAGTGTGTAATTTTAAAATAATAATTAATAAATTTACTGGCAACTCTTCGGTAATGTTACTGTATAAAAAATGTGCTTTGACTAAAAAACTGGATGGCGTTTTTGAAGGTGGTCAGGCTGCATCGAGTATAGTAAATTTATACTCAATGCTATGATAATTGATACACGTTTGTCTAAAAAGGATAAACTTTCCTAGAATAACTTCATCGACTGAAATGGTAGAATGTCTCAAGGCAGTCTTTATACATGCGGGGCTCTCGCGCACTCAAGAATGGGGGGCCCTTGAGCACTCAAAAATGGTGGGGGGGCATAGGGCAATCAGTAGTAAAAATTAGACCTGGTTGGACAGAAAAAAAAAATCGCTTAATGTCTTTTGAGGGCCCAGACCCAGTGTCGCCTTATACAGTATGTAACCTTACTAAAACCATTTATTTAAACTCGGACATCGGTGATAAATAAGGTTGTGGTACATAAATAATTTCAAGTAGGTTTTAACGTATTCATAGTGGGCTTGCGATCATCTGTCACGACGTAAACATTAAACATCACAGGACGTTACTTTATGGGTTAACCAACTTTGAAAAAGGTAAGATTTTATAATTTTTATACAATGAGAAAATTAATAATATTCGACACACACTAGCAAAAAATATAGTAAGACGCTTAACTCGACATGGCCATCAACTGACTTAAAGGGATGGTTTTAGTTTGTTTACAAACTGTATATAATAGCTAATATACAGGTATTCTAAAGGCACATGCCTTTCTTTGTCATTCTTATATTTCCATATACAGGTTGATCTATTTAAATCGGTCAGTAGGGACAAGTCAAACTGTAAGAGATAGGGAAATCTGTTCTTAGGAGTCATGGCATCGATTTCAGATTTAATAAAAACTGCATTATTATTTTTTTGAAATAGCGTAGAAAAACAGTTGTTTTGTTGCCAATAACAAAATAAGATCGCTCGACATCTTCAACTTTTTTTTTTCTGCTCTCTAATTTTGACCGGGTTCGATTCCCGGTTATGTATGATATACGAAAAAATATTGAATGCAGTTTTTGATAAATCGATCATGGTTCCTAAGAATTTCCCTATCTCTAATAGTTTCAGACTTCTCCCTAGACTCCTCTCTATTCATTGTTTGAATGTGACTGCTGATAACGTGACACCATCTAGTAATTTAAGGCACAATTTTTATAAAATAACACTATTACAAATCACTACCTCCTGTTAGTGCTCTATGTAAGATTTAAAAAGTAGCTAATCCTTATCAGAAGGCAATACAATTCAGCTTAGTATCATATACTTTTTGTAAATAGAACTGTACTTCGCTCCATGAGCATATACATAAGTTACATATATATATTATTAAACTATATATATATATTATTAAACTTAAAAGAAACAATAAGTTAAATTCAATAGTCTAGCCGATGCCAAAGCCTAAAATTTACGTCAATAAGACAATTGTATTGGTGGGTCCTGACAGGGACAAATCACTATTTGGTCCATATTACTCTATGCAAAAAATCACGATAGTGCCACAGAATTCGAATTACTATTCAGTTAGGGAAATATAATGTAAAAGTCAAGTCCAATGCGTCGTGAACATTCCTTCTTGTATTCTATAACGCGTGTCAGATTAGTTAAACAGGGAAATTAAATTATTATCTTTATCACACTTGGTTTTTCCTATATCATTTATTCAAGTGTTTATTCATAAATCAATTTAAAAACGGAAATGTAACCAACTTGTTTGTGGTTATGAATAGGTTCTGGCATGACAATCATTATATAAATTAGTTCCAGGCACAGTAAAAATATAAATACGTGCGTCCTTTTGATTACGAAAATGACCCCAAACTCTTTAAATATTTAATGATAGACCAGACTACTTCACACAACTCACTTATTTTGCTGGAACGGCAATCAGAATTTGGGAATGGGGATGCTCTCATTACATGAGATCCCTCTTACTGCGATCAAAGCCCTGACATGTTACACCTACACTCGGCTAGTGCTATATAAAGGTAAGGTAAGGTAGTATAGGATAAAAAGTACCGAACATGGTGAGCCGAAGGTCGACCGATGTGCTGCTGTGAGGGAAACGAGGGCAAGTTTCCGATGACCGATGGGTAATATGAGAGCTAACTGAGGGGTTTCAGCTCAATTGCCCGTTGTGTGCAGTAGAAGCGGTTAGGTTCCTATACTGTGTGGCTCATTGAAAAAGGAGGGGTCAGGTGTAGGCCGTGGGAGGGCTGATGTTGGCTTCGACGCGAAGGTTGGCGAGCCGGCCGAACGGGAGAGCAGCCTTGCATGTTATATACGAGCCGTAGTTGTGAAGAGATGTGGTGAGGTCGTTGGTGTGTTGGTTGGTGGTTGATAAAATGGACCTGCAATAGTTCCAACACCCACCTCTTTTAATAACACTTGTAAAGTATCTTAACTACAACAGCGGTTTTAAAAAGCATTTGTGAAAGTGAATAGTCTGATGATCCAACCTAAAAAAGAATAAATCCAGATTACTGCATCTATAAGCAGTATTTATCAATTTGTCTATTAACTTGTGCATATCATAAAACTGGCTTATTTTTTAACTAAATATAAAAAAAATTGACAGACAATTAGAATTTTTCACAGTATGGATGTAAGATTTTGGCCTTAAATGATATTTAAAGGACCTCAGTGTTAAATTTTAGTCAATGACACACTTGATTTATAGTATACAATCAATAACAGTAAATGTATTATTACAAACTCAACCAGACCTCTACACCCAGTTTGAATCAAATAAAAGTCCCGCAAGCATGAAATGATACCTAAACACAACCTGTAATATATAGATAATAATTACCCTAGGTGATGGTTGGATCATCAGCATGGTATTTTAACTAACAATTCTTCAAGCACTTCTCTTGAAAAGTTATTAAGAGAAAACGCCACCTGTATTCACTCAAAGTACTTAAAGATATTATAAGTAAGTTTAACTATGATGCTTGGTATTTAAAATATGCTGCCACACACTTATTATGGATTGTTTTTTTTCAATAATATGCCAATAGAAACTGTGAGCAGCATAGTAGCTTGAAGAGCAATAAGGCAAAAATAGCAAGCATACCTCGAGTACCTTCTATCGCGTCTGGTGCGTCCGTTGGACATCTCCACACGGATCCTTGTGCCACAGCAACGTCTGATAAAAAAAAACGATTATAATTATATTATGTACAACTAATTTCATTGTTTTAACTTTAAGTATTCAAATCTCTCAGATATACAACAGAACTGTTTTTTTTTCTTCAGATTGTGAATGTAATCTGAATAAATAATTAAATAGTAAATAAAACTATCAAGTAATTCGTACAAAACTAGAATAGCTTCGCAAATTTGTTTATGGTCCATGAGGGTGTTGGGGGGAAAGACAGGGGGCCGGTCTCGATCGGAAGTCTACGCGCGGCAGGACTCCCAGCTCTCTTTCTCCCCAGTGCTTGCCGGAAAATGGGAGTGTCACAAACGAATTCACACACTATACCAAAAATTTTAATGTAGGTTTGTGGACCAATATCATACAGTATAGAAATTCTATCAACAAGTGATTCTACCACTCAATTTAGAACATATTATTATTATCTTTTATAATGTCAATGCTGGTTGACATACATACATTTGCTGCTCTATTTATATAACCAATTGGAGCTGAAAGTTTTATACAGTCAGCTGTTAAGAAAAGTAAACCAAAAGTTTTAAAGAAAAAATAATCTTTTCTTAGAACATAATATTTCGAGTTTTTACCTTGCCTTATGAACTGATTTTTAACATTCTCATGCCCAGTAGGGCAAATGTGTGTGATGAGTATGAATATTTTGTTCCTGAATGTTGAATGCTTTCTGTGTGTACATATAAGTAAATATATCTATTAAACATATTGCCGTCTATTGCTCTTAATACAACCCTTATTGAGCTTACAATAGGGAACATGCAAGAAATTTTTCCAATGCTTTTGTTAACAAAATATCAAAATACCGTAATAACTATTCCAAAAAGTGAAATTAAAATTGGCCTAGAAATACGCATGATATACGTAGGCATTTTAAACACTAATTAGACAGCGATTTGACAGAGAGGTTTCACATGTACTGTTACGTCACAATCTACAACAGTCATATTAACTCCATATTCAATTCTGTTTTGCTAGAAAGAGATAGAACGAAATGTTTGATAGTAATATCTTGGTTATTTTTATAGTTTTTCGAAAAAAATATTTTTCTTCACTGTTTTTACATGAATGAGGAGTTTTTAATAAAGCAAAAAGAAAAGATTATGCATATTCCCTATTAGAATAGTTCCAATTTGTGTAACATTATCCATTAATATTGATTTATGTTACATCCAGGCATCGGATAATCTGATAGCTATTTACCTAAAGTTGCCAAAAACCCGGCAAACATTGGGCAATTATGGAGTCGGCTTCTTAGTTAAATTAGTTTTATAATATAAGTTCTGGGATTCTGGGATTGCATAAAATGACCAGAGGAGGTAAAGGTAAAAAATACACAAACATGTTTAATTGATGGCTATTTATAACAATTTTGGTAAGCATGTATGTTGTTATGCATATGTAGGTAATGTCATAATGTATGTAAAGTATTTGTTGTAACCACATGTGAATAGATTAATAAAAGAAACGTTTTTCATAAAACATTTAGAAGCTTATTGGGAAAATTAAATTTAGTCCATCTCTATACCGTTTAACAAAGACGCCGCCGCCAAAGTTTAGGTAAATATCTATTCGATTATCCTATGCCTGGTATTATCAGATAAGTTCTAGGTCCAGAAATAAACAAAACTGACGAGAGAAAGCCCACACACTACAAATAAGTAAACACATTTTCAATAATACAACAGGGTACAATTATTTAAATTGAGTGTGACAAAGCCTTTTTAGCTGTTCCCCAATTCAAGACAAGCACCATACAATATGCACAGCACATAAATCAGTCGCAAACTGGAGGTACTATAATGTAGCACGCTTATGACTCAAGCATTTAATATTGAAGATGAAATGGATTTAAGAAGCGAGCAAAGCTAACTATTATATAAAAAATCACCACCAATACCATTACCATTTTCGGTAAGTAGATTAATTTAGATTAATGTAGGTATTCAAAAACAGGATCTGGCAAGTTCTAGGCTAATAGTGTGTAATATTATTCTTAATTGAACACGAAAGCTGTAAAGCTGACGAATCGACGGGAACTTATAAACGATTTTCAGTTCATTCAAATGACACTGTTCAGAAAATGAACAGGAAAGCTGCAGTTCAATAATGAGCCAGCACAAAAGGTAATATTATGGCATGGAAAAAAAAAATGTTTAGAAATCGCGCAGCATGTTGTGTTTATCGCTAGTTTAAAGCTACGCAATCATAAAAATATCATGAGCTTGTAAAATAGGTCTCGCTCAAACATTATCAAGATATTCAAGATGGCGGGTATAACATTGCGTTTTGCGTTCTGTTCTGTCCGAACTTCCAAAGTACACCTATCTATTCATTCACTCATACAAGCAATAGTCGTTTGCGGAAGAGCAAAACAGGGTCACTAATAATTTTAAAATTCAAAATTGATCGCAATAGATAAGACGTTTGATAAGTAATTAAATTTTACTTACGTTCCATCAAGTCCTCGTACAGCATCCTCGGCATCTCGCGGGTCTTCAAACTCCACAAAAGCGAATCCCGGGGGATTGCGCGCCACCCACACGTTTCTTATGCTCCCGTACTTGGAAAACACCTTCTCTATTTCATACTTCGATGCATTTGTGCCCAAATTCCCCACATAAACTTTGCATGACAAGTCCCATTCACGGTAGCGTGACATCTGTAAAAGGAAATATGTATGAATTACTGCAGGCGGTGTTCTGCCGACGCCATTTTGATACAATGTAACAACGCATTAAACAAATTTAACAAGGCCGCAATACCTTGCGTAGTTACAAAAAGCCTGGTGAGTATTTAACACGTAACTAAAATGTATTAATTTGTTTAAATGATAAAAACGACAAAATTACCCTATACACAACTCGCCGAGCAATCGTCTAGAATGCGAATGAGCGGATAGCGGAATCGAGTCTAGTCTAGTGAGCGAGTGAATGAGTTGAGTATAAAAATCAATAACGCAAAGGAATGAAAAAGAATGGACGTTCGCCAATTGGTTGCTAGTGATGCACATCTTGATAGTAGACAACATATCGGTATCGGTACGTTAGTACCAGAAAACTTTATTATACTAATCTTAAACAATATTTCAGATATTTATAATACCTATGTATAATAAAAACATCAACAAATTAAATTAAATTGTCTTATGTACAATCTGAATAGTTCTATAAAAAATATAATCATCGACAAAATCAAATTAAATGATTTTACAATAGTGTCTGTCAATGCCCATTAAGTTAGGTTTATTTAATTCATAAGTATTTTTCTGTTTAATGTTTAGTGAATGCCTTTTGGATATAATATAATAACATTGTCTGTCATTAGTTTTAGTATTATCTGTGACTTTTCTTTTACGGCTATACTGTATATGTAGACTTGAATTTTATTTTAGTCAATTTTCAAGTGTTAAATGTGATGATTTTTATTAAAGTTACACAAAATGGATGTCGTAGGCCTTTTGAATAATATAAATGATAAATCGGATATGTTTGCGGTCAAGACCTGGACTTCCGAATGGTCAAACAATTTCGAAGAAAACCAGGTATGTATTGATTTTCTTTTGGTTTCTTCAATAGTTTAAATAACAATAATATGTATTTTAATTAAATTATGATCGGACGAAAATTAATCTTCACGTTTTTCAGTTGCAGAAGTAAGATATCATGTCCTTTGTTAGATAACAGTTATAACAATAGATCCGATATCCTTGAATTCAATGTGAGCATAAATCTTTTTTCACTTAGATTCCAAACAAAGGTAGCTCTAATAAATGTGAAGTAAATTTCGCTGTCATCCGCGATCTTGGCAATTAAATTTTATCATGACTCGTGTTTTGAAAAAACACTACATTAGTTTTGATAAAAAATATTTTATATGAAACACAATTTTTTGTGTTTCTGTGCTTTTAATATGAGAAAACGAACACCACATTACTATTGTAGACTTGTCTCTTTGTCACAACAAAATTATTTTCGTGTATTTATAAGCTATTACAGTGTTTAATTTTTATTTTGTTGAGTTATTACTTTAAGAAACATATTTATTTAGTAGTCAGTATGAAGGTTTTGTAATTGTTACCCAGCTATTGAACTAAACTCTTACCCAATACCAACATTTAACAAACTGTAACTACATACATATAGGTAACGCTTCCTTTAAACATGGGTAAAATTCCTATTATCTATATAACAGTGTAGATAATCGGAGTTGTAAAAATGGAATGTCTGTACACCTAAAACATTTTCAGAAAAAACATTGTTATGGAGGTCACTAATTCGATTTTTATTATTTTTTGTATGTTTGTATGTGTTGTTGTGGCTTCATCACGCCAAATCGGCTAAACAGATTTCAACTATTTTTGGTACATAGGTAGCTGGGTTATAGGATACTTTTTACCCCACTACGCTGATGAAAAGAAGAGGGGTTATGACTTTCTCCTCAGCAAACGAAGTTGCGGGCTCCTTCTAGTACTATTATAAAGTTTTAAAAAGAAAATGTCAGTACATTGAAGATATTAAAAAAACAGATTGTAAGGACCATTTGAACGCAGAATCAAAAAAAAAAATATGTTAGATTACTAGTCTGTTTTTTTAAGGCCCATATGTAAGTGACGAGATGACGAGTGATAGAGAGGTATGGAAGAAAAAACATGCTGTACCGACCCCAACTAAATGGGATAAGGACAAGCAAATGATGATTATGTATTTTTAGATTTAAGACATTGGTATTTCAAACAGCAGTGCTTGGCACACGACAGAACGTGTACGACGACGAATGTACGATGAAAATGTCTTAAATATACATGCACTGTGTTTTAAAGTGAACCCTTTTTCTTCGATCATGCGTTTCATGTATGTCTGCACTTATTCGCGTTTAATTTTACTAAACATTTCTGTGGTTTCACAATGAATATAGACAATGGCTTTGTTTGTAGATGAGTTGACTCAGACAAAAAAAAAGAATTCTCACTATAAGCCTATTCACGGAGTTAAACATAACTAACAAATGAGGTTTTAGGTTAGGGGTTTTTGAGTGGTTTTTATTTGCTTAATTTTACGGGTTACACTTATCGGAACGAGGTTCTCTTCAGGGGGGAGATGTCCTTGTGACGAACCTAACCTTCATAACGCTGGATCATAAGACCTGTTGTAATGTATGGATCAGAATGTTGGGCAACGAAAGTGACGGACGAAAGAAGAGTGCACGTAGCCGAGATGAGAATGTTGAGATGGATGTGTGGAGTGACTAGAAAAGATCGGATTAGAAATGAGTATGTAAAAGGAAGTTTGAAAGTAGCTCCCATGACGGACAAAGTGAGAAGCAGTAGGTTAGCGTGGTGTGGGCATGTAATGAGGAGAGATGAGGGTCATATTGGTAGCAGAATGTTAGAGGTGAGTGTCCCAGGACGAAGAGTGATTGGAAGGCCAAAAAAGCGATGGATGGATAGTGTGAGAGAGGACATGAGAAACAAAGGAGTAAACACTGAAATGATAAATAGTAAAGATTAATGGAAGAAGAAAACATGTTGTGCTGACCCTACATAAGTGAGATAAGGGCAGGGAGTTGATGATGGTATTATCGAGCGGGTTTGATGTTGGAACCGGAATAATTATGACCTACTAGCTTCTGTCCGCGACTTCGTCCGCCTTAAATTCGTTTATCGCGGATAAGAGTATTTTTCCGGGATAAAAAGTAGCCTATGTCCTTCCCCGGGACTCAAACTATCTCCATACCAAATTTCATCCAAATCGGTTCAGCGGTTTAAGCGTGAAGAGGTAACAGACAGACAGACAGACACACTTTCGCATTTATAATATTACTAGCTTCTGCCCGCGACTTCGTCCGCCTTAAATTCGGTTATCGCGAATGAGGGTATTTTTCCGGGATAAAAAGTAGCCTATGTCCTTCCCCGGGACTCAAACTATCTCCATACCAAATTTCATCCAAATCGGTTCAGCGGTTTAAGCGTGAAGAGGTAACAGACAGACAGACAGACAGACACTTTCGCATTTATAATATTAGTATGGATTAGTATGGATACACATCTTCAATCAAAGAAAAACAATAAAATGTTTCATAGGGATATTTTTGTCATCAACAGTTTACCTAGTTACCTATCAGTGGCGTGGCGTCCATACAACTGGATTCCCATCGGTTTCCCTGAAAAATTCCACGTATTATCGAAATCTTACCATCTGAACCTAACATACAATTTATATTAAAAATTAAAGCATATTTATTAAATCATCACATCTCATTTAGACAATAACGTGTCAATCAATAATTAAAATCGCGCGCGCAACCCGCGTTTCTACGGGTTACTCTAGTTAATAATATTGCCTCCGGCCCAGGCGCGAGCGAGCGCCGCACACATGAACAAACTCGCACACATACGTATTATGCTGCATAGATTATATGCGAGAGTAACTCGGAAATTTGGAAGTTTTAAGGTATGACCTTCATTGAAAATTAAACCTTACCATTAAGCATTTACTGTTCATTTTTAAAAACCCTTGTTTTTTTCAATTTCACGAAAAGAGATTTAAGCATGTATTTTTTAATATTTTCTTCTGTTTCCGCGATTATTACTCATTGAAATAAAACAATTTAACGGATTATATCGTCTTATGGACCAGAAGGTAAAATAAAGAAATGCAATCTACAATCAACGTTTTTATTCAAAAATAAATTTATACAAAAATAACACTTCGCGCCTAACGTGCCCTAAGTACAAAATACCACACTACCTATAACCTAACTACGGAATGAACGGAGCCAAGTGAGTGTCCTATCCCTAGGTAAGCCGCCGCCAAAGTGAAGCTCGTCCGACTGAACTGCTGACCTCTCCACCACCACGGCGCTCGGTGACGTAGCTCTCTGACGTAGCGCGGCAAGCAGGACAGATGATCACGCCGTCTCTCTCTCTCTTCGTTCTTTCGGTAATACGGCCGTTTCTGACTGCGAGGCGTCCTCGTCCGCTCAACTTTTCAATTTTCAGAGGGACCGCTGTCGTCATCAGTGTGATCGTCGGCTGAAAGGAGAAAACAACATATTTATGGGCAATCAATACTATTCAACCTAAATCACTCAGACCACACAAAGTTCTTGCATGATAAAGTTTGTACGTACTAAAACCGTATGATGCAAGAAACTCTTTCACAAACAGATACTCAAACGAGTAGGAAGTTGCATTCATACTTCAAAACAAACGCCCATTAACGCAAGCGTTCATACTTTCATGAAAAACTATGGCCAGTAAAAAAATCGTTACTATCATGGTCTCCTGCTATATGTGAATGGAATTTCACAGAGAGTATTAAATATGTCACCATGGTCTGCCGCGACTGCGCATTGCACTGTTACATATAGGTAAAGATACAGTCTGCCGGTTGAAAGCCGTGTCACAAATCATTGTAACCTGCCGCAAATGCGCAACGCACTGACACCAATACCGGTGCAGTCTGCCGGCTATGAGCCATACTACGAATTAAACACTGTAGTCTGCCGGCAACTGACCGTACTACAAACCACAGTAGCCTGCCGGCATCATGCCGTACTACAAATCACAGTAGCCTGCCGGCATCATGCCGTACTACAAATCGCAGTAGTCTGCCGGCAATATGCCGTACACTACAAACAACAGTAGTCTGCCGGCAACATGCCGTACTACAAATAACAGTAGTCTGCCGCGACTATGAAGTCGCTATCGCCGTTAAAGATGTAATAACGGACGATACTCACTTTGGAAAAACATTGCGCAGGTTTCAGGGGTCCACTCTCCGCGCCACGGTACCATGTACTCTGCAGCAGCTCTTGTACGCTTCCCGTACGAACCAGCCAGCAATTCAAGTTCATAACGGTCATGCGGTAGAACTGATGTTATTTTGTAGGGACCCCTCATACCGGAGTCCAACTTCCCAGTGCTTTGCGCTTGTTTTATGACGAAAGCAAAATCACCGACTTTATAAGCACGTGGTTGCTTACGACCCTCGTTAGCCAGCTCGTCCTGCCGTTTTTGCCTAGCGGCTAGTCGCTCACTTACGCGCTGCCTCCTAAGCGCTACTAATGCCTCGCGATTTCCGCTAGTATTATTGAGAGCAACGTCACGAACTAGAGAGCGCAACACAGGTGTAGTTGCGTCAATGCCTACGAGCAGTTGGAGTGGAGATACGTTAGTAGCTGCATTCTTAGTCATGTTAAGGATAAGTTGAACCCGCCAAAGAGTGTCCGACCACTCAGCACTCCTGTTATTTGCCTCCACTCGTATCAAATTATGAACTGTTCGACAATAACGTTCAGCCTGACCATTTTCATGGTGCATTTCGGGCGTTATAAAATGCGTTTTACTGCCTAACTCAGATACCAAACTTTGAAAACTACTGCTTTCAAACATCCTACCACGGTCACTGACAATAAGCAAAGGAGTACCAAACAATGATATTAGATTCGTGAATGCGCGTTTTAACTCGTCAGCGTCTTGTCGATACAAAGAGTATAAAAGGCAGTACTTCGAAAATGCGTCTACAACTATTAGGACATATTTAAAACCTTTAGACTCCGGCAGGGGACCTAGTACGTCCATATGCACGGTCGCGAATGGAGTATCAGGCTTAGACCATGATTCTATGGGCTGATGAGGTGCTCGAGGAGTCTTTTTACAAGTAAGACAAACCAGGCAATGACCTATGTATTTCCGAACAAATTGCCGAAGCCCGGGAAACCAAAAATGTCTTAGAATAAGTTCTGTGGTCTTGTCAACACCAATGTGGTCATGTTCGTCGTGAAAAATCCTAAGTAAACTAAGTCTATGACCCTTCGGAATAAAACAAAGCAAGCGGAAATCTTCACCAATGGGCCTATGCTTATAGTACAGCAAGTTATTATGCACCTCATAACGCGTGGAGTCTAAGCGCCCTTCTTTTAAACAGTCAATCAAGTCTTGGGTCTCAGAATCCGCCGTTTGAGCTTGTTGTGCCCAATTGGTTGGCTTACGAATATGCAAGACGTCTACAGGATTTCTGCTCAGGTAATCCGCATGAGGCAAAAGAACACCTTTGCGATATTCGATACTAAACCTAAAATCCTGCATATAAACCCACCAACGGGCAACGCGTGGGACCAAATCTTTTTTTCTCTCGGTCAACTTTAGCGAGTTACAGTCCGTCACTATTTTGAAACTAATACCTATTAGGTACTGGCGAAAGTGTTGGAGAGACTTCACAATAGCCAACGTTTCTAACTCATAGCTATGGTATTTTGTTTCAGCACCTTGTGTCGCCTTACTGAAGTAAGCAACTACCCTTTTGTGCTTCCCTTCGTGTTCTTGCAATAGAATTGAACCGTAACCGCTCGCGCTCGCATCAGTATGTAGTTCTGTAGGGAGGCCCGGGTCAAAGATGGCAAGGACCGGCTCGCCAGTAAGGCATTTAATAATATATGCGCGCGCTTCCTCCTGCTCGGGCCCCCATACAAAAGGTACACCCCGTCGAGTGAGCCTAGCAATGCAAGCCGTCTTTTGAGAATAACCGGCAATGTAACGGCGAAAGTAGCCTGCCAGGCCTAAGAACTGGCGTACCTGCTTAACATTTGTTGGACGAGGTGCATTACTTAAAGCCTTGACCTTGCGAGGGCTCGGCCGTACCTGACCACGGCTTATGAGACGTCCTAAATATTCTACCTCTGTCGCAAGGAAGTTGCACTTCTTTAAGTTAATGGAAAAACCAGAGGAGGTCAAAGTATTTAGGACTTCGCGCAAAGTTATCAAGCCTTCATCTATGGTCTCCGACAAAATCAGCACATCGTCGATGTAAACGAGGACCTTACCGCTCTCGATAAATGGCTTCAGGGTCTCCGAAATGATTTTTTGGTAGACTACAGGAGCATTGGCAAGACCGTACGGTAATTTTAAATACTCGAAATGACCCTCAGGCGTCACGAAAGCGGTTTTGCTGATGGAATCAGGATCCATTTTTATTTGATGGAACCCCGTCGCCATATCGAGACTCGAAAAGTACCTCGCTTTGCCTAGTCGGTCAATGTGGTCGTCTATGAGAGGCAACGGGAATCTATCTTTGACAGTTATCGCGTTTAGAGCGCGATAATCGACGCACATTCGGTCGGAACCGTCCTTCTTTTTAACTAAAATAATGGGACTTGCAAATTCAGAGTTAGATTCCCGTATGACACCCTTTTCCTTAAGGTCCTTTATTATGCCACGTACGCGTAATTTTTCGTCGTATGAAAGTTTATAAGGCCTATAGTTAACAGGACTATCGCTGTTCAACTTAATCGTCATAGTACCGGTTGTTACTGTCGAGGATGCAGTCCCACTGATAAACGATTGAGAAAACTCTCTAACAACCGCAAGCAAACGCTGCTTGTCCTCACCATGTAGTGGTGTCTTTATATCAGACTCAATTTCGCTTATGCAATGCACTACCGGAGAGTTCTCAATCCGCATCAGTCGCTGCACCCCGCCAGTTCTAATGTAGGTAACACCGTCGCGATTTAAAACATCAGTCCCTATTAGTACCGACGCGTTCATGCATGATTCGGGCACGACATACAAGTCTACCTCAACGGATATCTCAGGAAACTCGACAACTAAGGTTACGGAAGAGGTACATTCAATTTCCTGACTGCCTATGCCTTGTAGTACTCGATAAGCAGGGACTTTGTTACAATTGAAATGTTTCAACACCGATTCAGATATAAGTGAAACGCATGATCCACTGTCAATGAGAGCGTCTAGTGAGACACCTTCTATGACAGCAGTCATTACGTCGTTTTTAGCTACGGAGTCCTGTTTGCGACACAAGTTCACGTTACTATGACGTTTACTATTTGTTTCAACATGTTGCTTCGCGAAACAGGTCTCCGCACTATGACCTGTCTTATGACAATACGAACAAGTAATCACCGGCCTTTTATTAGGGGTTGAAGTACGCGGGGAAGTCGGCATACTCGCACTTGTACTATTCGCGTTCGCGGTTGCGTTTCGATTGACACCGTTAGTACTGTTTTCTACTCGTGGCCTTTTGTGGCAACTATAACGTTTGTGGCCCATAGCACCGCAGTTATAACATTTTGCCGACCTATTTTCTGACCTACTAGATTCCCGCTTACGTGAATTTGAAGTTGCGGGTAGATTAGAACGGGCAGGATCGTGGGATGCAACACGCGTTTCATTTTTTGGCTTCACGAATACAGACAAAAAATCGACTATTTGACGTGGTTCAAGTTTAGCATTAGTAGCAGCCGCTTTAATCTGAGAATCCGTAATGCCTCGGAGGACTATTGCTGTACGGAGGTCATCCGATAACCCAGTCACAATATTTAAACGCAATAATGTACGACGCGCATACTCGGCATATGTAGCGAAACCTTTCGAGTCAGTACGCATAACATCATAAAGCACAGTTGCCACATCTATGTTTCGCGGACAGAGGGAACGAAATTCGATTTTAAAATTACTCCAGGTGCGGTCGTTCGTCACCCAATCAGTAAGCCACGATCGAGCGTCACCTTTTAGACAATTCGCAACACGTGATAAACACTCATTATCGGCCCATCGATTTAAGTCGCGCGCACGGTCAACCTCTGTACACCAAACATCAAAGTCGTGTAATTGGGGATCGAAAGATGAGATGTAATAATGGGTCGGTCTTACTTGAATCAACGACGACAGCGCTCCCACGATCCTCTCCGTTACCTCGACGGCGGGCGTGTCGCCACGTGGGGTTGCGTCGGCGGCTCGAGGCTGGTTGGTCGCTGCCGGGCTGCCGTTGATCACCGAACCGTTACTATGCGCAGGGCTTAACACAAACGGTGGCGGCAGAGGAGGTGTCGTAGATCGCTCTGTAACAGGAATAGAATCAGCACGACGATCTAACGATAGCGGCGGACGTGGCGGCGGCGTTGCAAGCGAAGGCCCTAATCTATCTTCGATTGTCCTCAACTTATTTAAAATCGTACTCAGTACTGCGTCAGTTCCGTGACTTTCATTTTCATTACCACCCCTATTAGTAGAAATGCCTTCCGACATTTTAAATTAGCAACAAACTGACTATAAAAATCAAAATTATTTACACCATGAACGCTAATTACTATAAAGCCAATAGCAAAAAAAAAATCAACGCGCTGTTTTGTTATGCAAGCGAGAAGTAAAAGCAATAAAACAAGTCGCGACACGTCACACGATGCTAAAAAGCAAGCTAACAGCTAACGTAATTCACTTTGTATAACGGTCTGGATGCCACTAGCGTAAGTTCACTATCCCGCTTTCTGATCTTATGGACCAGAAGGTAAAATAAAGAAATGCAATCTACAATCAACGTTTTTATTCAAAAATAAATTTATACAAAAATAACACTTCGCGCCTAACGTGCCCTAAGTACAAAATACCACACTACCTATAACCTAACTACGGAATGAACGGAGCCAAGTGAGTGTCCTATCCCTAGGTAAGCCGCCGCCAAAGTGAAGCTCGTCCGACTGAACTGCTGACCTCTCCACCACCACGGCGCTCGGTGACGTAGCTCTCTGACGTAGCGCGGCAAGCAGGACAGATGATCACGCCGTCTCTCTCTCTCTTCGTTCTTTCGGTAATAATCGCGTATATTATCTTATTTTAGTTCCCGACGTTTCGGAAGCTTTCCAGCTTTCCATGGTCACGGGAGGACTGAGAAAAGATGTATTTTCCTCTGTCAAAGTTACAATTTGTGCAAACTACCCATTTTTTGAAAAAACACAAATAAATGTGTACATACATGCCAGATGAGCCTAAGCTGTAAAGACAGTTACACATGTGCCAGAAGGGCTTAATTATTTTATTCTAATAATTTACCAAGCAGCATTTCACAAATGAGGCGTACTGAGAAGAAAAGAAACGCTGCAAAGAAAAACTCCCAGGCTACCTCATTACTAATTATAATATGTAAAAAACAGAGACTATTAAACTACTTTTAAACAGATAAGATATTTTACACCGTTCGGAAATTAAGGTTTTGCAGTCCTATGTCTCGCTTGTTCCTTGATGAGATGTATTACAGGATCCCAAGCTGGTGGTAGTGACAATCCATCTTCTCTATTGAAATTAGGATGCTTTTTAATCTCAATAGCCTCGCGTAGCATCCTGGGAAAATATATTTTTTCTTTGGCAAGGATAGAAGGTTTATCAAACTTAATTGAGTGGTTTGGTTTGTCAATGACATGTTCACAGACTGCAGACCTATTACACCGACGGTGCTTGACATCTGCTATGTGCTCCTTCACCCGGGTTGATACACTGCGTTTTGTTTGACCAATGTATGAAAGACCACACTCGCAGTCCAGCTTATAAATGCCTGCACTCTGCAAAGGGGTGCTACTCTTCACGGGTCTAAGGTATTGAGACACCTTCTTCAACGGCTTGAAATATGTTTTTATAGAAGCACGCTTCAAGATGTTTCCGATCTTGTCTGTGACCCCTTTCACATATGGTAATAAGGCAGGTTTACGCTCGACTGTTGGTTTCTTCATACTGGGATTCTGCTTGGAACGTGGTATCTGGAGCTCGTTGGCTCGAAGCGCACGTTTGACATTCTGTAACTCAGCAGTCAGATGTTGATTGTCGCAGATACCCCTGGCTCTCTGAAACAAAGATTTACCCACTGTAGCAAGTTGACAGGGATGGTGGTGAGATTTGCCATTCAAATACCTATCTGTATGCGTAGGTTTCCTATATACAGTATGACCTATGTCATTTTTAGGACCTCTAATTACTAGCACATCTAAGAATGCAAGTGAATTTTGATTTTCCAACTCCTTTGGTTCCTTTTTTACCATTTTTTGGTACGACTTTGTCTGTCTCTCTGTCTGTCTGTCTGTCTGTATGTCTGTCTGTCTGTCCGACAATTAGAGTGCCCTATCTCAAAACCTACTTATGCTAATCTAATTTGGAATTTCGAATATTCATAAACATGGTCAGCCCACATACTCATGTATTGCAAAGGAAACATTTTAAAATATATTTTTATTTGAAATAAAACAGAAGAAAATATTATATATTTTTATTTACTAAAAAAAAACGATGAATATGAGGGACAAAAATTAAAAGTCACGAACAATTGTTTTCAAAACATTTATTGTGATTAATTTCGTTTTATTAAGGAAAATGTGGAAAAAATATCCCTCCCCTCCCCCTTTATCTTCGAAGTCTACCAAACAAAAACGCTGGAATTTTTTGGAATTGTGTAATTTAATATGAATATTACACGAAAATTATAACCATATATCTATCTATCTTACTTTTTTTTTAATCACCAAAAACATTTTTGAATAACCCGGTTTGGTTAAGTTTGCCCCTAACTTGTATATGACGCCATAAATACCAGAGGCTAACTTAACTCAAGCGGCAAGTTAAGTCGGAATTCGGAATAAGTGAAAGTTTGTTCGGAACCCTCGGTGCGCAAGTCAGACTCGCACTTGACCGATTTTTTATTCTTGACTGTAACCGACCACTTCCTGGCTTTCGAACCATTGCTAAGCGTTTACGAAACCTTTTTAATAAGAGTAAAAAAATAAAACCGACTCCAAAAAAACTAAAAAGTAAAAAATAACGCCATAATTCAGTTTCTTCAAATTACTTACAAGTAACCGTTCGTATTCTCAATCTATACAGTATATACAATTAATCTTATTTTGGCGTCGGTGCCATATAAAGAATGTGTAAAATATTGAAAATTGACGATTTTAGTAACTTGTGACACGATGGCACCGACTCCAAAATAACATTAATTGTATATACTGTATAGATTGAGTATACAAATGGTTACTTGTAAGTAATTTGAAGAAACTGAATTATGGCGTTATTTTTTACTTTTTAGTTTTTTTGGAGTCGGTTTTATTTTTTTGATTAAACGTTTATTTATTTTACACTTTTTAGTTAATCGTTACTTAAAAGTGTATCTCGTGACGATTCGAACAAGCCCAAACACGGCTAGGATACATTATTTTATTGCATAGATCTGGTGCCTACCTTCCGGCTCCATCATCAAATCAATTCGATGGTACCATTCTCATCAGGAATATTTAAATTTGTGACTATGAAGTTGCTTAGCTAAATTAATCAAGATATTTTGTCGCCACCCGTAAATCATTTATCATTGAGGAGTTCCGATGGCATTCTGTGGTCTTCTGCATCAGTTCCACTTCACCAATTTACACTTTCTGAATGCAAATGCTTATTATGTTTCTTATAATACCAAAATCGCTATATGTATGCCTACAATATTTGAGGAGTTCCTTCAATTCCTCATGGATCCCATGATCAGATCTTCACCAAAATTAAATGGGACCAACTAGAAAGTACCTTCTATATAACCAAAAAAAAAATTTTGAAATCGGTCAAATAGTCTTTGAGTAATCGGTGAACGTCCATAAAAAAAAAAGAAAAAAAACGTTCCGTCGTATTGAGAACCTCCTCCTTTTTTTGGAAGTCGGTTAAAAACCGTAGATGGCGGACATTGCAGTCTTTTCGCGATATCTCTATAGCTTAGCATTAAATTTTCTTCATATTCGTGCATAATGCATTCGCGTTGTTGATGTTGTTTGCTCGAAATTATGACCAGGCCTCGGAGTATTTTTAGCACGGTAAGAGTAAGGAGAGCTATGGAGTCTTTGTTAACATTAAAATTAAATTCATACTCATACTCATCCTCATTAATTAAGTTCGTCCGAATCGTTTTATAAATACTTAGACTACTTAAATGTAATTAATTCTGTTTACATATATTTAATTAAATGTTATATTATAAAAATGTAATAATATGTATATGTGTATGTTAATATTATTATATTACCCATATTGCAGTGTCATCGCTCCAATATTTTATTTAAGTACTTAACGTACCTACATACTATAATTACTGTTGAGATAAAGAACTATACGTTGTCACTGGCCGCTTTAGATAATGCACTTAATGACATCATATGTCATGTATCAACATATTAAGACGTATTATTTGTTACTTCAATATATTCATTTAAGGCAAATTTCGGAACAAATTGCTGATTTCATTATGACGGATCCACAAATATCTGAAATTTTGCACTGGATTGAACCGTACAAAGATCTTATATACGATCACGAAAAATGTGTAGTAAAGTGTGTGTCTTGTGACGTACATCTCACGCAATTAAGACACACTTTTATATTAAAGCATGTCAACAGCATTCTACACAATACAAAATCTCGCCAACATTCTTCGTTTATACAGCGCTGGATAGAACCCTATGAAGAGTTAGAGTATAATACCGATCAAGCAGTTATATACTGCACTGTGTGTGAAAGTTCTATAACTAGATTGAAAAAGGACAACGTTCTGAAACATGTTAATTCTGACAAGCACCAAAAGAAATGTGGAGCTATAAGCGACTTCTATATTGATCTCTGCTTGTTCCTGGTTACCTGCAACATTCCTTGGAACAGACTTAATCATCCCGAATTCCGAAAATTCATGGAAAAATATTGCTGCCAAATAACGAATAAAAGACTTCCACACGAATCTAAGAAAATTTTATCTCCTAAAAATTTACACCCCAGTTATGGACAAAATAAGGAACTCATTTAAAGATTATTACCTGTGGCTTTCCGTGGACGAAACAGTAGATGTTATTGGTAATTGCGTTGTCAATGTTATAGTGAAGTCATTACAAGGATCCTCGTGTCGACCCTTCTTACTATCATGTAAGGTATTAGGAAAAGTCAATGGAAACTCGATCGCTGAAGTGGTAGAAAATAGTCTTATGTTTTTGTGGCAAGGTGATTTCGAAGGTAACATTGGCAAATTTTTAATATTTTGCACGGACAGCGCTGCATATATGCTTCTCGCAGGCAAAATTTTAAAACGGAAATTTATCAACATGAAACATGTTACTTGTTTAGCGCATGCACTACATCGTGTTGCTGAACAAATAAGATCAGAACATGAAGGAGTCAACGCCTTAATATCAAATGTAAAAAAGATATTTCTGAAATCGCCACAGAGAACACGAATATTTAAGACGATGGCCCCTGATGTGCCCCTACCGCCGCGGCCTGTAATAACCAGATGGGGGACATGGTTGAATGCTGCATTTTACTACGCGGATCATTATGAGCAAATAAAAAGTATTGTTTTTGAATTTTCAAGAAAAGAAGCCATCTCAATAGCAAACGCCCAAACCGCATTGATGGATATGAACTTGCCAAACGAGCTTAGTTTTATTAAAGACAATTATCAGGTTATTGTTGAATCTATTACAAAATTACAGTGTACAAATATTAAAGCAAGCGTTTCAAGTGATAGACGACATTACACAATTTTTAACATGTTTCGGCCCTGACACAATTAGAGGTAAATTTGTAAAAGCTCTCGAAAGGAACCCAGATATTAATGAAATACGATCGATGGCAAGCTCACAACAATTTGGGGAAGTTCTAAAACATGCTACTTTAACTTCAGTCGATGTGGAAAGATCTTTTTCGTGTCATAAGTGGATTTTTGACCAACATAGAACATGTTTCACTCCAGAGAACATGGAAAAAGTCTCAATTATTTACACATTTTACAACTGGACTGATGAAATGAACAACGTACACGTACCATGTGAAGATTTTGAAGAACTTATTCCTATAGCTACGTGTTCTATGTATATTGATTGTTAATTCTATGGGGTTGTTTACCTTCATATTATTTGTTACTCGTCAATGAAGATGGTGGTGTATTTTTTATAGCTATTATTTATTTTATTAATTAAATTAATGAGGATGAGTATGAGTATGAATTTAATTTTAATGTTAATAAGGATTCCATAGCTCTCCTTAGTCTTACCGTGCTAAAAATACTCCGAGGCCTGATTATGACAACGAATAAATATAATAGTCATACTTGTTATGGGCAAAATGCTGCACTTTATGATGAAAGCAAGCCGCTTTGCACAGTGTGCTTTGACCCGCAGCAGCGGAAGTTTCACCCCTTAGGAACAGAGATGGCGCCACTTCTTTAAAAATATTTCAAAAAATTCTACAAGCTAAAGTTACAGACCGATTTCAATGATTAATATCTCAAATGAAAGCTTATTATATACGTTACTTATAAAACATATTGAAGAAATTTATACTGTAAACTTCTGGCAAAACACAGCATCTTAATTTTTTTTTCTTACTTGATTTGTAGTTTTTACTTGATTTCTTTAAAAAAATGTATGCAACATGAATGGTTTAATGCATAAACATAATACTCAGTAATGAACAAGTATTATAAAAAAAACCCGACACCGATACCTTTCATACTTTACGAAATATGAAAGTTTAAATGTGAGCACAAATTTAATTAAAAACTATTTCAAAAAATTCTACAAGCTAAACTAATACACCGATTTCAATTTTTAATATCCCAAATGAAAGCTTATTACAAACATTGTTTACAAAAAAATATTTAAAAAATATATACTGAAAACTTTCATTATCTTGAGTATTTTTTCTTACTTAATTGGTAGTTTTTACTTGATTACTTAAAAACATTGTATGTTGTATTCAACATGCATATGTATATATTTCTGAGTAAATAATGTATTAAAAAAAACACCCGACACCGATATCTTTCATACTTCACGAAATATTTAAGTTTAATTGTGCACGCTTTTCTGACAAATAAATTTCAAAGAAATCTTCAAGTGCAACGAATGCTTTGATTTGAATGTATAATTGAAAGCTTTCCATGGTCACGGGAGGACCGGAGTCCTCCCGTGACCATGGAAAGCTGGAAAGCTTCCGAAACGTCGGGAACTAAAATGAGATAATATACGCGATATAATCCGTTAAATTGTTTTATTTCAATGAGTAATAATCGTTGAATGTATAATGTTAAATGAAAAGAATATATCTAATTCATATAAAAAAAATTGAATATAAAGTTTTTCCTGGTGCTGAGTTACGAAAAACTATAATTACTTTAAAATTAGTAATTCTTTTTATTCAAAAGTGACTACTTTTGAAGACAAAAAATAAAAACTAAGTATAGGTCCCGGCATAGTTTGTTCTGAGATATATTAAATGTGGCTTAGTAGTTAGGAAATTTATTTAAAAATTTAGCTTTTTATCTGATACAACACTACTACATCTTAGATATATTAATAAATTCGCTAACTACTAAGCCACATTGAATATATCTCAGAACCAACCATGCCGGGACCTATACTTAGTTTTTATTTTTTGTGTGATGAAATCGGTGTATTAGTTTAGCTTGTAGAATTTTTTGAAATAGTTTTTAAAGAAATTTGTGCTCACATTTAAACTTTCATATTTCGTGAAGTATGAAAGGTATCGGTGTCGGGTTTTTTTTAATAATACTTGTCAATTACTGAGTAATATGTTTATGCATTAAATTATTCATGTTGCATACAGTTTTTTTAAGAAAGCAAGTAAAAACGAATGCTTTGATTTGAATGTATAATGTTAAATGAAAAGAATATACCTAATGCATATAAAATAAAATGAATAAAAAGTTTTTTTCTGCTGCTGAGTTACGAAAACCTATAATTACTTTAAAATTAGTAATTCTTTTTGTTCAAAAGTGACTACATTTCAAGTAAGAAAAAAATAATTAAGATGCTGTATTTTGCCAGAAGTTTACAGTATACATTTTTTCAATATTTGTTATAAGTAACGTATATAATAAGCTTTCATTTGAGATATTAAACATTGAAATCGGTCTATAACTTTAGCTTGTAGAATTTTTTGAAATATTTTTTAAAGTGGCGCCATCTCTGTTCCTAAGGGGTGAAACTTCCGCTGCTGCGGGTCAAATCACTCAGTTTCGTCCCTAATATCACTGTGCAAAGCGGTATGCTTTCATCACAAAGTGCAGCATAAGGCCAAAAAATGGCCATAACAAGTATGACTTTAAGAGAAAATAACTGTTGACATATTATAGGACAGTTCCTTGTGATAAAATAAGTATCTAAAAAGTTTGTGTAAGTCTATTTCTCGCGTAACAATAGCCGATTTTACGTGCCCCAGTTATGGCGTGTTCAACCTTCAATCTATGGTCGTAAATTGCAAAACTGGCAGTTTATGCCCCAAGTCGATTGAGTCCGGTTTTTCGCAATGCTCTGCGCATGCTCATTGCGACACATGAAAAGTGGTCGCAAGGACGAGATGGCTCAAACAGTAGTTCAGCATTAGTTATAAATTCAAACGCATGGTTTTCGCGCGTAGTTTTTTTAATTAGCATACTACGTTTCGAAAGCATTCTTCCTCATCACTCGAGTTGAGATATTGAAAATTTAAGTATTTCATTATTTGTTTCATTTAATACTTAAGTTGACATCGCCTGTCTGTGTGTTACCTACAAGTATTTTTTTTTGTTAAGGAAATTGTGAAGTGGGTTAACAATGATAAACATTGTGTTTATGGTATGTATATTTTTAAACTACCTATGTTATTATTGTTGGCGATGTATGGTAGTAGTATTGGTACTGAAAGTAAGTTGTGTCGCGTGTTAATTATTTTTTTACTATCCTAATAATAAACGTGAAAGTTTGTTCCGAAT
This sequence comes from Hedya salicella, assembly GCA_905404275.2. Classification (NCBI taxonomy): domain Eukaryota; kingdom Metazoa; phylum Arthropoda; class Insecta; order Lepidoptera; family Tortricidae; genus Hedya; species Hedya salicella. The sequence continues at coordinate 84,750,740 of FR990096.1, forward strand.
TATGTATGTACGTTAATCTTAATTTTAAAAACTTTCCAGTAATGTTGTTTAGACATCAGAATAACCTATCTATACTATTATAAATAGGAAAAATCAAATGTCTGTACATTGAAGATATTTTAAAAAAAATATTGTTATTATAAACATACCCCGTAATCGAACCGGCAAATCTGTAGCAGATGTACGTCAGGGTTGTCACTACCTATGTATGTACTTGTACTACGAATACAAAAAAACACACATGTTATTGAACATATCTTTATTAACTAAACATCTTATTTACCTCCACAGAATTTTGAAATAAACTATGCTTCTGTATAATTACGTCCTTATCCATGAATGTAATGTATGAAAGGCACCATCGTGAATTATATTTAAGTTGTGATCCATCTGAACCTTCTTCTCTATTGTATATAGTCACTCCATGTTTCCACTTCATATGGCTAGGTACTTGAGCCTGTCCGCTACACATATGGGACAGCGGGCCTGTTTCTCTCTTAAATAAGTGATGAACTAAATCCCGACACATCTTTTTAAATCTTTATTATATATCTGGGGTTTATTTAAATATCAGCTTCTTTGTGACATGAAATATGACTTTGACAAATTAACTTTTTTATCACTCGGTTCTTTTTTATTTTCGGCCAGGACTTGTGCAGGCAATTTTTTTATGATAATCTGAGTACTGTGATTTATCCCCTGATAAAAAATGCCGACAGAAGTGAAGGATGTTTAGGGGTAGCGGCAACAGTGTTCAATGTTCTATCGATTTTCAAAATAAATTATTATAATTCTTTCTAAATTTATTGCAGTCAAACTGCGTCGCCTACTTGTGTAAATCCATTTTAAACTCGAAAAAGAGCGTTCCACATCTACCGACGTCAATGGTACATAATTTAAATATGTATAATTTTGTAATGTATTTTTATTAATGTTTGTTGTTAACTCAGTTTCTTGTCCTCTTAAAAGATCGTTTACTGCTGTAACAGTCGTATAACCCGGATTGTTTTTAAAAACAGTTTTTAATTTGTGGTAAACTTGTTTCCCTTTTAAATGAAGCCTCGATCTGGAAAGCTTTTTTTCTGTGCCATTTACAATATTCAAAGCTTCACTAACAGTAAGTTTTGGATTTTGCAATTTATCTATGGACGATCGAATAATATTGCCTATGTTAATATTAACAAACTCCAAATCTTTTCTTATAATGGGATCTCGAAATACTTTTTGTGCTTTTCGAATGGACACTGCTTCATTTGAATTAAATGTATTAATTATTTCCTTAATTTGGTCAAAGTTCGTGTCATAATAGGCCACAGTATCTAGCCAAGTTCCCCATCTAGTTAGTACTGGTTTCGGCGGTAGGGGCATATTCGGTAGCGTTTCCTTAAATTTTGCAATCCTTTTACGTGCTTTGTTAAATATTTTTTTTACGTTATCAATTAAAGTATTTATTTTTGGATATAAATTTCTCACTTTTTCTGCGACTCTGTTTAACCCGTGTGCAAGACATGTCACATGTGTTAAGTTACTAAACATTTGTCCGAGAATTTTTCCAGCTTTAAGCATGTAAGAACCAGCGTCCGTAACAAAACATAAAAAATTATCCTTATTTTTCTGATAATTGGTTCCCCATAAGTCTTTTAGTGTATCCACCACTAGATTTACAATAGAAGCGTGATTCGTTGCGTCTAAAACTTTTGATGCAAGCAGGTGTGATTTCGACTCCTCGGATTGTGATAATTTTCCTATAAGGACATTAGCAACATGTTTTCCCATACCATCTTGTGTTTCGTCGACCATTAGATAAATGAAAGAAACTTTCAACTCTTCTCTTATATATTTTTTTTTCTCGTCGTATATTTTATTTAAGTAATTATTCCTTAAATTTGATTCACTTGGTAAAATAGTTTCCTTTGAATATTTGCCATTGATACAATTAGTCAGAAAATCTCGGAATTTAGGATTTTGAAGCTGATTCCAGGGAATGTTGGAATGGACTAAAAAAGCTGTTAGATCCTTGTTGAATTCGAACTGATTTTGTTTTGAAACATTACGATGTTTATCTGACGCCAAATGATGATGAATGTGATATTTTTTTTGTAAAATGTAAGTATTACATGAAATACAGTAAATTTTGTTATCTTTTACCTGTAATCCTGGTTTATCTTGTAAAAGAAAATTTAAATGTGAAGAGTAACCACTTTTCTTTCTTGATGGCTTCTACTAGCCAAATGTTTGACAACGTTGTCTTTCTTTGATTTTATATTTGTTGCACATACGATACAAGAAATATTTAGTTCGTTTTTTTCTAGTACACCAATATTTTCAAGTAATAAAGATTCCATAATGTATTAATTCCAGAAAACGCGTGCTCTTATGAATAAAATAACATACACATTTAAACGCATTTAACATTGATGACATTGACATATTAATAAGCTATTTTCTTTGATAGAAAATCAAACAAGGTTTTATCTAAAGAGGGTCAGTAAGGTTATTTTTACTTATCATATCATTATTAGTACTTATCAATCATACGTGCAGTATGCAGTAGAGTAGATAAATTATTCATCGTGATCGCCAACCCTGACATCAAACTGTCAAATGCTATGGTTTTGCTACATCCGTTACGAGGTATGATTATAAACAAAGATCAGAAACAAATGAAATTTTTTTTTCGACGATACTGGACTTGAACCAGTGCCTTGAGCCAGACCGGGGCAGCACGCACTAACCAACTGAGCTAATCGTCCATACCAGTAGTCGACGAATTTTGTCATCTGTCCTTGCTTATGGATCTCTGTATGGACTCGACTCTATAGCCGTTTAGCGCCGCCTAGTGCAGAACTGTGAAGTTACTTTCACCCCGAGCAGATACCTTTACAGCTACCATGGCTCGGCGAGAGGTGGCGCTATTATCAAAACTACTTTTTGTTTATTGAAATAAAACAATTTAACGGATTATATCGCGTATATTATCTCATTTTAGTTCCCGACGTCAAACGTGCGCTTCGAGCCAACGAGCTCCAGATACCACGTTCCAAGCAGAATCCCAGTATGAAGAAACCAACAGTCGAGCGTAAACCTGCCGTATTACCATATGTGAAAGGGGTCACAGACAAGATCGGAAACATCTTGAAGCGTGCTTCTATAAAAACATATTTCAAGCCGTTGAAGAAGGTGTCTCAATACCTTAGACCCGTGAAGAGTAGCACCCCTTTGCAGAGTGCAGGCATTTATAAGCTAGACTGCGAGTGTGGTCTTTCATACATTGGTCAAACGAAACGCAGTGTATCAACCCGGGTGAAGGAGCACATAGCAGATGTCAAGCACCGTCGGTGTAATAGGTCTGCAGTCTGTGAACATGTCATTGACAAACCAAACCACTCAATTAAGTTTGATAAACCTTCTATCCTTGCCAAAGAAAAAAGATATTTTCCCAGGATGCTACGCGAGGCTATTGAGATTAAAAAGCATCCTAATTTCAATAGAGAAGATGGATTGTCACTACCACCTGCTTGGGATCCTGTAATACATCTCATCAAGGAACAAGCGAGACACAGGACTGCAAAACCTTAATTTCCGAACGGTGTAAAATATCTTATCTGTTTAAAGTAGTTTAATAGTCTCTGTTTTTAAATATTATAATTAGTAATGAGGTAGCCTGGGAGTTTTTCTTTGCAGCGTTTCTTTTCTCCTCAGTACGCCTCATTTGTGAAATGCTGCTTGGTAAATTATTAGAATAAAATAATTAAGCCCTTCTGGCACATGTGTAACTGTCTTTACAGCTTAGGCCCATCTGGCATGTATGTATACCTTTATTTGTGTTTTTTCAAAAAAAAATGGGTAGTTTGCACAAAATTGTAACTTTGACAGAGGAAAATACATCTTTTCTCAGTCCTCCCGTGACCATGGAAAGCTGGAAAGCTTCCGAAACGTCGGGAACTAAAATGAGATAATATACGCGATATAATCCGTTAAATTGTTTTATTTCAATGAGTAATAATCGCGGAAACAGAAGAAAATACTTTTTGTTTTACAAATATCATGATAATAATCACAATATTTGCAATTTATTAGTGGATCACTCCACTAGCGTTATTATTATAAACAAAGATCAGAAACGAATGAAAATTTTTTTTCGACGATACTTGACTTGAACCAGTGCCTTGAGCCAGACTGGGGCAGCACGCTCTAACCAACTGAGCTAATCGTCCATACCAGTAGTCGACGAATGTCTGCACCAAGCGGCGCTAAACGGCTAAAGAGTCGGATGCACCATACAGAGATCCATAAGCAAGAACAGATGACAAAATTCTTCGACTACTGGTATGGACGATTGGCTCAGTTGGTTAGAGCGTGCTGCCCCGGTCTGGCTCAAGGCACAGAGATGGGCATTCAAAAATAAATCATCATTCAAACTAACGCGCCGCAAGAATAAATCAGCGCGCCGTCATTCAAGAATAGCTTATTCTGACTAACCTGTTTAAGAATAATTCACAGCAGAAAAAATTGAGTGAGACTAATTTAGTCGTCATTCAAATAAATCAATTAATGATTGATTATTTTAAATAAAATTGTTTGATTTTATGATTTTTTGTTTGTAAAAACTATACCTACTTGTAATAGTTGTAGTATCGTTATGTTTAGTCTGTTACATTTTTGAGTTACGCCCTAAATACCGTTTTATATTACGCATGTAATAGCCATTTTTTTTTCGTTTTTATTTATACTTATGTGTAATATTATATGTATGTAATATTTATCTACCCCAGGAGCAATTAGATAGGGTACCACCAAATGGTCCTGATGATGGACCCTGGGGGTACCTAACGGAACTCAGGACTGGATCAACATAGACAAATGCTCTTTTACTTAATGGACTTAGTATGAGGAGCATTTAGATAGGGTACCTCCAAATGGTCCTGATGATGGACCCTGGGGGTACCTAACGGAACTCAGGACTGGATCAACATAGACGAATGCTCTTTTACTTAATGGACTTAGTATGAGGAGCATTTAGATAGGGTACCTCCAAATGGTCCTGATGATGGACCCTGGGGGTACCTAACGGAACTCAGGACTGGATCAACATAGACGAATGCTCTTTTACTTAATGGACTTAGTATGAGGAGCATTTAGATAGGGTACCACCAAATGGTCCTGATGATGGACCCTGGGGGTACCTAACGGAACTCAGGATTGGATCAACATAGACGAATGCTTTTTAGCTTAATAGACTAAGAATGAGGAGCAATTAGATAGGGTACCTCCAAATGGTCCTGATGATGGACCCTGGGGGTACCTAACTCTAACTAGCTCGGAAAGTGGAAGTACTTTTGTCAGACGCTACAATATACAAGCTTGTTAAGCGAGATCCAACGGCGAAAGTAGTAAAAACGACAGCCGAGCTGATAAGTTTAGTGCCTTCTTGCCCGGTGCCACCAAAGTTGTACGGGTTACCAAAGATACATAAACCTGGTGCTCCGTTACGCCCTATAGTGAGTCAAATCGATGCTCCTACCTATCGATTAGCTCGGCACTTAGCAGGTGTGCTTTCTTTACTGCGAGGGAAGACTGAAGCATACACAAGGGACTCATACCATTTTGTCAGTGAGATTAAGGATTTGAGACTAACTGATGATGAAGTTATGGTCAGTTTTGATGTCCAGTCTCTCTTCACATGCCTACCAGTTCAAGAATGTATCGAAATTGTGAAAAGAAGATTGGGTGAACAACAGATGGCAATAGAATATGCTGAGTTATTACAACACTGCCTTACATCTGGCTATATGCTATGGAATGGTGAATTCTACGGGCAAGTTGATGGTGTGGCAATGGGGTCTCCGGTGTCTCCTGTCGTCGCCGATATTTTCATGGAAGACTTCGAGGAGAGAGCGCTTTAATTGGCACCTGTCAAGCCGAGGATCTTTAAAAGATACGTAGATGATACCTTTACTATTTTACCTAGATCTAGTGTTTCAGCTTTCTTAGACCATCTGAACTCCATTCATAGTAAAATTAAATTCACTATGGAGTTGGAAAATCAAAATTCACTTGCATTCTTAGATGTGCTAGTAATTAGAGGTCCTAAAAATGACATAGGTCATACTGTATATAGGAAACCTACGCATACAGATAGGTATTTGAATGGCAAATCTCACCACCATCCCTGTCAACTTGCTACAGTGGGTAAATCTTTGTTTCAGAGAGCCAGGGGTATCTGCGACAATCAACATCTGACTGCTGAGTTACAGAATGTCAAACGTGCACTTCGAGCCAATGAGCTCCAGATACCACGTTCCAAGCAGAATCCCAGTATGAAGAAACCAACAGTCGAGCGTAAACCTGCCGTATTACCATATGTGAAAGGGGTCACAGACAAGATCGGAAACATCTTGAAGCGTGCTTCTATAAAAACATATTTCAAGCCGTTGAAGAAGGTGTCTCAATACCTTAGACCCGTGAAGAGTAGCACCCCTTTGCAGAGTGCAGGCATTTATAAGCTGGACTGCGAGTGTGGTCTTTCATACATTGGTCAAACGAAACGCAGTGTATCAACCCGGGTGAAGGAGCACATAGCAGATGTCAAGCACCGTCGGTGTAATAGGTCTGCAGTCTGTGAACATGTCATTGACACACCAAACCACTCAATTAAGTTTGATAAACCTTCTATCCTTGCCAAAGAAAAAAGATATTTTCCCAGGATGCTACGCGAGGCTATTGAGATTAAAAAGCATCCTAATTTCAATAGAGAAGATGGATTGTCACTACCACCAGCTTGGGATCCTGTAATACATCTCATCAAGGAACAAGCGAGACACAGGACTGCAAAACCTTAATTTCCGAACGGTGTAAAATATCTTATCTATTTAAAAGTAGTTTAATAGTCTCTGTTTTTTAAATATTTTAATTAGTAATGAGGTAGCCTGGGAGTTTTTCTTTGCAGCGTTTCTTTTCTCCTCAGTACGCCTCATTTGTGAAATGCTGCTTATTAGAATAAAATAATTAAGCCCTTCTGGCACATGTGTAACTGTCTTTACAGCTTAGGCCCATCTAGCATGTATACCTTTATTTGTGTTTTTTCAAAAAAAATGGGTAGTTTGCACAAATTGTAACTTTGACAGAGGAAAATACATCTTTTCTCAGTCCTCCCGTGACCATGGAAAGCTGGAAAGTTTCCGAAACGTCGGGAACTAAAATGAGATAATATACGCGATATAATCCGTTAAATTGTTTTATTTCAATAAATAAAAGTTTGTTTTTTTTTTGTTGTTTATTTCATTGCATGTTTGAAAAAAAACACTATATCTTCTATAATTATGTCTTCGGCCGGCAACCAGTCGCCGGTTACTACTGAGGCTGGGACGAAAGCGTCCCAGCCTCTGTAGTTACTAGTAATGTACTAATGCTACCCACAGCATTATGTCAATAGCCCGTGCCTTTTCGCGAGCCAGAATCCAATTAATCATTCAAATAAAATAACAAATACACGTTGATAAATAGGTTCAACTACTTATCAACGTTTATACCCACTTATATACATTTAATCATTCGTTTTTATTTGAATACTTTTACTCGTACTTGAGATTGCGTCATTTTTACGTATTTTTGTTTCAGCTCCTGTGCTCTTTCTGTGGATGCGTCGTGGTGTCCCTCCTAGTAGTATTCTTCTATTACTACAAGAGATGGCGATCAAAAGGTAACTGTATACTTTATCATCTATCAGTGTTGGCCGAACGTTAGTGTGATTGAACACTAAACACTAATGATTGAAAAATTTAGTTGTGACTAAAGTATTGTTACGAGCGTGGGGTATATGATAGAGTTAAAACACCTTGAGAGTTCCACGTTTATTCACGACTTACAGTAGCAGGGATTCCCTTTTAAACGCGTCCCGGTACCTATACTAAACTTCGCACCGCGTATAGCACACACTGAGTCACTGACACTGAACACTTTCTAGTTCACTTTCACTACTTCACTTTTATCACTTCACTTTTAACTTCCTCTTCTTTCCACTTGTTTCTCCTTCGCTTGCCACTTTAAGACTGCCGTAGGCTCCACCGTCGTCGCCTTTTATACCCGTGAATTTCGCTCGTCTTTCGTCACTTTTTATCGTCATATTTTCGTTATTCTGCTGTTTTGAGTAGCGTCATCTTTCTAGTAAATTGGTCTGTGTCGAAGGTTCTAGCATATTCGAATCCCGTTAATTTGTCCTTTAAACTTCTATGGCACGGAATGTTCTCTTCTTTAAACTTTCTAGAAACTTTAGTCTCACTTACTAAAATCTAATCATCCGAAGAAAACTTGCAAAAAGCTCACCCATGCTGGGATTAGAACCGCCGACCTCACAATCACTAAGCCACTGTCTTACGACAAGGACATTCGGTTCTTAATTTAGTCTACGAAAAACTGATATACGTTTATTAAACACTACTCGATGATTGATGACGCTATGGTATTCGCAACTTTGCCCTCCGCTAAGTCATGCTCGTCTCGAGCATCATTTGTGCCGTAATATCGTGCTAATAGGGAATATGCATGAATTTTAATTTTTGCTTTATTAAAAGCTCATTCATGTAACAAACAGTAGACAAAAATATTTTTTCGAAGAACTATAAAAATAACCAAGATATAAGCCATCAAACATTTCATTCTATCTCTTTCTATCAAAACGGAATTAAATATGGAGTTTATATGGCCGGCGTAGACTATGACGTAACAGTACATGTCGGACCTCTCTGTCACATCGCCGTCTAATTAGCACTTTAAAATGCCTATATCTTGTGTGTTTAATTTCAGATTTTGAAATCGTTTATACGGTATTTTAATATTTAATTAAGAAAAGCGATAAAGAAAATTCATATTGGTCGACATGAATGATCTTTGCCGGACCCTGAGCAGATTGGCGAATTCTGTAGGTAACATCGTTTAATTTTGTTACAACCATATATGGACCCGTTTCGTCATACTGGGTTATGGAGCCAGACCAACATTCCCTCTTGCAATTCGCATCTGTTAGCGTTGCGGTCGTACCGTGTCTTCATTCTCTCGCTCGTTTTAAGACCAGATTCCCTCACTTGTGCGTGAACATCCAACATTCTCCTTCTTATATCATGTACGTAATCGGTCACATCTACAGGAGTATCCGGTGGGCAGCCAGAAAGTAAGTCCGCTGGTAATCTCAACTCCCTTCCGAAGTTCACTTGTGCCGGTGTGACACCCGTGCTCTCATGAACCGCCGTTCTGTAAGCTAACAGGAAAAGTGGTATGTACTCGTCCCAATCTTTCTGATGGCTATCGACTAACTTCGCCAAATGACGCTCTAAAGTTTGATTGAATCGTTCCACCATTCCATCTGACTGAGGATGATACGAAGTAGTGCGCGTTTTATGTACTTGCATTATCTTACACACTTCTTGAAAAACCGTAGACTCGAAATTCCTCCCTTGGTCACTGTGTAGCTCCAGTGGTAGGCCATATCGACAGAAAACATCTTGCACTAACCTTTTAGCAACTCTTGTAGCTTCCTGATTAGGCATGGCAAATACTTCCGGCCATTTCGTGAAATAAACTATTACCACCAATATGTAACGGTTTCCATTCTCAGTTACCGGAAATGGCCCTGCAATGTCAAGTGCCACGCGCTCCCATGGCTCTCCGACATTGTATAACTTCAATGCTCCTCTACTTCGCGTTTGAGGACCTTTGACAGCGGCGCACTTTATGCACTTGCGACACCAGTCTTCAACATCTTCCCTACAATGTATCCAATAAAACCTCTGCTTTACCTTCATTAGCGTCTTTTTTACTCCAAGATGTCCGCCAGAGACTCCGCCATGAAATGTCCTCAGGATCTCATTTACCTTAGATCTCGGTACAACTATCTGTAGATGACTGCCGTTTCCGTTAGTTGACTCCCATCGCCGGTAAAGTAGACCTTTTTGTAATACCAAACTGTCCCATTGCGCCCAATAACATTTTGTTACGCTTCCGTAACTCGCCACTTGGTTCCACCGAGGCCGAGTAGCGCCGGCCTTCATTGACTCAATAATCGGTTTTAAATCAGGGTCTCTCTCTTGCTCAGCTCGCATTGCATCGTCACTCCACTCCTCGCAGGTATTATCAGTTCTGATAACTTTCATTGCTGCTGTTTCTTTTTCGTCCTGCTTATTGCTATGTTGGCACGTCTCTGCACATGGTCGCTTGGACAAACCATCAGCATTTCCATGGATTCTTCCTCCGCGATGCTCGATATCAAACTCGTACTATTGCAGTTGTTCGATCCAACGTGCTACTTGCCCCTCCGGATTCTTAAAATTAAGTAACTATCGCAATGCCGCGTGATCTGTTCTCAACCGAAATATCCGGCCTAGCAGATATTTTCTGAAATGTTGCAGAGTCTTGACAATTGCCAGTAATTCCCGACGAGTCACACAGTAATTCCTTTCTGGTTTAGATAATGAATTTCTGAAGTAAGCAATGACGATTTCCTGATCACCCTGTTTCTGCGAAAGTACACCGCCCACTTCTACGTTACTTGCATCGGTGTCGATTATAAATTCTCCTTTCGCGTCTGGGTAGCCCAAAACCAGCGTTTCACACAAGCCCTTTTTCAGCTGTTCAAACGCAGTGTTACATTCCTCATCCCAAATAAATGGTCGCTTTTCTTCAGTTAGTCGATATAAGGGTCGCGCAATGTCAGAGAATCCTTTTACAAATCGTCTGTAGTACGAACATAGTCCCAGGAAAGCTCGTATCCCTGTCTTGTTTTTTGGTATCGGCCAATCCTGTACTGCGGTTGTTTTTGCAGTATCCGTTTGAACGCCTCCCTCGGAAACTACATGTCCCAAATAATGCACTTGTTTTTTGAAGAAGCTACACTTTTTCGGGCTGAGTTTTAATTTCGCTGCACGTAGTTTCTCAAATACCTTCTCCAGTTTCCGTAAATGATCGTCAAAATTCTTGCCAACGATAATGATGTCGTCAAGATACACCAAACAAGTCTCCCCTAAAACACCAGCCAAAAGTTGTTCCATTAATCGTTCAAAGGTTGCCGGCGCATTACAAAGACCGAAGGGCATCACCTTGAACTGCCAGAGCCCTTTACCTGTTGACAAGGTAGTTTTCTCCTTATCTGTCGGGTCAAGTTCTACTTGTCAGTAGCCACTCTTCAGATCCAAAGTTGAGAACCATTTCATTCCGCTTAGTGTCTAGATTGTCGTCAATTCTAGGCAAAGGGTAGCAGTCTTTCTTCGTCACGTCGTTCAATCGACGATAATCAACACAGAAGCGTGTTGACCCATCCTTCTTCTTTACAAGAACAACCGGTGAACACCAGGGACTTGAAGAGGGTTCTATAACATCGTTCTTTTTCATTTCCTGGATCATTTTCTCAACCTCCGACTCGCGGGCTAGCGGGACTCTTCAAGGTCGCTGTTTGATGGGTAATTCATCTCCTGTATTGATTTTGTGTTGTACAAGTCCAGTTCTTCCGATGTCCCCATCACCAGCTGAAAACATGTCTGCATATCGCAGAAACAAATTCCTTGCTTTCATCCTTGCCAACTTAGTTAGTTCATCAGTTCCATCTAATAGTTTATCCAATACACTTCTATCAACACTGGTGTTAGCTTCGTCGACATGACATTCTCGAACCCAAAGTAACTCGTTATATCTTCCAACTGGAGTTCCTTTCTTGATGATTAATTCATCATTGCCTAAGTTTAAAATAGGTACCACTGCTTTCTGACTCGTTGTAATCAACGTTCGGGCTACCATCCACTGTTGCTCTTTATTTAACCTTTCCACCAAGATGCTGCGTGGTGGCCGTTCGTTCTTGACCAACAGCTTGACGTGTACAAGATTCTGTGACTTTGGAAGAAGTTTCATATCACTCTGGCTGTATACCTTGCCAGAATTACCGCCCTCCATTAAAAATTTGCTCATCGCCACACCTCAACACGCCATGTTGCACGTCGATATTACACTGATGATTTTTCAAAAAATCCAAACCAATGATGCAATCATCCATAATATCAGCCACAACCGTTACTTGCCAATAAAGTTTGTCTCCGATCCTGATAGCCACTTTCTTCTCCCCTCTGACAGGTATGCGCTGACCAGTAGCCGTTGTGAGTTGCAGGTTACCTTCATACTTGTCCTTTACATGCAGTAGCCCCGTTCGGATAACTGTCCGAGATGCTCCTGTGTCTATCGTTAAGTGACATGGTTGTCCGTTAACACGTCCCGGAACGATTAGACTATTCCCTTCCGAAGCTTGGCAAACCATGATCCTCGAAGAGCTAACTGCCGCCGCGTCATCCCCTTGAGCTTCTTCTGGCCGGTTTAACTTCGGGCATCTGAATCGGAAGTGCCCGCGTTCACCGCACTCATAGCATCGCGGACCATATGCCCGCCTCGCCGACGTTTGTACGGGTACTGCAACTTGCGTCAGCCGTTGTGTACCCAGGTCTTGACGCACGGCTTCTACCTCCAATGCATGGGCCAGGGCTTCTTTCAGAAGAGCATGATGACCCAACCGCACTGCAGCCCTCACTTCACCATCTCGGATTCCGTCGACGAAGGCTTCCACAAGCATGGAATCCACATCAGCTCGTGTCTGGTATGCCTTGCGAACCAGCTTCTCAGCTTCAATCGCCCACTGCTACAAGTTTTCCCCGTGGCGCTGCTTACGATCCTTCAGCTGAGCAAGATGGGCGTGTTCTAGATGTTTGTCGCCATACCGCGTCTCTAAGGCCTCCAGCAGCCGTTCGTAGGTTGCGCCTTGACCCACCGCCTCTAGTAACGACAAAGCCTGGTCCCGGAGTCCCAGAGTCAAAGGCGTCGCCTCTTGCTCATAACTCCATCCGTTAACCTCAACGACTTTTTCGAACTGTAGCCTGTAAGCAGTCCAGGACGAACGACCATCAAACTGAGGCACCTTGAACTTCTCCACCGAAGTCGAACCAGTAGGTACTCCAATGACGGCTTTGGTCTTTTAATTGGCAATTTCTACTTTAAAGTTATCCATCTCCGCAGCGAGCTTCGTTATGCGGTGGTCATGATCTTGGATTTGCTGTCGTACCTGGCCGAACTGCTGCTACAAGGCTACCGTTACATCCTTGATAATTAGCTTGGTCTGTTCCTCCTGGCAGCGAGCTTGCTCCGCTTGTTGCTCTTTTAGGCAGCGACCCAGCTCCGCTTGTTGCTCTTGGAGGCAGCGAGCCAGCAGTTCCTCCTGCCGGCGAGCCTGTTCCTCCTAGCGGTGAGCCAGCTGTTCCTCCTGGTGGCGAGCCTGTTCCTCCTGGCGGCGAGCCAGCTGTTCCTCATGGTGGCGAGCCTGTTCCTCCCAGCGGCGGGCCTGTTCATCCATCATTAGCTTAAGCGCTGACATCATCGCCGCTAGTTCAACTTGACCCGTCGCTGAGCTAGCTCCTTGGGCCGCCTCGACCTGTGGTGTGGCCTGTCCAGGCGCTGGCCTTTTAGTAGCCCCTTGACCAGAAGTCGCGGCACCCGCTTGACTGCGCGTCGTGGGTACCTTCTTGTCGTCGCTTTCCATTAGAGGCATATTTATTCTCTATCCCACTTCTGATACCAAACGTTACGAGCGTGGGGTATAGGATAGAGTTAAAACACCTTGACAGTTCCACGTTAGTTTATTCACGACTTACAGTAGCAGGGATTCCCTTTTAAACGCGTCCCGGTACCTATACTAGACTTCGCACCGCGTATAGCACACACTGAGTCACTGACACTGAACACTTTCTAGTTCACTTTCACTACTTTTATCACTTCACTTTTAACTTCCTCTTCTTTCCACTTGTTTCTCCTTCGCTTGCCACTTTAATACTGCCGTATGCTCCACCGTCGTCTTTTATACCCGTGAATTTCGCTCGTCTTTTGTCACTTTATCGTCATATTTTCGTTATTCTGCTGTTATGAGTAGCGTCGTCTTTCTAGTAAATTGGTCTGTGTCGAAGGTTCTAGCATATTCGAATCCCATTCATTTGTCCTTCAAACTTCTATGGCACGGAATGTTCTTTTCTTCAAACTTTCTAGAAACTTTAGTCTCACTTACTAAAATCTAAACATACGAAGAAAACTTGCAAAAAGCTCGCCCATGCTGGGATTAGAACCACCGACCTCACGATCACTAAGCCACTGTCTTACGACAGGGCCATTCGCTTCTTAATTTACTCTGCGAATAACTGATACACATTTATTAAACACTACTCGATGATCGATGACGCTATGGTATTCGCAACAGTATTAATGATTGACGTCGGTTAGTGTTTAGTGTGTTTGAAACTAGTTCTCCATTAGTGTTCAATCATTTGAAAACACTAATGATTGAAATATTTTAATCTTTAGTGTTTCGAAAGTATTAAAAAACTACATTAACTTTTAGTATATCCTGTTATATAATTAATTAAAGTAACTTAACAACCAACCTTAAAATAAACTTTAATATCATATTAAAACTACCTACACAAAATATAGACGAAGTCTTCTAAAAACTACATGCATAAACTAAAAATTAAATTCTTATAATATATTTAAAAAAGTTGACCCCTTTGGCATCGTGCCGAGGATGCTGGCAGCATTTCCTCGCTGAATAGCAAGACCAATTCTTTGGGCAAGGAAGCTGCCGGTTTTGCGATCCCCGGTGGAGTTCACGAGCCTTCTTGCCGGGTCTTTGAAGAGCCTGTGAGCCTCCAGGCCCCATGGACCCAGGGTCTCGACTCCGAATGGGGTGCAATTGTATTCAGGGCCGTGAGCACGGTATTTAAAGCGCTTCATCTTTTCGGCCGCTTCAGCCGCTGCGCCTGGTTTATTGCAAGTTCCGTGGACGTGAGACGGAGCCAGTGTGTCTACACGTGTAGCGTCCCACACCAAAATCCTCCCCAGCCTCCACGGAATAAGAGACATTCCGTCCGGTCTCTTGCCATCGTCTCGCGTGATCCCAGTTGGCTCGAGTAGAGCCGGCACGTTGACGGTAGCAAGAGCTCGGCGGATAATGTCATTAAGTCACGGCGTGCCTTGAGAAGCGGCAGGCGCTTTTCTGGCAAGATAGCCCGTGGTGTCCCATCTGGTCTACTTCGCTGCCGCAGGGGCACCTGTGTGGGGCGCAGATTCGGGCTCCGAGCCGGAGACAGGTCGCTATTCGGAGCGTGTCAGAATCTAAGTAGGTCCCGGTTAGGCAAATTGGGCCCTGCTATTATTATTGTTATTATTTAGCAGGGCCCATTTTGCCAAGCTGGTCCAGGTCGGTCTTTTGCAGAAGATTTGTCGGTCTGTTATAGGCGGACACAATGACAACTGGTGCATGGCCCTCCATTGCAATCTTGCAGGCTGATACCTCCAAACCCGTGAGGGCAGGAGGATCAACACTGCAGCACTGCAAATTGCGCCTGTAGTAGATCATTGTGCCGCCGCCTTGTCTGTCGACTCTGTCGTGACGGATCACCGCGTAGTTTAATGAAGTTTAAGTACCGTGAGTTTAAGTAATGCCGAAGTGTCGGTGGGTCGGCTTGAAGAAAGTCTCCTGTATGAGTAAAATGTCGATGAGGTTTGAGATATGACAGATAACAGCGCCAACATTAGTTTTACTTTTGGCCACTATGAGCGCTGCGATCGATTATATTACTCCCACCTAGTACTTCGCACCCAGCGAATAGTCGGTAACTTAGTTAGTGCAAAGACTGAACGAACGTTTAGACATACATTCTTACTATTTTTACAAGTCATGTATCAATAGAATAAAGCTTTATTCACGATAACAGATCACAACAAATTCACTATGGCAAAATAGACATTACAATGTAAATGAGAGGTGTGTACCCAAAATGGTCTCCACTCAGCAATGGTGTTATTATTTCATTTTAACTGTCATTTGTTTCTACCAACTAATAGCCTCTTACCATCAAGATACTAGGGTCAATTGCCGATCAGTCTCCGAATAAAACACGCCTCTTTTTTTAGAATTGCTAAACGGCGCTCCAGCCGCGGTCGGCGAGCCGGCAAAGAGGTTCCGAAAACGAGACAAAATGCTTTTCTACGGCCGAAGAATGCTCCGCAAAGTCAAGTCTATTTCGAACTCGGGCCAAGGGAGGAAGCGCCGCGCTGTGATGCGCTTCGCAAGGAAACTTCTCCAACTGAAGAAGGAATCCGCTCCTGAGCAGTTGAAGGTAACTTGAGACCATTCAGTTGTAGCTTTGCTTTAGCGTATCACATAGTTGTATATACGAGAGACAAGAAGATGTTCTACGACCCAAGAATGCTCCGCAAAGTCTTGTCTATATCGATCGCGGGGCCAGGGGAGGAAGCGCCGTGCCGTAATGAGCTTCGCAAGGTAACTTCTTCAACTGAAGAAGGAATCCGCTCATGAGCGTAAGGTAAATTAAGACCATTCCTTTTTATCCTTGATATCGCGTATCAGATAATGGCATACGAGAGACAAGATATAATACGATACGAGGGCTGATTGATAAGTATCCGAAATGGAAAGGAAAAAACAGAGGTATTAGAGTGTGGACAGTGCTAAACGACGGTGAAGAATCCCCTAAAAAACGATCCAAGTTGTGTTAATGAGTGGCCGTTTACCCTTTTAAAACCCAAAACTTTATGACAGACGAAGCTTCGTTTTCTCCATTTTCATTTAAATGGAAACTGGCTCACTTGAGACCTGAATGTTTTTTTTAAAATTAACTACTATAATTATTACATGTATTGAAACCGTAAAATATTGCAAATAACGTTCTTGGTAAAAGTCCTGTTTATGATTTATTAATATAATTGTGTGTTTGGATTCTTTCCAACCAGCCCTCGGAATAAGATAAGTCAAATCAATCATGGACTCCACTCTTGAGCAGTTGAAGGTACAGTGGCATCACCGGAGAAACTTCTTCAGTACTTGATTTTAGGGAAGGTGTCTTTTCTTGTCCTATGCAAATGCGCCCCTAACCTTGATTGGGTCAAAATCCTGGGAAATGAATGGGTTGACGGAGAAATTCAGAGCAAGTAAGCAGCAGGGTGGATGCGTAAAGGTTTTGAAAAGGTGCCTCCAAAATGGTATGTTAGTGCCCCTTCTCAATAGGGATTGGATGAAAATTGTCAAAAACTTGAAATTTTGTATAGACAAAATTTCAAGTTTTTGACAATTTAGGTAGAAGGTAGAAATAAGCCTCCTTAATGTCAGAAAAAAATTGCAGATTTTTCTTTAGTTTAGAAAAAAAAATAAACATCCATTCCCCATTTGCGCGTGAAACAACCGTTACTCTCGCTCTACACTAGGGCTACCTAGTTCCACGCTATAAATTAATTAATTCAAACACTATGACACTTCACCTAACTCGGCTTTTCATTGTCTCAGGTTCTGGAGCCCCCAGCAGAATACCTAGAAGAGGATCTAACAAGTGACGACCGGGTGCCTCCTGACGCGCTGTATATGCTCCACAGCATCCGCGTGTTCGGGCACTTCGAGAAGCCGGTGTTTCTGATGCTATGCAAGCACACGGAGATCCTCAATCTGCCCGCCGGCGCCTTCCTCTTCAAAGTCGGTTAGTGTACAAACAGAAGATTGATTTAAACTTACACGATCTTCACTCATTATCACAACACAACAAAACGGGGCTTAATCGCGTATAAATATGATTTATTTAATTACCTTTCGTTGGTAATTCTTCGACGTTTCGGACGTCGCGTTACGTCCATGGTCTCGAAGGAAACTGGAGTGGCGAAATCAACGTCATCTAGCCGCGCGAGTTTTTCGATCTACCCGCGCTTGATGTTTATTATTAGGTTGAACACTACGGTCGTCACTAGACCGACACACTACACTCACGACGTCAGGCGATTTATCAGATGTTATATGATGTTGCTTACATTTACTAATTACTGGATTCCACGAAGATGAAAGCTTGAAACCATCTTTCCGGTTGAAATTTCGGTGTTTCTTGATTTCAATTGCTTCACGCACGATTCTACAATAGTAATTACGTTTCGTAGAAAGGATCTTGGGATTATGAATCTCAATCCAGTGGTTTGGTCCTAATAAATGTTCGGCAATAGCGGACTTATTCACCTGGCGGTTCTTAGCGTACGAACATCTTAGATATGACGTCGAAGTAACCAAATAATTATAATAGTGCAACAAATCAAACTTGATCCTGGTCTCCGACACCAGTGGCCCGTTTCTCAAAAGCTTGTGTTTTGTATTACAAGCTGAAATATCTTTCCAAGAATATGTAACATAAAGAGACTTTCACTCCCAGTTGTTTGTTGAACCTTCAGTCGAGTAGCTAGAGGAGCCGACCAGAGAGGACATGCCTCACAGTTCCGTTCGTCCGGGCAAAGCCGATGTTAAATATGCTGTGCAAGCTACACATGTATGAGCGCCGCCGGCTACTCGGCTACATAGTTGGCGGTGGCGTGTTGCTCAAAGTTGTTCTCAGGCGATGACCGAAAAAATAACTATTATATATTTGGAAATATTTAAAAAACAATTGGGCACCAAAGATTGAAGGATTACGACGGATGGCGGTAATTCGATCTTTTGACTTTGCAAAAACCAAATTGTTACAGCTGACATGTGACAGCTAGCATTGTCATGGTGAAGAATTATTCTACTTTTCTTGTTGGATCACAGAACAAACTTCAGGCGAACAAATGGTCGTGTACCATTATTATGAACTGTTTTACGATTCTCTCCAAATTAACTGTTTTACGTTTTACTGCATTCTAGCCACAGGGCCATTTATTTTGAAAAAAAAACCCACCATTTGCTTCAGATAACTTTTTGCACGAAATACTTTTGTTGGGCTCGGTACACTTTGGTACACGCTCACGCTTGACTATTGTTTAGTTTTGGGATCACCCCAGATGCGTCACCTGTGTAGATGTTATAAACAGCTTTTGACTAACCACGGTTCAACATTTATTAGTACCATTCGACACAAACCCCTTTTTGACAATTTGTTAGATGTGCGGGGTCCAATCTGTTTTACACACAAATGTTCGTGTAATATTTTATGTGTGCTCGTCATACTAATGCCTATAGCCCGGCAACTTCGAAAATGCAAAAATCTTATATTTTCATGCAAAAATCCATGAATAAATTGGTGTGATGAAAAGGGGCATAATTAACAGGCGTCTATCAGCTAAATGATGTCATAGTTGTGTTCCATACACTTAAACAAACGTTGGAAATAATAATAAAATTAAGTGTGACTTTGAAATTTTAGTGACATTGGCCGCAGTTGTCACAAAGTCACGATAAACGTCAAAACTTGATTTCAAACGTACATCGCCTATTCTTATTTATACTTATTTATCTAATTTGCACATTTTGATGCGCCTCCTGTACTCCAGCGTTATGCGGCATTTAACAAAGCATATACCATTTTGACGCTTGATTTCTACATAACCTATAGCATTTGCAACATTAGACGTCCGCGAAGACAGTGAGGCTTTGGCACCTCTGATGAAATTATACTTATCCCAAGCTTTGCATAAACTCGATCATCATTATTGTCTCCACTCGAGGAAAATTTGTGTTTTCAGCTTGTACTAATTCCTCCGCGTTTCGCTTGTACGGTTTTAATAGCCGAGTCGCAAAAAAATTAGGCAACCGAGCAGTATATGAGTCACTGAAAAGATCGAAATCAAAGGCAGGAAACATATACGAAAAGTACAAGACCATATTCGAGTGAAATGAACTGTCAATGGTGTCAAGCGTCGAAAGATGTGGCAGTATTGGATCAGCTGTGACATCACTTTCCGTTTTAGCTATTTTGGTATTTTTTGACAAAAAATGTTATAAAAATCATCTACTAATTTTTTTTATATCCTAGAGGCATTTTTTATTTATTTATCAAGTGGGAAATAAATCAATGTTGTCAATTTACCGTATGATCTAACCGGTAATTTCGTGATTACTTTGGCAGAGGGGAATGTATTCTTATGATATTTCTAGCGGCTAAATTCTCTTAGGTATGGAGTGCCCCCCATAGAAATATTTATTTGTATTTTAACTAAATAACGGCTTATACGTGGGCTGATTCGAAAAGGGTATAGCTTGATAGCCTTTGAAAAATTGCCCCCAGCGCTTTTGGTTCGATCTATAACCAAACGTTGCCTTTTGAAGGGGTAATACCCTGCACAAAGTTTCATCCTTCCGTTACCCCCTGGGGGTTAAAAATACCCGATAAACTCCAAAACAGTTTTATTTTATTTCTCCTAAACTATACAAGTGAAAATTATCAAATTTTCTACAAATATGATTGTAAATAAAAGCTACATGTCAAAATACTTTGACCCACCTACTTAACCATTAACTTCTTATAAAAAAATAAAAATAAAATTTGAAACACCGGGTATAACAAGTTCAGCTCGTGGTACAAACACCATTTTTTTTTAAACATGAACCAACTTCTAATCTACGTCATATTAAAGTTTCATCGACGTAGCCAAGAAGGAAAGTTGCGAAATTAATATGAAAGTACTATTTAGTAGGTACTACTTATACAAACCTTGAGTTATTTTAGCATGTCGTTTAAAGACGAGAGCGTAACTACGTTTGTATGTAATGGGGACGGCTGCGTACTTGCGACTCTTAAGTTAAAATCACTACAAACTATGTATTCATGGTGATTTATTATATTATAACAGGGATGATGACAACTTATTTCTGTGGTATGTTAAAGAACGACCATTCAATAACAGAAATACTGGTGAAAAAAACTACTTCAATATCACAAAAACTCCACGAGATACAACAACTTTTCAATCACACTTTTGAACTTTTCCAAAAAACGCTCCATACTAAACCCTAACGAAGGTATGTATACGTCACACCATCCTACCTTGTATGGGGAAATTAATAACTTTGTTCTGCAGCTATGTCAAAACTTCCGTTTATCAAAAGGGTTTCATAACAAAAGTTACCATATAATTCATGAGTTATTAAATGGTATTATTATTTATTAATATTTTCATACTTTAAAAATGGACTTTCCCACCTAACTTTAAAGGCTCATAAAACAAGCTGCATGTATGTAAGGTATCGAACTCAAATTTGTTTTTTAGGATTTGTATCATAAAAACCACCATCTCGCATTAAAATTGCATTATTATATGAGTACAGTCATCATCCCGATTTTGTGGCACCAGAGCACCGTAACAACATTGTCATGTTGTTTTTTAACTTAATGTTAATCCGTCACAAAAATATGAAAAGTCGCAATCCATTAAAAATGTTACATTTCGTTGCAACAATCAATTTCGTTATTCTTGTAAAATACACGCTCCCCGAGAAACTCGTGGAAAAATTCAAAGGCGCGGACAACTTTTATATATTATATTTATAATATCGTGGCATTTAAGAAGGAATATGGAAAAATACATTTAGCGATTCATACCTGCTTGTATGTACAACGGTTCCCTCCATTCTTCGTGTAAATAAGTGGCCGCTCCTTTTTTCAGCGGTTTAACAACGACATGAAACTCAAGGTCATACAGCGTTTTCCCTGCGGCCACGTGGTTCGACAACGTTGTCCGACATGTCACACGACGAGGAATTTTGATTCCTTGCTGTCCGACTTGTCGGACTATCAGGAATTTTTTATTCTACTTAGTTCGACCATCGGACCAAGGGAATATTTAAAATTCGACTTGTATCGATCCACGAACCACAAGGATTTTAAAAAATCCACCTGGTTCTCCCCTCGAACCACGAGGATCACTAAATTTCACTTGGTACGATCCTCAAAACTATACTAAAAATCAAACTTTAGTTAGTCTTAACCTCATTATGTCGAAACACGTGAGTTTTATTTTTCTGTTCGTTGAGAGAATGTAGTTATAAAATGATTGTCTTAGTATCGACCAAGTAATAAACAAACCGATAAGTTGTTTAAAGCTTATCTAAACTTTCTTATTAGCGTCTTCGGAATACTGGCATACTGATAATGTAATATAATATGACAGTATGACAGCTTATTGATAGTTATCCATTAACGTCAAAATGGCGGAAGAAGTGGAAAACGTAGCTAATTCAAATTGCGATGAATTATTTTTTCTGCCACGCAAAGGTGGTGTGGTCCTTTTATATAATAGATATCAATTCTACTGCAGTAAGCGCCGATACAGACGGACAGCATTTGAACTGCAACCCAGCTGCAAAATGGCAGTTCAAGTGCAGTTCTGCTGCAGTTGGTGTAACTGCATCCAAACTGGAAACCGACTGCGCAGTACGCTTACATTTGCCGTGCAGTCCTGTCAACCACACACCGAATGCCAGCTGGCTGCATGGTCGTAATGCAGTTACATTGCAGTTGGAAAGACTACTATATAACTGCATTGCTGTCTCTTGCAACACCCCGGTTATCTATTCAGTTCAGTTGATCGATTGGGTAAATACGCACGTGACTTTTGTTGGTAATAATGGCTAGTGAGGAAGAGGATCGTACGGAGAAAAGTACCTTTCATACAGATGATTTGGAATTACAATTATGAGCCGTTCTAGTGCAGTCGTATTGCAGTTGCTTCAACTGCAATACAACTGCATTACGACCGTGCAGCCAGCTTGCAGTCGGTGTGCGGTTGACAGGACTGCAGGGCACATGCAAGCGGACTGCACAGTCGGTTTTCAGTTTGGATGCTGTTACACCAACTGCAGCAGAACTGCACTTGAACTGCCATTTTGCAGCTTGGTTGCCGCAAATGCTGTCCGTCTGTATCGGCCCCAATAATTGATATAAAATAAGCTTTTAATTTTTTTTACTAAATGTAGGTAGTACAGATATTGTTCTAAAGTTAGTGGGGTCAGAGGTACTACCTGATTTAAATAAAGGAGTTATTTTGCTATGTTTAATCAGATCAGGAAACTCACCGCAGTCAACACTCACTGTTATTGAATATAACTGCTAAGTCAGGCGCTATGACTTCTTTTAGGGATTCGACAGCATGAATTATATTTTATGATTGATATATCGATGGAAAGATAAAATAACAGGGAATGCACGTAGAAAGGAATAAAGATTATCCACTTACGTTTTACTGATGGTAATAAATTATTTGTTCAGGATTTGGTTTTTTTTCATCCGATCGCTGAATAAATTGCCACATTTTTTCTATTGCACAATTATCACCATTATAAGTTTACGCGTCGATTTCATTAATTTATTTATCACTAGACACATAAACAACAACACAAAAATTATTTGTTTACGGAATCGTAACGAACGGCGCGTGCGGCCGGCAAAACCGTTATATAACTGGTTTATTCCGGTCGCGCTCGTGCGCTATCACTTTGGAGTAGGATTTCATAAAATTTACACAAAAATATACAAAACGAATATATGAGTTGAATTCCTAGATAAATAATGTATAAAGTTATGTATACTTTACATCATATTACATGAATACACCTGTAAATTCAAGGTATGATTTGACTGCACGCATGCGAAAAATGAAAAGTTATGAAAAGTTGGAGGCTTTTATAGTACCGATATTATTCGAAATGACTAAAACAAGTAGCAGAAAGTTATGTCTTGCTTTTTTCTGGGTAATTTGGTATATAACACAAGTCACAACAACTTCTCTTTTTGGGTTCATATCCATTTTATTACACAGAGCACTGTGTTCGATACACACTGATAATCGCAATGGCGGACGAGAGCATGCCTATTGGGCGATAATTGAGTTTTTATTATTTTTTCGCTGTTTCAGATGTTCGATTTTTGAGAACGAAACTCCAAAATGTTGCCAAATAATTGAGAAAGCAATCATTTTTATACTAGTAAGGTTGGTTCATGAGATTTGAATTCTCCAATCGCGGCCCTGTCCTGCAAACAACTGTCGTGCGCAGGACATTACCGGCCAAAATTTTCTACGCACAACTGTCGTGCGCAGGACACCTGACGGGTTAAACAAAAAGAACACAGATGTTGTTCACTTAAGTAAGTGAAAGAGCAGTGAAGTTCGTATCGATGCTTAGGATGATGTTGAAGTGACCAACATTTCGCGACGAATTTATATATAAAAGTAATATGATCCTCGAGCACGAAGAAATTGACGTAGGATCCTTACTCGAGCGAATGTCCTGATGTTCAAATAAAATAAAAATAGACACGTAGGGATCTTTTAAGTTTCAATAAAGAGGACATATTTTTTTTTTTGATATTTTCTGTGTTTTAATTTGTATACGGCAATCCTCGTAGTTTGAGGGTCGAACTAAGTGGAATTTAATGATCCTCGTGGTACGAGGGGTGAACCAAGTGGAATTTTAAATTACCTCTTGGTCCGATGGTCGAACTAAGTGGAATAAATAAAATCCTGATAGTCCGACATGTCGGACAGCAAGGAATCACAATTCCTCGTCGTCCGACATGTCGGACCGCGGTCGCAGGGAATGTTTTCACCCTTTTTTTCAATATATTTGCAATTATTTTCGATTTATTTTCATTTAAAATATAATTTTCAGACATTCTGGCTTCAAATAAGAATAGCGTATAAAATGTTTGATTTTTTTTTAATTCGCACGCGGGCGGCGAACGTGGCCGCTTCTTTTTTAATTGTTTTGTTTGCAGGACTTGAACGTTGCATATGAAGCATACGAGTATGAGTAGTACCTACTAAATTGTACATTCATATTAATTTCGCAATGTTCCTTCTTTGCTACGTCGATATAGCCTTAATATTATGTAAGTTACGAGTTGGTTCATTAAAAAAAAAAAAAATTGTACCACGAGCTTAACTTGTTATACACGATGTTTCAAATTTTATTTTTTATTTTTTTACATGATTTTGAATGATAAGGAGAGTCAATTTTTGTTGACATGTAGCTTTTGTTCACAATACTATTTGTAGAAAATTTGAAATTGATCACTTTTATAGTTTAGGAGAAATAAAATAAAACATATTTGGAGTTTCTCGGCTACTTTCAACCCTCAGACGGTAACAGAGGGAATCTTTGTGCAGGGTATTATCCCTTCAAAAGGCATCAATTTGGTTATAGTTTCGAACCAAAAAAGCTGGGGACAATTTTTCAAAGACTGTCTTGCTATACCCTTTTTAGTTGCTTTTTAGTCATTCTATCATGTGACATATGTTTTACTGATACCATTATGCGGGTAATTTCAATACACATGTGTGAAATTGTTGATGAGAGACGCTTGGTTTTTTAAATATTTTTTTAAGTACGACGTGTCAACAGCCCTATCGAATATGTGATGAACGGGTCACAATATCAATTTTGTGCTACGGTCCAAGATTAATTATTACGTTACCACAACTAGACGATATTTTACACTTTGCAAACTATGAATCTTCCCAGTCTCTACCTATGTGATTTATTTAATTGCATGAATATAAGTGACATTGAGGAGGTGTCGAAAATGAGTCTAGGTCGTGAGATCATCATCAAAAAAAAAGTTGAAAGTGGATAAAATCGTTGTGATTATTTACATGAAAAACAGCAAAACTAAGTTATGAATTTATCACGGGAATTTTCCACTACACTTGTTGGGGATTTGGTTGCCAAAACAGTTTTTGGGTATCAAAAATAGTTCTTTTCTTTGTAAGCCCATACAAAAGGACATTTGTTAATTTTTTTTGTAAAAACAATACTTGCTGTTCACTAACGATTTTATCTCAGCTAGAAATTATCCACATAATAGTATCAATAATAAAACATATATCGCATGAATAGAGTGAGAGCAGCTAAAAACTTTCGGTTCAGCCCTCGTACAAGACACCTACTGGTATGCTCCAAATTTCATCAATATACATCTCGTAGTCTTTGAGAAAAATTCCTGTGAATTACGGACGGAAGGCCGGACGAACGGACGGAAGGACATAACGAAAGTAAGAGTGATCCGTTTTTGCCACTTTGGCTACGGGACCCTAAAAAGAGCTAAGTAAAAAAGTGTTAGTGGATTTAAAAACTGCTGATAAAGATGTAACCGTACCTGTGTGTTGTGTTCGACCTTACTGGCACCAACCGGTCGGCACAAAAACGATAGTGCTCTATACTTAAATTACTTAAACATCGACTCGAGGATTCCAGACCCTTAACGTCCATTGCCAACTAAACTAACCTTATGGTATCTTCACAGGTGACACTGACGAGAATGTATACGTGGTCCAGAACGGACGTGTCAACGTGTATATAACGAACCAGGATGGCAGCAGTCTCTCCCTAAAAGTGGTCAGAGCGGGGGAGAGCGTGACTTCTTTGTTGAGCTTCACTGATGTTCTGACGGTATGCATAATAGGGTCTTCCTTTTTTCTTACACATCTTCATTCTTTGTAAACTTCATAATTATCATCAGCCTATATACATCCCACTCCTAGGCACACGCCTTTTGTCACGGATGAAAGGGAAACACACTTAGAAACATCAAATAGAGGCTAACAAATAATGATATAGCGACGATGCGATGCATAATTAAAGCATTTGTTTCGTGTCCAAAATAAAATTACACAAAAAAACGTCTTCAGGGTTCAATGAAGGGAAAATGTAACACTACTATAAACTTATGGCCAAAATATGAAAATGCTTGGTTTTCTTACACTTCTCTGTATTCTGTGTCGTATGCTGTCACGCGGCACGCTCGATTTGTCAGGGGCGTTTTAAGAGCGTTTATACCTGCTTCACTGGCAACGTCGCATATTTTTTCATTTTGCTTCATTATTTTGTGGTACTTGAATGAAACTTAAAGGTATGTTCAATTCATACCCTACTTCTTTAGGAATCATGTCGCATTTAATTTATCCATTACCCGCTTTTGCCTTTATTTAATTACAAAACAAGATATAGACATGACATTTTTAATTCATTTTTAGAGCCTTAGTTGTGGCAATTAACATGAAATTTTGAATTGTGCCAGCTTAACTACCGAAAACCTAATGAATGTATTGAAAACATGTTCAAGTCACATTCATATTTCTCAAAATAATCAAGGAAAACCAAAAAATATGCGACGTTGCCAGTTAAGCGGGTATAAACCCTCTTAACGCCCAGCCGTTATGCCAGACTTTGGTATCATATATACAGGGTGTATGGCAGAGCGTCTGCCAAAAGACTAGGGTAGGTAGGTAGGGTCAATTGCAACACATTTTGGGCCAATTAACACTTGCCCACGGTGTTTTTTTAACTATGTTTTTTAATTTTATTATGGCATTTGCCAAAAATTCACATTTTTGCTTACTTATCTTTTTTTAAACGTGACTGCACAAAAGTGTTTGTATTTTTCAAATTTCGAATTTATGCGTATACTATTTAACATTTATTTTTATTTAGAAAGGAAATAAAAAAAAGTTATGAGCGGACAATGTGAAGGACAGAAAATAAAAATCATCGAGCTCAACTTTATGACACAATTAAAAAAAACCTTCCGGTGCATTCGAAACTAAAGTCAATAGGTATACCCAAATACTTTAAACGACCTAATATCTAAAATACCTATTCTCAAAACGAATGAAATCCGAATCGACTTACAACCAAAAAGAGCTATTCTCGATTTACACTTTGCTTCGAAACGACTCAATTTCAAATGGAATGAATCTCATAAAAACTAATTCACAAAATGAACCCCTCCCAAAATACCCTAAATTTTATGTACGATAGTATCAAAACTCAAGATTCTCATAATAACTGATTCTCAAAACAACCTAATCCCAAAATACACTGAATTCTCAATTGTCATACTAAGGTTCCTATGTAGTCGAAGAAATATATCATAAAAACCGGCCAAGAGCATGTCGGGCCATGCTCAGTGTAGGGTTCCGCAGCAGTTAATACGAAAAAATGCACTACAGATGAAAAAAATATATGATATGAATAAGTGCACTAGCAAAATAATGTATCTCCCCTGCACTTACGTCCTTTTGTTGAGAAGCGTGGTATTTCGGTAATAACTCAAAAACGGAAACTATATCTGATCATGTTGGAAACAGTTTTCGTTAAAAATATTTATTAAGCTTTATCTTCGTAATTGAAAAAATATATATGCCACCATTTTTTTTAAAGCAACCTTCTGAGTAAGTGCCATTTTTTGTTATTTAAGTATAAAATTAAATAGCGGCTTATACAAGACCCCTATACCCCAAATTTCATCAATATATATTTTGTAGGTTTTGAGTAAAATGCCTGTGACATATGGACGGACGGACGGGCGGAAATGACGAAACTATAAGGGTTCCGTTTCCTAAAAACGGTGAAATTACTTTTATCATCTTTTTATGAGGACCCCTTCCGTAGTATAAGAACTCTTACTTAAAAACTTGTCTATACACTTAAAAAAATATGTGAATACATAAATATATATAGTATATATATTTAGTGTATTTTGGGACTAGGACGTTTTAAGGTCCATTCATGAAGAGAATCAAGTATTTTGATATTAAATTTAGGGTATTTTGGGATTGGTTTATTTTGTCAATTAGTTTTTATGAGATTCATTCCATTTGAAATTGAGTTTTTTCGAGCAAATTTTTTATCGAGATTAGCTTTTTTGGTTATAAGTCGATTCGGGATTCATTCGTTTTGAGAATAGGTCGTTTAGATATTAGGTCGTATTAAGTACTGGGGTATTTCGAATTTAGTTTCGAATGCATCGGTAGGAAAAAAAAGTTGTAACTCCTCAGATCTTTCAATATCATGAAAACTTCTTCAGTTCATGACTATTTTAACGGTATACCACATGACTAGAATCACTTTCAATTTTCCGGCGAAAAAACGTTTTTGTCTATAAACTTAAACAAAAAAATAAAACCGACTCCAAAAAAAATAAAAAGTTAAAAAAACGCCATAATTCAGTTTCTTCAAATAACTTACAAGTAACCGTTTCTATACTCAATCTATACAGTATATACAATTAATCTTATTTTGGCGTCGGTGCCATATAAAGAATGTGTAAAATATTGAAAATTGACGATTTTAGTAAGTTGTGACACGATTGCACCGACTCCAAAATAACATTAATTGTATATACTGTATAGATTGAGTATACAAACGGTTACTTGTAAGTAATTTGAAGAAACTGAATTATGGCGTTATTTTTTACTTCTTAGTTTTTTTCGGAGTCGGTTTTATTTTTTTGATTATAAGTTTATTTATTTCACACTTTTTACTTATTCGTTACTTAAAAGTGTATCTCGTGACGATTCGAACAAGCCTAAACACGGCTAGGATACATTATTTTATTACATAGATCTGGTGCCTACCTTCCGGCTCCATCATCAAATCAATTCGATGGTACCATTCTCATCAGGAACATTTAAATTAGTGACTATGAAGTTGCTTAGCTAAATTAATCAAGATATTTTGTCGCCACCCGTAAATCATTTATCATTGAGGATGTCCGATGGCATTCTGTGGTCTTCTGCATCAGTTCCACTTCACCAATTTACACTTTCTGAATGCAAATGCTTAATATGTTTCTTATAATACCAAAATCGCTATATGTATGCCTACAATATTTGAGGAGTTCCTTCAATTCCTCATGGATTCCATCATCAGATCTTCACCAAAATTAAATGGGACCAACTAGAAAGTACCTTCTATAAAACCAAAAAAAAAAAAATTGAAACCAGTCAAATAGTCTTTGAGTAATCGGTGAACATCCATAAAAAAAAAAAATCCCGTCGAATTGAGAACCTCCTCCTTTTTTGGAAGTCTGTTAAAAATGGTGACTTTTTCAAAACTACTTAAAAATAAGATTTGATAAAATAAATAAATGAACACTAAATGCACTAAATAATTCAAATGCATTCGACTAATCATAAAGAAATCATAAAAAAGTTATCATAATTAATAAATAAACCTAAAATTTGTAAAAAAATTATTTTTATAATCCCTTATCCATATCCAATATGCAAGTTACGACCAAAAATAACCTAATTTATTTTTTCCTGATATTTTTGCATGATAATTTACCCAATTCAAAGTATTCTTACAGGTAATAAAAAAAATAAAAAGTTAACTGCGCTGGAAAACATAAATTTTAGTAAAGAAAGAGAGGCATTATTTTAGTTGGCTCTAAAGTTGTGTCAGTTGTTTATTAATATCACGATAACTTTATTATTGTTATCAACATGGCTACATACACTAATGAGGAATATGCTGACATTTTATTGACATGCGGCCGTGCTAATGTCGTGTCTCGTGAAGCACGTAGAATTTACCAGCAGTTGTATCCTGACAGACGGTTACCTAGACGTGACTTTTTTCCCAACACATACCGACGTTTTCGGGAGACACAACTTTAGAGCCAACTAAAATAATGCCTCGCTTTCTTTGCATTGCAATTGCGGATAAGGGAATTTTTCCGGGATAAAAAGTAGCCTATGTCCTTCCCCGGGACTCAAACTATCTCCATACCAAATTTTATCCAAATCGGTTCAGCGGTTTAAGCGTGAAGAGGTAACAGACAGACAGACAGACAGACAGGCAGACAGACAGACAGACAGACAGACAGACAGACAGACACACTTTCGCATTTATAATATTAGTATGGATTTTAGGTTTATTTATTATTTTAGTTGACTTTTTTATGATTTATTTATGATTAGTCGAATAGATTTGATTTATTTAGTGCATTTAGTGTTAATTTATTCATTTATCAAATATTATTTTGAAGTAGTTTCGAAGAAGTACTAGGTGATTTACGTCACCATTTTCGACAGTAACCATTTTACGCCGGAAAATTGAAACTGATTCTAGTCATGTGGTATACCGTTATTAGAATAGTCATGAACTGAAGAAGTTTTCATGATATTGGAAGATCTGAGGAGTTTCAACTTTTTTTAAGTGTGCCATAAAGTTGAGTTCGATGATTTTTATTTTCTTTCCTTCACACTTTGTCGGCTCATAACTTTTTTTTATTTCCTTTCTAAATGAAACAAACTGAAATAAAATTTTAAAAAATAGTTAAAAAACCACCGTGGGCACGACGGCAAGTGTTAATTGGCCCAAAATGTGTTGCAAGTGACCCTACCTACCTACCCTAGTCTTTTGGCAGACGCTCTGCCATACGCCCTGTATATTTCTTAGTCATAACTTCATAAGAAACCGGATCGTAAAAAAATAATGCCTCTTCTCTTTTGGTTAAACTGCAGTTATCATCATCATCTCCCTGCCCTTATCCCACTTATGTAAGGTCGGCACAATATGTTTTCTTTTTCCATTCATCCCTATTATTCCTCATTTAAGCGCTTACTCCTTTCTTTCTCATGTCCTCTCTCACACAATCAACCCATCGCTTTTTTGGCCTACCGATCACTCTTCGTCCTTCGACATTCATCCCTAACATTATTTTACCAATGTGACGTTCATCCCTTTTCATTACATGCCCATACCACGCTAACCTACTGCTCCTCCTTTCGTCCGTCACGTGTGCTACTTTCAAACTTCCCCTTATATCCTCATTTCTAATCCGATTTTTTCTCGTCACTCCACACATCCATCTCAACATTCTCTAACTCATGTCGTAAAGGATTTGTCATGGTTTATTTTACGACCGGCCGCCTGCCTGACATCAACCCTCCTTGGGAATTCTTGGATGAGAAGAAGGAAAGGTGGAAAGGATTATATGGGAGATGGATGTACGGATCTGGGGTTAGGGATACTAGTGCCACGTAGTATAGGGAGGGGAGGGCGTGTGACACTTACTCAGCTAGAGCGTTAGAATAATAACACCTAGAAACGCAGTCCACGCGCAACTGTGAGGCCACCAAAACTTGGCCATAAATGGCTAAGTACACCAATAGGCTTGTCAGCCGCAAGGACGCGTGTCAGGTGTAAACAGCTCCCACATTTTCAATTAATATGACGGTTTGTGCAGTGAAAGGGTGTCACAATGCATCGGATAAGAAGGATAAACATTCTAAGATAACATTTCACTCGTAAATATTATTCTTTAACTCGTATTTTTACGTAAAACAGTAATCTAAATTGCATATTTTCTATAAGCGGCATGACAATTCTGTTCTGATGATAAACTAACTTAATGATGAACATGATGTACGGTAATAATGGATTATTACCTGAATTAATAATTTAATTAAATATTCCTACGTTTAATGTATTGAATAATTTTTGAAGTCAAGTTTTATGTTTTTTACGAGTCACCAAGAGTATACCCCCATTTTCAGGTGTGACAGGTTGCGTACCGGCCATGTTTTATTTTTTTGAGTTTTTTTACAAATGTACTCAAAAATGTTGATGTAAAAAAATTGTACCCAAAATGTTACTGCACTACAATTAATACATTTTCTTCGTTTCTTATATTTTACAGTGCAACATTTTCTCTATAATCTATCAAATTTTTGAGTTTGTGAGGTTTTTGCTTCATTAAATTACAAACAACATCGTCAAAGTTAAACTGAGAAAGTGGTACTTAACTTTGATAGCAGTGCTTTTTTATTGGCAGCTTAAAGTGAACCCGCTGAAATAAAAAGCTGTAAATTTTTACAAAAATAAATGAACTACATTTTTAAGTTAAAATTACTTTATCGTTTGGGTTTATTTTTGTCCAATTTAGTTACTTTTAGGTCTCCGGATTACGGTAACTCCTACCTCAATCTTGTGAGATAATCAATACTTACTTTCAGAGATTTATCATTATTTTTGTATTAAAGTCAGTAGGTTTAGGTGAAATACATTATGGGTACAATTTTCTCATATCGGTTTTTTTAAATACCCATTTAAAGTCTATTTATTGTCCGTACCTATGGAACGTAGGTACTCGGTACATACCGGCTATCTTATAATTACTATCAACGGCGACGAGAGCATATTTTTTAAAGTTTGTTATTAAGACTTCTTGGGACATAATGAGTACATTTTTTTAACGGCGTATGTTACTTATATTTTAATTTTCGGCTGCGGGCCCGTACGAGACGAGTACGTTACGTACAGGCCAATTTAAACTTCGTTTATTAGTTAACTATGAAAAAGTGCAATTATTTTATGCTTCGTACTAAATAGTACAATATGAGTCGGTACATTCATATGTAAAATTGCTTCGACGTCACGGTCCCAGATCACAAATTAACGTCGTAATGCCGTTATTGAGTTTCTCGAATTTCTGATATGGCATATTTCAGTATGAGGCGGCGGTCTGTAACTAACGGCGTAGGTAGCGTCATTTGCAGACCACCGCCTGAGATTGGTACGCTCACATCGCATGAGATATTTGAGCTTCAATGTTGCATCGTCTTGTGACAATATCTTATCGCTATTGACAATATAAATGACAATGAAAACGAGGGTAGTTCTTCGGTGCCGTCGCCGCCTGCGCCTGCGCTTGCTAGGTATAGCCGGGCTGTAGTGGTCAGTAGGGAAAAGGCACAAACTAAGAGCGATACAGAAATCTGTTTTAAGGAATCATGGCGTCGATTTTACATTTACCTAATAAAAACTGCATTATTTTTACTAGAGTCGGGTATGGAAGTTAGTCCTCGGCCTTCCCGAGGTTCAGGCATGATGGTGATATTGACGAATATTGTCTGACGCTTAGATCGATCTGTCAGCACAATATTAGGCTTATTATATTATTATTATTACATACACACGATACACGTCTACTTTTTAGTCTTCTTTAATACGAGTATGTTCTGTTCTATAATGTATCGAAAGTTGATAAATGAGAAGTCCCTGTGACAGCTCAGCTTAGTAACCAGCATGAAAAATTACTTGCTACATCTATACTAAGTTGTAAAAATGAAATGTCTGTACATTGAAGATATTTAAAAAATATATATTGTTACGGACTATTTGGAGGTCACTAAAACGAATTTTTTTTTTTTTTTTTGATTTTATTTATGTTTGTATGTGTTCGTTGTGGCTTCATCACCGGAAATCAGCTGAACAGATTTCAACAATTTTTGGTACACAGGTAGCTGGGTATCTCCAGATGGTTAAAGAATACTTTTTACCCGACTACGCTGAAGGAAAAACGAGGGGTTATGACTTTTTCTCCTCCGCGAACGAAGTTGCGGGCATCTTCTAGTTTACAATAAAATAAGTGCAGTGTTTTCAGCAAACAGTTTTAATTTCCCTTAAGTAACATACATATTTATTCTTCACTTAGAAATAAAAAAATATCATCAGTCAATGTAATAAACAACGCGCAGTCTTTCGAGACATTCCTCAATTGTTAAATTTTTGCAGTCATTAAATCTTCTATTATTTATATGTGTAATAGCATCATCAACATTGATGTACCTCTTGCTTCGTTTTTTTGTAATCCAACTTAGATTTGGGCTGCCCTTACCTCCTTATGCCTTCCTTCTTTTTTCAGAATGTCTAGAAATTGAAACAAACCCTTGTTTGTGTCCGTTATAACATTAAGTCTACGGTGCCAGCCCTCAAGACTGTTGCTTGTTCTATGGCGTTGGCCGGCACAAGAAAAAACTTTGCACGTTATTTGGGTAGACCAAAAATTCTGTATGATGCAATCCATGACAGTCATTTGGACTAATGCTTTCAAGATAACACCAAGCTTCCGATATGTATTGTTCCGGTAAAAGAGCCAGTAATGTTGTCAATTTCACAATTTTCCTGCAATATTCATCTTGAGTCATGGCCAATGCGTTAGCTTTCCGCTATATGGCTTTTTGTAATGATATTGGCAACTTGAGACATTAGCGTTTGGAAATACGGCCATCACCGCATCCTTGGTTGCTTGTTCATAATCGCACTTGAAGTCAAATATGTTTAAAGATAACTGCGTTTTCAATACTAAGAAGAACCTTTCGTAAGTGTGCTCTTGCTTATTAGGCAGCAAACTAAAAACTACTGGTACGATGCCATCCTCATCTCTTCGGCGTTTTTTTAGTCGCAGTGTAAGGTAAACAACTGATAGAATGGAGCGGGTGTACATTTGAAAGTTCCATCAGCGAAATAAGAGTAATTGTTACTCTTAATTAAGTTCCTAAATTACGGAGTGGAGAATACTAAAATTCCATCAGTGTTAGCTCCGTTGTATGTCATAAAATCCGTAGATAATATCTCCGGAATTTCTACTTCTGCATTTGTTGTAAATACCGTTTTGGATACATTCAATTTTTTTTTTCGTGTTTTTTAAACCGTCATTCTTTGTTGCAAATAAAGGAATGGTATGATCCGGAACTTCGCATTTCAATTGCTGTATACACTCTTCATAAATTCTTGTGACAGGTTTATATTCAACTTTACATCTAGATTTACATATATCCATTGCAACGTCGATTCTATTTCTCGTGAAATCGGGGAAGCATGAATGTTGAAGTTCACGTATAATTGTTTCTGTACCCAAAGACAAGGTAATTGAACCCACTGCATGTATTTCTGTTCGTGCAATAATATTACGGGACAGAGATTGTAAACCTATTTAT
Organism: Hedya salicella; assembly: GCA_905404275.2. Classification (NCBI taxonomy): domain Eukaryota; kingdom Metazoa; phylum Arthropoda; class Insecta; order Lepidoptera; family Tortricidae; genus Hedya; species Hedya salicella. The sequence goes on from FR990096.1 coordinate 84,786,125, forward strand.
TATAACAATTACGAACCTTATATGTACCAGCGACCCGCCCCGGCTTCGCGCGGGTGCATTGATGGTTCACAGACTCGATAGAGTTTAAACTTTCCGTATAAACCTTCCCGTTGAATCACTACCTATTAAACAAACCGCATCAAAATTCCTTGCGTTGCGACTAATTTAGAACAATAATCTAAGCATACATAGGGATATACACAGACAGCGGGAAGCGACTTTGTTTTATAGTATGTAGTGATTCCGCTTATTACTCATACATTTATAAATCTACTCATAAATGTTTGTTGCCAGAGTAATAGGTACTCGGTGAATTTTCTTTTTAATATAGGCTGGTAAAAGTCCTAGCTTAATTTTAAAAGTCAGATGTGGATTTATAAACCAGGAACACGGTGTTAACGGTACGCATATTGTTCCTGGTGTGTGTAGAGTGGTGTATGTAGATGTGTATAGCTGTGGAGTATTTCGTGTGCATGCAGTAGTGTGGGTAGCGGACTGATTGCACTGCGGACTGCTAGTGAGCGAGGGGGTTGCCATGTCCCTACACTGGGAGTAGTCTTATTTAGGACATACTCAAGTCCCACATATGACAGATATTTTTAGAACTCTTATGCTTTAAAAATATTTAATAATGATAATTTAAAATTGACTGGAAAAGATAGTTATAAATAGCGACCAAGACGCAAAACGAATGAAACGAACTTAGAATAGGACTGACAACGAATGAGACTAATTACGACGTATGCAAAAAAATTAAGCGAATAATTGAATGAGATCAAAATCGATAAAGAAAAATGAAGAATGCGTCCTAGAAAGACCGTGACGAAATACAATTAAGACTTATTAAGAATGAGAAAAGTTACAGAATTAGACTTAGGAAGGAAGAGACATATAGCGAATAATACAAATAAAGAATGTGTGACGAATATAGAATGAGACAAAATACGAATTGAATGAAAAACGAATGAGACTAATTACGCTGATACGCATCAGGCGACCTGTCTGCTCGTTTGCCTACTATGTCATAAAAAAAACATAGTCTTTAATTTCTAATGTGACATATCTAAGTTGTAGTCCTATATAATAAAAAATTTTTTTTTTAAATAAATTCGCCGACTACTAAGCATCATATAATATATTTCAGAACTAACTACGCCGGGAAAAATATAGTTTTTAGGTATTTTTTTTTGTCTTCAAATGTAGTTTTGAATAAAAATAATTACTTTTTAGTACTTACATTTTTTCGTAATTGGGATGTCCCAAAAAAAATTTGACCTCGAATTTACATCAAAATCGTAAAATATAGGTTAATTTAAGATACTAATTTTGTCCGTTTTCCATTCGGATGAGTATATTTTTTACAATTCCTAACCAAAGTTTACTGTGACGTAATTATTTAGGCGTTTCGTAATCGTCAAAATCTCGTATCTCGGTTAAGGATAGTACCGAGATACGAGATTTTGACGATTACAAACACCTTTATTTGTTTTCTCAAAGTGGGTAGTGTGCATAAATTGTAACTTTCACAGAGGAAAAAAATATGTTCTTTTCTCAGTCAACCCGTGACCTTTCGGAAATTTTCCGCTTTCCACCTGAAAAGCTTCCGAAACGTCGGGAACGCAAATGAGATAATAAACGCGAAATCCGTTAAATTGTGATATATAAAGGAGTAATAAAATAATCGCGGAAACAGAAGAAAATATTATGACTCTTAATTGCATGTAATATAACAATCTATACTGGTAAATTACTTTCGAGACATTTTTGGATTTGTAGTAGTATTTTTATATTTATAGGGATTCTAAAATCGAAAAATCATTGTAAAGTCTGAAAAAAGAGTTTCGTTAATATACTAACAGTCAAAAGTCAGTAAATATCAAATAAATAGTATTTATATTTATAAACCATAAGGCTTTTCATATTTCTTGTTCGGTGTTATGCCTTTGACTTCCCAAGCTAAAAACTTTTAAACAAAAAAAATAAAACCGAGTCCAAAAAAAACTAAAAAGTAAAAAATCACGCCATAATTCAGTTTCTTCAAATTACTTACAAGTAACCGTATGTATACTCAATCTATACAGTATATACAATTAATGTTATTTTGGAGTCGGTGCCATATAAAGAATGTGTAAAATATTGAAAATTGACGATTTTAGTAAGTTGTGACACGATGGCACCGACTCCAAAATAACATTAATTGTATATACTGTATAGATTGAGTATACAAACGGTTACGTGTAAGTTATTTGAAGAAACTGAATTATGGCGTTATTTTTTACTTTTTTTTGGAGTCGGTTTAATTTTTTTGTTTAAAAGTTTATTTATTTCACACTTTTTAGTTAATCGTTACTTAAAAGTGTATCTCGTGACGATTCGAACAAGCCCAAACACGGCTAGGATACATTATTTTATTACATAGATCCGGTGCCTACCTTCCGGCTCCATCATCAAATCAATTCGATGGTACCATTCTCATCAGGAACATTTAAATTTGTGACCATGAAGTTGCTTATCTAAATTAATCAAGATATTTTGTCGCCACCCGTAAATCATTTATCATTGAGGAGTTCCGATGGCATCCTGTGGTCTTCTGCATCAGTTCCACTTCACCAATTTACACTTTCTGAATGCAAATGCTTAATATGTTTCTTATAATACCAAAATCGCTATATGTATGCCTACAATATTTGAGGAGTTCCTTCAATTCCTCATGGATTCCATCATCAGATCTTCACCAAAATTAAATGGGACCAACTAGAAAGTACCTTCTATAAAACCAAAAAAAAATTTTGAAACCGGTCAAATAGTCTTTGAGTAATCGGTGAACATCCATAAAAAAAAACTTTCCGTCGAATTGAGAACCTCCTCCTTTTTTTGGAAGTCGGTTAAAGAAGTTTTGTATAATTTGTGCAAATATTTCCAAAATGAATGCAATAGTAATCCGAGCAGTATTGTGACTCCCGCTGAATTAGTTGCTATATCAAGCGTAATATCATTGACTTCCATCAGAAAGGTCCTATCTGAAAGCAAAGGTCATTCTTCAGAACATGGACTAACCTTTAAATCACCTAAAAATAAACCAAATCGGAAGCCTACAATTATAATAGATGATTTTAATCAACAAGTAATAAGGAGAACAATTCACAACTTTTATATTACAAATAAAGAAATTCCGATGATGAAAATACTACACGCAATATTAAAAGAAGAAATAGATTTTCAAGATAGTGTAAGGAAGTTACGAAAACACGTCATCGCATTAGGTTTGAAATGGAATAGAAACCAACGGAATATAACTGCAAACTGCTCATGGGAAAGCACGAAATTCGATATTTGCGAATTAACTACGTAGGTCACTCGATAAGTTTTGAGATGCTCAAAATTCGAAAATGGAACGCACCTGAATTATATGTTTTTAAAAAGCAAATTTATTTAAAAATAGAACATATGTTGCCGATTCGCTCCAATTTAAAAAATGAATATGTTACAGTCATTTTTCTAAAACGGTTCCCGCGTTTTTTCTTTGTAACGATGGAGCTTAACCGCGCACATTTGCGTGCTATGATATTTTATGATTTTAAATTTGGTTTATCTGAACAATTGTGTTTGCAACGATTGCAGTCAGCGTTAGGAGATTCTGCTCCTTCACAGGCAACAGTTTTTAGATGGTTCAACGAATTTAAAAGGGGTAAAACCAGCCTCGAAGATGACCACCGAAGTGGTGGCCCGCAAACAGCAGTAACTGCAGAAAACGTGTGGACTACTGAAATAGTGGTGCGAGAAGATCCACGAATAACATATAAAGACATAGAGAATATCTTAGGCGTCAGTTCGGGGAGCGTTAGCATCATTCTACATCAACATCTTGGAGTAAGGAAGCTCTGTTGTCCTTGGATACCACGTTTGCTCTCCGATACTGAGAAACAGGCTCGTGTAGATTGGTGTCGTAAGATGCGTCTACGATTCGACCAGTGGCGGGAATAGGGTTTTTAGTTAGGGTAGGCAGAATTTGACATAGCCTGTCTGTGTCATTCCAAACATTTGAAGACTTCCCGAATAAAATGCACAGACAGCAAAGTGTGCACAACCAGTCAACCAGCTAAAAGTTTCGTAATACGTTACGTGAAATTGACGAGTAATATTGCTCCGAGTTTGAGTTAAATGCGACATACCTACCTTTATTAACTAGGTACCTTTACCTTATCATCGATCGCTAACTTGCTAAATTCGACGAAAGTTAACGTTCGCAAATACTATCAAAACACCGATCACAGCTAGACCACATATTTAAGAGTTAGCTACTACAATAAACAGTATTTCACGGCAAATTAAATAGATAATGAAAGAAAATCGCTCCGAAGTTAACTAAGTAGTACAACTATACAAGAAATTTACATTTCATCACAACTCGGTCGCAACTGTAGCAACAAAGGATCTAGCGACCGTAATCTAGCTATCATTGTTATAACGTGACTATGACAACGTTCTCGATTGGAATTTAATTGGTCGTTTCACGCAACAGACAGTTCGGGAAAATGACGGAAACGGAACGACGAAATTTAAATGTTAAATAATAGTAGACGTAATGATGGACCTTTTACACTGGTACACAGCCATTAAATTTATTTATTGAATATCTCAAAAATAGTAAGAGTTAAGACACTAGTTTATTCGAGAAATTAACTCTATTTGACCTGCAGAATCTTCCCTTTTTTAATTTATTGTTTCAAGGACCCTTTATACAGATGTACATATCGGCCCTGTAAAAGCCAAAGCCATGTCACAAACAAATGTAATAAATGAAAACAACACAAAACGAAATATTGAAGCTACCTACTCGTACTACTTACTTAAAAAAAAACTACAAAGCGGCAGCCAACCTGTACACCATAAGTGCATTGTCTGAAGTTGGATTTGCCAGGACGTGTATAAAAAAAGCCCCCCTATATGGGTTTAGATTGGTTGACGTTATTAGCGACTCTCTCTGGGCGCGGTTCCGCCTGCAGTCCATCAACAAGGGTTGGACATCTTCTATAGTGCCGCAGACATCACAATTAGGTGAATCTATTATTTTCATTAGAAATCGGAACTTGTTAAGGGGCACATGACCAGTCCGTAGTCTATGAGCAATCACAACCAGCTTACGGCTTAAATCAACATTTTCGAATCAGGGTATACGAGGAGGCTCGCACTGTATGCATTTGTACCATATTCCTTTGTCTCTAGATCTTTGATCAAAGTAGAAAAAAGAGGTTCGTTAATATACTGACAGTCAAAAGTCAGTGCATATCAAATAAATTATATTTATAAACCATAAGGCTTTTCATTAATATATAACATTTATGTCTATAATGCCCTGACTGTCTGTCTGTAATGCCCTCTTTTGCCAGCTGATCGGTCTTCTCGTTTCCCCTTAAACCAACATGTGATGGAACCCATTGCAATCGCAAGCTGACATTATTTTGTTTCAACATAATGATCTTTTCTAAAACTTCATTGACTATGGGCACACCCTTTTGATCGCGAACGCGTCGTATAATATGTTATAACGCACTCTTACTCTCCGTACAAATAACAGTTTTCTTAAACCCCTTCTTTAAAACATACGACAATGCATGAGAGATTACAACCAGTCCAACGGACATTATACACACATTACCTGAGACTTTAAAAATATGATTTTTTTCATTACATGAAGAATTTATGGGATCATAAAAGGCAGTCCCTCGTCCAGTAACTCTTAGAGCCATCTGTATGCGAAAAGTACCAATATTTGTACTTTTGATGCAATTCTATGAGGACATTAATATAAAGACATTGCGACTCATAAGACTATTCCCTTAAAATTAACGGAAGTTAAAAAAAACAGTGTATACATACATCACATACCGTGTCAAAGTCTTGGTCAGATGCAAGCACCTCTGGTTAAAGCAACATGTATCAAAGTTTTGTACCAAATGCCTTGCTCATGTTTAAAGCCAACCAAAAAAGTGAAAAAAGTGGTGATAACAGTGACGATATGAATAATGAGAATTGTTCAAAGTGGATCCGAATTTAAACGCAATTAATACCCAATCATAAACCTAATAGGGTTGTTGTTGTTGATAATACATCATAATTCAATTCAAAACGATTGATTGGCTGAAGTTGAGAAATATTGAACATTCATCGAACAAGCCTCATTTATATGAACTGATTTTAAAAAATAAGGCGGGTTTTGTAGAGTATACGATTGACGAAATATTCGACAGCATGTTTATACTGTGCTTCGTTTCCCGCCATGTCACCCTCAGTTCAATCCCATATTTTTTTGTACCAGCTATACGTTTTCATAGCCGCCGTCACTTTGATATTTTTAAAAGGCCGGCTATTTATTCCGAGGGCGCCAATCACAGGTAGTTATTCCGAAAGTGAGCAATCACATTAGGGGTGTTCACTGAGTAAAATAAAATATTGTAATTAGTCCATCCGTTAGATTATCAAAAAATATTGAACACGTATTTTTTCTTTTGTTAATCAAACAAAAAAAGACAAAGATAAAGCGCGTCAAAGTTTGGAGTGGGGGCGCATGACGTTACGCCGTACGTAAAACGGTCGCACGGCGTGACGTCACGGGGAACTAACATGCTATATCGTCATCATTTTTTGTTTAATTTACAATAGAAAAAATACGTGTCCAATATTTTCTGACAATCTAACTCAAGGACTAATTATGTTTTTTTAGGACACAAGCCTATTATTTGTTATGGGTAATTGAAATAGGACTGGAATTTTGGCTAACTCTTATTGCTACCACAACGCGCATGCGTATTTAGAATGTTTACTCTGTTTTAAACAGGAATTATGTAGGAAGCTTGCATTATATGATCTATTCGTTAACTGGGTGTAGAAGATAACTATGTTTGATGTTTCCAGGGCCACTCCCAACCATACAAAACTGTGAACGCCAAAGCGTTAGAGGACTCGCAGGTCATCAAATTGCCGATGAGGGCGTTTCAGGAGGTCTTCCACGAGTACCCGGACATCTTCGTCAGGGTCATACAAGTGAGTCTATTTGTTATATTAGAAATTTGTGTCATGCGACTTTATTGTCCTCCATAAAATAAGTCATAATGTAATTTTTGTCCTTATTTTCTTTATCATAAGGTTGGGGTACTTAGACCCTACGAGGTTACTTTGCCCTCCCATAGAATTCCATTTAATTAGGTTAATAAAGTCTTTCAAACGACACCATGTGATTCATCGACTTTTGTGTTTAGATTGAGTTTTTTAATATCACGATTGCGATGATGATGATGATGATGATGATGATGACGATGACGATGACGATGACGATGAAGAGGGTTTAACTCGAACTATTAAGAAATATCGCGTGTAAAATGGGTCACTTTCAACCCTTGGTTAGGTTAACAATCTACTATTACAAGTGAAATAAAAACTATGAGATAATCATATATTTTTTGAGAAAATGGCTGAAAATTGGAAGGCTGATTTCATAGTGAAATCCTAGAATGGACAGTGGAGATTCTGGAAAGGACACCCCAATAATGGTCACTTTTATGATGAGGGAAGCATTAATTTCGAACATCACTTTTAATGAAAAGTCAAAATCAACGTTCAAAATCAACACCTCCAAAAACCTAGTAAACAACACCCATGATGACTTTTTCGTGAAAAGTCATATCCGCCATCTTGAATTCTAAAATATACCCAATTTTCTAAATTTGCACCCCTGAGATCCCACAAAACGACTCCCATGATGACGTTTTCATAAAAAATAATGTACGCCGTCTTGAATTCCAGAATGGTCGCCATTTTCGAAATCTACACCCCTTAAAACCTAGAAAGCAACAAACAGGATGAATTTTTCGTTTAATGTCATGTCTGCCATCTTGAATTCTAAAATATACCCAATTTTCGAAATTTGCACCCCTGAGAACCCACAAAACGACTCCCATGATGTCTTTTTCATAAAAAAATAATGTACGCCATCTTGAATGCCAGAATGGTCGCCATTTTCGAAATCTACACCCCTTTAAACGTAGAAAGCAACACCCATGATGAAATTTTCGTTAAATGTCATGTCCGCCATCTTGAATTCTAAAATGTAACCCATTTTCGAAATCTGCAGCCCTGAGAACCCACAAAACGACCTCATGATGACTTTTTCATAAAAAGTAATGTCCGCCATCTTGAATTCCATAATGGTCATCATTTTTTAAATCTGCGCCCCCGTAGCCTCAGATTTGATTTGAACGACCGCCCGCATGTTTGTTTTGACCGTTGTCGTAATTTGGTGTCTTGTTGGTGTCGGTCGGGTCGATTGAATACCGCTGCCGACTTCAGTTGCCGACTGCGTCACTATTACACTTACTAACGCATGCAACGTTGCCACGTTTATGGGTAGGTACTTGAACCGAAATCATTGAGGTATCCGTTTTATCAGTCAGCGTAATTGGACGGGTAATTTTTCGGTCAGTACCTTTACTTGAAACGGTACCGTTTAACTTAGCGGTACCGTTTTAAGAAGGTACCTATTAAATTTTATTTTCTCCAACTTGCTCGGAAATGTTCTCATTGATGTAGTAAAAACACACCGCGAAGTCCATCGTTATATACGTTGATACGATAATCAATTTTTAAAAAAGTGGCATTACTTCCCGGATAGGCACGGGAAGTGTACATTATTGTGCAGGTTTTTACTTTTAATTTCATCCAAGACTTTGAAAATTCACCATACAGCCAATAGTAACGTACAAAAACCGAGATTTAAAAAAACTTGAATTGTTTTCCGCGTTTAGTTACTGCATGGTTAATGCCAATAATAATAGAAAAAAAATATGGTGTCCAAATCATAATACAGTTTATTTAGTCTTAATGATCTTCAGGAACTGATAAATATTTTGTAGCAAAGGTATGTTTTTTTTGATGTTGTGCGTTTAGGAATTGCCGATTCAACTAAAAGTAATAATGTATATATTTATTTTAACTATTGCTATGGGTTTTCTTTTTATTTATTTTCATTACTATATTTCATGTGGAACCAAATATACAACTCGGACCCAAAACTTTTAACTTTCATATCCTTGAAAAAAATAAGGCGGGAACATGAATTTCATTTTTCATTTTGTCAAATATTGTCTGTCGTGTTATTTTTACGAAAAATAAGTTACATAAACATGTGTCAAATTTCCTCGCATATTTGGAGAAAAGCAGTATACATGCCCCGGCAGGAATGTCATTTCGTGGATTCGTATCTATTGAAGGACTCGGCTACGCCTCGTCCTTCAAAACCGTACTCGACCACGAAATGACTTTTTCCGCCCTCTGCAGTAATATACTATAATTTGGGTACCGTTACTGTTGGATACCTTTTCAATTGATACCTTTATTTTTGGTTACCGGTCTTTTGCGGTTTTTCCGTCCCTGCTCTGAACACATTAACAATATAGTTGGAATTTTTGAATCACTACCTAACTTTTGAAACAATCGATATTATTTGCAAATGGTGATCTGTAGGCGGTACAAAGTTAATTCCGTTGCTTTATATATTTTTAACGTTTATAAAAATGTTTTAACGTGAACGTTACCAAGTCACGTAGGTTATGTGAGCAACAAGTGCAATAAAATCAAGGTAAAATTGTTATAAATGATCTGAATACATTACAGTAAGTAACTTTAACGTGGTAAGTCAGGGTTAGTCATGGGTAGCAAAAATCACGGTGTTTTTTTTTTACAAGTTGTACGAGCGTCACAGTGATTGGAAGATTGAAATTGAATTGTAACGCTTTTCACCATCTATAGTTTGGCACTTGTCACAATGAGCCCACAGATGCAGATTTACTTCTATATTTTTATTTATTCCTCCTCGAATTGCGCTTAGGCCCTTATAGAATGAGGTAGTTTTATTTTATTAAAATCAGTAATTACAATTAAAACTACAAAATACGTTCCTCGTATTTTGCAAATATTATTAGATAGTTCGATAAAATTATTATCTCTTTATTTGTCTTCATTCTTAGGCTAGGTTTTTTAGAATAAGTATAATCCCACCTAAAACATTTAATGTAAAATTAGTATTTCATGTATAAATAGAGAGGAATTCAAATTAATAATATTACCACAATATTGAAGACATATACTGAATTATGAAACGGTCAAGCCATACATTCGAAACCAAGGTGTAGGGTTAGTAAAATCAGAGCTTAGGGGCTTCAAGCCAGTTGAAGCCATACTTTTTAAGATAAGGTGTAGGGTCAGTAAAGTCAGAGCTTGAGAGCTTGGATCTGATAAGTTTTTTACAGCGAAAGCGTTATGAGCTTGTAAGTCTTGGCTGCCAATTTCACATTTGATGATTTCATGAAATGTTTTAGGTGGCACCTCACATCTTTTTGTAAGGTGCCCTAGTTTTTTTTTATTTAAAAAACGAATTTGAATTCTCAGGAAAAACGATTTAAGTAGTAAAGTTTCTTAATATTTTTATTTTGGCGGGGTCACTACCGTGCCCCCAGTTTTTTTTGTTCTTTGTATGTAAATTCTAGGCTTCGTTCCGAATTTAAGCTTTCTAGGGCATTAGGAAGTATTTCAGTTTTACTAGTTCCGTACCAAAGACATGCACCCCCTCTTTAGATTTCTTGTTTGACTATTCTTTGTATGTCAATCCTAGGCTCCATGCCGAATTTCAGCTTTATAGGTCATCGGGAAGTATCCTAGAATTTTGACACGTGAGTGAGTGTGTCAGTAACAAAATCGGCGTACTTTTGGTATCAATAAAACCTAAAGTATGAAAGCTAGATCTAGCTCAATAAAATTTAGTGCATTTCATATGTTCCCCAACAACATCTTAACCTGTGCATTTGTGCTCTCAGGTGTTAACTGGGACGAAGCTATGAGGGTTTGAAAATGAGACAAAACGGTTCGGGAAAAGGTAGGTAATGCCCCTACTACCGTGCCCCCAGATAAAAAGTAAAATACAAAAAGCAAATACAAAATATAAACACATTATAAAAACCTAACCTAGGGTGTCGCTGGCAGCGGGGCAGGGCTCAAGCTACCGGTGGTTAGGGCTGCACAGAGAGGAACCTCCTGACAATGCGGGTCGTGTCCAGGATTACTGCCTTCTGTATCTGACCCTTGATCCAGTCATCTAGCGAGAGTCTCTTAAGATATTCGTTGAGACTTTTCGCTATAAGACCGTTTGCCAAAACCACTATCGGGACAATAATCGTCAAATCAACATCCCACACGGCAGTCACCTCGTGAGCCAAGTCAAGGTACTTGCTGAGTTTGTCCTTCTCGGCCTTCACGAGGTTCTCGTCATGTTGAATAGTGATGCCGATGAGTATTGCCCGGCGCTTAGATCGATCTACCAGCACGATATTAGGTGTATTACATTAATCCTGTCCGTGATGATCAGAGGTCGGACAAATGGGCGTCATTGCTCGCAATAACATGGACATGACTCAAAAGTTTGATTGATTAATTTCTTACCTGTAATATTATCTGTATACGTTGTATATAAAAACACAGACTTCTTATTGTGTAGATTTATTAAAGTAAATAAACAATATTTTTTCTAAATTTTCCGTGGTAAGTTTATTCCTTTTACATCCAAAATATACTTGTGAGCTAAAAAACTCCGTTCGCAATCTACTCAAGTTAACGGAGCAAGCTTCAGTACTTTAATAGGAATACTTTCATGCCAATAGGATTCAGAGTCTATTTTACCTTCTATGTATTGGATGACAGTTTCAAAATCTGGATTTCTTTTAAGTACTGCTTTCATTTTCCCTTGCAAACTGATTCCTATTTCACCTTGAATGCTTACCAGACTATTCAATATACATCGTATTTTACATGAAATAATATATAATGAAAATTATACAGTATTTGAATTAGATTGCAAACTCTCTATTACGTGCGGGATTGATTGAAAATGATATGAAATGAAGTTTAATTGTGCTAAAACGTTATTTGATTGTAAAATCTATTTACACGTAGGGATATATATTATCACGATTATTAAATGTTTGTATGACTCTCTTTACAGCTTCAAAATTATTTTTATAATAACATGCCGCCTGGATCCAAGTGCCCCAACGTGTAATTATGGGTTGTCGTGGCAAGGGAATGTGTGGGTTATTTTCTTTGAATCTTGCAATCCTGGAAGGGGCTTTTGAAAATACTTTTTTAACGTAGTTGATTAATCTGTTAACGTCGTCAAAATGTTTTCTAATTTTTTCGCAAAGTCTGTGAATCTCATGTGCCAAACAAGTTATGTGTTATATTTGTGGATATTTGGCTTTAATTTTCTGTCCAGCATTTAGCATACAGCTCACCGAATCGCTCGTAAATAAAATTATGTTTTTGAAATTACTTTCAGCACGGTCTTCCCACAACTATTGTAAGCTTGATCCGAAAAAATTAAATATTGTAGATCCATTTACTTTGTCCAAAACTTTGGATGCAATCAAGAAGCAACTAGCGGTCTGATTTTCTTTTAAATTTCTTACGAGAATATTAGCAATTTTCCGGTCTAATAAATCTTTAGTCTCATCAATTGAAACCCAAAAGTATCCATTGCTTAGTTGTTCACGAACATGTTATATTTTTTTATTATGGTTTGATATTTTTGGTGATATAGAGCTTTTGAAAGAATCACAATGTAAATATCCATACTAATATTATAAATGCGATAGTGTGTCTGTCTGTCTGTCTGTCTGTTCCTCTTCACGCTTAAACCGCTGAACCGATTTGGATTCATCGGAAAAATACCCTTATCCGCGATAAACGAATTTAAGGCGGACGAAGTCGCGGGAAGAAGCTAGTAATGTATATAACATTAATATGAATGAATGTTAGAATAGTAAAGTCAATGTCAAAAAATAGATTGTTCTATTTTGCTAAAAGGAAATTAAAGAAGGTATAATATCTTAATTTTAGTATACCATTGAAATCTTATCAATTATCACTATATCATCAATAATTTAATTTATTGATCAATCAATCAAACTTTTGAGTCATGTCCATGTTACTGCGAGCAATGACGGCCATTTGTCCGACCTCTGGTGATGATAGATCGATCCCAATAAAGCGTGGCACGACCATTTTCAAGAACCGGCATCGGTGCGTGCTTATAGTACGGCACATCAGACTCCACAAGACCGTATTTAACAGCAACTTGCTGGTGAATAATCCTGGCTACTTGGTTATGTCTGTGCAAGTACTCGCCGTTAGCAAGATGAGAACAACTGGAAATTATATGCCTGAGTGACTCTCCGGGACGGCGGCATGCCCGACAAATGTCGACCTCCGGTAGTTATTCGTCATGATAACTTCGTCCGCAATTGCACAGGCAAAACCTTCGGTTTCCCCGAAGAGATCGCCGAAACGTAACTAGTTCCCCGACGCGAGCAGATCTACATCAGGCCCTGTAAGGGCCTTGTAGAACCGCCCGTGTAGCTCTTTACTCCTCCATACGTCCTTGCGGTCTACGGTGCTAAGCACCGTTGGTCTGCGCCAGTTCTCGTTTGCCACGGATAGAGGGGTGAGGCCTTTGTCTACTGTCACTACATCGCGATGTATCCCACACTTGTTTAGGAAATACTCCCTGAGACTGCACACCTCGCGATTATGGAGGTTTTTGGCGTTTAAAAAGCCACGGCTCCCACACTTGCGCGGGATGTACAGTCTCATTACTTAGGAGCGTGGGTGTCGCATGGGGTGTGTAGTGAGCAGCATACGGACCCTCCTATCCAGGGCGTCCAGCTCAGTCTGGGTGAACCTTAGTATGCCAAAGGAGAAAGTGAGCAGGGGCATCACCCAAGGGTTGAAGGCGTGCGCCCTGTTGCCACCCGACAAAAGACTATTCAGTACTTTTGTCAAGCGGCAAAAAAAGCGCTTATTCACTGCTTGTCTAATGTCTCCGTCCACAATACTCAATGGCTGTGACATACCGAGATACTTGTAGGTTTCAACTTCGGAGGGAGATTTGAGAGACATTGTCTCGGAAAGCTGTAAATTAATTGAATTAACGACTTTCCCCCCGCTGTTTATTCTTATTATTATTATTATCCCGAGCCCGTTATGTCCCACTGCTGGGCTTCTTCGTCCAATGTTCTCTGTCCTGTGCCGTTTCTGGGCATTCTTTAAGAAAGGAATCTAGTTCATCCCGCCATTGCCGATGAGGTCGATAATATTAGGGAGTAAAAAAATGAAATTTTGTACATTGTGGCTCCGTAACGGTTGGACCGATTGGCGTTTAGCTTTTTGATTGGATAGGTAACTTCATCGAGAGTGTTCTTAGCCTTGGTTCAAGAAAATCGGTTCAGCCGTTTGACACTTATCCGCTTTTTTCTAGACGTGTCCGGGTGTTTTCATCTGTTCACCGATTACTAGTTGCAGTAAGGTATACCTGGGTAAGTTCGGATGGTCGCAATTGCTACCAAAATAGTAGTTATCCCACATTATTGGTACTACGTACTACCATGAGGGACGGCATTTCACTCCGCCCCTCTCGCCAGTTTGTAATAACCGCTCAGTTGTATCAGTCGTGTGAAAATGAAACTATTTTATTGCCGAACACATGTTACATAGTAGGTGTTCTTCATAACATATTGTATCAACATGTTCTGCCTTCATTGGCGTGCAAAATGGCATTTGTCTTTAAATGTAATTTTCATTATTTCAATTCAATTGAGAAGTAAACTAATAATAAGAATACCATAACCCAGGTAATATGTCCGTAAACTACAATCATGAAACATTAAATATTAACACTACAAACTTAAATAAATACCTACTATTTATCTTCAGCACCTAAGTATCATCCATATCTATCCATACTAATATTATAAATGCGAAAGTGTGTTTTTCTGTCTGTCGGTCTGTCTGTTACCTATTCACGCTTAAACCGCTGATTCGATTTGGATGAAATTTGGTATGGAGATAGTTTGAGTCCCGGGGCGGACATAGGCTGTTTTTTATCCCGGAAATATACCCTTAATAATATAAGGCGGACGAAGTCGCGGGCAAAAGCTAGTACTATTATAAAGTTGAAAAAAGGAAATGCTTGTTTGTGTGTGGCTTCATCACGCTACAACGGCTAAACGGATTTCAACTATTTTTGGTACACGGGTAGCTGGGTATCTCCAGATGGTTATAGGATACTTTTTACCCAGCTATGCTAAAGAAAAAAAGAGGGGATATGACTTTTTATCCGCCGCGAACGAAATTGCATTCATTTATAGAATAGAAAAGGTTTACGAACGTTTAAAACTATCCTTTTTTATGATAAAAACCGGATATTTTGAACGTATAGTATTTCTTCTCCTAGCAGTAGCAGTAATAGAATTTAGCTATTAGTTCGATCTTAGAACAAGAAGGTTTTTCGGTTTGGTGTCCTGAAAAAAAAGACAACTTCGAGCGCAGATTACTCCTAAGCCGTTTTATAAAGGGGCATTACGTAAATTATTAATAAAATGCTTGTTTTCCGTTTTATCATTCGCATCCAAAATTTGGAGGTAAAAGTTAGTGAGAAATAAGTAATTTATTTTTGTTACGCTTTTCCAACTCGCTGAAAAATAGTCCAGTCTTATCCGGGTATGCCTTTATATACAAGTAATCGGTGAACGAAAAAAGGTTAGAAAAACAGGAATCGAATTTTAATGAAAATGTTTTTGACATATATTCTGGTACTCCCCTACTTGACCTAATAACGCAAGTGCTAATATTATTACACCTACCAACGCTAGCTCTAATTTTCATTAGCCCTAATGTCATATCACCTAATTTTTATACCCTAATTAGTTGTTAGACCTAATAATGGAATACTCTAATAATGATTTGTACTAATAATCAACAATACTAATATGAAATAACCTAATAATTACCAAACCTAATGATTATTAGACCTAATCATTACTGACACTAAATGTCAAGAGTACTAAAGATTATTAAACCTATTTTTACGTTAAAACAGAAAATACGGATTTGGAAAAATATCGAATTGGCTGAACCCCGAAAACTGTAGGTTAGGTTAGGTTTCTATTGTGACAATGTATAGCGGAGCGTCAAAAGATTCCCATGTACTTACATCCTGAGTCTATGGCAATTCCGACTCCACGTGGTCTTGTCTATCCTACCCTTAGAGTGTTATTCCAAAAGCGGAGGCGCGGAGGGAGAGCAGCTGTCGCCCGCTGTAACAAATGGTAGGCGCCTGCCCGTGCGAGTCGAAGCTGCGGAGGTGAGTTTGGGGGCCTGCCACTTGTTAAGGCCTAAGGCGATAGGGCTGCTTTTCCCGCAGCGCCGTGCGCGCGAGCGCAAATGAACGAGTGGTAATGAATAAATGGAAATAATTTTTGAAATTATCCATTAAAGGCATATTTAGGTTTATAGATAATTAGGTATAATAAAATGTAGGTTTTAACATAATTAAGTATTATAATATTAGTAGTCTAAAAAAATCGGCTAAGTGCAAATTAGGGCTAGTGAAAATTCGGTATGATGAAATTAGGCATTATGAAAATTCGGGATCCTGAAATTAGGGCTATTCATTAATTAGGATGAATGATAATTCGGGTTTGTGATTTTAGGGTTACCAAAATTAGGGCTAATGAAATTAGGACAAAAGTTTTTCGGGCTAACGGAGGGGAACCATTCATATTACTAGTTTGAGTTGTGTAAAATTGTCCTGTAATATTTATCTTTTATTTTTATTTATGTGTGTTTTTCAGATTATTATGGTGCGGCTGCAAAGGGTGACGTTTACTGCTCTTCACCAGTATCTCGGTTTGAGTGCAGAGTTAGTTAATCCGGTAAGTAATCACTATTTTAATTCTACTCGCACCTTCTAAAATAGTGTAATTGGCCCATTCTCTTTATGTCGACAACTTTAGTTTTTCAAATCAATAATCAACATTCAACAAAAAATAAGAATTAAATTTTCATAATTTTTTCATAACGCTGTAAAATGTCAAATGTGTTATGGGGACTTACGAGAATAAAATGTATTATTATCAAATAGTATTAGGTACCCCATAATTATTTTTCAATTGGATGATTGAGCTAATTATGGCTATGATAATGCTGCATTGTTACTAGTGCTAGCAGCGAACGAAAAAAACATAGAAGCACAATTAGGGTCGCAAAATGACCCCTCGAAAAGTGTGTCGAAAAAGGCGGGGCGTATAAACTGGGTCAATCGGGCTGTCAGTTACAAATGGCGGCGCTGCATGACTGTCGTATTATTTCAATTCCCAAAGTGAAAAAATACGGCTTATTTATCGGTAAAATAGTGTATTTATCATTTTAGAAAATATAAAAATAAAGTTGGAATTAAGTAATTCCAAATTCACATGTAAAAAATACCGTAAACATATTTTTTTTTTTTTAGTCGGAAGTGATTTTGTCTAGGGATGGTGTTATGCTACCTTACACCATCAAAATGTTAATATGTAAATGAAAAGGTATTATGATACCTATTGAACATTTGATATATTATATACATGTTTTCATGCACATAACTATTTCATATACAGTGTTCGAAAAAGGTGCAATTTGATTTAAAAGTTATCATACACTAAAGAGCAAAAACTCGGTAGGATTACGGACACTTATTACAGAGTTCCTATGCCTACCTTCCGTCTCCATCGTCATATCAGCTCGATATTATCATAATATTGCATTGTCACCAAACTTACAAAAGTATGCAAAAATTTAGTACAATCAGAAACCGGCAAGTGGTTTTAATTTAGCTTCAAAGATTTTATTATTAGATTTGACCCATTCAAACATACTAACACGGCAACAATAAAAGTACGCAAGCTCCATTTTTGCGTTGTCTTAACGTACTACAAAAGTTATGATTGCTAGAGTCTGGCAAATGCAAGATGAGAATGAAATCAACCGCGAAATTTAAAAATGTAGCTGCAGTGTGCCTGTATGAGCTAGAGTTACACAAATTCATTGCTGTTGTCATTAATTATTAAGTTATTAGTTACTGAGAAAAGCATTGAAATTTGTTTATATCTAGCTCATAAAGGCACACTGCAGCTAAATTTTTAAATTTCGCGGTTGATTTCATTCTCATCTTGCATTTGCCAGACTCTAGTGGCTGATTGTCTGTTTGTATTTAAGTATTTAGCAAGCATATAATATATGCATACTCGTATGGTCGTCTAGTATTCACAGTATAAGTATGCTACATCTTAAGACGACTAGTTTGATTTGCGTAAGGTTATTCTATAATTATTTAAATATAAAATAAAACTGAAAATTCAATTTAAATAATACGACAATTCTGCCTACAAAATTACTCTTTATTGTATGTGACCATCTACTACGTATGCGTTTTCTTAGTCGCCGTTATGTTGATACGATAAAACGTCAGCGCTAGAAGCCAATCACAGCCAGATATTATGAAATTGGCCAATCACAATTATTTGTTTTGGGTAATAGAAAGTAGACTGATATTTTGGCCAACTCTTATTGGTCACACAACGTGCATGCGGATTTAGAATATTTACCCCGTTTTGTACTGCAATTTTGTATGAAGCTCGCGTTCTATGTTATTTTCGTTCACTGAGTGCTACCTGTAAAATATCAATAGACTATGGATATTAAAATAATGCAATAAAAAATTAAATTGAACAAGTACAAAAACTAATTATTTATTCACATTGAAGTCGTGCGTTGGTTCATTCTCCAATCTAAAAAATCTTGGTATTTTTTTACTAGTACTAAATTTGGTAACAGGTAATTTTAGTACAAATGCCAAAATGCATAAAAGGCTGAGATGTAAACAATATCTCGTGGACCCGTTTTCGCTATTTCCTTATCCGACAAACAAAGCACAGCATTTAAATAATAAGGGTACAATTACAGCCGTTGTTTCTTGGAATATTTTACCTTATCGCAAAGAAACAAAGTTTAAACTTAACTTTGAAACTATTTTACTTGCCATTTCGCTGGCCCAATATTATATGGTTCTATGTTTCACTTTTAACGAATTGCAGTTTGAACATTGTCGTAGTGCCTTATAGTCTAATTTTAATTGCCCTGAAAATGTTACACAGAACCCTATAATATTGGGCTCCAGCCCATTTATTCAGTGATGTTAATTTTTTTTCCATTGTAAGTCATAAAACCTAGATAACTATATGCAATACGCATTAAAAATGGATTTTAATTTAAACATGAAATGAACGTGTCCGCTATACAAAATAGTATACAGAATTAACAAGGCTACCATTTTAATTGCACATGGATAATGTCTTTATCGAAATAAAGTGTAAAAAAATATTTTATGCTCTGGGTTTAGTATTCATGATAGAGTTACGCTGCTTATTAAAAAAGCCGGCCAAAAGCATGTCGGACCATGCTCAGTGTAGGGTTCCACAGCCGGGCCGTTCATACAAAAAATGCGCTACAGATGAAAAATATACGATATGGAAAAGTGTACTAGCAAAGCAGCGTATCTCAGTCCTAATAATTTTATTTCAATGAATTAAAATCTCAAACAATCTCGATACCATTCAAAACGTACGAGACCTAATTAACAATTACAATAGCCCGTACGTTGTGCCACGAACCGTCGGCGTCAGAGACGGGTAAGAGACGCGCGTAATTAAGGTCCGCTCCTGCGTATAGTACGTGTAGTCGTGTAGTACGTGTAGACGGGTACACGATCCGCCGGGTTCGTTCCGTTCGGGTTCTTAAACTCGGCGGTATTAAGAATACGTGCGTCCGTGCGGGCGTGTAACACGGATATCGAGAGCCCTAGGACAAACGTACATACCTAAATACGGGTCAAACTGAGAACACCTTTTTTTGTGGACTGTTAAAAATTACGTTTAGTGCGCGGGCGAAGCCGCGGGCAAAAGCTAAGCTAGATATAAAAAAAATGTTGCAGTACCCCAGTCATAAAAATAAGTTAAACTAAAATTTTAAATAGCTAATTAAAAGTGATCAAAAATGTAAACAAAGCATTTTTTTAAGATCGAGCTTGCTAACGTTAACAAACTTATATCTTACATTAAAATAACTAGGTAGCAGGACTAAAATTTCATCTAAGGTAAAAAAAATAACCTCTCATAGATGATATCAATATTTATTTATAAATTAGTCACAATGTAAAATTTAAAACCGCATTTCAATCAACAACAAAAAAATATTTTTTTAATAAATAATCACTCTTTTCTTGTCTAATTATATCTATGGCATTTTTATACTAACATATATTTTCATAGTTTAAAAAGTTTTACCAAATGGCCAAAAATTTCATCATGGATCTGAACAGTGTGATTTTCGGTCATAAAAATAATTACTTGAAATCACACTTTAAAATCAAAATTAGAAGATAAAGATCTTTCTTTTTAATCAAATTATAGCCTTATTGTCCTTATACATATATTATTTTCAATATACAATTCACTAAATAATCATGTTTTTTTTTAATAATCACAATTTAAAAAGCAGAGTTAAAATAGATACAATCAACAACAATACAAAAATTAGCTTAAGATTTAAACATCTGGCCGCATCGATGAAAAAGGTAAAGAAACAAGCAACACAAAACACGAACGTACACCCACACACACGCTGCTAATGCTCCCATAATAACATAACAAGTATCTACGATTCTATGCCAAAGACTTAAAGTTGAATATAGCTTCAAGTGACGTTTAATGTAACGTTGTTTGCGAAGCCGGCGAACCAAACTTGTTTATTACTGAAACTCACTACGAGCGATAACAAACTCGTTGAAGCTCCTGCTTGGCGCAATTATTCAAAAATAAACCAAATTATACTTGATGTAAAGATCACATTAGTTTGAACTTGTTCAAAACCCTATCATAAGGTAAGCTCATGATAAGGTTTTGACTTATGGTAAGTGGTAAGTCAAATTAACTTGATGAATAGGCTTACCCTATCTTTGAGGTCACCATATCATAAGGTTACCAAAATGTAAGGGTTTTTAAAAACCACTTCTAAAATAAGCCTATGGAAAACCCTATTTAGGGTAAGTGGTTCCGATCCCTGGTATAGACTAATAGTACCATTCAATAACCCATAAAATTTTCTGTAATTTTTGATAAAACCGTTTCGATAAACGCAAATCTTAACATAGCTGCAGAACAAAGTTCTTATTTATTATTCTATACAAGATAGCGTTTGACGTCACATGTTTGTAGACTTTAGTATGAAGCGTTTTTTGTGAAAGTCCAAAAATGTGCTTTTATAGTCGTTGTCGTCGTATTGTAATAGTTAATTGGTACACGCATATTAATTGTTTTATATACTCTGACATTTAAAATTTTATTCTAGACACATACTAGTTTTTTTTTTCTTTTTATTGACAATCCTTTTGGGATTTATCTTATTAATTATTTTAATTTTTAAAATGTAGATTTTATCTATAATATTATATGTATATAAAGTTATATAAAGTTAAATGATCTGATTAGGTTTTTCAGGATTTTCCCTAATCCTTGCAACAAATGTTGGATCATATTGTACGTCTCCCAGCAAAGACTTCTCTCAATGGAACTGACTATTCGAAAGTGCTTGTATCTAGGCCTACTTGAATAAAGGATATTTTGATTTGATTTGAGTTGTATCTCGGGGAGTTTTTGTGATATTGGAGTTGTTTGTTCACCAATATTTCTATCATTAAGACGTCGTTTTATAACATGCCATAAAAAACATGACAAATAGCCTATTGAATGAATCTATGATGTTAGATAATGTAAGAATTATATTACTCGGTATACATACGGAATTATATATACGGTAGCTTACTCGCCCCCGCTATCTTTCCTACCCACGCCCACAAACCCCCACGGGAGTGTCACGTTATAACTTGTCAAGCTATAATAAAACACTCGGTACCACTAAAACAGACTTTGAATATGAAATTGAAGAAACACTGAACTAGTGATATGCCGCCGAGAAATTACGCCCTTACGGTAATTCTCACCGTGGTAAGTTTCTGTAAATTACCAAGAATTCTCGGTAATGTTCTCCGTATGTAAATTTGGTGAGGTTTAATTTAGACTGATAATGGCTTGCAACGTGTGTTTTAACGTTATCAGATTTATTACATCTAGTGTTAATCTTAAGTTAGAACGTTATTTCACAAGCAGGCAAATGTTTTACAGAAAGGGTCGTGTTGTATTCTAGCTAGCGGGTAAAAATCCACTAGGGGTGAACGGCTTGTCCAAGGGTAACAAACAGGTCATTAATTTTGTCAAAAAGTACAAAATGTTTGTGCCACCAGGGCATTTTGTCTGAATATTTTAAAAGCAAAATATGCTATGGACAACATTTCTTTTAGTCAAAATGTTTACTCGATAGAATTAATTACGGCCGAAATGTCAGTTTGTCTGAAAGTTTTCAGGGCTGAATACTCTGTGGCCAAAATGTACAAAACGCGATTGTCTAAATGTCCTCTACTTGAAATGTTTTCACGATAGAATTAATTACGGCCGAAATGTCAGTTTGTCTGAAAGTTTTCAGGGATGAATACTCTGTTGCCAAAATGTACAAAACGCGATTGTCTAAATGTCCTCTACTTGAAATGTTTTCACGATAGAATTAATTATGGCCTAAATGTCAGTTTGTCAGAAAGTTTTCAGGACAGAATACTCTGTGGCCAAAATGTACAAAACGCGATTGACTAAATGTGCTCTACTTGAAATGTTTTCACGATAGAATTAATTATGTTGTTTATTTATTTATAACTGTTTATTATGGGACTACTTTCTTAATAAACTAAACAATAATAACAAAACAATGTTAAATTATATTTGTCATTTGTTCATTATATCATGTTTACATTTATATACTTTTTGACCGTTGTACATTTTGACCCATTGAACATTCCGGCACTTGTACCAGCGTTACCCATTTTGTCGTTTTTTCTTACAAACATGTTGAGATTAATATACTTTTTGACTTTTGTACAATTTGACAAAGGGATTTTCAAACCCATTAAATATTTTGGGATCTTGACCATTTATCTTTTTGTACGTTATGTCTCTCATACAATTAGGCTCCTCAGTTTATGTGACATTTAATTGTTTCGCCTTTAGTTCATTATAACATGTTTACATTTACATACTTTTTGACCGTTGTACATTTTGATAATATGACATTTAGAACCATTTTACATTTACACATTAGTACCAAAATTACCTGTTACCTGTCCAAGTACAATATGTTTGTATTTATATTTGATTTTAATTGCATTGATTATACTAATTAGACACTATTATAAATGTTTTGATATTTTTTTATTTTATAATATTTTGTATATTATTGTTCTGCACATAAAGTTGATTACTTCGATCGCTTAACTGCTGATTTAAGAAATGAGGCTTGTAACGACATAATTAGGCGTCGGTTGAAAAACCTTCTGTTGGAAAACCCTCTATACTCAGTAAATGAATACATGGAACTGAATTTCTAATTTTTTATTGACATTGTGATTGATATTGTAAGTTTATTATTGTTATTTAATTATTTTTTTGACGATCCTTATTGGGAGATATTTTGATTTGATAATTTTATTTTTGCACTTGTTTATTTACCTACCTATTATATCTATTAAATATATCGTCGGCTAGTACCCATAACACAAGCCTTATTGACCTTACCGTGGGGCTAGTTCGATTTGTGTAAAATTGTCCCGTAATATTTATTATTTATTTATTTATTTATTTATTATATTATCGACCTATTAGTCTAGTTTCACATATTTATAAAACTTTTATAAAATTTATTGAGATTCGCATTGCTGGGCAACTAGATCAACATCAACCTCCTAAATAAGCTAGCTTCCGTCCAGGATTTTCCACCACTGACCACCTTCACACACTAAATCAAATAATTGAAAAATATAACGAATACAACCAGCCTCTTTACCTAGCGTTTGTGGATTATGCCAAAGCATTTGACAGCATCACTCATTCAGCCGTAGAAAGTGCACTTAAAAACCAAAACATTTAACCCACTTATATAAATTTAATCCATACCATTTATAACAACAGCACAGCGGCCATTAAACTGCAGTGTACCGGCCCATCGATCCCAATTCAATGAGGCGTCAAACAGGGCGACCCGCTATCTCCAAAATTATTCACGAGCTCACTTCAGGAGGTGTTTAAGAGCCTGACGGTTTTGTGGGAGGCAAAGGGAATAGACATTGGTAACCAAAGGTTATCTAATCTTCGTTTTGCTGACGATATTGTTCTCTTTGCCTCTTCAGGGGCAGAACTCCAACTCATGCTCCAAGACCTCAGCTCGGCAAGCCTTCAAGTTGGACTTAAAATGAACGGCACAAAGACTAGTGATGACAAACAGCGCGAAACGTAGGGTAACGGTAGATGGGCCGATTATACACTATGTTGACGAGTATATATACCTTGGCCAGTTAGTCTCTTTCAGCAACAGACAGGACAAGGAAGTCGAACGACGAGTTTGTAATGCCTGGAAGAGCTACTGGTCCATGAAGGAACTAATGAAGGGAAATCTTCCATTGTGTCTCAAACGAAAACTCGTCAATATGTGTATTCTGCCCGTCTTAACCTACGGTGCCCAATCGTGGTCACTCACCGAGAGTCAGAAATCCAAATTGAAGGTTTGTCAACGGGCAATGGAGCGCAGCATTCTAGGTGTGAAAAGGACAGATCGCATCCGGAACACTACGCTGCGCTTTGTAACCCGAATAACGGATGTTGGAGAAAAAACCGCCAGGCTAAAGTGGGACTGGGCTGGTCACGTCTGCCGCATGCACCCGGAAAGGTGGGCTAGTGTGGTCACTAAATGGGTGCCACAAGATGGGCAACGTAGACGGGGTAGGCCTAGGCGGAGATGGCGGGACGATATGGATGCGTTTCTTATCAACTGGCCGGATGTAGCATCTGATAGAGAGTCGTGGAGATCTAAGGGGGAGGCCTTTGCCCAGCAGTGGGACACTAAAACAGGCTAATAATAATAATAATAAATTATTTACCTGTGTTTTGACATTTAATCGTTAACATACCTATTTTACCTATTCTGTTTTTTTATTTATTTATTACCTACTTGTTTTTAATGGTGCAATGACGATCCCTGTCGGGTGATTAGTTTTGAATCCTTGTTGATATTTTTCTTATTGTTTTTTACTATTTTATTTTGTTTTGACATTATGTACATTATTTATCTTTAATATTCCTTATATTTTGACAATTATGATATAAATTCGTATAGTTTGGACATAAGCAAATTTCTATTGTATTTTTTATTACGGAATAAAATTATCTTATCTTATCTTATTTACAATTAATATTATATGTGAAGAATATTTTTGCCGAGTGTAAATATTCTACTTGTTATATAGTTTCTGACTTATGATTTTTTAAAGGTTTTTTAATGCATTGTTTTTCAGGATATATTCAAGTCATTGGCTTCATATTTTGAAATTATTTTCTGTAGATAGATTTACACTGACCTAACAAAAGGATTATACTAATTATCATATAAAAAAAAATACAGAATTTTTTTTTATGTAGTTGTGCAGTGACACCTTTTATAGTTTTTTTTTTCAAAGTACACCATACATTGGCCTACTTGTTGCCTAAATATCAAATTCTTCCATTCGGTACATACTACCAAAATTACCAATATGTGTGGCCAAGTTCTGTATTCAATCGATGTTTTTCAATATAGTATACTCAAATGAGATAATGAACGCGATAAATCTGTTGAAATTGATTAATTTAAATAAATAAAAAAAAATTCATCATTGTCAAAAACAATAACACAAAAAACAATAACTTAAATTCTTTTATCGCGGATAAGGGTATTTTTCCGGGATAAAAAGTAGCCTATGTCCTTCCCCGGACTCAAACTATCTCCATACCAAATTTCATCCAAATCGGTTCAGCGGTTTAAGCGTGAAGAGGTAACAGACAGACAGACAGAGAGACACACTTTCGCATTTATAATATTAGTATGGATTCATATTCGGCAAAAATATTCTGCACTATAAAAGGTACTCACACAAAAAACTCGAGCCCGTTTGATGTAAGGGCCGATTTACCATGGAAACCCGACTATAGTATTTTTAATTGTTGTATAGTTGATGATTGGATTCCATTATTTCTATATTTAAATTTAAGTTTGTACAAACGTTTTTAAAATTATTTTTTGTCTAAAAGTGTATGTGATTATTTATTGTTGCTTGTTGTGTGTACGCAAATTGTGTAACGTTACCAGACATTACATTAGAAAGCACATTTAACCACATTAGATCCCACCTATCTCAATCAATGAAGTTAAATTGATTCGTCAGAAATATTACCTGAGAACATTTCCGAAGAATGTTACAGTAAATTACATTGGTAACTTACGGTAATTTTGGTAATAAACTAGTTCCTTTGGTCTGGTTATTGTGTGTATTTTTGTATAGATTATTATTACTAACTGAAATAGAATCACGTTAAAAAAAACTTTAAAAAATAAAAAAACTTAGACTACTTTCTCGATAGTTACCGTTACGGAGAACATTACCCCAAAATTCTCTCCGTTCTCGTAATTTACGGTAACGGCACATCAGTACACTGAACTGAACTGATTTAATGTGAAATTGTTAGCTATTAAATTTTCATTGCTTTCATTGCATATCTCGATTTCACATTTTCCACTACTCAACAGTTATCTGGAAAAGGTCGCTCTTTAGCGATAAGACCGTTGCTTACCTATGAAAAAAAAATAAAAAAAAGGAAAAATGTTTTTTTTGGTTTTTTTTTACACGTTTTACAAATAGACAAGGTTGGAGCCTCCTACTAAGCATTGAATATGCTTGTGTCAGGAGACACCGCTCTTCCACAACAAGAATGGGTAGCAACCCATTTTTAAAAACTATTAATTAATTAAATTAATTATAAGTACCTAGATACATAAATTCAGATTAGACTATGTACAGTTTAATAAATATATGTCTGTGTGCGTGTAGTATCTAGGTGTGCATGTGTATTTATTTATATATTATTTTGTGTATTTATATTTACTTTAAGTGAGACAGGAGTAGTTCAGTCTCGTCATAGGTAAGGACTTTTATCCAAGTTATTAAAGCTTTTTTACAATTGTGAAACTGTAGTGTGTATATGCTTATTTTATTATTTACACGGTTGTATAGGTATGCAGATTGGGTCGCAAATTGGCGACTTGCAAATTTAGATTTACATACAGGAATAGGGGCAACTTTATCTTTTCTCCGACGGGTTACGTTTGATGGATGGAAAGTGAGAATTTTGTGTAACCGTGCAACAGTATTTACAATATAAAGCTGCCTCATAGAAAGTAACTCACAATTTTTTGTAAAGCTCGGTGGTAGGATACATGTAGGGTTTTGAGAAGATAACCTTTAGCAAACATCTCTGAGCTCTCTCGACTCCAGAAATTTAGTTTTGGCGGCTCCGCCCCAGACAAGTATGCAGTACGACATAATTGATTGAGCTAAGGCGGTGTAGTGTTGCTTAAGAAGTTTATACGATGCTACCTACGTGTTTCAGGATTTTGAAAATCCAAATCAGTTTTCTTATGCGCCCATTAAGATGTTCCACATGTTCGCACCACGAGAGTCTTTAGTCTAGAATTATTCCAAGGTGCTTCGTCGAGGGCGCCTTATCAATAGTTGTACAATTGCAGTTCAAACCTGTATCGAGTTGGTTACAGCTATGTAATTTTATTTTAAGGTTCGATGGAGGTTGCGTGCTCTCTCATACTTTGAAAAACATAAGTAATTTGTTTTAGCGGCATTAAGTGTTAGGAGATTTTGATTGAGCCAAGTAGAAATCAATCCTAAGCCTTTCTCTGCCTTGTCAAAAACCGCTTCCCAAGATCGATCATTGAAGACGATTGCTGTGTCATCAGCGTATGAGAACACACTACCTCCATGTACAGTAAGATTAGTCAGATCGTTTATGTATGTTAAGAACAGCGTTGGTCCCAGAACATTACCCTGGGGTACTCCGTAGGCAATACGTTGTTCACAGCTGGTATAATTGCCTATCCTTACTTTTTGAGTACGATTTTGCAGGTAGCTATTGAAGAGGTCCAACGGCTTTCCTCTTATGCCCAAACGTTCCAGTTTGCAAATAAGACTGGGGAGAGAGACGGTGTCAAATGCCTTCCGTAAATCCAAGAAAATTGCGAGTCATTTTTGCCCTTTGTCTACTTGTATAGAAATTTCGTTAGTAAGGGCTAGTACGGCATCTTCCGTGGATTTCCCTTGCCTAAAGCCAAATTGCTTTTCAGAAAGAATGCCAAATTTGTTAAGATAATTTAATAGACGAAGGTTTATTATTTTCTCTACGATTGTCGATATTGCCTGTGGAACAGAAATTGGTCTGTAGTTGTTGACATCGTCTCTCTCGCCACCCTTGTACACTGGTGTTACAATTGTCTGTTTGAGTAAGTCAGGAAAAACTCCGTTGGCAAAGTAAAGATTAATTAGTTTATTAATTAGTTTATTGACCTATTCTTTTAATCTTTTTAATATGTTGAGTTCTATAATATATCGATATATGTATATCGGAAGTCGATAAATGAGAAGTCACTATGTACGACAATTCAAAAGTGCCATGATAATGCTGGTCTCTGGATATTGCACACTGTTGTTTGACTTATTTTAGAAAAAACTAAATATAATATTATGTTTACCGTATGCCGGTTAAATGCTCTAAGATAGCTTTTCATTTGCACAGAGTTTCTTGTTCACCCTTGATTTACAAACCGTTTCCCTTACCCCACAGGGCCGTGAAAGACGACGACCTACGACAGTGGCGTCATCTCCCGGGAGGAAGGTCACGGTGGACTCCGGTACTTCAATGCACTCCCCGCATCATGCGGAGAAGGTCGAGCATGGCGTGAGTACTACTGACTTAGCGAAATTTATACATCGTGATTATGTTGTTCAGCGTTAGTTACAAACTTTTTATTTACCTGCCGTGTTTAATATTGGTCTAATAGTGCGATGATGAATTTGTAATTTTCATAAGAATATCAAATTTTAGCTCTATCGGAAAGCGGGAAGTGAGTCAAACTTGCAAATTTTACACGCCAATTCATTAATCTATTCTATAAGTTATTATTAAAATACAATTTGAGATAAAAAATACAATTAGAAAATTATTATGATATATTACCTACAATTATTATATTCATCAGATATTATGTAAATTCAAAATTAATTACAATTTTGATTAAGTTTATACAATATTATATTAAAAAAATTAAATTACTTTCAATAAATTATTAAATTAAACGCTGTACTATATTATTTCATTATCACAGTTGTAAAATTCATCTATATTGTAAAAAGCTTTAGCTGTTAGCCATTTTTTTAATTCCTTAAAAAAACGTTACATTATTTTCAATGTCTTTGATATTGACGGGTACCTACTTTATTGTAGATTTTAGGACCTACGATGGACTTTGTTTTACTCGACTTGGCTAGCCGATAACGTGTTATGGACATTATGTTTGTGTGTTTCTGTGCGATACGTGTGCTTCTGTATGTTGACAGAGGAAAGAGATGCATATCACATCGACCGTACTTAATTATGTAAAAATGTATTGTGATGTCAGGGTCATTATGTTTTTATTTCTAAAAAGTTGTTGGGCAGGATAGCAGGAGAGAGGACCGCAAAATTTCGAACCGACTTGATACCGCGATGAAATGCACAATGGTTTCCCATAAAAGTGATGCTTAGTCCGAATTTTTTAGTCTGCCACGGCGGAACTTGCTGAAAGTAAGAAAAAGAGAGTCATTTCCGGTGCGGAAAAGGGGGTGTCACTTAACCCATCTCATACCGAAATAATAGTTATGGCATTAGTTAGAAATTTACTGGTAGATACAGAAAAGCGAAGTCTGCCGGTATTCTTTTTGCCGGAAGTGCTCGGCAGACGCTGTCAAAGGTGACCATCGGGACCTCTAAATAAACCCATCTGATACCACCATGAAACCAATTCCAGTCGGTAGGTATGAACCCTCATTTCATGAATATATAAGTCTGCCAAGGCGTTTCCTGCCGAAACACCTTGGCATACGAGATTATGTATGCAACATCCGTGGAACCCTTATTTTGAAATTATACCGATAACGGACATTTTTATTACTTTATGCTTATATTTGTATATGTATATGTTAATAATAAAATATTTTAATAATTTATTATTATTTACAAAACCTATTGGGCTCGGTTGCGAAGGTATT
This sequence comes from Hedya salicella, assembly GCA_905404275.2. NCBI lineage: Eukaryota > Metazoa > Arthropoda > Insecta > Lepidoptera > Tortricidae > Hedya > Hedya salicella. Next base: position 84,816,384 of record FR990096.1, read on the forward strand.
GTAGCCCTAACGCATAACTGAACCTGTTCCTGTGGTATGGGAGCGGTACGGACGGGCTGACAAGTGACGTATATGTGTATATCGAGACAGTTAGGACACGTCATGTCACGTCACTTGTCACCCCTCCCGTGGCACTCACATCCCTCAGGAGCAGGCTCAGTTAAGCGTCAGACCTGTAATTACCGCTTTGTTGAACTCTGGTTTGCCTTATATAATATAAATAATAAAATAATTTCAAATTACAATAGATATCCTTTATTTACCTCCACGAACAAAATATTTTTATTACACATTACACAATAATCACCTCAAGAGCTTAAATAATCATTTTTATCATAGTCGTAGGTAAAATCATCACTGCCATCGTCTTCACTATTAATGACTATATCATCGACATGTAAAGGAGTAGGCTCCCCGTCGAACCAAAAAAGTTCGTATTTTTCCTTATTTAACGTCCAACCATACTCGGTGGCACTAAGTTTCACACAATCTTTTTGTTGTAATCTGGTTTGCCTTATAGCCACGTGTAAATCAAATTCAATGTACAAAACGTAAATTAAACAGTGGCAGCGACTCCATTTTATACTGGACATTAGGAAGTAGTGAAATATGTCTGTCCCTTTTGATCAAATGTATGATACAATTATGCTCATGTGTGTGTGTGTGTGTGTCATAAGTTGGACCTGATGATGGACTTGGAGGAAGTATGAGGGATCTAAGAGTTGGTTTGCGATAGAGTTATGTTGTTTGGACTCCTTCGAATCCTCTTGGCAAGCAGTAAGCTGCTAGGGCATGGATACCGGAATCTCGAGATTAACTTTATACCCCCATTTTATGTCAGTAAATTTGTAATTTATCCAATATTTTCAATAAAATGAACAACATAAAGTAATAAAAATGTCCGTTATCGGTATAATTTCAAAATACGGGTTCCACGGATGTTGCATACATAATCTCGTAAGCTAAGGTGTTTCGGCAGGAAACGCCTTGGCAGACTTATATATTCATGAAATGAAGGTTCATACCTACCGACTGGAATTGGTTTCATGGTGATATCAGTTGGGTTTATTTAGGGTTCCGGTGGTCACCTTTGACAGCGTCTGCCGAGCACTCCCGGGAAAAAATACTGGCAGACTTCGCTTTTCTGTATCTACCAGTAAATTTCTAACTGATGCCATAACTTTTATTGCGGTAGCAGATGGGTTAAGTGACACACCCTTTTTCCCACTGGAAATGACTCTCTTTTTCTTACTTTCGGCAAGTTCCGCCGTGGCAGACTTAAAAAATTCGGACTAAGCATCACTTTTATGGAAAACCATTGTGCATTTCATCGCGGTATCAAGTCGGTTCGAAATTTTGCGGTCCGCTCTCCTACTAGGAGTGACTGGCGCCATGTGCGATATTATTCTCAATGCTCGTTTCTGGGGAACAAATACTCGCTGCCATTCTGCTGCTGTACCCCAGAGCTCAAGCCCATAACACATAGTTGAGTGGAATAGCGACGAGTAGCTAGACCTAAGTTGCTGGTCAGGTAGCATCCGTGTCAATCTGCTCAAGGCGAAACAAGCGCCCGATAACTTTCCGCAGACGATCTCAATGTGCGCATCCCATTTGATTGCCGCATCCAAGGTCATACCCAAGAACTTGGTTGTGGTTACCTGAGGTAGTTTTTCCCCATCTACAGTAGTGGCGAGTGGAGCTAGAGGTCGGCCTCCACGGTTAATATGCATTACTTGTGTTTTGAGTGAGTTGAGTAGTAGACCATTTGCGCTAAACCAGTTTTGTAGATTTAATATATCCGAGGCAATATTGTTCTCTAGCTCTGTGATATTACTCGCTGTGATTATATTACACGCGTCGTGAGCAAAAATGAACATTTCACCATCTACGCTTTTCGGCAGGTCATTGACCTGAATTAGGAAACACAAGTTTGCGAGAGAAGACCTTTGAGGTACGCCTATGTCGATTCTTCCATTCTCTGATGTGGTACGGCCATTGTTTGGAGCGACGCACTGATGTCGTTCTTGTAGGAAGTCCAACATTAGTTTAAGTGCGGGATCGCTTATGCCTATGTGTTGGAACTTTCTCTCAAGGACATCATGGTCACAAAGATCGAAGGCCCTCGTCATATCACACAAAATAATCGCGACATGCAAATGTTTTTCTTTTGCGTCAATTATATTCTTTATGACTTCCCGTATTACAGATGAGCACGATCTATTCTTTCTGTACGCATATCGTCGTTCACTTAATAAGTTATAGTCTTCTAGAAAGTTACTTAGCCGTTTCGATAGGCCATATTCAAATGATTTGGCGAAAGCTGGGATTACACTTATCGGCCTATAACTTTGGAGATTGTCTTTACTCCCTTTCCCTTTGTAGACTGGTACGACTTTGATGTGTTTTAGTATGCTCGGGTATGTGGCATTCCTAATTAAGTAATTAAAGATATTTACTAATTGCGATAATATCACAGGTAAACTTATTTTAAGGAGTTGTATTGATATATTATAAATGTCACAAGTGTTTTTACATGCGACTCCCTTTGTTACGATGTCAAACAATTCACTTTCCGTAAATAATTGGAATCGTAATGACACATTACTCTGGTCAGAAGATCGACACATGTGTAGGTACGCTGCGGATGGACTGGCGGTGTGGGCGCGCACGGTTTCAGCTGCACTTAGAAAAAACTTGTTTATGTCGTTTGCTAGGCGCTCACTTGAGTTATATAATGCGCCTGCATTATCTCGCAATAGGTCAGTAGATTGTTGACGTTTCGATGATTTACGTCCTGTATATTCATTAACTATTTGCCAAAGTGTCCTCTGTTTATTTGTGGCTTGTTCTAAAATGGAGCCGTAATGCGACCTTTCTGCAGCAGATAAAGATGCTTCCAATCCTAACGAGTGTGATAGTATTAACGGTACTAGTAGTTGTATATCAATATCAAGCCCACCGGCCTATGCATTTAAAAGATAGGATAGTGTATTTTTTTTGTGTTTTTATTTCCTCGGTGACCCAAGGACAAGGCTTACTAGTAATGTTAGTTTTTTTGTTACAGCCGTTATTTAATATGTTTATTATGGACGTTAGCTGTGCTTTCGGATCGTTTTTCGATTTGTTTATTATATTAACCCAATCGATAGAATTAATATACATTAATAAAATTAATATACGTTTTGAAGCTTTCAAGGTTGTTTTTTGAAAAACATCGTGAGATTGTGTTATTATCTCCGTTATGTGATTGTTGCATAATTAAAATCTTTTGTGCATGGTGATCGGAGAGATGTGTTTGAACAATAGATGTGTTTTTTTCTTGTGAGTGTGTCATGTGGTGCGACTATACATGGTCCAAACACGTTCTCGACGTGCCTACAATACGAGTCGGGGGAGTAATTAGTTGGATAAAGGAATATGAACGTATAAGGTCTTTAATAGATCGTCTTTGTGGGTCCGTATAAGGCGGGCATAAAAAAAAATCTATCTGAAACATGTTCTGAAAATATTACTATAAGTGCATATTACGGAAATGTCTATCCTTTGCTTACCTATGGAATCATCTACTGGGGTAATTCAGTTGATGTTCAAAAAACCTTTGTACTGCAAAAAAGATGTTTAAGGACGATATATCGCATGCGCACTGATGAGACTCTTCGGAACGTTTTTCGTGAAAAACGTTTCCTCATTGTGACGTGCATATATATTCTTGAATTATGTTTATTTGTTAAAAAACAACCAGAATACTTTCTGAAAGCTAGTTGTAAATATAATGTTCGCTCCCAGTATAAATTTAATATTAAACTTCCTAAAATTACCAAATCTATTTATAATATTTATATCAGCTGTCCGTGTATTCAACAATCTTCCCGCCCATATAAAGAGTTTAGAAGATGGGACTTTTAAGTGGAAGCTTAAACAATGGCTGATAGAAAAGGCTTTTTATAATTTAAAAGAATTTTACGAATGTTAGATTAAGATTATAAGATGACTGTAAAGTTAGATAATAATAAAGTATAATCTTGTATGCCCGGAAAGGGTAACTCTTGAAACACTTGTCATATTATGCACACACAGTTTATACAATGAAAATATTCTTATTCTTATAGGCCCACCAACACCTTTCATCTTTTTATGTTTTCCTAAGCCGCAGATAATTCTGTAATTTTTTTTTTGACGTTAAGGAGGCTTATCCCTACTATTTCAAGATTTTTGGAAATTTTCATCCATTCAAGGGATCATATTGTTTCAGTGTTTTATTTTTCTCATTGAGTATCTATGGCATACTGCCAACTAAAAAAAATAGGATTTGTGGATTTAGGGTAAATTGCCATTACTGACCACCCTCCACTACTTACTGTCCAAATTGTAAAAATATATTCTAAAGCAAGAGCCTAGTTGAATAATTAATAATAAAATTAGATTATAAAACTCTTTGGAGGTCACTAAAATTAAAAAGATTTCTTTTTGGATTTTATGTATGTTTGTATGTGTCGTTGTGGCTTCATCACGCAAAATCGGCTTAACAGATTTTCATAATTTTTGGTACACGGGTAGCTGGGTATCTCCAGATGGTAATAGGATACTTTTTACCCGACTATGCTGAAGAAAAAACGACGGGTTATGACTTTTTCTCCTCCGCGAACGAAGTTGCGGGCATCTTCTAGTTATAAATAAAATAAAAATTAATATCAAATGTTTCAAAAACAACAAAAGTATACACCATAACAACAATGTAACAATTTACCAGCCATGCGCTATTCATAGTCACCGTCATTTTGATATTATAAAATGTCAGCGTTGAGAGCCCATTATAGCCAGTTATTCTTAAAATCTACCAATCGCATTTATTTGTTTTGGGCAATTGAAACTAGACTGATACTTTGGCCAACTCTTATTGGTACCACAACGCGCATGCCTATTTAGAATATTTACTCCTTTTTAAACTGGAATTTTGTAGTAAGCTCGCGTTCTATATTTTATTCCTTCACTGCTCGTCAGGCAATCCCTCTTTCGCGACCTCTGTAGTAATTTACTATTGACGCCTCACTTTTGTGGACTCATTTTTGTCGAAGTGTCTGCTGGCTGGTGTGTTATTTCGGGCTATTTAGTAGAGTTAGTGAACTTCTAAAAAACAGTTTGAAATTCCATTAAAATGAACTGGTGTTTCGACAAAATGAATTCCACGAGATTGTTACGGAACAAAGGGTAAGTAAAGGGCCTCCCAGTATAAAAAAGTGTGAGAACCCCTTGCTTAAAATATTAGTCTAACAGCTAACGTGTTTGCATGCAGCCAGAGAACGGGCATGTGGCCTCGTCGCCCATTAACATCCAGAATCGGAAGTCGCGGCCCGACATGGTTCCAGACATCGCCACTAACACGCCACAGGTAATCCATTTTGATTTCTCCCTGTGTACCTTTAACGCAAAACATTTTCTTTTACAATTATCTTAACACATTCACGACAAAGATTTTCTTAGCGCTACGCGCGCAGCTAATATGTAACACGGGTAAATGCGTATGTAGCGAAAACTTACTACGAGCAGAGCGCCCACCCAGCGGATTCCTTGTCGTGAAAGGGCTAAAATACTAGTAAGTTCCCTTAACCATTGACGTACGTTCGGCGAAGAAATCGGTCTACCACTTTTGAAACGTATTTATCACACATGTAATAGAGTCGAGAAGTGGTATCCAATTTCTTGGCCGACCATGCCAAAATCATTTTTCGTTTACAGTCTGATTTCACATGGCTAATTATCGGCGGCGGTTTTGCTAGTCTCTCTATCAATTTGCATTGTTTCTCCAACAAAAAATCCACAGCTCCTAAGTTTTAGCGTATAAAATTTTCACGTCAGTGTTTAAATCTCATATGAGGGAACAATTGCAAAAAAGTCCAGATATAAGAAGATTTTTTTTTATATCCCTCCAGCCAAACAGAGTAGTAGCAATAAGCTATGAAAAAATTAGTCGCCGTTTCATAGTTCCGGCCATGTTAAAATCAAATTTCAAACTTTTTTGATCGAATGGCTACTCAATCCTTCATTCTTCTTCTGATATAAATATTTATCTTTCATTGTTTTTGGATTGGCATTATGTATTTATGTATGAATGTTATGTATATAATTACATTATTTCGGCCTAATTGACAATGTTTCATTTTTTAGACCAATCCTTTTTATTACGCGGTTCGAAAGCCACCGCCATAATGACGTCATTTAGTGGGTGATGTGTTGCCAACGAAGAACACTGTCATGTTTATCAAAAGACTGCCATACACGCAAACTATTTTAATAACTATAATCATGTCAGTAAACCTACTCACATCTGATTTCGCAATAGTGAACGCATGTTTGTAAATAAAGCCTGATTAGCAAACAAAAGTTAAATAATCTGCTTAAATACACCAAACGGGCATCTGTCGATGTCGTTTGTGTCAGCCGTAATATTACCTAGAGTACGAGTAATATTTATGGAGTTGAATATTGACGTTTAATGATAGTTCAAATATTTGTTTACAAATTTGAAGATAATATACGCGATATAATCCGTTAAATTGTTTTATTTAAATGAGTAATAATGGTGGAAACAGAAGAAAATATTACATTTGACAAATTTCGGTGAATATGTCTTCCGCTAAATATTTTTACCTAAAAACGTCTAAAGCAACGGCTGTATGGTACGTGTTCTGGAAAAAAGTTATTTGTACTTCCTCTAGGAAATAAAGCTGTCTTGCGGGCGGTTGGGAGTGTGTGATGTGTTAAGCTACCACTAAATATATGTTTTATTGTTGACATTATACAATGTATAATATTTTCTTCTGTTTCTGCGATTATTACTCTTTGAAATAAAACAATTTAACGGATTATATCGCGTATAGTCCACCCGTGACCATGGAAAGCTGAAAAGCTTCCGAAACGTCGGGAACTAAAATGAGATAATATACGCGATATAATCCGTTAACTTGTTTGATTTCAATGAATTACACAATGTAAGTTCGACTTCCCATAGAAAATATACAATCAGCTGATCAATTCTATTGGGGGCCGAATTTTTTTTTTTTCATTTTTCGACCTGTTTCTTGGGGAAAGTTGTTCAGTATCATGTTCAAAATTCATCTCGCTGCGGGAAAACAACCACTAAAATTTCACATTATTTAGTAATTTATTTAAGATACATTAGAGATATTTTATTAATTTAAACTTTATTTCACAATACAAAATGGTACAAAGCGGTAATCCTTTACAATTTGTTTCATACTCGATGCTCTGGAGTCATACGGCATTGCACAAATCATATGTTGGAGACTTAGTATACCTCCACGTACCCCACTGCATTATCGACCTAAAGAGAAGTCTCTCTGACAGCCACGCGGCCGCGTTAGGTATTAGTTTGGGATATTGCTGTCTTTATCGCTCGTGACGTAAGCGCTCGCAGCCGTACCCCCATCTCCTCCCGCAACCGGCGTCCGTATTCTGCGTAGCATCCATATTCTGGGTGAAGCGATTACAACCTCTTTTAAATACGTTATAGTTTTGAAGCCATCAAAAGAGTTATTAGTAACTTAGGTAAATTTATGAATGCTTTTAGGAAATAGTACGTGCAGATTAAAAATCCTTTTTGAACTAGCCACCCATCCCAGGATCTCGTGGATTATGTTTGCTTATATACAAAGATAAATAAAGTATAGGTAGGACAAGAGCTAGCGCAAAATGTGTATGGAAAATATGACAGTTTCATACAAAATCCGCGCCTACTTTTATGAATACGTTTATATTACTCCTAGGTAGCGATTTTTTTTAATGTAGGTCTTCTTTTGTCAAACGAAATACGAACCGTTCCGAGCATGTTTGAGAAAAATAATAAAAACATTCGATATTAGACTAGAGATAGTCTGTTATCAGACACATGTCTAAATGTTACATTAGCTAAGTAAGTATATAGGCATACTAGAAGGCGCCTGCAACTTCGTTCACGGCGGAGGAAAAGTCATACCCCTCTTTTTTCATCAGCAGTAGTCGGATAAAGAGTATCCTATAACCATGTGGAGATACTCAGCTACCCGTGTACCAAAAATAATTGAAATCCGTTTAGCCGATTTTGCGTGATGAAGCCGCAATGACACATACAAAAATACAAAAAATATATTTTTCGCTTTAGTGACCTCCAAGTATAGATAAATAAATAAATAAATAAAGAAATATTACGGGACAATTTTACACAAATCGAACTAGCCCCATGGTAAGCTCAATAAGGCTTGTGTTATGGGTACTAGACGACGATATATTTAATTGATATATTACTTATATACATAGAAGACATCCAAGACTCAGGAACAAATATTTATGCTCATCACACAAATATTTGCCCTTACCGGGATTTGAACCCAGGACCTCAGCTTCGCAGGCAACGTTACTCCCACTGAGCCAAACCGGTCGTCAAAAAGATAAAAACCGGCAAGGAGCATGTCGGACCACGCTTAGTTGGTTCCATGACCGCTACTACGAAGAAATAACATTTACCTTGCTATTACAAAAGAACGTATCTTCATAGGAAACTAACGGCAGTTACGTCCTTTTGTTTACGGGGTAGCAGTTTTTCGGCGAAAGCTCAAAAACTTTTTTACCAAAATTGTTTAAATCAATTTTCGTTGAAATTATTCACTATGCACTGCTTCCCTGATTTTTTCATATTATTTGATGCCACGGTTTAGAAACTAGAGAGTGGGAGGGGGCTAATTAAGGAACTATATAGGTATCGGTTTACAAAAGACACATGTGCTCCAAATTTCGTTTCCATAGCCCTTATAGTAGCCGAGTAAAATGCCTGTGATATACCGCACAGAAAGATAGACAGACGGACGGATATGACGAAATTAAAGAGGTTCCGTTTTTACCATTTTGGCTTACGGAAGCCTAATAAATCTTCCATGCAGTAGCTGGTATATTTTGTATTTATTATTTATATGTAATATATATATATTGTATACCATATATAGTATAGGTATAAGCAATTATGTATGCATTATTTGCTTGTGTGTCCTAACGCTCTCAGTACTGAATGTTTTTCCCCACTGCACCATTTTCATGCTTCTCTGTTTGGCCCTATGGTTGACTGGTAGAGAATGCCTTTTGGCATTAAGTTCGCCATTTGTACTTACTTTTGTTTTGTGCAATAAAGTTTAAATAAATAAATAAATAAAATATTATACATATTTTCAAAATATCAAGTCCATGTTGACAATCAACAAGAACATGGTGTATAGTGAAATAATAGTTTAATAAAAATAATTGCTATTTCTTGAAACTTAGGATCATAGCCAGAAGTTATTCTATTATACTAGCACATGCAAGACAAAATTACATACATAAAAACTAAAACTATGCCCCGAACTGGTTCCACCTCAGCATAATGCTGGCTCAGGAGCCAGCGCTGAACTTCCATTTGATATTTTACAATCAAGATATTCATTATATTTCCCATGGCTGTGTTTTTTTTCCGATTTTTGTAAAAATGATTTATTGGTCTGTAATTCTCGTGCTAAGTTGACCCGCTTTTTGTCTACTTTTGAGCTCCTGTAATTCTGATATTACACATTTGTATGAAAATCTGAAAAACCACAGGCACAGATAATTACGTCTAGTCCATACTTACAAAATTTCGTCTACTTCCGTTGTCTAGTTTTCAAATGAGACCGGGACTACGCTTGTATAGAGAATGGACCGAAGAGACATCTCTTAAGTGTTGCTTTGTGATTATGATACGTTTGGCACCTCTTAATTTATGGCGGCTACGTAATACTTATCACAGCTTTGAGTATATTCCATTCATGAGCGTCTCCACTCGTGGCAAGTTTGTGCTATCAGCTTGAGTAAGTCAGTCGGAGTTCTTCATTTCTCAAATCCGTGTAAAAGTCGACTCTTTAAAGGGTTAAAACCAAAATGCGTGGAAAAGCCGAGTCGTAAAAAAGGTGTGAATCAGTATCCGAAGAAAAGCAGAGTCGCAATGGAACAACCGTAAACGGGAAAATAGTGCACGAACGAAATTTGAGCAAGACAAAGCAATGACATATTTGGATTTAACTGTCAAACGTGACTTAGTGACAACCGGAAGAGAGATTTTTTTTAATCTATGGAAGGCACAGACCTTCCATCCTCTAAATGACGTCATTTTCCGGTTTAGCACTTTCAGCTATTTGTTTCGAAAAATAGGAGCAAAAAAACTTAAAATATATATTTTTTGGATTGTACACTCACGAGCAAAATAATTGCATCACTTTGCATTTTTTCACCGGCACCCAATAACTTCGTAAACGGGTTTCTTTTTAAAAAAAAATTAATGAGATCTTGTTTCTTGAAATTTAAGCTCTACAAAAAGTAAACAGACATGGAAATTGGCCCGATATTTTTCAGATTATGGGCATGGGCATGGTTCGTGGGCGTTTCCGCCTTATCGGGTACACGAGTGGGGGGGGGGGGGGGGGACCGGTACACATCTCCGCATATTTTTCCGTGAAGAAGACCTGGAAACATGGACACCACCGAAGCTGGAGTCGCCGCCGTCGTCCGTTTGCTGCATGAGGGCCGTAGCCAACGTTCAGCAGCTGAATTTAACTTAATCTACAGTTTGTAGAGTTTACAGATTCATATCAGAGAGAGACGATCGCTTCCTTGTCACGTCAGCTCTCCGAGATCGTCACCAGACAGGCGTTGCTCTTCAGCAGCAACTCCGTGAAGTCCGAGGAGTGGCTGTCAGCGAGTGGACAGTCAGATGAAGACTCAAGAAAGCCAACCTGAAACCAAAAGGGCCTGCAACGGAGCCTAGGTTGCTGCCACGACACCAGAGCGCACGTTGTGAATTTGCTGCAAATCATGTGAACTGGATCATCGAGCAATGGACCCCAGTTATCTTTTTGGGCGAGGGCAGGATGTGTCTGAATGGCTGTGATAGAAGAGGACGAGTCCACAGGAGAGCAGAGGAACGATATGCTGAGTGTTGCTTCTCCGAAAGAGTCGCTTACGGAGGAGGTTCTGTTAAGTTTTGGGGCGGCATTTCCTCCGACGGGTGGACTGGGCTGATTTCCGTGCCTTCAGGAGGTCGTGGACGTGGTTTGCACGCTGCCAGGTACATCACTGAGATTCTGGAGGAGCACGTTACGCTGGCATGTTTGATGAGGGGTTCATCCTAATGCAGGATAATGCCCCTTGTCATGCCGCAGGGGCCACCACCTACCTTCGCAAGGTCGGCATCGACACAATGGACTGGCCAGCAATGAGCCTGGACCTTAACCCCATCGAACACATGTGGGACTTCCTGAAAAGGAAGGTTTGGAAGCGAAATCCTGCCCCTTCCAATGTTGCGGAACTGAAGGAAGCCTTGCTGGAGGAGTGAGATGCCATCCCTCGGTACTACGTCAGGAAATTAATTAGGTCTATGAAAAACCGCCTGAATTGTGTAATAAGAGCTAGGGGGGGCAACACCAGGTATTAATTTGTAATAATAAATTCCATAGTTGCAATTTTTTTTGTTTTATTTTCTGTTTTCCGTAGATTCTTGATGCATTTTGCGACTGTTTTCAGGACGCCGAGTATTTTCGTTACCTTTGACTTCACCTTTACTTCAAAATTTGGTACCATAATTATCAGTTTCGGGTAAAAAATTACAAAGTTATAGGGTGAAGATGTAAAAATTCAAAGTGATGCAATTATTTTAGTGTAGTGTATAGGTATGCATTTTTCTATACATTGGATATCAATTTAGGGCTAGAGCCAAATATGAAATCTTGTCAATTATGTACAGATGCATACACTGCTTTCTCCACACACATATCACACGTACTCTAAGATGGGTTCAGAAGCCGCAGGAAAATGACGTATTTGTTACTAGTGCTACCTGTAAAATATCAATAGACTATATATATTAAAATAATGAAAAAGAAAAACAAAATTAACAAATACAAAAACAAATGACTTATTCACATCGAATTCGTGCATTTATTCATTCTCCAACCTAAAAAATCTTTCTACATCTTCTCATATTAGGCTCTCGATTTTTCTGGCACCAAGTTATTTGTTGCAAGCCGTAGTCGTGGCTGCATTTACGGTATTTGGCCGAGTGTTCATATAATTTTCGGAGTTACATGTACTACTCATATTTTCAACTTAAATGTAAATTACAAACAACTTTTTACAGTTCTACTTTCGTAACAGCAAAAAACCAACAAGCAAATGGCACCATTAATGGTGGCAATTCGATCCTCCGCCGAAACCAATGTTTTTTTTTAAATCATCGACAAACGAATGAAGTCCTTATTCGCATATAAGTCGAGATCAAATGTGGTTCGGTTTATTAAAAAAAAACTCACTTCATTGACGTTTCGTACAGGGACTGAAAAACCGCAAAAAACCGGTAACCTAAAATAAAGGTATCAGTTGAAAAGGTATCCAACAGTAACGGTGCCCAAATAAATAAAATTGAATAGGTAACTTTTTAAAACGGTACCGCTAAGGTTGACCGTTTCAAGGTACTGACCGAAGAATGACCCGTACAATTACGCTGACCGATGAAACGGATATCTCAAAGATTTCGGTTCGAGTACCGGATAGCCATAGACGTGGCAACGTCACATGAGTTAGTGAGCGTGATAGTGTTGCAGTCGGCAACTGAACAGCGGTATTAAATCGACCCGACCTACACAGACAAGACACTAAATTATACTGTGTTTCTGCTACAAATCTGACGCAATGAGGAACTTTTATTTAAATGATACCAGTACCGGAATGCTACTTTAACGATCGGATACCTTTAAAAAGACCCGGCCAAAACCGTTTAAAGGTACTTCTATTTAAAGGTACCGTTTGGACGGAAGCTTGTTTGGATACCTAAAGTATTGATACCGGTACCGGAGTGCTACTTTAACTGTCGGATACCTTTAAGGTGAAGAGATGGGCAAATGACCTTGCTCGTTCGGCCCGAACGTAATACTTCGAGCGCGCGCGCCATCTAGTATATATTAAATGCTCTCTCTCGACTCGTCGTAACGCGCATTGACTAGTTGTGAACTATCGACTCCTTTTGCAGTATGGTGGCGTTTGTTTTGAGGCTACTTTATTCCAGTTTGTTTTTTTGACCTTGCTGCTTGCTGAAATAGGGAATATGCATTAATTTTTATTTTTGCTTTATTGAAAGCTCATTCATGTAACAAACAGTACACAATAAGATTTTTTCGAATAGCTATAAAAAAAAGAAAGATATAAGCCATTTCATGCATGTACCCTATTATGTGTTGCGTCAATTGAAAGATTTTTGTTTGTGCCTATTTTAAATTATGGATTCGGAAGGATATAAAGACTTTCCGGACAGTCAACCATTTCCCAGCTTCTGATGGACCGTGCAGGATTGGATGATCATTGGTGGATGGGTAAGTAATAAAAGATGTAAGAACTTATACTATAATATTCATATTATATACGCTCACATTGTATAAGCTTGGTGCGTATACCGTTCAAGGTGTATAATGAACGTTCGATATAATATCAAAATACCTTTATTTATTAAGTATAACGTATTTTAAGTATAATATCATTGTATATAACCATCATTATGTATAACGTTCATAATATCTCAGATTTATTATGTATATTTTACAATACATCGAACACCATAATGCATAATGATCCTGAAAAACAACCGCCTGATACTATTTTAAGATAAAATTGTCCAATACATTCAATAGCTAATTAGGACCCACCATAAAGTCGTATCGTAAGCCAAGTGGGACCTGGGCGGCTCGCTCGCTTTGCTCGCTCGTTAGGGTCGCAGTTCAACCTAACACTCTTCCTCGCTTCGCTCGTCGTCGTACCTAACCTTAGCCAAGTCGGACCTGCCTTAGAACTAGATTAATGCCGAAAAGTATTACAATAACAAAATAGGACCTGCCATAAAGTCGTATCGTAAGCCCAGTCGGACCTGGGCGGCTCGCTCGCTTCGCTCGCTCGTTAGGGTCGCAGTTCAACCTAACACTCCTCCTCGCTTCGCTCGTCGTCGTACCTAACCTTAGCCAATTCGGACCTGCCTTAGAACTAGATTAATGCCGAAAAGTATTTCAATATCAAAATAGGACCCGCCATAAAGTCGTATCGTAAGCCAAGTCGGACCTGGGCGGCTCGCTCTCTTCGCTCGCTCGTTAGGGTCGCAGTTCAACCTAACACTCCTCCTCGCTTCGCTCGTCGTCGTACCTAACCTTAGGCAAGTCAGACCTGCCTCAGAACTAGATTAATGCCGAAAAGTATTTCAATAGCAAAATAGGACCTGCCATAAAGTCGTATAGTAAGCCAAGTCGGACCTGGGCGGCTCGCTCGCATCGCTCGCTCGTTAGGGTCGCAGTTCAACCTAACACTCCTCGCTTCGCTCGTCGTCGTACCTAACCTTAGGCAAGTCGGACCTGCCTCAGAACTAGATTAATGCCGAAAAGTATTTCAATAGCAAAATAGGACCTGCCATAAAGTCGTATAGTAAGCCAAGTCGGACCTGGGCGGCTCGCTCGCATCGCTCGCTCGTTAGGGTCGCAGTTCAACCTAACACTCCTCGCTTCGCTCGTCGTCGTACCTAACCTTAGCCAAGTTGGACCTGCCTTATAACTAGATTAATGCCGAAAAGTATTTCAATAGCAAAATAGGACCCGCCATAAAGTCGTATCGTAAGCCCAGTCGGACCTAGGCGACCATTTTGACGCTCCGCTCGCTTCGCTCGCTCCGCTATTTTTGGTCACAATACAAACCTAACCTAACCTACAGTTTTTGAACCTAGCCTAACATACTTTTCTAGTATTTTGTATACCATATGCTATTATATTTTTTAATCATTATACTAAAAGATAGTATATACTATGATCGATATACGTTATGAATGATATATAAAATGAATTTAGATTATTTGGATGTTATATAAAAAAACTTAATGCAAAATGAGTATTACTTTAATTAACCGCTATTCCTAATAAAAATATTGATTTTGATGTTATAGCAAACGTTCATTATATCTTATGAACGTTATTAATATGAAATTATATATTATGTAGTTATATCTCGTGGGACGCACCCTTGTTGGATGGTGGTGGTGGATAGTAGTGGTGATGGTGATGGTGGTGATGGTGGTAATGGTGATGATTGGGAGGGTGGTGATGGTGATGATTGGGATGGTGGTGATGATAGTGGTGATACTGATGATTGGGATGGTGGTGATGGTGATGGTGGTGGATGGTTGTGGATGATGGTGGTGGTAATGGTGGTGATGATGATGATGGTGGTGGTGGTAGTGGTGGTGGTGGTGGTCGTGTTGATGGTGATAATGGTGGCAATGGTGATGGTTATGGTGATAGTGATGGTAATGGTCATGATGGTGGTTGATGGCATCATCACCACCACCATAATCACCACCACCACCATCACTACCATCATCACCGCTACCCCATCATCACCACCATCATCACCACCACCACCACCACCACCATCACTACCATCATCTCCATCACCACCATCATCACCACCACCACCACCACCATCATCACCACCACCACCATCACCATCATCACCACCCCCACCCCCACCCCGACGGAATAAATTCAAAAACATTATCGCTGTGGATAGATGGAAGCGAGCTGGCAACAGCGTAAGCGCACGCCGCGCCGCCGTGGCGTAGGGCGAGCACGCAACGTCGCTGCTAAAGCGCCTACGCTTTTACACTGACCAAATATTAATTACGTTGACTTCGTAGAAATGTCGTAGGCGAAAGTTGATTTTGGGTCTAAACTCCGTATTACACAAATTAGACTAAGTATTTTTCTATCAGTTAGTAGAACAAGGTTTTTTAAGTAAATGTGCAAAATTTGGTAATGTAGAATTGCTCACAGGCGGAAAAAAAAATGTAGAAGATTTTTAAAAACCTGCTTCTTAAATATAGTTTCTAGGCCTAGTTACATCAGATAGGAACTCATTTACTCTATCAACCCATAATTAAGTATATTTGTGTCTTGAATAGTTACTTTCCAGATCTCTACATGCTACATATAATATCAAAAAAATTGCACAAAAACACCTCGATTTCAGTGATTTGCCCACCCCTTCAACTTAAAAAGACCGGGGGGTTATTGCCTAACGAAGTTTTGACACTTGGTATCCGAATCAACTGTCATAGCCCATACGAAATCATGACACTTGATTCTGATTGCAAGCGTCAAATGCTTTAGGCAATAAGGGGGCCGGTCAAAACCGTTTTTAGCGGTACCTTTTCAGTCCCTGCTTCGATAACTGTTTTAATATCTATGGATACTAGAATAGAGGTCTACTTCAGTTTTGACAGCTGCTCCAAATTTAAACTCGTATCGTTACAAAAATCAATACTGAAATAACATGAAATTACAGATTTTACCACATTACATATTTTGCCAAATTACAGATTATTCCACTGCCAAGAAAGTTCTCATAGTAAAATTGGCTGTAAGAATGCTGCTTTCCTATGGTTTCTGAACGCATTTTAGAGCACTAATGATATGTTCGTCGATAAAGTGGTAAATACATGAATATTTAAGTCAAACATTTCAAGAAACATAAGAAAGGAATAATAATCTAGTCTGGTCTGGCAGATCGTCTGCGAAAAGACTAGGGTAGGTAGGTAGGGTCACTTGCATTTTGAGCCAATTAACACTTGCCCTGCCCACTGTGTTCTTTTAACTATTTTTTTTAATTTTATTTCGGCATTTTCCGAAAATTCTCTTTTGGTTCATTATCTCTCTTTTTAAACGTGACATCACAAAAGTGTTTGTATTTTTCAAATCTCAAATGTATGCGTATCCTATTGAACATTTATTTTTATTTAGAAAGGAAATAAAAAAATAAGTTATGAGCCGATAAATTGTGAAGGACAGAAAATAAAAATCATCGAGCTGAACTTTATGGCACAGTTAAAAAAAAAGTTGAAACTCCTGAGACCTTCCAATATCATAAAAAACTTCTTCAGTTCATGACTATTCTAACGGTATACCACATGACTAGAATCACTATTAGTTTTTGTCTAAAATGTTGACGTAAATAAATCACCTAGTACTTCTTCGACACTACTTAAAAATAAGATTTGACAAAATAAATAAATGAACACTAAATGCACTAAATAAATCATATGTATTCGACTAATCATAAAGAAATCATAAAAAAGTTATCAAAATTAATAAATAAACCTAAAATTTGTAATAATTCATTTTTATAATCCCTTATCCATATCCAATATGCAAGTTACGACCAAAAATAACCTAATTTATTTTTTCTTGATATTTTTGCATGATAATTTACCCAATTCAAAGTATTCTTACAGGTAATAAAAAAATAAAAAGTTAACTGCGCAGGAAAACATTAATTTTAGTAAAGAAAGAGAGGCATTATTTTAGTTGGCTCTAAAGTTGTGTCGGTTGTTTATTAATATCACGATATCTTTATTATTGTTATCAACATGGCTACATACACTAATGAGGAATATGCTGACATTTTATTGACATGCGACCGTGCTAATGGCGTGTCTCGTGAAGCACGTAGAATTTACCAGCAGTTGTTTCCTGGCAGACGGTTTCGGGAGACACGATTTTTATTTCCTTTCCTTCACACCGTCGGCTCATAACTTTTTTTTATTTCCTTTTTATATATAATTTCAATAGGATACGCATACATTAGAAATTTGAAAAATACAAACACTTTTGTGCAGGCACGTTTAAAAAAAGATAAGTAAGCATTAATGTGAATTTTAGGCAAATGCCGAAATAAAGTAAAAAAAAGTAGTTAAAAAAAACTGTGGGCAGGACAAGTGTTAATTGGCCCAAAATATGTTGCAAGTGACCCTACCTACCTACCCTAGTCTTTTGGCAGACGCTCTGCCATACACCTTGTATGTTAATGTATTGTGGCAATTTATTTTACAATCGCGAAGCATTGCAAATCTTGGCCAGTAAAATAAATAAATCCATTTGGTACTGTAGCCTCACCAATTTTTAACGCCTACACAGATATTGTGCTCTACCTTCTACCTTCCATTGGTTAGATACAACTTCAACTCAGAACTCATGCTTGCCAACAAATTATATCCTCCTTTTTCATCGCAGCAGCAACCAGACGTGCAACGGACTTCGTCGTTCCAAAGAAACAAGGAGGGATCCTCGTTCAAGAAGAATAACACCGACAACATGGATGAGAAGGTAAAGTTACTTATATTATGATTAATTAGGGTTCCATGCCAAAAAGTGGGCAAAAATTAAAAGTCTATCTTAGTGGATAGATTGACCTAGTAGTCAAGTACTATATTTTTGAACATTTTTTTATCGTGATAAGATTTTTTTTTATTAAGGAGAATGTGAAAAAGTCCCCGAAGTTTACCGAACGAAAATTTTGAAAGTTTCCAATTTGTATAAATAAACAATATTACAGGAATATTATAAATTATAACCATGTCTCCAACTTGCAATTTTTATTTTTTTCAAAAAACCTATTTAAACAACCCGGCTGCGTTAAGTTTGCACCTCATTGATGTGCAATGCTACAGATGTCAGCTGCAAACTTAACCGGAACCGGGTAATATAATAATTTTAGGGTAAGTGAACGTTTGTACGGAACCCTCCGCCCGGGAAATCCAATCGCACTTGCCCGGATTATTATAGGATAGTTTGACTATTGGTTTTAATAATGTTACTTCATTGATTACAAAAGGACAGACAGTGGATGCAATATACGTAAAAATCATGTCAAACGATATGCGTAATATGGATATGACTACAACTTTTTTTTTTGGTTGATCCTTAGGTCTCTTTCGGTCAATTCTGACCATTTAGAGTTATGAAGTGGGCGCCTCGCTCCGAAGGAGCGTGGCGCCTGCTGAATCGTAAGACTTCGCCTGGCGATCGGGTGGCAACCAGGACTTTTTGGCAAGCCGATGAGATGCTGGCATATGGACCAGCTGTTTTGATATCTGAAGATTCTCAAAGATGACCCCTTCTTGGCCATTTCTTCCAATCTTCGGTTTAATGTTGAAATGTCCAGTTTTCATCTTCTATGATGTACTTTTGTAGTCTAGGCGAATCCGCTTGGCGGTCAGCATTGTCCAGTCCAGTAGCGTTGAGAGAAGACACGGGCGGGAAAGCTAGCCCCCTCGAACCAACTGCAGACCGTCTTCTGCCCGGGGAGCGTACTCGACCCGCCTCGCCGTGGCGAGGGCGACTATATGTGGTGCCACTGCTGTAGAAGGTGGTGTCCAGGAAGTCCAAGGGGGGATCACCACCCGCGGTGTCCTCAATCTTCACTTGTCGTAGTCCAGTTTATCCTCCCAATCTTGCGTTGGGAGTAGTAGGAGGGTGTATCCGGCGTGAGGAGCACGGACGGCGGGCAGGCTCGCCCCGGAGCGTGCAGCAGGTCCCCCTCGGGTTGGCAAGACAGCTCGGCGCAATGCGGCGTCTACTTTGACTCCAACGCGAGGAAGTCATGGTGCAGGATCCGGCTTGTTCCCACTCTCCGCGGATGCTCCTCACAACGGTGCAGCACTAAGATGCTCGAGGAGCATTTTTGATGTCACTTATCACACACTTGCATGTGGAAATATTGTCCAGTTTTCTTCTCAGCTAGTGAGCGGTGCAAGGCTTTAACACTTTACCGCCGGGGGCTGAGGTCGCCCCGGCGGCTCGCGGATGGTGGTGCGATCGCGCGCGCGTCCGTGCGTGCAGAAACACGGGAATGTCCTGACTACAACCCCTGCACACATAAAAGTTACTCGAAATGTAAAAGTCTTATCCATCTTATGCTTTCGTCACCATATTGCATCCATTGTCCCCCATTGTCCGCCCATTATTGATTATCTATGCTAAAATGAAATGTTAATCCACGTGTTACTAATGGATCCTTGTTTGAAACAAAAACTTTGAATTGAAATAAAAAAGAAAGCTGGAGATGGACTCATGCTTATGACTTGCACGAGTCGTGAGCTCATGGACACTGGCGCTGCTTCTCGAATACTTCAAAGGATAAGTTGTAGTGTAAACTCCACTTTTGTTACAGGCCCTTATACAAATAGCAACAGAAGCATTCGTCAAGGAGCTCGGCTTAGAGAGCGATCAGCTGTTACAGGGGACGGTTCAGGTCAGAGATCTGCCTGCTGGGACCTATATCATGAAGGAGGAGAGTCACAAGGTAATCTCCAAATACTCACATAAACTTTTAAATGTTTTATACTTAAGTCTAGTCCTAGCGACGAGTACTATCAGCTCTAAGAGTATTGGTTCAGTCACCAGCATCAATATCTGCCATAACAAAGCGGTCGAAAATATCTGACACGCCTTAACGGCCCTAGAAATAGAGAAGTTTCAGATATTTATACGCGTTTTGTTGTGGCCGATATTAATGCTGGTGACTGTACCTAATTTGTTAGATATATATTTATGTCGTTCTCAAGCAAAAGGTAACTTATTGTCGATGTAGAGTTATTGATACCAGCATATAGTGCAAAAGATGTTCTCATAGATATAAAAAAGAAAAAAGCTCTAACTATTTCAATGTTTTTGAAGTTTCGGACTAAACATGTTATGAGTTGAGATAATTGAGCTCAAACTTTGTGAGTGCATAAAAAATACTTTTAGGCTGAAGTTACGCTGAAGGTACGGAGGTAAAGGGGTACTATACATTATTGAATAAAAAAAGAACCGACTTCAAAATAAACTAAAAAGCTAAAAATATTCTTTAATGTACGGTACGGATCACATTTGAATCGCTTTTTGAAGTCGGTGTCTGGCTGGTGTCTTCATCATTGGTTTCTCTCCACTAAATGGTGATTTTCAAATGTAAATGCTTCAACTACTGTAATAAATACCGAAATCGCCATTGATGTGCTCATAAATTTCTAGGAATTCCTTCGATTCCTCATGGATCCCGGCATCAGATCTTCACCAAAATTTTATGGGACCAATTGGATATACCTACTCATGAACAAAAAAAATAATTTTCCAAATCGTCGTGTAAATGACGGAGTACTGGGGTAACATACATAAAAAAAAATAAAAAAAAACAACCGAATCGAGAACCTCCCCCTTTTTTTGAAGTCGGTTAAAAATAGGTGCCATATGTAACATTTACATTGTCATTGAGACATTATAACAAATAGCACGTAGGGTACCGACGCCCGGGTCGAAAATAAAATATTTTTTCCAGCTCATTATTTGTGAATTTGCCACTGGATTATTTTGCTTATGGACTCTTGCAGTCTAAAGGTAAGTATAAAAATGATTAAAACACCATAATGTCAATAATATTTGTTAAATTAAATAAATCAAATCTCAACATTATTCTTAAAAATCTTTACAATTATGAACAGTCAACTTATTCAATAAGGACAGCGATTTATTAGGCTTCGAAACAACAAATGAATTGAAAATCTATATAAAAAATATGTTTCTTCTAAGAAATAAAACCTCAAACTTTAGTACTTTAACAATATATTTGTATGAAAAATAAATAAGGTACCGGATTGTCGGTTTCCGCAACTTTTAGGGAAAAAGACATTCATCTGCATTTTTTACCTAAAATTCGAACTATAACTACTCATTTCTAATCTAAATACTGACTTTTAACACCAATATAACATATATCAATAGAAGGAACAGCAGTTTCGTCGTTATTTACTAAGGAACAACCGTTGGCTAAACTTACTCATTCCTAAGGTACCTCATTGTCGGCTTATGAGATCAAAATACGTATTGTGATGAAAATGACACAGTAAGTGCAATATTCATTCATTCATTTCATTATATAAGAGTTTAACTCTTGTCGGTGCAGTTCCTTCCAGTCTTGGTACGTCACGACGACTACCGTTCCCTTTATCTATATTATTATAAAGTTGTAAAAATGAAATGTTTGTATGTTTTTATGTGTCGTTGTGGCTTCATCACGCTAAATCGGCTAAACAGTTTCAACTATTTTTGGTACACGGGTAGCTGGGTATCTCCAGATGGTTATAGGATACTTTTTACCCAACTAAGCTAAAATAAGAGGCGTTATGACTTTTTCCCCTCTGTGAACGAAGTTGCGGGCGCCTTCTAGTCTGGTCTATATGAACAGATTAGCTCGTCGTGTCGTTCCAAATGCCCTACCATTTTCCCTTTTCGAGTTTCTATAACATGAAGAATACATGTTTTTTCTTTTACCCTATCCAATACCACGTTATTTGTGACTCTTTCTGTCCAACTTATTCTCTCCATTCTCCGCCACCACCACATCTCAAATGCCTCAATTCGTTCTCTGTCGCGTTGTGTCGGGATTTGAATAAGTGTTTCTGACTGTGAAAGGCGTTTTTAGCTATTGCTATTCTAGTTTTAATATATGTCGTGCACCTTGAATCCTCTGTTATCAAATAATAAAAATATAACACTGTTTTAGAATAAGTCCAGAAAATAAAGTACTAAGGTAATAAGTATTTTATTTTCCGGACTTATTGTAAAACAGTGTTATTTATATTTAACTTCTTATGTAAATCTTTGTGTTTTGGATATTACTAGAGTCTGGCTATAATATCTTTTTCTCCAACTTGCTCGGAAATGTTCCCATTAATGTAGCAAAAACACACCACGAAGTCCATCGTTATATACGTTGATACGATAATCAATTTAAAAAAAAGTGGCATTACTTCCCGGGCAGGCCCGGGAAGTGTACATTATTGTGCAGGTTTTAACTTTTAACTTCATCCAAGACTTTGAAAATTCACCATACAGCCAAGAGATTTAAAAAAACTTAAATTGTTTTCTGCGTTTAGTTACTGCATGGTTAATGCCAATAATCATAGAAAAAAATACAATAATTATTGTGTCCAAATCATAATACAGTTTATTTAGTCTTAGCCCTTTAACGCCCGAGATGTTTTTTTCTATTTTCTTTTGCTTTACGCATGTAAAATAGTTAATAGGGTTATTATAAGCCCACGAAAAATAAAATAAAAATATATGTATTTTCACTTTTTGAGAAAATGTAAGTTGAGAATGCTTAACATTGTCCATCATTGAACACCCTACCCTTGTAAACTCATGTTGAGTATTCTCAACATTGCGCATTATGTGGAGGTTGCAATAGATAACAAAATTATGTTTTTTTATAAGAAAAATGTATTTATTGAGCGATATGAAACGACTAAAAACAACTTTGCTTTTAATCAAGGCACAGACTGAATTTACATTTTGAGTATTGCATGTTTCTGGTGCCTTTACTGCAATGTTTATATCTTCAGTAGGACGTGAACACTGGGAAGTGTCCTATATATTATTAATATTATCATAGTGTCATAGGAGATCCTGCGACAGCTGTTTTTTGGCACATATAGCGTTGTCCGTGTCCAAAAGTTCAATTCTGTTTTTTTTCAGCAGCTCCATTGATTGCTATTTAGATAAAAAACATTTTCAACGGCATTTTTTTGCTGTTCGTTCTGCTATTCTCGTTTCTAGCGCTATTGACATATACATTCAAAAGATGAACCATAGTTTAGTTTGAAGTTTGCCCAGTAGGCACAAGGCCATATGGCTCTTGTACAGTTGGACGATCTGAGGGGCTGAGAGCATTCCACACTGACTTTAGCTTAAGTCTGTTTGCACATGGATTCTATTGGGTTAGAATCTGCAAAGGAGCTAGCCAAGGTGATAACCTTATTGTCATGCCATTTGACCACGGCTAGTTTATTATTTTTGCAGGCTAGCTGTATGCTTGTACCCCTATCTTTCCTTGATAATTCCTTCTCCGAGAGGAATTTGTCCTGACATCCCCTAAGTCAGTTGTTTATTATTGTCCCAAGACTGACACAGGGCATCAAAACAACTTTCGCTCCAAAACCCAAACTGTCTTCGTAGTGTAAATGAACAGAATGGAAACGTATTTTGCCAGCATTTGAAAGGGAGTCATAAACGAGGCCAGATATAGCCAAATAATTACGATACATTCAAATAATATTAATCCCTATTTCTTAGGCTTTTTGGGATATTGGCATCTGCTACCCGCTCTCGTTCCTTACCACCATTCATACGACACCGTCATTTCATTTATGCTAAACCGCCCTTCTTCTTCAATTTTCAAACCATTTTGTCCAACATTTTCCATGAAGCATTTAAAAGTAGCGAGCATCATGGGGATTGATATTATAAATGTAGATTCCGCTGATAGTATGGATGAAACATCAAGTGTAGGACAAAAGTATATAATTTAACATTGATAAAGGGTATATTTTCCGTATTTATATGCCAAAAGTTGAGTGTTGCGCCTTATATTTCTTGTTTATTTACTAACATATTACCTGGATAATGGTGATTTATTTACATGGGTTTTTTTAGTCTGCTTGCTTGAGGATAAAATAAAATGTAATTGTATCAGCTAAATTATTATTTATTAATACCGCCAAAAAACGCAGAATCAAACAGAGTGTAAATTTTTCACAGATGGACAGTGTTGAGAATGCTTAACATGCAGTGTAATTGATAGGTCTCTCAAAGTTTCGCAATGTTGAGCATACTCAACACGCATATTTAGAACGACATAACGTCCTAATCTTACACCCATCTTGTTCGAAATATACAAAAACACAAAGCACACACCCTTAAGAATTAGTTGTGGAAATAAATAATTATAATGAATTATTTTTTACCTTGCGACTCACAGTCGTTGGTTGTTTTGGTATAATTTTACCCCAAACTGTTGAAATACATGCGCCCGGGCAATAAAGCTAGTTGGTAAAAATGCGTTAGGAAATAAGGAAATATTTTATAACTCTATGTTGTGAATATAAATGAAAACAACTACGCAGGATTTTTTTGTTTTAGGCATTTAGCCTGAATATTTTAATGAATCTTTCAAGCAGTGCGGTGGAAGTTACTATTTTAAAATATAATAATACGTTCTGAGATGGTTCTAATTGCACCTTCAATAAATAAGGTAAATATTAGCGACGAGAATGAGCAGCCTTCTCTGACCCGACTTGGCTATGGTAAAGTTCATATATTATTCTCCTGTCTCTGTAATCGTTATCTCTGTAGTAGTTACTTTTAGTTTAGTTTATTTAGTGAATATATGGTGATACTGATTACGACTGCTTAAAATTAAATAAATGTACGCCAATATCTACGCTTCTGCCATTAATTGCGACATTTGCGACGGACCGATAGTCCTATGTCTATAGTATATAGACAGACAGACTGACAGGACCTGATGATGGATTTGGGAGCAGTTTGAGGGATCTCGGAGTTGCTTTGAGATGAGTAATGTTGTTTGTGCTCTTTCGAATCCCTTTGGCAAGCAGTTAGCTCCAGTGTCGTAAGATGGACCTGATGATGGAGTTGGAGGAAGTACGATGGATCTCGGTGTTGGTCTGATGTAGAGTTATGCTGTTTAGACTTTTTGAATTCTCTCAAAGAGCAGTTAGCACCAGAGTGGCAAGATGCACCTGATGACGAACTTAGAGCGAGTATAAGGGTTTTCGGAGTTGGTGTTAGAGTTATGTTGTTCTGGCTCTTTGGAATCCTATTGGCAAGCAGCTTTTAATTTGTGTAAAAATAACATTTAGTACAATTCCCAGTTGTAACATATAATTTCCATTGCCACACTAATTTTCAAGTTGGCTCGGTGGAAAGAAATTTCCGACAAACGAAGAGGTCATTGCCGCTACAGAGGCCTATTTTGACGACGTTCCGAAGTCTTACTTTTTGGATGGTTATTAAAGCTAGAATACCGCTGGAATAAGTGTATCGAGTTATTGAACAATAAAGTTACATCACTGACAATATATGCTTTATATTTCTAAGCACGGGTACTTATCAAACAGCCCTCGTAGTATAACCCCTTGGCACTTCTTCGATCGGCACAATTTTCATTGCACCATGCTCCACAAACATGACATTGTATCCAGTCCTTTACAGGTGGATATACAGAAATCGATTAAACCAGTCCACTTCTGCCATTTTAGAGGCTCTACTAAATGTATGCGGTATTTTCTGTAGCTCACCAAATTCAAATGCACCGTTTACCGATTTTGGTATGAATCCAAATTCACGGGCTGGTAACTGCAATAACCTCTCAGCAAATAGTTCTTCATTAAATATCTGCTGTCTTTCCACCTCGTCGCTTTATTACACAACGGGACAGTGTAACTAACTCTTCGTTGTGAAGATGTGAACGGCTCATTATATACCTCGGCCGCCCAACGTATTATCAGCTCTTTACTCAACACCTGCCAATGCCGACAGTGAGCGTCCAAGCAGCGCGATACGCAGTCATGCCACGGGACGATGATCGGATACGAGCAAATGATACGAGTGTGGACGCACCTTTACGCGGTGCATCGTGTCATGTTTTTTTTTTAAAGATTAGCTATCTAGTGTCCCCTTTTATCATTCATGAGTTAATTCATTTTATTAATATGTTAATAACAAATCGTCGGGAAATCAAAAATGATGATTTTTAACGCATCGAAGTTTAACATTATTTTATTCTTTTGATACAAAATACATCATTTTAGTTTAACGACTAGGATACCTAATTGTCGATCCTTAAAGCGACCGACAATCAGGTACCCTAGTCATTAAACTTTGAATGTGTTTTTTTCCAAGTTATCAATTTTATTTTATTAATTGCACATTTATAATTATGAATGTATTTGAGTTAATTTTGAACAAAACATAATTCCATTAATTTGGACTGATTTATAAAACATGCAATACCTCGGAAACTAGAATCGACAATCCGGGCCCTTTTGCCTGAGAACGACACTTTTATATAGGGTGCTATACAATGTATATGTAATTGGTTCCTCGGAATCGGCTCTAAAGATTTGGATGATATCTGGTGCGTGGACCCTGTTTCATAGAACGGTTTTACCATCGAAAATCTTAAAATCGTTTAGCCACCGAGCAAAGTTCGATCACCCAAATTCCATTATTTATACTGTCTGATCAAAGTGTTTTGTTGCGTTGTGAAATTGCACTTGAAGCTCTGGTGCAGGTTGAATCTTTTTACTTAAGGTATCTCAATATTTTGTAAGCGACCAAGAATGGTATTCCTGTTTGGGGGTTTGCGCTACCCAGATAGGGTTTGATTAATCAGTTCTTAAAAAATAGTTCTCAGGTTCTATTTGTATGTTTTCTAAAAACTTTGTCTCAGTGGTATAGTGTCTATAAAAGCCATTTGAAAACCATTTTAGAGCTACTTTGACGACATTAGAGTACTATTGGCATCACGCTTACCTCCGACGGACAAATTCTATTGATGTAAACTAAAATAAATACGGAAATCATATTTATTACTTCTTTAATATTAATTTCAAAAACTGCATAAAGTTAATATAGTTTTTGCCTTAAATCTATTCGATGGAACACTATTTAATTCTTAATTTCTCTGAAAGCTTTATTATAGTGTGAAAGGTGAACCCGAAATTGTTCAGGTATTTGGTAATGTTTTTCTGAATGTGTTGATCTGAAGAGTGGTTTGATTTTTAGCTAGATGAGAGCTGTCATTGATTTTGTCAATCCATAACATACTCGTATATACATTCATACGATACGATACGATATACGATAAATCTCTGTCGTATGGTATAATTATAATCGTTTAAACGTCAAAAACTAAAAAGTCTAGAAAAACCAAACAAATTTAAATATGTATCGGTTATTTTGTATCATAGCTAGAAACACTTGCTTAAAAAACAAACTAGATCCGATGTCGACAAGTTCATTCGTTCAAGATCTATGAAGTCACACGGACACACGCAGGTATAAATACACACGTCAAGCTTATTTCATGCCTCTTTTGAAGTACTACCTATATTTAATTATATTTAACTACTAGCTTCTGCCCGCGACTTCGTCCGCCTTAAATTCGTTTATCGTTGATAAGGGTATTTATCCGGGATAAAAAGTAGCCTATGTCCTTCCCCGGGACTCAAACTATCTCCATACCAAATTTCATCCAAATCGGTTCAGCGGTTTAAGCGTGAAGAGGTAACAGACAGACAGACAGGCAGACAGACAGACAGACAGACAGACAGACAGACAGACAGACAGACAGACAGACAGACAGACAGACAGACAGACAGACAGACGGACAGACGGACAGACGGACAGACGGACGGACACACTTTCGCATTTATAATATTAGTATGGATGTTCATCGCGTAGAATATACACGCAATAGACAGTATTTAATTTTTTTGATAGTGACTACAGTTGAAATGTCATCACATTTGGGCTCTCTGAACACATTAACATTATTTTTGAAATATTAGGATTAAATTTTTTTGAAAAAAATGGATATTATTAGCAAATGGTGATCTGTAGGGTGCACAACGTTACTTCCTTTGCTTCATATTTTTTGGCAATTATAAAAAGAGTGTTAAAGTAAGGTAATGGTAACGTGTCAAAGTCAAAGTGATTTATTGCATTCGTGGTACAAATAGATGTTATAGGAGATTTACAGTTGCGGTCATGTTGTGTCATATGGCCCTTTACATTTGTGTCATAACTAGTGGCGGATAATAATAACAGATCGATAAAAAAATCACAGTGATCGGCCGGTCTAGAAAAATGTAACTGTTACCGGTCACGACGGAAATGATATTTTCTTCTGTTTCCGCGATTATTACACATTTAAATAAAATAATTTAACGCATTATATTGCGTATATTATCTCATTTGAGTTCCCGACGTTTCGGAAGCTTTTCAGCTTTCCATGGTCACAGTTTGACAGAACTTTACAAAATTACGTAGGTAATGTGAGCAATAACTGCGATAAAATCACGATAAAATTCTTATAATAATCTGAATATATTACAGTAAGGAACTTTAACGTGTTACTTAAGCGTTTTCACCCTCTCTAGTTTTGACACTTGTCACAATGAGCCCATAGATGCAGTTTTTTTTTACTTTTTAATTTTGTTCCTCCTCGAATTGCGCTGAGGCTCTTATATTATAGAATGAGGTAGTTTTGTTGTATCTGTGGCTAAAATTTTAATAATTTAAAAATATAAAATACGTTTCTCGTAATTTTGCAAATATTATTACATTGTCATGGAATGTTTGAGTTTTTCTACGCATTACATATTGTATTAAGCATGTGTCAAAAATGACATACATTTATACATTCATTTATTAACCACATAATACATTCCGCTATAGGCCATTAATTCTAATAGAAAAAAATAGGGTCGTAGGCCGCCTTTTCTGTAAGTTATACTGTATACATTTCTAACTATTCCAGCGTTACATTTTCAAAGTTAATGATGTGAGTGTCATTTTTTGTTAGTCTTTATCAGAGATAGGCACAACATTATCGATTAACGATTAACAATTAAGATTACCCTACTTAATCGCGATTAACGATTAAAGATGACGATTAACTAATGACTTTGTTCGGCGTTATCAGTCTAATTATTTCTATGTCAATGGTAATAACACTAATAACCGTAACAGGTGCGTTCAATCGCAATATTTATCTTAAACAATTAAAACTTCTTAAAATATGCAACAATTGCATTTTCAATACTTCGACAACAAAATCCGAAAATTCAGATTTCGGTTGGAAAATCCGGATTTAAAAATGGATCGCAAAATCGGTAAAAAATCCGGATTTTTGAACTTCGGATAATCCGGATTGCAATCCCTAATTGAGAACCGGAGCAACTTCACAGATCCCCTACATCAGTAAACTTTTTATTAATATCATAAATACCCAGCCAGACTATCTAAAAACAAATGTGCCATTGCCATTCAAATATTATTCTCCTGCACAAGAAGGGAGACAAGTATGAAATAGGGAATTACTGTCCTATTAGTCTCGTCTCCCATCTCTACGTTTTTTTTATGAAAGTTTTAGAAAACCGCATTTCAGGACAACTCGACCGGCAACAACAGTGGCGGTACTGTCATACAAGCCCAAAAGCCGGGCATGCCCCACTAAAATCTATCACTAATAGTTTTCGATCAAGAATATCTACTGTAAAATTATTTTAAAGTTCGCGCTTTTTATTTCTTAAAAATACATGGATTCACGAATGGCGCGGTTAGAAAATCAACCGCACATCGCCTTGAGCGGAAAGCGGCGCCATCATCGCGTCTCATTCTCTAGTCGAGCCTCCAACTGTGTTGAGACCAGAGACGCTGTGCGTTATCTCGCTCGCACATGCTGGCTTGCAATCGGGCTTTGATTTCGACTTGTCCTTTCTCTTTCTAACCTATGAAAACTGTACCATACTGCGACATAACTATTTGTAGGTTCATATAGCAATTTGTACTAAATTTTAAGCCGGGCTTTTGCAATGAATTTGCACGCAGGTGTCGTTGTTCACAATCCGGATGATACGTACCGACTTTACTTATAATAATAATAATAATATAATGTAGTGTAGGTATTGTTTTGTTTATCGTGATTGTGAATTTTAAAATATTTTTATTGTATTGATGACAATGTACGGTAAAGTAGTTTTTATGTGAGAGTTGTGTTAAAGTGTGCACAAATGCTGATTGCCCAGGAAAAGGTAAATAATTTAAACTTTACTACGAAAAAGCAGCTGATGTTTTCGTAAAAACCTAAACTTTAATTCTGGCCCCTATTTCATAAACGTGACAGACGATAGTTGACAATGATAATTCGGCATACATTACTTCTCCATCATGATGCCAAGCATACACTTTTACTCGGCGACCCAGCAATGAACGTCGAATTGTCGTTGTCGATTGTCACTTGTCAAGTTTATGAAATAGAGATTTGTGATTCGTATTACTTAATGTGGAATATTACAATGAATTATAGTGCAAAAGTGTGCGTTATTAATACAATTATTAACTTAAAAGTATTAATGGTGTTGTAGGTATATTCCTTCGAACAACTAAAGCGTTTCATTTTTAATTAAAATTCCTGAAAATGTACATAAAATCCCAAAAACACATGGATAGTTAGTTTTTACCCGATTGCGCGACGCAAAGGAGGGTAATGTGTTTTGATAATGTTGGTTAGCAAGGAATATCTATCTCGAGAATTATTTCACAAATGGCTGGGGCAGTATGTTGAATTAATTACAAAAACATATTTCTCGGCTTGCCCTTGTTTACAGCCCTAGGCACGCCACTGGCTAACAACCTCCTGACCAGGCAGGATTCCGCCCTGGTCTTTCCACCACCGACCACCTTTATGCCCTAAACCAAATCTTCGAGAAACGCCAAGAGTAACATCCCTCTTTACCTTGTTCTACTACTTAAAAGCATTCGACGGCTTATCCCTGTTTTCACTGCACTAAAAATGCCAGTTATGTTGTTCTTGTAAAACTCCCTACAATTAGACTAACATATACTAATGAAGAACATTCGTCAGCTACACAGATCATTTAAGTAATTCGTTTATGTATAGAGTCATGATTGTTGTATGTTGTGATATAAATATCGCCTAGGTCCAGTAAAGGGTTGTTTTTGGTGTGTGAAAAAGTATAAGTTTTTAACTAATAAACTGTCATATTGTCTCTTACATTGTGGTGCCGTGATACAGGATGTGGCTCTGGTTTACCTGCTGTCGGGCGCTCTGCTGGTGTCGCAGAGGGTCGCCGAGGGAGATGGGGAGGTGCACATGTTCACCGCTTACCCAGGTATGTATTATTAGCAAGGACGATCAAAACAAGAAAACTGTCAATCGCTAGTCAATGTTTTAATTGAAGTACAATAACAATTAATTCGTGTAAATGAAGCTCGGCATATTAATAAACCCGAATTAAAATGAAACTATTTATCTTTATCATTCTTCAGTCATTTTAGGAAGAAGAAAAATGGACCGCACCGCACATATTCGAACTTTGGTTTTTGGAGCTCTTTCTTGAATATTTAAATTTCTCTGCGTTGTAAAACATTAACACGAATACAAGGAATATAAATAATGACATTGACAGGAACAGGAATATTATTCACATTTAATAGTTTTAATCATTAGCGAAGAGGATGTATACATTACACCTATTCAGCTTGACACAGCGTAATGGCAAGATCAATATAATAAAAGGTTTTAGTTCAACTATTAATACTCAAGGAAAGTTCGCCTATGCATAATTGAACTTTTTTGTCAAACAATTAACAAAATTTGCAATGCTTCACTCTCGTTGAAAAATGTAACATGTATTTGCAAACATGTTACATTTTTCAATATGTAGTAGTATTTGTCACTGGTCAACCTTTCCATTTCGCGACTGTACATCCACCAATAAGAATAATAGGAAAAATATAATCTGACTATTTTTATACTCGGAAGTTATAAAAATCGGAGCGAAACCTGTATTACCAACTCTACTTTCAGTTGCCATGACGACATAACAGCTGATCACAGACTTTTTTTAATTGTCAGGTTTAGGAAATCCTTCTGGATAATCATCAGATTAGAAGTCAGAACATCTCGGGCAAGAAGCTAAATCGTCCGTGTGAAAATCTGGCGCGCTCGAGTATTTCAAGATGACATTTTCTTTTGCATTTTCAGGAAGCCGCCGCAAGCTTGCGTTACGTTCGAATCGTCAGAATTTTGAATTGGAGCTTCTTTTGGGAACACTTAACATCCTCTCTAAATATCTGACGAGCTCGAATAATATTTTTGAGGATTTTCTACGGATGGGTTGGTACGGCCACCCCCATTCAAACTGGCAGATTAACATCCTTACGTTATTAACAGTGATCGGATCTAGGATGCAATTTCCCTGGTTTTCAGTCCGTTATTTTAACATGGATGACATATGAATATGACGTACAATCCCGAGAGTCTTTTGTTATCTAACTTTATAAAAGGTAAATAATAAACACTTATCAACGTCTTTTATTAAATGATATAGCCACTTGAAATGAGCAGTACTAAAATGTCTTGTCTTGACAGACATTGTCATTCAAATCGAGCCCTGCTCATCACATTCTCATCAACATTAATTACAAATAAAAACATTAACGACAATTAATAATAAATGTCAGGTCTAGATAACCACGACTAATAGACAATTCTAGTTTCGGAAAGTAATAACTGGTTTATTTATACAATTACATGAATTATTTTATATTTAACAAATAAATGGCCTATTTGACCATAGTTTTGCAGAAAGCGGCCAGAGGGATATTTTTTTAGTAATGCAATAAACGACCAAAGTCGTTGAGTTATGATTTAAGTCACTTTGACAAAAAAATACTCTGGTCGCTTTCTGCATAACTATGGTAATTTTCATGTATTATACTTAGTCTAGTCATAAGTTCTGTCACAATTATTCTCATCATTTAAATGAAGTACAAATTATTTTTTTAACAAAAAATAAAATCGACTCCAAAAACAAAACAAAAAACTGCATAATTCAGTTTCTTCAATTTACTTCCAAGAAACCGTTTGTCTACTCAATCTATACAGTATATACAATTAATCTTATTTTGGCGTCGGTGCCATATAAAGAATGTGTAAAATATTGAAAATTGTCATTTTAGTAAGCTGTACGATGGCAACGACTCAAAAATAACATTAATTGTATATACTGTATAGATTGAGTAGACAAACGGTTTCTTGGAAGTAAATTGAAGAAACTGAATTATGCAGTTATTTTTTTACTTTTTAGTTTTGTTTTAGAAGTCAGTTTTATAATTTTGTTAAAAATTTAATTTATATTACCCTTTTTTGTTAGTTGTTACTTAAAAGTGTATTTTGTGGCGATTTCAACAAGCCCAAACACGGCTAGGATACATTATTTTTTTATGAAGATCTGGTGCCTACCTTCCGGCCCCACCATGAAATCAGTGGTATCATTCTCATAAGGAAAATTTAAGTTTGTAACTGTAAAGTTGCTTAATTAACTTAATGGAGATATTTTATCGCCACCTGTAATCATTTATCATTGTGGAGTTCCGATGGCATTCTTTGGTCATCAGTTCCATTTCACCAATTTACACTTTTTGAATGCAAATGCTTATCACGTTTCTTACAATACCAAAATCGCCATATGTTTGCCTACAATATTTGAGGAGTTCCTTCAATTCCTCATGGATCCCAACATCACCAAAACCACCAAAATTATATGGGACCAACTTGGAGATACCTCCAATGAAACAAAAAAAATTGAAATCGGTCAACATACATAAAAAATAAATAAAATAAAGGTCCCGACGAATTGAGAACCTCCTCATTTTTTGGGAGTCGGTTAAAAATAAATTTTAATTGATATGTACATAATCACATGCTTTAAAATCTTATTTCATGTAGATCAAAATATAATGTAAGTTATAATAATTTAGAATGATGACTTTATGAAATTTCATGTTTAATTTGACATTTGGCTACGGTAAATCACGCGAGCATTTGTGGACATATATCACTTTGCAAAAGTGGGTATGAAAACAGACTTACAGTGAGTTATTAAATATAACTCTTTAATTAGTAAAACCACTATTCCAGTACATGTTTTGCAGTCAACATTTGACTTCACGTTTCTTTCACAGCTATTTGACTCATGATCCTTGTACATTTTTCACTTTTCACAAAAACACGTCGTATCTTAGTCACAGGTGGTGAAATAAATTACGTAAAACATGAACTGTCGCTGCCGCGTCGCTCAGATCCACTTCAATTATATCTCAAAATATAGCATAACGTTTGAGGTCTTTCACCCCAAATTGCATTTTATATCCGATCACTGGTGTATCAGATATACGTGGGATATATGCACTAACAATATCTGACGCACTCGAATATGTCTGTGACAGTTCTTTTCTACATTTTGGAAAATCTGTAGTTGCTTCCCTCACATTAAAAGTGTATTGTCATATTTTTTTTCTTACTATCATTTAATTTTCATATCAAATAAGTTTCAACGACGCTCGGGAAAATCCCGATTTTCCCCGCTTATATAATACCTAATAAAATAGTAATACTGTGTCACGCTTGCAATGTTCGAATAATTCTAAATAATAATCCTTATACATAGATAGCGTGGTACATATCGGGGAACGGTTTTTTGTATGGCGATTGACAGTCCTTTCGTTTTAATGGTCCATGGTAGTAGTGTAGACAAAATTAATAAAAATAATGTTTTACTCAATAATTTGCACGATTTGAAGAGAGCATTTTATATTTTCTTCTGTTTCCGCGATTATTACTCATTGAAATAAACCAACGGTGACCATGGAAAGCTGGAAAGCTTCCGAAACGTCGGGAACTAAAATGAGATAATATACGCGATATAATCCGTTAAATTGTTTTATTTCAGAGAGCATTTTATGTCAATAGCAACAATATTATTTTTTACAAATGATATTGTGATTCGATCGTAAAATATAGTACCAGTGCCAGATTTTATCTTGTTCTTGAGTTTTACCCACTATCACTGTGTCGCTCCGATCCCTCCTTGTATCCGTAAAGTGTGTATCTCAAATATGCCGCCCCTAAACTGCGGCCGAAAGTGCCTATTGAAGTATCCGGCACTGTGGAGCACTTCTACGTCCAATGAGATTTTCAGGGACAGTGAAGACGTTGACTACTTCAAAATGTCACTGTTAATTGACCCTTTTCTTCCAGGTGAAGTGGAAGGAGGGTTGGCCGTGTTGACGGGCGAGCCGTCATTCTTCTCCATACGAGCGAAACACTTCTCCCGCATCGGCCTCCTCTCCAAGACGACGGTGTACAGTATAATGCGCGAGCGACCGTCCGTCGTGCTGCACATCGCCAGCACTGTCGTGCGGCGGCTGTCGCCCTTCGTGCGGCAAGTCGACTTTGCGCTCGACTGGGTACGTGTTCCGTGCGGGACACTTGTCACTCATGCCCCTGTCCGAGATCACAGTGTACAGTATAATGTGCTAGAGGCTGACAGTCGTGCTGCACATCGCCAGCACTGTCGTGTGGCAAGTGGACTTTGCGTTCGATTGGGTACGTGCTTCGGGCGGGACGTGCTTCGCACAGCCCGTTTGACCCAGTTTAGACGCCCCGCCTTTTTGACACATTTTTTATGGGGTCATTTTGCGACGCTAGTTGTGCTTCTATGTTTTTTTCGTTCGCTGATCACAGGTTTGATATATACTTATGGTTAATTAAGTTTTTTAATGCTTTCAAAACACTAAAAATTAAAATATTTTGATCATTAGTGTTTCAGATGATTGAACACTAAAGGAAAATAAGTTTCAATCACACCAAACACTAACCGTTCGTCAATCATTAATACTTTAGTCACAACTAAATTTTCAATCATTAGTGTTTAGTGTTCAATCACACTTAACGTTCGGCCAACACTGACGGATAGACTGACAGTCGGATGGAAAACGTAGTGATCCTGTAAGGGTTTCGTTCATTCCTTTAGAGGTACGGAACCGTAAAAACGGTAGGAACCTATTCTCAAGTTCATAATATCAGCAAGGTAATACCACAGTGTAAAAAATAACAGAGGCTCGACGCTATTGATGTTTGCGAAAATGCCGACAACGCTCAAGGTCACCGTACCTACCTAGGGTTATCACAGACTTACACAACTGCCCAAAAGAGGAGATTGATGTCTTTAGGTTTCTTGTATGTATGTGTACTATTTTACAAATGGCGTCCATTGTGGAAATAAAATGACATACGTCACTTGTTTGAAAAAGTCGACATGTGTGTCGTTTTTTAGGTTTTTGGGGCTGTAGATTTCAAAAATGGCATCTATTTTGGAATTAAGGATGGTGGACGTAATTTTTTGCAAAAGCCATTATGGGTGTCGTTTTCTGGGTTTTTGGGAGTGAAGATTTCAAAAATGGAATCTTTTTTGAAATAAAGATGGCAGACGTCACTTTTTGAAATGGGTGTCGATGAGTGTACAATTTTATTTAAACAAATCAGGTCCGCCATCTTGAATTAAAAATGAACGTCAATTTCTTAATCGGAACCCCGAGGAACCTCGGAGATGACACCCATATCGATTTTTAAGAAAAAATGATGTCCGCCATCTTGGATTTAAAAATGTACGTCAGTTTCATAATCGGAACCCCAAGGAACCTCGGAGATGACACCCATATCGATTTTTAAGAAGAAATTATGGCCACCATCTTGGATTTCAAAATGGATGTCATTTTCGTCACCGGAACCCCAAGGAACCTTAGAGATGACACCCATATCGATTTTTAAGAAAAATATAATGTTTGCCATCTTGGATTTCAAATATGGATGTCATTTTCGTCATCGGAACCTCGAGGAACCTTGGAGATGACACCCATATTGATTGTTAAGAAACAATAATGTCCGCCATATTGGATTTCAAAATGGATGTCATTTTTCGAATCGGCACCCCCAGGACTCTCAAAAATAATTAAAACATCAAATACTACATGATACATATACATACAAACGAAAGTCTTAAACTACTCGTAATTTCTTAAAATAAGCTATAAAATATGTCCGCCATTTTCAATTAAAAATTGATGTCATCTATATATATAAACGTAAAAGTCCTGACTGACTGACTGACTCGCTTAAATCAACGCCCAGCCCAAACCGCTAGACCTACAGAGCTGTTTTTTTCACAATAGGTAGCTTTTATAATGTTAGTATCCACTAAGAAGAGGTTTTTCAAAATTCAGCCCCTAAAGGGGTGAAATGGGGGTCCAAAGTTTGTATGGGGAAACAAGATTTGATAGACTATTTTATTCGAAACTTCGCAGGAGTATTTCTAACAATAAATGAGTAAACACGTGTTTCGGATTCTTTGAGAATTCAACCTCTTAAGGGATGAAATGAGGGTCCAAAGTTTGTATGGGGAAATCAGATCAGTTTCGACTATTTAATTTTAAACTTCACACGAGTATTTTTAACAATAAATTAGTAAATACGTGTTTTAGGGTTTTTGATAATTCAACCCCTAAGAGGATGAAATGAGGGTCCAACGATTGTATGGGGAAATCAGATCCGTTTCGACTATTTAATTCTAAGCTTCACACGAGTATTTTTAACAATAAATGAGTAAATACGTGTTTCAGGGTTTTTGAAAATTCAACCCCTAAAAGTGGAAATTTTGTTACAAAGTCGAAAAGTCGACATCGGTATTGTTTCTTTGGTTTATCCGGTCGCTGATTACGAAAACAACAACGATTTTAAAATCCGACGTGGTGGACGTGAAATGCTATCTCCCCTGTCGGGGTGCGATGGGGTTGAAATGTCAAAATATCAATATGGGTTTTTTGGGATGTTAATTACGAAAATGGCATTGATTTTGAAATCCAATTTAGCGGACGTGAAATATCATCTCCGTGTTGGTGTGCGATGGGGTTGAAATGTCAAAATATCAATATGTGTGTCGTGTTTATGGTTTTTTGGGATGTTAATTACGAAAATGGCATCGATTTTGAAATCTGCCGGGGTGTGACGGGGTTGAAATGTCTAAATATAAATATGGCTGTCGTTTTTATGGTTCTTTGGGACAGTAATTACGAAAATGGCATTGATTTTGAAATCCAACGTAGTAGACGTGAAATATCATCTCCCTGTTGGTGTGCGATGGGGATGAAATGTGAAAATATCAATATAGGTGTCGTTTTTATGGTTTTTTGGGACGTTAATTACAATACATTCAAGGAGAGGTAAACAACAGGCGGTCTTATCGCTAAACAGCGATCTCCTCCAGACAACCTTTGGGTAGTGAAAACACTGAGGTTTCTAAGAAATAAAAAATGAGATAGGGAATATTTTGTGTCCTCCCTCCCTTTATTTTCTAAACCGTAAGTCGTAAAAAAATACAAACGTTATATTTAATAACTTTACAAATAAAATACTTTCAACGAAAATTGTGTGCAATAAGATCGGATACACGGTTTTTGAGATATTGCCGAAAAACTGCGCTTCTTAACAAAAGGACGTAAGCCGCATGAAGATACGCTCTTTTGCTGGTCTGTAGTGCTTATTATTGTAGTAACGGCTGGGGAACCGTACACTAAGCATGGTCCGACAAGCTCTTAGCTGATTTTTGAATTCAAAATGACCCCGAATTTTTTATTCAACAGTAGAAATCTGCATTAATGATAATCTCTTAGTAGTAGTAAGTCATTGCCGGTGTAGCAATTCAACAATTATTGCATTCATTTCTTTAAAAAAAATTGTGAACTGCCTTTACCAAAACGTCTTATACCGAGACCTCCAGAAGGTAACAAATACTCTTTTGAAAACCGAATCTAAATCGGTTCAGCCAAACGCGAGATAATACATACATTCCTACATAAGGGTCAAACTGAAAACCTCTTTTTCTGTAGACGGTTAAAAATTACGTGTAGTACGCGGGCGAAACCGCGGGCAAAAGCTAGTATGATATATTTTTGTTTATGCTGAAACAAACAATTAGCGATATTTTTGCGGTAATTCAATTTTTACTGGCAACCGTAACGCTTTTACATCCGCCATTTTCTTTACGTTAGCATGACATGAGAAAATTTATGAATTAGGCACTATAAAATTATATAATATTAAGAATAATAATATTTACCTTTCTATTGAGCGTGGAAATTGATGAAATCGCAGTTCTTTATTTATGGAAGAAGTGTCGTGACATGCCCTATGCACCATTTTAACTATGTACGCATTGAATGATAATTACAAGACACGCGGCAGCCCTCAAAATCATATCCCTGAATACTAACAATGGCGCGCATGAAACTCAGGGACCGCCCATCCCGCCCCCGGCCCCGCGTACTCCGCACGCCCCTGTCTAGACGCCTTCGTCGACCGACTGTATTATTTCTTAGACTGTGGTAATACTAGCTGATAACAAGGTGGCTATCAGTGCGTCCCAGCATTTACTATGGCTTATTTAGTATATATTGTTACAGGTGTTTCTAGAGTCTGGGCGAGCGGTGTACCGTCAGGACGAGGAGTCTGGCTCCACGTTCATAGTGCTGAGCGGGCGGCTACGTTCCGTCATCACGCACCCCAACGGGAAAAAGGAGCTAGTGGGAGAGTACGGCAAGGGAGACCTCGTTGGCATCGTGAGTTGATCTCTTCTGTACTATTACTAGGTAGCTTTTGCGACGTGTATCATAATATTTATTTTTATAAAGTTGTAAAAATTAAATGTCTTTACATTGAACATATTTTCAAAAAAAATATCTTAACGGACTATTTGGTGGTCACTATATACACTTATTCTTATTTTTTTTATGCTGGTGTGTTCGTATGTGTCGTTGTGGCTTCATCGCGCAAAATCGGCTTAACAGATTCCAACTATTTTGGGTACACTGGTAGCTGGGTATCACCAGATGGTTAAAGAATACTTTTTGGCCGACTACCCTTAGGAAAAAAGGGGTTATGACTTTTTCTCCTCCGCGAACGAAGTTGCGGGCACCTTCTAATAAATAATTAAATAAACATTAGGGACAATCAAACAAAAATCGACCTAGTCCCAAACTAAGCAAAGCCTGTTCTATGGATAGTAGGCGACGATATAATTAATATTACATAAGTTATAACACTTAAATATGTAGAAAACATCGTAGACCCTTGAACAAACAGCTTATCACACAAACACTTGCACTGGCCGGGATGTGTAAACCCAGGACCGCCAGCTTCGGGGACCGCCGTTGTGCAACCAACTGAGCCAAAAATGTGCAATTTTTGTACAAATTTAAAATTCCCTTAATTTTATTCCACCACTTCTTGTATCGTCGGTTCTACAAGCCCCAACAGGGGATCGTATTTGGTGAAGATCGCGGGAAATCGTTGGATGAGGGCGGCGACGACCGCTCGTTATAAAATCCTTGGGGGTGGCCTTTGTCCAGTAGTGGACGTCCTTGCGCTGATATGATGATGATTATAATGACTTTCTATATTCCAGAAGTCACGTTATGAAATATTATCAATATCATACCATAGCGTCGTTAGAAGAATCAAAATAAAGGCGTCATGTACCAGATATTCTGGCGATGCTCCCGATGCCTCAAATTTATTTCTGTATTTTTTCAAATCAAGCGTAGTAAAGTGTTTGGGTCGTGAATTAGAGTTGGTGGGAAGAGCAATTGCCCCTATTACCCAATATCCAGGCCAGCTTTTAGTTGTTAATAATAATAATTGGGCCCTCGCCTCCGGTGTGTCTTCATCGGCCGGAGTGGATACCCAAGAGGACCCGTAGGACTCTCAGCTCTGGCCTGCTTTCGTTAGCTGTCCAAAGGAGAGCGTTAGAGCTATATGCTCCAGGGGTGGAAGTGTTAAAGGGCATAGCGCCGCGATTAACCTCAGAGAAAGCGCAGCACACCTCTCGACACCCCTTAGCCCTCGCATGTTGCTTCCGGCAGTCTTGATTGACGGCAACAACGGAGGCCCATCAAGTGAGTGGCGAGTCACCACCCGCTACACATAACGATCGATTAGTAGTTATGGCGAGTGACCCTATTCCTATTGCAATAGCCCAAAAATAAATCCATCCAAACTACAATCTCATTGCCCGAGACATCATTTGCATAGTTGATATTGTTAATATTATGTTGATATTGTTAATAATATGGGATGTTTGACAGTAGGTCTAGTTGGGACACTGATCGATCTACGAAGGTAGGTGGTGTACTCGAACTGGTCTGCAAATACTCCATAAATCTCTTCATTGGTGGCTCCAAGTAGCTGTTTTGCTCACAGCGGCCACACCCCGGTAAACCGCGTCGATCCGCGGGCTAAACCCAATGAAGGGGCTGTATCTCTTGAGATGCGGTATAATGGGTGTAATCCCCCCATGAAGTGCATAATAAAGCCTGCAGCGGCTCAGGAGGCGGTCACCGCCAGCATGGCAAATAATCCGGCGACTGAGGCGCTGCAGCAGGGTATTCGTGACGTACCTGAAAGGGCGCATGTCGGGGTTCAAAGTGACTTGCGGCCAGTTACTGCATCCCCTAAAACTAACTAGTCGCAGTGAACTTCCACTCCACTGGTAACTAGGCCTAGGTGAGGAGAGAGTGGGCCTGTGTCAGCGCAAACACTCGCTCACTTTAATATATTCACGCGCTGATGACTCCTGGCAGGAATCTGAACTTCGAGCAAAAGTCCTGCGGCGATGGAGATTGGTGGCGAAGGTCAAACTGGTGGGTTTGAACCTTAGCTGGTTCTCTGCACGTAGGTGGTTGGACGGTGATGGTCGCTCCAGGACTCAAGTGAGGCAAGAGGACTGGTTCGG
This sequence comes from Hedya salicella, assembly GCA_905404275.2. NCBI lineage: Eukaryota > Metazoa > Arthropoda > Insecta > Lepidoptera > Tortricidae > Hedya > Hedya salicella. Next base: position 84,858,571 of record FR990096.1, read on the forward strand.
CAGCTCGTTTGATGACAAAGCAGCCCTATTTAGGGATCGCACTGCTTTTCCCAATCCGGGGAAGGGCCTAGAAAAGGTGGCCTAAACAAAGCTTGACTCATCCTACTCCAGGTGGCTAACCGCGGTTGTCTGGGCACCATCCCTAGCGGTCGAAAGAAGCAAAAAAGTTTTTATCAATTTCTTAATATTGCTACATGGAATGTAAGATCTCTCCTAGACAATGATAATAATCAGTGCCCTGAAAGGAAAACTACACTCATAGCGCGTGAACTGTCCCGCTACACCATCGATATTGCTGCAATCAGTGAAACGCATCTGGCAGACAGCGGTAAGCTCTGTGAGGATTTGGGGGGATACACATATTACTGGATAGGCAAGCCTGCGAATGAACGATCCGCCAGTGGTGTTGGGTTTGCGTTTCGGAACAACATCGCCCAATCGTTGTTAGAGCCTCCCAAAGGCATAAACGATAGGCTCATGACCCTGCGACTCCACATGGCGCCCAGGAAATATCTGCATCTCGTAAGCTTGTATGCACCTAAAATGACTGCGTCTGACGATAGTAAGCTTTCGTTCGTTGAGGACTTACGTACTGTTTTGCAGAACATACCACTTTGTGACAAACTGATCTTGCTCGGTGACTTTAATGCGCGTGTTGGTGTAGCATGTTGCCTGGAAGGACGTGCTGGGAAAACATGGGGTGGGCAGGTGCAACTCTAACGGTGTGGCTTTTCTCACTCTGTGTCCGGAATTCAACCTGAGCATAACAAATACCTTCTTCAGACTGTCTGACACGTATAAGACATCTTGGATGCATCCTCGCTCTGGGCACTGGCATCTCCTTGACTACGTAATTGTTCGCCGACGAGATCTAAGCGATGTACATGTTACAAGGGCAATGCGTGTTGCTCAGGGCTGGACGGATCACCGTCTTATTAGATCCGAGATGAGACTTACAAGCCTCCACGCAGAGCAAATCATAAAATTCCATCACGACTTGATTTTGTAAAATTGGTTCACGACGAAGGCAAGCAGCACAGGCTTGACGTTGAGTTCGATGCAGCGATGTCCCATACCGTTGACAATCCTTCCGTTGACATCAAGTGGCGTACCGACGCGGATACTCTTTACGAGGTTTCTCTACAGGGTTTAGGTAAATCACTGAAGAAAAATCAAGATTGGTTTGATGAATCTGACGAGGAAATACGGACGCTTGTAGAGAAATCTCGACTTGCTTTGAGGGGTGTCATCGATGCGGGGCACCGCAATGTCGTAAAGAGGGAGCTCAAAGCGAAAATTCGGGAGTTGAGCACCTGCCATGTGCCTTGGACCTGGATAACCCGCCATCATTTGCGGAGTTCATTGCTGCAGTTAACCGACTTAAAAATAATAAATCACCAGGTTCAAACAGTCTACCGTCAGAAGTTTTTAAGTACGGGGGGCCGGCTATCAGGTCCAGGCTGTTCGATCTAATAAATTGTATTTGGGATTCAGAGACCATACCACAGGATTGGAAGGATGCTTCCATCAGCAAGCTCTATAAGGGTAAAGGAGACCTATATGATTGTGGCTCTTTTAGAGGTATTGCTGTACTGTCTGTGGCAGGCAAAATACTTGCCCATATAATTAATAAGCGGTTGAGCAAACTTGCTGAAGTAGAGGAACCGTTGATGCCATCTTTGTTGTCAAGCAAATACAAGAAAAAAGTTTTGAACAACACCGGGATCTCTTTTTGTGTTTCGTAGATCTTGAAAAGGCCTTTGACCGCGTGCCCAGATCTGCTATGTGGACTATTTTGGAGAAATGTGGCTGTTCTTCGAAATTCGTTAACTTGGTCCGCCAGTTTCACGAGGGCATGAGTGCCCGCGTACGACACGAGGACTCTTTCTCAGACCAATTTCCTGTCACTAGCGGCGTAAAGCAGGGTTGCGTCATGGCCCCGACCCTGTTTGCAATCTATTTTTCTGCGGTAATGAATGATGCACTAAACAGCTGTAACAATCGGATCATGGTGAATTTTCGTACAGATAAATGTGTATTTGATCTTGCGCGCCTTAAAGCTAAGCGCAAAGTGCAATCTACCGCAGTTACAGAAGTTCTGTACGCCGATGACGTTTGCCTTATGGCTGATAGCTTGGAGGTCCTGCAAAGCTATCTGGACAATTTAGATGAATCTTGTCGTAAATTTGGCTTGGTAATCAGTGTGTCGAAGAATCTGCAAAAGGGAAATCTGCGAACGGTGCTGTTGTTTATCTGAGAGGTAACACGCTTGAAGAAGTAGGAACTTTTCGCTATCTTGGAAGTTTATTGCGGAACGACAATCGTCTCGAGTCCGAGACGATTGTCGTTGATAAAGGCCGCTGCAGCCTTTGGCGGACTAAGCCAACAAGTTTGGAAATCCTACGACCTCAGACTCCATACAAAGCTCGCTGTTTATAGAGCAATAATTTTACCTCTGTTGCTCTATGCCTCGGAAACCTGGTCTCTGTACAAAGGGGACATTAAGCGTCTTAACGCCTTTCATTTATTTCCGAGCGATTCTTCGGTTAAAATGGCAGGATCATGTTCCGAACTCGGAGGTTCTATGTCGGACTAAACTCGTGGGCATGGAATGTCTGCTCATGAAAGGCCAATTGCGTTGGTGTGGACACCTTGTGCGTATGGAACCATGCCGACTATCTAAAGCAGTTTTTTACTCAGAGCTAGCCTCGGGTAAACGTAAAGCTGGCGGTCAATACTTGCGCTATAAAGACGTCCTGAAGCGCCATTTAGCCGCAACAGGAATATCATGTGAATCGTGGGAGGAGCTTGCTGTTCAGAGATCGGACTGGCGAACTGCTGTAAATACGGGTCTTAACAATTTTGAACGCACCCGTCTCGAAGATCTTGACGCCAAATGCCAAATTCGCAAAACTCAACCCAAGCGCAGCGCACCTTTACTGTGCTAGATGCTGCCGTACGTTTAAAACCAAATTTGGATTGGCAAGACACATTCGCGCTCACGCACGCGAAGAACAACAGGACTAAAAGAAATCCGTCAGGGTGTCGCCGTCGACGGATACGTCTGGGAGGACATCATCATCATCATCATCATCATTGTTAATATTCTCGTTTAATTATTATTTTACTGATCATAATTTAAATACTTGTAACATTGACATTAAGCAAATTTATAGTGTTATTTTATCATTAAATAAATAAATCCTATCTAATCTGTGCTATCCGTTGCTACGACTAGGTTCAGACTGCTATAGTTTTTACTGTCACTTCTATCATTAATGGGTTACGTAGCAGAATGTCTAAAATCAAATGTCATAAGCTTCAAACACATATGTGTAGAATGTCGAAAGCCTAAATGAATAACGTTCGTAAATCTATAAAGTTCAAAATACATACAACACGATTGATCCAAGGAATATAATATCGAAGTACAAAATCAATATGATGAATTGACATAAAATTGAAACACATAATGTCTAGTATGTCGAAAGCCTAAATGAATAATGTTCGTTATCTATGAAGTTTAAAATACATAACGTAACGGCTCCAGTAATGGACGGGTTAAGGATCTTTTCGATTCTTTTGGTTATATTTCATTCACTTTTAAAGTTTAACGGTTAGTAGTTTCCTTGAATGGACAGTGGAGATCCAGGAACGAACACCCCAATAATGGACACTTTTATCAAGGAACCTTTTATTTATTTCGAAAATGGCGTCCGTTTTGGAAGTCAAGATGGCGGACATCACTTTTAACGAAAAAGTCGTCGTTTTCTAGGTTTTTGGGGGTGCGGATTTCGAAACTGGCGTCCATTTTGGAATTCAAAATGGTGGACATTACTTTTTTTACACCTACAAGTTGTAACTGGCAACTGTATAAATGCTTACTATGGCTCTGACGGCAGAAAAGACAGTTCAAATGTACAATGCAAGCGAAAGACTTGTAACAGATAGTGACAAAATTTGATGATTAGCTGACTGGGCTCTGTAGCTTAGTGAGCAGAGCGTGCACCCAGGCAAAGCACAAGGCACTGGAGCAAATTCAGTAGGAGTCTTGGACTCTTAATTAATTTGATCTTTAGAATATCATCAAATTAAATATTATAAATTTAATAATCAATGCACATTTATTCTCATTCACCTAATCATAAAAGAACAGTCAAAGTTACATGAAAGTGAAGATATATAAATATTGTGATTGTTTTAGGTGGAAATGGTGACTCAGACCCGTCGCAGCACAACTGTGATGGCAGTGCGCGACTCCGAACTCGCCAAGCTGCCCGAGGGTCTGTTCAACGCAATCAAACTTCGGTTCCCGGTCGTGGTCACTCGTCTCATCAACCTGCTTGGACATCGAATCCTCGGTAGCTATAAACATCGTGATAGTTGTAGGTGAATCAGACCTTTCCCATAACAACTGTGAAGACTATTTGAGACTCTAAACTAGCTAAGCTGCTCGAGGGTCTGTTCAACGCAATCAAACTTTGATTCCCGGTCGTGTTCACTAGGCCGTTCAACCTACTTGGACATCGAATCCCGTCGTAGATGACTCAGACCCGTCGCAGCACAACTGTGATAACTGTTCGGGACTCTGAACTAGCTATATTTGGAAATACGTAAAAATCATTCGGTGCCAAAGCACGTACGCTGTACAAAGGCTGTACGGCGGATGACCCGTTAATTCGATTTTTTTGATCTAATCGATGATTTTGCAGTATTAGTTTAAAGTGTCGATATTTTGTGATGTACAATATATTTCGTCCGATTTTCTTTAGATTCGTCCGTGAGTATACATGGCCCACGATTAAACTCACTAAACATGTGATACAGAATACACTGTGGTTGTTATATGTAAATAAATATTACATGTCAATTTTACACAAATCGAACTAGTCCCATGGTAAGCTCAATAAGGCTTGTGTTATGGGTACTAGACGACGATACGTAGTCTTGCCATAAATTCTGTCCCATATGAAACGATATCTATATTTAAAATAAAAGAAGGTATATATATATATGAATCGAAGTTATTCTATTCATTATATTATTACAGATTCTAAAAAATAAAATATTTATTCGAAATCCACCTTTTATCTTAACACACATCTTTAAGCGTTCCGGCCACTCGTCTATGACGGCACGGACGGTATCGATGGGTATTGAAGCCGCTGCCCGCACCAAATCTATCTTCAGAGACTCAACATTACGATGAGGTTTAGAGCAGGCTTTCTCCTCTAAAATATTCCATGGGCCATAGTCCAAGGGGTTGAGGTTGGGCCTTCCTGAGGGCCCATCTTCAGCCGCAATAAACTCGGGTAAATGCGTAGCTAATCATCCTTGTGTCGTCTTCGCTTTATGTGCGGGGGCGGAGTCTTGTTGGAATACCCAATGCTTACCGGCAAATAAAGTATCATTGAGCGGCTTAACAACTCTCTTCAAAATATCGTTTTGATAGTTTGCAGCACGTATTTTTACCCCTTGTTCACAAAAATGAAGCTCTGTAACGCCTTCGTAGGACACTCCCCACCAAACCATGACGTATGCAGGATGGTGGCCTCTTTCCACCTTCGGAACTTTTTCAGAAGCTTCTTGGGAACTGTGAGCATATTTTGTCATTTTGGCGGTTGAATTTTTGCTCCACGGTAAAAAAAAAATCATCCGTAAATATAATATTACGATATCCGCCCTTTGCGTGCCGCTGCCACAACACTGTAGCTCTCGTTGCTCTTATTTTCCGTAAGGCAGCTGTCAATCGCTGTCCTGTGATCCGTCGATAAGCCCTAAGCTTAAGGTCTTGTTTTATGATACGGGACATAGTTCTTGGATGAATTTTCATTTCCCTAGCCATGATTTTCTGCTTGCGCAGGGGCTTTCTCCGAATTCGCTCAGCTACAGCTTTAATCGCTGCTGGCGTCCTTGTTTGACGTGGTCGACCGCTCCTTGGCCGATCGTCGGCTATACCAATCTCGTTGTAACGCTTGATCGTCCGATAGATAAATTTCTTCGTAAAGTTTGAAAATGTCGTTTACGTGCTTATTACACTTGTATAACGCTATCACTGCGACACGATTTTCTTTGATGCCCCACTCCATCTTCAGGGAAATGATAACTGGGTCGAAATGTATATTTTCTAACAGCCAAAAGGCTGCTAGCAATACAATACAATACAATATATCGAACGTTCGATAAATAAATTCAAACTTAAGAAAAAGGTAGGACAGAATTTATTGCAAGACTACGTATATTTAATAGATATATTTACTTATATACATAGAAAACATCCAAGACTCAGGAACAAATATTAATGCTCATCACACAAATATTTGCCCTTACCGGGATTTGAACCCAGGACCTTCAGCTTCGCAGGCAACGTTACTCCCGCTGAGCCAAACTGGTCGTCAATTATAATAGTTTCCTGCAATTTAGTCAATCTTTGCTTAATAAACAATAATGTAATATCTACGATTATTGAGATGTATCTTTTTATTAAAAAATAACCCAATGCCCAGTAAATGAACATTTTTTTTTGTTAATAAACGTAGTTAAAGCTAGGGTATGAACATTACTTAGATTTTAAATCAACAGAAAATAAAAAAAACAACATTTTTAAGATAACACGAAGTCTTTTTCTATAATAAATATTATACAGAAAATTGCAGGAGGTAGGTACTGTATTTACTAAATATACAAGTTATGTTTCTGTATTACAAAAATACACCTATATTTGTATTTTAGCAGGTATAAATTAAGCACTTAATATCTTTAGAAAATATGAATAACCATTTTGTTATCCAATCACAGCCATTATAATCCAAGCTTTATAATAAAACTTAATAACTAACATTAAACTGTGTTAATACTACTTATTAGTCTCCAATCAGTCTCTAATTAGTCAAAAGTATCATTATTTGTGACAAAATCATTTTAACATTATTAGGTACAATCTCTATCAAAAAGAAAAAAATAACAATCGTAGTTTTGTTAATTCATTACGATGTAGTCCAGGCTACAGGGATCAAAAATGTCAGTAAGATATACTTTGCTTTACACGACAGCGATGAGAATTATGTCAATAATTCTTATTTTAATATTCATATCAAAATTTAAAAAAAAAACTTGTCTAATTAACAAGGCTTTTTCTTAATCCTATTCAATAGCCTTAAAACTAACTACCATCTGCAAATCCTTGGCTTGGGCACATTAAACTGTATATTTGCTTTGTTTCGTGTCATTGTACCATTAATAACAGCATGTAAAGCTGTTTCGGTCTTTTTGAGTATAGAGAAAGGCGTTCATAATGAAATATGATGGATGTTATTCACCAGTAACACAATTCACCATTCACTGGAGGGTTTACCCTATGTCATTTTCTTGATATGACAATAATGTGTAAATAGCTTCGAGCAACGATATTTAAAATGTAAAACTTACGGACTACAGGATTCTATCCAAGTAGGTATAAACCTAGACGAAATTTTAACTAAGTTAAAATATATTTCTTTGCTTTTTTCCTCGCAAGTGTGTTGAAAAACGTCGTATGAAACACGTGTGCATTGGTCATTACACTCTCGGCTTTATACAGCCCTCGTCTACTACGACTCGGGTTGCAAGATGTAGCCTGGAGAGTAGTTACCAACGTACCAAACTCGTATCATAATGTACGATTGTGACCACCTGAAAGACGTGTATTCGACGGAGTCGCGTTTAGTTATTATTACGGCCGACTGACTCACAATGGTTTGAATGTGTGTGTGTATGTGTGTCTCTTCAACGACATATATATCGACATATCTACTTACTATGGTTGCTTCAGTTGAATATTATAAGGACTCCGTCCGCTTATTTTATAGATCCATGCAGACAGCCATCTTTTTTTATCCGACCCCAGTCCCTCTTGCCTACCACACCTGTCTCGCTCGCACAATTTACAGAGACGGCTGGGCAATCTGGTGCGTTTATTTAAACAACATCGAAATAAAAAATGCAATATAAAATATTCCATATACGTAAAATCATTACCTACGTATGTCAGATGTCATTGCACTTTGATATTGACTAATAAAGTTTCTATGGACATAAACACGTCGACCATTTCATTCGATAATTTATTGACACTTCGAGATTAGTCGAGTATCCGAGTTTTCCCGATAATGATTCTTAATGATATACAGGATGGGCCATAAATTTTTGCAAATAGCAACACTGAATTTTTAGGTAACTGTGAGAGTGAGCGGCGAGAAATTGGCGAGAAACTATAGGTCACTTCGTGCAATTTTATTTATAATCGAGCGTTATACGGGAAAATAACGGGCTTTTTGTGTTAAACAGTTTTTTAAAAACAACGCTTCGTACGTTTCTGTACGATGCCTATTAAGAATTGAATACGGATTACGCCGAGTACGTATCCAAATGTTAATTTAATTAAGTTGTGGGTCAAAAAGTTCGAGCAAACTGGTTCGACAATGAGTATCAAACAAACAGGGCGGCCACGTTCAACAAGAATGATGAGAACATACGGCAGATTTAAGTTTCTGTAGAGAACGATCCAGAATCATCTACGCGTACACGTTCAGCAACTCGAGCAATACCAAGAACTAGTCTACGGCGAATTTTACATCTGTATCTAAAACTGCACCCATACAAGCTTCAAATTGTGCAGGAGATGAAACCAAATGATTACATTCAGAGTAAGTTATAGGCTGACACAATACTGGAGCGATTCTCGAGCCTTGAGAATGTATTGTTTACGGATGAGGCATTTTCATATCAATGAGCACGTTAATAACCACAATTGTCGATTTTGGAGCAGAGAAAACCCTCGCTTTAAACACCAAAAGCCACTTCATTCACCTAAAACCACAGTTTGGGCTGCCATAACAGTAAAGAACATTATTGGTCCATATTTCTTTGAAACTAATCGAGGAACTAATGTAACAATGGATTCAGTGGAATACGTAAAAATGCTGCGAGAACTTTGGCACCAAAGTTGCATAAATTTGAAGATTACAACAGCAGAACATGGATGCAACAAGATGGAGCAACATGCCATACGTCAAACATGAGTTAACCGGTCGTAAAAATAAAGGTTTCCGAAAAAGTTGATTTCTCGCAGAGGTGACATTCCATGGCCGCCAAGGAGCCCGGACCTAACACGATGCGATTTTTTTCGGATGGGACATTTAAAGAGTCGAGTGTACCTTAATAAACCGATGACAATACCCCACTTAAAACAAAACATTCAGAATGAGATAGCCGCGATCCCTCGGAGCATGTGTCAGCGAGTTTTCCAAAGTTTGCGTAGTCGATTGGAGGAGTGGCAACGACGAGACGGAGGACTTCTGGGTAATGTAATTTAAAAAAAAAAATGCTATTATCTGTTACTAGGTTAAATAAATAGAATATAGAAAAACATGTATAGTTTAATTTATATCGATGTTTCAAAAGTGCAAAAATTTTTGGCCCACCCTAATAATTTTAACTGTTCTGGTCTAAGACTGCCATCTACACAAATTTTGCTCCAGAATACAAAAGTGCATTCAGTAACTTATGTTAATGTCTCTTTACAGCAAATTGGTCTAGATAGCGGTGTATGCAAAACAAACAATGGTATTGTAGAGTTTAATTGAATTTTGTGACAAGTAACGCCAACTCTCTTTTATTGAGGAACTAAAGATCAGGGAACGGTTCAAAGTATGGCTATTGGCCGTCTACTTGCTTTAATGGTCCTTTGTATTGTTTATAAACAAGGGTTTATTTATTTATTGAATGTTCGGGCACAGGTTCCTGGCAGAAGCCAACAGCTGGTCTCGGCGGGGCGGCATTGGAGCCCCGCGTGTCTGCACACAACTTCTCGACGGTGGCCGTCGTGCCGGTCAGCGACGATGTGCCGCTGACTGCCTTCACCTACGAGCTGTACCACTCGCTCTGCGCTATAGGCAAGTGTAGGAAACCTATTTTAAGCAAGTGTACGTCTGTGGGTGGTAATGATTCAAAGTGGGTAAATCTCAATAATTCACGCTTCGTAGAAGATGGTACCACTACCATCCACCACTATCTCTATCATCACCATCACCACCACCACCATCATCCACTACCATCCACAACCATCAGCATCATCACCATCATCATCACCACCATTATCACCATCAACACCACCACTACCACCACCATCACCACCACCACCACCATCCACTACTACCACCACCATTACTATCATCGCCATCATCACCATCATCACCACCATCTTCAACATCAACACCACCACTACCACCACCATTACTATCATCACCATCATCACCATCATCACCACCATCTTCAACATCAACACCACCACTACCACCACCATTACTATCATCACCATCATCACCATCATCACCACCATCTTCAACATCAACACCACCACTACCACCACCATCATAACCACCACCACCACCATTGCCACCAATTCCATCATCCACTATCATCCACCACCGTCACCATCATCATCACCATCACCACCACCACCATCACCACCATTACAACCATCAACACCACCACTACCATACTACCTCCATCACTACCATCCACAACCACCACCATCATCATCATCAACACCACCACTACCACCACCATCACCACCACCACCACCACCATCCACTACTACCACCACCATTACTATCATCACCATCACCACCATCTTCAACATCAACACCACCACTACCACCACCATTACTATCATCACCATCATCACCATCATCACCACCATCTTCAATATCAACACCACCACTACCACCACCATCATCATCACCACCACCACCACCATTGCCACCAATTCCATCATCCACTATCATCCACCACCGTCACCATCATCATCACCATCACCACCACCACCACCACCACCACCACCACCACCATCACCACCATTACAACCATCAACACCACCACTACCATACTACCTCCATCACTACCATCATCACCACCATCACCACCACCATCACCACCACCACCACCACCATCCACTACTACCACCACCATTACTATCATCACCATCACCACCATCTTCAACATCAACACCACCACTACCACCTCCATTACTATCATCACCATCATCACCATCATCACCACCATCTTCAATATCAACACCACCACTACCACCACCATCATCATCACCACCACCACCACCATTGCCACCAATTCCATCATCCACTATCATCCACCACCGTCACCATCATCATCACCATCACCACCACCACCACCACCACCACCACCATCACCACCATTACAACCATCAACACCACCACTACCATACTACCTCCATCACTACCATCATCACCACCATCACCACCACCATCACCACCATCATCAACACCACCACTACCACCACCATCACTACCATCATCACCACCATCACCACCACCACCATCATCACCACCATCACTACCACTACCACCACCGCCACCGTTCTTGTTCCCCAGTTTTAGGGACTCAAGAATCTCCAAGTAACTACGTCGCACGGAGCGACTCACGCCGCACAAAACACCGAGATCAATGTCAAATAACACAGACAATAACATACAAAACAACATAAAAAATCCCCGAAATAAACAACGCCTCAAAGACTACCGGATCGTAATAATAATAAACACAGAGTACCTTGATATAAAGGCGTCATGACTGGGTGTGAAAATTCTAATTAGTCCGTATGTTAGATAATACAAATAACAACAACAACAAATAACAAACACAATATTGGACACGTATTTTTTGTTTTTACATAATAATAAAAGAATACTCAGATAAATCGCGTATCAGTTTAGGAGTGGGGGCACGTGACGTCACTCCTAAGTAAAATTTGTACTTAAGAGTGACGTCACGCGACATTTTGACTCAATGTATCGCCTTTATTTTTTGAGTAAGTAAAAAAGAATCGACTTCAAAATAAACTGAAAAGCCATAAATAATCTTTTATGTACGGCACGGATACATTTGAATCACCTTTTGAAGTCGGTGCCAAATTATGATCTTTTTTCTAGATGAGTTGGGGGTTTTCCATCGGCTCGTTCCGTACCCAAACGGTACAAATGCATACGGAACCCTGTTACTGAGCCTATGAAGTCCATCTATCTGTCACAGGGCTCTCGTAATACATACCTATTGTAGTGGGAATCCTTTTTTCAAGACCGAAAGTAATTACTATTGTATCTTCCATTGTAAAGTACATGTAAGCCCAATTGTTCCTGTCAAAGAATTTTTGAACACCTCTAGAGGCTTTTATTTCAATGAGAATCTTTTTACCTTAAATATAAACTTGCCCTATATGTGACAGAAGTATTTGCATGCAGTGGCATCCACTTTAAAGTAAACAACTGCGGTTTTAGTCCACAATGAAGACAAAGTACTGATGTTCAATTCAAAAAAAGTTATTATTAGATGTAAAGTTTTTATAAGTAAGTACCTACTAACGAGCGAGTTTTTAACATAGTCAATACAAAGATCAAAACACAAAAAATATTAAATCGTAGCACCCACGTCATCGCTTCTTGGTATCTGTGGAGTGAACAAGTTCAGAAGTTGTCATAGAAATATGGACAAAACAGGATATAAAGAATGTGGGCGAGTTAGCACTGGGGTGTGGACCATATTATAGGATTATGGACAAGATAGGAGGTTGACAATATAAGAATGTGGACGAGTTAGGAAGGTGACAATATATATGAATGTCTACGAATCAGGACAGTGGACTCAATCGATTCAATCGCTTCTAAGTTACGATGCCACGGGCGCACAAATACACACAGGTAGCTATAACTAAATCTTCTTACCGTTGTCGGCGCCACGCTGGCGCTTCTTTTCTCGACTGATAATTTCCTTCGACGCGCGATAGGGCTCTAAAATACATAATTCATATGTAAGATGATAAAATAGAATATATTTATTGCCACACAAAATAAGTACATTAAAAATTACATACTAACAAACATAACTGCTAACTTAAGGCCAAGCCACACCGGATGCGTGTGCGTGGCGTGCGCGTTGTAAAGTACGAATACCCATAAGCGATAACTCACCGCTGCGCACGTGCACGCCACGCAAGCGGTGTGCCATCTACTATGACATTTCATACGATACGACGCGCACGCCATGCACACGCGCACGTGCACGTGCTGCGCACGCATCCGGTGTGTTTCGGCCTTTATGGCTAACAAGAGAGAAACAGAATAAACAGTGTGACAATAGGGGTGGACTCAGCGTTTGCTGCGGCGCGGCGCAGAGCAATCTGCCCAATCATGATCATCTTTATCCATGTTTATATCACAGTACATAACTACATATTTTCTTACATTCAATACGCTAACTATAGGGATCACGTCATGTATAGATATATTCTCAAATGTATATTTGGCGTTATAACTGAGAAAGTTGGGATGGGACTTTGTCTTTCGTTTCAAAATTGTTATATTACTCTAATTGCATTTGGTGCCATAATTATTTATGTAAAACGTGTATGAGTCACACCTCGCACATTGCCATCTCACCAAAATTACCTTGGATCTCGTAACCCATTAAATCTCGCGTTTGGGATGAGCCAATTTTTTACAAGGCGTGGTCATTTAAAAACCATTTCGAGAAATAGGTTTATTAAAACACTTGCAACTATCAGATTTAAAAAAAATATGATTTCTGGGATACGTTATTCGTGTTTTTAATTTTTATTTTTATTCGTCCTTCCCAAACTCTAGTACAGGCGTCAGTCAGTCAAATTAAACGCAGTGGTTGTAGAAATTGTAATGTAAAGTATTGTATCTAAAGATTTCTCCATGTTCTCCCACGGCTATTTACTTTGAAAAAAAATCATACTAAAGCTCGTCGGTCGGTCTCTAACGTGGGAGTAAATTAAAAAAAAACTGGAATGTTTAGTTATCAGTTATGTGACGCACGTTAAAATCAGTTGGCTACAAAAAAATTAAGAATAATCATTTTTCGTTTAAAAAAAGCTATTCAGTTTAAGGTGCGGTAATTTTGTATATTAATTACTCCATCCATAAAAATTACGAGCCCAAACTCGAGGGGGGCAGAATCACTTAGCTTATATCCTGGCACGGCCTTTATAAGTTCATAATTAGTTTTGCTATAAAAATCGCTCGTCATAAATGAGGTACAAATTATTTTTTGTTGTAAAGTTCAAATTAGGGCAGCCCCCTCCCCGTGTAAGGAAGTAGAAACACCAAGTAGGCCGTAGGGGCAGCGGCTGACTTTGCAGAGGCTAGCTTTTGTGCCGCGCTTTCTTAGCTTCAGCGCCGGAGCAGAATCGGATCCAAAGTAGACTTAACTTGTTTTAGTGTAGTATCGTTATGCAACAATCTCCCAAAGTAGGTATATGAGTAAAAAAAAATGTAGCCTTTGAATTAACATCAAGGGCTTTCAGCCTTTTAGACATTACGACTAATCTACAACCCCAGTAAAAACGAACTGCTACCAGACAATGAGGTTGGGTAGGTCAAAAATGCGCCTCAAACTGGGACGAGCTGCTGCTACAAATAAACTTTTAAACAAAAAAATAAAACCGACTCCAAAAAAAATAAAAGTAAAAAATAACACCATAATTCAGTTTCTTCAAATTACTTACAAGTAACCGTTGGTATACTCAATCTATACAGTATATACAATTAATCTTATTTTGGCGTCGGTGCCATATAAAGAATGTGTAAAATATAGAAAATTGACGATTTTAGTAAGTTGTGACACGATGGCACCGACTCCAAAATAACATTAATTGTATATACTGTATAGATTGAGTATACAAACGGTTACTTGTAAGTAATTTGAAGAAACTGAATTATGGCGTTATTTTTTAGCTTTTTTGGAGTCGGTTTTATTTTTTTGTTTAAAAGTTTATTTATCTTACACTTTTTAGTTAATCGTTACTTAAAAGTGTATCTCGTGACGATTCGAACAAGCCCAAACACGGCTAGGATACATTATTTTATTACATAGATCTGGTGCCTACCTTCCGGCTCCATCATCAAATCAATTCGATGGTACCATTCTCATCAGGAATATTTAAATTTGTGACTATGAAGTTGCTTAGCTAAATTAATCAAGACATTTTGTCGCCACCCGTAAATCATTTATCATTGAGGAGTTCCGATGAAATTCTGTGGTCTTCTGCATCAGTTCCACTTCACCAATTTACACTTTCTGAATGCAAATGCTTATTATGTTTCTTATAATACCAAAATCGCTATATGTATGCCTACAATATTTGAGAAGTTCCTTCAATTCCTCATGGATCCCATCATCAGATCTTCACCAAAATTAAATGGGACACTAGAAAGTACCTTCTATAAAACCAAAAAAAATATTTTGAAATCGGTCAAATAGTCTTTGAGTAATCGGTGAACATCCATAAAAAAAAAATCATTCCGTCGAATTGAGAACCACCTCCTTTTTTTGGAAGTCGGGCAAAAAAGAAAACACATGTGTCCAATATTTTTATTAATCTACAAAACGGACTAATTTTTAAAATTTAGTCATCATCCCTATTATACTGGTACTAAATCGTAGAATAGAACACATCAAAACAAAACAAACGCAATCAGTTTACGAAATTCAAAAACGTTATCGCTATGGATAGATGGAAGCGAGCTGGCAACAGCGTAAGCGCACGCCGCGCCGCCGTGGCGTAGCGCGAGCACGCAACGTCGCTTTCACTGCTAAAGTGCCTACCCTTTTACACTGATCAAATATTTAGTACGTTGACTTCGTAGAAATGTCGTAGGTAAAAGTTGATTTTGGGTCTGAACTCCGTATTACACAAATTAGACTAAGTTTTTTCCTATCAGTTATTAGACCAAGGTTTTTAAAGTACATGTGCAAAATTTGGTAATGTAGAATTGCTCACAGGCGGAAAAAAAGATGTAGAAGATTTTTAAAAACCTGCTTCTTAAATATAGTTTCTAGGCCTAGTTACATCAGATAGTAACGAACTTACTCTATCAACTCATAATTAAGTATATATGTGTCCTGAATAGTTACTTTTCAGATCTCTACATGCTACATATAATATCAAAAAAATTGCAAAAAAACACCTCGATTTCAGTGATTTGCCCACCCCTTTGCCTTAAGAGAGCACGGTAAATACGAACTTTTCCGATAACGTACGAAGGAAAATCATTTTGCTCTACATCTTTAGCTACTTTCTATACAAGCTGCATAACATTCTCAAAGTTTAATCATTATTCTCAAAAGAACATTCTCGGGAATATACGTGCTAATAAAGAGATTGTTTTCTCATTTTGCAAATTAGTATAACCATAGAGGAAATATAACAAGAGAGACTATCCCATACTGCGGTCGAATAGTGTTGAGGAATTTTAAGAGATGTCGCTTGGAGCACCGCTGACGGCTATTTATATTTAATTTCATTCGAAATCTGAAGTCATCATTTTATCGCATCTGTAAATTTTTACTTTAACTTATTTCGTTAAAATCAACCAGAATTATCCCTTGATCGTGATTTTTTTTTATTTATGGTAATAAAGACAATCATTGTCTTATGCGCCATCTAGTACATTTTGTAGAAACTACTTGACCTTTACTTATACAATTTAGCTTGTAAGTGGTCAAAGCTGCTACTCACAGGGAAACCGTCCATAGATGACGCTGATTTAAGACGTGATATGTTTGTACTTTTGTTATTAAGTACATATAATTTATTACATAATCATAAATAAATTAAAAAAATCATAGATTGTTTTACCGAAAAATGTATTAGGAAAATGTGGTTTCAGTCAATTCTTATAAAATTTAGATATGTTGTAGACTTAAGTGCCCTGATCAAAAGTCCATTCGGGTGCTTCCACGGTTTCTGAATCCGTCGATCGATTTTGTACAGTCCAAACTTACAGTGTTCTTGAGACTCGAGTAGCACTTTTCTATGAATTTGACGATCGGTTTGACGTTTATCTGCCATAGCAAACTTTAAAGGCTTGTTTGACCTAAATAAATAAAATACACACGCACATTATCACGACATTTAACGTTTTATTTACTTAGATAATTTATTTACATTATAGTTTTTATTTCTAGCTACTATACACACTTACTTAAACATGTACTTCTATTTTATCGATCATTCCTGTTGGCACAATCAAGTACATAATTCAATAATGCAGTGCTTGGATATTTATCATTTTCCTGATGTCGTGCATAACCTAGGTACCATATGACGCTGGCAACATGTGCACAACAACCAATTGTTCTGGCCCCAGTCTTGCCCTTGCTATAGTACCCCAGGATTGGTCCTTCTTCATTTGTTTCGCTTTGGAACGCTGTCCATAAATTGGTATTTGATTGCTCTTCGGAAACCCGAACATATTCTTATGTGTATTACGTCCTGCTCATTCAATTCATCAAACTCAAACACATCGATAGCGTCCATGAGCATTTTGTCCTGTATATAAGCAGGACTTAAAAGAAAAACACCAACCTTAAACTTTAAATATTCAAGGTAAAGTCTAGGGAAATGCGGAAAGTGATTTTGATTTAGACAATCGATCACAATGTAGGTAATGCCATTTCCTTTTATTTCTTACCACATGTAGTCGGTCTTTGGGCATAAATGTGCATTTTGCACTGACATTGACATTAGATATGCAATAGATAACGTCGTCATAACAAAAGAGGTTAAGGATTAACAAAACACAATGCTGGAAAAATACATAGATCTTCCTGTTGATATAAATTCGATCGTAACTCAGGAACAGATTCGGAAACCGTGGTAGCCTTACCCGAAGGAACCTTTGATCAGGGCACTTAAGTCTACAAGATATCTAAATTGCATGAGAATTAACCGAAACCACATTTTCCTAACAACTTTTTCGGGGTCCAAGACACAAGTCAAACAAATACAAATCGAGAGTGTCAAACTATACAACACTGTTCAAAGGTGTCTAGGGATCAAGTGCAGTCGAGTTCATAAATGTGGGAGTATTTCCAAGGCTTCAAAAATAAATATACATTGAAGATTACTTCTTATACATATGCATAGATCGAACAGCCAAAAATATATTAACCTTTCACCTATCATATTTCTCTGAGTAGGCAACAGTAAACTAATCAATATGTATACTGAGATTTTTCAATATTATTTAAACAAGTAGAAGTATTTAAAAAGTATATCAATATCTGCTGCACAATGGTATTTTTTTAAATAATGTAAACAGATAATGGCACCAAAATATTTTTTCTAACGATTTCCGGATTTATGTAAATAAATAGAAACTCATAAATATCTGTATAAACAAAACGATTAGAATTTTGCTGTAATTTAAAAAGATGACAATCACCGAGAAGAGTACCGTAACTGTCAAAATATAGGTTTGTGTCTTTCATTTTCAGTTTGAGAGGTTTGATATCAGCAATTATGATCAAACCTCTTTCAAGTTGATTGTGAATCGAAAATAACAAAAATATGTAATAAGGAGCAAGCAAAGATTAATGGCACTTTAATGACGTCACAGTCAAACTGAATGTATTATTTGACAATATGGTACTCTTTTCGGTGATTGTCATTTTTCAAAATTCGAACTGTTTTGTTCAGTATAAAATTTCATTCGAGATACCATTTTTTTTATCAGTGGTCTGCAAAGCGACATCTATTGACTGAGAAGTCCGATTATTTCAACATCACCTTCTTACGTATAGATGTCGTAGTTGTATTCCATTTTCCGTAAAAGGCGTATTGATATTGGCGCATTGGCGCCATCCATTGCTGAGCATACACAGTTAATTAACGCCCCCTGGTGTGCTCAGCGGAATTAAAGCGGTTTCAGTTGAATGTATGGCGTTGACATATCTCCTTATATTTAATTTATGGTATAACATTACAAGTTCCCGAAAATGTCTCATAAAAAAGTTCATATTTTTTTGTCTGTGCAATGCTAATTATAAGATTTGTTAAATTAATGCGAATAATTGCAGTAGATAAAAAATTAAAAAGCATGCCGACCGCTGAAACTTGCTTGTAAAAATATAAATAGATTATGATATTTATAATGTATGATTAAAACAAACATTCTACCAAGAATTAAACAAATCGCGGCAATGTGCAAATACTAGTAAAGTTGGTGACTAATAAAAGAAAATTACGATTAATAAGGCGATAGTAATATTAGCGATCGATGAAAACAGAACGTAATAATAACCGCGCGTAAATTATGCGTTTGCAAAATTTGTCTTACAAGCCACTTTAATATCAGTTTGACCTTTCAAATGTAAGTATTGTATCACATATCGAAGACCAAAATTGACTAGATTTCATATTTGGCTATAGCCCTAAATTGATATCCAATGAATAGAAAAATGCATTTATATACAATCCGAAAAAAATATTTTAAGATTTTACTTTCTCCTATTTTTCGAAAAAAATAGCTGAAAGTGCTAAACCGGAAGATGACGTCATTTAGAGGATGGAAGGTCTGTGCCTTCCATAGATTAAAAAAAATCTCTTCCGTTTGTCACTAAGTCACGTTTGAGAGTTAAATCCAAATATGTCATTGCTTTGTCTTGCTCAAATTTCGTTCGTGCACTATTTTCCCGTTTACGATTGTTCTATTGCGACTCTGCTTTTCCACGGATATTGGTTCTAATCCTTTAAAGAGTCGACTTTTCCACGGATTTGAGAAATGAAGAACTCCTACTGACTCACTCAAGCTGATAGCACAAACTTGCCACGAGTAGAGACACTCATGAATGGAATATACTCAAAACTGTGATAAGTATTACGTGGCCGCCTTAAGTTAAGAGGTGCCAAAAGTATCATAATCACAACGCAACACTTAAGTCGATAATGCAGTAGGGTACGTGGAGGTACGCTGAGTCTCCAATATATGTTTTGTGCAACGCCGTATGACTCCAGAGCATCGCGTTTGAAACAAATTGTAAAAGATTACCGTTTTGTACTATTTTATATTGTGCAATAAAGTTTAAATAAATAGAATATCTCTCTAATGTATCTTAAATAAATTAGGTACTAAACAATGTGAAATTTTAGTGGTTGTTTTCCCGCAGCGAGATGATTTTGAACATGATACTAAACAACTTTTCCCAAGGAACATAGATCGAAACATGAAAAAAAAAAATCGGCTCCCCATAAGTAGACTTGATCAGCTGATTGCATATTTTCTATGGGAAGTCGAAATTACATTGTATAGTGTCAACAATAAAACATATATTTAGTAAGATAAATCGTTCATTTTAAAGCTAACAGTAACAGATACTTCTGTTACTCTTTATTTTTGAGCATAACACATCACACACTCCCATCCGCCCGCAAGACACCATTCTGCTTCATTTTCTAGAGAAAGTGCAAATAACTATTTTCCAGCACACGTACCGTATTTCTCAAATTTGTAAACATATATTTGAACTATCACTAAACGTCAATATTTAATTCCATAGATAAGTACTCGTACTCTAGGTAATATTACGGCTGACACACACGACTGATGCCCGTTTGGTGTATTTAAGCAGATTATTCGACTTTTGTTTACTAATTAGGCTCTATTTTACAAACATTAGTTCACTAAATTTACGAAATCAGATCCGAGTAGGTTTACCCACATGATATAGTTATTAAAATCGTTTACGTGTATGGAAGTCTTTTGATAAACATAACATTTTTTTCGTTGGCAACACATCATCCACTAAATGACGTCTTATTATGGTGGTTACGCTTTTTTCGAATGAGTAACTCTAAAACTTGATTTTTTGCTTCGAAATGGAGGCCTTCGAGAAAAATAAAAATTACCTATATCAGGGGCTCCCATTCTCGAACAGACATTTTTAGTGCTAACAATCACCAATAGATAATAAGTAACAATTTCAAATTAAACAATATAAATATATCGAATTAAAGAGAAATATGGGACTTAAAATAAATATTTTTATGTTCTACGAATAAACATCCACATTAACACTAATTATATGCATAATTCTGATCAAAACAATAAAACATTAAAAACAGATTTTCAACATGGCAATTGAAGCTCCGCTCGAGCTTTGGACCTCTCATATTTGTTTACAGTAGCGACACTAGATGGCGCTTGATCTGAAAACTAAGCTTAAGATTGTTGACATTAGCCGAAACTGGTCGAGACACGCATGCCATATACTTCGAACGATGTACATAAGAAAAGGACGGCATACATAATATCTCACCCCGTCTCCATGATGGTGTACTTCGAGGTACAAGTAAGGTAAACAGCACGCGTTTCGCGACAATACAATACATAAATAGGCCAGTAAGTGGACTGTGTATTACATTGACAAGTTTTGATAATTCAAAAGTGCTTAAATCAAATCAATCATATCAAAATATTCTTTATTCAAGTAGGCCTAGTTACAAGCACTTTCGAAATGTCAGTTACATGAGAGTGAATGTTTGCTGGGAGAAATACAATATGATCCAACATTTGCTGCAAGGATTAGGGAAACCCAGAAAAACCTAATCAGATCATTTAACTTAAGTGTAATATTATTGATAAAATCATCATTTTTAAAATTAAAATAATCAATAAGATAAATCCCAAAAGGATTGTCAGTAAAAAATAAATAATCTAGAATGTGTCTAGAATAAAATTCTAAATGTCAGAGTATATAAAACAATTAAGATTAAAATAATAATAATACCTTAGGTATTCGTTAAAATAATTATTCATATACCTACATGACGCTATAATTTACATTAATCCCACGCGGCTTCATCATTCATGTAGTCTTGTGTGCTATAATAAGCTTTAGAAAATAATTTTCGTTTCACGATATTTTTGAATTTACCAATAGACAACTCAGTTATGCTGCTAGGAAGTTTATTATAAAATCTCACACAGTTACCTATGAATGATCTCCTTATTTTATGGAGCCTAGTAGCAGGCACTGCGAGCTTATGCTTATTTCTAGTATTAATATTATGTATATCACAGTTCTTCTTAAAGTGGGTAATATTTTTATGTACATACATAATATTCTCTTAAATGTATTGACAATGCACTGTCTTTATATTAATGTCCTTAAACTTATCTCTCAGCGAGTCTCTATAGTTCATTTTATATATCGCACGAACAGCCCGCTTCTGCAGAACAAATATAGTATTAATGTCGGAAGCACTGCCCCATAGTAAGATGCCATACGACATAATACTGTGGAAATAACTGAAATACACTAATCGAGCCGTTATCACGTCTGTTAATTGACGAATCTTACTGCAAAAGCTGCAGAACTCAGTCTATTAGAGAGATTAGCAATATGGGGACCCCATTGGAGCATGGCTTTTGTTTAGTGAATAAATAATGTCTATTTAACTATTTATAAATAACAAATTTCAGAATGATATGTCGTATTTATATTTTTTATATGCATTAAATATATAATGGATGTCCGAAATTTTCATTACTGTGTGCTGATAACTATTTAATAATACTGTTATAGAAAATGTAATAAAAATACTTTTATGGAACCACGAGATAAAACGCAAAGTCGTTATGAATTGAATGATACAATTTGGACGTGGGTAAAATGATTTTCTATGAGTTTGTCGTAACTAGTTGAATCTGTAAAAAAAAATAAGAACTGTGCTGAAGAATTTATTCCTTTTTTCTTCACAGCTTTACTAGTATTGCATGAAAATCCTTAATTTCGCTATTAAATAATCTAATCAATTGATTTAATCGTCATACACTTTAAAAAGTTTTATTTATTTTATGTTACTTTTAATAAGACTTATTGTGCAATTTATTTAAAAATTGGCTGATTTCAAATTTCGCGCGTCGCAGCAAGCGGCGACGTGGCGCGCGCCGGAGTTTAAAATGACATTGTAAGTAATATTTGAAAACAGATCATTATAAATGTATTGAATTAGGCGTGTAGGTACATATATTAGGCGTGTTTTGAATGATAAAATGCTTATTATTATTTTGATAGTAAAAATACGAGTAGGTAAGTATATAATAAGTAGATACATAACGAGTTTACAAGTAGTTAACCTAGTCTCAATCTGTTGCCAATTAATTCAACAAGTTTTGCAATACGAGCAGTGAAAAATTTGCAGAATCAAGAATACCTATCAAATTTTCATTATTTTGGCAAGAATTAAGTACTCGTAGGTAACTACTCTTTGCAACGTTTTCATGGGCGAACTAAGCTGATTGATTGCAATTAGTTGCCACGATCAAAACTAAGGTAATTAAGATATCAGTTGACGATAGCGAATTTAATTTTATACCTAACTAGAAGGCGCCCGCAACTTTGTTCGCGGAGGAGAAAAAGTCATTCTTAACTCTTCGTTTTTTTCTTCAGCGTACCTAGTCGGGTAAAAAGTATCCTATCCGGAGATACTCAGCTACTCGTGTACCAAAAATAGTTGAAATCCGTTTAGCCGATTTTGCGTGATGAAGCCACAACGACACATAATCTAGTTAAGTCGATTTTTGTACATACAAATTGAATATTTTATTTTTGCTTCCGCTTCTCTATGAAAATTATCCCTTTCAATAAAATGATAACGATTTGTTTTTCCAAAAAAAGGATGAGTTTAGAAAGTAGTAGCTGTCTCTTTGAAGTCTGTCAATATCGACGCGAAACTAGGCAACATATGTGGCAACGTCGCGATAAAAAAGCTTAATGTACTTACAGTACAGTAATCACAATAAATTGTTAACATGAAAATTGGTAATATCTTTAAAGCTAAGCCATTGCCTGGGATTCATCATATAACAGTTTTTGCTTCTAATGACCTAAGGAATGCGTGGTTAAAATCTTTCCCATTCCTCGCGGGCACCGTGTATATACGTCCCACTGTGGGCATAGGCCTCCTCTCTTGGATGAGAGGGAATGGAATTTAGTCTCCGCGCTGGCCCAATGTGGATTGGAGACTTCACTTCACCCTTGAATTTCTTCGCAATTATGCACAAAAGAAGCACTTTATGAAAATATGCGTTTTTATAAAAATCGGTTCTTGTCTATTGACCCCCGTTTACGGTACCTACAGTTTACTAGTAGCAGTACTTTGTTGTATTCTTATTAGTTTAATATAAATAAGGTAAAATCACAAACGTCACGGTCTAATCGTATTTACAATAGGGTACATGCATGATTTTTTTTAATCGCTTTTCTTAACTACATATCAAAATACAGTAAAAACGATTTCAATATGTGAACTTAAAATTGAAATCGGCCAAGAAATACGCATAATATAGGCATTTTAAACTAGTTATTAGACTGAGAGGTTCGATATGTACTGTACATCACAGTGCACTCCGGCCATATAAATAAACTCCATATTAAATTCCGTTTTGCAAGAAAGAGATAGAATTAAATGTTTGATGGCTTATATCTAGGTTATTTTTATAGCTATTCGAATTTTTTTTTTGTCTACTGTTTGTTACATGAATGAGCTTCTAATAAAGCAAAAATATAAATTCATGCATATTCCCTATTGTCGTGAATACGTGAATTGGATACCGACGACCCGAAATCTTACTTGTTCTAAATTTTTCTAAGTCACTTTCATTCTTAAATTGTAATTTTTGACTACGAGTATATAAATTATACTATTCTTTTGTTCCAAAATAATAGAACAAATTAATTTATAAACTCAAATAGTACCTAAGTTCGTAACAAAGTAATAACTTACTAGCTGTAACTTAAAATAAATATAAATGGTGATTATTTATAAACTTGATATCATTTTAGTTCATCTTTCCTGGTTTCAAATCTTAAATTTGGAACTCAGCGGTGAGAGAGTAACATGAATAGGTTTTAATTTGTACTCGATCGGTAAGCGACCAGCGCGGTACTGCGCGGAGCGCGAATTTTGAAATCTGCGAAACTATCACTTTGTAGTTTAAATAAGTTGCATAGTATAAATCATCCTGTTTCCTGTATGTCGTAGTTGAGTAAATTGATAAGACCATATAAGACCAAACTAGAGACAAAAAAGAACTAAAAATTGTTTAAGATTTTTGTCATGGTAACTACCATTGCGCAATTTTTATCTTTATTTTAGCCAGTTACAATACCTACAGCCAACATCCCAATTAAACAGGCTATACTTGAAAACCCACGAATCGAAAAATATTGATATTTTATATTCTTAAGTAGTTGATTTGATTTGATTTGATATGGCTCTGTATGTACCTATTGTGTGTTTATAGTCGCATCAGCCATTTTTATTACTGGCGATATCGATACTTAAGAATTTGTCCATCCAAGGATAGTAAAATAATACTGAAGTAAGTATGTCCGACTCCCCCTAAGCACCAAGTCAAACCAAAACAAACTTTTCTTTCATGTACGTGGACTCGGCTCGAAAGCGACGCATGAGGCGCATCACTTTTCTGCGAGACTTACGAATAATAAAAATAGGTAGCCATTTCCAAAGCTTCGTTCGCGTCGACCCATTCATAAGTTGGGATAAAGCGCCATCTGCCGACCCTGTGATGTCCTAGTTATCGTATCCTCAATTCTTCACTAGATGGCTATAATGTGCGCACGATCTCGTTATTGCCATCTCCGGGAGAACCAGGGAAAACAATATAGCCAGTTGTATAGCCAGAGTTAGTGACGTTCAAATTTGTTGTTCAACATTGTGTGTCTGTTCTAATTTAGTAGTCTATGCGTATATCTTGAAAAAATACCCTCTTTCGAACTGCATAATACAAAGGAAACATTGTCAATTGTGTCCATGTTTGCAAAATCACTCAGAGCAATCTCTATTAATGGCTAAGAAACAAACCACAAAAGAACGAAGCATCTTCTTTATTAACGCGCTGTAAAACTCGAAAATTCGATTTCCTTATTATTTTTCACCCAGTATTGCTATGTATAAGCGAGGTCGGATATTTTGGGACCACCCTCGTAGTACAGTATTCTCGTCGCAGTGTACAATATACCCTTTTTTACAGGACCGACCGTCCGTTTGACGTCAGATGTGATTAGAAAGCTGCTGGGCTTGACCATAATGGACCCCAACAACGAATATCGGCTCAGTTCGTGGTTGGCGCAGCAGGAGGACAAACACAAGGTAAAATCAAAGTTAGAGCTATGTATAAAATCAAATACCAATTAGTTACCCCTGCAAAATTATTAGCTAATGACAGCTAATTATTAAATCGTCTAAAAAATAGGTTATAAAGTATCAAGTCAATCAAGCATCTCCTATCTTTGATTGCCAGTTTTTACATCGCGTCCCATCGACGCTGACGCTCTGGAGCGGCGCATTAGTTGCAAAAATTGCCCTCTCGCTCGCACACGGTGACGCGTGGCTTTCACTAGAGTCTGTGTGGAAGGAGAAGAGTCGTAGGATTTGAGGGCGTGCCAATGTTATTTTATGTTTTTTGCTATGCTGACAACACTCACGTAATTATAGTTTATCAGTTATATTAAGACCATGAATGACATGTATATTTATGTAAATAAATATATTTTGAATTAATATAGTGACCGATTTTGTGTTGGAGTCTAATTACTGAGGGCTAGTATTAAATAGGTAATAATTTTATATTCAATACAACATAAATACCCGTCATAGCGGATACTCGTTCTGTGACTTTGTAAGTCGATAGTGGGGCTTTTAGCCGCTTTTTCTCGCTGACAAAACCGAATATTATTAAATATAAATTCTCTCGTCGAACTATGCGCGGTTTTACCTCGTTTCGACATTATTTTATACATAAACCTTGCGGTTTTTGTATACACGGTAAGAAGGAGTATACCGACAGATTTTAACCAATGTTTCTAGTGCCTATTTGGAGAAACAAAGTAATATAAACATTACTGAATAAAGCCTAATTAATTATCGAAATATTAAATTATTTCACTAATTCACAAGTTGAAAAATCTCAAAGGTACCACGCCCTAATAATGTGACTGTAACCACACATACGCACAAGCTTATACGCAATACGGGTTGTGTCAGCTATACTCGTATATACAGATAATGACCGTCAAACGTCTTCGTATGATAGAAGAACTAAAACATATTTATACCTTTGTCATTGTGTTTTTGACAGGCGTGTAATGTCATTTAGGTTAGAATTCCTTAATATTAAATTTTCATGCAATATTAACGGTTGGCTAACCTGAGAGCCAGAACCACCAATCTGACAACAGTGAACAGAATTCGGTAGCTGTGGTGCCGAGTTTATCCGATGTATTCCTCATACGAGTATAACCGATAAAGGCGACTGCTATGCGGATTGGTTCCGCATTTTTCCGAATTGTCTGTCGTGTGAAACGATCAATTATATTCAGATCGTTCAGACGTTATAACAATGATTGCTAAGTTACGATTGCCAGATCTGTTATTGGTCGTTGTGTTGTCTCGGCATCCCCGATAACTTAACTATATATAACCGAATGTTTTAGAAACTTTAATGTCAACGTCAAGTTACTACAAAATTGTGAAGTTTCAAACTGGCTCATCAATTGAAGTCCGGGACTGTACTTATTGATATTAATTGAGAGAAAGTCCCAATCCAACCATTGGGTATCAATAATATTCGATGTTTAGCTGACGTTTGTCATACTCCACTCGTCGTTAGTCGTGTCTTGTCGGAATCATTCGTGAAGTGTGAAGTTTTATTTTTCACTAAGGATTCTTAGACTAAGGTTTCGTTCACAAGGAAGTATCATTGATTTTTTTGTTCCAGAAATTAAGTAAGATAATTTGGAAGTTTAGGACCCATGTTGATATAACATTATTTACTTGTAATACCACTAGGAATCCATGGGTAAAATCCGTCGGCTTACTCCTCCCCACCCTGTATAAAAATACAGAATGACATATAAACGACAGAAGTTTTTTTTTATAAGACCATTTTGCGATCTAAATGTGTCTGCCACGACCCTTCTTTTTCCGCAGACTACAGGCTTGTTTACATTTGAATTAGTGATTAATGCGAGTTCGTAAAGTCGCGGAATGAAAAGGCTGACCACCTTAAGATCTGTTTTTGCTTGCTTCTAAAAATTGCGTTACGTAATACTTGAACGCTCCTAGTATAAGTTATCAGTAACTAGCTTTATCAACCGAGTACGTATGACACATTCCGTCATAATGAATGTCATTTCACTACATGGCCCACATAGTGAACTTTAAGAATTGCTTTCCAAAAAGCAAAGAGTTTTTTGGAAAGCCGAATTAAAATTAAACTATTTATCTTTATATTTATCGTAATATTTCACTAATAGTGTAGCCATCTTCGTGTTGATCAATAATAGCAGCTCTTTGTTTAATATTTAAATTGCACGCCATTGTAAAATTTTAACACAAATACAAGAAATATAAATGATGATATTGACAGGAACTGTTATTCACATTTAATAGTTTTATTCATTATAAGTGAAGAGAATGTAATCATTACACTTATCAAATTTGACACAGCGACATGGTAACATCAATCCAATAAAAGGTTTTAAGTTCAACTATTAATACTCAAGGAAAGTTCGCATAAGCAAAATGTAACTTTTTTGTCAAACAGTTTATAGTTATTTGTTATGCAAGGCTGCAAAGTTGTTATTTGGCGCGAGTGCTTCAATTGAAAGCTGAGCAAGCGAATGAAGCTAAGATTAAACCACGAGCGGAGCGACTGGTTCAAATATAGATTCCTGAGCGTAGCGAGTCTTTCGAGGCACGAGAAGCCAAATAATTTTGCAGCCGTGCGAAACACACAACTTTTTACATCACTAAAGCGAGGAAATGTGTGATGTAATAAAACTATGAAATATATTAAAAGAAAAAAAATACTTTATTCCATTTAAAACTAGTATCAATGAAATTACAAAACACACTAATAATAGTTACAAAATGACAAACAAATAACCATATTTGTTAGTAGTAGGTACATTATGGCAGGCAGACATCAGTAAATAAGCCATACTGGTCGAGTATGACATACTGGACGGACCGTAGGCTATAACATAATATGAGGCCGGAATGGCATTTACGGGCGAAGCATTTATAGTGTTTTTCTGAAAAATTTAACATATAAATATTTTATAATAATATACTAAGCCCGCCTTTATTCGCAAATATTTTTTTAACATGTACTTTGCGTTTAGTTGTTTTCGCGTTCTTATCATAGGAATAAAATGTTTAATGTAACATTTTTTTTTTTTTTCAGATATAATGTTCATATGATAACTGATATTAGTCATACTTGTTATGGACAAAATGCTGCACTTTATGATGAAAACAAGCCGCTTTGCACAGTGATAGTAGGGACCAAAACTGAGTAATTTGACCCGCAGCAGCGGAAGTTTCACCCCTTAGCAACAGAGATGGCGCCACTTCTTTAAAAAATATTACAAAAAATTCTACAACCTAAAGTTATGGACCGATTTAAATGTTTAATATCTGTAATGAAAGCTTATTATATACATAACTTATAAAAAATATAGAAAAAAAAATATACTGTAAACTTCTGGCAAAACATGGCATCTTATGTTTTTCTTTCTTACTTGATTTGAAGTTTTACTTGATTTCTTAAAAAAACTGTATGGAACATGAATGGTTTAATGCATAAGCATATTACTTAGTAAATAACAAGTATTATAAAAAAAAAACCCGACACCGATACCTTTCATACTTCACGAAATATGAAAGTTAAAATGTGAGCACAAATTTCTTTATAAACTGTTTCAAAAAAATCTACAAGCTAAACTAATACACTGATTTCAATTTTTAATATCCCAAATGAAAGCTGATTAACATACATTGTGTACAAAAAAATATTAAAAAAATATATACTGAAAACTTTTGGCAAAACACTCCATCGTATTTTTTTCTTACTTAATTGGTAGTTTTTACTTGATTGCTTAAAAACATTGTATGTTGTATGCAACACGAATGGTTTAATGCATATATATATATATATTTCTGAGTAAGTAACGTATTATTAAAAACACCTGACACCGATACGTCTCATACTTCACGAAATATTTAAGTTTAATTTTGCACGCTTTTCTGACAAATAAATTTCGAAGAAATCTTTAAAGTGCTACGAATGCTTTGATTTGAATGTATAATGTTAAATGAAAAGAAATTACTTAATTCATATAAAAGAAAATTGAATAAAAAGTTTTTTTTCTGGTGCTGAGTTACGAAAAATTATAATTACTTTAAAATTAGTAATTATTTTTATTCAAAAGTGACTACATTTGAAGACAAAAAATATTAACTAAGTATAGGTCCTGGCATAGATGGTTCTGAGATATATTAAATGTAGCTTAGTAGTTAGCGAATTTATTTAGCTTTTTATCTGTTAGGACTAAAACTTCGATATGTCACATTTGAATAAAATACTATGTACATAAATGTTTGTCAAGTATTTTAATTAAAACTTAAATGTCCTCTTCGGGTTCATCAGCAGATGTAGAACTGAAAAGGAAAGACGTTTTGAAGTATTTACTTGTGCCATTCCAATACTACAAAATCAATGATATTTTATGCATGGAGTGTGTTGCTGTAGGGTATTGTTGAATTATTTTTGTGCTTACTTGATTACCGTTAGACCTAAAATGTTGTGCTTACCGGTGGAAATCAGTGGTCAGCATACAAAATAACCCTGCATTGAATATTATATTAACTTACTTTTGATTTGTACAGCCACCTTTGCAGGACTTACACTGGGCAGTGCATGGTAAGCTGACCCGACGACACCCACAACGCAACGCAGCTTACCAGGCGGGCCACATATAGGAAAACGGTCTGAAACCAGAAGTTTCCGTACCATGTCCATCTTTTTTTATAAGTTATGTATATAATAAGCTTTCATTAGAGATATTAAACATTAAAATCGGTCCATAACTTTAGCTTGTAGATTTTTTTGAAATATTTTTTAAAGAAGTGGCGCCATCTCTGTTCCTAAGGGGTGAAACTTCCGCTGCTGCTGGTCAAATCACTCAGTTTGGTCCCTTCTGTCACTGTGCAAAGCGGCTTGCTTTCATCACAAAGTGCAGCATCCGCCAAAAAAATGGCCATAACAAGTATGACTAATACTTGTTCAAAAAAATATAAAAAATACAATAGCAAAATACTAATATTAATTTTGACTTGCTTACTGCTATATTACACGGTTTAATTATGAACTTAACGCAGCTTAGAAACTATATCCGCGCAAGCGTCATCGGCACATTGTTTTTTTTAATCTGAAAGATTGTCAGTCTTTTCATTTTTTTCTCGTTAAAAAATGTAGTCTTACTTAATAATAAAAACTATAAGTCGTGCGTATGTTAAAAATAAATAATCATTTTTTAAATAATAACATATTTCCCCATAAAATAACGTTTTAAGATGATTAATTAACTTTTTGAATTCACATCGCACTCTCATAAAATGTCTTCGAACAGGTCGGTTTTGAGAAAAAATATAAATTCGAACTTCAAATGACTTTTGCACGTTAGCGTGCAAAATTGATTTTTCCACGCAGATTTGGCGCTTTAAATGGAACTTGTCCGAGCGAGTGAGGTGAAAACATTACTTGCAATGCTGCACTCTCGTACGTTACTCAGTTGAAAAAGGTAACATGTACTTGCAACGCGTAAATGAATTTGGTTGAAAACGGGTCAACCTTTTCATTCCGCGACTGTACATTTGCTACTCTTACTATTATTTATTCCGAGTCGATGGCGTTTGAGCACTTCGAAAATGTTACCACTGGAACGGTTGACGGTTGAGCGCTATTTTCAAAATAATACAGTTTTATGGCGTATTTTAGGTGGCCCTCTACCAATGTGATCCGAGCTTAACGCAGTGGACGCAACGTTGCATACGGCAGGCGGACTGCATTCTCATCGTGGCGCTCGGCGACAAGCAGCCCAGCATTGGCAAGGTTGGTGTCGACAGTACAGACGATGGAGGACGGAGAATTCGGAACGATGGCTTCACCTAAAAACACGTGGCTGAAGTCATTAAGGGAATCACCTGTGTTGTATATGTTCCATGGCGAGAGTGGCTGATTGACCAACGTTACTTTGTTTGGTTATATAGACAAAGTATAAGGTAAATTGTCCAAGTGCCGATACTGTCCCATTAGTTGGCATCTTCAATCGGAGCAATAAAGGTGACAAATAGCGTGTCAATTATTAGAATGATTGCCAAGCATTGGTTCGTTTACTTTAAGTATCTACTTAAGCTATTGGTATGTGTATATGTATCTTTATACAATAGTAGGAAAGCCGACTGCAAAATTTTGGTACCGACATGATACCGCTGATGAAATGCACAATGGTTTATACGATTAAGTCATTTCCGGAGCGAAAAAGGGGGCGTTACTTTACCTACCTGATACCGAAATAATAGTTATGGCATCAGTTTTTACTGCATACAAATTTACTGATACAGAAAAGCGAAATCTGTCAGTATTTTTTTGCCGGAAGTCCTCGGCAGACGCCATCAAAGGTGACCACCGGGACGCCTAAATATACCCATCTAATACCATCATGAAAATAATTCCAGTCGGTAAGTATGAACCCTCATATTAGGAATATATGTACGTCTGCGAAGGCTTTTTTTTCGAAACACCGAAGACGATTTTATAAGTTCAAAAAGCAGCAGAACACGAGATGATGCTGTCTCAGTCACACGTTTACAGCCCACTACTTAAATTTGATTTTTCCTCTCACTCACACTCCTGGCTGTGGTGGGGACGAGGCTTGCGCGCCATTACGCGTTTTTGTGTTGTCGAAGTCACACGTCTGTATTAATTTTATTTATTCCAACGTCTTTGCTGTTCCCAAAAAGCACAAACAGTTTTACCTTATAAGTAAAGATAAGATAAGATAAAAAATCATTATTGAAGTGGGATTCATGGAAATCACTTTTGCATCGTCAATTAATTTTACACCATAATTAATACAATTCAATATTTATAATATACAGCACATACAAATTGCAACATTTAGCGTAACGACGTCGTTAGCGTGCCGAATTGCGTTGAAAATTCTTGGGACTGGTGACCCCAGAATAAGGCTAAACCCTTACCTGGTATGCGGGGCTCTGCTGGGATCGAATATTTTATCCCTAGCTGCTCGTGGAGACGCAAATGGCGGCGATGTGGTTCCCAACCATCACGTCTCGGTCCCAGCGAGAGCGAAGAGAGGGCTATGGAGAGCCGCTTTGCTACGTTAAATGTAAGGAAATGTAAGGGGAGGAATGATCTCTGTCACCTCCATACTCTGCAAGACTATGGAACGTGCACTGAACAACAAACTCCTGGTTTACCTAGAAGGTAACGATCTCCTCAGTGACCGTCAGTACGGATTTCGCCGAGGCCGGTCAACTGGGGACCTTCTAGTGTATGCCACCCACTTATGGAGTGAGGCCATTGAGAAACACGGCGAAGCTCTTGCCGTGTCTCTGGATATCTCTAAGGCCTTTGACAGGGTCTGGCATGCTGGCCTTATATCCAAGCTTCCTGCATATGGTGTTCCTGATGGTCTTTGTACTTGGATATCTGACTTCTTGTCTAACCGGTCGATACGAGTAGTCATCGATGGCTACTCATCAGACCACCAAGCCATCGATGCCGGAGTTCCACAGGGGTCGGTCCTGTCCGCAACTCTATTCTTGCTGCACATAAACGATCTGCTTATGCCCGGTATCATTGGGTACGCAGATGACAGCACAGTTGCGGACAGATATCTACCGGACGCGAAGGCCAGCAGGGATACAATCCAGTCTTGTCGAGAGGCTATGGTAGACCGTGTGGACGCGTCCCTTCATGCAGTCTCCACTTGGGGTGACGCTAATCTGGTGACGTTCAACGCTACCAAGACGCAGGCGTGTCTGTTCTCCACCAAACGGAGCCCATTCGAGCTGGCTCCGACTTTCCGGAATGTGCCTGTAAAATTGACTGGCAGCCTTGAGCTTCTTGGTGTTCAGTTGACTGCCAATCTCAATTTCGGTCAATATATCGAGTCCAAAGCAAAGACTGCAGCCAAAAAACTCGGAATCCTCTCCAAGGTTAGGCGGTATTTCACTCCAGGACAGCTTTTAATGCTTTACCAAGCACAAGTCCGGTCATGTACGGAGTACTGCTGTCACCTTTGGGATGGATCAGCTAAATACCAACTGGCCACTTTGGACCCGATTGACAAACGAGCTAGGCGGCTTATTGGCGACCCTACTCTAACTGACACTAAGCTGCAGAGCCTTGAGCATCGACGTAGGGTCGCTCGTCTGTCGGTCTTTTACAGGTTACATTTCGGTGAGTGTGCGGGGGAATTACATGATTTAATTCCACCAGCCCCTTTCCATCATCGGGACACACGACGCGTGCGTTCGTTCCATCCGCACGTGTTCAATATTCCGCGAATCCGCACGAAGCGCTATGGTGCAACTTTTATCATGCGTACCGCAAAGGAGTGGAACTCGTTGCCTGCGAGTGTGTTCCCCGACCATTATAATTTGGGCGTGTTCAAGACAAGAGTGAATAGGCTGTTTCTAGACGGGCATGATACATCCTTGACCGCATCGTCACTTAACAACAGGTGAGATTGCGGTCAAATGCCCATCTATTTATAATAAAAAAAAAAAAAAAGAAAAAAATGAACGATAAAATAGATGAAGTATGTCAGATGATGGATGCGAGAAATATTGATATTCTGCGTTTGAACGAAACAAAGCAAGAGGGTTGTGACAGCACAAAATGAAGAGATTAATGAATGTTGATAAAGCGGCAGTTGTATGCCAGAACCGTAGGAAGTGGAAGGAGGTAGTCTCGAAAAAGGCGTGATTATATGTATGTATGTATGTTGTCCGAATTTTCCAAATCTGAAAGCAAATTCGGAATCGTAAGTGTCATTGCACCCCCGATACCAAATTTCAACCCTCTCTGACCAATATGAAAATCAGCCGCCGTTTTGAAATCGCCTTCTTGAAAAAAAAACTCAACACCACTCGATTGCTGTGACCCCTGCCTATGAAATTTGTTCGAGCACCTCACCAATAATTAATTGAATCGGAGGCCCCTAAAACCCCCGATACCAAATTTCAGCCCCCTAGAGGCAATTTGAAAATCTGCCGCCATTTTGAAGTCGCCATCTTGAAAAAAAATCCACTCGATTGCTATGACAGAGCCCTATGACATTTGGTCGAGCATCACCGACCAATCTCTAACCGACTAGCCACCAATGCAATTCAAAATTTCCCCAAACAAAAGAGAGGTGCAAAAAAATTTAAGCTTTTAGGGATCTATAAGTACTTAATTTACACCAGAAATCATTATTGAAATGATTTTAAAACCTAACGTAGGAATACGAATCACACTATATCGCTAAGTGTTGTTCAAGATAATGAACACCGTCTATTTTTGGTAGTTTTCAAAATATCCGTATTATTCGGATTCAAATTCAAATTTCAAGCGTAGCAGATAATGCGGGTTATCCGAATATCTGACATATACCTTCGGAATACCATTCCCGGATACCATTTATACCCTCGGAATACCCATTCGAATTGAAAAGGCTGCAGCTCCCCCTTAAGGTCTGTTTCGTGATGACGATCAATAAGTCTCATGGTCAGTCACTGAAAACAGCAGGAATAGGTCTTAGGGGGGACTGCTTCGCGCACGGCCAGGTTTACGTGGCTTGCTCGAGAGCAAGCTCTCTACGCAGCTTGGTCGGATCTGTTAATGTGGTCTATAAAGAAATACTCCAAAACCTACTTTTTTTATTAGTGATATATAGCAAAGCGACAATGCATAATAGCCTAAACTGCCGACGGTAGGAATACGAGAATTAGACTCTTATTCCGTTAGAGATATATGTAGAGGCACTATGGGACGAAACGACGATAAAGTGGACATTCGTACTTATTTTGGAAAAACGTAATAAAAAAATACTAGTCGATAGAAAATGATGTGCAGAACAATAAATGTGGTCTACAATATTTCAAAATATGGCACGTAAGGCAGCAAAAAATAATAAATATAATAATGTGTTTCTTTTTGTATGGGACCCAAATTTAGGTACCCTTTTTCAAGGAAACTAAGCGAGACCTAGAGTTGAAACCTTCAGAATAATATTCTGCTAGCTTTTATGTAGTATAGTAGGTGCCCGTTTCTTGGCTTAGTCCAATCAAAAAGTCATCAAAATTCGATATTTTTCTTAATTTATTTTTTGTTAATTAATATAAGCTAGTAGGTTGCAACTGGCTTATCACAGAAAATAAAATAGCATACATTCATTAAAACTATTTGACTCATTAACAACAAGTGTAAAGTATCTTCAAATTTATATACCTACAATCTACTAATGATGTCATTAATAAAGCATCCATGCTTATTGCTAAATGAGCACATCGCGGCTAAAGCTAGTTAATAGGGAACATGCATGAAATTTTTTCATCGGTTTTCTTAACATAATATCAAAATACCGTAAAAACTATTCCAAAAAGTGAAATTTAAATTTAAATCGGCCAAGAATTACGCATAATATAGGTATTTTAAACTACTATTTAGACAGCGATTTGACAGAGAGGTCCGACATGTACTGTTACGTCACAGTCTACGACGGTCATATAAACTCCATATTAAATTCTGTTTTGCTAGAAAGAGATAGAATGAAATGTTTGATAGTTTATATTTTGGTTAATTTATATTTATTCGAAAAATTGTTTTTCTCCACTGATTGTTACATGAATGAGTTTTTAATAAAGCAAAAAGAAAAGAGTATGCATATTCCCTATTATAAAGGGGTTTTGTCACTTAGTGACTATGGCACCCCCGTTGAGATCATATTATGTTATATTTTTACAACTTAATTTATATTACTAATTAGTTTTAACAACATCTTTGCCTCTTTAGATAACGGCGAAGCCAAGATGCTGTTACCACTGCCTACATTTTTCCCTGACATTAGATGCGTTAACTCATACCGCTGGGCCTCTTTACGGAGACATTCCATTAACACGTGGCGGACATCTTCCACTTTGTCAATGCATAATCAAGGAATCTCTCTCTCTTAATTTTAATATATAATAAACGACCGGTTTGGCTCAGTGGGAGTAACGTTGCCTGCGA
Organism: Hedya salicella; assembly: GCA_905404275.2. Taxonomy (NCBI): domain Eukaryota; kingdom Metazoa; phylum Arthropoda; class Insecta; order Lepidoptera; family Tortricidae; genus Hedya; species Hedya salicella. The sequence goes on from FR990096.1 coordinate 84,895,623, forward strand.
AGCTGAGGTCCTGGGTTCAAATACCGGTAAGGGAAAATATTTGTGTGATGAGCATAAATATTTGTTCCTGAGTCTTGGTTGTTTTCTATGTATGTAAGTAATCTATCTATTAAATATATCGTCGTCTAGTACCTACCCATAACACAAGCCTTATTGAGCTTACCATGGGACTAGCGCGATTAGTGTAAAACTGACCCGTAATATTTATTTATTTATAGACAGACGCTCAATACTATTAGAAAAACCATATATAATATCTTTGGATCTGAGCTAAAAATATCGGGTTCAGAATCGAAGCTTATTTACGCTCCGCAATAATAATAAATAAATTTGTTGACTAATTAGCTAAGTCGAAGGGTATAATTGTGCTCCGCCTTCCACCTTACCACTACGAACTTATCATCGAGCTACTTTGGGCACAAGTGAAGTCGTATGCGGGCAGGAATAATAAAACTTTCAATGGCGGAGATCAAAAGTTTGCTTCAAGAAGGTTTAGCCAAAGTCGGTGCTGAACAATGGGCAAACTGTGTGAGGCATGTCATAAAATAAAAGAGGAGGAAAAAAAAAAAATAGACGGTATTTCCGACACCGTCATATATAATGCGGCTATCACAGAGCCTTTCACTATCACAGTCACTGATGATGACACTTCGGAGGGGGATAGTGCAGTGACATTGGAAGTATTTGAAAATAAATATGTCTTGAAACAAACCAAACAGACAGGTATACTACAGCCATCTCGCGTAGAATAGCAGCACTATACGCATAAACCTATTAAGCATCGCATCGGCCGTCTCGCGCCGTCCAGTGACGGGAGGCTTGCCATTAGTACTCGAATCCTCCGGAAGATGTCGCTGTGCAGCCCCGTACTGCACCCTGCATCGCGCAGTTAAGATTTTTCCTGATTTGGTTAGGTCCACCGAGTAAAAATTGTTATGTATCATACTCGGACCCTCATCCAAGGTTGCAATCATCTTATGCAAGGCTCAGTGCTGTCCCCCACTCTCTACTCCCTGTGCCTGGGAATGTCGTTCGTGAACATTCCCAGGCAACCCAAGGTGCATCTGGGGTAGTTTGCGTACGACACGTGTCTCTATGCGACTCATTGCCAGCCTGCTCTTATTCTGCGGTACCTACAGGAAGCAGTCAATTGTTCTCTCGGTGGCGTATCGAAGTCAATCCTGAAAAGAGCGCGGCTATCTTCTTCTATCCTGCTAGTAAGAACATTACGAGAAGGTTAGAGCTAACGATAGACTTTTTAACCGACCCATCCCCTGGGTGGACGAAGTTAAATATCTTGGCGTTACCCTTGACAAGAAACTGATCTTCCGTCCTCACATTAAGCGCGTTCGCGGCCGCGCGCTCTTCGTCATGAATAGGTTTAGTCTGATGACTAACAAGCGGAGTAAAATGTCACTTAGAAATAAGTTGACACTTTACAAGACTTGTATCCGTCCTGTTATGAGTTATACAAGTGTAGCCTTTGCTCACGTGCCTATAGCCTCTTCAGGTCATACTGTGACCTAAGGGCAGTCACAAGCGGCGATGGGTAGGTATTGGGCGAAAATTAGGGAGTGAGATGAGTAAGTGGCGAACTGACCTGGTTTCTTTTCGGTTTAAGTCCTGGGCTGATGAGCTGAATACGAGCACGTACACACAACACTGAGCTGAGATGTCACCTTTTTGCAAATTTAGTATACGCCGGCCGGCTTTTGCTTTCGCGTTTAACTTGTAACAACCTGACGTCACCGCGGTGCGCTAGCTACGACTGACTACCGACTGACGCGCGTGCGTGAGTGAGCAGATGAACGAATGTTACGTCACGCGTTCCACGCGGGAACATCCTGGGGGCCCGAGGAAGAGCCTCTTCATGAGCTGATTCTAACGGCAGTCTTGCTATCTTGAGCACAGGTCTGCGCAGATGTCCATGAGCTGTGTCCAAATCCACAACCCGGATCACTCCATCCTTCCCAGGTATTGTGCGGGTAATTCGTCCCAGTTTCCATTGGAGCGGAGGCAGATTGTCCTCCTTGATGAGCACGACTTCGCCAACTCGAGGAGGTGAGGAAGGGGAGAGCCATTTGGAGCGGGTTTGAAGGGTATGGAGGAAGGAGTTGGTCCACAGTGTCCAAAAGCGCTGGGAAAGAGCTTGTATGAGCTGAAAACGTTTAAGAGCTGATAATGTCCTGTCATCAAAGGACGGCTCGGGCAGAGCAGTGAGCGGACGGTCTATAATAAAATGACCGGCAGTTAAGGGCTCTAAGTCCGTAGGGTCGGACGAAAGTGGGCAGAGAGGCCTGGAGTTTAGAACAGCCTCGATTCGTGCTAGAACTGTGGAGAATTCTTCAAAGGTAAGGTGTTGTTCACCAATTACGCGATAAAGCAACTTTTTGTGCCCTTGACGTTAATTTCGTGCAAGGCGCCGAACCAGGGCCCCTTTGTGCGGTGCGGGTTCAGCATCCAGGTTATGTAACCAGCACATAACCTGGATGCTGAACCCGCAAGCTTGTGTGTGATTGCATCATTATTTGCATTGAGGAAGTTCTGAACTTCAATGAGCTGATTTTTAGCACCTACATAATTTGTGCCGCAGTCGGATCTAATGAGAAGTGGTGCACCGCGCCGCGAGATAAATCTTTGTAACGCCGCGAGAAAGGCTTCCGTGGAGAGAGCAGTGACGGCCTCAAGGTGAACCGCCTTCGTTGAGAGGCACACAAATATGCAAAAGTATGCTTACAAGAGTTTAGCGTTCCGTAAGGTGCTAGACTTAACGAGAAATGGGCCGGCAAAGTCAGTTGTGACTTGCCTATATACAGGTTGAGGCGTAACCCTGTCTGCCGGAAGGTCGGCCATAACCGGTGCTTCAGGTTGAGCGCGACATCGAAAACATCTTATGCATTTAAATACTCTGCTTCGAACTACACGGCGGGCGAGTATAGAAAGGGCAATGTTACCAAATACTGGCCTGATGGCTCTCGAGTGGTGGTAGCGCGGAAAATCTCCTCGCACTGCTCTTGTACCGGGCTGATCTGTACATGAGGTTGGGGTTCTTCTGACTCCCAGAAGCTCTCGAGTTTCTTACAAATCTCGAGTGTAGATTTATTTGATTCTGGCTGAGAGCTGATCACGTGAGCTGAGTTGGACTGGTGAGCTGGTATTGCATACAAGTTCTCGATGGGTCCTATCAATGCAAAGTCAAAAATCGTGCCGAAGGCTATAGGCTTGCCTCGGCCTAACGAGACCTTAGTCCCGTCCAGAACTTGGCCGAGAACGGCAGAACCCAACAAAAGATCGATTGACCAGATCAGGAATACCATACACCACCTGGTGTATGGTATTCCTGATCTGCCAGGGGAATCGGTGGCCGGCCAGCCACCGATTCCCCTGGCATGCCTGGCTCACCTTTGCAACGTGTGGGACCTTTTGTAACGGTAAATAACCGGTAACATTTTTTTTAAATATGCGCTGTAGTCGTATTAGTAGGTTATGGCGGGTAGGTCGACATACTATTGTAATAGATCCCTGCGATTCCTGTATGTGTTGGATGCCCACTCCTGCGATTTTTAATGATGATGAATTTGGCGGAAAATTTAAATTTCGAGCCATGCGCTGAGTTATGAGAGCATGCTTCCACAGTCCAGAAGAGCACGCGCCGTGTGAAATTGTATGTACATCTGCTATTTTTAGCGAAACGGTAGGCAGTAAAATTGGGACATTTGTGACGTGTGCTTCACGTTGTGCTGAATCATGATCATGAGCTATAGGAGCCGAAATCGCAGCGTGAACTGAGTGAGTATGAGCTGAGTCAGTGTGAGCTGAGTGAGTGTGCTGAACTTCTTCCTCTTCGCAGTGCTCGGTTATCGTTGCTAGTCATTGTGGACCTCCGTCACGAGACGTACTGGGCGAATGCTGAATCTGAGTGGGTGGATTGCTACTTGAGGCATGTGCCGAAGCATGTTGTTGTTCATGAGCAGGACGCTGTCTGGGCTGTTCTCTCAAGTGCGGAGGCAGGAGATGAGCAGAAGAGTGAGTTGGAGAAGAGGTGACGGCGGGGCGGTGAAGGGATGTATGGTGTCCGTCGTTTCCACACTCCTTGCAGGCCCGCGTAGACTTGCACTCATTTTCATAAGGAGGGCCCAGGCAGCGTCGGCAGCGGTTGCAAGCCTGAATGAAGTCCCAACGGCCTTGGATCGGTTGATCGTTGTACAGTGGGCAGGCGACAAGCTTGTGCCCTCTCCCTGAGCAGAATGGGCAGGGCATATTATTGGCGTTATTTTGGCCATGAGCTGATGGTTGAGCCGAGTAAACCGGCCTATGCTGAGAAGGGGTTGGGGTGGTGTACCGTGGTTGGTACCTGGCCGGCGTCATGGGGCGAGAGTCATGGTGCATGGGCTGACGCGGCGGACCTCGTGGAGGCCCGACGGGAGACTGCCTGCGGTATTCACTAGGCTGTGGCGAGGGCTGTCTGGGTTGCGGGGGAGCTGGGCTTGACCACTCGGTCTCTATGCAGCGCGCGTGCTCCTCCAAAAATGCAATTAAATTTTTGAGGGTGGGCAGAGTTTCGGAAGAACCGTACTTCCGCTCAAAGAGTGTGCGAAGCTCACCCTTAAGCTTTCGGACCACTATGGATACGAACACATAATCGCTATCCTTCATGGGCAGATCGAGGTTATTGAGGGCCTGTGCGCGGAAATGAGCGGAGTCAAAAAGAGCGTGCGGATATCGGAGCGGGCGTGAATGTGCGGTAGGCCCAGTATGATGTCCACAAACCTATCAATCAGGACGCGACGATTTTCGTAACGCCTGGTGAGGATGTCCATGGCTAGGGCAAAATTTTCATGAGTGAGCTGAGGTGGGACACCATATTGCGTACCTCGCCGGACACATACGAGAGCAGGTAATGAAGTTTGACGGCATCGGAAATGGTGGTCATGTCGTCTGTGAAACTTCTGAAGATGGCGATGAAAGATGGCCAGTCTTCAATCTTTGAGCTGAAATTTGGCAGCGCAATTTTGGGCAGGACGGTTGCCGGCGTTGCCGACATCGACGTTTGAGAAAGATCGAGGAGTGCAGGAACTACTTTTAGTATTTCGAACGCAACAAGGATGTCGTTGAAATCTTTGATTGTATGGTCGTACCTTTTGGTGTAAACGGTCTCGAGCTCTGCTGTGAGATCATCACCATCGAGAATCCCGTGATAAACGTTCTCGAACTTACGCTTGTAATCATCGAGTTTTTTGAAGCGAGCAGTAAAATCAGCTAATGAGTACTTGTCATCCTTAGCTGTCATCGCTAAGGCAATTTCTTTTAGCTGTGTAATGGCCTTCATCGCCTCACGAAAAATGGCAACTTGAGATTTGGTTGGCATAGTGAATAGATCTGTAGAACAAATTAAAAAAAATTGAATCTTTATTTACAAATTTAAATTTAATGTGCGCTATGTGAGCGTAAATATATCTCGAGGGAACAATGTGTACAACATGGTGTACCACAGGGAAGTGTGCTTGGCCCACTACTGTTCCTTATCTACATTAACGATTTGCCAAATGAAGTGAGGCATCCTATAGTACTTTTTGCCGATGATAGCACATCTGTAATAAATTGTAATAATTTAATTAATTTTGAACACGACATAAATATGGAATTGAGCAGTATAATAACATGGCTTGACAATAATAATTTAATAATTAATCTTTCTAAAACTAATATTATGCATTTTCATCAACGGACATTGAAATTTGATAATAATACTATGGACATTAATTATAAAGGCAAAAAAATAGATAATGTGTCTGTTACAAGATTTTTAGGGTTGTTGATTGACAGTCAGCTGACATGGAAACAACACATAGACGAAATTTGTAAGCACCTAAGTAAGTCAGCCTATGCTCTTTACAAATTGTCACAAGTAGCCAGCCGTGAAGCCGCCTTAGTAGCTTATCATGGGCTCGTTGCTTCAAAAATCAGATACGGCATTATTTTTTGGGGTAACTCGGTAAACAAAGAGGCAGCTTTCAAAGCTCAAAAGAGATGTATAAGAGCCGTATGTGGCCTTAATATAAGAGATAGTTGTGTTCCTCTTTTTAAATCACTGAACATTTTGACTTTGCCATCGTTATATATATTTGAAGTAGCTGTTTTTGTCAAATGTCACCCTGAATTGTTCTGTAAAGTATCACAAAGTCGGACATTCCCAACACGCTCCCAGTATGAGCACAAATTGCAGAGCAAACAAATTAAATCGGCATTAATGCGAAAAAGTTTTTTTGGAATGGCGCCTACAATATTTAATAAGGTACCGAACTATATTAAATCTCTTAATTTAAGACAATTTAAATTTCAACTATATGTGTACTTAATAGAAAAATGTTTTTACTCAGTTAAAGACTTTTTAAATGCTTAATGTTTTAGTTATAATACTGAATTGTAAATTAAAATTGAATTATTTAATGTGTAAATAAGTATTTGTACGCCAATCTGGCAAAACATAGAGTTCACAAGCTTACTTTAACACCTGTTTATACTCACCTATGTTTAAGCAAATAAATATTCTCTCTCTCTCTCTCTCTCTCTCTCTCTCTCTCTCTCGCTATATTTTAGGACATGCTGTATATATTTAAGTGTTAAGTTGAGCCGACTTTATATCACTTCGCGTGAATCAACAAACTTAATTAGTATAAACGTAAATAAATGAGCGGAAAAAATATTATTAAATATTGTCGCAATTGAAAAAGGGAGAACAACCTGTATATACCAATGCACCAAACAGAGACGTTATAACACCTAGGTATATCTAATGTATTTATTAACGTGCGGAACGAAATTTAATGTGTATTGATTTTAAATGTGATGGTAAACAACTTTTCTATTAAAAGTTAAACGGTTCTTATATTACGGCACTGAACCCTAGATTTATCACAACACTAATGTGAATGTTTATTTTGAAGCACTATTAATCCATTGTCTAATATCTACTATGATCATACGCAAACCGTGTTTACCGCCTATCAATAGGTAATAACAATAACTGTAATATGAGCTGAGGTAACTTTTAGGTACGCACCTAAAAAAAACACTTAGTAAGTATCACACTTCAATAATACTCGAGATCAGAGTAATCGGCACTTTGACTATTCAAAACTGTTTTACATATACTTAATGATGCAACAACACACTTCACTTAAATGAACTAATGTACATAAACACAAAAGAGAAACCTTGATAACAATTCTACTCACTTTGCGGCTAGAACTGAAATAAAAATATATGATGAATTGACGAATTATGTTTTCATTTACTATTATTAGGAGTCGAGAATGTTCTAAATAGGTACTGGCGCTTATAAGCCGAATAGGCAGGTATGTATGTAACCTATGTAATGAGTGTTCTGGAGCGGAATTAACTATCGATATAGTGAAATTAGGTAAACAAACTTATATGTTTATTAAATATGAAATATGAGCTGAATTTATATATAATTACAAGTACTTAAATATGTACAAAACTAGTAGTAGTAGTAAGCTAAGTAGTCTGAAAATCCACTAGGGGTTTAATACTCGAAGGACCAAAGAATGTGACCTAAGGGCAGTCAGAAAGCGACGCTGGGTAGGTATTGGGCGAAAATTAGGGAGTTGAGATGAGTAAGTGGCGAACTGACCTGGTTTCTTTTCGGGTTAAGTCCTGGGCTGATGAGCTGAATACGAGCACGTACACACAAGACTGAGCTGAGATGTCACCTTTTTGCAAATTTAGTATACGCCGGCCGGCTTTTGCTTTCGCGTTTAACTTGTAACAACCTGACGTCACCGCGGTGCGCTAGCGACGACTGACTACCGCAGCGGGAACACATACAGAATAGGTTCTTGCGTAGGATGGCAGATACCCCATGGTATGCGTCCAACCTAAGTCTCCACCAGGACATGGAAATTCCAACCATGTATGGTTTTCTCAAACAAGCGGCTAGACGCTTCTTCGACAATGCTGCCCACCGTGGGAACCCCCTAATTAGGAAGGCAGCCGACTACCTTCCGACCATTCCCGATCCCTCAGAGGATTCACTCCCCAGAAGCCGTCTACCGGTACACCCGGCGTCCTAGACACGTGCTCTCTGATCCGGACGACGAGATCACAGCAGCCATCGAGAGGATGGCAGCTGCGAACTCTTCGGACGATGAAGTCTAAGAGTCAACCCCGCCGGCGGGGTCGCTCAGCCCGTAGTCTCGCAATCTCCCCTACGCCCAATTTCTCTTGTCCCTCTACCCCGTCCCAACTGGGGTTGAACCGTCCTGGTTCAACCTACCTCCGCAGTTCCTGTGCCTTGCGCAGTGCGTCGTTCCCCCCCAACTCTAAGTGGCCGCGTTCATGTGCATGGCATTCCCGTGTGTGGGTTTAGCAGGTTCTAAAAAAAGAAAAAAAATATGTATTGAATCTTAGGTTTACGACTATTCCTAAGTATAGCCCCCTGCTTCCCTTGTGGAACTTCGTGCTCATACGTTATAGCCTGCAAACGCAGTGCTGCAGTTCCGTCTCATTGTATAAAACTGGTTGGGGAACACGTCGCATCTAAACATATACCCGTATTTCTATAAATATACGGCTATAGTAAATAGTAATTACTGTTCTCGCCCGTACGCACCCCCACTACACTCTTCTATAATTTCAAAAAGAATTTTATTCAAATAATATCAAATCAAATCAAATCAAAATCAAATCATTTATTCGCAGTAATATGGTTACAGGGGTCTTCTTAAATTAAAATTAGAACAAGCATATTACGCCATTTCTGGCGTGCGAATATTTTGCAAACAAGAATACTTGCAAGCATGCTTAATAACTAAAGAACTCATTAATAGAGTAAAAGGGTCGGTCCAACAACCATGTATGTAGATTTGTCTTGAATCTATTCAGAGGCAGATTACACAGGTCTCTGGGCAACTTGTTAAATACTCTGATAGCCATAATATAGGCATTTCTCTTATAAATTTGCAATTTCAGTTTAGGAAGGAATAATTTACCATCATTACATTTTCTTTGTGTTCTGCTACTTACATCAGTTATTTTTTTAAACAAATCTGGATATTGTTTTACAAATATTGCTAGCTGCTTAATATATAGGCACGGCAAGGTAAGCAATTTTAATTTTTTAAAAAGTGGCTTACATGATTCCGTTATATACGCACCACAAATAGATCTTACGCATTTTTTTTGTAGAATGAATACCTTATTTACATGCACCGAGTTCCCCCACAGCAACAATCCATATTGAAGCACCGATGCCACATAGCCATGGTATGCTGTTAAACTAGTAGCCTCCGATGCTACTTGTCTTAAACGCCGAAGTGCAAATATAAAACTACTTATTTTATTACAAACTTTGTCTATATGCGAACTCCAAGAACAGTGGCTATCTATGATTATTCCAAGAAAATTAATGTGTTTGACTTCTGTAATTAATTCATTCTCATATGAAATGTTAAAACCAATGGGTGAAGCCCGCTGAGTATGAAAACGCATAAACTGCGTTTTTAGTATATTAACTTGCAGATTATTTTCTTTGAGCCAGTTTATAACTGAATTTAAAGTTAGGTTAATTTCATATTCTAAAACTTCTCTATCTTTACCTCTTATGATAATTGACGTATCGTCGGCAAATAAGATGCATTCGTGTTTTATGTTATTTGGTAAATCGTTAATGTACGCAAGGAATAGAAGAGGGCCCAACACACTTCCTTGCGGCACCCCATAACAATTTAGCCTCATATCTGATTGAAAAGCTTTTTTGTGATTGTTCGCTTGCAGTTGAGTTATTTCTGTGTATTGAGAGCGTTTACTTAAATAACTACTCAGCCATTGTTCTGCTATTCCTCGTATACCATATTTGTTTAGTTTATTTATTAACCTGCCATGATGTACAAAGTCAAAAGCTTTAGTCATATCTAAAAATAAGACTACTACTAATTCGCCTTTGTTAACACTATCCGTTACAGTTTTTATCAGTTTGAAAACAGCAAGAGAAGTTGACTTATTTTTTCGAAAACCATTTTGCTCTTGTTTTATAATATTGTGTTGATTTAGATAGTGGTCTAGTCTGGAAAACATGACTTTTTCGTAAATTTTTGAAATTATTGGAACTAAAGTAATGGGTCTATAATTACCCATTTCATTAGAATCGCCCTTTTTGTATAAGGGTTTGACAATAGACTTCTTAAGTCTTTCAGGAAAAATTCCATCTGTGAAAGACAGATTAATTAAGTGGGCAAGAACTTTCGCAAACACTGGAGCACATAATTTAATAATTTTGGTTGAAAGGTCATCGTACCCTACCGAACCAGTATTTTTCAAACCTTTGATAATATTTAACACTTCTCTTTCATCTGTTGGTTTTATAAACATACTAGACGATTGATTTGGAATCTGATTCGATGTTGTGAGGTTATCTGTTTGTTTGTTAGTGGTATCTATGAAATAATTGTTAAAAGCGTTTGCTATGTCGCATGGCTTTGTAAGTACAATATTATTTGTATTTATTTTCTTAGTAAAGTCTGTTGGGCAGCTTTCTCCTGATTGTGTTTGTATTATTTGCCAAACTGCTCTGCATTTGTTTTTAGCATTATAAACGTAATTTATGTTACTTTTGCGTTTCGCTTCATTAATACACTTCTTAAGAGTTTTCGAGTACTTTTTATACACATACTTAAAATGTGGTTTATTCTTTGTGGCATATTGATATTGAAAATATAATCTTCTTTTAACAATACAACTTTTTTTCAGGCTTTTAGATAACCACAACGTTTTACATTTATTTATATTACGTTTTTTTACAGTTATAAGAGGAAAATTTAAGTTGTATAATAGTGTAACAATATCTTGAAATTCGTTAAATGCTAATTCACTGTTTGTTTCGCACAGCACATCGTTAAATGTAAGAGATTCCATACATTCTCGGAACTTACTTAAATTCGCAGTACCAAAATCTCTTTTAAATATTATATTTAATCGCCCATTGACTTTTCTTCTCTATTAACTACTACTTTTGGGAAGCCAAGAGGCTTTAGCACATACTTCGATGGTTAAATAAACCTCAAATTACTTGAACAAAATGTTGTCTATGATTGGGTAAAAACTGATAGAAGAAACACTATATAAATAATACCTACATATTTATTTCCCATCACTACTTTCATAGACAACAAATGCAATTGATAGTCAGCCATATTTGTTTACATTGTTTTCGTTTTCAACTGGCGCTCACTTTAATGCGAACTTTGACATCTTAGTGCACTCAAACAATTTTACAGTGAACGCAATTGTCACGGCGTTAAGATAAACTTAAAAACGATACGCAGCGGTGTGATTAATTCAATAATCATATAGAAAATGCCACCCATAAAATATTGTTTTAAGAAAACTTGTATGAACAATACTCGTATATCGCCTATTCTCCTATAGCTATTTGCAGATAGGTACTTGGTACATTTTGATGGGCACTCTGGGTTCCGGCGCTATGCGGCATTCGAGAGAAAAATATATAATTTTTACGCTTTATTTCTACATAGCCCATAGCATTTGCAACATAGGACGTCCGCGAAGACAGTGAAGTTCTGGCACCTCTGATGCCGGCCAAATTATACTTATCCGAGCTTTGCATAAACTCCATCATCATTATTAATTCTAGTCTCCACTCGAACCAAATTATTAGTGCTGTCAGCTTGTACAAATCCCACCGCGTTTCGCATGTCCGGTCTTAATATTTAGCCGAGTCGTAGAAAATTAAAGAAACCGAGCAGTACATGAGTCAAATCAAAGTTGAGAAGTGGGGTCGTTAAAAAAATTGTCCAACGGGATGCCAGTCGTCTGTGAGAGCAGGTGTCCGTCGGTCCCGAGGCAATGCCGAGTCGTTGAAAAGCTCGAAATGAAAGGAAGAAAACATACAAAAAGTACAAGACCATATTCGAGTGAAATTAACTGTCAATATTGTCATGCGTCGAAAGATGTCAAACGGATAACCGGAAGAGGACTATTAATATAGTGGCAATATTGGATCAGCTGTGTGACGTCACTTTCCTTTTTAGATATGTTTTAGTTTTTGGCAAAAATATGGTAAAAAAATCTAGAAAAAATGTTTTTTGTGTTCTAGAGCCGTTTTTCTCCAAATGGTTTTCGATTTAGGGAAATGGCAATAAAACATATTGTCAATTTTGTTATAGGCTAAGCACTGAAATAGACAACTCGCGGCATCCTTTATAAAAAACAAAATAGTATTTTATACAATCGTTATATAATGTTTGTTTTTTCAGTCGAATACCGCGTTTAAACCACGAAGCTTGTTGGGTGGCCTAAATAAGACTTAATAAGCTAATTATAAAACTATTGTATACGATACTTTTTCTACGAGTAATACGAGTATCATCATCATGATCATAATCATTATCATGATTATCATCATCATGATCATCATCATGGTCATCATCATCATGATCATCATCATCATCATGGTAATCATCATCATTGTCATCATCATCATGATCATCATCATCATGGTCATCATCATCATGATCATCATCATCATGGTCATCATTATCATCATCATCATAATGGTCATCATCATCATGATCATCATCATATTATCATGATTATCATCATCATGGTCATCATCATCATGATCATCATCATCATGATCATCATCATCATGATCATCATCATCGTGATCATCATCATCATCGTCATCATCATCATCATCATCATCATCATCATCATCATCATCATTATCATCATAGTGATACGAAGCCGGCAAGCACTTTTTACGGCCAGAGGCATGTATAGTGCTTTTCTCAAACATATGCAATGAAAAAAAAAATACACCACTCAAAAAACTACACGACAAAAGTTTTTGAAATTTTCCTTTCAATCCCTCGATAATGTTTTATTTTTACGGAAGTCGTCCGTATTTCGCCTGTGTAGTGTTCGAGTAGACCCTTAGGGCCGTTCGACACAACCTTTATAATAAGAATCTTAATTTCTATAATAAATAAACTAATTGCAGAGGATTATAAATATTGTCTATGGTCCCTGGTGACTTACGTATACATAGACAATATTTAAAATTTATTAATCAACATAATAAATCATACAGATTTGTGTTCTTAATATCAGTTCGTGTGTAATAGGCATTAACGCGGATATTTTTGGCCCGACTACCATTCAGCCACTAGAAAAAAAAACAGCTGTTTAGCCTTTTCATGAACACAGACGCCATGTTAAAATAAAAATTAAAAAGTTATTACTTCCCGGCCTAGGCCTTCAATTTTGTATGAAATTCCTTTACAGTTTTTTCGAGTTGTTCCGCCCGAAATTTAATTCTTTGAAGCCTGTTATAACGCACGTAATGACGACATTTCATTGCATGTTTGAGAAAATATACTTTGCGTAACGCTTGCAGCAAAATCGCTTTATGCGTTAGATCGGACCAAAACCTGCATGATTGAGTTGCTGCGGTGATTTTTAAAGTTTATTTTATACCGTCCACTTTACTATCAAATGTATACCGTCGACATTCACTACTACTTAGCTGTACCTTTATTAACAAAGGAATAACTGTTTACTTTAAAAACTCCATTTGATATTTAACGATTTACTTTAATGACATTTTACATCCACAGATAGAGAAAGAAATCGAGCGATTAGCGATCCGCACCCAAAAAGAGCTAGTGTTACTACACCGGGAGGGAGGTGCGAACCCGTGCGGTACCGTGCACTGGCTCAACATGAGGACGTGGGTCAGCCAGCACCACCACGTGCGGTGCCCGCACCGCATGTTCACCCGGAAAAGCCAATACCGTGTGGTGAGTTGTACTGTATCGGCGACAGAAGGAGCTAGGGTTGCTAAATCGGGAGGGCGACGCGAGCCCATGCCGCACCGCGCTCTGGCTCAACATGAGGACGTGGGTCAGCCAGCATCACCATGTGCGGTACCTGCACCGCATGTTCACCAAAGCTAGTACTGAGTGATGAGTGCTACAAAGGGATCTCCAAAGACATCAATCGCAGGAGCTAGGGTTGCTACATCGGGAAGGTGGTGCGAATCCGCGAGGCACTCGCCGGCTGAAACTGCAAGGTCGTCGGATTCTTTGCCGGTTGTGTTGTTACATAGATATAGGTGGGTACAAGTCGTCGAGGTAGTATTTAAATGTTATTTTAAATATTTAAAAAAAATATTACACGTTTACATTAATTGTGATTCTTCAGGAATCGATTACCTTGGTAATCATAATCAACATTACTGTAATTTTGGACTAGGATTTCATTATTAATCGATTACTTTGGGATTAATATTGAATACCACTACTGTAACTGTGATTCCTCGGTAATCGAGTACTTGAGTAATATTAATTACTAAATTCCAGAATAGATTACATACTCCATTAGAGTCATTACATACATTGTGCGTGTCATTGCCAGGGTTATCAAGGGTGCAATTCCAACTGTACTAGAATTTGGTAGGAGGCAGCTATTTTAGCTCAAACAATGAGAAATATCAGATTTTTTTTTATGTATGTCTGTCTATGTCAGTAACCAATATAAAATCACCCAAGTAAACTGCGTACATTTTGCTTACAAGCTACTAACACTGTATTTTCATAAATAAGGCCGTTAATAGAGCATATTTTGATATCTTGATTCCCGTGTAAGACGAACTATTTACTTGCCTACACCTTTCTACAGAACCTTCGGTGCACGAGTCCAACTTGCACTTGACCGTTTTTTAACAGACTTCAAAAAAGGAGGAGGTTCTCAATTCGTCAGATCTTTTTTTATATTATGTTTACCGGATTACTCGGTGACTATTAGACCGATTTCAAAAATACTTTTTTTTTATGAAAGGAGGTTTGCATTCAAAAAATATAAATTGATGTAGTGGAACTGATGAAGACCATAGATTGTCATCGGCACTCCTCAAGGATAAATGATTTACGCGTGGCGATAAGATATCTCGATTAAGTTAGGGAAGTAACTTCCCAGTCACAAACATTGAGCTGATTTGATGGTCGAGCTGTACACAATGCAAGTAGGTAACTACTTACACGATGTAAATAATTAATTACATTAAAAGCAAATATGGTAAAGCGCTGTCTTTAAAATTACTAATAAATAAAGTGCCTACAAGCAAAAGTATTGCATTTTTTCGGCAAAGTTAATATAACCATAAATAAATCAATATAATTTTAATAACAACAGGTTTTTACATTGGATCGATTTTAATTACAAATCTTGGTTACAGGAAATTAAAACGTCCATTAAAATCTGCATAATTGTATCGAAAACCTTTAATCTATAGATAAATACAAATAAATCTGTTTCGGCAAAACTGGCCCGTGCGATGCGGGCCGTGCGCGCGTTCGTTCTTTGAGCTGCTCCGTTCGCTCCGCGCAATCGACCTATAGTGTTTGCTCGCTGGCTCACGCGCGGCAAATTTAAAGCATCTATAGTAGGTGATTGCGCAAACAATAATTGCAGTTTTTTCATATGGCGATTTTTACATTGTTTCAAGTAAGAGTGAGCGTAGTGAAAATCACAAACTACACCGATTTATTATCATTATTATTACGTGTATGATTTCTTTGAAATATGTATATCTATTATTTTCAATAAATAATTAAGAATACTATATACTATTACGATTTTAAAATACGGAAATACGCTAAATTAAAAAAATCTCGTCTCATTGAATTTAAATGAAGCATTCATAATTATTATTTGCACGCTTCACAATAACTGTTATAAAGAAAATATGATTTAATCAATATAAAGAAAAAAAGTTATTAATTTTTTTTTTCAAAATCTTCAGGATTCTTTTTTATTTTATTATTTTTTGTTTAAATACTTAAATGACTCATTTTTTGTTGGACTATGTATCTACGTAGTTAAGTAGATATATGATGTACCCTTTACACAGCAAAACTTAGCTATTATCAATTATTTCCATTTCACCATACTCATCATCATCATCATCATCATCATTGGCCACAGCATCTGTTGTAGATATTTGTTGCGGCACTTGTGGGTTTACGGGTTTCCGCATCGCCGTTGATGGCTATAGAGTTCTATAGCAGCGCGGCATTTCTTGCCCTTCAAGTTCAGGTTACCACTTCGTAACACCACTCAAACCATAGTCTGCGCTAGCCGGCGCACTGGATTAGCAGGGATCCCAAAACAAAGTTTAAACCCCTCTTGGCGCTCAACACGTATTAATCTTAAGTAGTTAGTTTTTAATGTCTCACCTTTAACTTAATTTATCAGTTATTATATGTTTTCTTTATAATTGTGGAGCTATGTGTGTTTATCAAGGGTTTGTACCCTTGATATACGAAAAATATTACCAAACCACAAACTCTCACCACCCGAGGTTTGAACGCCCGCCCTAGTGAACGCAAGTCAAGCTCCTTTCCACGGAGCTACCATGCAGTTAACAGACATGACAAATGTAGCCATACCGATCTACCGGTATCCTACGTCATTAACCTCGTATGAAAATATACCTTTTTGCGTCGAGTTAAGGTTCGCCGCTTATGGTACATCATACTGTCTTGGACATAATTCATTAGAAAAAAATAACTGCAAGAATGTGCAACCTAAGTGGCTAGCTCAATTATGCCTTAATTAACCTAATAAAATGCATATACATTTAAATATTTTCAATGAGGGTATTTAACTGATTTTCTTAAAATTTTGGACAGAACAGGCCAAAATAATACATTTGAACTCATTTGCTACTGTTATCTAAAGCGAGTAATACATATATATCCACCATGTCTACTTTCGGCATTTCCTATAAGGAATTAGTCGAAATTTTGCTATTGAGCAATCGCGAAATGCATAATCTAAATCTTGTTGAGGACGATTTAGAGAAAGTTTACCGAGAACTAAGTCAACATTTCATAGCAGTATTTTCCGCGCGCCCATAAATAGTCTACCACTGTGTGGCGCTAGACCGGTTAAAGCGGAGTTCTTAAAGGTCTTTGGGTAGTGATAGTTTTAACGATGATATAATTGAACAATCATATTTTTACGTGGCTCTGAAAAAAGTGTCCTATTTTACGTTTAACTTTGATTTTCCATTACGTTAGTTCCATACCAGTGTGCGCAGAAAAATTGTAGCTTAAGGCTAATCGGTTAAATTGGGGCACTTTTTCTCCTACTAAAATCAATATGTATACATAATCGGGAGACAACTTTTTGCGAAACGCTTGACTAAGTCCTACTTTGTTGCGATGATTGATGAAGATGACTGCCAATGTACGTTTATTTATAGAGCGAACTGTACAGCAAAGTCCTGATGTCAGAGGCCAGCGTGCACTCGGACTTCTCGCGTCTAGCGCGGTGGCTCACCGGCACGTCGGTTGGGCTCGTGCTGGGCGGAGGGGGCGCGCGTGGCGCCGCCCACGTCGGCATGATCCGCGCCATACAGGTTTGTTGACTAAGCTGAACACTAAGGTCAGTATCATCAGGCGCGACTACGCGGTGCAGCAAAAAGTAGTTTAACAAAATGAATAAATACAGGTTGATCCAGTATGTGATTTTGAATCGTGTTTTTAGACAACTTATAAATCTTATAATTTTTGTTTCTTGTGTTGTTGTTTATGTAATTTGTGCGGAAACACTGATCTATTATTATACTGGATATTATACAGACCTAAACAAAATTGCCAAAAAAAATGGTCCGATTTAACATTGCCAGCTGTAATCAAATAGACGCTAATAACGCATCTTTTTTAAAATCGGTATCAACGTAATTACTTCATACTAAAAATAACTTCTTATAAGCCTTAAATGTCAAATTGGCATACGTACCTACTTATAACACAAAGAAAATTGGTGTCTATGGGCTACTAGCGTAATCACAGAATAGGTAATACGTAATGTAACTAACGTCATACGTCAAACTGGAACATTGAGTGAATGGAGTCGAGATTATTTATATTAAATTTTTTGATGATTTTTTTTTATCAAAACAAAAAAGTAAAAAAAAAGAAACAAGATTAACCTATAAATTAAACATCTTTATGTACTAAAATAAAATGCATTGTTATTTCAGTTCTTTATTTATTAATTTCCTTGAGTACGACATTTATAGACGTGTATATGTTCAGAGCGTCATTCACTTCCAAATTCTAAGAAAAAGAACAGAAATAAGAAAGAAAGTTAAAATTCATGACCGCCTGTCTGGCACAGTTAATAATGTTAATATATTTTTTTGTATTTATCTTAAAGCAATACGATTTTATACTAACTTGTGACGTTTGAACGACATTTATAGTTTCTTCTTTTATATTTCGATCATCATTGACCTCCGACGTCTACGTAAAAGATAATTAATAAAGTTCACTGCAATAACCAGGCTATGCAGGATTATAAATGCAAAATATATACTAGATCAACAACTAGTGATTAACTTACGTTCAGAACTCTTTCCGCAGTTTTTTGAAACCATTTTTGTCTGATAAATGTCTGAAACAGGGAAATGGACCGAGCACACGGCAGACGTAAGATGTGGTTTGAAATGTATATCACATCTGTCTCGTGATATTACTACGGTCCATTTTGCCCGTCGCTGAGGATTTCGCGAAAACCTTAAATCGAAAAATATATTTTTATTAAAACAAAAAATAACCAACACTGACTCCTTAGATTTTTGTTCCGTGATAATGGACAATTTGTAGGAACAAAGTAAATTATTCAAATCTAAATAAATACCAAGTTTCCAATTAATATTTGTTAATCAATCAATAGAACTAACGTTAAAAAGAATATTCCATTATTTTTTCTGATTTTATAATTGTTATTTTTGCAATTAAGCATAGAACATTTAGTAATTGTTGACAACTGGCAGCGTCAATGATTGAAACAAGACTAATCGCAAAACTACCGCAATAATTTTGAGTGGCTCATTTTTTCCGACTGATTGTGTGTCCTTATATAATACGTCAATGGCGGAAAAGGACTTATTTAGCCTGGGAAAAAGTTACCGCGCAAAATTTGACAATAACCGATAAATGGAATAAAGACTCCATGATACTAATATTTGCACACGGTTTACCTGCTTAGTCCCAATTATGTGCAGATTAATTTTAGTTTTGTATTTTTCTTGAATAACGAAGACGTATTATGTACTTGTTTACAAAATATTAGGAGGATACCAAAAATAGTTGAAATCCGTTTAGCCGATTTAGCGTCATCTAGCCACAACGACAAATACAAAAAATTCATTTTTACAACTTTATAATAGTATAGACTAGTCGGTGTCCGCAACTTCGTTCGCGGGGAAGAAAAGTCTTAACTACTCTTTTTAATCGACTCCCAAGAAAGGAGGTGGTTATCAATTCGGTTGTATATGTTTTTGGTCATTTATAAACCGATTTAGTTTTTGTTTTTTGTTTGAAAGGGGGGGGGGGCCTTCAGATTGGTCCCATTTAATATTAGTAAAGATCTGATAGTGGGATCAATGAGGAATTGAAGGAACACCTCAAATATTGTAGTCATATTTATGGGGATTTTGGTATTATAAGAAATATAATAAGCATTTGCATTCAGTATATTGGTGAAGTGGACTGGTGCAGATGACCAGAAAACGTGACTGGAACTCCTCAACGATAAGTGATTTAAGGGTGGCGACGAGATACATTTCGATTAAAATAGCTAAGCTTCTTCATAGTCGCAAATTGGGTACCTATTGCAATGCCTAAAATTAAAAAAAAACTAACGTAAAATAACCTACGTTCAAAATTCCTAAAACCTAAAGACCTCATGTTTTCAAATACCTAAGCAACCAACACCTCCATACGAATGACCTAAGTGTAAAATACCGATTGGGCTAAATATGTAATGTTTAAAATATCAACCGTTATTACACCTAAGTATGATACATTCGCTCACTTCGCTTCCAAATAATCACTTCGTATCATAATGGCTTATTTTAGCCCCTTGTCAAACCAACTACTATTAAATTAAATATTGCAATGCCTAAAATTACAAAACTAACGTAAAATAACCTACGTTCATTATTCCTAAAACCTAAATACCTAATGTTTTCAAATACCTAAGCAACCAACACCTCCATACGAATGACCTAAGTGTAAAATACCGATTGGGCTAAATATGTAATGTTTAAAATATCAACCGTTATTACACCTAAGTATGATACATTCGCTCACTTCGCTTCCAAATAATCACTTCGTATCATAATGGCTTATTTTAGCCTCTTGTCAAACAATCTACTATTATATTAAATAAGGCGAAATTTATTCGATATAATACCTATGAAAGGAAACGACACCGTTTACTCGACTTGCCATTCTTGTTGAAGTTGAACAGTTAATTACGGCGCAGTGAGGCATTTTATAGTGCAGCAACAAACGTCTGACAGAACGACAGGAGCGCGACTGAGCAGCAAATGGTGCACCGCTCTCTTTAGATACACGCGAAGTACATGCATGGACAGCATCTAGGTTTATCTAGGTCTGTGTTGTTTATAGTTAAATATTTTCTGTCAGTTGTTAGTCACCCACTAGATTGCAGTTCGATTAGATATTGATTGATACGAGAAAAATTACGGAAAATGGCTGGACACAGTAATAGTGTATTTAAAACTCAAAAAGGTGGTTACAAAGTCGACGTGAATGGATTTGTGTATGCAAAAAGTCATGAATACAATAAGAAAGTGTACTGCCAAACGTTTGATTTGGTAAGAGTAATTTGGGCACGCTATATGTATATGCATGGTCACAATACAAACCTAACCTACAGTTTTCGGGTTTTGTCTCATTTTGACGCTCCGTTCGCTTCGCTCGCTCTGCTATACACGGCCACAAAACAAACCTAACGTTAGGTTCACGTGGTTAAATTTGTATTGCGGCCATGTATAGCAGAGGTAGCGAAGCGAACGGAGCGTCAAAATGGGTCTAAAACCGAAAACTGCAGTTATAGTATAGTTGAATCATCGAGAGCGTGGAATTGCATATGTAGTAGTATTGTTTGTTTACAGGCATTCTATATTTGAATTTTCTATTTTCTTGTACTATCAGCATACAAAGAGGTTGTTATATATATATATATATATATCGAAGAACTAAAAACAAAAATAATGTCAGTGTGAAATTGTCAATATTATTTACGTTGTGCGTATATTTTTACATCTGATTTGATTGTATTCTCAATTAATTATTGTGTCCGCCCGTACGACTACGAATAATTTCTATATTTAAAAAAAATATGGCTGTAAGTAATTTTGGTCCTATTGAGAGTCAAAGTAAGCAAATAATGTTCAACTGTTATAAATATTTTGAAAATGAACTGACGAAAAATTTAAACTTGCCTTACACCGCTGCCCAGTTAGTTGAAAAAGCTACAGGTGTTTGTCTCTCTACTGTTTATAACATTGTGACTGAGAGCAACAGCGAGAAATTCGCAACAACAAAGAAATTCACCTCCCCGAAGAATAAAAAGTTGCGTCCTTGTACGTCATCAGCAGTAGACGATTTTGATCAGGAAGACATCCGGAGAACTATATACAATTTTCATCTGTCCCATAAGCAATTTCCAACCTTAAAGGGACTCCACTCTGTGTTAAAATCCGATAAAGATTACAAATTTGGCATTTCCACCTTACAAAAACAAATACAAAAATTAGGATTTAAATGGAAAAAGACCGAGGACAACCGAAAAATATTAATGGAGAAACACAACATACGACTGCTAAGAATAAATTACCTTATCAAAATTGCGGAATATCGATCTCAAGATAGACCACTAGTTTATACTGATGAAACCTACATCCACACTTCACATGTGTCCGGAGAAGCTTGGACCGATGGAACAGAATTTGGTGTAAAAAAACAAATCAGTACAGGCCAGCGGTTAATAATAGTGCACGCAGGAGGAAAAGATGGTTTTATTCCCAACGCTTTGTTAATGTTTAAGGCAAACCAAAAAACGGGAGATTACCATGACCAGATGAACTTTGTCAACTACGAAAAATGGTTAAAAGAAAAATTAATACCGAACCTCAAACCGAATAGCGTACTTATCGTGGATAATGCGTCCTATCACAACAAACTTTTGAATCGTGCTCCAACGTCAAATTCTAATAAACAAGAAATGATGGATTGCTTGACAGAACACAACATTTCGTATAACCGGTTGATGTACAAAACCAGTTTGTATGAATTAATTAAACAAAATAAAGAGCGGTTTCGCGAGTACCACATAAATGCAATTTTAAAAGAACATGGCCACTCCGTATTACGATTGCCACCGTATCACCCGACAATCAATCCGATCGAAAATATTTGGTCCATGGTAAAAGGATATGTAGCAAAAAGAAACGTTTCATTAAACATGCAAGGCATTATGAGTTTAGCAACTGAACGAATGAATACCATCACTGCTGAGAACTGGGAAAATATTTGTCACCACGTCGAAAGTGAAGAAAATAAATATCGATGTCAGGAAGGAGAAATGGATCAAATAACAGACAATTTTATTATCAATACTTGTGACAGCTCAGATGAAGAACATGATAGCGAATAAAAGAAAAAACAGTGGACTACTACTTATTCCACTTCTTGGGTATGTCATTTTATTAAGTTAAGAGAAAATTATTCTCCTTTTGTTGCAAACGGTACAACCACTACAAATGCAATTCCATCTTCTCGATAATTCAACTATACATTGTGCACCGTGGACGCTAGAGAAGGAATTACAAACGAGAGCATGCTTTTATGACAAGAGTTTGTAATTCCGGTACCGCCGGAGTAACACACAATGTTTTGCATCACACTTGTGAGGAAACTAATAAATTATTAAGTCAGAAAAAGCTTGTTACTTTCAAGTGTCACATGTCACAAGTCGCATCATTGTGTCATAAAATATCATTTCATGATTGGTAGAATCTCATTCCATAGTAATAATGAATTCAAACCGATTTCGGCCATAGCGACTGCTGGACGGGCTCAACAGCTGGTGGCGTCTCGCTGCTCCACGCGATCGTGTGCTCGCATGTGGCTGCTCTAACCAATTTTAGCCTTAAAGGTCCTTGAGCACTTCGGGCAGGTAAGTACACCGCCGCTATAATTATACGTCAAAGCCGATGGTGTTCTGGCAATTAAGTCGTCTCGCTTAATGTCGAGTTCGTCTCTGCGTGTGCTTTCAAAGGCATCGATTATCTGCCTTGAGTGACGTCTCCATTCCGGGCGGTTTGCAGCTGATGACTCCCACGTCAAGGGGTCAATACTGCAATTTTTCATATGCCTTTTGAGCACATCCTTATACCGCAAGGGCTGTCCGTCATGGTTGCGCCTGCCTTCTTGAAGCTCGCCGTAAAAGATGCGCTTTGCCACTCGTTCATCTGGCATGCGGAACACATGACCACACCAGCGCAACTGACGCCGCATCAGATATGCTTCTATTCCGCTGATCTTAGCGCGTCGAAGAACTTGAGTATTTCTGATGCAATCTGTCCAGTATATGCCCATGATGTCCCGCAGACATCGAAGGTGGAATTGATCCAATGTCTTTATATGTCTACGGTAAAGACACCAAGTCTCTGAGGAGTATAAAAGACTCGGCAGGATCACTGCTCTGTAAACTGCAATCTTTGTCACCAGTTTGAGGTCATGCGAGCGAAATACCTTTGTTCGGAGTTTGCCGAAAGAAACTGAGGCAGCACAAATTCTGCTGTTTATTTCGGCGTCAAGGTCGCATTGCCATGTTATCGTGCTTCCCAGGTACTTGAACCTCTCTACACGTTTCAGATCATCTCGATCAAGAGAGATTTCAAGAGGTTCGTCCGTTGTTATGCCGCTATTCATGACTTCTGTCTTACTGACACTTATCTTAAGACCGAACTTTGTCACCAGCTGTTGTAGAGAGGTTGGGGACTCTGCTCAAAAGCATAAATCATCCGCGTACATGATCTCGGTGACAATTTCGTGAGAAACCTTGGTCCGCGCCTTCAACCTAGCAAGATTGAAAAGCATTCCATCAGTTCGGAAACGGATTTGCATTCCTGCAGAGACTGCTTGCAAAGTTTCATTGACTACAGCTGCAAAATAGATGGCGAACAGAGTAGGAGCAAGAACGCAGCCTTGTTTGACCCCACAACTGACAGGAAAGAACTCCGTTTGTTCCCCATTTGCAGACACACTACAGGTACCATACCATCGTGTAGTAGTCGCAATAAACCAATAAATTTCACAGGGCAACCTACCTTTTCCAGAACTATCCAAAGGGCTTCGCGAGGAACACTGTTGAATGCCTTTTCTAGATTGACAAAACACAGAAACAATGGTCGACCTTGTTCACGGGACTTCTCCTGCAGCTGTCGCACACAGAAGATAGGCTCACAAGTTCCTCTTTCTGGGCGGAAGCCAAACTGTGTTCCCGGTAGTATTACTTCCGGAACTGATGTTAAACGGTTGAGCAGAATCCTGGCAAAGACTTTTCCGAATGTAGAGAGGAGCGATATGCCACGATAGGAGTTACAATTAGATCTGTCACCTTTATTTTTGTACAGTGAACAAATACTGGTGTGATATTTGCATATGGCGGGTACTTGTAACATACGTCAGTCTGTAGCTGAACATTAAACGGTGTTTTATTGAGATCCATCGTAGAAAACACAATAATTGGCGACGAGATCGATATCTACGTGTGCAGAAGTGACATTTTCAATAAATTTGAAAGAAAAAATGGCCACTACCGGGGCAAATGTAATGTTTGGCGGCAGCCTCCATTTTGACCATCGAATTCACGAGTGGAGTATTTTTAAGAGCAGATTGTCTCAATTTTGTACGGTGAATGATATCACCGAGGAAAACGATAAGGGTGGAGTGAAGCGCCGGGCCCTGTTGCTGACTGCCTTATCGGAAGATACCTATCGCATTCTTCGGGATTTGGTAGCACCGAACGACTTGGATAACACGGAATACAAAGTGTTATTAGGCTGTCTTAACACTCACTTCACGCCGAAGAGGAGTACTTTTGCGGAACGCTACACTTTTTACAAAGCGGAACAACGTCCAGACGAAGAGTTAATGGATTGGGCTACACGAGTACGGAACATTGCACAATACTGCGGGTTTAAAAGTGAACTGGATACCGCTTTACGTGACCGATTTGTATTAGGTTTAGAAAATATAAGAGAGAAGGAGAAATTGTTCGCCGAAAGTATTCATACGTTGACGTTTAACAAAGCTTTGGAATTAGCGCAAGTGTTCGGTGCGCAAGATTAGCACTACAAAAAACACAACCGACGGTGGCCGAGACTCCAGTGTTCACCGTGCATGCATAGCGTCAGCAACGAAATCTAGGAACGAGTATTACGTGTTGTGAGGTGTAGTAACATATTATATATGTTAAGTGGAAATGGAGTGAAGAGCAGGATAAAGCATTTAAGAATATTAAGCAAGAGATGGCTTCTGAGCGGGTCTTGGCGCACTACAATCCCGAGTTGGTGACCATAGTCACTGCCGATGCTGGTCCCGGGGGTTTAGGGGCGATTTTGTCGCAGACGCAACCCTCTGGCGAGGAACGCGTCGTCGCCTATGCATCTCGGTCGTTGTCGAAAGCAGAATCTAATTACGCCCAAATACAGAAGGAATCGGCGGGCATTGTATTTGCGGTTAAAAAGTTTCACCACTATTTATATGGTCGGGCGGTGCCATTCATTTTACGGACAGACCACCAACCCCTTGTCACTATCTTTGGTGATAAAAAAGGTATACCCGAAATGGCTGCAAATCGTTTGCAGCGGTATACCTTATTTTTGTCTAGTTACAATTTTAAAATTGAGTATATTAAAAGTGAAGATAACGTCGCGGATTTCCTTTCACGTTCGATAGCTAGCTATTCATCGGAAGAGGAAAGCGTTCCATCTGCACTAGAAGATACATGTCTGTACATTAATTATTTCATGGATAGTATGCTCAAGCCGGTTTCGTTATCAGATGTGAGGTCAGCGACCTCAGTTGATGATATTCTTAAGAAAGTTAGGCATTATATCATATGGGGGTGGCCAAGAAATATGTCGGATGAAAAGCTAAGGCCGTAGTACAATTGTAGGTTCGAGCTCCATGTCGAAGAAGGCTGTATTTTGAGGGGGCATAAATTAATAATCCCACATATATTCCGTAAACAAATCTTAGACGAGTTACATAGTTAGTTCACATTTCGGTGTCGTCAAAACTAAGACAGAAGCCAGATCACGAATGTGGTGGCCGGACATCGATACACATATTGAACAAAAAATAGGTTCATGTAGCATTTGCAACACTATGCGGGCCGCCCCGCCTCGCACCCCGCTTGCCGTGTGGACATACCCGAAGCGGCCGTGGAGCCGGGTACACATTGATATGTTTTCGATAGACGGCAAACAATTTTTAGCTATCATAGATGCACATTCGAAATGGGTCGAATGTTTTCCTATGATATCAACGGATACTAAAGCAATTATTGACAGGTGAGAGGAGGTCAACAGTAGATTCGGGGCTATGGAAGTTTTAGTGACGGATAATGCGGCAAATTTTTGATCAAAAGATTTTGAAAATTTTTGTACTGTGAATGTAATACCAACTAGTCCTCCTTACCACCCGCAATCGAACGGACAAGCCGAAAATACAGTCCGCATATTGAAAAGAGGTATGAAGATTATCTTTTCGACTAGTAGCGCGGAACCGATAAACAGGCGCATATGTAAATTGCTATTTAATCTGAGAAACTCCGTTCATTGCACAACCGGTTTTTCACCCGCACAGCTGATGCTCGGCTGCCCGCTCCGCTGTCGCCTCGATCTTTTGCATTCGGCGGACTCCACTGATAGTGACTTGTTAGATAATAACAATAAGTCACACTCGCTCTCACCGTTTATGACGTTATCGCCCCAAGCTAATGAAAATGTTTCTTCTAAACAGATCTCACAAGCTAAGAGCTTCGGAGGACGGCGGAAGTTATGTCTGGCGGAAGGAGATCAGGTCTTAGTTAAGCACATTTATCATAATGGTACTAGGCACGTATGGAAAAAGGGTTGTGTAAAAAAGTTAATAGGTAATGGTTTGTATTTAGTTCATATAATAGATTTAAATCTAATGGTTAAGAAACATATAGACCAATTGTTGATGTATAAAGCCAGTGAAACATCGGATATAGATAATCTAAATGATAATGCTGATGTCTCCTGTCCTGAAATAACAATAAACGAGTCATTGTATCCGGAACAGTGCGATTCGAGGCGTACTGTGCCCGAGGACCGGGACTCGAATGTACTTGAGACTGGGAATGAGTCGCAGGGGGCCTGTAGACCACTGGAGTCTAGCCCGACGGTCCCATCTGCTACCACGCCGCGGAGCAGGGCTAAATCTCTTGATGATATGTTTTTGGATTGCGAGGCCGATGGTACTGACGCGACTGTCGACCCTACCGAACCGGCGCATAATCGTAATGCTCGGTCTACGCAAAATCCTAATCCATTGTATAAATAAAATTAATAGTTAGGTATTTAAGATATATTTATTTACTAAGGTGGAGGAATTGTGATATTTGCATACGGCGGGTACTTGTAACATACGTCAGTCTGTAGTTGAACATTAAACGGTGCACATATTATTCTGCATATTTGGTGTTTTA
Source organism: Hedya salicella (assembly GCA_905404275.2). Lineage (NCBI taxonomy): Eukaryota > Metazoa > Arthropoda > Insecta > Lepidoptera > Tortricidae > Hedya > Hedya salicella. The sequence continues at coordinate 84,923,295 of FR990096.1, forward strand.
GAGATCCATCGTAGAAAACACAATAACTGGAGATTTTAAATTCAGATGGAACTCGCTCTTCGCACCACATCTGAACAAAAAGTTAGCATCAACGCCAACCGCCTTCTTGTTTTGCTGACTCATGATGGCTACTATCACCTCCTGCAGCGTGGTTGGCTCATCAAGCTCAGGCCTTTGCGGGATCGCTGATCGATCAACATTGAGCAGCTCTGCAAAATGCTCAGTCCACCTTGGACGTCAATACCGTCGTACCGTCACGTGACCTTATAGGTACTTGCTTTTACGCTGTGTTGTTCCGATGAGTGTTCTCAGCCAACCAAAGAACGCACCAAGTTGGTTAGTGTCAGAGAGCCACCGAAGGTATTCAGATTTTTGTAACCACCATTTGGTAATTTTTCTGAGGTCAGCACTACTTTTTCTTATCCTCTCAGACATATTTTCCGACCGGTTTTGTTGTTGACGCAAGAGCTCACGGTGTTGTTTGAGCGCTTTACTTAATACCTCAACACACGCATCAAACCAGTCTTCGTGAATACGCTTTTTAAGGCCTAAGGCTTAAATCTGAGAAGTGACGGCATTCCAGTTTGTAAAGAGATCCCTCCGTCGTCGATGGTAGATGATAATTTGTCCGAGAGAACGTGCTGGTACTTCGTCCTCACGCCTTTGTCTGCGAGCCTCTTAACATTAACGCCGGAGGGTTTTGCTCTGCAACACTTGCGCGGTGGATGAAGTCGTAGTCTTAGCTTTGAAAGTATAATAAGCCTATGGTCTGACCAACAATGAGCACCACGCATAGCGCGAGTGACATGGACTTGTGAGACATGCTTTTGTCAAACGATGGCGTAGTCAATAAGATGCCAGTGTTTCGACCTCGGATGCATCCAGGTGGTTTTATACTTTGCTGGTAACCGGAAGCGAGTATTCGTAATGGTTAAGCCAAATTGAGCGCACAGACTTAGCAGCAATTGACCATTACTGTTCATATTGCCAACCCCATGTCTCCCTAATACCCCTGGCCACGCCTCATACTCACAACCTACTCGAGCGTTAAAGTCGCCTAACAGAAGAATTTGCTCCCTCGTCCGAGTCCTGACGAGCGAGCTTGTAAGATCTTCATAGAATTTACCCTTAGTCTCATCATCCTTGTCCATGGTTGGGGCATATACGCTGATAACGTTTATGTAGTTCTCATTGTCCAAATGCAGACGCAATGATATGATGCGGTCGGAAATATATTCAGGACAGTACTCCAGTTTGTTAGCAATCTGGGTCTTTATAGCAAATCCAACACCAGAGCGTCTTGGCCCTGAGGCTGTGGTTCCCTTCCAGAAGAACTTATACCCGCCGCCGTGTTCTATTAGCTCTCCTTCATCATCCAAATGGGTTTCCCTGAGAGCAACTATATCCACATTGTAACGCTACAGTTCCCTAGCCACAACAGCAGTTTTTCGTTATGGACAGAGATTTACGTCACGATCGAGGAGAGTACGGACATTCCACGCACCGAATGTCATGGGATGCTCGGGCAGCCGTGTCTACTACCCCCCAATAATTGCAGTACAAGCTTTGTTTAGGACACCTTTTCTAGTCCCTTGCGGGGGAAGCAGTGCCACCCTAAATAAGGCTGCTTCGTCACTCAGGCTGCTGCCCAATCAAAAACCGATGCTAAAGCATAAGTCCCCTCACCGGTTTTAGCCTATGAGCCGACGTGGTTTACCGGGATGTGGCTGCTGTGTGCGTCACAGCATCTTGAATCCACCGATGAGAGTTTGTGGGCCGCCCGGAAAAGAGAGCCACCCTCCTTTCAGAGGGTCGGCTGACCACTCAAAACATAGACGCCCCACTACACCCCAAAAATAAACAAAGTTTTCGTTTTTTTTTTCATTTGTCCAACAAAGGTTTCGTTCCGAAACTATTTATTAATTATGTTGCATACAATCTTTTACGTAAATTAATAATTGTAAAATAGTATAAACAAGCTATTTTAAAGTATTTAACTATAGCGTCTCGACGTATATTTATTGATATTACATTATCTATAATTCAAATTTGTTGATTTTGACTAATTCCGTTCGGTTCCGTTCTAAACTTGGCATATTAGAGTAGTGAATGCAATCAAAAAATAATTAAAAAAAGACATAACGCCCATGGTGTTAAAGAGATTCATAAAAAGCCCACGGTTTTAATTAAGACCTTGTCACTCGTTTTGCCTGCGTGTAATGACACCGTTTACGAACAAGTGTGATGAAAAAATAATAATTGTGTTTTTATTTGGATTTTTACATACAGTTTAGTGCAAAAATTAAGTAATACTAGTACCTTAGTAGAATGTGAATAAGTCGATGAAAGTCAAATTCACATTTAAATGCAATGCATAAATTATGCATAGCATTTAGTATGCATTATGCAGCATAATAGTACTCCATGAATGCCGCTCCAAAATTGCCTAACAAATTATTTACTTGGCGTATTTGATTTTTAGTATTTTTATACGTCATTTATGTTTCCAAAAAAAACAACTTTCTCTATGGCGTCCTCGATTAAGTAACACATGAAATATAAGAAATTCCATTCTCTTAAAAATGGGTGTGCAATTACTTAAATCAGATTCATTTTGACGTTAGTTATTGGGAATGTGTAGGTGTTGCAAAACTGAATCAAGGTAAATAGACGAGCAAATTGGTTGGTAGTTCATTTTGCAGCGGACTAAGTCTGTACCTAATTTGCACAAAACTACGTTTTTGTTTTAAGCAATTGATGCCTCAGTTTAAAGATGATGTAATTTACTATTATAGATCGTTTTTAAAATTGGTTTGGCCTAAGAAAAAAATTAAGTTCGGCTAAAGCAACAAGAGGAAGTTTTACAATTTGGTATTCAAAATGGGTACAGACAAAACCTAGTCTGACTGTTGACATACGTATTATTTTGAATTACTATGTGCTAAGGGTATGATCTCAGGGTGTTTTTAACCATTTCGTCTGATATAATGTGCTTAATTTTTGTATCTTAGAGACTTTATGATGCTTTCAAATTCGTCCCGAAAATATAGTCTGACCGAACCTATTGAACTCAATTTGGGACTATTTCAGCGACTCCTATGTACAATTTAAAATACAACAGGTTAATATGCTGCTATAATACTATTGTAAAGTTGTAAAAATTAAATGTTAATATAAAATAATTAAATAGATTGTTATGGACTATATTTTGGAGGTCACTAAAACGAAAAATATTTTATTTTTTGTATGTTTGTATGTGTCGTTGTGGCTTCATCACGCAAAACCGGCTATACAGATTTCAACAATTTTGGTACCCTGGTAGCTGGGTATCTCCAGATAGTTATAGGATACTTTTCACCCGACTACGCAGAAGCGAGCAAAGTTGCGAGCATCTTCTAGTATTATCTAAGTGTCCTCTTCATGATTGCCCAATTTAGCATACTCAGAATAAATGTGGTGGATTTAAACTTTTCCGTATAAACTACTTTTTACGTAATGTTTTGGGTTCCCATCAATATCTGGTGTAAGCGGGAGGAGGGAGACTAGCCAAAGGTATCAGCCGGAGACCAAAGCACAATGGACAGTCATGGATTCGAACCACCGGTAGAGCACCTCCATAAAAACGCTCCTTGTTAGTCATATTAGATATCAAAGTCGGAATTGTAATGAGTAATATGCCATATTCTCAAAATGGCCACCGTGCACAGATCCATGCCGTTTTTTTAAACAAAAAGAAATTATTAGACCATGCAGAGATGTTTTACTTTACGAATCATGTGTTATTGCGATTTATGTAGTAAGATTTTTACTTTGTGTTACGTCGTCTTGTTCGCAAACAGTAAATTTTCTTCTAGTATTTTTCCACGTTCGTTATCGTTACTCGGATGTATTGGGTAGATTTTGGCTAAACCAGATGTTTCACGTCGAGCTCCCAGGATGAAATGTGTACCTTATTAAGGCAGTAATTAAATGCCTGTGGAATTTTGATTTAAAACCTGTTGAGGAAAGAAATACGGCTAGGTATAGTTGAATCATCGAGAGCGTGGAATTGCATATGTAGTAGTATTGTTTGTTTACAGGCATTCTATATTTGAATTTTCTATTTTCTTGTACTATCAGCATACAAAGAGGTTGTTATATATATATATATCGAAGAACTAAAAACAAAAATAATGTCAGTGTGAAATTGTCAATATTATTTACGTTGTGCGTATATTTTTACATCTGATTTGATTGTATTCTCAATTAATTATTGTGTCCGCCCGTACGACTACGAATAATTTCTATATTTTAAAAAAATATGGCTGTAAGTTATTTTGGTCCTATTGAGAGTCAAAGTAAGCAAATAATTTTCAACTGTTATAAATATTTTGAAAATGAACTGACGAAAAAATTAAACTTGCCTTACACCGCTGCCGAATTAGTTGAAAAAGCTACAGGTGTTTGTCTCTCTACTGTTTATAACATTGTGACTGAGAGCATCAGCGAGAAATTCGCAACAACAAAGAAATTCACCTCCCCGAAGAATAAAAAGTTGCGTCCTTGTCCGTCATCAGCAATAGACGATTTTGATCAGGAAGTCATCCGGAGAACTATATACAATTTTCATCAGTCCCATAAGCAATTTCCAACCTTAAAGGGACTCCACTCTGTGTTAAAATCCGATATAGATTACAAATTTGGCATTTCCACCTTACGAAAACAAATACAAAAATTAGGATTTAAATGGGAAAAGACCGAGGACAACCGAAAAATATTAATGGGAAAACACAACATACGACTGCTAAGAATAATTTAGCTTATCAAAATTGCGGAATATCGATCTCAAGATAGACCACTAGTTTATACTGATGAAACCTACATCCACACTTCACATGTGTCCGGAGAAGCTTGGACCGATGGGACAGAATTTGGTGTATAAAAACAAATCAGTACAGGCCAGCGGTTAATAATAGTGCACGCAGGAGGAAAAGATGGTTTTATTCCCAACGCTTTGTTAATGTTTAAGGCAAACCAAAAAACGGGAGATTACCATGACCAGATGAACTTTGTCAACTACGAAAAATGGTTAAAAGAAAAATTAATACCGAACCTCAAACCGAATAGCGTACTTATCGTGGATAATGCGTCCTATCACAACAAACTTTTGAATCGTGCTCCAACGTCAAATTCTAATAAACAAGAAATGATGGATTGGTTGACAGAACACAACATTTCGTATAACCGGTTGATGTACAAAACCAGTTTGTATGAATTAATTAAACAAAATAAAGAGCGGTTTCGCGAGTACCACACATAGATGCAATTTTAAAAGAACATGGCCACTCCGTATTACGATTGCCACCGTATCACCCGACATTCAATCCGATCGAAAATATTTGGTCCATGGTAAAAGGATATGTAGCAAAAAGAAACGTTTCATTAAACATGCAAGGCATTATGAGTTTAGCAACTGAACGAATGAATACCATCACTGCTGAGGACTGGGAAAATATTTGTCACCACGTCGAAAGTGAAGAAAATAAATATCGATGTCAGGAAGGAGAAATGGATCAAATAACAGACAATTTTATTATCAATACTTGTGACAGCTCAAATGAAGAACATGATAGCGAATAAAAGAAAAAAACAGAGGACTACTACTTATTCCACTTCTTGGGTATGTCATTTTATTAAGTTAAGAGAAAATTATTCTCCTTTCTTTGCAAACGGTACAACCACTACAAATGCAATTCCATCTTCTCGATAATTCAACTATAAATTTGTATCCATAATTAACGATACAGTCCTTTTTGGGTGCAATGAATAAATTAAGATTGTACAATGCAATCAATGAATTAAAATGCACAAATAGATACACAACAGGTATCAAGACAAACAAACAGCCAAAAGTTTGTATTCGGCTATTAATTTTACTAATCTTCACTTAAAGAAGTCGGTGCAAAATTGATTCATCGCTAAAATATCATCTCATAGATAAAATACATTATTTGAATCTGAAATTTCGTAATGGGAAGCAAGGATAATAATGTGTTTTAACAAGAAATATTTCAAAAAAAGTTTAGTTTTAATATTTCTGAAATAATTAAAATAGCCAATTAACTGCGAGGTAAACCAATTTTAGGAACTTTGTACATAGTCATTTCAAGTTTTAGCTTTATTAGCTTCACTAACATATCCATTTGAGATTTTAAGCTTTCGATATTTTGAATATAAGTGAAACTATCATTAGGTATTTCGATTTTAGGGATTTTGAACGTACGTTTTTTACGTAAATTTTTAAAAATTTTAAATATTTCAAAACGTACCCTGCAAATTGAAATGGTCCTGATGAGAATGGCACCATCGGATTGATTTGATGATGGACTAAAAAGTGTAAGTTAACCGGTTGTCTACTCAATCTTTACATTATATACAGTGGGCATGATGGCGGGGTATTCAAATCAATATTATAATTAGTCCGTCAGTTAGATAATACAAACATATTGGACACGTATTTTTTGCTTTTTTTTTAATAATAAAAAAAATATTCAGATAAGTCGCATTAAAGTTTAGTTGTGGGAGCTCGTGACGTCACGCCTAAGTAAAATGTGTAATTAGGAGTGACGTCACGCGACATTTTGACTCAATGTATCGCCTTTATTTTTTGAGTAAGTAAAAAAAATAAAAAATACGAGTCCAATATTTTTTATTGATCTACAAGACGGACTAATTATTAAAATTTAGTCATCATCCCTATTAATGTTCTTATGGAGTCGGTGCCATCGTGTCACAACTTACTAAAAGCGTAAAATTGTCATATTTTACACATTCGTTATATGGTACCGTTGCCAATATAAGATTAATTGTATACTGTATACGGCGGCCGATCGTAAAATCCGCCACATCACGAAATTCCTAGGCATATCGTGGAACGCCGCCATTTCATGATATGGCCATGTAATACCCGCCAGTGACGTTTAGGCAGATCATGAAATTGCTAGGCATATATCATGAAACGCCGCCATATCGTTCATGATCTGCCTAAACTTCACTAGGCAAATCGTTAAATGGTGAATTTTGGACGATATAGCGGATGTCACTCAGCCAAATCGTGAAATGGCGGCGTATCACGATATGCCTAGGAATTTCGTGATCTGGCGGATTTTACGATCGGCCGCCGACATATAGATTGAGTAGACAAACGGTTACTTGTAAGTAAATTGAAGAAACTGAATTCTGCAGTTATTTTTAGAGGCTGTTTTATTTTTTGTTAAAAAGTTATATTGTTTTCGTCAGAGTTGAGTAAAAAGTATCCTATAACCATCTGAAAATACCCAGTTACCTGTGTGTAAAAATTGTTGAAATCCGTTTAACTCTTTTGGGTTGTTGAAGCTACAACGACCTTGGAGCATTTAGTAAATGGAGACGCCTTCATGTCGTTTCCCCTCTGCCAAAGACGTTGGTACAATGTTCCAACCGTTTTATAAAAACTACTTCATTCATCGATTATTGGCAGTCTTGTAATCGTTATTTACGCGTGACAAGCTCCTTCAAAATGCCTGCATGTGCTGTGTTATGGGTGCAAAAAGCGTTCAAATACATCATAAAATCAGGCATCTTGGAATTGATTATAAAATCAGTTTGAAAAATATCGCATACAATTCGTATTTTTTTTTGACAAATTCGTGCAACCCCCGAGCCCGTATTTAAGGTTAATAAGGTCTACTAGCCTTTAAATTTTGTATGAAATTACAACCAAATATCAGTTTTAGCGAATTAAGTATGGGAGAAGGATCTACCTTTGTCTAATAATTAATCTTATTTAGAAATGATTAAGGTTGAATATTTATTGCTCCTGTTTACATTTTGCAGTGTGCGCTAAACTAAACTAGTGAAGTGAATGTTATTCTTTACGATACAATATCGATGTGAAATGAAATATTATTCGAGATATTTATTCCTATTACGAATGCCTATATAAAGATATAATTTATAAACATTTTACAGCGTTCGTGGTCAACGAGTAACAAAGGAAAAAATAATAATTCTTATTTGTTTTATTTTATGAGTGTGAACTTTCGCGATAACCAAAGACAATATTACATGTACATGTGAATAGTTAAAATGTTTTGTTTCCTCTTTTCCAGGAACCATCCTAATATAAAGTTAGATAGAGATATTCTATGTAAAATGTATATACTCGTAGTAGCAGCAGTAACGTTATTTATAGTGTAGTAATTTACTTAAATTTGTAATCCAGTAGGATATTTTGATATATTTGTGAAAGTATTTCACGAGTACCAAGTTGCGCTATCTATGACGTCTACAAAAATATATCGATACGATATTTTCCAGACACTTGAATCGGTTCCATTACGCCTACACCGATAGTTTGAAATTGTGTCCGCGTATAGTTTTTACCGCATTAGTGTGATAATTTAACTTAGTGTTGTGGTATTGTTTTAGTGTGGGTGCGTAGTAACGAGAGTAAAAAATGCATTTGTAGTTAGATTGTTTATATGTCTGCTACCTCGCCCCCTCAAAAAGACGGCAGATTTTTTGTTAGGAAATTTGTAGCGATGCGTACTCCATCTACTAAGTACTCCAAGACAACGACACATACAAAAACGCAAAAAAAAAAAAAAAAAAATGTTTCATTTAGTGACTTCCAAATAGCCCGTTACAATCAGTTTTTGAAAATATTTTCAATGTACAAAACATTCAACAAATCCATCAAATCAGTGTCCTCTAAATAGTCCGTTACATAAGTTTTTTTTTGAATATCTTCAATGTACAGACATTTCATTTTTACAACTTTATAATAGTATAGATAGGCAGATATCCAAATCGTTTTTTTCTGCACTCTTTATGTTCGTGTAGTGTGTTCCAAATATTGGATCATACTATAGTATAAATATGGAACAAATGATGATTGAACTTTATTTAAACTTTTTAATACTAAACTTGTTAGTTTAGTATTTAAAAAAGCTTTTTATTTTTATCAAAATTTGGCAAAACCTGGCCTTTTTACAAATATGTACTTTGACCTGTTTTCAGGAAGCAGGCATCCCCATCGACATGGTGGGAGGGGTGAGCATAGGAGCTTTCATGGGAGCTCTCTGGTGCATGGAAAGAAATATCACCACTGTCACACAGAAGGCTAGAGAATGGTCACAGGTACGATTACCTTACCTTTTATTCAATATATCGTGGGTTTTACCCGTTTGCGTTATAAGGGGAGTTGCGTTTTTCGAGAGTATGTACGTACGTGGATTGTGGGTTAATCAACTTTTTTCCGTACCTCTTTGGTAACGTGTCCTGAGTCACTTTTTAAAACTGCAATTTTAAACGATATAAAGGCAACAAAAATATTATTTTCTAAACAATATAGATCCATTTTTTAAAGTCCTATCTCGTCAGTACGTTATTAGCCTAAATTATTAGCATTTGGGTTGCTGAGTTAGAAAGAGGTTGCACGAGCTGCAAAGATGAACATCGCAGCAGTCGACCAAATGAAGTGACTACGCTAGAAATGGTGAAAAAAAACACAAATTACTTCTGTAAAAGGGCGCGAATTAGCAGACGTGGTAGGCATTTCTAAAACTGCTATACATCGCATATTGACTGAAAATTTGGACACGAGAAAGCTGTACGTAAAATGGGTGCCGTTATTGGACAAAAGCAGCGTCGTGAGGATGTTTCAATCCCGTGTTTGGAGAAATTTCAACGCAATTAATCAGAGTTTTTACGACGATTCATCACGATGGACGAAACATGGGTCCACCACAATGGACTGAAATGGAGAACCGGCTCCAAAGAAGGCGAAGTCAGTTCCATCTGCTGGCAAGGTCATGGCGTCAGTATTTCGGGTTGCGCATGGGATAATTTTTATTAATTATCTTGAATAAGGCAAAACCATCAACGGCGAGTACCACGCAAAACTATTGCAGCGTTTGAGTGACGAAATGAAGAAGAAACGACCGCATTAACGAAAAATACAGTATTTTCTCATCAGGACGATACACCAGTTCACACGTCCGCTATTGCAAAGGCTAAAATTAATAAGTATATTTCGAATTGCTTCCTCAAGAACCTTATCCGCGAGATGTAGCTCCCTCTGATTATTTTGTTTTCTAACTTGAAAAGTGGGTCGGCGGTAAAAGATTTGTCAATAATGAAAAGAGAGAAAGAGAGAGAGGTGGTAATGGCTAATTCAAGGAGCTCGACTTTGATTACTATCAACAGGATATCGAAGCTATAGAACACCGCTGGGAAAAAACTGTATTGCGTTAAAAGGAGACTATTATTGAGAAATAAATAAGTTTCTTTTTCCAATTATCTTTGTTAGGCCAGCTACTTCTGGGACCACCCTCGTACACTGTGTCTTTTTAGGGTTCCTTCCCCAAAATGGTTTTACTCAAGAACTACAATGTACGAGTATGCTACTTTCAGAGCGATTATTTCCAAAAATATTCATTAAAATTTTATTTTTTTAAACTTGAAGTTATTTTTAAAGGAACTGTCCAAATATCTGCTACTCATTGATATTTTCTGAAAAAGAAAATGTTTTCAGTTCATGTACATGTATGGAGTGCCCCCATTACAAATATTTTTTTTGTTATTTACCTATCAAACTAAGTAGCGGCTCATACAAGACAACTACACTCCAAATTTCATCAATATACATCATGTGGTTTTGAGTAAAATTCCTGTGACGTACGGACGGACGGACGGACGGACATGACGAAACTAAGGGTTCCGTTTACGGAACCCTAAAAATTTTCTTTAAAATATTGGTCAATTTCCAAAATGTGCCCCATACGAGAAGTTGTTCGTATTGATGGGTAACAACCACCTGTTAAAATGAAAGAAAATCTAAAAAAACACCGTGTATAAAATTTTCATGGTACCATGAGGCTAAATAAGGAAAAAGACTATCTGTTTCCTATTTCAGAAAATGACGCAATGGGGCAAACAATTGATGGACCTCACCTACCCTGCGACTTCCATGTTCTCTGGCCGGCAATTCAACACGACCATACGCACTACCTTCGGCGAGGTGCACATCGAGGACCTCTGGCTGCCGTACTTCACCGTTACCACCGACATCAGCGCCAGTTGCATGAGGGTACATAGACACGGTAAGTGTGCGTATACAAGGTGTTTTTAGTGAATTCCCATACATTTACCGGTTAGTACCCGTCAATACGAACAACTATACGGGGAGACATTTTGGAAACAAAAAAAGTCTGCCATTTCATAATGAAAGGTCATTTATTTCAGGTAAAACGGTCCATATATCATAATACCTTATAAATGAACATGCATATGATATATAAATAACTAGGTCACATTTGTAACTATGTTAGTAGTCGACTGCAGAAACGCCGGAACATGACACCTAGCGGCCAGAATTGTTCCTTTGTGTAGGCCGCCAGTCTGTCTGTTGGAACCCTCACCATCAGGATGATTCCAGTCTTCGCACGTACACGCTCTACGACCTGCTCAGCCTTCGTAGAGTAATGTAGACGGGATACATACAACAGCGTTTTTGGCACAGCGGGACTGAGTAATTGACACCATTTAATTTTTTCCCATTTCCCTAAATTGGAAACGATTTCGAGAGAATTGCCACTAAACCACAAAAACATTTGAGTAGATTTTTTACAATATTTTGTCAAAAACAGCAAAATAGCTAAAACGGAAAGTGACAATAATAATAATGATGATATTTCTCGTATAGGTATGTTTCCTGCCCTTGATTTTGATTTTTTCAACGACTCGACATTCCTACGTGACCGACGTACACCTGTTCTCTGCTATGATGACGATCTGGTATCCCCTTGAACATTTTTTTAACAACGACTCCACTTCTCAACTTTGATTTGACTCGTATCCTGCTCGGTTGCTTTAAATTTCTACGACTCATTTGTACAAGATGGCAGGACTAATTTGCCTCGAATGGATACTTTAATGATGATCAAGGACCATTAAAACAAGAGGACTGACCATCTCCATACAAAAAGCCGTTCCTCGATATGTACATAGCTATCTATATATAAGAATTATTTATTATAATTATTCGACTTTGCTAGCGTGATACAGTATTTAAATGTAAAGATTTATTTATTATTAGCTTTTTGCGAACTAATTGTTACTATACTACATTTCTTTATTCAATTATAACATCGTTAAATGTTTAGTTTTTAAGCGCCATTTAGTTTTTATCAGAGTATCTCCTTGTGATCGGATCACGATCCAAAGCATGGCAAGTTTCAGTCCTCTTGTTTTAATGGTCCATGATGATGATCGACTTTATGCAAACTGATATGACTGTTAATAAATGCCGCATAATACCGGAGCACAGGCCGCGCATATAAATGTTGGTACATTTTGACGCGCACCCTGTGCTCCGGCATGTCCATCTCCTGTGCATCTGCACAAATAGATAAAAAAAGAATAGGCGACATGAGAGTGTTGTTCATAAAAGTTTTCTTAAAACAATATTTTCGCGTGGTATTTTCTACAAAATTATTGAATGAATCGCAACACTTTTGGAAGCGTTTTCAGGTTTTGACATTTATCGTGGCTTCGTGACAACTGCGCTCTTGTAAAACTGTTTGAGTCCACTAAAATGTCAAAGAATTTCCAAGGTGTTTTTAAGTATGAAACACAGCTGTTACGTCATTTAGCCGATAGTTCGACGTTTTGTTACTTACGCCTATAATTTTTTTGCATGAAAATATAAGATTTTCTCAAATATAAAAAATACGTGTATATTTAAATTTTGCGTTCTTTTGAGCCGGATAATAAAAAATATCATTGAAGAATATGAAATATTGTCAATTGTTTGGGTCCAGTCAGTGCACTACCTACCGCACTGATTCCGGCAGGCTGGCTACTTCCTTTCAACCTTGTAATTAGTAATATGTGTAAATAGTAAATCCACCAAAATGTAAAGAATGGCAGTTTTTTTTCGTTTCCGACATGTTCTCCCCATAGAAAAAAATGTTCGTATTGGCGTTAGTACTACCTAGCTGTTAAAATTATCGGAAATCAAACCTTGTAGACATAGGAATGGTGAAAAATGCACTAAATAGGTGAATCGTTTTAACTGAGTCCTCGTCCGTTCCGTAGTACAAGTCTAGGGCAAACCCCCGTCACAATAACACTGTTCCCTGTTTCATACAGTAAAGGTCTGTGTACACTTTGATTAGTGATCACTTGATTAGTGCGAGTCCGTACATTTGCTACTGAACGCAAGTTAAAAATGCATGATGTAAGTCCGAATCTCGAAATTCGAAGTTCGTATCTTGCCATCCCTCTCGCTCTCGTGTCGAACTGTATGGTGCCATACGAACATTCCAATTTCGAGCTTCGTGTAGCCCTTTCAGGCTTTAAGGTACATTGGGTTACTTCGATTGATTTTTGATGCAATGTGATTCCGATAATGCTGTTTATTACCAAAAACATCTGAGCCTTGGATGGTAAAAAAATGGTCAGCGTAGATATATTTCGTCTATTATAATGCTATTATGATTTTTTTCTCTAATACAGACTTCCTTATTGCTAATATAGTCATTTTGGTGTATGTTTATCATACCACAATTTATTTACGTGCAGTGACATGAAGCACAGTATAGTGAAGAAGCAGAGTTCCGCAATAGATGCGACAAGGGAGTTTGAAGGGAACCGCGAGGCTTCTTGGGGGGATTGAGGAGCGAGGAGTCAGTTAAAACGTCGACCTATAAGCACTGGAGGCCCTACTTTCCATGTATGGATCTTTCATGACTTTTAGACAAAGGGCCATCCCTATATTACGTCACAAAAAAATTTAACGCTTTGAACCCTTCCCCTTGTCAGACTGTTTCCCGTCTATTCAACACGTACTGTCACGTTCGGCATTACCCTCCCTCCCCCTATGCCTTAGACGTAATATATAGATGGGCCCTAATTACTACTAAATAAGTTGAGATTATAGATACAAATCTCTGCTTTGGGCGTCGAGTGAATTAAATTCGCAGTACACATATTACATGATCAAAGGTATTTTTATTAAAGTACGCTCTCTGGCGTAATTTCTTCCCTTTTGACGCATAGCACCAGAAACGCAAAGTACCGTACACGCAAACGACCGTATTTCAAATTCGCATCTTGCCGGACGTGCAAATGACCAGGTACGCAAACGACCCGAAATTAGTTTGCAATTAACCAGCAAAATTCTGAAATGAATTCGCAAGCGATCAGGTACGGTACGCAAACAACCACTTCCCAAGTGGTCAACTACACTCACGATGTTTGGGGGGTATGGGTAGAGATGGTATGGGTAGAGAAAGGGTGGGATGTGTAAGTGTGGGAATGGGGTGGGAATAGATAGGAATGTGTTAGACAAGTAGACGAATGGGGAAGTAGATCGATTATTTTTTACCCGAGTGTAAACTAATGGATCTTTTCCTAGTTGGAGTTTTCCACCCAATAACTGGTTTTCTACACAGAAGAGACGTTGCTCTAGATAACTAGTTATCAAACTTAGTTAAGAACATGGAAGGAGAATTCCACGCACATAACTGTTTTTCGGAAGTGGAATAGAGGACAAATTGCCATTTAAAAGCGGTTTTTAGCACAATATCCAAGGGCTGTACCGTGACTTATCAGGCTATTACATGGGGGGAATAAATCTTTTTTGTTACATGATAGTTTTCTGTTGAAAATATGATCCTTTGCGTGTGCGGTAAACTGTGTTTCTGGTGCTATGCCCATACTGGTCATTTGCGATAATAAATTCAGGTCATCGCGTATCTGGTAGTTTGCTGCATGGAAGGACCAATCCTTCGCGTGTACGGTAATTTGCGTTTCTGTAACTATGCGTCGAAAGATTTTTTTCACGTGCGCTTTAATTTACACTTCCGCACAATTTAAATCGGAAAATAATATGGTCAATAAAGACTAAAATAGCTTTTTTTTAATTAAATCTTACTATGAAGGAACCAACACGGCGTTACAAATCAGAAAATGAGTAATATTGCCAAATTAACAAATTTTAATGTGCGCTTTGTCATCATTATCTATTTATATGTATGTCATCGTGTTCATAATATTAAATATGGTGACAAAATATGCTTTAAGTAATTTAAATTTTATAAGAAATGTTTTTAAAGTTTCAACATTGATTTAATTAGTTCTATTGTATCGCTTCATTGCTGGGAATAACGAGTAGCTTTGGCAAAATATTGATAAAAATTTTCATATTTGTTCCCTTTTTGATGGTGGTATAAACTTGTTATTATTTTACGGATTGTTATTATTTTATTAACACAACACATTCATGGACAGGAAATTGTATTTGTTTTCATCTTTTTTGATGTCCATAATTTACTGCTTTCTTTGCATATTTACTAATCCAAGCCATGAGTTTGATAAAAAGAATACATTCGAACGGTTAGAGCCTTGTCACCGGCTTAATTTGCGAGCGAGTTCTGAGCGACGCTATTGCTCAAATAGCTCGCCGCGACAGCGCAAGCAATGTGAGCTCGCTTACTGATCGCGTCGCTTGCAAACCGCTCGCAAATCGCTACTGATAAGCAAGTTTCGAAAATACGGTGATTTCAAAACAATTCGCAGCCATTTACATATTCACTACCGCTCACATATAAGTATTTAGGCACTCATAATTTAATCCATGTCATTACATACAAAAATTACTTTATAAATCATACAGTCGAATCTCAGCCAAAGGACTGAGATTTATTATTTAAGTGACACACTTACCGTGAAATCGGTGCCGGCGGCATACTTTTTAAATTTTTTAGTTTTCTTTTTGCGGCGATTTAATAAACCATTATTTGCTGTTTCATACAAAATTACACAATTTTGTACTAGAAATAGGGTTATGGATTTTTTAACACTTGTCTGCCGGTAAATTGAATATTTACAAAGATATCTTGGTTACCATTTTGAAGCTCTATAAGTCAGCTAAATAAAAAAAATGCAAACTGCACGCATAACTTGGCAGTATAATTTTAAAAGTATTTTTTGAATACATATGTATGGAAAAAATTACGACTGCCAAAATACTTATGAGCGTTAGTGTATATCTGAGCGGAACGATCAAATATATGTAAATACACCTATGAAGATGTTACTGCATTTGAGATGCGGCCGCATAGTTTAAGCACAGTTGTGGTCCATTCTTCATTTCTTATTTTTAACCTGATTGTCGCACAGATATATAATATTAAAAATATTGTAAAGTAAGTATCAAATAGTCTGCAACATTCAAATGACTAAAAATACCGTCACACGTCTTTATCCCTATAGGAGTAATTATGTACAGAGGCCGGAATTCTCGTAGCACTTCCATCTGTTATTATCGACTTTCAAAATAGATTATTACTAACTTTTTATTAGTTTTATAGACATTATGTCACTATGTCAATCATTTGCCATTTTTGTTGCAATTTCTTTCAACTAAATATTGTAAATGGCCTCGAACTGCCTGTTGTTTAATCTTCTTTTAAAATTTGTGTTCTATATTGTCTTTCAGCAATATATTCTGTATATTGGAAATCGATAATTGAGAACTCACTAATGTCAGATAACAGTGCTACGAGAATTCCGGCCACTGATTATGCGTCACAATAGATTTGGTACTCCGTATGTTACAGGTCATTTGCTGCTGACTGTACGTCTGCTTTTCTTGCTTTTCGACATATTTTTTTTATTTTACAGTGGGATAAGACATTTGTATGAAAAACAAGAATGGCATACGGTATGTTAATTGTGTATTCACATGTTACAGTAAAACGTATGTTCTTGCCGTAAAGCTAGCACCACACTGCGCCGTTTTTGCCAAACATTCGTATTGTATCCCCATTAATATAGAAAACAAAGAGATTCTCGAAGAATACGGAGGTGTATGGTGTGGAGCAGCATATTCCGCGATTATGGATTGTAATAATGTGGACATGTCATCAATTCAAGGTACAATTTCTTTGACGAATATATTTATTAAATAATGTCATCACATCATAGTCAATGTAATTTTTTTACGAAAAAATTAATCAATGAAGATATAATATTTTAACAAGAAAACTTCATAATTTGTGTATAAAAAAAGATCTATGACAACTGCTCAGACGCAGACGATGGCGGAATGACGAATCAGCGGCTGCTCTGCTCTCTCGTCTCGCCGCTCGCATACCTAAGGCGCGGTACAGCGGCATTAATCATATACAAAATTATTACAGTCTTTCTAGGAAATAAAATCTACTTTGAGGTAAAAATATCTAAAAGAGTTTTCAAAGTTAAATCTTTGTGGTTATGTCTACATTATTACGAGTAATGACGCCGAAAATCCGAACTCTGTTTATAAGCGAAAGTTGAATTTCCGAGCACCGTGATGGTTGCAAAAATAGTTTTCGCTCGGTTGGCTATCTCGCTCGCACGCGGTGACGCGTTGCTTTCGCTAAGATCAAAAGAGAGGGCCCTCTGTACTTGTACTATTATTGCCTGTGATGTGATGCACATCACTAATCGTGACATAATCACTAAAAACGCCGGGAAGAAAATAATATTTTTATTGTACCATGATCTGATGCTGAGTTATAATTGCATGAAAAGTAAATCAAATTGATGTAGATATAGGCCTCAACAGTTCTGCTGACCAGTTTCAAGGAGGTGCTATGCACACTTTTACACACTTGACTTTTTCCATACACGTCGAACTAACCATGCATTTTAATTTTTTATCAAATTGAATTTTACAATGTATGACTAGATTACGGTACATTTTGTCATCGATTGCGCTACCCTAAAAGACGTTGTACCAAATTTAATGAAACAACAAACTTCTTCGAAATTAATTTGAACTTTTTAATCTTGTAATCTGCGCGGTAGTACGGAAATCAGTGTGTCCCGAGGCACGCCTCGCGCCTCTACGCAGACGCGCAGAATCTGCGCGCGTCAACGTATCGTCAGTGTGTTGTACAGACCGTGTTTTTTATACAAACTGAGTACTTAGGTACAATATTATATCTTCCGCTACGCGACGTAGCACGGGACGAGTGTGAAGACCGCCTCAGTAATAGTGTGGCACAAAAGATAAAGAGACGTGTCCATGGAATAACTAAATAAATGGCGTAACTATCAACGATCAGCGGTCATTCTCAATTCAAATGCAGTTATGAATTGGAAACGGTTTTTCCATCTCGTAACCAGATTTCTTAGCTAGCTTCGAAATAGGAACCGTGGCTTCCCATCTCGAAGCCAGTTATGAAATGGGAACGGTTTTCCATCTGGTAGGATTCCCGTTTAGTAGCAAGTTTCGAATTGGTGTCTTTTTTATTTCGAAGCTAGCTACCAAATTTGGCTACGAAATGGGACTAAAGGATGTATAGACGACTTTGGCAGTAAGTAGGTATCTAAATATTTGTTTAGCCTATTATACTGTTCCACTGCTGGGCAAAAGCCTCCCCACTCAATTACCGTAGTATTTTCTCAAATGATTTCTGACATCATAGAAGAATGAACTTTGTTGTTTAAATGTCTTTTGGGGTTGTGTGGTATTTTTTTTGTGTTGTAAATGGTCGTTGTTTGTAATAACTGCGATGATGTGAGTTATGTATGCACAGTGCGCCAATGTTGATCATGAACCTGTTAACGCCCAACAGTATTCTATGGAGTACAGGTAAATTTGGTCATATCTGAGTTCGAACCTAACAATGGAGTAAATTACGACCATAAACGAGACTGTTCCCAAATGGGTCCAATGGGCGTAAATGGGTTAATATTAAACTTGCATCACTACAAGCAACAGATTCTATATATAGGTAAGCATGTTCCATCGTCGCTTACAAACAGGTGAGGTTGAAGTCAAATGCTTTCCTATCTAACATGAAAAATAGTTCTTTCAAATATTACATTTGTTTGTCGCGTTAGTTTTCGACCGACAACAGTGGAAGAATCAATGTGTTATGCTGGCTCTAAGCCCTCACTGAGAACGGGTGAGACATGCAGGTTATCCCTTTTGATCTGTTTTAAATAAAGGAAGGACGGGGTCGGCTTGTCTCGCCCGTTCTCAATTAAAGTACAGCCGGCTTTTCGTAGTTAGCATTGATTTGGGGACTAGTAAAACTTTTTTAATTATTTCAAACCGATTTTGGATATCCTAAACGTAACAAATTAATCATTAGAAATAACATGAATTTACTACAACACGTTAAGACATGCGTCCATTCTGTAATAATTTTAAATTGGGAAACATTTTAATGTCTGTTGTAGTTTACTTACGTTTTAATCCCGTTTTTTTTTTCTATTCTTGACATAACAGCTTGACATAATATACAGACAACATTGTCGCACTGGTGGTATCGCGTCGCCAGTAACAGTATTTATATTTTTTTAACCACACTCACCTGCATTTATATGTGCTCGTATGTTTGGTCGAAATTGTCCGGAAGTGTACGTGTTTTTTAAAATGCTAATTTTAATAAATGCTCTCTTTACATGTCCTTGATGACATTGTTTAATGGGAGAAGTCTGCTACACTCTCATTTGAGTCCAAGTATACACGTTGGTGAGATAGATGGCGCTAACGTGTTGTGGTTTTGGCTGTATGACTGATCATTGATAGCGATTCTGAGCTGCCTCTATGAAAGTACTGAACGCTTTCCTGTGAGAGATAGTGCTAGCGGTTCGCCAAAAAAATCTGCAAATAGTGTTAAAAGTATAAAAATCGAAACGATTGATCTTAAGGCCATACGAAACAATTTGATCCGTATAACGAAAAAAAAGGAAAAGGGGATGAGTTATGACGTCATATGTTGTAAGATTGAAAAAAAAAACTAAATTTAAATATATTCAAGATTGCTTTCTTGGGGTTATTACATATCATTTTACAAATAATGATTCAACCGTATCATATCATATCTGGAGGAGCCCAAACTTGGTATGTTTATAAATGATTTTTATTTTAATTTAAAACAAGTTACTGAAGTACAATGATGTGATATATTTTTAGAATCCGCTTAGTACAAGCCGTTTCATTAGATACTACACATGATAGCTTTCAGAACAAAAATATTTTTTTCGGATACATAATAAAGATATCTTATTCGGATACATAATAATAATAATGCCGATCAGGGTGGAGACGCAAAGGTTTTAACACGAGGGTGGAAGTGAAATTTGCGTAAACGCGAGTTGGTGCAGTGGAAAGCAGTGTACACCTCTCAACACCCTAGCCAACCGCAGGGCAGCTTGTGGCGGCTAGCTGTTGGTGAGTGACGACACTACAGACCCTTAGGCTTCCAGGGTATCTTTATGGACCCCACCTCTTGCTGGCCTTCACTGGCCGGTCAGAGTGAAGCCGCAAGAGCTATATGCTCGCTGGGTTGAAGTGAAATATGCGTAAGTCGCGAGTTGGCACAGTGACTGTTTTAGTCGCTGGGTAGAAACCGGTGTACACCTCTCCAGACCCAGAGCATACGTCCGTGTTGCCCTGTTGTCGCCAGGGACGGTGGTCGTTATAGTGGGCCCACCAGTACACAGCTAGTCGCCGCCTGCCAGTATCAATTTGTTGTGACGTATTGTTTTGGCAGGTGTCCCGTAATCTCACTTCATAGATACATTCCTCATACAATCGGTCCACTTAACATTCTCCCCATAGAACCGGGTTATAGTTTGATTATTTTATTTTTCATAGTTGTACACCGTGCGGGAATTGTCCGTGTCAGCATGTACATAATGCAGAGAGGGATAAGTCCCGACTGGTGCCCCATCGCAAAATAAATTAAATGTCTCGAAAGGGCCTCTGTACTGTTGGCTTCGGCTCCAGTCATGCCTTCCAAATGTCCGGGCCCCATGGGGCCATGGTGACTCACGGAAGTTGAGACAACATAATAATAATAAATTTTACGGGACAATTTTTACATAAATCGAACTAGTTCCATGGTAAGCTCAATAAGGCTCATAACTCCTCTCCTTTGTGCATGCTACGAGTCAAATTTGGTTCGTATGGCCTAAAGATCAATCGTTCCGATTGTCATGCTTCTAACACCATTTCCAGCTTTTTACTGAATTTCGGGGTGTACCGCTAAGAACTAAAGGATGTAAAGTAGTTTTACTTAGTAAACATTCTCGTAACTCATGTGTTTGTGGTTACCGAATCTCTGTCTTATACACTCGAAGTGCAACAATAAAACGTGTTTACATAACTGCGAAGGCCGCACACGGGACTTTTCTATAAAGACAGCTCACTTATTATATACTATGTTCCGAATTTCCCTATAACAGTACTTTTTGATATATATTTATTATGACGTAGACGAATCCGACATTTGCTTACTGGGATTGCCATTGCTTATGTTAATTAAAAAAAAAGAGGCGCTTGTGATTGGTTTACCAAATAACGCTTAAATTTGGGAGTTTTACAATATACGTGAAATAATAAATAAATTTAAATCGATGCGTTTCAATGTCGGGTTGGATAAGCACTTATGTATGTTGTATTTCTTGCATCATGTTACACTATTTGAACCCTTCCATCATGTGTATGCATGAGTGTGGTTTTCGTTTTCCATTTTTTACATACTATTTTCCTCCGATGTCCGATCTTTTTCCGTTTACTGTACGTGTGGATCTGTTATCGCAACTTGATGTTTCAGGAGATTGTTTAATGATAACTTTCAGAATAAAATGTACAAGATATCCATTACAAACTGGAATAATCGATAATAGTGCCGCATGTAGACACTTACATTTATTTAATTTTTAATTTCTTGAACATGCGTAAACCAAACGATCTTCGTCATACAAACTTATATGTCATAGTACTTACTCGTCGACGTGAAATGAACTAAGGTTTCCAAACTACGTTTTAATGTTGTTATTATTCGCTTATTCCCTCAAACTAGGCAATACAAAAAATGTGAAAAGTGGGTCGGGCTATTTGAAGGTACTTAACTGAATCGAAAATCTTTTTTGAATTTTTTGTATGTATGCATGTATGCATGTGGCTTCATCACGCTAAAACGGCTGAACAATTTTCAACAATTTTTGGTACACATAGCTGTGCATCCACTAATGGTTATAGGATACTTTTTACCCGACTACGCTGTAGTGAAAAAGAGGGGTTTTTGGTCCTATGCGAACAGTTGCCGGCACCTTCTAGTATTGTAGAAAACCGTTCATAAACTGCCAACATGTTACGGTTTCTAAAATAATAGTGTAACAATAAATACTATTTTTAAATGTAGGATTCATTTAAATGAACTGAATACGTTTAAATTTTTGGGTTCGGTTAGGATAGCGTCACGGTGGTGATGGTGTGTGATTATTGCTGATTATATTAGTGCCGGTAGACTCAGACTTGTAAAAGTGCCCTTGCGGGGCAATTCATTATTTTATTAGTGCTACCTACTGAAACACTACCTTGTTGACCTAAAACCCTGTATCGTCACCACGGTGCTGTAAGATGGAGGAACCTTATATATGGTAAACAACATTGATACATACGAGTACAATTATTTATCTACCTACGTACTTAGTCTGGCTATAAATTCTGTTATAACTGTTTATCGCTTATAAAAGTATATATTCCGTTTGTATCTAATTAGTGCTAAATGTGGTTAGAAAGCTTGTTCAATACTGATCCTATTACATTTTCATTTTTTAATAAATATTACTACAATATAACATGATGCCTCGTAATAACAAAATTAGCGGACAATTTTTTACCATCAAAAACACGCAAGCGAGTTAACATTAGCTCTTAATTTTTTTAAATCATTCCTAAGAAATCCAAATCTATATCAGGATATAGTCGCACATGTTATCATTATTTTGATACATAAATGTTATTTAGCTGAACCACATTAACGGCCATATTCGCGTTTTACGTTGTGTCCCCGTTGCCTACCTGTTGAAATAACGTTATTTTAAGGCAATGAGGAAAATACACAAGTTTCTTGACACGAGTACCCAGCGTAAATACCGTTTGAAACTTTAAGTGCTTATATTATACATACGTACTATCAATTCTCAATTTCCAGGAAATTAAAGTTATATTTCTAATGCAACCAGAACACAGATGTTAGAGCAAATATAGTCGCGACATATTTTCTGAAATCGCCGCGTGTTTTAGGTTGACGAGGCCATTCATACTCCAAGATTTTTCCAATAAATTTTAAAAACTATTCAGAATGAAAAAAACTGTAATTTAATCCGATCAAATTAAGCTTTCAAATCATGTTATAATGAGTTACTGAAAGCTTGTTATTTAAATGTATACATCTAAATGCTTGTGATAGAATTTATGACCCGACTACGTAAATTAGTTACGCCGCCCAATTTATCAGCTTTACCCCAAGATTGACTGTTGGATAATGTTATAATGTCCTATGGCATTGAGTCCGCCTTTTGTACGAGTTTTCCTTTCGTGCATGATTAAATACTTATATGAATAAATCATATTGACTTGATTGGTCTGTTTTTGTCGAATTATATTTTGCGGGCACTTGGCGTTTTATTCCAGAAAATGTATTAAGAATGTTTTCTACAATTTACAATATTTCATATTTTTGAGTGATACTTTTTATTGTCCAACTCGAATGAACGCAAATTTATAAGATACACTTGTTTTTTTTACATTTGCGGAAATCTTATTTTTTAATGCAAAAATCCATGAATATTATTAGTTCGATGAAAAAGGGCGTATGTAACAAACTTCTAACTATCAGCTAAATGACGTCACAGCTCTGTTTCACACACTTAAAAAAAAACGTTAGAAATAACAACAAAATGTAATGCGAACTTTGACATTTCAGTGCACTCAAACAGTTTTAGAGGGACTGCAGTTGTCACGATGTCAAGATAAACGTTAAAACTTGAAAACGATAGGCAGTGGTGTAATGAATTCTATAAAAACTTGTATTAACAGCACTTGTATATCGCCTATTCTCTTATATCTATTTGTGCAGATAGGTACGTTATGCGGCATTAAACAAAAAATATATGTTTTTGACGTTTTATTTCTACATGGCACATAGCATTAGTAACATAAGACGTCCGCGAAGACAGTTCTGGCACCTCTGATGCCGACCAAATTATACCTATCCGACCTTTGTATAAACTCCATCATGATTATAGTCTCCACTAGAGGCAAATTATTAGTGTTGTCAACTTGTACAAATCCTTCCGCGTTTCGCATGTCCAGTATTAGTTGCAAAGACGTAAAATATTAAAGGAACCGAGCAGTATATGAGTCAAATAAAAGTTGAGAAGTGGAGTCGTTCTTAAATAAATTGTCCAACGGGATGCCAGTCGTTATTACAGAGAGCAGATTTCCGTCGACCCCGTGGCAATGCCGATTGCCGTGTCGTTAAAAAGCTCGAAATCAAAGGCAGAAAACATACGAAAAGTACAAGACAATATTCAAGTGAAATTAATTGTCAATAGTCTCATGCGTCGAAAAATGTCAAACGGATAACCGGAAAAATACTATTTTATACTGGCAATATTGGATCAGTTGTGTGACGTCACTTTCTGTTTTAGCTATTTTGGTAAAAATAGTGTAAAAAATTAACAAAATACTTTTTGTGTTCTAGAGGCGTTTTTCTCTAAATGGTTTTCGATTTAGGTAAATGGGAAAAAATTAATGGTTGTCAATTATCACATAAACAACATATTTTTTATTTTACATCCTTTCTTGTATTGGGCTGATGCCATATTTTACCAATTTGTATTAGTAAGGACTGTTTTGTGAATTTGCATTAATTAATTAACAATAAACGTAAATAACATGATATAATTGGATCTATATCAAAATCGACTTCACGAATAGGCACAGTAAGTTGTTGTATTTTAAGGTAATCAAATAACGTAATTTACCTGTTTACGTTAACGCTAGTAATATTTATTAAGCGCTAAAACTGGAAAAACAGAACGAAGACATACAGTTAAGTGCAAAATTTGTCAATACTTAGTACCTTAATAGCATGTGAATAAGTCGATGACAGTCAAATTTACATTTAAATGCTGAATGCATAATATTACTCCATGAATGCCCCTCTAAAACTACCTTTATACGTTATTTACTTGGCGTATTTGATTTTTAGTTCTTTCATACCGAATACTGTAAAATTTCACGTCATTTATTTTTCCAAGGAAACATTAAATATAAGCTATACCATTATCTTAAAAATGGGTGTGCAATTACTTCAATCAGATCATTTTTTGACGTTAGTTATTGGCGATGTGTAAGTAGTGTGTTGCAAAACTGAACTAAGACAAATGGTCGAACAGTTTGGTTGATAGTACATTTTGCGGCAGACTGAGTCTGTGCCTAATTACTACAAAACTACTATATTTTAGACGGTTTTTTTAAATTGGTTTAGCCTAAGAAAAAAATTAGTTCCGGCTAAAGCAAAAAGAGGAAGTTGTACAATTTTGCATTCATAATAGTCTTGGGTGCATTAATTAGATTGTACAATGCAATCAATGAATTAATATGCTCAAATTGATACACAACAGGTATCAAGACAAACAAACATCTGCCAAAAGTTTGTATTCTGCTATTAATTCTACTAATTTTCACTGAAAGAAGTCGGTGCAAAAATTGATTAAACGCTAAAATATCATTTTATCGATGCATTACTGTAATATGAAATTTTGTAATTGGAAGCAAGGATAATAATGTATGTTAACAAGAATAATTCAAAAAAAGCTTAGTATTTTACCATTTCTTAAATAATTAATGTGGTACTCATTGTTTCAGTTATGCAACTGACTCTATTCTCAGAGGCTAATACAATTATATTGAATAATTCACTGCATTTTCACCGCATTCGTTTAAGTATGGTGGAATATTCGATACTTTAAGCTTAAGGTATGCTACCTTAAGCTTAAAATATCGAATACTTTGAGAAAAGTTGACGATAACATTATCTACACTATCGAGTTTACGGTTTAAAGTGGTGTACACCCTTTGACGCAGTAGTTATATAGCATGTATACGCATGTGCTTAAATGTTTTAGCGACCATCGTTCACCATAGTATAAGGTTACCATTCTATGTATCTACTACCATGTATCTACACTGTGTAGACAGCTCGTTCACTCATTTCTCGTTAATTGGGGTTGGTAAAACTAATAATTCACTAAAAGGCATTTCTAATCTATGGGGACATCGCTCATTTCTTTTCCATGGATGCACTATATATATAAAAAAAATATCTTTATATTTTAAGCATCGTAAAAAAATTCAACGCTTACATTCCGAATTTGAAAATTGAACCGCCAATTCGCGCCACAGGTTCGCTGTGGCGCTACATTCGCGCATCGATGTCGCTCAGCGGCTATATGCCGCCTCTCTGCGACCCAGTAGACGGCCACCTCCTATTGGACGGCGGTTACGTCAACAACCTCCCAGGTAAACCAATCACATAGCACCATTGTCTGTGTGAGTAACGGTTGCGATGACGGACCAATAACAACGCTCTGTCTCGCATAACGGCGTGTTCGAATTTTAATTAAGCTGAGTGTAAATATGAGGGGTGTTGAGATTCATTTTCTTATTAAATGTTTTCCTAACTAGTAGGATACCTAATAATGTTTAAGAAGGTTTATAAATAAAAATTAACGGTCGCGTTTATTTGCAGACTTGTAAATAAATCTTGATTCTTATTCTGCATTTCAATTTTTAAAGCCTACTTCTTCTTAGAATGCTTTTAAATTGATTGATTGCATTTTAAACGTTCCTATCTAGTTCGACATTTTAATGTTTAATGTTTATGCAATTACTTCTAGTTCTAAAAAACCTATCGCTTCATCGCACGGTCACTCTAACACCTCATAGTCAAATTTACACTCAGTCACAGGTGAGTAATGGCAACCCTAGCAGCAGCGCGAGTTGATTGCCAACCAAACGTGCGGGAAGGATGGGTGAACGCGGGTGGAAAGAGACAAGAGCATGTCTTTCAGTTTAGTTACAATCAGCTCGTGCAATACAAGTCTGTGGCAGATATGCTGTGGAGGTACTGCCGCGCGTCGATGAGTATCGCCGGGATTTTCCCGCCTATTTGCGACCCTAAGGATGGGCATCTCCTTCTGGATGGGTGCTACGTTAATAATGTTCCAGGTATGATGTCATATGTATGTAGTATAGAAAAACGCTCAGTAATGTTTGCGTTTTTCATATTTTATCAATTAAAGTATTGTTACCTCTGAAAAATTATATTCCATTTTATTGGTTATTGTGGTTAAAACAGTTCATCTCGTAGGATGCCATTAGAGAATGCAATTGGTTAATCTAAATACATACATATACCTAAGATAAATTTGGTCGCTAGATGATAGATAGATTTTTTGAGTGTTTGAAATATTAAATAACATGTCTTATTATGAATTAAAAATAAAAATAAATTCATTTAAAATAATTTAAAAAAACCGTCCAAGAGCATGTCGGACCATGCTCAGTTACAAAAAATGCACTACACATGAAAAAAATACGATGTGAAAAAGTGCACCAGTGAAAGAGCGTATCTTCATTTGTTTTGTTGAGAAGCGCAGCTTTTCAGCATTAACGGTATTAAAGGTCGTGTTGAAAACAATGATCGTTGAAACTATTTAATACGCGTTACCTTTGTAATTTTATTCATTTTTTGTTGACGTACAGTTTTTAGATAAGAATCAGCGCGTAATCATCTATGTGATACACGTTGATGTTTGCTACAAAAAATCTGCTTCTGTTACATGTATGGGGTGCCCCCCTAGAAATATTTATTATTTAACTACTTAACTAAATTAAATGGGACTGTCTCACGCACGGGGTCTAATTAGCACTTCGTCTATAGAGCTGGTCGCCTAAGCTGCAGATCGTCTATGTCGCATTTCGTCTAAGTAGCAGCTAGTCTAAAAGGCAAGTCGTCTATTTAGCGACTAGTCTAAGAAGCGACTCGTCTAAGTAGCTACTCGTCTAAATATCGACTACTCGACTTCATAGCAATCCGCCTAACTTAGTACAGATGTGCAAAGTGCGGAAAATTTCTAAAAAGTTGGAAAAATTCTCGGAAATATGTGGAAATTTGTACAAGAAATAGCGGGTATTTACATTAAAAAAGAAGAAAATACGGAAAGTTTCAATTCTCATACAAAATTATAAAATATTTCCGAAACTTTCCTACGCGAAAATTTCGCAACTTTAGAAATTTTTCTATGGCACATCAGTGGTGTAAAGACTCGAAGACCTCCGATCGTTACAAAAAGTGTTTGAATTTTCAAACACTATTTGTAACTGTCGGAGGAATAACATTGCATTCGTAAAATAAACACTTTAGTTAATATAAAAAATATTTCATTAAACAAACACGACGTTACACCACTTCAGGTAACCTGTATTATAAATCTGCATACTTATGCATATTTTAACTTTCTTTTAATTTCTGACATATTTTTAAGCATTCCAGAGATATAATTTATATATTAACCATTACATTTACACATTATTGCCGAATGTCTTATTACAAAAAAATTATACATTTTTATGTCAGTATGATCACTAAATTCATTTTACAATACATTAAAAATGTAATCATAATTCATTATTATTTATTATTCATCATCTCACAATATCTCAAGCTCTCACGACACACATCCGTCCATATACCCGTGAACACATCACACTCGGGTACTGATGTTTGGAGCGAGCTCAGCATGTACAGCATAATATCTTTTTGTATTTTGTTTTTGGAGATCATAACGTTTTTTGTTAATTTAATATCTTGCACCCTAGATTCCTGCCTCAATTTTTTTAGAAACAAAATAAACCTAAATCTTGGCGGCACGGATGGCTTTAGAAAAGTGATCTGATTCCAGACATATAGTTTTGTAAGCTGTCTACTGTGCAGCTTCGTAATCACATGTCTAAAAGTCTATAGCTTTTGTTTAATTACATTGAAAAGCCTTTCATACCTTGTTTTCGTTTTATTTGGAAGGAGAGCGTAGATAACTGGTACGACGTTTGTGGTTACATCAGTACTACCGACCTCCATGTGAAGAGAAAACAGTTGCAGAAAGGGTTTTGGTACACTTTTAAAGGTACCGTAGTCAAGAAATGTTTTTCCTTTTTGTTGACTTATGACGTTAGGCTTGCTGGCGAAGAAAACACCAATATTTTATCGTTATTTTCTCCTTCAACGCACACTAGAAAATCATGAGCAAATATTATGGGCACTTTGTCATTATTAAAAACGATCTCCATCGTCTATTCAAGGTATTTTTTGATGCGTACGTCGGTACATGAAGGACTATATGTTCGGTACTATTGTGGAAGACCAGTGCATTATTTTGTCAAAAGAATCTTTTACAGGGGCAAAGTTTTGGCAAACTTGCAATTTTCGACCATAACTGCAATTTCGTTTTTTTTTCTACTGCCATGCGACGATCGGCTCCATATTTTTTTCTGGGTTTAGTTTGATTGAGGCACTACATTCATTTTTGTTGGCATAACGCCATAAAGATGAAGAATCTTTTTGATTAAAGATCATCGTCTAGATTAGGTTACGTTAGGTTTGTTTTATTACAATCCTGAAAAGTTAACAGTTTTGTATAAAAATGCGTTATGCCAAACGATACATTAGGATAAATGACATCCGATATAGATCCAATTTTGTTATACCTGATATATTATACCGGAAACCTTCATGGAGTAGACACTGGTGCTGTCTTTGACCTTCTATAAATATTATTTCGGAATGGTTGAATCCGCCACCACCGCTGGAAGTTTCTCCGTTATCCATTGCAATTAATTTCAGCAATTATTGAAATTTTATCTTTCGTTTTTCACTCAGCACTGACTTATGTAACTGACAAAAAAGGAACTGTTAATTTTTTTTTATCAATAAGTGGCTTGTTGAAAATTTTATAGCATAAAGTTACAATATAGATTACCTGACGTGAAGTGTAACCACGCCAACCACGGAGTATATCACGGCTTAACTAGCCTACCGATTACGCTTCTCCTAACAAACTTTTTCACACAGTCTCCTGGAAAACGTTAATCGTTATGACCAGAGTCCGTGAGTTGTCAATTGAGAATGATTTGTAATATTGAGTGTTTATTATTCAACATTATATAGAAATAAACAGATCTTTCTTAGTTGGTTCTGTCATTTAGTTAAAGTTACCATTAGACTATTAAATATTAATATTGCTAATTGATATCTCAGTCTCACATCTCACATTCAAATAAGGTGGTACTTACCCACATTTTTGGAAACATTCCGCAACTTGCACATCTGTAGTCTTGTTGTTGTTATGAAGTTGAGTCGATACTTAGACGAGTCGCTACTTAGACGAGTCGCTTCTTAGACTAGACGCTAAATAAACGATGTGCTGCTTAGACGAGCTGCTGCTCGAAAGAAAAAGTAGACCCGTTGATTTTTAAACGAGCTGCTATTTGGGCGAAATACGACATAGACGATCTGCGGTGTAGACGACCAGTTCTATAGACGAACTGCTAATTAGACCCCGTGAGACTATCCCTATTAAATAGCGGTGACTTTTTTTTTACTTATATTTATTTATAAATAGACCAGCGATTGACCCCAGTATCACCTTATGGGTGACTATGGGGTCGAAGATGTATACCTGATAATTGGTTAAGTTATGTCACGAAGTCTTAAGCATGTGTGAAAAGTCACGGATACTGAAATTCACAATGTACACTTCAGTGACACGTTGTGTCGATATTCACAGCTGACGTGATGCGGTCGCTCGGCGCGAAGCATATCCTCGCTATAGACGTGGGTTCTCAGGACGACACGGACCTCACGAACTATGGCGACGACCTGTCGGGCTGGTGGCTTCTGTGGAAGAGGTCAGTGTGTGTCGATGTTTACAGCTGACGTAATCAGAGATGGGCGTTAATCGATTATTTTTGTAGTGAACTAATCAATTGATTAAAAATATCAATCTTATTTTTTTTATCGAGATTAATTTAGTTGCGATTAAATTAACTGTGAGAATGTTCGACTAGCAATTAAATTAGTTTTAGTTTCAATCGACTAATTTTCACGGTTAAATCTAACATATATTAAAAAAACTACGTAGTCGCTGGTTTTTGTATTTTTTATTTAACTTGAAATATGTAACTGCGATTTATACGATTGCAAGGCTACCCTCAAATAGTTTAACTAAATACATTATCTTGGTTGCATTTATATTTAATATACAAAGTTTGATTTATATAATTGTTGTTTTCTTAAGTGTTATCTTACTAATGCACACAGTACCCAGTTCTTATTTACCCTTAGATAAGATAAATTTAATCCAATTTCAGAGAGATGCACTACTTTAGTAGCAAAATAAGTTTTTGACAAAAGGTTCATTTTTGTCAAACTAAACGTGTAATACACAATTTAAAATCATTCGGTTGGTATTACCAAAG
The DNA here is from genome assembly GCA_905404275.2 of Hedya salicella. NCBI lineage: Eukaryota > Metazoa > Arthropoda > Insecta > Lepidoptera > Tortricidae > Hedya > Hedya salicella. The sequence continues at coordinate 84,954,718 of FR990096.1, forward strand.
ATAATAATAGTTATTAGCACAGAGATCTCACTCCATAGAAATGGAAAAAAATATCGTAAGTAATACATGACTATTTTATTTATATACGTCCATATCCGTTAAGATGTTCTATTCAGTCTGTCAACTTAGCCGTACCGAGGCTTACCCTTCAATTTGCTTCTGACATTAATCGCGGAAAAATAGTCTAACTAATTAGTTGATTACAAAGTTTAGTTGTCCGAAATCAATCGGGAACTAATTTAGTTGCAACTAAACTTGTTGCACTCTATACGACTAAGATTGATCAGTCGTCGTTTTCAATCGTTAGTCGCAATTAATTCTGTTAATCTTAATCGTTAGTCGATTACATTTTGCCCATCTCTGGACGTAATGCACATGCTCGCTATTAGGTGTGGGTTCTTAGAACGACACAGACCTCATGAACTACGGCTACGACCTGTCAGAATGGTGGCTGCTGTGGAAGAGGTCATTGTGTGTCGATGTTTATTAAGTTATACAGAATGAAACTTTAAAAGGGCGCGAAAAATACTAAATAAAACTTACCCATTTAAGTGTACCCTTGCACCCTTGGTCTCGGATGATGGACTTTAAACTTATTTGTTTCTAGTAGTGATTAATGCTTATTTTTTTTTGTGCTATACTATTATGGTTTCACGTTTCAGATGGAATCCATTCACAACTCCGGTGAAGGTGCCCAATCTGCCAGATATACAGAGCCGACTGGCCTATGTTTCTTGCAATAGACAACTGGAGGTAAATTACATTGACTTAAAGTTAATTGAAGTTTTACATCAAATATTGTTTTCTTTTTCATTACACTTTTCAACCGTTGACGATTAAATCGTATCTACATGATTGAGTGTAGTGTCACCAGATATTGATAAGTGTTATGGTGCGTTGGGGTAAGACGGAAGTATGGGAAAGACTAAAACTTTACCGAAAATGCTCTAAAAGGCATTGAGATAAAGTTCACTTTCCCAACTTCCCCCTACTTCCGTCTTACCTCAACGCACTCTACGTAATTCACTGCTAACTTGAAATGTTGTACAATGGGACAATGGATACCCCCATTTTCGCGAAACGTCTATATTTCTTGGTATCAAAACAACTTCTTATCAAAATAGCTGATTGATACTGACGTACAAACTGTAACTATATTCTTTCAATAAAAATTAGTTTTTGCAATATAGGCGAGAAACCGTAACAGACAGATAGACGTAGTTACTTTTGCATTTATAATATTACTAGAAGGTGCCCGCATCTTCGTTCACGGAGGAGAAAAAGTCATAACCCCACTTCTTTTCTTCAGCGTATTCGGGTAAAAAGTATCCTTTAACCATCTGGAGATACCCAGCTACCCGTATACCAAAAATGGTCGAAATCCGTTTAGCCGATTTGGCGTGATGAAGCCGCAACGACCCATACAAACATTCAAAAAAATCTCATATTTCAGTGATCTCCAAATAGCCCTTTGCAATCATTTTTTTGAAAATATTTATTTATTTAAACTTTATTGCACAAAACAAAAGTAAGTACAAATGGCGAACTATAATACTAGCTTTTGCCTTTTTTGTGTTCAAAAATCCTCCTAAGTGCGCCTCTACATACACGCTGATTGAGATTTCGCAGCAACATTACTCGAGCACCCACTTGTAGAAAAGTACGTGAGAAGGTAGGCTGGGTGGGTTAAGTGCATTTAAAAACTCAACGCGATAGTTTATGGCATCATCCGTGTTCACTATAGAGCCTACAGAATTGTATTCGTATTGTGAACCTTCAAACGACTTCAATAAACTGTTATTAATAACGGAAGCCTGGTCGTTCTTACGTGACAAAATCGCTGATTCACACAACCACTCCATGGACTCGCTGTCTCGTGTGTTTTTAACATCTGGGTAAATTTGAGAGATTTAGGTCGTCAACGGTCCGCACAACTAAGGCGAGATCCGATGGAATTGTTATCGTTCCCTCATATTCAGTATGTTCTCCATTTCCTATTTTAAGGAGAAAGTCGGAAAATTCTCCCACAAAAATATCGCCCTAAAGGTGCACTCGCATATTTATCTTAAGGTGGAGTTTTGTGATTAAATGCCTAATTTTTGGTACCTTAATGCAAGTTTTAACTTCATCAGCTCGAGTTCCCCGCGGAACTACGGGAAGAGTCTGACGGAAGTCTCCAGCTAACAACATAGTGACTCCACCCATCATATCATCGTTCCCTCTTATGTCTTTCAAATTTCTATTCAGCGCTTTAAAACATCCTTTATGCGCCATTGTACTTTCATCCCAGACCCCTTATTTCACACCTTTCAGGGATGAATTTCCAAAAATGCTGAAATTAGTTTTCTTAACTTTAAATGAAGTCTATATGCGAAATATTAGAACAGTTAATCAAATGATTACAGGTTTTCTATACTAACTTTGAACCCCAATTTAACTCCGTTAGGGATGAATTTCCAAAAATGCTAAAACTAGTTATCTTACTTTTAAATGAAGAGTCTATACGCGAAATATTATAACAGTTACTCAAATAATAACAGGTTTTCCACCCCAATTTCCACGGGTTTTCCATACCAAATTTCAACCCCAATTTAACCCCGTTAGGAGATGAATTTCCAAAAATGCTGAAATGAGTTTTCTTATTTTTAAATGAAGAGTATACGCGAAATGTTAAAACAGTTACTCAAGTAATTAACGGTCTTCAAAATATACTTTAACCCCAATTTAACCCCGTTAGGAGTACTTAGGAGCTGAATTTTCAAAAATGCTAAAAAACTTTTTCTTATTTTTAAACGAAGATTCTATGGGTGAAATATTGTAACAGTTACTCAAATAATTAAAGGTTTGCCATACCAACTTTCAACCCCAATTTAATCCTGTTAGGGGATGAATTTCTAAAAATTCAAATACTTATTTTCTTATTTTTGAATGTAAAGTCGATACGCGAAATACTATAACTTTTACTCAAATAATTACAGGTTTTCCATACAAACTTTCAACCCCTATTTAACACCGTTAGGGAAGGAATTTTCAAAAATATTCTTATCAATGTTTTTCACTGTACATTAGTAGGTTGTGACCGAAGTTTTAAGCGTCTAACTTTAAAAACGACAAGTTTCCCATACAAACATTAAACTCTTTTTTATCCCCCATAGGGGATGAATTTTAATAGCAACGCTTAATTATTTGTTGTGTTTTTTAGTAATAAACTTTTATACAAAGATTCAAGTTTATAACTTTCCAAATGAACGATTTCCATACTACGGTTGAACCCTTATTTCACACCCTTAAGGGTTGAATTTCAAAAAATCCTTTCTTAGTACACGTCCACGTACTATAAAGAATATACGTTCCAAATTTCATGCTTATATATTTAATGGTTTAGGCTGTGCGTTGTCTGTCAATAGGTCAGTAACGCAAGAGTTTTATAAGTATAGATAGATGAGGGATTACTTTATTTTTAAACCACTAAAATAATACAGGAGTTAGCAAACAACTTTATTTCAACGTAAAAATCATATCAACTTAAACTGCACTTATTGTTGCGAAGTTTTTAAATTATTTACATATTTTTAAAATGTTTTTATCCGAGTACAGAGTAAAGAAACTTTAACCACTCAATGAAGGAGTGACTTGAAAAAAAAATAAAAGGCCCATTAATTTGCAAACTAATATTGGAATTGCTTATTGGTGAAAACAATCATTCATAACATTTTTTTTAATCATTTACACATTCTTAAACTGTACTTGATCTCTGTAATATTCTGAAGGAACTCAAAAGTCTCCTTCATCAAGCGATCGGAGCTCTTTCTTAAAATTTCTGTCAATTATTATGTTTTTTTTTCGGTTTGTAGAATTTAATATAGTCGATTTATATAACTTTATGCTTTAGTACTGGGCTTCCTACGATCAAGTATCACATTGATTTGCTATACGCGTACCCCCGTAAGGGGCATAAACAAAGTACAAGACTGAGACAGTTTTACCAGGTAAACCAATAATATTTTCTTCTGTTTTCGCGATTATTGCTCATTTAAGCTTTCCATGGTCATGAGCGGAAACATCAGTGGAATCATGGAAAGGTGAAAAGATGGAAAGATATAATCTGTTAAAATGCTTTATTTAAATGAGGTAAACCAATGTTTCCCCCATCTTTTCCAGTACTAGCTGTTAGCCGCGTAATAATATATAAAACCGTAACAGTATTTGATTACATAGTAGCAGTGTTGGGCAAAATGAAATTGAAATACAAATTACAATACAAAATGTAATTTCAATTATGAATTACAATAACGAAGAAAAAGTGATTGCATTTCAATTACATAATGTAATTTGTATTTATAATTTGTAATTGAATTACTTTGTGAAACTGTTGTTTCATTATTTTTACAAGATTTTATTTTACTTTCTGTGTTTGTGTGTTTGTGGGTCTGTGTTTGTATGTTTAAGTCAAATCTCGCAACTTAATTTTAAAGCACTTATCCTCAACCGACTGAGCTGAAATTTGGCACTGTTATGTAAATTTGAAACTATATTTTGTAGTTGGTAATTTAATATTGTATTTTGCCATTTCCAGCATTCTGTTATTTTTCTTTATAATCAAAATGTTGTATATGTGTGTGGGTGTGTGTGCGCACCCCTGTCCATGTTGGATTTCGGAATACACGTCAGTACGCTAACAGCAACCAGTGGTTTTACTTGTCCTCACCCGCGTATCGATCAGTGGTGACGACTTTAAAAAAAAAAAAGCGAATAACGGAAAATGTCTGGTGCAATATTCGGATTTTTGTCCGCGTTTGACCATAATACTCAGTCTTGGGACACATACGCGAATGATATTAATCAGACGACAGATGCTGCGGGAACAAAAAGACGAGCGATTCTACTTAGCGCACTCAGCGATGGCACATACAAGCTAGCAGCGGACCTCGCGCTGCCGAAGCAGGTACAGGACGTGCCATACGAAGACATCGTCCGGCTGCTGGATGAACACTTTACTCCAAAGCGATGTGGATTTGGCGAACGGTTCAAATTTTACGCGGCTACGCAGCAGTCGGGAGAAACGTTTACCCAGTGGGCAGCGCGTCTGCGCGGCTTATCGGCGCACTGTGGGTTCTCCAATGTGGGGGAAGCTCTCCGAGACAGATCCGTCATGGGATTGTTATCTGGGCCGGAGAGGGACAAACTCTTCGCACAGGACCTTAAGGGCCTGACTCTGGCCAAGGCGGTGGAGTTGGCGGAGAGTATACATTGCGCGCGCGCCGGCGCGGCGGCCGCGCAGCCGGCTCATGATCATGAACAGCTGTTTAAAATCACACAAACACGGCAACGAGTGACTACGGTCGAGAACAATAAAGTGCAGTGTCAAGTGTGTGGTTATTATAATCACAAAACATCTCAGTGTCGTTTCGCGAAATCCAAATGTAAAAAGTGCAAAGCGGTCGGTCATTTACGCAGAATGTGTAAAAATGTAAATTTTCTAGAAGCGAGTGACGTGGATGAGGGCGATAGCGACGACGGTAAGTGTTTTAATATTCGTTCAATGAAAGGCGAGCCAATGATCGAAACAATTTCAATTTCGGGGGTTCAACTTAAATTTGAAGTAGACAGCGGATCTGCCGTTACAGCGATTTCCGAGAGTACGTAAAAAAAATGGCACATTAGTGAAACGTATTTTACTAATGTGCCATTGTCGTTAACAAAGAAACGGTTATTTTCGTACACCAGGGATAACATTCCATGCTTAGGGGTAGCACTCCTACCCGTCACTTACGCGCAGCAAACTCATTCACTTAGTGTTTATGTCGTGCGGAATGCCGCTGCGGAGATATTAGGCCGTGATTTTATTTCGCTCTTTAAGCTAGAACTTTTGCCGGTCCGATACTGTGAACAAGCCAATGCAAGTAGTGAAATGGTTTCTAGGCTAGAAAAACAGTATTCATCAGTTTTTTCCGATAAGTTAGGACGATTCAATAAGTATAAAGTCAGCCTACAATTAAAAGACAACGCAAAACCGGTTTTCATTCGCGCGCGGCCGATAGCATTTGCTTTGCGAGATAAAGTGGATAAGGAGATAGACCGATTGTTGTCATTAGGCGTTTTAGTGCCGGTTAGTCATGCCCATTATGCGTCACCGATCGTTCCTGTTTTAAAAAAATCAGGATCGATTAGGATTTGTGCCGATTATTCGACGGGCGTAAACAAACAGCTGGTTGTTGATCAGTACCCATATGAGTTTGTTCCACAGTATTCTAGTTCTATAGAACAAATAATATTTGGCAATCTTATATGTTCTATGGAACAATTAAAAATTAAAATATCACTTACTTCTATGACGTCACAGTTCCATGGAACAACTGGGAATCACTCTTGCCTACTATAACTGAACTTTTTGCGAAGCTACACGGCGGTCAACAATTTACGAAACTAGACTTGTCGAATGCCTACAATCAGTTCGAATTAGACGACAAGACACAGGAGATGACTTGTATTAATACGCACCGGGGAATCTTCAGGTATACAAGGATGGTTTTCGGGCTTTGCTCGGCTCCGTCATTGTTCCAGCGTGCCATGGAGACTGTGCTAGCAGGGGTGCCGGGCACGTTGTGCCTACTCGACGATGTGCTCATCACAGGCGAGAACACCGAGCAACACTTGCATAGGCTTAATGAGGTGCTGCTAAGATTACAAAACGCAGGCCTCACTCTTCAAAAGGAGAAGTGTGAATTTTTTAAAGATGAGGTTAATTATTTGGGTTATGTAATTAATAAGAATGGCCTGAATAAATCCCCGCATAAAGTCAAGGCTATGGTAGAAGCGCCGGTGCCTGTAAGCGTAAATCAGCTGCAATCCTTTTTAGGGTTAGTAAATTATTATAGGAATTTCGTCCCAAATGCTTCTACTATATTAAGTCCTTTATATGACTTGCTTAAAAAAGGAGTAAAGTGGACTTGGACTAAAAAGCACGACAAAGCGTTTGTCGCCATTAAAGAGTGTCTCGCCTCGGAACAAGTGTTAGCACATTTCAACCCGGCTGCGAAGCTGCTGCTGACCGTAGATGCTGGCCCCGCTGGTTTGGGGGCAATTTTATCACAGATCGACGCCGATGGCGAACGTCCGATATCCTTCGCGTCGAGAACATTAAATGCTGCGGAGAAACGATACTCGCAAATTCAAAAAGAAGCGACCGCAATCATATTTGGAGTACGGAGGTACCACCAATATTTGTACGGCCGGGCTGAACCGTTCACCCTCCGAACTGATCACAAGCCTCTATTGTCAATCTAGGGGCCCTATCGCGGCATTCCGGAAGTGTCGGCGAATAGGCTTCAACGGTATGCTATGTTTTTAAGTGGGTACAATTATAACATTGAGTACGTACGGAGCGCTGACAATAGTGCGGATTTCTTATCGCGTGCTAGCTTACCCGAGCGGGCGGGTGCGCGAGCAGCGGAGGAGGCGGAGCAAGACATTCCTGATCGAGCCTCGTACATTAATTTCGTCGTGGAAGGTAACTTACCTGTAACACTAAACGAGTTGCGCGAACAAACGCGTAAAGATGTAACTCTGCAAAGAGTTATACACTTTATTTTAAATGGTTGGCCTAAAAAAATGGTAGATCTGACCTTAAAACCGTTTCATTTATGTAGGTTACAACTTTCTTATGAAAACGGCTGTGTTATGAGGGGCCACAAAGTAGTTATTCCAGGAAACCTACAGAATATCGTTCTAAAGGAACTACACCGTTGTCATCTAGGTATAGTAAAAACAAAGGCGGAGGTTCGGTCTAGATTCTGATTTCCGTGGGTTGATGCGGCTTTGGAAAGTATGATTAATTCGTGTACTGTGTGCCTGCAGCTGCGGCCGACACCGGCCCGCGCGCCACTCGCGCAATGGCCCAACCCCCCGCAACCCTTTCATAGGATACATTGTGATTTTTTAGGTCCTATTAATGGCAAAATATTTTTAGTTGTGGTAGACGCGTATACGAAGTGAGTCGAAGTGTATAATATGAATAACGCGTCGACGTCTGCGGCGACAATTGAAAATTTGTGTGATTTTATTTCTAGGTTCGGAATTCCGTACACTTTAGTTAGTGACAATGGTACGTCGTTTACTTCGCACGAGTTTGAGGCTTTTTGTGCACTAAACGGTATTTCGCATGTGACGTCACCGCCATATAACCCGGCTAGCAATGGACAGGCGGAATCCTATGTTAAAATTATTAAAAAAGGCATTAAAGCTAGTTTACTTTGCGTCAAAGGAGTACAGAATTCGTGTAAAAATCTTTATAAATATTTGTTTCATTATAGGAATTCTGTACACATAACAACTGGGGTTTCGCCTGCCGAGCTGGTATATGGACGAAAACTCCGATCTCGGTTGGACTTGATTAACCCTCGTGTGCCGGCGCCCTCATCTCCGTCGCTTGCTAATGTTGTGTATAAAAATCAGTGTTCACAGAATAAAGCAGGAGGCCATAATAAACAGCGTTCCTCTCAAGGAGATCAAGTATTATTTAAAAAATATATAACAAATGGTAAATTTACGTGGTGCATGGGTACAATAGTAAAACGAATTGGCAAAGTCGTGTACATTGTAAAAGACAACATCACATTGATGACCTTTAAAAAGCATAAAAATCAAATTGTTGTATACAAAGGCTACGATTGCACCCCTTATGAAGGTGGGGATACAGACATGGCGGTCCTGGACCGCCAGAATGATAATTCATCGCCCAACTTCACACGAGCGCCGGAGGAGGAGTCACCTTCTATCTCAGGAGACGAAGTGGGGAACACACCCATTATATAGCTCCACAACCACGACATTCACAACCCGGATCTGCCGGATGGAGATTCGCGCGAGTCGTCGTATGTTACAAGAACCGGACCGGTCAGAAGATGACGATTTCCAGGAGGCTTTGCCCGACCCTATGTTAGAGTCAGTCGGAACCGTGGCTCATGAGGCTGCACAGCAGTTCAGTTGTAGTCCCCTGTCAACCACTCCTCGGTCTAAGCGCAATCGACCTAAGGTCAAGTACAAACAATTATTTTAGTTAATAGACAGTTATTGTTATTATTTAGTTAAACGTGTATCTAAGCCAAGGGGAGGAATGTTGTATATGTGTGTGGGTGTGTGTGCGCACCCCTGTCCATGTTGGATTTCGGAATACACGTCAGTACGCTAACAGCAACCAGTGGTTTTACTTGTCCTCACCCGCGTATCGATATCGATCACAAATCAAATACTAAATTTGCTCCTTTTTCTGTACTAAAAAATAGTAAATTTCGATGTTAGTGCGGAAAGTATGTCATTACTTCACGAGTACCGACCGAGATATCTTGCCACGTGCCGTAGGCGAGTCATCATCATCATCACCATCATCATCATCATCAGTAAGTAGTCCTGAAATGGAACAAGTATAAAGCATTAGTTCGTGAAAACCAACTTTTCGCACGCTAAACAGCTACGTAGAGTAGCGCTTTTTGAGCAACTGTATTAAAAAAGTCTTTAAAACCAAGGTTTTATTTAGATGCTCTAAATAAGAAATTACCTTTTAATAAAATGAAATCCATCTATTTATTGCATTACATAATTTATATGAAATATAAAAGCTTATCGCAAGATTTAAATATGTAAAATTAAGTTACATAATATTGCAGTCTTGTTAATCTACACAGTTTGTTAAAAGCTTGTTTTTAATTAATTTAAATTACATATTTTATAAATTTCACAAAAAAAAATTGGCTTACTGTACTTTTCGTTAAACATCCGTTAACTACTCATCAAGAGGATTCTAAAGAGCCCAAACTCCGTAGGATTGCGTTATTTTATTGCTGAGTCCCTATGAACACCTACCGGCTCCATCATCCGTTCAGCTCCTAGGTGTCATAATTTTGTATTGTCACGTAACTTACATAAGTATGCCAAATTTTAGCTCAATCGGAAACCGGGAAGTGAGTCAAATTAAACTTGCAAGATTTGACCCATTTAAATAAAAGCTCGTAAAAAGTAAATATAAAGTAGGTAAGTAATTGAGTAATCTAATTACTAATTATTGGAATTACAAATTACTCAGTAATTCAAATTACATGTATTTCAATTGCAGATGTATTACATTACTTGTAATTGAATTACATGTAATTCAATTTGTATTTCAATTACAAATGTAATTAATTACGCCCAACACTAAAGCTGGCGTGTTGTGAAAAATTTGGTTAGTGAAGCCGGAGCATAAAAAACACCTACCTTAACGAAAAAGCCGTTAGGAGGTTTAGCAGTCACACAAGAGATACTCACACAGTTCAAAATCAGTTAAACTTAACTCAGCAGTAAAAACTTCCCGAAACCGAGTTTAAAAGACACGTGAAACAAAACAGTTTGTTTAGTTTACAACTACCAGTCAGCCAATTATACCTATTTATCATATAAGTGTTTGAAAAAGCCATATTATCGCTTCATAATAATTTTTTAAATTGGGTCGAGCACGGCCGCCCTCAATGACATGCTTATTGTTTTCAATTTATATATTTAAAAAACATATATCGAGCAAGTAATCGACGACATTACATTGTATTTAAAATAAAGCCTGGCCTAGGGTAGGTTACTTACGCTTTATTCGACAACATAAACAAACCTTTTTTTATTAAATACTAGCGACCCGCCCCGGTTTCGTACGGGTGCAATGCTGATACTAAATACTAACCCGGCCGGCCGAACCCCGGAGCTAACGATACGTCGCGCAATTTTTTAATCTGTAATATCTTCGAAAATATTTATTTCAATCATATGCTGTAATGGGCCATATAGATCTATAGTAAATCAACAATGTATTTAAGGTATTTAATTGGATAAGGATTAATGCTGTATTGGTTAAAATCGCTTCGAAAATTAGCCATTATTAGTCGTAAAAAGCAAATGACAAAAAATGTTATGGTGGGATATCCATAAGAGATAGACATATACCATCGCGGAGTTTTCTGTAGACCTTTTCAATGTATAAAATACTTGGTACATTATTTTGATGAATCTCGTAGGGTTCAGCCTGCGTTTGCAATGGAAGCGGAAAAATGTAATTATTTACGACATCACATTAGAAACCTCAAAAATAACAGTATTTCTCCACTATTTAATGGATGTTATTATACATATAAACCTTCCTCTTCAATCACTATCTATTTTTAAAAACCGCATCAAAATCCGTTGCGTAGTTTTAAAGATTTAAGCATACATAGGGATATAGGGACAGAGAAAGAGACTTTATTTTAAACTATGTAGTGATGATGTAGTGATTCGCTCTAAATACAACACTTTTTATACAAACAGAAACAAACACATGGGATACTAGCGAACTAAATTTCACTGGTTTAAGATATCAATTAAACGAAATTTGACACAAAAACTAGGAATTTAAGAAAAAATACATAAATATCTTCTGACTGCGAATTGCATGTTGTGCTGCTGTAATTTTTTAAAATTTTTCGTGAGATTGTTGAAAACAAGGTTTTTTTTATAAATAAACCGTAAACGCTTAAAGGTAAGGTTTAATTTTCAATGAATCTCATACTATACAACCCAAAAATTATCGTGTTATTCGCGCACATATAGAGAATGTGCCCGAAAGTCAAAACTTTCTTAATTCAAGGCTTCAAGCACTTAATCATATTTACAAAAGGATTTTAGAGAAATTTATTGATAAAAATTGGACAAAATAAAAAAAAAAGAAATAATAAATAAAAAAGGATCGTCAAGAAAATACAAAAGAATTTGTATTCGTCTACAACGTTTCTAGAATAAAATCCCAAATGTAAATATGTACATACATAGATAAAATCACGCCTTTTTTCCATTACGCGGTAGGCAGAGATTACCTCCTTCCACTTGCTACGGTCCTGGCATACAACTGCTGCTTCATTAACATTAATTAATCTATCTAATTAAGGGAAATTTACAAATATTTGTACTGATATCCCTTAAAAACGTATAACGCGGCCAAATAAAAAAATAGTTGAAAATGGCGGAACTACGAGTAAAGAGAGCAAAGACCACGTAAACTACGAAAATAAAGACTACTGAATTTGGACGGGCAATACTATATTTACTTGATCTTGTGACTTGATCACCCCAGCGGTAACGGGGCCGCCCGACTGGACATTTCCTGCATGGCTATCCGATATACGCTCTCTTCACAGCTCGATCCTCACTCATCTTTTCCACGTGGCCAAGCCAGTCCAGCCGATTTGGTTTCGCCGATTATGATAGGCTTAGCCATAAGCTATTCTATTTCGGAATTCTTTCTGCGTCTCCAGATGCCGTTCTCCAAGATCGGCCCCAAAATCTTCAGGAAAATTTTCCTCTCCGTAACCAAGAGCTTATTCTCTTCCATAAGTGTCAACGACCAAGCTTCGCGTCCGTACATCAAGATCGTACGGATAACCGTTTTGTAAATGCGATTTTTGGTCCTTTTGCTTATTTAATACTAGCTTCTGCCCGCGACTTCATCCGCCTTGAATTCGCTTATCGCGGATAAGGGTATTTTTCCGGGATAAAAAGTAGCCTATGTTCTTCCCCGGGACTCCTACTAAATTTCATCCAAATCAATCCAAATCGGTTTAGCCGTTTAAGCGTGAAGAGGTAACAGACAGACAAACAGACACACTTTCGCATTTATAATATTAGTATGGATAATAATAATAATATCGTCACACGTGTCTTGATAATAATATTTTTAAAAATAAACTAAAACTAAACCACCGCCCTCGTGTCATACACTACGTAGCATCTGGGTCTGACATCAGCCTTTGCGGGGACTGATGTCAGACCCCTTACATGGCCTGTGTCATGGAGCGCATCCACTTCCTGAAGCAGAAAGTCTATGCGTGGACAAGCCGTATCCGCCGCTACAGAGAAGGTGTGGATCGATTCCAGCAGAATCGCCTCTTCCTAAGCAATCAAAGGAAGGTATATTTAAAATGGGAGGGAATCGACCAACTTGTGACCAACGGGCGGCTGCCGGAGCCTACTGCTATGATTAATTTCTGGCGCAGTATCTGGTCGGTGCCAGTCGACTACACAGAGGACGAGTGGATGACAGTTGTCGAGCGCGAGTGTGAGCCCATCGAAATCATGGCGGCTGTTACCATCAGCCTCGATGACCTGAGTTGTGCGGCTCATACGACCCAGAACTGGAAAATTCCTGGGCCGGACGGATGCACAACTTCTCAGTTAAGAGGTTTCGTTGCTCACACTAACGACTGGCAACACAATTCCAACAAGCCCTCGAGTTTGGTTCCCTGCCATCTTTCTTAACAACTGGTGTTACCTTCTTGCTCCACAAGTCCGGCAGTACCACGGAAGCGAAAAACAACCGACCCATCACGTGCTTGCCTACGCTGTACAAGCTCCCTACATCTATTTTGAGACCAAAAATTAACACGCACATTGTTGCGAACAACGTTTTGGCCTTCTCTCAAAATGGATGTAGGGTTGGGTCCCGTGGTACTAAGGAGCTCCTCCTAATTGAGACGACCATTTGCCAACAAGTTTGGCGGAACAAGGGGTCTCTCTCTGCCGCTTGGATTTAAAGTTTCTAGAAAGTTTGAAGAAAAGAATATTCCATGCCAAGTTTAGACGGCAAAAATATGACGATAAATAGTGACTAAAGACGAGCGAAATTAACGGGTATAAAAGACGGCGAAGATAAAGCAGGCGACAGTCTTAAAGTGGCAAGTGAAGGAGAAACAAGTGGAAAGAAGAGCAAGTTCAAATTGAAGTGATAAAAGTGAAGTATGGGAAGTGAAATAAAAAAAGTTCAGTGTCAGTGACTCAGTGTGCTTTACACGGTGCGAAGTCTAGTATCGGTACCGGGGCGCGTTTAACAGTGAATCCCTGTTACTGTGTAAGTCGTAAATAAACTAACGTGGAACTATCAAGCTGTTTAACTCTATCCTGTTACCTATTTTGTTTTACTGAAAGTACGTTTACATGGATCAGCCCCAAACCATCCTTAGACCTACCGGACCTGTTGAACACCCCTGCTTCGTATACTTAATTTATAATGAAAAAAAAAACAGAGTGTAAAAAAATATGTTGTTGTCTTTATATCTCAGGAGACGTAACGATGACAATGAGGTACTGCAAAAAGCTGATTGACCATAATAAAAACTTTTTCTCAAACATGCAATGAAATATTCATGTTATGTTCCTTATAATACGCTGCAAAGTGTGGCGTTTCAGGTGCGGCTAGGATAAGAGGTCGTTAATGGAATTTACTACAAATCATGCAGGCCTTGGCCGGCAAAGTCCTCTTTTTAATTTCCATTCCACATAAATTTGTAGCACAGGCATCATGACATTCTGCCACTATGCGTATTAAAAAATAAAACTTTTTTTTTCTTGTTTATTTCATTGCGTGTTTGAGAAAAGCACTATACATACTTCGGCGGGAAATATGTCTTTCGTCCCGGCCTCTGTAGTAATGTACTATTGAGTTTGCCGCGAATTTCCAAATACTTACTGGTTTCTCACATACCCCAACAGGAGGTGAAAAAGTCTGACTACTGCGAATACATCCGACCACCTATCGACGCGTATAAGACCCTTCAGTTCGGTTCTTTTGACGAGATCCGCGAAGTGGGGTATCGGCACGGCGCAGCGTACTTCGAGGGGCAGCGGCGCGGCGGCGGCGGTGGCGTGTCCGGCGCCGCCGCCGAGGGCCGCCGCGCCGACTCCGGCCCGGCGCTCACCGAGTGAGTACCCTCATCATTCTGGTTTCCTGCTGCCACTGAAAAGTAATCGCTGAAATGATTAAGGCTACGCCTTTGAAATTTTCGTTAAAATGAATTGTTTCGTAACCATTTTATATGTCGCAGGAAATAGCCAAAACAGAGATTTGATCAAATCTCTACGGGATATGACCAAATCACGCAAGATGTTAAAATGGCGAATCAATTTTATCATTTGTCTAGAAAAAGTCAGTCATTTGATTAAATCCCTGAAGCAGTTTAGTAAAATGACGAAATCAGACAAAAAAGGCAATTCGTTTTGTCATCTCACCATATTTGTTTAGTGATTTGATAAATCCCTGAAACACGTCACTGAACGAGTCTAGTGAAATGATAAAAAAAGTGGACTTTGCGAGGTCGTTTCATCAAATCACTAGCGTTTTTTCGTTTTTCTTCACCGTAGTTGGGTAAAAAGTATATTTTTTTTTATTTATTATCATAATTACAAACAAAAATACACTTAAGTTTAATAGCATCGTTAAACCAGTAGGTTCGTCTCGATGCTTCATTTCGCTGTGAGATAAAAACTACAAAAACTAACATAAAAATACATTAATGATGCAATTGAATAAGTATAAAATTTTATTCAATTACATTTTATGAATTTATTTCCGACTCAAGTTTAGTGTCCTACTTTGACGGTTAGGTTTCGTTCGTATCGATAATTTTACGTGATAACGTGGAAGCGAAGCCCAACGCTTAGGCCGATCATGCCTCTCTATCGCTTATTCCGCACTCTCGCTTACACTCGAAACGATGACCGTGCGTCATAGATATGGTTACCTACCTACCTACCTACCGACCTATCTACCTACCTACCTATCTACTCACCTACTTATCCACCTACCTACCTACTCACCTACCTACCCACCTTCCTACCTACCTACATACCTACCTACCCACCTACTTACCCACCTACCTACCCACCTACTTACCTACCCACCTACCTACTCATCTACCTACCTACCTACCAACCCACCGACCTATCTACCTACCTACCTACCCACCTATCTTCCCACCCACCTACCTACCCACCTACCTATCCGCCTACCTACCCAACTACCTACCCAACTACCTACCCACCTATCTACCCACCCACCTACCTACCCACCTACCTACCTAACCACCGACTTATCTACCCACCTACCTATCCACCTACCTATCTACCTACCTACCCACCTAACTACCTACCCACCTACCTACTCATCTACCTACCTACCGACCTACCAACCCACCGAACTATCCACCTACCTACCTATCCACCTACCTACCTACCCACCTATCTACCCACCCACCTACCTACCCATCTACCTACCTACCTACCCGCCTACCTACCCACCTATCTACCCGCCCACCTACCTACCCACCGACCTATCTACCTACCTACCTATCTACCCACCCACCTATCTACCCACCTACCTATCTACCCACCTACCTATCCACCTACCTACCTACCTACCCACCTACCTACCCACCCATCTGACATATAATCACCGAGCTGGATTCGAAATTTCATCCTTGTAGGTCATCTGGAAGTAGTTTAGGTTTAGGTATGTACTATATGTCAGTCAGTCAGTGCTAAAATTTACGACTTTTTCACCTTCATATCTTTATAACCGTTTGAGCTAGCTTCATGAAATTTGGGCTTCTCTTCTAGATGTCCTTATGGATATAATTAAACACACGCAGTTTTATGTGTTTACGTTACAGAGGTTATACTTCTAGAAGGGTGAAAAGTGGCACCAAGTGTTTCGTGTAATATTACACTCGGCGCTGGTAGCCAGTTCCTTTGCTTGAACTTGGCTAGACACGCTGCCGTGTGTCTAGATTATTCATTTACTACCTTTACTCACTATAAGCTATTAAAAAAAATTGCTTGCTATTGAGGTATAATAAAATCCTAGACACGAAAATATAAAAACAATAACTATCCATATCTTTTTTTACGATTCCGAACCTAAACGCTAAAAATTATACTACAGAAATATTTAGCGGTTAAGAAAGATGCCTACGCCTATGTTCAAAATCTAATTCATGTAGTTTCCGTGTAAATGCCTGTGCCGCATGGGCCGGACAGAACGAAACTATACCTATGGGTTATTGACATTTTGGATACGGAACCATAAAAACCAGAGCTAAAGACACACAGTTGGAAGCTTGAGCAACACGTTTTTATTTAAGTATGTGCAGTCGGATGTTTTGCTATGTGTAGAAAAATAAATATTTTATTAGTAATAATGGGGACATAATTTTGAAACTTAATCAATTATGAGATTATGACGAATATCACGTTTCAATTATGACAAATATCACGTTATAACATCGATAATCATGCGACCCGTCCACCCTTGCATTGGCAACGATCGGCGATGACGCGTCTGTAATCTTACTGACTTACTCTATGTACCGCATATTCCATGACGCACGACAGATGCGAACTCACGTATTATTGCAGCGGGTTGCGCGGGGAGAGGTAGAGGGTGTACAAGCCTTAAAACACTGACTACTGCGATACATCCGACCATCGACGCATACAGAACGCTCTTCAGTGCGGTCTGCTCGAGGGAGGTTCACTGAATCAGTATCCTCTTGATTCTAGTATCCTGGTAGGCTCCGATATATACCCATAAAATGTCTTTGATCCTTATGTGGCCCGATGCGAAAACGATCAACATCTTACATGCCCATGACTGGGCCCCCATATTATACCTCCTGTTATGACAACTAACCAACTAAATCAAATTTATGGGTATACAATAATGTTGTTGGTTAAATGCCATTGAAAGTTGACCAAATTAAAAAAGATCAATCAATCAATCAAAATATTCTTTATTCAAGTAGGCCTATTTACAAGCACTTTCGAAATGTCAGTTACATGAGAGTGAATGTTTGCTGGGAGACATACAATATGATCCAACATTTGCTGCAAGGATTAGGGAAACCCAGAAAAACCTAATCAGATCATTTAACTTAAGTATAATATTATTGATAAAATCATTATTTTAAAAATTAAAATAATCAATAAGATAAACCCAAAATGAGTGTCAATAAAAAGAAAAAAATAATAATCTAGAATGTGTCTAGAATAAAATTCTAAATGTCAAGAATATATAAAGCAATTAAGATTAAAATAATAATAATACCTTAGGTATTCGTTAAAATATTTATACATATACCTACATGACGCTATATTTTACATTAATCCCTCGCGGCTTTATCATTCATGTAGTCTTGTGTGCTATAATAAGCTTTAGAAAATAATTTTCGTTTCACAATATTTTTGAATTTACCAATAGACAACTCACTTATGCTTTTAGGAAGTTTATTACAGAACCTCACACAGTTACCCATGAATGATCTCCTTATTTTAGGCACTGCGAGCTTATGCTTATTTATAGTATTAAAATTATGTACATCACAGTTCTTCTTAAAGTGGGTAATATTTTTATGTACATACATAATATTCTCATAAATGTATTGACAATGCACTGTCATTATATTAATGTCCTTAAACTTATCTCTAAGCGAGTCTCTATGGTTCATTTTATATATCGCACGAACAGCCCGTTTCTGCAGAACAAATATAGTATTAATGTCGGAAGCACTGCCCTATAGTAAGATGCCATACGACATAATACTGTGGAAATAACTGAAATACACTAATCGAGCCGTTATCACGTCTGTTAATTGACGAATCTTACTTACTGCAAAAGCTGCAGAACTCAGTCTATTCGAGAGATTAGCAATATGGGGACCCCATTGGAGCTTAGAATCTAATGTTTTACCGAAAAAGACTGTACTATGAACTAGTTCGAGTTCCTCACCTTTAACAATAACGCTTGCTTGCTTGTGTTTTACGTTACTCGTGACAAACTTAACACATTTAGTCTTTAGACTAGAGAGACTAATGACCCCGGTGATCGCTTTCCATTCACGTCGACCCTTTGTATTCTACCATTTAAATAAGACTAATAAATTTAGTGCTAATCCTTTAACTCCGTAGTGGTGTAGCTTCCTGATCAGTGTCTCATGATTAACGCAATCGAAGGCCTAAGATAAATCACAGAAGATACCTAAAGTATCTCGCGATTCCTCCCAGGCATCGAAAATGTGTTTTACGAGCTCAACTCCGGCGTTGGATGTCGAGCGACCCCGCGTAAAACCGAATTGCTTACTATGCATCAAATTGTTCAAATTAAAATGTTTTAACAATTGATATAAAATTAGCTTTTCAAAAATTTTACTAAATGTGGGTAGTACAGATATTGGTCTAAAGTTAGTGGGGTCAAAGGTACTACCTGATTTAAATAAAGGAGTTATTTTGCTATGTTTCATCAGACCAGGAAACTCACCGCAGTCATGTTATTGAGTATATCTGCCAAGTCAGGCGCTATGACTTCTATTAGGGATTTGACGGCATGGACTGAGACCACCCCCCATAGGTCATTGGTTTTTTTGACATTAATTGATTTAAATGCCTTTACTACATCCGAAGGACTGACATGTTCGAAATAAAAGAGCTTACTACATTCTGGGACGTTTTCTTTTAACAACATAACGGCAGACGAAGGTGATGAATTTAAACTTTTTGTTGTGGATACTGGTATATCGGTGAAGAAATTTTCAAATTCTGTTGCTACATCTAAACTAGAATCTATAATTTTGCCATCAATTTTTAATTCTAGACCACTAATTGCCGTGCCTCGATCTACCAGTCTCCGCATTAATCACTTTCCAGGTGGTTTTGATAATGTTCGAACTATTTTTGATTTTCTGGGATAAATAATTACGTTTGACAATATGACAATCAATTTTGAATTGTTTCGAATATTGCTTTACATGTTCTTTAAATTCGTCACTCGTATTAAACCGCCGTTCCTCATAAGGTGCGTCCACAATCGGTTGTGGCTAAAGGTGCGTCCACATTTGTATCATTTGCTCGTATCCGATCACCGTGCCGTGGCATAACTGCGTATCGCGCTGCTGGGACGCTAACTGTCGGCGCGCCGATCATGCCGTACTCGTCCGATATAACTGTGTGATACGCGTAGCAAAATGGATTGCGAGCGATCCGATCGGCGTAACGTCCAAACGCGTGATCGTGACACGCGATCATGCCACGCGACGATGATCTGATACGGGCAAATGATACAAATGTGGACGCACCTTTAGCCACAACCGATTTGGAAGTAAATATTGTATATTATATTATATATATATATTATAAAAGTTGTAAAGAATGAATCATACATGTGATTAGGACTCATTTCAGAAGACAGAACGGGTAGGGCCTGAAACAAATGTTGCTTCATTCTTTCCACATGGTCTGTGGTTATCGGTACAAAAGTAATTTGTTTTTTCACTATATTTTCCCTTAATATCTCAAATACCATTAATTGGCCTAAATGATCTGATTCTAATTTACTGATTATACTTTGTTTAGAAGGAGAAATATCAGTGAAAATGTTATCAATACAGGTGGCGCTGGTATCGGTCATCCTAGTAGGTTCCATAAATACGTGGCTTAAACGAAAAGATTTGAATAGATTCAACAATCTAATAGTGTCTGAGTGTTGAATCTTCCAAAAGATTTACATTGAAATCGCCGCAAATAAGTAATTATTTACGAGTACGCAATATTCCCCCAAAGAAGTTGAAAAAGCCACGTGAGCATATCCAGAATGCATCTGCGCGGCCAAGAAAGGGGGCCGAAATTGTGAGATACCTGTTGTTGGTACGCCTGTCAATGTAAAGAACGTTACAACGAGAAAGACTGCCTCGGCAAATTGTTCCCCTGCCCCGCAACGCCTACGAAAGCCGGAAAGAGGGGCCTCCTCATCTATGTCTTCGTCTGTAGAGATCGCACTCCTCCGCGAGCAAATGACATATCTGACAGAGCAACTAGCGGATGCAATCTCCACCATTGGGCGTTATCAGACTGCTCTCTCTACGTGCACAGATAAGATCGATGTTATCGGTGATAAACTGCAAAAATTGGTACAGTCCATTAAGTGTCATTGCATATGTAGATCAGCGCCTGTACGTCCCAGCTTTTCAGATGTTGTGGCTAAAAATAAATACAAAGTAAAAACCAAAACTACTGTACTTAACCGGGAGGGCGAAGTTGCCAGTAAAGAATCCAGCTCGTTGGAGCCAATTACTGGGTCCTCAAGCGGAGTTCTGCCTACGATAGAGACCCACAGTAACGAAGGCCAGGAGATGGCGAGAGAGATAGATAATCCTGAAAACTATATGACATCACGGTCTATCCTGTTTCACGATGACCCTACAGGCGGAAATTGGAACGAGGTGAAATCTAGGAAGCAGAGACGTCTTACATCATCTGTACGTTGCACAGCTGGTCCTAATATCACATCTCTTAAAGCAGTGGAGGAACGGAAACATATTCATCTGTGGAATGTGGTATCTGGCCCCGATGAAATTTTTGAATACCTCCGAGATCTGTGTATGGGAAAAACGTGTTGTGGAAGAACTTAAGCCGAAAGGTGACTACAGATCCTTTAAGCTGAGCGTCCCAGTCGCCTTTTATTAAAAATGTATCTCGGCAGAAGTCTGGCCTGAAAATGCAAGAGTAAGGCTTGGTTATTTCGAAGGCAAAACGCCCAAACTAAAAGTGCTACGCAAGCAGACTAAAGATAATTCCATCTGCATTGCGTACCAGTAATGTGAGGGGCCTTAATACTAAATTGGCGTATTTTAGGCAACGACTGGTGGCGCTGGAGTGTGATATCGTTGCTATTACTGAATCATGGTTATCAGATTCTGTTGAAAATTCTGAGCTTGTAGGAGAAAACTGGGAGTATATTGCGTCGTGATGGTGAAGACGGTCGCCAAGGGGGCGGGGTGCTAATCGCCGCGCGTCCCGGCATCACTTTGCGACGTAGGCGCGAGTTTGAGACCTCTTCTGGAGAAGACCTGTGGATATCTATTGTTACGAAGCACGTGACTTTTCATCTGTGTGTTGTATACATTCCACCAAAAGCAACAGAAGATGTTTATTTGCGTTTTTTACAAAGTGTTAAGGCTTCTATCGACTCCCTAACTGGTAGTGTTATGATTGTGGGCGACTTAAACCTGAATCCTACGTATACGCCCATTAGTGTCTTAAGTTACTATTGTTATTTCACCTCTGTTTGTAATTTGCGAGAGATGAATGAAGTTTTAAATGCGCATGGAGGAGTGCTTGATACAGTGCTGGTGCGAGAGGGTAGCTGTGGCGCTTGTGTAAAGAAAGTCGAGAAGGATGGACTGGTTCCACATGCCGATGCGTACCATCCCCCATTAGTTATACACATTTCATTTTCCGGTGGATCTGTCAACCCCGTAAACATTAAACCGAGCAATATAGACACTAGGTGTGATTGGAATTTTCCCAGAGGGAATTACGAACTCCTCTATCAGTTATTCTCCGATGAGTCCTGGACAGATATTCTTGAATGCCGTGATGTCAATATTGCTGTAGACATGTTATATCATCAAATCTATATAATCTTCGACTTATGCATACCTAAAAATGTGAGACCCTCAAAACCCTCTAGATGTTATCCAGTCTGGTTCACTGGTGACTTAATTAAAGATATTGAGCGCAAAGCCGCCCTTCATCGCGAGTGGAAACGTTCTGGTGATTCTGAGGATTATGCTGGTCGACTCGATCTCTGAACACTTAGATATGGGTATTCAGGTTGATGTGTTGTACTTCGACTTTAAAAAAGCGTTTGATCGCGTGGATAATGATGTGCTTCGAGTAAAATGAGTCGTATCGGTTTCTCTCCCAAGTTGCTTAGATTCTTTGGCAACTATTTACGCGATAGACAACAGTATGTGCAACACGGGGTTGCTTTGTCTCCAAATCCTACAATACCCGTTCTGGTGTCAGTCAGGGTTCGATTTTGGGTCCATTGTTATTTGGATTAATAATTAATGATCTGGCGTCGGTTCCAAAGAGCGCCAGATGCTTGCTCTATGCCGATGACCTGAAACGAATGTATGGTGTACAACAGGCTTCAGACTGTAATTCACTTCAGGAGGACATCGATCGGTTATATCAATGGAGCATTAATAACAACCTCCTTTTTAACTTAGAAAAATGCTCAGTAATGACTTTTGGCCGCACCCTTAATCCCCTACATACTAAATATACACTAGGGACAGAACTTATATCTCGTGTTGATACTGTCAAGTACTTAGGTGTACGTTACGGTTTCTTTATAAGAAAATATATGGATACTATCCATTTTTATATCCAACAAAGTTTTTATTAGGCGTATTAGGCTTTAACTCGCTTGAAGTTAGGCGTAATTATGTTCTCCTAACTAGCGCTTGCAAAATCTTGCGAGGAAGTTCAGACTGTCCAGAACTGGTCGGTTATGTGGTTCGTCTGCTCGTGCCCTCACTTTCAAGGATCAATTTCCGTCCGCGCAACCGGCTACTATTAGCTGCTCCGGAGGCGCGCACCGTATCGCGCAAAAACTCTCCTCTTGTTCGAGCTCTACACTGCCTTAATACGCTTCTCGCATCAGCATCGGAGTTGGATGTTTTTGGAAGTACTTGGGCAACGGTATGTCGCGAATGTTTGAAGTACTGTGAGGCGATGGATAGTTGTAATTCTTCTGTAATATGTTTATATATATATATATATATATATATAATTTTATTTGTAATTCACAGTGAATCAGTTGTTACTGTAATGCTGTGTAATTATCTTGAATAAATAAATAAATAAATATCTTAAAAAGCGCATATTCCATAATAGTTTGTAAAACATCGAAATTACTTAATCATCTCGATCATCATCATCCTAGACCTTATCACAATTATCAGGTCAGCCTTCGCGTCGGTCGACCAAATAAAAAAAGATCAACTGTAAAAAATAAATGAGAATCGTTTTTGTTTATGACAAAGGCTATGAATAAGAAATTCCTTAATCGATAATTTTCCTTCCAGCTACACATTCACTGACCTAGCACAAATGGTGTGCTCTGTCCGGACCGGCCAGGGCACCGACAACGATTCCTCGTCCTCATCCGACTACGAGGAGGACCCTCGTCACTTTGAGGGCTACGCCTCGGAGCCGAGCGCGGGTATCATGGAGGTAGGCACAGCCCCATAGACCTACTCGTCATTCTTACGATAACAACACTTATAAAATCAATCGAAAAATAAATATTTACTATTCTTAAGCAGTAATTCATATATTTTTCAAAATTAAAATTACCACAAAATGCTATCAACAATCCTATCACACCATTTACACCAAAATAGACCTGTAGGTACGGCAAAGTTACGGGTTAGATGAAATATTCTATGAGTTATTTAGGGTTGTTCTATGAGTGATTTCGGTTTCCCAAAGATTAATTTGGTTAATGTTTCAAAGAGTAATTAATCTGTAAAATTAATTCGTCTATCATAGGATTGCAATACCTAAGATTTCGACAAAACCAATCTCACGACGGCCGCTGTAAAGGCAAACATATAAAATTAAATTCAAAAAGATGCCTCAATAATGTAAAATATGATAAAAAAATCTTACTTCGCTCTTAATTAAAGAAACACATTTTCCTGAAGTTTAATTCCCTAATTTAGTTTAAAGTTAGTCATGTGAGCTCATGCACTTAAAGAATACCACACCAATGAATGAGGTTAGCCGTAAATAAGGTACGTAGCAAAAGCAGATTATAAAGTTCCTTGGAAGATGAATATATTATCGACTTTTTCTTTTTCTTTCCTCGAGAGAAGATTACAAATTGTCTAGGTGTATTCTTCTCTGGGTGCATTTTTAACCTACTGACCCAGGAATAGAACTAATCATTTATTTTGATTATATTAACGGTTACTCGTGTCGTAAAAGCAGAGTACTGCTCGATATGTTTCGGCGCGAGCAGGGCAGTGTTACGGTTCACTCGTGTACTCGGTGTCTACGATTTGACAAACCGCTAATATAATCTAAATATGTCTGAGTCTCTTGGTAGTTTTCTAATGCTGGCTGATAACACAATCTAGTTAAGTACATACATTAAATGCATTATTTAACATTTTTTGGTAGTAATTGGTTTGCGGTTACGAAAACAAAACACCAATGCCTTTGTTATCCAGCTAAGTGCTGTAACGAGGCGCATTACGACTCGTTGCTTACTAACTGTCTAGCTATGCGTAGCTTTAAATAAATATTCTTCTGACAGCTAAGGCAAAATTATTTACTATTCCACACTCGAACACACGTTCGAGATTGATTCAATTCTAAGCTTCAGACCTGATCACATGTCGGTGTAAATCACCTTAATCATAAATATAATTTTAAAAATTTTAAGCCTCAAGCATAAGTCCGATGTTCACGAATCTAGTGCTTTGAGTGACACTTTTCCTGAGTGATTTAATCTTTAAACTTTATTTGAATCTAAAACCATACTATTGGTCTGTTGCTGACAATACATCTTAATTTAAAATATATTTTTTTTTGTAAGTATTGTTCTCAAGACGACTATGAAGATCACACATAGCATATTTTAAATGATTGCTAGGTTATAGCAAGGGAGTAACATTGCACTATGAAATAGTTAATATTATCTCTTTATCAAACCTCTTTAGATAATTAGATCGAAGTAGCTTACCTACTTACACTCACTATGAAACAATACTTGTCAATGTCGTCCGAAAGTGTCATTTGTAAAGACGTATTATTTTATATTTGAGAATGAAAATGGAAAAAATATTTTTACACACAAAACTTAGTGTGATCACTAGTATATAGAACGTGCATCCATAATTGAGTTTATCGATATAGGAGTCCCCTACCCGTCATAAAATTTTGCCCCCAAGATTCCTATGGCTGTTCATACCGTGTGTTTTTTGCTTGATACAACAGTCTCGAATCGAAAACGGGGTAAATATTCGAAATCCGCATGCGCGTTGTGTGACCAATAAGAGTTGGCCAAAATATCAGTCTACTTTCTATTACCCAAAACAAATAATTGTGATTGGCCAATTTCATAATAACTGGCTGTGATTGGCTTCTAGCGCTGACGTTTAATAGTATCAACATGACGCCAGGCCGTACGGCCTGGTATCACTTTAAGACGTAGGCGTGAGTTGGAGACCGCCTTCGGGGAAGACCTGTGGTCAACCATAGTGACGGAACACGGGACGTTCCATCTCTGTACTGTATATATTCCATCAAAATCTACAGAAGACGTTTATATGTGTTTTTTCCAAAGTGTTGAGGCTATCATCGACTCCCTAAATGGGCGCGTTGTGATTGTGGGTGATCTAAATCTAAATCCTAAGTATACGTCTCTTAGTATTTTAAGTTACTTTTGTTATTTCACTACTGTTTGTAACCTGCAAGAGATGAATGAAATTGTGAATATGCACGGAGGAGTACTTGATACGGTGCTGGTACGAGAGGGTACTTGCGCAACTTGTGCTGAGGTGGCCGAGGAAGATGGACTGGTACCGCACTCTGACGCGTATCATCCTCCATTAGAAATTTCCATTTCTTTCTCTGGTGTCAATGATAATCTAGTGAATATTGAGCCTAGCAATATTGACACTAGTCGTGACTGGAATTTCGCTAAGGGTGATTACGAACTCCTTTATCAGTTGATCTCTGATGTGTCCTGGAAGGAAGTCCTTGACTGCCGCGATGTCAACGTTGCTGTAGACCTCTTTTATCGACAGATATACTCAATCTTCAATATGTGCATACCTAAAAAGATTCGACCCTTAAAACCTTCCAGACGTTACCCTGTCTGGTTTACTGTTGATCTGATTGCGGATATAAAACGCAAAGCTTTTTTTCATCGTGAGTGGAAGCGCTCTGGAAGTACCGAGGCGTATGCTCATTTCTCTAGACTAAGGGCCGACATTAAGCAGCGAATATCAAGCGCCTACAATTGCCACGTGAACCATATTCAGTCTAGACTCAGTAGCGACCCTAGAGCATTCTGGCAGCACATAAGTAGTCTGAAGTCTAAGGGTGGTTTTGAATCGCAGGTTTCGTATAATGGGACAACTTTTGAGGGCCAAAAGGCAGCACAAGCCTTCTCGGACTACTTCTCGAGTGTCTTTTTGCCCTCGGTTCCGCGCCTAAACTGTAATGAGGTTCTCAGTGAAGACTTTACGAATACCGCTAATTACGTTCAATTCCATAGTGTTTCACCGGAAGACTTAATAACTGGCATTAAATACCTGAAGCCCAAGAGCTCTCCTGGTCCAGATAATGTCCCAGCTTTCTTCATAAAAGGATGTAAAGACGAATTAACATTGCCCTTGCTACACATTTTTAATTTGGCCTTGCAGTCAGGTAATTACCCTGATCAGTGGAAAATCACTCGCGTGCGCCCCATTCCCAAATCAAAAGACACGGGCAAGGTTGAAAATTACAGACCAATTGCAATTTTGTCAGCTATTGCGAAGCTTTTTGAGTCCATCTTGATGAGTCACATATCTCCCCAAATAAAACCCTACCTTACCGACGCGCAGCATGGGTTCAGGCCTAATCGGTCGGTCGAAACGAATCTCCTGACTCTGGTTGACTCGATATCTGAACACTTAGATGAGGGAATGCAAGTTGATGTGTTGTATTTAGACTTTAAAAAAGCGTTTGATCGTGTGGATAATGACGTTCTCCTGAGGAAACTGACTCGTATAGGATTTTCTCCCAAGTTAGTGAAATTCTTCAGCGATTATCTACGCGACAGACGGCAGTACGTGCAACACGGATGCTTCATCTCCGAATCCTACCACACCCGTTCAGGAGTCAGCCAGGGTTCAATTCTGGGACCAATGCTGTTTGGTATAATGATTAATGACCTGGCTTTGGTCCCGAACAATGCCAGATGCCTGCTCTATGCCGATGACTTGAAGCTGGTGTATGGAGTGCATCAGCTTTCGGATTGCGTATCACTTCAGGAGGATATTGATCGTCTTTATAGGTGGAGCACTGACAATAAGCTTTTATTTAATATAGAAAAATGCTCAGTTATGACCTTTGGGCGTAGTCATAATCCCCTGCAGGTTGAATACACACTTGGGTCAGTACCCTTGACTCGCACGGATACTGTCAAGGACTTAGGAGTCACTTTTGATTCACGCCTCTCTTTTCATGACCATATCAAAGACCTGGCCAAAAATTGTTTCCGGAGGCTGGGGTTCGTGATCCGAAATACCCGTGACTTCTTTAGTCCGACAGTCATACAACTGGTGTTCACTGCCCTAGTTAGAAGCAAGCTGGAAACAGCTTCCATTGTCTGGAATCCGCATGAGGCTTCATATATTTTGTTATTGGAGAAAATCCAAAAAGCCTTCTTGCGTTTTCTTTACAAGAAGAGATTTGGATATTATCCATTTTTATATCCGACTAAATTTTTATTAGGAGTATTAGGTTTTAATTCGCTTGAAGTTAGGCGTAATAACATCTTACTAAAAAACGTTTGCAAGATCATGCGAGGACAGTCAGACTGCCCAGAATTGATTGGTCAAGTGGTGCGTCTGTTCGTTCCGTCTGTGCCGAGAATCACTCTTCGCCCGCGCAACCGGCTATTGTTTGCTGCTCCTGAAGCACGCACCGTTTCGCGGAAGCAGTTTCCTCTTGTTCGAGCTTTGCACAGGCTTAATGAGCTTCTCGCATCAGCACCAGATTTGGATGTTTTTGCAAGTGATTGGCGAACGGTGTGTCGTGAATGTCTACGGTATTGTGAGGCGATGGATAGTAGTAAGTCTAGTATTGTCTATTAGTTTGTACCTACCTTATTTAAAAATTGTATCTGTAATGCACAGTGATTTGGTATTAACTGTTATGCTGTGTTTTATGTGGAAATAAATAAATAAATAAATAAATAAATGAGATCCTTTGTTTGAAGGCCGATAGAGTGGGTATTCATGGATGTCTTTTGCGCTGGTTACAATCTTACCTGCTCCAAAGATCACAGTTGGTATTGCTGTATGGATATCAATCCCAGGCATTTACGGCTACATCTGGAATTCCACAGGGTTCTAATTTAGGCCCACTTCTCTTTTTGATATTCATTAACGACCTCCTAGAAAAATTTACATGCAAAACTCTGGCATATGCAGACGATATTAAAATATACAGTAAAATAAAATCAGAGGAAGATTGTACTGCACTTCAAAACAATTTAGACATTCTACAGGAATGGTGTAACAACAATAAAATGTCTTTGAATATTAGCAAGTGTCAGGTTATCACTTTCTCTAAGAAAAAATTGAACATCGACTTAGTAAACAAAATAAATGACGTACCTTTAAAACGCGTCAAAACCACGAAGGATTTAGGAGTTTGGTTCGATGATAACTTATCGTTCCGTGCTCATTATGATTATATTGTACCTAAGGCCAAGAAAATAATGGGTTTTATTTTGAGAATAAGCAAACCTTTCAAGAAAGACAAAACTATCACTTTATTATACACTACGTTAGTCGCAAGCATATTGGAATATTGTGCCATAATATACCTTTGTACTCGTATAAAACGCATATCCTTCTAATTGAAAACATTCAGAAGCGCTTCGTTCGTCACCTCAGTTCCAAATTTGGCCTCAAACAATCTCTCTCTGCCTACGACCAAAGACTAAGACATTTTAATCTCTTGACCCTAGAATCTCAGCCCAGGATGGCTGATATAGTAACCTGCTACAAAATACTAAATAATAAAATGGACTCGCCCGACCTGTTAAACCAATTCGCATTTCGTGTTGCCAATAGAGCCAGTCGCACTCAGCAACTCTTTTCTGTTTCAAGGGCTACTAACAATGTATTTTACAATAGCCCCATAACACGCATGACACGTTCTTATGATGAATTGTTAAAGAAAAATCCAGAGCTAGATATTTTCACAGCCGAAATCTGTGTTTTTCTTAGTGATATTAATAAGGTAACAAATACACAGTAACTATCGTAAATATTTATTAAAAACCTATTTAGTTAATGCATGCTAGTTCTTAGTTGCATGCACTTTACAATCACTCTCAAATGTTGTGCGAGGTTGTAATTGAGTAACAAACACATATATGCCTTGAACGTTATGTACTTTAATTAATTACTAAGTTTGTTACTTGTAACCATGCCTTTTCAAAATAAATAAATAAAGAGTAATTTTGTTGGCAGAATAGTTATTTAAATCGAATTTTCAGTTTTATTTTATACAAGCTTCTGCCCGCGACTTCGTCCGCCTTAAATTCGTTTATCGCGAATAAGGGTATTTTTCCGGGATAAAAAGTAGCCTATGTCCTTTCCAGGGACTCAAACTATCTCCATACCAAATTTGATCCAAATCGGTTCAGCGGTTTAAGCGTGAAGAGGTAACAGACAGACAGACAGACAGACAGACAGACAGACAGACACACTTTCGCATTTATAATATTAGTATGGATTTAAATAATCAAAGAATAACCTTACGCAAATCAAACTAGTCTCCAATTAACATGTAGCATACTTATATTGTGAATACTGGACGACCTTACGAGTATGAATATATTATAGCTTGCTAAATACTTAAATACAAACAGACAATCAGCCACTAGAATCTGGCAAATGAAAGATGAGAATGAAATCAACCGCGAAATTTAAAAATGTAGCTGCAGTGTGCCTGTATGAGCTAGATATAAACAAATTTAAATGCTTTTCTCAGTAACTAATAACTTAATAATTAATGACAAAAGCAATGAATTTGTGTAACTCTAGCTTATACAGGCACAC
Source organism: Hedya salicella (assembly GCA_905404275.2). NCBI lineage: Eukaryota > Metazoa > Arthropoda > Insecta > Lepidoptera > Tortricidae > Hedya > Hedya salicella. The sequence goes on from FR990096.1 coordinate 84,985,236, forward strand.
TGCAGCTACATTTTTAAATTTCGCGGTTGATTTCATTCTCATCTTGCATTTGCCAGACTCTAGCAATCATAACGTTTGTAGTACGTTAAGACAACGCAAAAATCGAGCTTGCGTACTTTTATTGTTGCCGTGTTAGTATGTTTGTATTGTATAAATCTTTGAAGCTAAATAAAACCACTTGCCGGTTTCTGATTGTTCAAAATTTTTGTATACTTTTGTAAGTTTGGTGACAATGCAATATTATGATAATATCGAGCTGATATGGTGATGGAGACGGAGAGGTAGGCATAGAAACTCTGTAATAAGTTACCGTAATCCTACCGAGTTTGAGCTCTTTAGTGTATGATAACTTTTAAATCAAATTGCACCTTTTTCGAACACTGTATATAAAATAGTTATGTGCATGAAAACATGTATCTCAACACATAATATATCAAATGTTCAATAGGTAACATAATACCTTTTCATTTACATATTAACATTTTGATGGTGTAAGGATGAATGTAAATAACACCATCCCTAACAAAATCTCTTCCGACTAAAAAAAAATTATTATGTTTACGGTATTTTTTACATGTGAAAAGTGATTCCATCTTTATTTTTATATTTTCCAGAATGATTAATACACAATTGTACAGATCAATAAGCCGTATGTTTTCACTTTGGGAATTGAAATAATACGACACTCATGCAGCGCCGCCATATGCAACTGACAGCCCGTTTGACCCAGTTTATACGCCCCGCCTTTTTCAACACAGTTTTCGTGGGGTCATTTTGCGACGCTAGTTGTGCTTCTATATTTTTTTCGTTCGCGGCGGTCTCCAAATTATACCGATTTCACTTTTCACAAGTTTGAAGACAATCGGAAAAAGCAAATTCGGAATAAAATATTACGGATAATTTGGGTGTCCCCAAGAAGAACGTGCAGCATACAGTTAATTGTTAACCGTCCGAATGTCTTTCTTTCTAGTGATGCTATCTACAAGAGACTTACTATATCCATGTGAAACTGTTAAATGATAAATTTTAAATTTGCATCAGAAAGAGGGACCATCAACAAACTATGCACGTAACAGTGGAAAGCTGCTAACTTGTGGTGCCATGGATGTGTGTGGAAGAAGCCGGGGTAACTGTACCTGTGTGCGCAGGCTTACGATAAATTTGAAACTGCTACTATACTAATGTTAGTAGTAGTCTCTCTCTGTAGATATTTCGTAGTCTGTGAAAGCAAGTACATGCTGGCTGTTCAACACGGATTTAATAATAGGGAATATGCAATGCGTTAATTTTTCAGAATTACTATATTAAAGGAACGTAGACATAACAAATTCACCCTAAAGAGGTAAAATAAATACAACATTTTCTCAGATATTGCTATGATTATTCCTGTTTTTTTCTTTCCTATAAGAAAATTAAACATTACCTTATGATTTCTTAGGGTTCAATGAAGGAATAAATGTATGACAACATTGACAACTGTACATTTAAACCCCCTTTTTTACGGCCAAAATAAGGAAATGCTCCTTTCTCCATACACTTGTCTGTGTTGTCTGTCGTGTGATCAGGGCCTGTGACCGGTTACAAATAAACCGGGAGTTATTAAGGTTATACTGTTGAGTTATTTAGGTTACGTTCGGACGAATTGATTTGGGAACTTTATTTCGAAGCGCTCTCTAACCGGTTACTCCGTGTTTGGATACGGGATCAGTGCCCACTGTCGCGCCAATAGTGCCGCAACGACAGTAAACTACATGAAAAATTGAATCTAATAAATACCATAGCAAGGAAACGACTCCTGTATAAGCGAGAGGTTATTCACTCTAGGTTCCGCTCACACGGAGGAACCGCTCTCTTACCCGTAAATGGATTTCGCTGCCTGTTTTGCGCTCTGAGATATTAACCGGTTAGACTCTAACGCTCGCAAGCACATCGCTTTTACTATTAGAGCGATGTTCTTACGAGCGTAACCTTTATTATGGGTTAGGTTCTCAGTGTGGCTCTGACCGGTACGGAAAATTAACCACAAGGGCACTAGCCCTGCGTGTGACTTCACAAGATAAGCTGGATTTGTATGGAGCGTTTTAACGTCTAGCCGTTATGGCAGACTTTGAATCTTAATTCTAATGTTTCTAGTGACTAACATTTTCAATGATGATAACCATTGAATACATTTTTTAGGCATAAGAAACCGGATCGATTGGTATCATTGAAAAAAGTTATGCATATTTCCTATTGGATTCCAATCTAAAGTTTTTATGTACTGTTACTATACTATATATAAATAGTTCTGACAAAAAATGCTTTGTGTGCTGTTCTCGTGCGTGATAGTTAACCTATGTGTGATGATAATAAAATTAATAAATCTTCATCCCGGATTAATTAGTTTGCACTTCGATTGTTTGTATCCGTCGTTATAGTTATCAGACGCAAAGTGAACTCAACCGTATAGTTATAAGTTTGCGATGTTAATGTGTTATATAGTTTAAATTTAGCTAGTGTTTTTTTTTTCTTTTTGGTCTATGTAGTCTATGAGCGGACACGATTATTCACGCGAGGGTGAATATTTGATCGTTTTAAACGCCGCCTTATAATCGCCAGGTTATTGACGAACTCCGCATAAATTGTAGTGTTATTTTCGGTTATCTAGTAGACGTCGCGGGTTTCTGCAATTCTTTTAAAAGTATGCTGTTTACTCTTACGAAATGGCCAATAACGTGGTGATGGTAAGGAGGCGTTTAAAACGCTTCAATATTCACCCTCGACTGCTTTCCGCAACTGTAATTGTATTTCAAATATAAATAGAGTTCAAACCCAAACTACGAGCATGTGAGTGGTTTTAACTACGAGTCAAATAAATAATCAAAATCTTTGAAATAGAAAACTAGATAAAAGAAGCAAACTACTTGGACTGTATAACAGCTGTTATACACTCCAAGTGGTTTGCTTATAAGAGTTATGCAACACGCATACAACCTTTATTAAGCGGACTGGTCTTGTAAGGTGAAAGGTTGTGTAAGAATGTGGGTAAGCTGCCAATGTCGAGCATTTGACATGCGTAATCAGCTAAGTATTATTTGAATAACTAAGTATTACTTGAATTTCTACACTTCAAAAATCAAAAGTAGGTGTAGGGGTCGAAAGCGAATGGGCAAATTTAAGGAGTATAGCACTGTGCTCACTGGTCGAATGGTTTTAGACGGTGGACTGGTAATCCAAAAGTACCGGGTTCTATTCTTGGTTTGGGGCCACGTGTGAGCTCAAGTGAGTTTTTTCGGAACGTTTTGAATTTTTATCACCACTAACAGAGTATGTTGAAATTGGACATGAAGCTACTTACTCCGTCACCGTCATATAAAGACAACTCATTTATTCCAAATAAAGATTGAATTTATTATGTCTTCAATGGCGTTAGCATCTTCGCAATCTCAGATCAACCATAAGCTAAAGAGTCATTCTATAGAACTTGCTAACAATGTAAACAAACGACGTAACTTTGTTCTGTCTCAATTTCTTTTGAATATTCACACCAGCTCATCAAACACCATTGTAAACATACACTATTGAAACGGTCGTTACCGTAAAATACAAAACCATAAAATATATAACTGTATAATGGATATTTCATTAAAAATTCAAGATGGTTTCATAGTTATGTTATTAGGACCTGATGGAATGACGTTTTTGTTTCTTTTAAATTCTACAACTGTCTATGATGGGTAGTGTTGTGACTAAAGTTGGTCATATATTAAAAAGCTACACACCACCCAACCCGCGCTCTTTACCTGCCAAAGCGGTTGTATACATAACGCGGTAGTTTGTCAATTTTCAATTTCAATAAACACGTAGTCTCAGATTAATTATTTTTAATTCCCTGTTTCTCATATTTTTTTCCATTCTTACGCACCATTTTTTAAACATTATTATAACTAGGAAAAATTTAATTTGGTCGTTTTGAACTATTTTAAAGAAGGAAAGATACCCTACATTTTTATATAAATTAAAACAAGACTTTACTCTCACTGTTTTTCTTGTCATGTACGGGTATGTCTTCTTTGTTATTGAATTTTCTAACGCTTATTTCTATTGCTACCGAACATGGATACTAATATTGCTTATTATTGCCAGCAGCAAATCTGGTAAACACTGGTGATACATCATCTTCAAGTACCGATTTTCTTTCTGATCGGGATTAAAGAAATTAAAAATACCTACTAGTTTTTTAGTTTCGGTATTTTACTATTCGATATGTTTTGAGATGAGTAAAGGAGTAAGTCTTGCCCATCACTAGTAAATTCATCATTCAGAGACAGTTTCAATATGGCGGTTTGTTTACAGTACGATTACTTTGAGTTTACCACTGACATATGCTTTTATTCCATTTGATATTCAACTTAAACACTAATATAAAAGAGTTTCTATTACAAACAAACGACGTTTAGACAGTGTGTAAGTAATATAAACTCTTTTACATTCGTGTTAAAATCGAATATCCAATGGAATAAAAGCATATGTCAGTGGTAAACTCAAAGTTATCGTACTGTACATAGTTAGCAAGTTCTATAGAATGGCACTTTAGTATAATATGGTTTGTATGTGCGAGACCCTGATTCTTGCCAAGGTAACCAACGTACACTTGCACTATTCCAGGAGAGTCTGCGCACGCGACGCGTGGGGGGCTCGCTGTCGCTCTCCGAGGACGAAATGGACTCGGAGTCCGAGGTGTATGATCCGCTGAACAAGCGTGGCGGCGGCAGGTGAGTGCGCTATATCCGCCTTAAGCCCGTCACACACGGAGCGATAATATATATTAAGATATCTTATAGCAAGGTAGTTTTGAGAAGTTGTAAATAGACTTTTACTAGCCGCTACGTGGGTAGTAAGCGTTCTCGGCCTCGGCTCGGGATCGCAAGTTTGTCACCCATCGCCTCCAGCGCGATTCACAAAAACGCGAGAGACAATATAATTATTCTTTATTTTACGGCCCCATGTGTGTAATGTACTATTAATAAAAATGCAAATGAATAGCAAACTAGGGTGGATCAACTTTTTTCTTATTGTTATTCTGTTTCATAAACAGAGTTCCGACAAATGGGCGTCATTGCTCGCAGTAACATGGACATGACTCAAAAGTTTGATTGATTGATCAATAAATTAAATTATTGATGATATAGTGATAATTAATAAAATTTCAATGGTATACTAAAATTAGGATATTATACCTTCTTTGATTTCCTTTTAGCAAAACGGAACAATCTATTTTTTGACATTGACTTTACTATTCTGACATTCATTCATATTAACGTTATATACATTACTAGCTTCTGCCCGCGACTTCGTCCGCCTTAAATTCGTTTATCGCGGATAAAGGCACTTTTCCGGGATAAAAAGTAGCCTATGTCCTTCCCCGGGACTCGAACTATCTCCATACCAACTTTCATCCAAATCGGTTCAGCGGTTTAAGCGTGAAGAGGTAACAGACAGACAGACAGACACACTTTCGCATTTATAATATTAGTATGGATATTTACATTGTGATTCTTTCAAAAGCTCTATATCACCAAAAATATCAAACCATAATAAAAAAATATAACATGTTCGTGGACAACTAAGCAATGGATACTTTTGGGTTTTAATTGATGAGACTAAAGATTTTTTAGACCGGAAAATTGCTAATATTCTCGTAAGAAATTTAAAAGAAAATCAGCCCGCACTAGCGGGCTTATAGTTGCTTCTTGATTGCATCCAAAGTTTTGGACAAAGTAAATGGATCTACAACATTAAATTTTTTCGGATCAAGCTTACAATGGTTGTGGGAAGACCGTGCTGAAAGTAATTTCAAAAACATAATTTTATTTACGAGCGATTCGGTGAGCTATATGCTAAATGCTGGACAGAAAATTAAAGCCAAATATCCACAAATATTACAACATAACTTGTTTGGCACATGGGATTCACAGACTTTGCGAAGAAATTAGAAAACATTTTGACGACGTTAACAGATTAATTAACTACGTTAAAAAAGTATTTTCAAAAGCCCCTTCCAGGATTGCAACATTCAAAGAAATTAACCCACACATTCCCTTGCCACCACAACCCATAATTACACGTTGGGGCACTTGGATCCAGGCGGCATGTTATTATAAAAATGATTTTGAAGCTTTAAAGAGAGTCATACAAACATTTAATAATCGTGATGATATATATCCCTACGTGTAAACAGATTTTACAATCAGATAACGTTTTGGCACAATTAAACTTCATTTCATATCATTTTCAATCAATCCCGCACGTAATAGAGAGTTTGCAATCTAATTCAAATACTATATAATTTTCATTAAGTAAAATACGATGTATATTGAATAATCTGGAAAGCATTCAAGGTGAAATAGGAATCAGTTTGCAAGGAAAAATGAAAGCAGTACTTAAAAGAAATCCAGATTTTAAACTGTCATCCGATACATAGAAGGTAAAATAGACTCTGAATCCTATTGGCATGAAAGTATTCCTATTAAAGTACTGAAGTTTGCTCCGTTAACTTCAGTAGATTGCGAACGGAGTTTTTCAGCTCACAAGTATATTTTGGATGTAAAAAGGAATAAACTTACCGCGGAAAATTTAGAAATATTACTGTTTATTTACATTAATAAATCTACACAATAAGAAGTCTGTGTTTTTATATACAACGTATACAAATAAAATTACAGGTAAGAAATTAATCAATCAAACTTTTGAGTCATGTCCATGTTATTGCGAGCAATGACGCCCATTTGTCCGACCTCTGCCCATAAATGAGACAATAGTCACAGGGTTACTTCGAAAAATGCTAATAACATAATAACCAGGGCTATTAACTTATTGATGTATAACTTTGAATAATGAACCTATGTTGGCTAGAAAAAAGTATTATACCGTTTAAAATTGTAATTTTAAAGAGTGACTCAGGAGGGGTAACCAAGGCACTGGGGTGTACCCCTTTATCTGTAGAAAAAAAGTTGATTGACCCAGTTAGAACATAGTTATTTACAAATCAAGTTTCAAATTATTATTAGTTATTTTATCTCTTTTATACAATATCTTATGCCACGGCACTAACATTCCGACTGTACCCTTCTGTACCAAAACTCTTGTACGCAGGTGAGACGCGACATTGCACGATCTGTGCAAAGCCCTATACGAACACTCGCGCGGCACCGGGCAGAACTGACGGCGGACTTTAGTGCGATGGCCCTGCCGACGGACTATACCAAAAATGTGATCCTTTGTTACCAAGTGTAAATAAACTAGTTTAAATTTATCTAGCCTGTGTACTTCTCGTTAGGGTGGTATTGCTAAATATTCTAAGAATTGGAAGAAACCAGAGAAATAGGCGCCATATAGGATTGAATGACATTGGAATCTAAAAAGTAGTATGAATCTAGTATACTGTAACTTATACGACTTTTTAGACCGAATTAGAAAATGAATATCGCCCCTCCCTTCTCACGTCATATTCTCGTCTACAATGCCATGTCGTCAGCGTACAAGTACTAAACTGTCTCCTTCTTAACTCGTCCACATTCTTATACGTCAACTTCATGTCATGTCCGCATATATGGTTCAGTTCTAACTCGTTCACATTCCTACATCGACAGCAGTGATATGTAGTCCACAGTCCTGACTCGTCAAGATGTCATGGACGTGTCTTACTTACGTATGATAGAAATTGAATTCTTACGAAAGTTTATTAATATTACCTGTTAAGTTGTTACTAGCGAACAAGTTTTTGACATCATCAACACAAGGATGCAACCGTAGGCCATTTACGATTGTGGACAAGATAGGAAATTGACGATTTAAGAATGTGGACGAGTTAGAATAATATAGGATTGTTGACGAAGAAGACAGTGGACCATATGGCAATGAGGACAATATAAGAAAGAAAGAAGAAAGAAAATAAATTTATTAGGTAGCATAGCAAATGAAAAAATAAATAATAAGGTGACAAAATACGATTGTGGACTAAGACGGCCTGAGACGTGATATTTTTGTCATTATTATGATGCCCTATTGGCTTACTAAAGCAACTGAAGACAAAAATAGTGTATTATATATCATGAAAATAATTCGCTTTTGAAATAATATATATATAATGGTCTATCTAAGGTGAGCGAAATAGTGAAATTCCTCACCTCGAGAAATATTGGACATATTCCATAGTTGTACTTTTGAAGTATAACTTCTTCCCTTCGCGAAGAGCCTTTGTAACCGCAGTTTAGCGTCAGATATATAGCAACCATACTGATTTTCGTATATACTTATTTTATTTAGTACAGGTTTGACGTGTGGCTTTAAAGGTGATAGACCTATCATTTTGGTCGTTCAATCACGACCTATTGATTTTTTTTAAAGCCGTGTTAAATATGTAAGCCGTGTCTCACGCCAAACTGTTAGATAGATGTAATTACATAGTAGGTGTCGTCAACGTGTTTTTAAAGTTGACCGCATAATAGTTTAAAATAATATGATTATACTGAATTGTACTATATATCAGAAACTAAAAAGGTGTTACGTCTTACACAAGTTTTTCCTCATTATAACATTACATATTTGTAAGTTAATATCTATACTTACGTTTAAGTTTTAATATAAACTTAAACTTCAGAAAATAAGCAATTTGTTTTACAATTTTCGATTGTCTAGCATTGATTACCTGAAAAAGAAATATCAATTTTGAAAATATTTTTAATTACGTACATACTTTGTTAAATGGGTCATTTCTAAAAAAACTGTAAATGGATTTATGCATAGTAAAAGTAATTGAACAATAATTTGAATAGATTCCTTTGTGTAACGAAAGTTAGTCAACCTCAAAAAGTAGGTACAACATATATCGGTAATTTTCGTTATACAATGGCACCTATTAAATTTTGTTTTAATTAAAGCCCCAATGTAATTTGTTTTTGAAACCACCCAAAATGCCGTGTCGTTACCTTAAAAATGTGCATATACTTTTATAAGAACAGACGATTCCACCTTTACAACGGATTGTTAGGTATATTCTCACTGCAGTGTCTTTCTATTGTATATAATAATAAATGTGAAATATTAGTGACAATAAATGAATCGTACTTCCTATAGTGTATTTTAAATCGGAGATCGGCACCGAGTTGACCTTTTGATTCAAATGATTACTTTGTTTGGTGACAATCGAAATATTAAATTGGTTATAATCTAAAGATATCTTGAATTTTCTGTTCACTCAAATTATTGAAGGTAACTTATAAAGGTGATACAAGCTCAGGATTTTTTTTTACAATGCACGCTTGTACATAGTGTAATAAATAGACAAGTCACAAACCCCTGGACTCAGAAATCTGTTTTTGTAGAAATTTGTCATATACGGTCTGATTTTTCAGAATTCCCACGGAATCAAAGCTTGGGCCATATGGGTTTTTCAATAGCCAGTAACCCATATAATAGGGAATATGCATGAATTTTTATGTTTGCTTTATTAAAAGCTCATTCATATTACAAACAGTAGACTGTCCATCAAACATTTCATTCTATCTCTTTCTTGCAAAATAGAATTTAATATGGAGTTTATATGGCCGGAGTGTACTGTGACGTAACAGTGCATATCGGACCCCTCTGTCTAATTACTAGTTTAAAATGCTTATATTATGCGTATTTACTGGCCGATTTTAATTATAATTTCACATTTTTAAATAGTTTTTACGGTATTTAGATATTTAGACATTCACTGCCAGGAACCCGCCTAGCGGGTGCTCTGCTCGTAGACGCGTAGGCGATACCATACGTTTCCCGTATGCAGAGGAAAGTGCGTAGCGCTACGAAAAGCTTGCTAACGAAAGGGTTAAGAAAAGCGATTAAAAAAATCATGCATGTACCCAATTCCGTTAAAACTTACACAGACGCATGTCCTGCTGCGTAGTGCAATCAGCACCAAATGTTCTGTATCATCCAAAGTGCCAAATTTATTGTTTTAAGCATAAAAATAGCGTCATGTGCTGCTGTGGATACCACAGACTATTTGATGCTGACTGTGCCACATGCTATAGGTTGCACAGTACCGGAGCCAAACACGTTAATATTAGATTTATATGAAAATCATGATGTTTTTTACCATCAGACCATCACGTGGATAAAATATTCTTATAAATACAAAGATATAAATATTGAAAAAAATCCAAGACACCGACGTGATTTGAACCAGTGTCTTTGTCGGCCGCCACACGCTCTGTCAACTGAACAGGATTAGCCCTGCCATGTTTAGGGGAGTCGTTTATAAAATACCATTATTTTATCACATCAAATTTCCAAAATATCATTGACATTGTCATACCTTATTTTTTAATTAGGTTAAATAGTTCGGTCATGACACGGCTTTTACATCTCCAGTGGCTCAAAGCTCTAAGGTTCAGGCACAAGTCTAGACAGCTAACTGAGCTGTGCGATGGCTAGCTTATGTACCTATTGTTCTATAGAATTAGGAATAAAATCGCTACTAATATTTAAAAACAGAATCAGTAGCACTAATATATTTCCACCATAACAAAAACATTGACAGCGAGTGTAACATACTCTAACTTACGGATACGGCTTCTTGTTAATAACCTCTAAAAGCTGAAATTTCTTTTCCCGCAACCTCTCCAGATAACTATGTACGTTCACCACTTCGGCGTTGTCGCCGTAATCATTCTTTATAGTCTCGACTCCTTCTATACACATGGTCCGATAATTGTGACCAGTCTCTAGCCCCATAGAAGTGGTCTCCGAGGTACCATCCCATTCTTCGTTGGGCCTGATCATGACCAGCTGTATCTTTCTTTCCCAGTACAATTTCATGAAGTTCCTTATGTCAGGACAATCGCAAAGGTTGATCAGTACTTGCAAGATCCGTAGTTGTAGAATTGGGAGGCATGGGGCGTGGCATAGATACGTGAGGTTCTTGGTTAAGTCGAGACAAGCTTCTTTCGCACGCCATTTTGATCGCTTAGTTAAGGTCGTGTAGCACATGAGACCGACGGCAGCGATGACGATATCGAAGTTTTTGTTATGCAAGAATGGACGAAGAATGAAGGTCAAGTCATATTCGTCGGCCAACAGTTTGCCGACATCGTGTTTACAGAGCTGCGCCATGCATTCCATCGCCGCGGCCACAATCCGTGGATCCGCATTAGAAAACAACTTCAACATTACCTGAAACGCGTTTTCTTTCAACGGCACAACGGGATCCCATTCGAAAAGGTTCATCATAGTTTTCAAATGGATCAGAACGATGCCGGTGTACTCGTTTTTGGTGATTGTCAATAGGTTTTGTATTAGACCCTCGACTTTGCAGATTTCATCGCAAGCGCAGCGATCTCTGCTTAATGTTCTCAAAGTGTATGCGGCGGCGTGTCTGATTTCGGCTTTGTCTCTCATGAATATCCACATGAGACGGAAGACGAGGCCGGGGCATTTGCTGAGCCGCTGGCGGCCCTGATAGTAGCCGGCGATGTGCGTAAGTGCGATGCAAACCTTTTCTCTGATCACCGGGTTCCTGTCGTCCAGAAGATCCGTCAGACGGTGCACCACGTTGAGGTTTATCAGGTATAGCGCGTTCTCAGATATTTGCACCTGCGAATTTTGTAAAATGTCTTTATTAATGGCTGATGCTGCGAGCTAATCCGACCTAACGACGTCGAGATGCGGTGTTGGTTGAAATAAGTTGCTTGCACTGTATGTTTCATTCCAAGTTTCATATGTTGACCATCCTTGTCATGACTAGATGGCAGCACTCAAAGCGCGCTATTCGTGTGCAATCACTTAAATAGCGATATATGATTTGGAATGGGAAGTGAACAATTTACACATGCCTTTATAAGTCTTCTATATGTTTTTAAGTACGTTTGTATGGCGATGCTAGCTAGTATGCTATGTATTTATTTGTGTTTATAAATATAAAGTTTTGGCGAATTATAACGAGTACATAATATGTGAAAATAAACAGTAAGTACAGCAATGTGAATTGTGTTTTATTCCCCCTAGATGGTTCTTATATGTGAGTGAGTTTAGTAAAACGTCCCACTTTGTCGATTCTAGTTACGGAGTTACGGGCAGTTTAGTGAAATATGGCAAAACCTACCGAAAATCGACTTTCAATGAAAACTGATAGAACATACTGTAATAAACCTATGATTTTGATGTCGACCCATAAATGTCCAATTTAAGCACCTTTTTAAGGCCTCATAGTTTAGTGCCCAGCGTCCCACTTTGTCGAATACCTAACAAAATCGTCGATATCATATTTGTGCCTCTATTTAAAATTTCTACTTTGTCGATATGAAGCTATGAGTAGTTTGTAATATAACAAAGCATAAGCTATCTATCGGTGAAAAAAATTATGTCTCTAAGTGCTAAAGTTATTTTTTTTTAATTCTTCAAACTTGCAAACGTGTAAAATCGACAATTGAGAAAACGTTTGTTAAAGTTTTGGACGGCAAAAACACACTTGTACTTTGAAGTTATGGAGTGGTTAGTATCAAATGAATTGGCATACTTTAAGGATTTTGAATTAGTCAAAATCATGTATGTAACCTTAGTAGTTTGAATGTTACGGAGGCTTGAACATAAAAACGGAACGGAAATATGTCAATCCTGAGTATGGGTTTATTTTCCATATTTATAACACGAAACGCAGATTTATCATTAAAGTTGTATTTATAAATGTATTCACATGCTAAAAAAGACAGAAATAATTCTATGGATCCCTTTACTTAATTATTATGTCAGACTTAAAAAAAAAAAAAAATTACAGCGTAAAAAAATACAAAAAACACATTTATCAAGCATAAAAAGTATTAATATCAAATTCTAAGTACTTTTTTATTCATTATACAGTTTAGTTTTTTATCGATGATTCCGCTAAATAAAAACAGTATGATTTAAAAAATTATAATGAACCGATAGAATTATTTCTGTTTTTTTTAGCATGAAAATACATTTATAAATACAACTTTAATGATAAATCTGCGTTTCGTGTTATAAATATGGAAAATAAACCCATACTCAGGATTGTCATATTTTCGTTCCGTTTTTATGTTCAAGCCTCCGTAACATTCAAACTACTAAGGTTACATACATGATTTTGACTAATCTGAAATCCTTAAAGTATGCCAATTCATTTGATACTAACCACTCCATAACTTCAAAGTATAAGTGTGTTTTTTTGCCGTCCCAAACTTTAACCAACGTTTTCTCAATTGTCGCTTTTTCACTGTTGCAACTTTGAAGAATTTATAAAAAATAACTATAGCACCTAGAGACACATATCTTTCACCAAAAGATAGCGTATGACCTGTAGTATTATTCTAGGATTTACTCATAACTCCATATCGACAAAGTGGGATCTTTTCCCAAAAACAGTCACATATGTGCTACGCATGATTTTTGCGGGTATTTATATTTAACACTTGAAGGTGCTCGCAACTTCGTTCGCCGAGGAGAAAAAGTTTTTACCTGTCTTTTTTTCTTCAGAATAAATAGTGGGCTACGCGTGTACCGAAAATAGTTGAAATTCGTATAGCCGATTTGGCGTGATGAAGCCACAACGACACATACAAAAGATAAAAATACAATATTTTTCGATTTAGTGACCTCCAAATAGTTCGTTTCGTTAGCAATATTTTTTTTGAAAATAACATCAATGTACAGACATTCCATTTTTACAACTTTACTATAGAAAACGCCAACATCGTTCGCGGAGGAGAAAAAGTCATAACCCCTCTCTGTAAAAAGTATCCTATAACCATCTGGAGATACCCAGCTGCCCGTGTACCAATAATAGTTGAAATCAGTTTAGCCGATTTAGCGTGAGGAAGCCACAACGACACGTACAAACATTTAATCTTTACAACTTTATAATAGTGTAGATGACGCAGAAAATAAGTCATTCGGCTCAAGTACATGTTTTTTTCATATTCAATAAGTTACGAAGCAAACTAAATAATAACAGTTGAGAGTTCGAATCATACCATAAGTCTGGGCGCTGGGCGAGCGATACCAAAAAAAACAAAGTGAATTGTGTTTCTATTCTGCGCTAGGTGGCGCTAGTATTACTTATATTTCCCCTGCAGCAGAAGTAGATGATGATGATGACGATGATGGTCTTGGCCGATTTCGGCCACAGCGACTGTGTATCCTGGTGAAGCATATTTATGTAAGACTCATGCTGGATTGTCTTGTCGTTGTTCCGCCCTTAAGTGCCCTCGTATGTGGCTTACGTACCCAATCTTGTTAGAGAAGGTACGAGCACACTTAGGGCACGTCAACACCCCGCCGACGTAATTGTAGGAGATGGCCGCAAGTGGTCTGGTCTTCAGCTCATCCCGCTTAATAGAAATATTAAGGACTTCTCGACGTTCGGCTTCGAAGTCGTTCACCTGTTGATGGATGAGCCGTCGCCACTCGGGACGCTGAGCAGCCTTCACCTCCCATTCCTAGGGCTCTATTTTGCACCGTTTCATGTGTCTTTTCAGAACATCCTTGTATCGCAGGTACTGGCCTCCGCATTGACGCTTACCGTACTGGAGTTCTGAAAAGAAGATTTGCTTCGCCACTCTGCTCTCCGACATACGGGACACGTGCCCGCACCACCGCTGCTGTCGCCTCATCAGATAAACCTCAATGCCGCCGATATTTGCACGCTGTAAAACGTTCGTGTTCCGAACGCGATCTTCCCATTTGATGTTCATGATGTCGCGGAGGCATTTGAGGTGAAATCTGTCGAGTGTGCGAATGTGCTTTCGATACAAGACCCATGTCTCAGAAGAGTACAGGAGCTTTGGCAGTACCGTGGACATATAAACGCTGATTTTAGTGGATAGTTTAAGATCGTGTGAACGAAATACCTTGGGCCGAAGTTTTCCAAAAGCTGCTGCGGCAGCTCTTATTCTGCTGTTTATTTCGGCATCTAGGTCACACTTAGCTGTTATCGTGCTGCCAAGGTATTTAAACTTTTCCACTTGTTTTAGAGCGTCTTCTCCGATGCAAATTGATAGAGGCATGATATTAGAGCCATCCATAGTCAAAACCTCCGTCTTTTTGACACTAATCTTATGGCCACATTTCGTACATGCTTCGTTTAGACTTGTAATAAGCCTTTGTAAGCCATCTATGGTGTCTGAGACGAAGCAGAGATCATCCGCATACATTATCTCTGTGATGGTAGCATGAGAGACTTTAGTATGGGATTTAAGTTTGGCGATGTCAAACAGCCCTTTATCCGTCCGAAAATAGAAGTAGATATAATTAATTGTAACAGGCTCCTAGTAAACGTATTCTACACTATTATAAAGTTCTAAAAATGAAATGTCTGTACATAGAAAATATTTTCAAATAAATGGTTGTAACTGACTATTTGGAGGTCACTGAATCAAGAAATATTTTTTTTTGATATTTTGTATGTTCGTATGTGTCGTTGTGGCTTCATCACGCAAAATCGGCTAAACGGATTTCAACTATTTTTATTTATAGTTATAGGATACTTTTTACCCGACTACGCTGAAGAGAAAAGAGGAGTCATGACTTTTGTTCCTCCACAAACGAAGTTCCGGGCGCCTTTTATAGGTACCTATATACAATTATACATCACAGCCCTTCCTACGTAGTTTCTACCCTCTAGCCGTCTTGAGACCTTTTTAATGGCCTTAAGTTCCATAATATTTGAAATCCATTTTAATGTATTGGTTTTTGACGCTGTTTTTTCTTGGGCGGCACGACACTATGAATAAGAAAACTTAATAAAGTTAAGAGGAGAGGTTTATTACAGGAGCTCGGTGACTCCAGAGTTCTCAGACGTTTTTTGGGCAGTGAAATGGAATAACTATCATTTATAGTACAATTCTATCGCACTTAGATTGTGCTTGTGTATACAGGTAATAATAAATAAATATTAGGGACAATCTTACACAAATCGACTTAGTCCCAAACTAAGCAAAGCTTGTACTATGGGTACTAGGCTACCATCATAATATGTACTTAAATACATAGAAAACATCCAAGACTCGGGAACAAACATTCGTGTTCATCATACAGCCCGGTACCGCCAGCTTCGTAGGCCGTTGTACTGAGCCAAACGTGTCATCAACAAAACATCATAGTTAATTTAATAATCCATACTAAACTTAAAAATGCGAAAGTAACTGTCTGCCTTATCTTTTGCTTGCTAAACTACTAAACCTGCTACTTAATTTATAGACATAAGGTATTATTAAATTCCTAATTTAAATTTGTATTGTTTTTGTAAATAATTTAAAATTCTCATTACGTTCAAACAGCGAGACAGTTTCGCTTAGCATAATTATATAACAAAGCCATGTTTTGTCTACTCCTCGTTAGATGGCGTTAGTAGTATTCCATATTTAATTACGTAAATCTAACCGAATGTAGTCCGATACCTTAGTGTGGAGTAACGTAATTAGTATTATTCGACTAGCATTTACCTGCAGCTTCTGCATTACTGGGGTTTATATAGCCTATGTTTCAGAAGGTTTTTGTCGACAATGTTCAGTAGGTAGTGGACGTCTGTCCACCGATATGACGATGAGATTAGGATATATTACAGTGGCGTGGCGTCCAAATAAGCCGATTCCCACCAGGATGCCCAAGGAATAGTTATTTGTTACGCAAGGCTACAAAGTTGTTATTTGGCGCGAGTGCTTTAATTGAAAGCCGAGCAAGGGAAGGAAGCTAAGATTGAACCACAAGCGGAGCGAGTAGTTCAAATATAGAAGGTACTGGACGGACCGAGTCGTAGACGTATAACATTATACGAGCCAGAACGGCATTTACGGTCGAAGCAATTATAGTGTTTATTGACGAAAATTTAACTTAAAAATATTTTAAAATATTATACTAAGTCCGCCTTAATTCGCATATATTTTTTTTAACATGGACTTAGTTATTTTCACGGTCTTATCATAGGAATCGATTTTTTTATGTAAAATATATTTTTATTTCAGAAATAATGTTCATATAATAACTGATACTTTAAAAAAAATATAATGCCAAAATACTAACATTAATATTGACTTGTTTTTGCTATTTTACACGGTTTAATTATATTATAAACTAAACGCAGCTTACAAACTATTTTCGCGCAAACGTCATTGACACGTTTTTTTTCTTTAATCATGTTTTTTTTTATCTGCCTCTTAAAAGTAAGAGGTTAATTACTTATTTTGCTGGATGACAAAATGTAGTCTTACTTAATAATAAAAACAATTAGTCGTGTGAATATTAAAAATAAATAATCAATTTTTAAATAATAATATATTTGTCGTACCTAAAATAACGTTTACGGTGAGTAATTAACTTTTATACGACCTCGTCGCATCTAAGTCTTCGTACAGGTCGTTTTGAGAAAAAATATAAATTCGAACTCCAAATGACTTGCACGCTAGCGTGGGCGCAGATTTGGCGCTGTAAATTGAACTTTTCCGAGCGAATGAGGTGAAAAGACATTTTCAACCACCTTTTTTTAATATGATTAAATGAATAGGCTTCGGCTTCCCTTGTAATTTTCCTGACGTCACTCTGATATATTACCACACCTGATCCAGCACAGTGTGTATCGCCTGCAGCTGCACGAGGCGGTCCTCGGCGTGCAGTTGACGGTTGAGCACGCGCAGCCCCACTCGGCCGAAACCCAGTCGCGCGCGAGTCACGTCAACTTGCGGTGCGTAGGTGGACGGCTGCGCGCAGGTCACACCTCGCGCGCGGATTGGATCTGGAAAAAAGTTTCAATGTCGGATATATTTTCTTTCTAAGTTTATGAATCCACCACTTTTTTCTATCGTGGGACTATGCTTCACAATAGGGTACCTACTTAACTAACAGATAAAATCAGCTCTATTTTATGAACTGCTCTCAAAACGCTTACAGATTTTGATGTTTGTAAGGAAAACAGTTTTATAACTAGATTATGCTACATGGTCAAATTCCCTCCTTAGATTTTAATCATTTTAAAATCCGCAAAAGCATCAAAAATAATTCTGCGTATTTTCTTAACTCTTACATAACAAAATGCTACCGCTTTCGCTAAATACACATCGTTCAGAAAAACACAGATCTATTTCAAGTTGTATGGAGTGTAAGTAGTTTATTGGTTTATTTGTTTCTTTGCTACGGGATTATTACTGAAGTGCGACCCCGAATGTGCGATGTACGATTGTGCGACATCTCTATTGAACGACAGGTCAATCTTACGAAATGTTAATATGCGACGTATGACAGATCGACATTACAAATATACGACAGTATTTATATG
The DNA here is from genome assembly GCA_905404275.2 of Hedya salicella. Classification (NCBI taxonomy): domain Eukaryota; kingdom Metazoa; phylum Arthropoda; class Insecta; order Lepidoptera; family Tortricidae; genus Hedya; species Hedya salicella. Next base: position 85,003,546 of record FR990096.1, read on the forward strand.
CGAAGTTATAGTTTGCGACGAATCATTGTTGGACAAAACAAATATACGACAGTATTTTTATGCGAAATTATAGTTTCCGAAGTATTACTGTACGACATTACTAGTGTACGTCAGTATGTATCTGCGAAATGAAATTGTGCGGCGTATACATTACGACAGTACTGATGTTCGACAGTGCATTTGTGCGAAATTAAATTGTGCGACGTAGGTACTGTACGGTAATACTAGAGTCCGACCGTATAATTTTGCGATTTTGACGATGTTCGTCTAAGCAATTGAATATTTCGAATTGAAAGACTTGTAAATAGGTGGGAACGTATTTAAATGATCAAACTTAATTGATAGCATCCTTAATCACATAAAACTTATTAAATGAATAAAATTTTTATCTGAATCGAAGACGTGATTCAAATGTACAAAAAAAAAGAGAATAGCTCTCATTGCGACATGTCGCATAGTTGTGCATCGCCTAATTTTATTTCACACAAACAATGGTTCGCACAATTATGCATGTCGCATATTCGTGCATCGCCTAATTTTATTTCACACAAACAATGGTTCGCACAATTATGCATGTCGCATATTCGTGCATCGCCTAATTTTATTTCACACAAACAATGGTTCGCACAATTATGCATGTCGCATATTCGTGCATCGCCTAATTTTATTTCACACAAACAATGGTTCGCACAATTATGCATGTCGCATATTCGTGCATCGCCTAATTTTATTTCACACAAACAATGGTTCGCACAATTATGCATGTCGCATATTCGTGCATCGCCTAATTTTATTTCACACAAAAAATGGTTCGCACAATTTTGCATGTCGCATAGTCGTGCATCGCCTAAATTTAATTCGCATAAAGAGCAGTCCGCACAAATGAAGTGTCGCACAATCGTCCTTCGCCCAATCACACTTCGCACGAACAGTACTTCGCACGAGCGTGTGTCGCACATCCGTAGTAAACCCCTTTGCTACTTATATGAAAAGAAGAGAACATAAATAAATAAACACTTACCACGGGAAGCGATATCTTCCATTAAATAGTATTGAGCACATTTACATGTGATAGGGCTTATAAGCTTGGCAGCTGAAAGAGGGGAGAGAGTGGTTCTAGTATAAAAACGGTTAGCACAGACCAAATAGAAAACACGCAATAATGCTTATCTGTGACACAACTCTCGTGAATTACATGAATGCTGTTTACAGTTTTAGACATTTTTCAAGCTCTTATAATCGCACATACACTACTACTCATAAGTTTTTTCCCACTTATTGTTCCTGCCAATTGTATGGAAACAAATAATACTTTGAGATTTATACTGCGAAGTCGGATTCACTTGACAGATTTGCGTGTAGTTAGCATTTCATTTCTACTACAAAATTGTTTGTTAGTAACGATAAATATATTTTTTTTAAATTACTGCATAAAGAAAATTGGTAATTGAAAAGGGATGTATCCGATTTGAAGCTCAGCATGATTTTAAAAGCCACATTTGTATACAATTGTATGGAAAAAAAATGGGGAAATAATTTGAGCGGTAGTGTAGGTACTAAGAAATGTATATTTTTGTCAAGTCGTCAGCCCATGTCTCTTCCCGTTATCCTTTTACCGAAGCCTCTAAACTTCCACTATCCATCTCACTCCAACATGAAAAGAAAAAATAATGCATTAAAAAAAAATAGGTACACGGAGTTCTTTTGACGACTTTTCAACGAGCTTCATTTGCCCAACGCAGCTCGATAACAGTATTGGTACTATTGGTAGGACCTACTAAGTTTCGCTTCAAACCATTCGGGCTGGACATTGAAATACATTAATTTTAGGAATATGGCTCACAATTCCAGCATTGGTTTGTAATTTCCGATACTGACCATACCATGCCAATTCTGAAATTGCGAGCCCTATTTAAGAACAAGCTCACCTACATCCTCTCATTTATGGTGGTTGCCGAGAAGCTGTCGTGTGCCGACATATTAGGGATTAAATGAAAAATCTAGTGAAAGGAAAACTCACTCTACTTCCTCGGTAACTGTTAACGCCTGCCAATGCGACTATTCATCGCCTGCCGTTAAAGCTAACAGACCCTGGTGAAATTCAGGGTCAATGAGATTTTCACTTATACAAATCCTGATACGTACCACAAGGTACATCATTGATCTTTTTCTCCATAGCCTTGTCTACCGCCTTGTTGATGACACGCGGCTCCATAGCGCATACTAGTTGCAGGTAAGAATTCTTCTCTGGGCAAAACATGGTTAGTAGGTATTACAAATATTATTATAGTAAAATTAAATCGAAAAATTTAGTTACGACTGACAGTGTTGTAATGTCATTATGGCAAGGTTAGGCCGGTGACGTTTGGAATAATCATGCGGTTTTGAATTCAATATTTAAAACTTTGTAGAAATAGGAATATGTTAGTATGTTGTACAAGTGCCCACCCCCCGCTAAAAATGTATGTAACATTTGTTCGGTAATGACACGACCTGTGATCTCCATTAGTTCCTCTAAGTTTTAACCTGAATTGTATGCAGGACTTATTATTAGGGTTCCGTACCAAAAAGGTAAAAAAGGAACCCTTATGGTGCGACTCTGTCTGTCTGTCTGTCCGACTATTAGATCGCCGTATCTCAAAACCTACTTATTATATCTTTTTGAAATTTGGAAGATTTATAAATATGGTCAGCCCACATGAATTGCAAAGGAAACATTATAAAATACTAGCTTCTGCCCGCGACTTCGTCCGCCTTAAATTCGTTTATCGCGGATAAGGGCATTTTTCCGGGATAAAAAGTAGCTTATGTCCTTCTTCGGGACTCACTATCGCCGTACCAAATTTCATCCAAATTGGTTTAGTGGTTTAAACGTGAAGAGGTAACAGACAGACAGACAGATAGACAGACACACTTTCGCATTTATGATATTACTAGCTTCTGCCCGCGACTTCGTCCGCCTTAAATTCGTTTATCGCGGATAAAGGTAGTTTTCCGGGATAAAAAGTAGCCTATGTCCTTCCCCGGGACTCAAACTATCTCCATACCAAATTTCATCCAAATCGGTTCAGCAGTTTAAGCGTGAAGAGGTAACAGACAGACAGACACACTTTCGCATTTATAATATTAGTATGGATAGTATGGATATGTTTATTTTCTAAACAAACGACCGAACGGGCAAAAATTAAAAGTCTAGTCAAGGTCAAGTAGAATATCATATTAAAGAGCTTGATCTGAACATTATCGAACAATTCTGGAAATTATTATTTAGTGCTTAAATTTCGTTTTACTAAGGAAAATGTGGAAAAAAATATCATCCCTCCCCCTTTATCTTCGAAGTTTACCAAACGAAAAATCTGGCATTTCTGTAATTCTGAAAATCTAATTCAATATGACTATTACACGATAATTAATATTATCTATCGGTCTTACTTTTTTTTTAATAGCCTATGCGAGTGTCCCACTGGGCAAAGGCCTCTCCTTTAGATCTCTACAACTCCCTGTTGTCGGTTGCCTCTGGCCAATCGTATCTAGGTCGTCCCGCCATCTCCGTCTCGGCCTGCCCTGTCGTCACCGCCCATCCTGTGTTACCCACTTGGTGACTATATAAGCCCACCTGTCCGGGTGCATACGGCTTACGTGGCCGGCCCAGTCCCACCTGAGTTTGGCGGTTTTTGCTCCAACGTCCGCTACGGCAGTTTGGGAGCGTAGCGTGTCGATCCGTCCGTTTAACCCTCAAAATGCTACGCTCCATTGCGCGTTGGCAAACTTTCAGTTTGGACTTCTGACTTTCTGTGAGTGACCATATTTGAGCACCGTAGGTTAGGACGGGCAGAATGCACATGTCAAAGAGTTTACGCTTGAGTGACAATGGAAGGGATCCCTTCATTAGCGCTTTCATGGACCAGTAGCTCTTCCAGGCGTTATCAATTCTTCTCTCAATTTCTTTATGTTGTCTATTGCTGAAAGAAACTATCTGGCCCAAGTAAGTGTACTCGTCGACATAATGTATATAGTCTGCCCATCTACCTCCACCCTACGCTTTGTGCAATGAGTCATAATTTGAGTCTTTTGGCGATTCATTTGAAGTCCAACTTGAAGGCTTGCAATGCTCAGGTCTTGGAGCATCTGCTGGAGTTCTAGTGCTGTTGTAGCAAAGAGAAGAATATCATCGGTGAAGCGAAGATTTGATAACCTTCCACCGCCCATGACTATTCCCGCCAGGAAACCACCAGGGTTCTAAAAACCTCCTCAAGAATGCTCGTAAATAATTTCGGAGACAACGGGTCACCCTGTTTGACACCTCGCTGAATTTGGAACGGCTGACCGGAGAGTTCAATTTTCACGTCCGCAGTGCTATTGTTATAAATAGTTTTAATCAAGTTAATGTAGGTGGGCTCAATATTTTGGTTTTTGAGTGCTGTTTCGATGGAAGAGTGGGTGATACTGTCAATTACTTTTTTTTTATCATCGAAAAACATTTTTGAATAACCGGGTTTGGTTAAGTTTGCCCCTCATTTGTATTTGACGCCATAGATACCAGAGGCATCAAGCGGCAAGTTAAGTCGGAATAAGTGAGTTTGTACGGAACCCTCGGTGCGCGATTCAGACTCTCACTCGACCGGTTTTTTTACTACAACCTGCCTGATAAGCTGTTATCGCAGCCTTTTTACTGGTTACACGAATAAATGGGTCAGTTATAAGTAGAGATTGAACAGGTCATCGCAAAAACAGATATGGTAATAGAACAAGACTCTATAGAGTCGATAATTAAGATTATGATTATCTAAAGCGGATATTGTCGTAATTTAACATTTTACCTTTTTTAGTTGCATAGGTACCTATCTATCATGGTTTTGTCAAAGTGGCGTTCTTGAAACAGTTTTAGTTTTGTGACAATTTAAAGAATATAACAAAGTATCTACTCTGTGAATTTAAATTAGTCAAATTGCTTTCTTATGGTGATTTCGAAATATTTTAAATATGGTAAAAATAAAAACGATTAATAAGTGGATTAAGAACTATCCCGAGCTCTCCTATAATGAAGATCAAAAATTCACAAAGAAATATTGTGTAGGGTCAACTGTCCAACGTTGACTCAATGGTACACAGTGAAACTTTACAATATCTCGAAAACGTGATGTTGCCAACTAAAGCAGAGTATCTTGCAAGGACAAGCTCAGGAGCCCTCCCCACTCGCCCAGAACAGGCAGACGTCGAGTAAACACGTCCCCACGAGTGACTATTTGATTTGGCTACGACAAAGTAGGTTCTTTTTTTCATATTTGGTGATTGTTTTGCAAGTTACTGATGATGATTTCGTACTTCTCAATGTTATTGTGCATTCTGTGTATTCTAAAGTATATTTGGACGCAAATCGTATTGGAAATAGTTCACTCTATGTCACTTTTTTTTTAACGGAAATCAAAAGAATACCTGGTTGTCTCACGTTGAAACAATCCAGTGTGGTGTGCAATGAAACATATTTCAATGTTACAATTTCTAGCTGCATTGTAGATCATGTAGGAATTTACATGTATAGGCAATACAATTTTTACCCGACTGCGGCATAAAGAGGGTTATGTTTTTCGAATGTAAGTATGTATGTATGTCTATTTCTTTAGCACGCTCTGCAGCATTTAAAGGCTTTATGTATTACGCATGAGATGTCATAAGATTCCTCTAAGACGTAGAAGTGTTGAAAACTAACTTCGTTCGCGGAGGAGAAAAGCTCATAACCCTTCATTTTTCTTCAGCGTAGTCGGGTAAAAAGTATCCTATATCCATCTGGAGATACCCATGTACCAAAAATAGTTGAAATCCGTTTAGCCGATTTTGCGTGAAGAAGCCACGGATTTTATGTATGTTTGTATGGTTGTATGTGTCGTATACAACCATACAAACATACATAAAATCCTAAAAAAATATTTTTCGTTTTAATGACCTCCAAATGCATAGTTTATAACAATCATTTTTTTGAAAAAATCATCAATGTATAGACATTTTATTTTTACAACTTTATAATAGTATAGATGAAACTGAAAATATATTATTTCTGTGAGGCAGATAATGTTAATGCGCTATGACAAGTTTGACGTCTATGCAGTGACCTCACTTCAATACAGTTTGCGTTGACGATTGATTTTTTATATTTTTTATTTGTATTTAATAGATTATGTGTGCATATTTTAACTTTTCGCGTTTGGTATCTTCACGTAATGATTAATCGTCTTTAATGTACCAAACGAACAATACGAGTATACGATATGATACGGAATCAATTAAAACGAGGACAATTTAAATGCTTTAATTATAATTAAAAAAAAATCCTCGTGAAGATTTTTTTATTTATTATGGATAGGTGTTAAAACCTGTAAGACAGGTCGTTTTGTAATTTTTTTTGATTATACCATTAATAAAGCATTTTTAATTTTCAATTACTTTATTTTGCTTCCATACCCACCTTATTAGTAGGTACCCAATGTGAAAACCAAGTTTCATTGTAAAAAACCATGATTTTATTATATGGACACAATAAAACCAATGGCATTTCTTTAAAAAACAAACTTATAATAATTCAGACACCGTAAAAGTGAAGCTATGATGTGGAATAACTGTGAAATCCATACTAATATTATAAATGTGAAAGTGTGTCTGTCTGTCTGTCTTTCTGCCTGTCTGTCTGTCTGTCTGTTACCTCTTCACGCTTAAACCGCTGAACCGATTTGGATGAAATTTGGTATGGAGATAGTTTGAGTCCCGGGGAAGGACATAGGCTACTTTTAATCCCGGAAAAATACCCTTATCCGAATTTAAGGCAGACGAAGTCGCGGGCAGAAGCTAGTACTAAATAAATTGTTTATCATGGTGCAAAATATCAGACACCTAATTGGTAAAAACCCCACGTGAAGCACTCAGTTTCATTGTGCCATCTACCCTCGTTTAATTGTAAAAAAAATCAGGAGTTCATTATATGGACACAATGAAACAAAGGTCATTATTTAAAAAACTAATAACTCAGATATCGTAAAAGTGAAGATGTGATTTGAAATGCCATGCGATTACTAAATAAATTGTCTATCATGGCGCAAAATATTAGAGTCGTATTTCTAGAAATTACAGAGATATGATGCTTTGAAATTTGGGTGTTCCATTGATGCACAGGTAAAAAGCAAAGTACTACCGACACTGTTTCAAAGTGAAACTCCATGTTTCATTGTACAATATCAGGTGTTTTATTGTATACATATGAAAAAATCTCATTTATTGAAAAAAGTGACAGTAACTATAACATCATAAAAGTAAAGCTGTGATTTAAAATTTCATGAGATAGCTAAATAAATTGGCTATCATGGTGCAAAATATCAGACTTGTATCTTTCGAAACTGCAGAGATAGGGAGGCTCGAAGTCGAAATTTAAGTGTTTCATTGATCGACATTGTACCCTACAGTATGTGACATTCGAATTAAAATGTTAAAGAAAGACAATATAAAGCCCGTCACAGACGTAGCGATAATATATATTACTATACTGAAAGATATCTTACAGTATAGCTAAGCCCCTCACACGACAAAGATACCAAAATATATATTTCTGCCGCCATTATGCTCGTAGCCGGCGAAGCAAGAGGACGTTTTTACTATATACAGGCTGTTTGTGAAACATGACTTGTTGCATAGTTTGTCAGAGGGCGATTATTATACCGGATTTGATTTGCATGTTACTTTATCAGCAAAACTAAAATCCGTCTGGACTCAAGAGCGCACAAAAAAAGCGGCCAAGTGCGAGTCGGACTCGCCCATGTAGGGTTCCGCAGCTGTTTATACAAAAAATGCACTACAGATGAAAAAAATACGATATGAAAAAAAAAACACTAACAAAAGATGTTTACTGGGATGACGAACTCCGTTTTGGACCAACTGCTACCAAGTGAATTTGCAGTTCGTCCAGATTTTAGGACTAACTGCGTATTGGACCAAACGCTTACTGGACAAACCGCGACTTGGACTAACTGCATGTAGGACGAACGGCTAACAAATCTTCAATACAACCATTAGCATTAAATAATCTTTTAATGGAAATACCTTCACTATCAAATGGTGAACTTTGGGTTACCTACCGTTGTATGTAATATAATTGAAAAATATAATTAAATAATACTGTCATAATGCCGATGACCTGTCCGACCTCTGGCTATAAGGACAGCTGCTAGAATCCTTACCGCCGGAATATGCGTCAATGTTACCTACTGGTAGATAGGAATTTTTTGAATAAAAACTAACAACTTCAATTTGTTTCATAGAAATATGTCTCTACATTGTCATTATCATTACTGTCGATACTATGTGTTATCGTGGTTAAAGAATGCAGTACCGGTAACATTTGACAGTCCCGGGATTTTCAGTACTAGCCGGAAGAAATTCGGTACTTACGGGAGATGACTTGTCGTGTTTTGAGACTTCAGTAGTTTTTACCTTATAGTATTCTCAGGCAATAATAATATCCTGATATGATACAAAATGAAAATACACGTTTTGTTATCAAACTAAAATAAACTTTAATTCTTTAAATCACAATGAACTTGCTAAGTTTTAAGTTTGTCTTAGCGGTTTATAAAAAAAAGACTGAAATAAAATTAAACAGTTTGGTAAATGCTCACAATTTGTTCGTAATTATTTTGACTTCAATTATAACATTTTTGGACAGGTAATCCCTTAATCAGTGATAATTAAGTTAAGTACTCATAATATAACTGGTTGTTAATTATATTACATATATATAATATTATTATATTTTTGTACCCACTTATGTAAAATATTATGTCAGATGATGAATCTTACCACTCTGCTCGCGACTTGTCATCTTCTTTCTATTCGCTAGATAGCACAGTATTATCTGAACCAGATACCCTCGGTACCTCCATCGCTCGCACATTTCAAAATGATCACAATAAATTTAATATCTGTCACCTAAATGCTCAAAGCATTCCTAGTCATTTTTAATGATCTCCTGGACACTTTTTCCGCTACAAACGTAGACGCCATTTTTATTTACGAATCCTGGTTCAAGCCGAGTTTAGCTTCCACTTCGTACGGCCTACCTGGTTACATGTTGCTAAGAAATGACCGTACGGGTAAAGGAGGCGGTGGTGTTGCCATATATCTACGCATTGACATCCCCTATAAAATTATTTCGTCGTCTCCCTCACATTACTCAGGTTCCTTAGAATATATTATCATATAACTCTCAGTCAAAGGGGTAAATGCAGTTCTGGGAGTTGTTTACTGCGATTTCGAGGCACGAGTGGATAAGGTACCTATTACATTATTATTTATACCTATTAGTTACACACCATTTAATTATGGGCGATTTTAACACCGACCTATTAAAAACGAACTCCAGGTCAAGCAAACTTACAGAGATCATTGAGTCTGTCGACCTTGCTGTGCTTCCACTTAAACCTACACATCATAACCTTGACACGTCGGACTCTTGGTTGGATCTTATCCTTGTCTCCTCCGTAGACCGTGTGGGTAAAGTAGGTCAGTTTCCAGCACCAGGTTTTTCACACCACGATCTAGTGTTTTTGTGCTACGATATTCAGCCTGCCAAAACACAACCAGTTTCTATACAGATCCGAAGTTTTGCTAGGTGGGATATCGAAGCGCTCATGCGCTTGCCCAGGACTGGTCAGCAACTTTGGAGGCGCCGTCAGTAAACGATGCGGTGGACTCGTTGAACGCGACGATTCTAAAGTTGTTTGATAAGCATGCACGTTTTCGAACTGTGAAATTGAAGCGACCTCCTGCGCCTTGGATTACTAGAGCGGTCCGCATTGCAATGACGAGACGGGATCGGGCATTTCGCAAATTCACGTGGGACCGATGCGACGTGAACTGGGCGTTGTTGAAATCTGCCAGGAACCGGTGTAATCAGATGGTAAGAGCCGCTAAGCGTAAATATATACATGAAAATATTATTTCCTCCTCCCCAGCTGATACCTGGATTCTCTAGAATTCCTAAAAAGCCTTGGTATTGGAAAATCAGTTAGCAAATTTAATTCACTATCGTCTTCTTCATTAAATGGTCTTAACTCACACTTCACTAAACATTCCAACTTAGACCCTACCACTAAAGCTCAAAGCATTTCTTACATTAATACCTTTCCCTGTCCTTCTGAAAATTCCTTTTCACTCACTCCAGACACTGATGACGAAATCAGCAAAGTGATTTTATCGATTCAATCTAATGCAGTTAGTCATGATAAAATAAGTAGGTCAATGATTATCAGCATCCTGGAATGTATTATCCCAGTTATCACTCATATTGTTAACTTTTCGATGTATTCTGGGGTTTTTCCTTCGTTGTGGCGTAATGCCCATGTCATTCCCTTACCAAAAGAGTCTAACCCCTGTTTACCGAATGATTTTCGTCCTATCTCCATACTTCCTTTTCTTTCTAAGGTTTTGGAAGCCGTTGTACATAATATCTGCAAAGAGCCTACGACTATCGAGTACCCTGCAATTTTTTTTACATTGTGACATAAATTAAGCTACCGAGGAGGCATTGGCCAAATTAACTCTAAGTTTAGAAAAGGGGATACGGATATCAAAAATAATAATAATAATAATACAACAAAACACGAGATAAGTGGCTCAGTGGTTTCAACAAGGAGGAGGCTCACATGTGCAAGAATTCTCCCAGGTACAGCTTCTGGTTGGAGAGGCCTGAATGGCCTGGTTCGATTACCAAAGATGTTAAGCAGAATGTAGGACGTTCCGTCCGTTGAAGACAACATTCGGAGAGTAGACAGAGACCTGGGCCAGGTGACGCGACGTGAGAACTCTTGGGTTTGTGAGGGAGCCGTTAATTGAACTTGAAGCGCCTACAGTTCCCCGTGAGCGTCTGCTTCGCCATGACCGTCATCAACAAGTCGCAGGGGCAGACGCTGAGCTCTACATGGCGTGCTCGCGCGTCATCAGCTGCACGGAGCTGTTCGTGCTGATGCCCACCGGGAAGACTCACAATGTGGTGTACAAAAAAATACTGTAAAAATATGTCAATGTTATGTAAATATCCTTTACATACCTCCTTTTGGAGTATGTAACTGTAGATATAATTATGTGTACATATTTCGTTCTGCATGCATAAAAGTAACTGTAAATAAAATGTAAATATTTGGCCTCAAGTTTTTGATATCTTTAGTCTCCGTTTCCTCTAATCGTACTCTAAATAATCTTAGACCTAAATTCGAAATTTCGTTAGGAAGTATGGATTTCTTTATGTATATAGTTCTTAACTTTTTATGCTTAGAATGATTTGACTTGATATAACTAAAGACAAAGAAAGAAGTAAAAAAACCCGTTTACAAACAAAGTCATATTTATATATATATATGTAAAGTAATGCAATTATTTTGCTCAAGAGTGTATTATACTTTTTCGTTCTTATAATAGTACGTAAGTGTACGTATAGTGTAATGACCAATGCACACAAGTTTCATACGACGTTTTTCAACACACTTGAGAGAAAAAAAGAAAAAAAAGAGTAGTGTACCTTACTTATAATTTCTTTCTAGGTTATACTACTTACCTACTTGGGTAAACAATCCTGTAGTCTGTAAGTTTTACATTAATACGTCATCAGTGCTTCAAATTTACATACCTATACACCGTGTTTTTTTTTATTTCCGTTAACTTTAAGAGAAGATTCTGCAGGTCAAATAGAGTTAATTTCTCGAAGAAACTAGTAGGTATTCTAACTCTTAAAATTTTTGAGATATTCAATAAACAAATGTAATGGCTCAACCAGTGTAAAAGGTCCTTCATTACGCCGTACTAGTATTTATCTTTTAAATTTCGGTTGTAAAGAGTACTCAATTCATAGCTATTCGCTACAAGGAGATTATTGAGGCGAGTTCGTTCAACTTTACGTAATTTTTCTTGTATTATGTGGCAACATCAATGTCATTAAGTCGTGGTGCCGAGTGCGCCCGATGTCTTCCTCATACGAATATAACCGAAAGACAACGTTCCGCCTTTTCCCGAACTGTCTGTTATGTGAAACGACCAATTAAATTCCAATCGAGGACTTTGCCATAATCACGTTATAACAATGATCGCTCGGTTACAGTTGCTAGATCTGTTATTGGTCGTTGTGTTATCTCGGCATCCCCAACACATCCCGAAATGTCAGAAATGTTCAATCAAGGACGTGTTGCCATAGTCATGTCATAACAATCATCGCTAGGTTACGGTCGCTAGATCTGTTATTGGTCGTTGTGTTATCTCGTAATCCTCGAAAACACCCGAATGTTTTGGAAACTTTAATGTCAACGTCAAGTGACTTTCTGAAATAGGAAATCGTTAGAAATTACTTTCAAATAATAATCACACTTCCTACTAATCTACAATAGGTAGATACAATTAAATAAAACAAAGAAAAAAGAAAAATCGAATAAATAAATTATTGGGATTTGAACCTAGGACCCCACACTCCATAAGCGAACTATCTACCACTAAGCTATGTGTTGGCATGTGCTGTCATGGATGAAATTTAAGTTTAAGTAAGTTTGTCATACTTGACGTCGACACTAACTTTTGTGTAACTCTAAGTGTAAAACCCCTCAGAAGGATAAGCACGGTAACAAGTTTGGATATTCAGAGTATTTTATTATTCCAAATATCACTTTAAATAGCTAATTTACAAAAGTATAAATTACCCAAGTAACAAAATTTGGTACTATAAAAGCCCTGAGAACATTTTAGAACGTGCTAATTAGTGTTCATGATTAGCACTATAATGGTGTTGTAAACCTTTACCTAACCCCAAATAGGCCCTAGTTTTATCACTGATCTATTCTATAAACACTCACGGTGATAAATGAGCTGTATACTCGTAGTTGAAATGTAAAAGTGACGAGAAACGCTTTTTAGTACTCAAATAGTCTGCAACGTGTATGTCACAGTTTGCAACTATAGAAGTAACCAAAACTTATTTATAGTGCTATTTTGCACCATAAACGATTCCAGTGCTCTTTTTTATCACACCTGCTCCTGCGCTATTTTGTTAACAAATATCGCTAAGTCAGTTATGTTTTATTTCATTCGCCATTTTTGCTTAAGTGACGTATGTTATGTAGGTAATAAAAGGACGTACTAAATAACATTCGTGGACCGTAACTCTGTCGGTACTTTCACTTGCGAAAATAATTGTATTGATAAAATCATTATGCTGATTTCAAAGTTGATAAAGCCCGAAGTAATATATATATATATTACTTTGTTTTTAAACGGGTTTCTTTTATTAAATACTAGCTGAGAAGATACAACACCACTTTTCTATTTTTATGTCCTTGACTGTACCTATCCAAATCAAGTCAAATCATTCTAAGCATAAAAAGTTAAGAACTATATACATATAGAAATCCAAACTTCCTAAAGAAATTTCGAAGTTAGGTCTAATATTATTTAGAAGTACGATTAGAGGAAAGGTGAGAATAAAGATATCAAAAACATGAGGCCAAATATTTACATTTTATTTACAGTTACTTTTATGCATGCAGAACGAAATATGTACACATAATTATATCTACAGTTACATACTCCAGTAGGTATGTAAAGGATATTTACATAACATTGACATATTTTTACAGTAGTTTTTTGTACACCACATTGTGAGTCTTCCCGGTGGGCATCAGCACGAACAGCTCCGTGCAGCTGATGACGCGCGAGCACGCCACGTAGAGCTCAGCGTCTGCCCCTGCGACTTGTTGATGATGGTCATGGCGAAGCACACGCTCACGGGGAACTGTAGGCGCTTCAAGTTCAATTAACGGCTCCCTCACAAACCCAAGAGTTCTCACGTCGCGTCACCTGGCTCAGGTCTCTGTATACTCTCCGAATGTGGTCTTCAACGGACGGAACGTCCTACATTCTGCATAACATCTTTGGTATTTGAACCAGGCCATTCAGGCCTCTCCAACCAGAAGCTGTACCTGGGAGAATTCTTGCACATGTGAGCCTCCTCCTTGTTGAAACCACTGAGCCACTTATCTCGTATTTTGTTGTATTATTATTATTATTATTTTTGATATCCGTATCCCCTTTTCGAAACTTAGAGTTAATTTGGCCAATGTCTCCTCGGTGGCTTAATTTATGTCACAATGTAAAAAATTTAGCAGAATACTCGATAGTCGTAGGCTCTTAGCAGATATTTAAGAAAAGTTTGATCCGCCTTCCTAAGTAGCGAAATAGCGCCATAAGATTCAGTTGCAAACTAAACTCAATCAAGTGCAGTGGCCTCCCCCCTCCGGCCCTGACCCTGGGAATTTTCTCTACAGATTAGTACAGTTTGCATCAAAATCTGTTCAGCCGTTTTCACGTAATGCACGTACAAATAAACAGAGAATAATTGTAAAAACTGTTGGAACGTGTTCTGTTTTCGAATATCTTTCGACCCTCTTCAGCTTTATTTTATGTAGTGGAATCTCGATAACTGTAATTTCAAGGGATATGCTAAATATTTTGAGTTAGCGAGTTTTCGACTTAAAAAGATATTCGAGATATCAAGGATGAACTTGCTCAGATTTCGACTTAGCGGGGCGCAATTTTTCGGTCTATTTTTGGAGTTGTATGGGTTAATTTAAATAAAACTTCGACTTAAGTTTACAGGAAGCATTAAAAGAAATATTTGTGCTCGTGTTATCTAAATAAAATCATTTAGAGTATGTAGGTACATAGTTACGAACTCTCCCAAAGTTTGTTATTCGTATAATATAATACTCGTATGTTATCTTGTCAAGTTTACAATAAAGCAGAATTAAATTACGATTACACATTAATTATATGTACCTTCACTTCAAGTAAGTTTGTTTAACCTAATACCTAAATATAAATATGTCGGTAGAAGACAGCCTTGGGTCCCCTTGCGGTTAAGGCATGATGGCAGACGAGAACCGGGTGCACAGCACAAGGTTGAAATAAATCAAACGACAACTGCACACCGTAACAGTTATAATCATTAATCACGTCACGTTATTCACACTCTAATTAACATTAACACAAATTTCAAAGAGTCTAAGATCCGTCAGAGTTAAGCGTGTGCACCGGTCGATGGTCGAACGATATCTATGTTTCGTCGCGAAGCCGGCCCCCGATGTTTCGCGAACACGACCACCACTCAGTGACCGGAGGGGAGCAGTGAGTACGTGTTGTGCCTCTTGATCTTGATAGTCAAATCAACTCCTTTTTATTATTTTCACCGACATATATAAGACTTAACCTAATGATTCAGAATTCAGATTCAGATTGTTTATTGGTAACTGTACATTTCAATTACAAGTCGATTACATTGTGTATTATTTTATATCATATCATTATCATTATATTTATATTATCATACATTTTATTTTTTATATTTTTTATAGTGTTTTGGGTCAACGGTGCATCTCTAAAAATTCGTTTACACTATAGCATACGAGATCGGCAAGCAGTGATTTGAGTTTCCTGCAGAATGATTCTGAATGAGAATGTTCCTGATAATACCATGAAATCCTTTCGGCCTATGATGGTACCTTCCATCCCGTGATAAATAAATCTATGAACAAATGTCATGTCAGTTTATACAACAAATGGCCTAGTGTTTATTATCTGTACTTAAGTATTTTTTTTCATTGTTTGTAGAAATAGGAATATTTCCTTAGTGTACGTGTTAACCTCGCCTCCCACTACAAATGCATGACAAAATGATTCGCTAATGAATCTTCTGTGATGGCTAATGCCTCTACGATCATTGCAGAATGGTTTAGATATGCTATTCTATCTCCTCGGGTACGGTGTACGGAAGCCTTTCCTTCTGCACTTGGTGTCCACAATAAGTTGTGCTTGTCTCTTCAGATAGCATCGTGAAGGTATGTCTTCTTCCTCATCAGATGCTAGAACAAATAATTAGAACTTTGGGAAAATTCGCTCGTTTTTTCTCAGGTTTTGGAAGGGGAGATATTGGTTATTGGAAAAAAATACTCTGAATCGTAGGTACAAGGATCATTAAAACAAGAACACTGACCATCTCTATACAAAAGCCGTTCCCCGCTATGTACAATGCCGTCTATGTATAAGAATTATTTTTACAATTATTCAACTTTGCAAGCGTCACACAGTATTTAAATGTTACAATTTATTTATTATTAGTTATTTGCGAACTAATTGTAACTATACTATGTTTCTTTATTCGACTATAACATCGTTAAATGTAGGTTTTAAAGCGCTATCTAGTTGTTGCCAGAATATATCCTCGCGATCGGAACACGATCCAAAGTATGACAAGTGTCAGTCCTCTTGTTTTAATGGTCCTTGTAGGTACAATTATTCATAAAATATGAGCAAGACCAATCACATTTAAACGCACATAAAAAAACCTTTTTCTATGCAAAAATAATCCAAATTTATACAAGGGGGCACGGCAGTGCCCCCGCCAAGTCGAGCGCGAAGTAAACACTGCCGTACCATCCTTTACTGGAACCATTTCGCCGCATTTTCAGGCCCCTATTTGAGAACCTCTGGATAAGACCAGAACGCAGACATTTTCGTCATCCAGTAATCACATACTTAAAAACCAAAATTTCAAGTCTGTAGGTCATTTAGTTCCGAAGTTAAGCGAAAGCAAAGTTTCGCATTTATGACACTCACTCACTCACTCATCAGAATAGAACTAGTACTTCCCATAAAGCTTCTCAGAGGGCTGATATTTGGTACAGAAATAGGGTTTTATGGCCACATAAAGGGAAAACTATCAAACTAGGATAATCGAAGATCTGGAGTGCCTGGTGACCCTGGTGATTAGAAAACACAAGAGCCCAACCAAACTATTAGAGATCGACATACTGCCTTTCCAAAAAATATTTAACTTGGTGGGCCGCTTCATTTGATGTCAAAAATCCAAGGTCTATACCCACGTTTCTACAAAAAAAAAGTGAAATCCCACCAAAAACATTCTGTAAAAAACTAGCCAAGTCTCGATGGAGCTGCTTGTTTATCTCTAAAAAGTAATGAAATCTAGACAAAGTCGTGCCAAGTCTAAGGTTCGTTACTGCGATTTTTTTATTATTATAGTTAATGTTGTGTGACTTGGCCGTTGTAGGGTACACACGGGTACAAAACCAGGTGCTCTATGACACCGTCCACACGACAGCCAACGATTGGTGCAATGGTGTCATGGAGCAACTGGTTTTGTACCCGTGTGTACTCTTCAACGGCAAAGTCACACAACATTAACTATAATAATAAAAAAATCGCAGTAAAGAACCTTAGACTTGGCACGACTTTGTCTAGATTTCATTACTTTTTAGAGATAAACAAGCAGCTCCATCGAGACATGGCTAGTTTTTTACAGAAAGTGTTTGGTGGGATCAAAATTACTGATTGCACAGCAAATATTGCACTCAAAATGTTACTAAATATAATACAATTTATATTTGGGGCGTGTATCTATTTATTTTAAAGTAAAGCATATTTAAGTAATGCATAGCTAATAATGACTACCGGACATTATGTGTATTTTTTTTTCATGTAGCTTTTATTTTTATATAACGTACAGTAGTTTACCTGAATAGAACTGCATAGTATTTGACATATAATCATATTTTTTATTCATTGAAACATAATGAGATCAGCAAAAGAAAATAATAAATGCACATCAAAACATCACTTTGATGTTTATTAGGTAAATAATGGATTACTAATGTTTGGCAAAAAACGTTCCCCAAAGTATCACATTGCAGACTTTGTTTCCCAAATTTTCATTTGGCTAAAACTCACTTGTCAAACTACCTACTTATCGCAAATTTTACAGTCGGCAAACCTTTTTTTAGGCAAATTATCGTTTAGCAAATAATTACATTGTCAAGTTCTATTTTCCCAAAAATTTTTTTGGCATTTGTATCGTTTGACATGACATGCCAATCCCAAAATATTGCATGGTTACAGGGTACAGGTAACCACCCAGCCCACCCCACCCAAACTCACTTCCAAAAAAGTGTTTTTTTTTCAATAGCTTTTTGTTTATGCAACGGCTCCGGCGCTGCGGGCAGTGTAGCTTCACCGCCCTTGCGTAACAAAGCACACAGCGGGCGAGGGCTGCCCTCCCTCCGCGCCTCCGGGTTTGCAAAAACACTAGGGTGCTCTGTGTCGGCACGCGTCCTAACCAGCGAGAGCCCTATATATTCGGACTATCGCAGCCTAATATTTTTGCGCGAGCTGTACAGTTAACTGCCGGCACCGCACCGTTTAGTGCTATCTCACTTGCTCGCGCCAATCTGCATAGATAGGTACAATTTACTCAATGGCAAAAAAGCGCGCCAAAACAGTTTTCAATGTATTGGCTCTGCTTTTAGATATAATGCTATAAAAAAATCTATTGTTGCTATGATAATTATTAAATTTGCTGAGCATGTGTTCTACAAAATTGATGAAGAAGTTTTGAGGTGCTTATTACGATATATGCTCCTAGAATAGTTTATTTGCTATGAGAATGTGTATTTTACGTGCACTCTAGTTAATTTGCTGTGCAGTCAGTATTTATGATAAGATTGTCGTATTTTTGTCTTGCGTTCGAAGAAAAAAGTAATGTCGTGCTGATGTGTATTTTCTAATTATCTGCAGTACAATTTTTGCCAGGCATTTATTTTATTTGCTGTGCAATAATTAATTTCATGTAAGTATAATTGATGAAAATAAATTGATAGGCGATTATTCCTTTGCTGTGCCATTAATAATATCCCATCTAAAATTGGTGATGCCATTTCATAAACGAAGTTATTCTACTTTATGATAGATGACGTTAGCGGTACCTTTAAATGGCTTATAAGAAAAATACATTCTACTTTAAAAAAAATATATAAATATAAATTATTCGATTTTATTTTGCTTAAACATCTTCGAAAATTTGGTTGTTTATTGGAATTGGCCCTGCTTAGTCCTTTTCTCCAGTACTATGAATAGTGGATTTGAAATTTGCAAATATCGAAGTCAGTCTACTTACTATGACCAATATAGTCATTTATTTATTGTCAAACCTAAATTTAACCACCGTTACTTATTCGAAGGAGCGAGTTCAATAAGAATAAAGTCATTCTACCTGACGGTAGATGGCGTTAGTAGTACTTTAAAGGAACGAGTAAGCATATTGTATATAAATGTTTTAGTGGCGTAAAATATGTTTGAGCCAGTTACAAGCACAGTACTCACGAGGCGGCCTGACGGGCTCCTTGTTGAGGAGCTCCTTGTAGGTGGGCACGGCTGTCTCCGCCTCCTTGAGTGTGCTGTGGCTTTGCATGCTGATGCCAGCTACGGAGGGAGCTCCGCTCGTTGGCTATAAACATAATAAATAAGTCAAATGGATATCGTAAGCAAAATATATTCATTACGTCATACAATTATAAATCGCAAAACTGATTCATACGGATGAGTTCTTTCTAAGTAACTTCAATACGTTTGAAAAACGAAAGATCGGATCAAAGAACGAGATGTCACATTTCAGCAGCATGCAAATTACACAGTTTTATACGGGTCTCATCAGATAGGTACGATTTTAGTCTCCTGCGGTAATAAGTATCCTGCGGTACTGTCAGCTCTTGTTAGAATATGATAAGGGTATAACAAAAGCTTATTGTACCTGATGATAGATGGCGCTAGTGTACCTTGAAATTGGTAGTGAGAATAATTTTTCAGCGCCGCCTAGCGTTTGCAACTTTGGCGTCTCTGTAAAAAGTATTAAATAATTGACGCAACAAAATAAAGGTAAATGTGCAAAGTCTGTTTGTTTTTAGTGTGAAGCACATTTGGTTTTAATCTTTGTTGAAGAAAGTAACTATTATAATGTGTGTTTAGTATTATTATGTCAATTTACCTTTTTAATTATTTCCTTAGAAATAATGTTTATTATGTTTGTTTCAAGATAATTGAAAAATGACTACTACTATCAAAACTGGTTTACTACATAGGGTTTCAGCCTCAAAATGAGAGGTCAATGAATTAAAGCATAGATCTATCAGTATTAAAACAATAAACATTTACAAATTATAAGTAATTCTACATTTTATAATTTGTAACATATATGGTAATGGATGCTATTACCGGTGGTACCTAAGTCGACGTCCAACACCGCGGCATTTACAAATCAATCAATCAATCAATCAAATAATGCTTTATTCAAGTAGGCCTGGTTACAAGCACTTTCGAATTGTCAGGTACAGTACATTAGAGAAATACAATATGGTCCAACATTTGTTGCAAGGATTAGGGAAAACCCAGAGAATACTAATCAGATCATTAAGCTTAAGTATAATATTATTGATAAAAATTATCATTTAAAAAAATAAAATAATTATTAAGATAAATCACAAATGGATTGTTAATAAAATAGAAAAAATAATCTAGAATGTGTCCAGAATAAAATTCTAAATGTCCGAGTATATAAAACAATTAAGATAAAAATAATAATAATACCTCAGTAGGTATTCGTTAAAATAATTATACATATACCTACATGACGCTATAATTTTCATTAATCCCACGCGGCTTTATCATTCATGTAGTTTTGTGTGCTAAAATAAGCTTTAGAAATTAATTTTCGTTTTACAATATTTTTGAATTTACCAATAGACAGCTCACTTGTGCTGCTAGGAAGTTTATTATAAAACCTCTCACAGTTTTACCTATGAATGATCGCCTTATTTTATGGAGCCTAGTAGCAGGCACTGCGAGCTTATGCTTATTTCTAGTATTAATATTATGTATATCACAGTTCCTCTTAAAGTGGGTAATATTTTTATGTACATACATAATATTCTCATAAATGTATTGACAATGCACTGTCATTATATTAATGTCCTTAAACTTATCTCTAAGCGAGTCTCTATAGTTCATTTTATATAACGGTTGTCTTACCAAATACGCATTTGGTATGAAAACCGTTCGATTTCGTAAAAAAGTACTTTATACGAACGAGGGTTATTTAGATTACCAACGGACCGATTAGCGCTAGTGTGTGTGTGAATGAAACGAACAGCTCACAGTTCGTCAGTATTCGTGACAGTAGCGCAGGAAGAGGTTGTACCATACAAACGCATGACGCCACATGTAAGTGAACTCGAATCTTACTTAGTATTTTACGTAATACCTATGGCAACAGACTAATATTATGATTTTAAGTGGTTGTTTATAGTGTTCTGTATGACTTCGGAGTATATTTTATATATTTTTGGTCTGAAAATACGTTTTAAACGGAAAATTAAATACAGCGGCGATAGGCGCCATTTTTTTATGCGGTATACCACGGTATTTGTTAAAATGGAGATTTTGGTCTTTATGCTTTCTTTTTGGTATATGTGATCGGTTATATACTTTCTTACAGTTATTCTGATCTTGATCTAATCACGCTATTAAAGAACTAATTCCGTGGCATGGAAAATATTCATCAAACCCTTAATTTCTAACAAAAACGTCAGTACTGAATTTATAGTTTCTAAAGAAACCCTTATTTTGTCAAGTTGTTCAAATATTAAGATAAAATCATATATTTAATTACCAGTCATGTAATTTTAGTTTTATATCAAAGTTGTATTACATATCCATACATGTTTTGTAAAAACATACAACAGTATGTATCCTGTTGTTTTTATGGGTCTTAAAACACTCCAAATTAAGCCTATTACCGATAGTACGATCACTTAACCCTCGGTAATAGATCCTATGGACGTGTATTACCTACCTATGCAATACGTGTCTGGGTCAGTAATAAGTTCTTGAAGAAGTTACAATTATCGAGTGACATTTTCGTCTTCTATTAAAATAAATAATATTAAGTATAAACGAAATATAAATAATATCATATTTCAACGATTTATTTATTTTCCCTTAAAAAACTTGATGTAAAAAATAATATACAGAACCTAAGCCGTTTTTAACCCCCGAATTCAATTCCGAATCGTGAATCGCGTTCTTATTACCGACGGTAGCAAAATAATGGTTTTAATACACTCGGTAATGGAAGCTCAATTTGCGGTAATAGAATCACAGCAGAAATAATTAGGTATCTTAGTTTCAATAATTATTTTATCGTATAAATAATAGTAAAATGAGTCCAAAAATACGACGCTGAAAATTCAATAAACACTCTTAAATATACAAAAAATATTCTCGGTCATTAAGGTGCTTCGATACTGTGAGTACTGGCCACAGCACTGTCGGCGGTTCTCTTTGAAAGATATGCAAAATATACTCATGTCACAATTGTCACATGCATTCTGTAAGACGTAGAGGAATAAATGTATTTTATGTTCATAAAATGTTTTCCACGTAATCTAACCCTAACAAATGGTAGCAGAGCGTGGTTCTTATAATTACGGAAAATGGCAACGAGTTACAGAAATATAGAACCGTAGACCAAGTCAAATTATGACACTTGGTGCCTTCAAGCGCAAGCCGTCCTGATAAAAAATGATTATTGGGATATCGTAAGCGGCGAGAAAAGATTGTCATCAACTGCGGATGCGGCGTAAAAATGTGCTTTCGTTAAGGAGGATTGCAAGGGCTGAAATTTTACTTTTGCTGTCACCTTCCGAACTAAAACAAATAAAGATCTGCACGTCATCTAAAGCTGTATGGGACAAATTAAAGGCTACTTATCAAAGCACCAGGCCTGCAAGGAAAGCCACCTTGTTAAAACAGTTAGTCTTAAAACAAATGACTGCCGATGAAGACATCCGTGACCATTTGAATAATTTCATGGATGTAGTAGAAAAGCTCGCTGATATGGACATAGTAATACCATCAGAACTCCTGAGCATAATGCTGCTCTACAGCCTGCCGACGACATTCGAAAATTTCTGAGTAGCCATTGAGTCCAGAGACACATTGCCCAATCCTGATGACCTGAAAATCAAAATCATCGAAGAATATCAAGCCAGGAGCGGTACTGATAAAATACCTGAAAGTTTCGAAGCATACCACTTCATGAAAAACAAGTTGAAGTCATACTGCAAGAACTGTAAGAAAAAGGGTCATACCACTGAGGCATGTTGGGGTAAAAAGGAACGCTCAAATGAGAAACCAAACAGAAAACAATCAAAAAACTTTAATGTTTGCCTAAGTTCCGCAAATTCAAGCACTGACGAAAACATGTGGTGTTTAGATAGCGGATGTTCATCTCACATGTGCGGCAACGAAGCGATGTTTTCTGCTATGACCCCTGAAAATGGTAACCTAAAATTGGCATCAAATAAATACACAAGTAAAATCGAAGGCAAGGGAAAAGTTACAGTCAGCAAAGAAAAAGAAGACTATTTCTTCAATGACACCTTATTTGTTCCTGATGTGTCAGTGAATCTACTGTCTGTAGGTAAGATAGCAGACAGAGGAAACAAAGTCGTTTTCGAAAAAGACAAAGCCAGCATCATATCAAGAAATGGCGATGTGACACTGACAGCTCAGAGAAGAGAAGGACTGTACTACCTCGAGTTTGAGAAAAAATAGACTGCAAACTACACAGAACCAGGCAACAATTCTGACATCATGGAGTGGCATCAAAAACTTGGCCATATAAATGAGAGGGATCTAAAGAAGATGGCTACAAACAACCTCATGTACGGATTGAACTTGACTGACGAAAATTTGGAAGCATGTGAAACCTGTATCAAAGGCAAGCTGTCAAGATTACCATTCACAAGACATGATGACCTCTACACAACCGAAAAGCTACAGAAAGTACATAGCGACGTTTGTGGGCCTTTCGAATGTGAGATACTAGCAGGATCAAGATATTACGTCACATTTATAGACGACTTTACTCGATATTGCCACGTATATTTCCTTAAAAAGAAAAGTGACGTACTCAACACATTCAAACAGTACAAAAATGAAGTCGAAACGTTCCACAACAAAAAGATAAAACACCTGCAATCCGATAACGGCACAGAATATCGTAACAAGGAATTTGACGATTACCTCAAGCTACATGGCATCCAAAGAAGGTTGACCACAGTCTACACCCCGCAACAAAATGGGATAAGTGAGAGGAAGAACAGATCTTTGTTAGATAAAGCCAGATGCTTACTAATTGAAGCAAACGCACCCAAAAAGCTCTGGGCGGAAGCGGTGTCTACGGCTAACTATCTTATAAATCGTAGCCCTGCGAAAACATTAAATAGCGAAATACCATTCACGAAATGGATAGGCCGAACACCATCTGGCAATCATCTTCACGTTTTTGGCAGGAAGACCTTTGTCTTGAGAAAGAACAGAAAAGGAAAGCTGATACAAAAAACCAAAGAGGGAGTATTCATGGGATACTCGTTAACTTCAAAAGGATACAGAGTATACATACCTGAAGATGATGATGTATTGACGAGCAGGGACATCAAAGTCATAGACAAGATGTACTTTAAAGAAAGAGAAACAGACTATGAGAGCCTAGTAGATGAAGAGGAACATCATCACCCGAATACACCTGAAAAAGAAAACAAAAATAAAAGACCAAATTATAAAATTAGACAGGGAATAGAAATTGAATTCACAGAGAAGAAAAATGACACAATTTTGCTAAATCCGGAAAATCCACATCAAGAACAACCTGATGATTTGGAGGAAATCGAATCTTTTGACGACGCATCTGAAGTTGCAGAGATACCTGAAAATGAGAGGCCGCAAAGAGAAAGGCACCCACCAGTATGGACTAAAGATTTTGTACTGGATGAGACTGAAGAAAGTCATTTACTTACCGGAATTATGTACCTGTCTAACGGAAATGAAAATGAAAATGACGAATACTGGCATGACGCTATAAAGGCCAAAATAAGAGCACATGTCGAAAACGGTACCTGGAAAGTCCAAACTAAATGCAAGGATATGAAAGTCGTAGACTACAAGATGGTTTTGAGAAACAAAGTAGGACCCGATGACAGTGTCACTAGAAAAGCCAGACTTGTATCCCGAGGCTTTACTCAGCGACCAGGTATTGATTACAATGAAACATACGCGCCCATTGCAAAACTAAGTTCAATCAGATCTGTCATTGGAATTGCTATAGAAGAAGGGTTACAATTGAATCAGATGGACGTCACAACCGCGTACCTGAATGGTGAACTTGAAGAAAAGATCGTTATGAAATACCCTGACTATTTAGAAGAATACCTGACAGAAATCATGGTGGAAGAAAGCACAAAAGAGGATTTGACTATCTACAATAAGACTGTCGATATGCTAAGAGACATAAAAAGCATCCCAAAGGAGAAAGTTTGCTGTCTTATTAAGGCACTTTACGGACTCAAGCAGGCAGGGAGGCAATGGTACAAGAAGCTCGACACAGAACTAAAACACATTGGTTTTAGAGCATCAGAAGCCGACCCATGTGTATACCTACTAGAGAAAAGAGGAGCTAAAATTATAATAGTAATCTATGTCGACGATTTATTGATTGCCTACTCGTGTCCAAGAAAACTAAAAGAAGTCAAAGACCTGCTAAATTCAAAATTCGAATTAAAAGATTTAGGAAGACCAAAACGGCTTATCGGTATAGAATGTAACTTACAAAAAGGGAGAAATTAAAATCAACCAACAAAATTTTATCGAGGAAACTTTAAAGAAGTTTAAAATGGAAGATTGCAAGACCGCATCAACACCAATGGAGCCGGGTTTTAAACTGGAAAGAAGTGGAAGAGATGAGAGACAACATCCTGATCTCCCTTATAATTTTTTTATAGGTACGCTGATGTATCTGGCAGTGGCAACTCGGCCTGATATCATGTTTGCTATAAGCTACCTATCACAGTTTAATGACTGTTATAAGGAAGAGCACTTTAAGTGTGCAAAAAGAGTTCTTCGGTACCTTAAAGCAACAAAGAGCGTCGGGTTGACATTCGTGAAGACCGGACAAGACATGCATGGCATGGCCGATGCCGACTGGGGCTCGTGTAAGCTTGACCGAAAGTCGTTCTCAGGCTATTGCTTCAAATATGCTGGAACAGCCATAAGCTGCATGTCGAAAAAACAGAAGAGCATCGCACTTTCAACAGCAGAGGCGGAATACGTTGCTTTAACCGAAGCCGCATAAGAAGCGACCTGAAAAGTCTGTTCAAAGACTTGGGCTCTGACTATGAGCGTATTGTCATATTGAACGACAATCAGGCAGCCATAAAACTAAGCCAAAATTCGATGGTGACTTCGAAGTCGAAGCATATTGATTTAAAGATGCATTTTATTAGAAATTGTATCCAAGAAGGAGCAATAGATGTGAGGTATCTGCGAACTGATGAAATGGAGGCAGACCTTCTGACTAAGGCTTTAGCCGGTCCCCGATTGATAAAGTTGCGGAGCGGCCTGGGACTGTCCTGATGACCACGATAGTGCCGTGAAGAGGAGTGTGAGTACTGGCCACAGCACTGTCGGCGGTTCTCTTTGAAAGATATGCAAAATATACTCGTGTCACAATTGTCACATGCATTCTGTAAGACGTAGAGGAATAAATGTATTTTATGTTCATAAAATGTTTTCCACGTAATCTAACCCTAACAGATACCCTTAATTTTTTTGACTTATTTGAAAACTTCCTGAAGTACCACTATAATAGGTGCCGTTACCTCAATCATTATATCATAATATTATTAATGCACTAACCAGGCCATATGGCCGCTGTGCCGACAGCTTCTACCGCTCTTCCACTTAAAATAAGTTCACGCGTAGATGACCCTAGCTATTTTTTCTGGGTGCGAGCTAAAAAGTCCTGCAGCGATGGGGTGTTGACGATGGGGTTGAGGTATCGATGTACCGAGGCTTTAGCTGGCACCCTACACGTAGGCGGCCAGGAACTACAAAACAACATTGCATAGCCACCTGGAACGTACGAACCCTTCTAGACAATGATCGCAACTTATGCCCCGAGCGCAAAACCGCACTCAGAACAAGGGAGTTGGCTAGATACAAAATCGACGTAGCTGCCATTAGTGAAACCCACCTAAGTGGGTCCCGGGCGCTTGGTGAACAATTGGTAGCTATACATACTACTGGAGCGGACGACCTGCCGGTGAGAGGGGAATAATGGTGTCGGCTTTGCTTTTCGAAATGGTTTCGCGAGAGGTCCGAGTGACCTACCCAAGGGTGTCAATGACCGCCTAATGATTCTGCGCCTACCAATAGCACAAAATAAATATATCCACCTGTTTAGCGTCTATGCACCTACTCTAACTTCACAAGAGAGAGACGAGGAAGCATTTTACGACCAACTTCGCCAAGCTCTTGAAGGTGTTACGAAACATGATATTGATCGTTTAATTGGGAGATTTTAATGCCCGAGTCGGCACCGATTACAGTCTCTGGAAAGGTGTTCTCGGGAAACATTGCGTTGATAAGTTCATAAGTGTAACGATAATGGGTCACGTCTCTTGTTGTTATGTGCCAAATTTGATCTTGGCGTCACCGACACGTTCTTCCGACTTTCCAATAAGTATAAGACCTCGTGGATGCATCTTCGGTCTAAGCACTAGCATCTGCTGGACTGTGTCATCCTACCTACGAAAGACCTACGTGACGTTTTCATTACAAGAGCGATGCGTGGAGCGCTGGGCTGGACTGACCACCGTCTCATCAGATCCAAAATGCAATTAAAGCTTAAAGCTCCACGATGGGCATCTCACAAAATACCTCCAAAGGCGGCCTTTTCCAAACTGATTACCTCGCCTGAGTTGAGAAATGTGCCGTATATATTCAGCATTCACTGATTGCGCTCCTCCGACTGAGTTTTCTAATACTAATGATGAGTAGCTATATTTTGATAAAAACCTTCATGTGAGTGCCTTAGATACTAGTGGTAAACCACGCAAGAGAGACCAAGGTTGGTTTGCCGTATCGGAATGCTTGTTGAAAAGCACAGACATGAATCTAAGTCGGCAGACGCTTACGGAAAAAGGGAGGCACAAATACAAATTTCGATCAAAGGTCCGTGAGCTTAAAGACAAGTGATATAAAACTAGGAAGTTTGTTGAGGGTATACAAACCATTTTAGACCCAAGAGTCAGGAAAACAGCTCCACTGTACTCGAAAGATAAGCAGAACCGAGTTACGAATAAAAATGCGCTATTTAAGCGATGGGCAGAACATTTTAATGATATTCTGAACCCCTATAGGGCTCAGTGCCAACCTGTCTTATATAATTTCCCTTAAAGAGCTACCAGTATTACAACATCGAGATAAGCCACCTACTTTCGAAGAGTTCGCGAAGGCAGTCAAGCGTCTCAAAAACTCAAAGATACCTGGCATGGACCACATATCATAAAAGGGCTATATCATCTTGCCCTAAATTTTTTTTTGCTTTTTAGTGATGGATTTTAGTAGTTATATAAAGTATTTTGTAAAGCCCAGAATGGGAAGATTGAGGAGGCACTTTGAACGCATCTCGAGTTTTTGGAAGTAAGAAATGTTAAAGTTGGTTAGTTCATTGTACCTTCCATCATCAGCTCAGCATGAAATGATGACAACCAGAGGAAAACAACTGATAACTTTAGAAAAATATATACAAAACATTGTTAGTACCTATAATATTTGAGGGTTTCTTTCGATTACCCTGGTGTTCCATCATCTGATCCTGACTTGGTGATAAGAAGACTACTCCAGGGAGACACTATAAAGAATATGACTAACAGTCTTAACGTATCTACCTATAATAGATGATTTTTTAAGAATTATCCTCTAACTCTTAACTATTAAGGAGTTGTACCTTCCGTCATCAGCTCAGCATAATGAGATGATGACTACCATATGCAAATACTTAAATAGCTTAAGAAAATATATGAAAAACGTTATAAGTGCCTATAAAATTTGAGGTTTGCCCTCGATTTCCCTGGGATCCCATCATCAGATCCCAACTTTGTGGCAATGGGACCACTTCAGGAGTATATCCTTTCAAATAAAAAAATAATTTTTAAAATCGGTCCACAATTGGCGGAGTAATCGGTGAACATACATAAAAAAAAATACAAACTATCGAACATATAACCTCCTCCTTTTTTGGAAGTCGCTTAAAAGATACTAAATATGTTCCAAATTGCTTTCTTGGGGTTGGATATGAGGGCTATTACATATCATTTTACAATTAATGATTCAATCGTATTTTATCTGGAGGAGCCTAAAATTAGTATGTTATGAAAATTATTTTAATATTAATTTTAAACAAGTGACTGAAATATAATGATGTGATATATTTCTAGAATCGGCTTAGTAAGCCCTTTCATTAGATACCACACACGAATGGTATCAGATTTATTTTATACCATACATAAAAAAAGATGATGTCATAACTCCTCTCCTTTTATTGTTTTTTTTTTGCATCTTCTGGTCAAATTTATTCGTATGGCCTAAAAGTCGATCGTTCCGATTTTCATGCTCTAAGCGACATTTGCAGCTTTTTACTGAATTCTGGTGTGTACCGCTAGCACTATTTTGTCGCTTAGACCCGCCGCCTCTCTTGCCACAGGCAACCACTCTTCCCAACGCCTCATATCCATCCTCGTCATAACTGTTCCTGAGTTAGATAAACCTGTTCCAGATTTACAGGACAAGGTGTCGTGTCTTACGTTGGACGGCATGACCATGGCGCTGACGTCACGCCGCGCGCGCACTTGGTCAGCGCGCGAGCACGCGTGCTCGAAGCGCGCGCGCAGCACGTGCAGCAGCTCGCGCACGTCGCGCGCCTCCGCCGTCCACTCGGGGACCGTTGGCTCGGGGACCACCTGAACATACGGCAATAACCTATTAGGGGCCGTCGACAACCAAAATATTGACTGTTTGTAACCCTTCCCTTATCTTTGACACGTCCCTTAATTCGTAGGGTTTATATAAGTCATTTAGCAATTTAAATTATTCCATTAGTTCTGTAGTACCGTCAACTGGGTTGTTTTGGTTCATGGGGTAATATGATTAAAAAAAATCAGTTAAAAGGTTTTATTTTTTCCGAAAATCTTGATGTTTTACCGTCAAGATGTTCGTGATTCTTAAAGTGAATTTCTTCACTAAAAAACAGTATGCAAATACAAAAGTACAAGATAAATTATAAGAAGTTTCTTTCTTAACGCATTTCGAGCGATTTTGAAACGAATTCGAAATTTGATTGAAAGATATATGTCTGAATCAAAATGGCTTTTAGCCACGCGTTATTAACTCTCTATTCTGCTTGTGAAAAAAGAGTACCTACGAAATCTTTTTTCATAAATTATACATAAGCGCACGTTCATCGCCGGCGTGTTTTTATGACCCTTCGGTCCTGGGCCCTGATGCTGCTCGTGGCTTTTAACCACTAGGGCCTAAAACGATCACTTTAGCCCCACTACGCACAGTTAAAATGAAGCACTTTTTGAGAGCGAATAATGACGATACTTTCCAGTAAAGGCAGCCCCCCTCACCCCAGGCAACAAGCTGATGTTCTTTGCGCTATCGACCAAAGGTCGATGGCTTTTGCAGCAGGCGACATGGTTTACGAAATTACAGTTATTTGATGAAGTGCAACTTTTAACTTTGTGAAGTAAGTTCGTTTGTTTTGTTGTTATTGGCCGGTATGTGGTTTGAATATCACTTAAATATTATTATTTTGGTAGTGTAATTAAATATAATATTATTTAAGGCGGCATCTACCCCTACTGAATTGGATAAATGCCTCTTATTGAAGCTTTGAGAACACATATTTATAAGAAACAGGGATATGCCAAGTAGGCGTGGCACGCACTTCAGCTATGAGTATAGGTTACTTATCAATCTTATCATGCGAACAGGACCTGTGTTCCTGTGTCAGTTGCCATCGTGACGCAGTTGTATATTGAGCTCTCCGTTTTTGCGAGTTATTGAGAGAAAAAGTGATTAATTATACTTCTAGCTTCCACCGAAGTTAACAAAGCAGCAGAACCGAGATGATGCTGAGACAGCATCATCTCGGGTTCAGTCACACGTTTACAGCCCACTACTTAAATTCGATTACCCACCTCACTCGCACTCCTGGCTGTGGTGGGGGACACGGGCTGCGCGCCATCACGCGTTTTTGTGTTGTTGAAGTCAGACGTCTGTATGAATTTTATTTAATCCAATGTCTTTCCTGTTCTCAATAAACAAATATAGTAAAAGAAAAAAATCGTGAACTAGAGGTGATTAAGATGGTATTTTTAAAATGAACATGATAAAGAGTTACGAGATCGTCAACAAAGTATTTCATCCTCGTCCTCTATAGAAGAGATGGCGGAAAATACGGATGTAAATATAGACGTAACAGCAATGGGGAATGCAGTCGCCGTTGCGCAACATATGGAATTTGATGAAACAGGTAGAATATGTTTCGTAATCATCATCTCCCTGCCCTTATCCCACTTATGTAGGGTCGGCACAACTTATTTTCTTCTTCCATTCATCTCTATTATTCGTTATTTCAGCGCTTACTCCTTTCTTTCTCATGTCCTTTCTTACACAATCAATCCATCGCTTTTTTGGCCTTCCTATCGCTTTTCGTCCTTCAACATTCATCCCTAACATTATTTTACCAATGTAACGTTCATTCATTCTCATTACATGCCCAGACCACGCTAACCTACTGCTCCTCATTTTGTCCGTCACGTGTGCTACTTTCAAACTTCCTCTCCTATACTATACTGTAATCCGATCTTTCCTCGTCACTCCACACATCCATCTCAACATTCTCATCTCGGCGGCGTGTACTCTTCTTTCCTCCGTCACTTACGTTGCCCAACATTCTGATCCATACATCACGACAGGTCTTATGATCATTTTATCACATCACAAGCTGTTCCAGAGACCCGTCGCCATCCCGTATTTATTATATATTCCACGTCACGGTCTATATTGCCGTCATTTTGGATTAATGACCCGAGGAACCGGAAGTTGGAGCAGACTGGTAGGGATACACCATCCAAGGCAATATGGGAAAAACTGGATAAGCCGCTGAAATCGCAGAACAAGCTCAGTTTTGGTTCTAGGTACTTATTTTTAACTCCACGTTCTCCAGTCTTTTTTGCCATTTTCCCAGTCTGCTCTGGACCGCTAGAGCATTATCTCCGACAAGAACAACGTCATCAGCAAACAGCATACACCAGGGTGCTTCTTCCTGTATGTATGATGTTAGAGCTTCCATAACTAAGAGGAACAAATACGGGCTTAAAGCCGACCCCTGGTGCAAACTTATAGCCACGTTGAAAATGCCAGTTAGTCCAACTTCGGACCGGACGTGAGTACTTGCTCTAACATACATCGCCTGAACAAATCGAACATACTTCTCTGGCACACCCTTCCCTTTCATAGCCCATCACAGTACCTTACGGGGGACCCTATCGTATGCTTTTTGCAGATCTTTGAACACCATATGCAAGTCCTTTTGTGCAAGTCGGTATTTTTTGAAAAGTTGGCGGAGTGCAAATATGGTGTCCATAGTTCCCCGGCCCGGCATAAACCCAAATTGGTTCTGTGATACCTCACTTTTTCCTTACATTCGTTTGGCTATCTCTTTCCCCCATACCTTCATACTATGTGATATGAGATTTATTCCCCGACAGTTGTTGCAATCCTGTACGTCACCTTTATTCTTGAAGATGGGCACCACTGAACTGTTGCACCATTCCTCAGGGATTATCTCTCCTTGTAACAACTTTTTGAAGAATAAAGTCAGCCATTTCCATCCATCCACTTTCAAAAACTTCCATTCTTCCGCTGGTATACCATCTGGCCCAAATGCTTTTCCATTCTTTATACTCTGCACTGCCATCTTCACTTCCTCTATACGTACCTCCATCACCATACCCTTATTTCTTTGTACATGTTCTAACACCCCGCTCCATTTATTCTCTTTGTTCATTAATTTAAGTCATGTGATTTAAATCTCTTGCATTCATCTCTCTCTCTCTCTCTTTCAATATTCTAAAAAGATCTTTTTAGCTTTGTGCACTCGTCAGAAAATCCTACAACTTATCTTGCACCTTGGCCCTTGGCATTGCGACTGCTTTCTTAGCTTTTTTTTACTGTTTTGATATTCTGATCTTTTTATTTCCTATTCTCTGTCATTTACATCTTCCGCCCTTTCCGTTCTTTGAAAGCATTCTTCTTTTCTTTTAAAATCGTCTGTACTTCCTCATTCCACCACAATGTATCCCTATCTATCTTCCTTTTCCCCAAAGATATCCCTCGCTACACTTCGTACCCACGTTGCCATCTCACTCCAGCACACATTCACCCCCATCTCCGCCATATGTCCCATTTTTATAACTTTACCAACCACTCTTTCCCTGGATTCTGCAGCGAATTCCCTATCATTCACTCTGTACCATTTCGTTTTAGCTCGGATATGTTTATGTTTCGTTATCTACCGCAAAGAATGGACGACATTGTCGCCGTAACGTGTTTAACCAGTAATTTTATACACTACCTACACCAATGAATTACTTAAGGTTTTTTATCCGGAACATGCAAAAATATAAGTCTGTTATTTATTTTAGGGACTTTTTAATAAGTATTGCCTCATGTATATCGTGTTGGTTAATAAAAGTTAACTTCTTATATGGAATGTTAATACTTCGCTTTCATTAGTGTTGACTCTAAATGGATAGTAATGTTTCCCATGCATAGTTTATCTCCGCGTAAACCGCGTAAAGTACTTTCTATACACTTGTATATTACAGCTCTCGAAGAAGATACATTTATTTTGTAAACAACAAAAATTTCAGTACATTGGAAAAGTGACATGTATAGACTTAACCTAGACTTAAAGCTAAACCTAGGAGCTATAATCAATCATATTTGTGTTTACAAAAATGGAGTCCACTCAGCATATGTCAGAGTACTCATGAGTGCCATGACGCTGATCTTAAGTGGATCCAGAACAGGACATGTGTGAGACAGCGTGCTGTGTATGTACGCTGTGTACCTACTCATTTATGTGCGTGCCTGTGTGAATGTGCATATATGTATAGAGATAAATACATGAAATTAAATTAATATGGACAAAATAAACACAATAACCCTGATATATATATATGTACTTAGACCAGCCTATCTTTAAGACGCATTATCCATCCATACTAAAAATATAAATGCGAAAGTGTGTCTGTCTGTCGGCCTGTCTGTCTGTTACCTCTTCATGCTTAAACCGCTGAACCGATTTGGATGAAATTTGGTATGGAGATAGTTTGAGTCCCGGGAAACGATAGAGGCTACTTTTTATCCCGGAAAATACACTTATCCGCGATAAACGAATTTAAGGCGGACGAAATCGCGGGCAGAAGCTAGTATTATATAAGTTGCAATCAGCCCTGAACTTTACGGTCGTGACAAATCCAGCAAGGCTATCCCCCCGCACACATTTGTTGCGCCAGAAGATACTGCTTTAAACGTTTTTTTAAAAACAAACAGTGTAGGGGCTTTTCTGATCGGTGGTGGAAGATTGTTCCAGCATTTCGTATCGTAGCAGCTTACCGAAAACTGCCAGGAAACGCCGCCGTACCGTGTCGCGGGCATACGAGCCGGAGCCGCCTGTCTTTCATGCACGCGTGAAAATATTAACTTAGAGAAGAGATATGGAGGTTGTCGTTCCCTAATCACTTCAAACAAGAGTGAAGCCAAGTGATATGCTCGACGAGCTTCCATCTTAAGTAACCCTCCCATGTTTAAGAATGGCGTGATGTGAGCTCGAGGAGGGACTGGGTAACAAAATCTGACACAGGCATTTTGAAGACGTTGTATGAGCCTCTTTGTTCGTGATAGCAAGCACTGTCCTAAAACGGTATCCGCGTAGTTCAGTTTTGAAAGAATTAAGGAGAAACATAATTTGATGCGCATATCAATGTTTAAATAATTTCTGACTTGGTATAAGACTTTCAAACGGAAGAAGCAGTTACAGACCGTCTCGGCAACATGCTTTTCAAAATGCAGCATATCATCCATATGCACACCTAGATTACGAGCCTCTGTTACATAATTACACAACTTGTCGCCATCAATGACTAGATTGGGTTCCTGAGTAAGAATCTATGCTATTTGGTTTTTTGATCCCAAAACTAGAAATTTTGATTTAGATCAACGGAGAATTAAGTTTTGAGTGCACCAACGAGTGATTTGATCGAGATCCTGATTTAACTTGTTAACGGCTTGTTGCATATCATTGGGCTTAAATGAAATATATACTTGTAAATCGTCTGCGTACATGTGGTAGCTGGAATTACTTATACACTTTATAATGTCGGCGGAATATAAAATAAAAAGTATTGGGCCTAAAATTTAACCTTTAGGAACCCCTCTATTCACAGGCACTGCATCAGATACCAGGGATGAACCATCGGAATTACGTACCTCTACCAATTGTGTACGTCCAGTTAGGTAAGCATTAAACCATCTGATGGCGCCAGGATCAAAGCTCTATAGCTTATTATTATGAGAGTTTAGAGAGCACGAGTGTTGTATCTATGGTGTCAAAGGCGCGTGAAAAATCCAGCAATACGAGAATCGTTCCCATCCCCACATCCCGCGCTGCTAAGATGTTATCGACTACGTCTAATAAAACTGTAGCTGTACTACGTTTCTTTCAAAAACCGGACTGCATAGTCGGTAGATATTATTTCCTTTTAAGAAATCTGTTAACTGCATACAGACTATTTTTTCTAAAATTTTAGACATCATGGGTAAAATACTGATAGGTCGAACGTCACTACTGCTAAAGTCCCAAAGGTCGAGGAACACGCCGGTACTCAATGAACGCGGCAGTGTTAATATAAGCATATCGAGAGATATTCCATCAATTCCTTGGGCTTTGGTTTTAATGGATTGAATCACCTTGGCAACAATAACCTCAGACATAGGTTTCAATTGGAATACCGCCGAGCCATACCTATGAAATTCATAAAAAAACAATTGCGATAATTTTAAATCAGTTCTGCCAGGTACATTGAGAAATTGTGCATTTATGCGGTGCGGGTCGTTTAAGTGTGGAGGCAGCTCATATTCTTTCTTCTTAATATCGGCAACATTCCGTCTTATGTTATTCCATAGAGCGCGCGGTTTAGTAGTGTCGACTACAAGATATTTACCAAAATAAGCGGATTTTTCACTATTTCAGCATTAGTAACAGTTCTTTTTAAATCCTTGTAATACATTTTGTGTGAGTCTGAGCCAATTTGTTTGTAGCGTCGTAGAGCATCGTCTCGAGTATTCATCATTTCTTTAACATTGTGCGTTATCCATGGATAAGAGTGCTCTCGAACATTGATCCATTTATTTGGAGCATAAAAATCAAAAAGGTGCGTATTTATATATTAAAACTGTCGAGGGTATTATTTACGCAGCTATTGGAGATCAATTTCTACCAGTTAATAGCATCTACATAAGAGTTAAATTTGTCGATAGGTATATTTTTAATAGGCCGAATAAGAATGCGCTTTAAGGGTGTTCTGTCTTTTTTAATGGCAACTTCACATGAAATGAAGGCGTGGCTGCTAAGACTCGGGATATAGTCAATGCATAGATTACTAATCCACTCATTCGAACATATAACATCTAATATTTTCTTCTGTCTCCGCGATTATTCGGAACTAAAATGAGATAATATACGCGATATAATCCGTTAAATTGTTTTATATAACATCTATTAAAGTTTCACTATGATCAGTAAAATGTGTCGCGCCATTTACGTATTGTTGCAGGTTGACACAATGAAAAAATTCTAACAGTTTTTTAGTGTTCCTTTCTTGACTTTTTAAAAGATTTACATTAAAATCACCTAACAAAACAATGTAATTATATGCCGAAAGCGCGGCAATCGATTCACTGAGTGCGTCTTTCAATATATTAATATCAAGCCACGGTGGCCGATATGCGGTGCCTAATGCCAACTTCTTACCCTTCAAAGAGACATTTAACCACATTTGTTCTACGGATGGACTCAGAGGGTACGAAAGCAGACGTGCATTTATATCGCGTTTGATATAAAAACCTGTACCGACTCCGCGACTGCGCACCGTTGTCGGCCGTGGCGCAGGCGCACGGGCTTCTTCCCCCTCCCTGAGCCATGTTTCATTTATGGCCATTACATCTACGGCATATGCATGCATATAATATGCATGTAAGTAATTGCTATTTTCAATCACAACATTATAGCCAACTCTGACCAGGCTAGAAAAACGGCTTTTAAAAGAAACCAAAGCTGAAATAAAACTTTATCTGGCTCCTGAAAATTGTAGTCATACGAAAGCGAATAAACTAAATTTGGAAAGAAAGGCGGCACTTACCGAAATAACCTAAGGAAAGATAACTTTAACCAAAATAAACAGAAACAGCTATCTAGTGGTATTGCAGCGTTAAGTATAGCATTAAACGTCGTACTAATTTGCAACTTGGAACAACCCGGCATTCCAAGACCATATAAGTACATAGGTGCCTTAGTGTTGCAGGAGTCTTGTTGAGCGACTACCACTACCGAGAACCGCAATCGCGTCGATGTGCTATTATAAATTCTCTGAATATAAAGCTATTATAAAGACGCCCGATACTATTAGAAAAACCGTACTAGATATCGTTGGATGTGAGTTTAAAAATCGGGTTCTAAATTGAAGATTATTTACGCGCCGCGGATGCAATCAAAAGTAGTTATGGCCATTCAGCCTCAACGTCGGGCCTTAAACTCTCGGGGGGCGTCCAGGACAGCAGCCTCCGAGACGCCCGCTGCCTGAAGAACACCAGCGACCGCGCAGAGATTCAAGGGAACGCAGCCACGAGGCGTCCACGAAACACTCGAGCTATCATCGTCATCGAGGGACAATACGTTACGCATCGCGTCCCAGGTACACGACATTCCTGTTGCTGGTGCACTGAAGTACTTTTACAAATTATGGTGTGAGTTAACACACGACCCCATTATTTTATCATCGATCGAGGATTCGACTATCCCATTTATAGATAGACCTATTCAATCTTTAGTGACTTACGATCAATGCGTGCATAATGGATATGATAGTAAAATAAATCATTTTTCACTTCTACGTCATATTAGCCTCACGAAGCGAGACTAAAATAATACATTCAGCCCCTAGTGTTTAAAATAATGCCAAATAATCCCAAACAAATTTCTATGACACTGAAAAAAAAAACTTGCGGCCAGCTACATACTCCTTACGAATAATTAAAAACAAACAAACCAACCTGATCGAGAATGTATGGAGGTTGTCTTCGTGCGGCGCTTTATCACGTAAATTTGCGTACTTATAAGGCCTTTTTAACCGCTTTTACCATTATTTCCCACGCACCTCCCATAGATAGTGCTCCAGGTGGTATCTTTTTCCATACTATGCGTTTGAGGGCGACGAAGTCGGTGAATTCGGAACTGTTAAGTGCATCACGTATTTCTCTTTCACTTCCAATAAAGTTCGCCGCATTGTCGCTGAAAATAACGGTTGGCGCACCGCGCCGAGCCATCACGACGAAGTGTTAAAAGCATGGAAGAAGCTGAAAGAGAAGCGGCCACTTCAACGTGCACTGCTCAAGTCGTTAGGCAAGTATACATCGCTTTTCCTGTCTGCGCCCTATAGTGACTTTTAAGGGGCCGAAAAAATCGACAGCAGTGGCGGTAAACGGAGGTTGATGATGCATCATCCTTTCTTTAGGTAAATCTCCCTGTTGTAGCTTAATTGGTTTGGTTGCGCAACTTGCACCATTGACATCTGTTGCGTATGTACATAAGTAGCTTCGCAAACCGATGATGTGATATTTCTGTTGCAGTTCGTTCATTACGGTGTTGTGATTGCTGTGATTGAATAGTTCGTGACAATTATGTACTATCAGCCGCGTTATGTGATGTTTAATATCCAACAAAATTGGCTCACTCTGCTTCGTGGGGCTGTTCATACGATAAAGTCCATTAGGCTTTAGTTCGATTGCCAATTTACGTAATTTGGACGATCTTGGTACATTTTCTTGTTTACGTAGTCGCTTGAGCTCTTCAGTGAAACTTTCTTGTTCACATCGCCGCAATAACAACAACTCAGCTAATAATATATGCCGTGACTTCATGTCTTTATTGCACAGGGCCTTTGCTCGTTTGAGAATTGCTCAAACTGTACTTTTAGTTATAAACAAAGATCAGAAACAAATGAAAAAAATTTTCGACGATACTGGACTTGAACCATAGTTCATAGTTCTGCACTAGGCGGCGCTAACGGCTAAAGAGTCGGATGCACCATACAGAGATCCATAAGCAAGAACAGATGACAAAATTCGTCGACTGCTGGTGTGGACGATTAGCTCAGATGGTAGAGCGTGCTGCCCCGGTCTGGCTCAAGGCACTGGTTCAAGTCCAGTATCGTCGAAAAATTTTTTCATTTGTTTCTGATCTTTGTTTATAATAATAACGCCAGTGGAGTGATCCACTAATAAATTGCAAAAATTGTGATTATTATCATGATATTTGTAAAACAAAAAGTGTACTTTTAGTTTTTCATGAAATATACAATTTTATTGTTGTCTTTTTTTATTTTCTCTCAGTCGAAGTGAAAAGCAGAGTGTTTAACACGTAGCTAAAAGCTATTATGACACTCAGACATATTTGTCCTCGTTCACTTCGTGAGCTCGTCCAAATAATCACTTCGTGTCATAATGGCTTATATTAGTTAGCCCCTTGTCAAGCAATCTACTATTATCATTCCAGCTTAAGGTGCGTCCACATTTGCCCGATCAGATCTTCGTCGCGTGGCATGATCGTGTGTCACGATCACGCGTTTGGACGTTGCGCCGATCCGATCACTCGAAATCCACGTTGCTACGCGTATCACACACTCAGATCGGACAAGCGCGGCGTGACCGCCGCACCCACAGTGAGCGTCCAAGCAGCGCTATACACAGTCATGCCACGCCACGGTGATCGGATACCAGCAAATGTGGACGCACCTTAACGAACCATACGAAGATCAGTTTATCTCACCGATATTTACGGTTCCAAATCCAGATGGTACGTGTCGATATATTAAAAAAAAGGACAAATTCATAGAACATTTTAAGATAGAGGATTATCGTACTGTTTAAAGTTGTTACATTGTAATGACTAACATACATGTATATTATGGTATGGTATGCATATTTTTTAGTATCCATTCATGAATCTCATCGAATATGTCATTTTACAGGAATGTCCAATTTCATCAAATCAATGGTTTCGCTGTTGGATTATTTTTACAAAATTGTCACAACCGGTTATCCAACTTTTATCTAAGTTTGGGGATTGTCTCGGTTCAAAACTTGCATGATTTTCTTTGTAGAGGTAAATCTTACAATGATGGCTTCCGTCATGTTAAAAACACATAAAATCGTTTGTCCTAGTACCTCTTGTGATTTTTTTTAGGTTTCCCACTAACTTCTAAATATATGACAATTAACCTCAACTGTGAACAGGAGAGTCGAAAAAATTAATAAATAATAAAAATGAAGTGTAGTAATAGACAATTTGCGCTAAGAAACTATTGATAGTTTCGGTCACGTCAGTGTGTCCAGCCGTCACGTAGGGCTGGTTATCTATACATATAAAAGAAGAAGTCCAGACTGACTGATTGAATGACTGACTGACTGACTGACTGACTCATCAACGCACAGCCGAAACTATTAACGCTAGAGAATTGTTTTTTCACAGTCGGTTACATTTATAACGTAGGCTAGGGATAAGAAAGCATTTTTCGAAATACATCCCCTAAGTGGGTAAAATAAGGTATGAAAGTTTGTATGGGAAACATGAAATCTTTGGACTTAGAAACTTGAAAGTTCGCAAAAAGATTGTTTGAAATCAAGAAACTTATGTTCTTGATTTTTCAATATTCATCCCCTAAGGGGTAAAACAAGGGGTGGAATTTTGTATGTGCAACGTAAAATCTTTGGACTAAGGAAATTGACATTGCAGAAAGATTGTAGGTTATGTGTTAATTAATGAATTATTAAAGTGAAACATGAAGAGGAAGGGAGGGAGAGAGAGAGAGAAGAGAGGGAGAGAGGGAAGGAGGGAGAGGGAGGATGAGAGCGAAGTAGGGAGAAAGAGAGAGAGAACGAGAGGGAAGGAGGGAGAGAAGGAAAGAGAGGGAGGGCTCCAGTGAATAAACACTTAAGCAAATTTTCATCTTTAAAAAATATTTTTAGGCAGATTGTGATAGTTAAATTCAAATATTAATGTTTTTACAGTAAAAACAACTATTCTAGTTTGCTTAAATCGCTTTTTATTTACAGTAGCACTGCACAATTTGAAGCTAGCTGGCAACCTTCTATCGTTGCCAAAGAAAAAAGATATTTTCCCAGGATGCTACGCGAGGCTATTGAGATTAAAAAGCATCCTAATTTCAATAGAGAAGATGGATTGTCACTACCACCAGCTTGGGATCCTGTAATACATCTCATCAAGGAATAAGCGAGACACAGGACTGCAAAACCTTAATTTCCGAACGGTGTAAAATATCTTATCTGTTTAAAAGTAGTTTAATAGTCTCTGTTTTTTAAATATAATAAATAGTAATGAGGTAGCCTGGGAGTTTTTCTTTGCAGCGTTTCTTTTCTCCTCAGTACGCCTCATTTGTGAAATGCTGCTTGGTAAATTATTAGAATAAAATAATTAAGCCCTTCTGGCACATGTGTAACTGTCTTTACAGCTTAGGCCCATCTGGCATGTATGTACACCTTTATTAGTATTTTATACAAAAAATGGGTAGTTTGCACAAATTGTAACTTTGACAGAGGAAAGTACATCTTTTCTCAGTCCTCCCGTGACCATGGAAAGCTGGAAAGCTTCCGAAACGTCGGGAACTAAAATGAGATAATATACGCGATATAATCCGTTAAATTGTTTTATTTCAATGAGTAATAATCGCGGAAACAGAAGAAAATATTAAATATTTATTTATTTATTTTATTTAATCTTTATTGCACGAAAGAAAAAACTTATCATACAAAAGGCGGACTTAATGCCATAGGGCATTCTCTACCAGTCAACCTTGAGGCAAAGCAGATAAATTGTGGACGGTGCAACTAATTTACAGACATAATTTAGGAAGATAAATACTTTGATACATACATAGTCATATAATATATATAATATATACCTATATATATAAATAAATTCAGACGAAACAAGCTAATCAGAGAAGCTAAGAGTTTGCAGTTCTACTAACACAGAGTTCGCGCAAAGATTTTTTGAAAGCGCACTTGTTTGGGGCTTTCTTAATCTTGAGAGGAAGTCGGTTCCAAAGGCGGGCCACTTGAATGGTATAGGAGTTGGACATAAAAGCTGATCGGTGACGAGGGATAGAAAGAGATAAATTGCCGGAAGAGCGAAATTGACGGTCACGAGTGACACCGTAATAGTGAAAAAAAAATTTGAGGTACTCGGGTGATTTAAGATCATTGAGAATGGTGAAAAGGAAGCAGAGCATTCGAATTTCGCGTCTTTGACGGATAGGAAACCAGCCAAGCTGGGAGCGGTAAGCAGACACATGATCATACATACGAAGACAGAAGATAAAGCGAATGCAGTTGTTAAGGAGTCTCTCCAGTTTATTCAGAAGCTCCTCATTTAAATCCGGATAGCACACATCACCGTAGTCATTTACAGGTAAAATTAAGGTATGGACTAGGAGGATCTTGGTTTTAATTGGCAAGAAGTGCTTCAGCTTGTTAAGGCTATGTAGCGAACCCATAACCTTCCTGCTAATTTCGGCAACCTGTGTCCTCCAACTTAGAGTGCAATCCAGGTGAATACCCAAATCCTTGACGCTGGTACTGAAAGGTATAGGAGTGTCGTTGAAACTCAAAGGCGTAAGAGAGTCCATGTCAATTCTAGATAGCTGGCGAGAGCTACCGATGACAATGGCCTGACACTTAGACGGATTAACGTACAGGCCGAACTTCTCGGACCATTGTTGAATGTGCCGGAGATCCAAGTTTAACTTGTCAATGGCAGTCTCGAGGTCAGTCACTTTACATTGGTCGTACAGTTGCAGGTCGTCAGCATACAGGTGGTACGAAGAGCGAAAGTCGGGGGTGATGAAATTAATAAAGATTGAAAAAAGGAGTGGAGAGAGTATTCCTCCTTGAGGCACGCCAGTGGCAAGATCACACCAGTCAGATAAAGACCGGTCAACCCTGACCGCCTGCTGGCGACCCCGAAGATATGCAGAAAACCAACTGAGCGCCGAAGACGACATATTGAGATGTTCAAGCAGGGCAAGAAGAATGTCATGATCAACAGTATTAAATGCGTTGGAGAAGTCAATCAGAATTAGTACTGTGACCAATTGATCTTCCATACCCCGCCTGACATTTTCAGTCACCTTGAGATGGGCAGTGCAGGTGCTATGTCTGGGTCGGAAACCGGACTGAAAGGGGCTCAATAGCTGCTGAGAGTAAATGTGGCACGAAAGTTGTTTATGAGCTACCGCTTCAGCGATTTTCGACAGGAAAGGGAGAATAGATATAGGCCTAAAATTGTTGAGCGAGGTGGGATTACTGATTTTCGGCAGGGGAATAACAAAGGCTTTACGCCACAGTGTAGGGAATTGACCATAGCACAGAGAGTAATTAATAATATCAGTTATTACAGGAAGCACACAATCAAGGACAGATAGCACCATGCAATGACTGATATCACCACATCCAGTGGCTTTATATTTTATAGCTTTGATGATTCTTTTGATTTCAGTTTGTTTAGTGGGTGAAAAGGAAAAGGCATCAGTAACAAGGGGCGTAAGAGACGAGATAGCGGAAAGAGTAACGGACTTAACATTAACGTCAACGGAAGGAGCAGAAGAGAAATGTCTGTTTAGATCATCAAGAGAAAAGGAAATGCCATCGAAACCATTGGTAGGTTTACCAGAGCCAAGTGACTTTAGAAATTTCCAGACATCCGCCATAGAAGAAGAGGCCTCTTTATGATGAATAAACCGCCGCTTCGCTTTCCGTACCATCTGATTGCATCGATTATCGCCGTCTTAAAAAGTCTGCAGTTCTCGTCAGAACGGTCACGCTTATAAAGTCTAAAGGCACGGTCTCTTCTTCGCATGGCCATACGAACACCCTCAGTAATCCACGGAGCCGGTGGGCGTCTGACTCTAATAGTGCGTAAGGGAGCATGCTTATCAAAAAGTCGTAATAATTCGGCGTTAAACGTGGTTACTTTGGCCTCAGTAGATGGAGCAGAGAGCACAGGAGACCAGTCAACAGCCTTAGCGTCACTTAAGAGAGCTTCAGAATCAACCTCGGCAAAGCTACGCATACTGACTAAAGCAGGTTTACATTTGGATGGTTTAATTTTATATGAAGCAAATGCCAAGTCGTGGTGAGAGAAACCGGGGGCCAAAACCTGACCATGCTTTTCAATGTTATTAGGAGAAGAAGTTAGAATGACATCTAGCCATGTGTCAGAGGAAGTAGTGTGATGAGTGAGAGCCAAGGGAAGAATTGAGAAGCTGACAGAATGGACTAAAGATGTCAATTTACTACGTTGCGGAGAATCTTTGCAAAGATCAGTGTTGAGATCACCCATAACAAGGTGAGTGTATTCTGAACTTAGGGAGTCAAGGACTTTTTCAAGGTCAGAGAAATAATCGATTGTTGGGGGGCAGTAAACTACCCCCAACACGGCCTTAACCCCTTTAATGTTTAGCTCCAGAAAGATCCATTCCGCAGAGCCCGTGTATAGGGACTGAGAAGTTTATAGCATTTTATATGGAATGGAACCTCTGAGATAAATGGCAACACCGCCTTTACCAGTTCGATCATTTCTTATTAAAAC
Source organism: Hedya salicella (assembly GCA_905404275.2). Lineage (NCBI taxonomy): Eukaryota > Metazoa > Arthropoda > Insecta > Lepidoptera > Tortricidae > Hedya > Hedya salicella. Next base: position 85,048,379 of record FR990096.1, read on the forward strand.
ATAACCAGGCAGTGCATAGGACGTTGAGGGTAGGGTAGGCTTCAACCAACTCTCTGAAACTAAGAGCGCATGGATAAAGTCTGATTGGAAAGTTTCGACAAGATCTGAGTAATGAAAGGGGATGCTTTGGGCGTTGATATGGCACACATTAGTGACTAGAGTTTAGAAATTCCCGTGAGAGAAGAGTACCCAGAGTGTGTGAAGTATAGTGTGAATTTAGAGAAAGAAACGCAGAACTATCATCGTTAGCAGAGTAAAAAGTATCATCATCTGACATATAAAGAAGTTAAATAAAATTATAAATATAAATATTATATATTACAGTTATACACTATTAATATTACTTAAATAATAAAAATATATTAGATGCACAAGAAAACACAATCCTGCCCATCCTGCCGGTTCGATTGTTAGATTACAAATTAAAAACAAAAATAATAAAAACGTTTCACATAAGACAAAATGATTATCGAATTTAGTAATATAAATAGCAGCAGGCGGTTTTTAACGAGACTCAAACACACCTAACTTTTGACATAACAAACGTCATGCACTGAACGTCACATGGATTGGAAATTTAACAAAATTTTACAAAACAAACGTAAAAGTGGGTAAGAAACTGAGTGTTGAGTTTGTAAGGTTACCTTTGAAAAACAAAACTCCGTTATAACCTGCTGCTAAAGCCAACGTTAAAACTTCAAGAAAACAACAACTTATAGGTACTTTGAGGTGACATACGATCAGTGAACTTGGGACACCGCCGGTTTTTGCACCACGCCGAGATCGACTAGACTGACTGCTGGTTCCAGCGACAGCGGTGATGTCTTCTTCAGATATGGCAGGGTCAGGGGTCGACGCCGACTGAGGACGCTGCTTGCTCTTAGAGGCTTTCAGGCGAACAATATCATCCTCGGAACCAAGGCGCACGCGCTCGCCACCAGGCAACTTAACGAAGATGTTACCGTCAAGAGTCCAGCAGCTCTTCATACCAAATACTTTGCGGGCCTGTATGAATAGTGCTTGCCGCGCCAAACTAAGGATTTCATGGAGATGTCAGAAAATCGCAATAGTGTGGGCCTGTTATGACCATCAGAATGCTTACCAAGCCTATTACAAGCTTTGAAGCTATTGGCAGACACGCTGGGGATTTTCAATTGCTCCGAGACTATGCTAGCAACTCCAGTACCTACATTTTCGTTTGCCACTTCAGGAACTCCATTGAGCAGAAGGAACTTTTTTCTGTGGCGCATTTCTGAGATGTCCTGGGCTCTACTGAGAGCATTAATTTGTTCTCTGAGAAGTTTGAACAGAGTTAAGGTTTGCTCCTCCTCCTCCTCCTCTAATTCTGTATGGTCTAATTCTCTGGGGAAATTCTGTAGAAGTAGACAGAGTATTTAAGATACAGAAAAAGTGCATCAGAGTCATTTGCGGTGCATGGTTTGATGATAGTTGTGTACCACTTTTCAAAAAGTTACAAATTCTGCCTTTGCCGTGTTTATGTATCAGAGAAGTGTGCACTTTTGTGAAATCTAATTCACATTACTTTGAATTACGTGGAGAAACTACGCAAAGGCAGACGAGATTGAAGGATAGGTATCTGCTACAAAGACCTTGCTGCCATACTATGCTATATGAGAAAAATGTCTTTAACATGTGCATTGACATTTTTAATCGTATACCTAATGACATTAGAATTCAAGAAGGAAATAGTTTTAAAAATAAATTAAATAGCTGGCTGCTTGATGATTGTTTCTATGGTGTAAAAGTTTTTCTTGAGTCATGTAGAATTAGGTAGAATTATATTATTGACATTCTATATTTTATTTATTAGTTTTAATTATCCTAAACATTTGCATGCCTGTTTGTAGGCTGAATACATGGTACTTTTAAATTACATGTAAAAACTGTGTAACTGTATTTGTGGCAAATAAATCTTTGAATCTTTGAAAACAGAAAATTCTTCGTTCAGAGAGTTGATGGTCACCTTAGTTGCCGGGGACCTGCTCAGCTTAGACTCAAATTCTGAGAACATTTTGAGGACAGTGGCTTCCAGGGTTTTCTGTGTCTCAGCAATTTCCAGAACACTTGCCATGGTTGTTATTTTCTCTTGTCTTGTGTTTTGAGTTTATGTTTTGAAAGATGTCAAAAACCATCAGGATTACACAGTGATTTTGTCCAATTTACTGCATCAATTGTGCTGCGAATATTTATCCACTATATTTGGACACAAAAGCTGAAGTACAAGATGATATTTACTTTATACTGTGAGTATTTACTATTTTATTGAATAAATAATTTAAGAGTGATATGTTACTGTTTTTACATCTACCACCCAAAATATGTGTACATTATTTTCTTATATTCGAACCAACTTCAGACTATGATTTTCATAGTAGTTTTCATGGCAGTTTTGTACTCGCGATCATCAACAGATATATTACTGTTACCACGCAACGCTGCTATTTGTCGCCATCTAGTAGCAATACATTCACTGTATTCAAAAATAAGTATTGTAGTTCATTCACCAGTTTTTGGAAACCAATAAACAAACTAGCTATTTTGACGTAGTTTATTCAATGGAAAACTCGAACAAGTGAATGATCCTATACTTTAAAGTATTGTTTGAACACTAACACTTTGATAGATAATACAATTGTTTTAATGTCACTGAAAATTAATCTTATTAATACTACAATAACACAAGATATTGCACAAACAGTAAATCACTCGATCCCATTGAATGAACAACCTAGTTCATTTCGGAATCTAGTCCCAAAACACTGGATTAAAAACTACTATTTGAAAAGAAATGAAATTAATCTATATGTTAATAGCACGAACATATCCTTATGGTTAAAAAAACATGCATTATGAATGACGGATGCAGGGGGCACATGGAGTAATACATTAGACGCAAGATACAGTGAAGGTAGCTTACCATTTTCCTTATTACTGCTCCATATAAAAAATCTACAACAGCCGCGTGTACACTGTACATCGTTGCCATTTTGAAACTCCTGCATAAGAGTTGAAGGAATTGCTACCTGAATCTGACAAATAATGTAGCTCTCCGAAAAAATATATCAGGCGTGGTAGAAAAGTATCATATTCTTATTATGCGAAAAAATAGTGTGTTTTGTTAATTCGCTAACTTAGTTCATTCACTGGAGCACTTACCCTATTCATTATTCTGAAATAATAGTTAGTTTAAATATAACAACATTTTCGAAATAATCAATTCGAAATGTTAGTTGTCCCACATTTCGAATTGATTATTTCGATTTTATACTAAAATAGACTTGAGATTTGAGTACATTATTTTTCGGAGTCTGTTACTCACATCCAACAGTTTGCACAGTTCATACAGTAGCCTCTTTATCTCTAGAAGTAAGTTATTCAGCTCCTCCATCTCTCTTTCAAGGATAGAGTATGTCTCCTCCTCCGCTTGGATCTCTTCCTTGAGGGCACTTATCTGATCTTGCGTTCTGAAAACGACATTGATTTTGTGTAGTTTCTGTTGAAAATGTTATGTCGTTGTCACAAAATAAATTATAGTAGATACAAGTCTCCGGCTTGATGGAGGGATCTTATAAAAAGAGTGACCCCCTGCAGCATCTCAAGCCCGTCACAGACGGAGCGATAATATATATTACTAGAAGATGCCCGCAACTTCGTTCGCGGAGGAGAAAAAGTCATAGCCCGTCGTTTTTTCTTTAGCGTAGTCGGGTAAAAAGTATCCTAATAACCATCTGGAGATACCCAGCTACCTGTGTACCAAAAATTGTGGAAATCTGTTTGGCCGATTTTGCGTGATGAAGCCACAACGACACATACAAACATACATAAAATCCAAAAAAAGTTTTTTCGTTTTAGTGACCTCCAAATAGTCCGTAACAATCAATTTTTTGAAAATATCTTCAATGTACAGACATTTCATTTTTAAAACTTTTATAATAGTACTAGCGGCCGCCCGCGACTTGGTCCGCGTAGATTTTAGGTAAAAACAGGGATATGAATGAGAAAAGCTTTTTTCTGTCAGTTGTCCGATGGTGTTCATGTTTGTAAAACAGTACTTAGAAGATATTCTGCGACCAACGGATTTAGATTGAGAAAATGGGGATATTGAACATTATTCCATAAGAAGGCAATACCGGCACTTTTAATTTTAACGCCTGCTAGACTATGAAAAGAAGAGACCGGCAAAGTTCCCGACACTGGAATTTTAAAAGGATAGTGTTTTAAGGCATAGCAAAAAATGGTTGTCTGTAAAGTCGGTTTACGAACGATAATTTTACGTGTTAGCGTCACAAGAAAACCGGCGTCATAATTTTACTACGACACCTATTTTTTGTCTCTCCCTCCCTCCGTCCCTCTCTCGCGCTCTTTTGCTCTCTCCTCCCAACCTTCCTCTCTCCCTCTATTTCTCTCTTCCTCCATCACTCCCTCCATCTCTTCCTCTCTCTCTCCCTCCCTCCATCTCCCTCTATTTCTCACTCCCTCGATCGCTCCGTCCCTCTTTCCCTCCTCTCTCTCCCCCTCCCTCCCTCGCTCTCGCTCTCTTGCTCTCCTTCCTACCTCCCTCTCTCCCTCTTTATTTCTCTCCCTTTCTCCCTCCATCTCTCTCTCCCTCCCTTCCTCCCTATCTGTGTCTCTCCCTCCATGTCTCCCTCTCCCTCCCTCCATGTCTCCCTCTCCCTCCCTCCCTCTCTCTCTCTCCCACCATCCCTCTCTTCCTCTCTGTCTCTCTCCTTCTCTCCCTCTCCCACCTTATCTCCCTCTCTCCCTCCCTCTTCGTGTTTCACTTTAATAATTCATTATTTACACAACCCACAATCTTTTTGCAATTTCAAGTTCCTAAGTCTAAAGTTCCATCCCTTGATTTACCCCCTTAGGGGATGAATTTCGAAAAATCAAGAAAATAACTTTCTTTATTTTAAACACACAATCTTTTTGCGACCTTTCAAGTTTCTAAGTCCAAAGATTTCACGTTTCACATACAAAGTTCCATCCCTTGTTTTACCCACTTAGGGGATGAATTTCAAAAAATGAAGAATACGAGTTTCTTGATTTTAAGCACACAATCTTTTCACGAAATTTCATGTTTCTAAGTCCAAAGATTTTACGTTTCCCATACAAACTTTCATCCCTTGTTTTACCTACTTAGGGGATGAATTTCGAAAAATGCTTTCTTATCCCTAGCCTGCTTTATAAATGTAGCCGACTGTGAAAAAATCAATTATCTAGCATTAGTAGTTTCGGCTGTGCGTTGATAAGTCAGTCAGCCAGTCAGTCAGTCAGGACTTCTTCTTTATATATATAGAATATAAGATATCTTATATTAAGGTATCTTACGATATATTTTGCCTACTATTCGACAGAGTCCCCACACGCAGCGATACTTATATTATAGCTGGGTATCTTAAGATACCGTAAGATGTCTTACGATATATTTGAGTATATTTTGCCGCAACTACAGAATGTTATTTTTTTAACGTGCGATTGGGCTCAAACTAAAATACTACGAGTAACTAAAATACTACGAGTAACAGGAAGCTACACCACTACGGAGTTAAAGGATCAGCACTAAATTTATTAGTCTTATTTAAATGGTAGAATACAAAGGGTTGATGTGAATGGAAAGCTTTCACCGGGGTCATTAGTCTCTATGGGTGTGCCGCAGGGATCAATATTGGGACCTTTCCTGTTCCTTATCTATATAAACGACTTGCCACACCTCGTAAAGACCCACCGTGAGATAGTTTTGTTTGCAGATGATACGTCTCTAATTTTCAAAGTCGTACGAAATTAACGATCCTACAATGACGTAAACAATGCTATCTGTGAAGTAGTAAATTGGTTTAATGTAAATAATTTATTGTTGAATGAGAAAAAGACTAAATGTGTTAAGTTTGTCACGAGTAACGTAAAACACAAGCAAGCAAGCGTTACGGTTAAAGGTGAGGAACTGGAACTAGTTAATAGTACAGTCTTTCTCGGTATAACATTAGATTCTAAGCTCCAATGGGGTCCCCATATTGCTAATCTCTCGAATAGACTGAGTTCTGCAGCTTTTGCAGTAAGTAAGATTCGTCAATTAACAGACGTGATAACGGCTCGATTAGTGTATTTCAGTTATTTCCACAGTATTATATCGTATGGCATCTTAATATGGGGCAGTGCTTCCGACATAAATACTATATTTGTTCTGCAGAAGCGGGCTGTTCGTGCGATATATAAAATAAACCATAGAGACTCGCTTAGAGATAAGTTTAAGGACGTTAATATAATGACAGTGCATTGTCAATACATTTATGAGAATATTATGTATGTACATAAAAATATTACCCACTTTAAGAAGAACTGTGATATATATAATATTAATACTAGAAATAAGCATAAGCTAGCAGTGCCTGCTACTAGGCTCCATAAAATAAGGAGATCATTCATGGGTAACTGTGTGAGATTTTATAATAAACTTCCTAGCAGCATAACTGAGTTGTCTATTGGTAAATTCAAAAATATTGTGAAACGAAAATTATTTTCTAAAGCTTATTATAGCACACAAGACTACATGAATGATGAAGCCGCGTGGGATTAATGTAAATTATAGCGTCATGTAGGTATATGAATAATTATTTTAACGAATACCTAAGGTATTATTATTATTTTAATCTTAATTGTTTTATATACTCTGACATTTATAATTTTATTCTAGACACATTCTAGATTATTTATTTTTTATTGACAATCCTTTTGGGATTTATCTTATTGATTATTTTAATTTTAAAAATGATGATTTTATTAATAATATTGCACTTAAGTTAAATGATCTGATTAGGTTTTTCTGGGTTTCCTTAATCCTTGCAGCAAATGTTGGATCATATTGTATTTCTTCCAGCAAACATTCACTCTCATGTACTAACTGATATTTCGAAAGTGCTTGTAACTAGGCCTACTTGAATAAAGAATGTTTTGATTTGATTTGATTTGTATAAAAGACAGATCATTGTATAAGTTGAATTTTCCTCGTTTTCTCGTTTTTTTTATGTGCTCTTGAGTCCAGCCGGATTTTAGTTTTGCTGATACAGTAACATGCAAACCAAATCCGGCATCATAATCGCCCACTGACAAACTATGCAACAAGTCATGTTTCACAAACAGCCTGTATATTGTAAAAACGTGCTCTTGCTTCGCCGGCTACGAGCGTAATGGCGGCAGAAATATATATTTTGGTATCTTTGTCGTGTGAGGGGCTTAGCTATACTGTAAGATATCTTTCGGTATATTAATATATATTATCGCTACGTCTGTGAAGGGCTTCAGAGTGATCTCGAAATGTTGCTAACCGTATGAAGTGGAGACAGATTGCAAAGGCGGCTACCCAAGTGTACATAGTCATCAAGACCACGACCACTCTGACAAGAGTAAGACGACTAGGAAAGAAGATACAAGTACTCTTATGCTCTTAGGTAAGCCGGGCGTCACGAAAGAGCGAGCTACGGCTAAGCGAGAGAGCTAACAATTTTCACAACCATTGCGCCGATCAAGATGAGATCGGTCTATTCGTAAATTCATATTACGCACGTAAAGGTGCGTCCACACTTGTATCATTTGCCCGTATCAGATCTCCGTCGTGTGGCATGACTGCGTATCGCGCTGCTTGGACGCTCACTGTCGGCATTCCGTATCATTTGCGCTGCCGCGTGAAGAAACGCGTCCACACTAAGCCGTAGCATATCACGTCGCCGATAATTTTGAATGCTGCAGTTTGGACGCTAGCCGTATCGTTTCACCGCTCCGATCATTTTGGCGTTTCGCCGATCATTATTCTTCGCGTGATCGTTCTTCTGTACAGTTGCGTTATGTTCAGTGTAAAAATGTTGCCCTCTGCGATCGCACATCAAATTTACTGACACCCGTGCAGAAACTTGAAGATCATAATCACGACAGCTGATAAGCCGCGAGCGCCGAGCACTAGCGTGGACAGCAGCGAAGGAAATTCGCCGTAACACACCTACGCTAGCGACTCAAGCCACGCCTCTCGGCCATCTCTTTTGCGGGTTGCTGCAATGGACGAGACAGAAGATGATCATCCGATCGCCCGCGCGATTTCTACAAATGTATTCCGGATCGGTGCACGTACAAACTAGTCCGTATCGCCTTTGATGATCAGGCAAAAACCGAACGAAGATGGATCGCCGCGTATCATAACCACGTAGCATGACCGCGTGTCATGATCTCTAGTGTGGACGTCGCTCCGTCGCGATCACACCGCGCTTGTCCGATCCGAGTGTGCGATACGCGTAGCAACATGGATTTCGATCCATCGGATCGGCGTAACGTCCAAACGCGTGATCGTGACACGTGATCATGCCATGCGAATAATGTCAGAAGTGGTGTATGTTCTTAATGCCCATAAAACTGCACCAAAGGCAGAAACTCGTCTGCCGACTTTCAATAAAAAATAGTGATAATTAACATAACAGCCAACATCAAATAGAAGAATAAATCGATGTGTCTACAAAACCATTCGCTGTGATATAAAAAAAATACTTTGATTGTATGTTGGACCCGGTAATTCAGTGATCGTTATGTTTTGTTCCTTAGGTTGGCTGTACCTGAGTCAGTCAAATATTATTTCCTGAGGTTGGCTGTACCTGAGTCAGTCAAATATTATTTCCTGAGGTTGGCTGTACCTGGGTCAATAAAATATTTTTGCACCTCGTTGCCATGGTAACGTCTCCTGAGTCACTATTTAATCTTATGAAGTATGAATAATGATACTAAAGCGAAACACGAGCCAATAGAATTCACTGCAAATTATTACTTTACTATCATGTTCATGTCAATAAAATCTAATTTAAGGTGAAACTTAAACTTAATGCATTAAAGGGTTTAAACTGTGATTTTAAACGCATCGGCATTGTAGATCCATTTTACGAGGGGTCTACTCCTCAGCATGTTAATAGCCTAGATTATTAGCGTTTTTCTATGTACCTTCTCGTAACTCTGTGGTGTGTCTCCCGAGTTACGGGACAGAATAACAACAAGGAACGGTTTATTTTGCAGATCACCCTGTGCCTGAGTATTCCGCCTGCAGGCGCAGTTCAGATGTTTGGACGTCTCGCGATGCTACATACCATTACAAAATAAAACACCAATGATAGTGAAATAGCCTCATGGCCGGATTTACATTTTTGATAACGAAAAAATAATTGCAGCTAGGCCGTCTCTCAAAATTAGCCAACCCCGGCCCTAGCCCCTAGTATCCTTATGTAAATCCTGAGCTAGATAGTGGTCTTACTCGTCTTTATCCTTCACGGAAGCAAACTTGAACGCTTCTAGTTCGGCCAGTAGGGTGGTCTGTGTATTCTCTAGCTGAAGCTTCTCCTCCTCTGTGGTGGCTTGGAGGTAGTTCAGACGTTTGGACGTCTCGCGCTGGGCACGGAAGCGATCAAATACTTCCTCGGCATCGGTCACTCCTGCAACCCATCATCTATGGATATACCCCAGAATATATATTTTTTATATATTTTTTCCATGGATGGATAAAGCAAGAGGACTGTCAATCGCCATACGAAAAACCGTTCTATGTATCACTATAAGAACTATCTGCTCAACATGCCAGTGTTTATTGCAGCTGTTTACATTACAACATAATTGTTACCTACTATTATACGTTTCTTTGCTTAATTATAACATTATCGTTTATGTTTAGTTTTGAAGTGACATCTCTTAATATGGAGATTGACGGTCCTCTTGTTTAATTTTTCAACGATTTAATCTGAAGTTTAGAGACTATTAACGGCATTGAGGCTTGAATTATGGATTATAAAACGAGATAAACAAACATGAGAGGGATAACAAGTGGCGATACAACAATGATGAATCGGATAAAAACAAAGTGATTCTATTCATAGTGTTACACATATGAAGTGTCAATCAAATTTCTTATTAAATGATACATATGTCCTCCACATTAATATAAGATCAACCAGAGTTATGCATCTATACGGGCAAATACGTCATAAACATTTCCAAAACATTTACAAATTTCATAAAATCTACAACACACATTGCCTGAAGCAAGGACCAAAACAACAGGACTGTAGAGCGCTATGCTTTGGATTGCAATCGCGCGACATCTGCAAAGACATATCCAGTGTTGTTATAATTGAGCAAAGAAACAGTACAGTAACAATTAATTCCTAAACAGCTAATAATAAATAAATTGTAAAACTGAAGTACTGTGCCACGCTTGCAAAGTCGAATAATTGGAAATAATAATTGTTATACATAGATGGTGTAGTAAATGTCGGAGCATAGCTTTTTGTATGACCGTAATATAGGCCGCAGTCGTCTTGCTTGAATGATCACTGGCCTAAAGTTTGACACTATTCGTACAAAAAATTAGGGCATAGGAATATGCCTATCTATCATCAAAATTACTTACAATACAACATGCCATAAGATTATTTTATTTATCAAGTTTGAAGAAGAAACTTGATGTTGCGTTTAGTTAATAATGATTAAAAGCCAAACTGACTCTGTTTAAAGAATATTTTCTTGACATGCAAAAGTAAGCTGTATTTTTTTCTTTCCTGTATTTTTTAATATTTCACTTAGATAAGTTAATATGAAGTGATATTATTTATTTTTAAATGTGTCCTCAGTGTTCTTACTGGCTAGATAAAACGAGAGAGCAATCTAGCCGAGAGTGAAGGTGAGTGATCTCGTCTACAAGACGCGATCTACAGTGCTCCGGAGTAACAGAACGGCCACCGGTCCCCCTGCAAGCGCGGGGGCCCGGTTGCCATTCTGTTACTCCGGATTTATTTCATTCATGAATTATAAATTAAAATTAAAAAAACATGTTTAAGGCCTCCACTCATTCGTTGTCCTAGGGCCTTCAGACCCCTAAATACGGCCCTGAGTGTTCTATTATAAGTTTAAAATGAACCTGTAAGTTTCATTAGTCTCTGGAAAATGTCTTCCATCTGAACTGTCGCTGACCCCTCTTCCGTCAACACGGTGCCCTCTGTCGACCTGGTGGACTCCTGGCGCACCAACGCACGTACTGTAATATAATAAGCCCTATATGTATTCACATCGTTTAAAGTAACATTACTAGAAGACAGCAAAAATACTCATACTCATTTATTTCTAAAGCCAATTGTCAGGTCACTGATAATGACTTGCAAAAGTATACTCTTAATATACTTTCTATATTCAAAATTGTACAATTTATAAAAAAAATATAAAACTACAATGTTTAAACAAATTCAATAAGTTATTATATTTTCACTTCAAAATAAATGGGTACAAGCATTTATAGAAATATACATATATTAAATCCTAACTACAACTAAACTTGAAAAAAAAGAGATTAAAGATAAAAAATCTGCCCCAAATCGCTCTCCGTTCTTCTCCGTCGTGCTCAGAAGGCTGGCAGTATTGCCACATTGTATGGCAATGCTGATCCGCTGTGCCAGATATGATCCAGTCCTCTGGTCACGTGTCGCATCCACGAGTCTTTATCATATATCACGAATATACCACACGGATACACCACGGAGCAATTTGCTCCGCGGGGACCCGATTTTGGGATATCCAGCCCGAGCTTGCTTTAATTGGCTGGTCAAGGTGGAGTCACAAGAGTTTTAATTCGAGGATGGAAGTGAAATTTGCGTAAGCGCGAGTTGGTGCAGTAGATACACCTCTAAACACCCTAGCCAATCGCAGGGCAGCTTGTGACGAGCTGTTGGTGAGAGGCGACACCACGGACCCTTAGATTTCCAGGGTATTTTTATGGACCCCACCTCTGGCTTGCCTTCACTGGCCGGTCAGAGTGAAGCCGCAAGAGCTATATGGTCGCTGGGGTGAAATCAAATATGCGTAAGTCGCGAGTTGGCACACTAACTGTTTTAGTCGCTGGGTAGAAAGCGGTACACACCTCTCCAGACCCAGAGCTGTGTACGTCCGTGTTGCCCTCTTATCGCCAGGGCCGGCTACCGTTATAGTGGGCCCGCCAGTACACAGCCAGGCACCGCCTGAGAGTATCAATTTGTTGTGAGATATTGTTACTGAAGGCGTTGTTGTACAGCACAAGTAGAGCATTGTACTGTTTTTGCGTGAAGGAGACCCATAGACTGCTCGTGTAAAGGGTCGTGCAGTAGGCTCTAAAGAGAGTTAGGTTTACCTCGGCTGATCAACGAGCAAATCGGCGGACCACCATGTTCGCTCGAACAGAAAACGCCCACCTTTCTCGCCCGATGTCTGCTTCGTCCCTCAAATCAGAGGCTACCACGTGACCGAGATATTTAAAAGTATCAACCCTCCTTAACGGCGTGCCATTTATACGAATAGGGGGTGCATACGGTATCTTTGTCTTCGACACAAAAGAACATACATTCACCTTTTTTTACTTGGTATTGCAAGCCGTGACCAAGTGCAAAGTTTTCACATAGTCTCAACAGCTTCGAGAGACCATAAGGTGAGGCACTCAACAGCACCATGACGTCTGCATAGCTGATGTTATTAATACATAGGTACATCATCAATGTGGCAGCCGAAATGGGTACTGCTGAGTTTCTCTATCAACGCATTGACGTACAGGTTGAAGAGCCTGCCTCACCCCACACTGCAACCTGTACGGTTCAGAGTATTCGTTCACCCATCTAACGATGTTGACCTGGGTAAGATACCAAAACTTCAACATGTGGCAAAGTTCCGCTGTCAAGCTAGTGGACATTAACTTTTCCCACAGGATATCATAGTTAACTAGGTCAAATGCTTTTTAGAGATCAATAAGCACGTGTAGACGGCTGTTCGACGGTCAGTGTAGTACTTGACAGTCTGCTTTAGGCACATAACAAAAAAATAAATCTGACTCCAAAACAAAAAATAAAAAGTAAAAAAATAACGCCATAATTCAGTTTCTTCAATTTACTTACAAGTAACCGTTTGTAAACTCAATCTATGGAATATATACAATTAATCTTATTTCGGCGTCGGTGCCATATAAAGAATGTGTAAAATATTGAAAATTTACGATTTTAGTAAGTGGTGTCACGATCCCATAAAGCCATTTTCGATCGCAGAATCTTCAAAGCAGTTACAAGTCACAATCGTTTCGTAACTGTTACGGCACATTGCGACTGTGGTGGGTTTTGGTTTCTACGTGTGGTAACAGTTAATACACAATGCCACCACTAAGCCACTAGTAACTGTGTGTTGTTGCTGTGTTCACGCATTACGGAAACATTTGTGTGTACACATTTTTAGACTCTGCGTTTCGTTTGTGACTAGTGCACAAACTTGGAATATTGTGTAGTAATAGTGTGGTAACCAATAAGCAAAAGCATACGCGAAGTGTAGTAATGTTACATCACTATTTCTGAACTTGTAACAGTAAGTGACAATAAAAAGGCTTCAAAGAAAATTTTTAAAATAAAAAAAGAACCGACTTCAAAATAAACTAAAAAGCCAAAAATGATCTTTTATTTATGACTACACACATTTTAATCACCTTTTGAATTCGGTGCCAAACCATTCATCTATTACTATTAACACAGATGAAGATGACACGCAAGAACCGCGGCGGCGAGCCTTTAGTTATTACCTAAATTTAGTTATAGTAATTCATATTTTTGTTGCATAAAGAACTTTACTTCAGGTTTGGCACCGTCTTCAAAAGGTGATTCACATGTGATCCGTACTGTACATAAAAGATAATTTTTGGCTTTTTAGTTTATTTTGAAGTCGGTTCTTTTTTATTTTCAATTTTTTTTCTCTTTTTAGTGATGGATTTTAGTGATGTAAAGTATTTTTAGAGCTCAACATGGGAAGATTGAGGAGGCCTTATTGTAAATAAATAAGAGCAATTGTAGATAAGACTATTGTAAATAAAATCTAAATTATAAGAATTGGCTAGGTCAAATGGTTAAGTCCAGTAGCTTTCTGGTTAAAAAGAATACGACTAACAGTCTCAACTGACCCATAATATTTAAAGAATTATCTCGCAACTCAAATTGGCGTAGAATCTCGAGTGATGTTGAGACGGAATACTTCCGTCTCTGATGGACTAGTGAATGGAGCTATGCGCATATAAAAAAAAATGGCCGGCCCTACGACGAGATCAGCTGAAAGGCGGGGAGCTCCCGGAAGCTGCGTACGTAAAAACACGTACGTAAAAATTTGACGATGAAACTGTTGATCTTAGGTTAAAAGATAGTGACGGTTGCATATACCCATACCTCCATCATGTACTAACGTTTCAAGTGACAAGGGGATACGGAGATGTGGAGCCTCGTATGTTACCTTTAATATTAAGTTGGGCTGTTACTGTTCATAAGCTATAAGGTACCACCCTCGAGAAAGTTGTGATAGACCCTGATAAAAAGAATTTCGCTATAGGGCAAATATATGTTGCACTAACCCGTGTCAAAACTTTGGAAGGCATAGCGTTGTTAGATTTGGACGCCAACAAATTATTAAATCGACCACATGATGAGAGATCGTTAAGGGAAATAACAAGACTACGAAATCTGCCTTCTGACGATCGAAGCCACACATAATACACGACTTCTGCGACTTTTATACGGCACTTACAGCCATATTTCATTCTAATGTTAACCAACTTCTGCCTCTAAGCAAAATATGATAAAGAATTATATTGCGATTTGTGAATTACATAATATTGGTTGAGCCCTAATTAGTGACCGGTGGCTTGTGTCTTCATCATCAGTTCTTCTTCACCAAATGATGATTTTCCAGTGTAAATGCTTGTTTTACTTTAATAAACACCAAAATCGCCATAGATGTGCCAATAACATTTGAGGAATCCCTTCGATTCCTCATCGATCTCATCATCAGATCTTCACCAAAATTTTATGGGATCAACTTGGAGATTCCTACTCTTAGCTGAAAAAATAATTTTCTAAATCGACTTACGATCCGCGAATTAAATAACACTGGTAGAGCCCTCAGTGGTAACTGATGGCTTGTGTCTTCATCATCGGTTTCTCTTCACGAAATGGTGATTTTCAAATGTAAATGCTTAAACTACTGAAATAAATACCGAAATCGCCATAGATGTGCTCATAATATTCGAGGGATTCCTTCGATTCCTCATGGATCCCGGCATCAGATCTTCACCAAAATTTTATGGGACTAATTTGGATATACCTACTCATGAACAAAAAATAATTTTCCAAATCGTCGTGTAAATGACGGAGTTCTGAGGTAACAAACATAAAAAAAAAAACATCCGAATTGAGAACCCCCTCCTTTTTTGAAGTCAGTTAATTACTACGAAAAGTTAACAACCATTGGCTCAAGTAGCGACCTTAGCGAATCGGATACAGGAATAAACAAATTTAAATGTAGACTACAAGTGCGGTTTGCATTTGTAGTCTACACTTCATATCCTGAAGTCAAATACGAATACTTACTAGAAGAAACAGGTGACAAAGTATTTACTAATGTCAAGATTAGTGAAGATTACTCGTTATCATAAAACATTAAAGACAAGTGGCTTTAACCACCGATAATAATATCATAGAGATCAATTTTGCTACTTGTTTTGAGGGTAAAATAAAAGTCTTTAGTAGAAATACATAAAAACAAATACTACTTTAAGTTTCACGTCGACACATGTCGACACAATCTAGTAACTGTATGACCACTTGTGATTGTGACTGCAATGTTTTTCCGCCATTAAAACATATTTACATCAGATTCAAGTTTTATAGTTTATTCTTGCTTTTATATGTAGTTATATTATTGTTATTGCTAAAATATATTATTTTGTCCATGCAAGCTTCGGAGCTCTCTAAATGTATGGACTTATTCAAATAATGCAAAATATGCACTACCATGCATTTCGCAAATTTAACTAAATTATGTTTATATGGTGGTGCGTTAATAAATTTCAACAAATATAATATATTTTTTTTTTTTTTTATTTTGTTGATGTAGTTAAGCACCCTATCTCAATGCGTCTGTTACCGTAATGTTAGTTTGTACGTGATAAGCCTATAAAATGTAAATCCGTAATTGGCCAATGTTAAACACATATGTATCCGATAGTAATAATTCTGTAATTTGTGCTGTGGATTTTATCTCAATAAAATAAATAAATAAATCAATAAATAATGAAATGACACGAAGAATTAATTTCCCCATTAAGATTTGAACATATAACCATTACGAGTTAACATGAAAAATCAAATACTTACTTTGCCAACAATGGCATCTCTTCTTATGTTTTATTTAAAATCACTATATGAAATGACGTATACTTACAAAAAAATTTAACGGGTTCTGTCAAAATGAGTGGATGAACGAATGATTTCTATGATGACTGCCTAAGTAACAACTTACTTAGGTTAAACAGCTCGTATATCATATCTATTTAGATACTTAAGTGAAATTGATTTACTAAGTTCAATATAGGTGAAAAGAACCCTGAAGAAGTTCAATATAGGTGAAAAGAACCCCGGTAAGCTCGGTTCTCCATACAAACGTAGTTACGCTCTCATTTTAAAACGACCAGCTAATTTTTCCTTCTGTTTCCGCGCGTATGAGTAATAACTCATTGAAATAAAAAAAAATTAACGGATCTCGTTTAGAACCTTACACAACCTTTAATTTAGATTTATTTAATTGTAATTACATTATGAATTATTTAACGGATTATATCGCGTATATTATCTCATTTTAGTTCACACTCATTCTCATTTTAGTTTAGTTTAATAGTGGTCCATGACCATGGAAAGCTAGAGGAGCTAAGGAGAGCCCACGGACCGAGTAGTTTTGTAATTAGTTACAAATGAAACTGCCTCACTGGGATTTATAAAACAACCAATATTTTTTTATTCTATTCATTTTTTTTTACAAACTGACGGTAATTGGTCATTATCATAGCCACTCATGAACACCAAGTGCGATCTTTATGCGTTTTATGGGTAGCCCCTGAAAACTAACTAATATACCAATTACTCCATGACCAGCGATGAAACCCAAGTCTTGGCCCGCACGAATTTATATCAAGTGCAGTGTGAGTCAAAAAGTTTGAAGACCCCTGGTTTAAATCAATATTTTAAAACATTTTTGAATCAGCGCAGAAAAGATTATTACGAAATATTTTTCCATTAAAGAGGGTCGCGTCAAGATATAAGTTAAAAACACTCCAGTGTCAGATCTTTCAAACGGACCTTGTGGCGGGAATATCCGCTTCTCAAGCTTCTCCAGCTCGCGCTTGCGCTCGGCGAAGCGCTGCGCGAAGTAGGCGCGCTCTGCAGCACGCCCGTGCTCGGCGTCGTGCGTGCGCGCCGCCTCCGCCCCCGTCGCTGTCGTCGCACGAACGCGCATCTCCGCCGCCTCGTCACGGACGTACTAAAAGAAACAGCAAAATAGGTTAGGTACAACAGATTTGTACTTTGGTGCAGTTAAGAATTCGGATTAAACAAAGAATATATAAAATGGTCAAAATGTTTTATCCATATTCATACTAATCCATACTTTAATATTATAAATGCGAAAGTAACTGTTTGTCTCTCACATTTTCACCCATAAAACGCTGAAGCGATTGAGATGAAATTTCTTTTGAGAAGAAAAGAACGACCATTACAGCAAGAGGACTGACAGTTGCCATACTTTGGATCGTGTTCCGATCGCAAGGAGATATACTGGCAAACACTAGATGGCGCTTTTAAACTACACATTTAAAGATACAAATTTTAAGATGTTATAATTAAATAAATAAACATAGTATAGAAACAATTCGTTCGCAAATAGCTAAAAATAAATAAATCGTAACATTTAAATACCTACTGTGACACGCTTGCAAAGTTGAATAATTGTAAAAAAAAATCTTTTATATTGTGGCGTAGTACACATTTTTTTTTATGACATAGGAGGCAAACGAGCAGTCGGGTCGTACCTACATACCGGGGAATGGCTTTTTGTATGGAGATTGTCAGTCCTCTTGTTTTAATAGTCCTTGATAGAATTTTAGAGCGTAGCAAAAAAAATAACCTAAACCTAAAATGTGCTAAATGGACAACATTTCATTTTTTGAAAGTGACTACAATTTGCAAATAATGGGTATCATAAGCAAATGGTGATCTGAAGGAGTATAAAGTTAAGTCCTTTGCTTTTTTTGGCAATAATCAAAAAAGTGTTAACGTGTCATAGTGACACATAGGGCGAAACAGGGTACGTAGACGTAGTCACGGGGCAGAAGAGAGGGAAAAAAATAGGCTGGTCACCTAAGCGTAATAGGTACCTCTTTATAAACAAAATTAGACGCGTTTCTTTTGGGGGATAAGATATCCAGACTGCTGGCAGAACTCGCCCTGGAACATGTGACGTAAATTTAACCGTGAGAGAAATCAATGCCTGCCATTTTCAGGGACTGTCCTTGGGATTTATTAATATTAATTTCAAAGCATAACTTAAAAGGGCATTGTGTCATTCTGACTGAACTCGATCGGGGAGTCTGGTGAAATTAACGGTATTCTAGGAATAAACACTATTTCGCATCGAGCGCAACCAAAGCGATTTGTTATGAATATGTTGCGGCAGTTAGTTCAGATAAAAGTGTAACTAATGTACTTATAAAAAAATGTGGAAGCGTCATTTTACCACCGAGTGACGATTTTACTTTGGAATGTTTGGTCGTTTATCAAATGTTCATCTAATAATTTTATAGCATATATTTATTACTAAGAAATCTTAAAAGACAATAATTTAATTCGCATCGCCAACGCTCCTGTTGGCTAATGGGTTAACCACTCTCCTTAAAACATCGACATGTTCTGTTATTGAGCAGATATACATCAAATTATAACATAAGAATAGTATGTATTGTCATTTATCAAATATATACCAAATTATTTTAAAACATGTAAGTAAACCTGTACAGTCAAGGGCAAAGATAAATATCCACACAGAGCTCTAAAATATGTATACATAAACCTTACTGCCATAATGATAAGACCTGTATACATCCTCTTCCCCCCGGATCTCAGCTAAGAGTGGACGCGTGGACTTACGCTCGTCA
This sequence comes from Hedya salicella, assembly GCA_905404275.2. Taxonomy (NCBI): domain Eukaryota; kingdom Metazoa; phylum Arthropoda; class Insecta; order Lepidoptera; family Tortricidae; genus Hedya; species Hedya salicella. The sequence goes on from FR990096.1 coordinate 85,067,445, forward strand.
AAAATTAAAAATATTTAATTAATATTAATAAAATGTAAATAAAAGTGGAAATAATCCGTTGAAACTACCAGGACTGCATACGATCACTGTGAGTACATACTGCTCGTCAACAACAATACAAGAATGGGCAAAGCGCCACTTCCATTTACTTCGCCTTAGCCAGAAGGAGATAGCTACAGTTCTCTTACTTCGCGACTTCACTATTACGCGACCCTTTAGCGGCGCGGGCGCACGCTTCACCTCTTCGCATTCCTGATCGCCTGGTACCGCGCACGCTTTGTGCCCGAGCTTACGCCGCAGAAAGAGCCAAAATTGTGGTTATTGCTTTTGTTGTGTGAATAGTGAACACACACACACACACATTGTTTTTAATTGTCCAGAAGCTGCACTTACTAACTCCTTATATTTTCTGCTCGCCTGGTACTATCGACGCAACCCTTCACTAACTGCGACGAAGAAGTAAGTTGATGTTCAATAAATATAACTCTTCAAATTAATCCAACTCTTCAAACTGCTGCTTGCCTGGTATACCGACCGTCCTGGAAACATGCCTCTAAAGAGAACACCACCGCCGTCACCGACGACTACACATATGTCAATTGAAACAGTTGTGCAGGCCCAAAACCCGCCGTCGCAGCCACAGCAGACACCGCCGCCGCAGGCGGCGCAAATGCAGGCACCAGCTTCACTTGCACCTTCGCTGCGCAAGAACGATTCTGAATCAAGCCTTTCAGGCTTGTCGACTTCTGAGCGCGATGAGCACCGACGCAACATCACATGCAGAGCAAAGCGTAAGCGAGATGACGAGCCGCGTATCGCGGAATTTATGGATCAAATAAAAAAGATGTTTGCGGACCTCACTGTCCAGCAAGAGAGAAAGTTTGACTCTTTGTTGAAATCTTTTAATGAATTAAAGCAACAAAATAATGAAATTCGTACGTCTATAGACTTTATTTCGGATCAATACGAAGACATGAAGGATAAACTAATGTGCTTTGAAAACGAACGCCGGGCCAACCGTGAATACATACAAACCCTCGAGCATAAGATCGAAACTCTGGAACGAACCTGTTGCGCGGCTAGTTTTGAATTAAAAAATGTACCCGTCACGAAGTCCGACGAATCCAAGGATGACTTAGCAAGGATAGTCTTGGAAACGGGGAAAGCTTTAAAAGTTGACCTGCAGCCCGCTGACATCCGTGATGTATACCGTGTTAACACCAAAACGGCAAACAAACCAATTGTAGTTGACCTGACCACAGTTATCAAAAAGGAAAAGGTTTTAACCGCTTTAAAACAACATAACAAATTGAATAAAGATAGCAAATTTAACACCAACAACATCGGTTTTGAGGGGCCTCCATCGCCGGTGTATATCTCGGAGAACCTGCCATCGAAAACACGTCGTTTGTTATACCATGCCCGTGTATTCGCCGCCAGCAATAATTGCGCTTACTGGACGTACCGTGGCAAGGTTTACGTGCGGTTAACACAGAGCGATAAACCTCTACACATTGCCTGTGAAACTGACCTTAAGTTGGACCTCCTCATGTCTCGCACAGCATGACTAACTTTTTATTACTTGCGCATGACCATTTTTGCTTATTTTTGTAGATATCTAGAATCTAATTCGTTCGTCATATTTAATTTTAAATGTGTAACTCAACTCTTTGATAATATGTTACCTGCGACACATATAAGTGTTTTTATATTACATCTCTATCTCACATTGAACTCGTATCTCACACAGAATCCTCACACTAAACTAACCGCAGATGCACAAACATTCTCATATAGTTTGTTTTATCTCATGACACCTTTGGATATTTTATTTTATATCTCAAGAACTAAATCCTCTCTACTAATTATTCGCCTTGATTCTCGCTACTTGTATTCTATTATACCGATATTTAATGGATGATCTCACACTAATCACAAATGAGATTGAACAATTCTCACCATCAAATTCATGGATATGTAATCCTGAAGAATGTAACAATTATCTGCAACCTCATACTGATTACCTTAAGGTTCTGCATATGAACATTAGAAGTATAAATTGTAACTTTAATGGTTTACAGGTTCTGCTGCACAGAATCTCATTTAATTTTGATGTTATTGTCCTCTCCGAATGTTGGTTAAGTTTAGCTAGTCTCATTCCTCCTCTGTCTGGTTATTCAGTATTCAAAACAAATTTTAAAAACCAAAACGATGGCGTTATAATTTATGTTAAAACTATCCATGACATATCATTGGAGGAACCTGCATTACAGGACGCAAATTGTCTGATCTTAAAAATTAAAAATCTTATCGCTGTAGTCGCAGTTTATCGCTCACCGTCTACATATTGCACTAATTTGTTTGTAGAAAGTTTAGACAGAATTTTGTTCCAATTGTCCTCTTTCCGTTCGCTAGTTCTACTTGGTGATATAAACATTAACATTGCCACAAATTCCTCTGACACACGTTCAAATGACTATCTCCTCGTGACTGCATCTCATGCACTGCTTCCAGCTCATACTTTTCCTACTCGAAATGACAGCTGCCTAGATCATGTAATGTTAAGGAGTGATAAGAAAAGTATTGTCCTTGTTCTAAACTCATTTATTACGGACCATGCACCTGTTGTATTCTGTACCGAATATAAAGCTCCTTCTTTAACGTGTCATTTTACAACTAGAATGGATAATGCTGCTATAGCCGAGGATATACTTAATACTGACTTCTCATGCATACTTGCTCTACGTGACTCTAACGAAGCTGCCGATAATTTTATAAAAATCATCTCTTCGATTATAATGAAAAGAACAACTAAAACACTGACACCAAGGAGATGCCGCACAATTAAACCGTGGATTACCCCTGGTCTTCCTCGCTGCATTAAAAACCGCGACATGCTACATCTAAAAACTAAAAAAGAACCTGATAACTTAATCACTAAAACGACTTATGTTAGATATAGAATTTTTTGCAATAATTTACTGAAAAAAGTTAAGCGGACTTACGAACAGCAAAGGATGGAGAAGGCCAAGGGTAGACCAAAAGAAACGTGGAAAGTAATTAAGCAAATTGCAAACCTCCAACCAGGTAAATCAGAGTCTAGCGATTTATTGACGTTATGTGCTGATCCAGTTAAATCATTGGACTTTATAAATAATTACTTTGCAAGTGTCGGTAGTGCCCTTGCACAAAACGTAATTCATGATAGGCGCAATCTGCAGACTACTGACTGTCCCTCACTAGTGTATTGTTCCTCTAGTTTAAACTCTATGGTTCTCTTGCCTGTTGATGATGCAGAGGTGGAGGATACTATACTTAGTTTAAAAAACGACTGCTCTGTTGGCTATGATGGGATTTCCACTTCTATACTAAAGTCTAATCGTGATAAACTGATACCTGTCCTTACCTTTATTTTTAACTTAAGTATCACAACAGGAAACTTCCCTAAAGCTTTCAAAAAGGCTCTAGTTCACCCTATCTTTAAAAGCGGCAACAAAGATAATATAAGCAACTATCGTCCTATATCTGTCCTGACTTGTATTTCCAAGACCTTTGAAAAAATTCTGAATAAACGTCTCATTGCATTCCTCAATAAACATAATATTCTGGCTCCAAATCAATATGGGTTTAGGCCTGGCAGATCTACAGAGGATGCTGTTGTTTCCCTTACTTCCTCAATCATCAAGAACTTAGAACTGAAACAAAAGACTGTCGGTGTCTTCTTGGACCTCTCCAAGGCCTTCGACACTGTGTCAATCCCTATTCTTCTTAAAAAGTTGGAAGCTATAGGAATTAGAGGTATTGTATTAGATGTTTTTAGGAGTTACTTGACAGATCGCACACAGAGGGTTACTATCGGACATACGCTGAGTAATGAAATTGGTATTTGTTACGGAGTGCCACAGGGCAGTGTCTTAGGGCCTACCCTTTTTCTCATTTACATAAACGATCTCTGCACTCTTAAATTGCGAGATTGCCAAATCATTACATACGCTGATGACACGGCTTTAATTGTGAATGGAGATAATTGGACCACTGCAAAAAAAGCAACGGAAAATGCACTTAAGAACATAGCTGAGTGGTTGTCTGATAACCTCTTAACTTTAAATGTAGATAAATCTAAATTCATCACCTTCTCGCCACTATCAACCTCGCAGCCTGATGTAGATTTCTCGGAAGTTGCTGTTCATAAATGTTCGCTGCGAACTGCTCAGTGTACGTGCTCTTCCCTTACTCGTAGTCATAGTATTAAGTACCTGGGTGTAATAGTCGACAGTAACTTACGTTGGAAGTTACATATTGAAGCGCTAACCTCCAAAATCCGAAAATTATTATTCATTTTCAAAAGCCTTAGGTCAGTAGTTGAAAAAGAGACATCAAAAATGGTTTACTTTGCATTGGTTCAATCACTCCTGTCTTACTGCATTGGCGTATGGGGAGGTGCCGGTAAAACAATTCTCCTGCAGGTGGAAAGGGCTCAGCGCGCAGTATTAAAAGTAATTCACAAAAAACCATTCAGATATCCAACTGTTGACCTTTATGCTGCGAGCAAAGTCCTAACAGTACGCAGTTTGTTTATTCGACAGATTACATTAAAGAAACACAAAACTCTGACATTTGACGTGGATTATGTAAAAAACAGGCGTCGAATTGACCATGTCTGTGTTGTTAATAATTTTCGTCTGGCCATTTCTCGCCGTCATTTCGACTATCTTAGCCCAAAGGTGTATAATAAAATAAATCGATTAATTAGCATATATGCACTAACCCATAGAGAATGTAAACACAAAATTACAACTTGGCTACTTTCGCTTACCTATAATGAGATAGAAGATTTGTTAGATTTCAAATAAAGATGACACACTTACTTACTTAACATACTACACACTTACACACACTAATGAGTTTACACATACATTCAGTACTTAAAACATTTATGTTCTTAGTTATAAAAATTCTATTGCATGTTAGAATTTTTGTTTTTTTTTGTTTTTACTTCAGTAATTATAGTTTACTTAAGAAAGATATGTTGTAACTTGTCTTCATTTAATTGTTTTGTAAATGTATATTGCCATGTTTTCCCGGGGTGAGAGCCTGGTGATCTGTAATACAGGCTCACGCCTAGTTCAGACACCAGTCTCTCACAAAGGACTACACAATTATTAAACGCAATACTGTATCTGTGAAATTGTAACACTGTATATCCTTTGTGAGCAGATAAATAAAAAAAATTATTTATTTATTTATTATTTATTTATATTTTTTAAATTTTGTGGTATATACATATTGGTGGCCTTGACTGTACATATGTAAGAAGTAAACTCGAGTATGCGTCACAGGAATCCGTGTTACAATACCTACATAGACAGAATAGAACGCGTTCAGAAAAGATTCGTTAAATATCTTTGTTATAAACTAAAAACTCCTTATACGTCGGTAAATTATATCAATAGAGTCCCCAGTAAGCTCATCTGAATTTCACCTTCCCATACAAACGGAGTTTCGTCCAGACTTTAAAACTGTGTTGGATTGTAACGAAACTTTGTAAATAGAATGACATGAGGTATATCTAGGATTGTCATTAGTTTATATGGCTCCAGTTTAAAAAACAAACGAAATACAGCAAAAACAAGTCTTGTATGAAAAAAAAATATTCCCTGTATTTTTTTACTATGGTATCTGAAGCTACATAAACTAATTATAGGCCTGCATATACCTGCGTGAATACGTTTGTATGGAGAACCGAGCTTACCGGGGACTCTTAAGTGAGCGTGCTTTAATGGGAACAAGATTGGTAAGTTTTTTTAAGTTGATAAAGTTTGTTTTAGTTTGTAGTCACAGGTAGTTGCGATGTTGTACAATATGCGAGCACCTCAATTTGTATAAATTATCACTACCGGTGGGAACCTGTAATTGGCTCTCTGTTAACTAGGTATATATTTAATAAATAATAAATTAATCTATTAAATAGAATTGAAAAAAATAAAAAAGGAACCGACTTCAAAATTAACTTAAAAGCCAAAAATAATCTTTTATGTACGGTATGGATCACATTTGAATCACCTTTTGAAGTCGGTCCCATTCATTTATTACTATTAACACAGATCGCACGCAAAAACCGCGGCGGCAAGCCTTTAGTTATTACCTACATATATATTTAGTTATAAGAATTGGCTAGGTCAAAATGGTTAAGTACAGTAGCTTGCTGGTTAAAAAAGAATACGACTAACAGTCTCAACTTACCCATAATATTTAAAGAATTATCTCGCAACTATTGACCGATAATAAGGACTTGAACCTTCCATCATCAGCCCAGCATCATTAAATAATAACAAGCAGACGAAAAAACTGAATAACTTTAGAAAAATATATACCAAACGTTATTAGTATAATATTTGAGGGTTTCTCTCGATTTCCCTGGGATCCCATCATCAGATCCGGACTTAGTGATAAGGAGTCTACCTCAGAGACACACTATAAAGAATGTGACTAACAGTCTTAACGTACGTACATATACGTGTATTTTTAAAGAATTATCCTGTAACTCTTAACCGTTAAGGAGTTCTCTGGTTCTCCACTATCAGCTCCACTTTGCTACCCTGATCTTAACTAACTTCTGCCTCTAAGCAAAATATGATAAAAAATTATATTGCGATTAGTGAATTAAATAACACTGGTTGAGCCCTTATTAGTGACTGGTGGCTTGTGTCTTCATCATCAGTTTCTCTTCACCAAATGATAACATTCGAGTGTAAATGCTTGTTCTTCTCATCGATCTCATCATCAGATCATCACAAAAAAAATATGGGACCAACTTGGAGATTCCTACTCTTAACCAAAAAAATAATTTTCCAAATCCACTCGCGATCCGCGAATTCAATAACACTGGTAGAGCCCTCAGTGGTAACTGATGGCTGGTGTCTTCATCATTGGTTTTTCTCCACTAAATGGTGGTTTTCAAATGTAAAAGCTTAAACTACTGTAATAAATACCAAAATCGCCATAGATGTGCTCATAAAAATCGAGGAATTCCTTCGTTTCTTCATGGATCCTGGCATCAGATCTTCACCAAAATTTTATGGGACCAATTTGGATATACCTACTTATGAACAAAAAAATATTTTTTTAAATCTAAATGACGGAGTTATAAGGTAACAAACATAAAAAAAAAAAAAAACATACAACCGAATTGAGAACCTCCTCCTTTTTGAAGTCGGTTAAAAAGTAATTACATTTATACGCTACCTATTGATGAATAGCCTTACAAATGTATGGAAATGTTTTATTCTGTTCTAGAATACGATAAAAAAATATGACAAGATATCACCACCATCATCAAATGTCATTGGTCATTTCACAAATGTTAACCAAATTATTTTAAACTTGTAAGTAATCAAGAAAATTTGTCGAAAGATAGTTCATTGGTACCACCACCACCACCACCACCTGTTGAAGTACCCTTATTACTCTACTTATATTCTTAAACATTCAAATTTAACTCTCATTTATTGTTAAGCAGATGTACATCCAATTATAATATAAACATACTATGTTTTGATATTTTCTTCTGTTTCCGCGATTATTACTTATTGAAATAAAATAATTTAACGGATTATATCGTGTATATTATCTCATTTTGGTTCCCGACGTTTCGGAAACTTTTCAGCTTTCCATTGTCACGGGTGGACTGAGAAAATATGTATTTTTCTCCGTCAAAATTACAATTTGTGCAAACTACCCATTTTTGAAAAACAAATAAAGGTGTACATACACGCCAGATGGGCCTAAACTATAAAGACAGTTACACATGTGCCAGAAGGGCTTCATTATTTTATTTTAATAATTTACCAAGCAGCATTTCACAAATGAGGCGTACTGAGGAGAAAAGAAACGAAAAGAGGAGAAAAATAGTCTCTGTTTTTAAAAATAATATTTTAAAAAACAGAGACTATTAAACTACTTTTTAATCAGATAACATATTTTTCACAAACATGCAATGAAATGTCGTCATTACATGCGGTAAAACAGGCTTCAAAGTATCACGTTTCGGGTGGAACAACTTAAGAGAACTGTAAAGGAATTTCATACAAAATTGAAGGCCTAGGCCGGGAAGTATTATTTTAAATTTTAATGTAAACATGGCGCCTGTGTTCATGAACAGACTAAACAGCTGTTTTTTTTTCTTGTGGCTGAATGGTTATCGGATCAATAATATCCGCGTTAATGCCTATTACACACGAACTGACATGTAGAACACAAATCTGTATGTTTCATATGTTGATGAATAAATTTAAAATATTGTCTATATATTCGTAACAGAGACCATAGACAATACTTATTTAAAATCCGCAGCATTTATTTTAATAAGTATAGAAATTAAGATTCTTATTATTTTTCAAAAATGGGTTTTTTGCACAAATTGTAATTTTGACCCTCGACCATGGAAAGCTGAAAAGCTTCCGAAACGTCGGGAACTAAAATGACATAATATACGCGATATAATCCGTTAAATTGTTTTATTTCAATAGTATGTTTTGATCAATTATAAATTTTTTACACAAAGTCTTTATACAAAGTTTCAAGGTTTTAATTTTAAAAATTACATATTTCTCATACAAACTTTCATCTATTGTTTTGCCCCCTTAGACGATAAATTACAAAACTTAATGAATGTATTTTTTTTAAATACATGATCTACTTACTTTAAGTTTGAACTATCGAAATTCAAAAATTTCACTATTCCGGTATAACTGCCATTCCTTGTTCTACCCCCTTAGAGGATACATTTCAAAAAAATCGAGAATAAAGGTTTCTTGATAAACAAACAATCTTTTTGCGAAATTTCAAGTTTCTGTGTCCAAAAATTTTACATGTCCCATTGAAACTTCCATTCCTTGTTTTACTTTCTTAGGGGATAAATTAAAAAAAATCAAGAATTTTAGCTACTTGATTTTAAGCAAAATATGTATACATAAACCTCATAATCTTTTTGCGAAATTTCGAGTCTCTAAAACCAACATTTTTACGTTTCCCATACAAACTTTCATTACTTCTTTTACTCCCCTAGTGGATGAATAAAAAAAAAACAAGAATATACGTTTTTAAGATTCCGTACCTCAAAAGGAAAAAACGGGACCCTTATAATCTCACCCGTGTGTCCGTCTGTCCGTCTGTCACAGTCAATTTGCACAGAAACTACTGCACCAATTGAGTTGAAATTTGGTACACATACTTTGACCCAAAGACGGACGTGTACGAGTAACATAAATAAATGAATTTTAAACATTATGGGTACTTTTGGAGATAAATTAGAAAAAAAATTAAAAAAATGATTTCAAACCTTATTGTGTGGTACATCAAATGAAAGATCTTCTTACGACAATCTCAAATATATTTATTTTATAATTTTGTAATGAGTAGTTTTGAAGTTATTTAAGATAATATGCAAAAATTGTCCATCTCCGAAACTAATATCCAAAAATTAAAAAAAAAGTACAGAATAGTTCTTTGCCCATAGATTACAGGAAAGACCTATAAAAGTCTATTATATTTAAAGTAACATAGACATTTGCTCAATATGTGTGCTTATAACGATAGCATACTTACGAGTATATGCCGTTGGTAAACTAACCGTGACCTATGTTAATGTATGGGGACAACAGTTTTCCAACAGCAAAATTAAGTTTGTTCCTCAGTACTGTATAGTAGACAAAAGTTTGAAAAAATATATACGAAAAATAGTTCTATGCCCATAGGTTACAGAAAAACCTATAAGAAGTATTTTATAAAAGTAACATAGACATTTGCTCAATATGTGTGCTTATTACGATGACATACTTATTTGCAGTTGCTAAACTAACCGCGACCTATGTTGATGTATCTATGAGGACAACAGTTTTCCAACAGCAAAATTAAGTTTGTTCATTTAAGTGGGATTGTAAAGCTCTCAATGCTTTACTTAGCCTGCCCTCCGAGCTACATCAACTAGTTGTTTATATTTAGTTTCATCAGATGGAGATTTTAACCTCCCAGCAAAGATGTCAGAAACAAGTCTAGTTCATTTAGAAATGATGAGGCTGATAGAAAATAAATTGAAACTACAGTTCGAATTTCTGCAGTCTCCAAAAGGCTACATTCAAATAACTTTTCGTAATGTTCAATCATTACGAAAACATTTACTAGATGTAGAAGCTGATTCTGTAATTAAATCATTATCAATCATCACCAATTCGCCTTATTTGTGGAAACTTGAGGCTCCCAAAGCGACAATTTTTTGCTGGATGGTTTTGAGCAAGTTTGTAGATTAGACGGCAATAGTGTATCAAATGTAAACCCGGGTTGGGGCTCGATCGCATATATAGGTAAATGATAATTTTGCCACTGATCTAAATAATGGATTCACGGAAACTGTTTTTGTAAATAGTTTCGGGAGTGGGCATTGCGAATGCCTCCCGTGCAAAGCTTTTGGTGTTCAATTCATTGCCGTATATAAATCTCCAAATTGTCTTCCAACACTTTATCTTGCACATGAAAAGATAATTATAGCAGAAGATTTCAATATTAATGATAAATCAAAAATGAAATATCAGAATATCTTTTACGACTCGGTCTTAGTCCTCGTATTCAAGAGTATACCACCAGACAAAATTAAACAATAGACAATATGTTTAGCAATTTCCCTGTACAATCTGGCACTATACATACATTTTTCGGTTATCAAAAACAAATTTGGGTGAGATTTAAAAAAAGTAAAGTTGCTGTAGTCCGATTTAATCGAGTCTCTGAAATCACGGGAACCTACCTACGCCGCGCCGTTCCGAGCTATTAGTGGAGGGATGAATGAGCCTATTATTATACAATTAGAAGAATTGTGCTGATTTTGTTTAAAATTTTACATTTCCCATACAAACTTTCATCCCTTGTTTTAGCCCCTTAGAGAATGAGTTTCAAAAAATGCTTCCTTATCTCTTTCCTACGTTATAAATGTAACTGACCTTACAAACATGAATTCTCTAGCGTTAGTAGTTTCGGCTGTGCGTTGATGAGTCGTTCAGTTACTCAGGACTTCTTATTTTAAATATATAAAAGACAGAAGACTAGAAGGTGCCCTTCTTAACTTTGTATGTGGAGGAGCAAAAAGTCATTACCCCTTTTTTTGTGAAAAGTATTCTATAACCATCTGTGAATGACATATAGCCACCAATGAACCGAAAATAGTAGAAATCCGTTTAGCCGTTTTGACATGATACAGACACAAACGATACATAAAAAAAATATCAACATAAAATCTTTTTCGATTTAGTGACCTTCAAATTGTCGGTATCCCTTATTGTTTTTAATATCTTCAATGTACAGATATTTATTTTAATAGCTTTATAAAAGTGTATATGTTAGGTCTTACGTATAATTTTTAACTAACAAGCAAAACAATAATACAGTGATCTATAAATTTTAAAATTTTATTATAATTACCTCCAGTTTCGCTATCTCTTCTTTCTGCTTCTCAAGTAGATCCTCAATTCTGACTAGGGAACTTTCAAATTTGACTGAGTCTTCGACGAGAGCTTGTCTGAAATGGACATGTTTATGTCTTACAATTTCTTACAAGATTGGCAAAATATATATTCAATTTCAAAATCAAATAAAAATTCAAATGATAGCCGAGCAAGCGAAGAAGGCTAAGATTGAACCACGGGTGGAGCGAGTGTTTCAATAATAGATTCCTGAGCGTAGCGAGGCTTTCAAGGCACGAGAAGCCAAATAATCTTGCAGCCGTGCGAAACACACAACTTTTCACCTCACCAAAGCGAGGAAATGTATGATGTAATAAAACTATGAAATATATTTTAAAAAAAACAAACTATTTTTTTCCATTTAAAACTAGTAACAATGAACCTACGAAACCCACTTATAATAGTTATAACATGACAAACAAATGAACATATTAGCTACATTACGGCAGAGATCAGTAAATAAGTCATACTGGTCGAGTATGGGATACTGGACGAACTGAGTCGTAGGCTATAACATAATACGAGGCCAGAATGGCATTTACGGTCGAAGCATAAGTCTTATATGTGAGTGAGTTTAGTAAAACGTCCCACTTTGTCGATTCTAGTTACGGAGTTACGGGCAGTTTAGTGAAATAAGGCAAAACCTACCGGAAATCAACTTTCAATGAAAACTGATAGAACATACTGTAATAAACCTATGATTTTGATGTCGACCCATAAATGTCCAATTTAAGCACCTTTTTAAGGCCTCAAAGTTTAGTGCCCAGCGTCCCACTTTGTCGAATACCTAACAAAATCGTCGATATCATATTTGTGCCTGTTTTAGAGATAAAAATCTACATTGTCGATATGAGGTTATGAGTAGTTTGTAATATAACAAATCATAAGCTATCTTTCGGTGAAAAAAAATATGTCTCTAAGTGCTATAGTTATTTTTTTAACTTATTCAAACTTGCAAAAGTGTAAAAGCGACAATTGAGAAAACGTCGGCAAAAAACACTCTTTTTTTTTATTGTCGATTTTTACTTTTGCAACTTTGAAGAGTTAAAAAAAAATAACTATAGTATCTAGAGAAATTTTTTACCAAAAGATAGCGTTATGATCTGTAGTAAAAGGAACTACTCATAACTCCATATCGACAAAGTGGGATCTTTTCCCAAAAACAGTCACATATAGTGTTTTTTCTCAAAAATTGAACTTAATAATATTTTAGAATAATATACTAAGCCCACCTTAATTCGCAAATATTTTTTCAACGTGGACTTTGGGTTTAGTTATTTCCACGGTCTTATAGGAATCAAATTTTTAATGGAAAAATATTTTTTTATTTCAGAAATATTGTTATCCAAAAATACTAACATTAATTTCAACTAGTGTCTGCTATTTTACACAATTTAATTATGAACAAAAAGCAGCTTAGAAACTATTTCCGCGCAAACGTCATTGGCACGTTGTTTTTCTTTCATAGTGTTTTTTTTTAATATGCTAAGACTTCTTAATTTTTTTTTCTCGATAAAAAAATGCAGTCTTACTTAATAATAAAAACAATTAGTCGTGTGTATATTAAAAATAACTAATTATTTTTTTAATAATAACGCACGCTAGCGTGCAAAATTGTTTCTTCCACGCATATTTGGCGTTTTAAATGGAACTTTTCCTTTCCGAGCGAGTGAGGTAAAAAATTAAATAATGGGTTATGAGAGGTTTGAAACGGTACGCGTTATTTAAGGCCAAGCCACCCCGGATGCGTGTGCGTGGCGTGCACGTAGACGTGTGCGTGGCGTGCGCGTTGTAAAGTACGGATATCCGTAAGAGATGACACACCGCTGCGGACGTGCACGCCACGCAAGCGGTGTGCCATCTACTATGAAATTTCATAGGATACAACGCGCACGCCATGCACACGCGCACGTGCACGTGCTGCGCACGCATCCGGTGTGTTTCGGCCTTTAATATTTGTTTAGTTATCGGGGACAAAACGAAGCCTATATGGTGCTGTACTGTTTCACGACGCCCCTTAGGAAGCCCTGCTTCGACGCCCAGCGGTGTCGCACAGCAAAGTGCGGGAAACCCTCATCTAAGCAATCAGGGTATACGGCCTACCACACGGTTAGAAATTCTAGCCAATCTGATCAGGTCGACCATGTGGACGCTCAGCAAAATCCGAGGCGAAATCGTAGACATAATATGGAATCCGAATCGCGTTGGAAGAGGAAAGGAGGGTCTCACCTGATGGAGTGGTACTTTTTCTTGACAAGTTCCGCCTCGGTCCACTGGATGAGTACTTTATGGATCTCGTTTTCCAAATGCGACGCATGCTGCAAACATAATTTATACGAGTAGAACGGATTCTCTCACGAGATATAACAACACAATAGTATATAATTTCATATTAATAACGATCACAAAATATAATGACTGTTATAGCTAACAACAAAATCATACTTTTGTGAGGAATTACGGACAATTTTCATAATATTTACTTTATATTGTGTCTTTTTATATATAGGTATATTTTATGCATGATCATAATTCGGACCATCACAATTATGAATAAATAATATCAGGTTTGGTTAGGTTGGATAGGTAAAAGTAAGTAAGATAAGGTTGATTGCAAATAAGAAAGAAAATATAAAAATATATCTTTAATTTTAAACATCATGTGTATATAAATATACTGTTTATTTTTAAACTCAAATTTAAGCCATCGCTCTATAAAACTCACATTCAGTATATTCATCTTTCCGATTTTTATTTATCTTATCATCGATTTCTTTTTCAAGCCTTAGGTGTTATGAACGTTATACTCCTTAATCGTTATATACATTGGCATTATATCTGAATAACGTTATTCTTTACGCAAGTATATATTTTGAAATTATACCTTTCGTTCATTATATCCAGTGAAATTTATACTAAACAAGCTTTTATAAAGTGATAGTAAGTATCATACTATAATATATACAATATTATAGTGTTATATAAAATACTCTAGTAGTACTCATAGATGAAATCATATAAAGCAAAAAAAAAAAAACAAAAATAACCGACCTCAAAATAAACTAAAAAACCAATAATAATATTTTCTCCAACTTGCTCGGAAAGTTCCCATTAATGTAGTAAAAACACACCGCGAAGTCCATCGTTATATACGTTAGTACGATAATCAAGTTAAAAAAAGTGGCATTACTTCTCGGACAGGCCTGGGAAGTGTACATTATTGTGCAGGTTTTTACTTTTAATATCATCCAAGACTTTGAAAATTCACTATACAGCCAATAGCAACGTATAAAAACCGAGATTTAAAAGAACTTGAATTGTTTTCTGCGTTTATTTACTGCATGGTTAATGCCGATAATAAAAAAAAAACGATAATTATTGTGTCCTAATCATAATAGCCTTTATTTAGTCTTAATGATCTTCAGGAACTGATAAATATTTTGTAGCAAAGGTATATTTTTTTAAATGTTGTGATTCAACTAAAAGTAATAATGTATATATTTATTTATTTTATGGGTTTTCTTTTTATTTCTTTTCATTACTATACTTCATTCGGAACCAAATATACAATTCGGACCCAAAACTTTTAACTTTAATATCCTTGAAAAAAATTAAGGCGGGAACGTGAATTTCATTTTGTCAAATATTATCTGTCGTGTTATTTTTACGAAAATAAGTTACATAAACATGTGTTAAATTTCCTCGCATATTTGGAGAAAAGCAGTATACATGCCTCGACAATGTCATTTCGTGGATTCGTATCTATTAAAAAAGGTGCTCCATGACACCATTGCACCAATCGTTGACGTTCGGACGTCGGACGGTGTCATGGAGCACCTGGTTTTGTACCCGTGTGTACCCTTCAACGGCCAAGGCACACAACAATAACTATAATAAAAAAAAATCGCAGTAAAGAACCTTAGACTTGGCACTACTTTGTCCAGATGTCATTACTTTTTAGAGACTAACAAGCAGCTCCATCGAGACTTGGCAAGTTTATTACAGAATGTTTTTGGTGGAATTTCACTTCTTTTTGTAGAAATGTGGGCACAGACCTTCGATTTTTGACATCAAATGAAGCGGCCCACAAAGTTAAATATTTTTTGTAAAGGCGGTATGTCGATTGCTAATAGTTAGGTTGGGCTCTTGTGTTTTCTAATCAGGGTCTCCAGGTACTCCAGATCTTCGATTATCCTAGTTACATAGTTTTCCCTTTATGTGGCCAATAAACCCTAACTCTGTACCAAATTTCAGCTCTCTGAGTTTATGGGAAGTACTAGTTCTATTCTGATGATCATGAGTGAGTGAGTGAGTGAGTGTCATAAATGCGGAACTTTGCTTTCGCTTAACTTCGGAACTAAATGACCTACAGACTTGAAATTTTGGTTTTTAAGTATGTGATTATAGTGTGATAGGCAAACAGTCTCATCTACACGTATGTAGATAGACGTGAAAAAACCAGATAAAGTGCCTATCTATCCGATAAGGGATTTCCTCTGTTGAACACGTTGATCACGTTGATTAATTGTATATATACTTAAGTATTGTAACATTATGGAGAATTAAGATATAGTTGAGGTTAGACGGTAGTCTAGAGTATAGAGAGTTGTTGGTTAAAACTATATATATAAACTATGTGACGAATCACCGAGTTTCCGTTCCACCTACCACCCCGACGCTACGCATACTACATGGCGACCGTGACAAGTGAAGACAAGTTACTGCAGGAAGATTTAGAGGACGAGGCGACTACGGGGCGCTCGAGCTAAGAAGAATATCATCTGCGAGGTGACTTTGCTTAACTATATTCGTGTCGCTGAATTTCGATCAAAAAAAAAAAAAAATGGGCGGCCTGCAATCAAAGAACAACAACACCGCGTTATTGGCTTCGGCGGGTTTTGGAGCTATCGGAGGTCCTGCTCATAGCTGTTGTGGGCTACCTGAAGGTCTACGCATTGTCCCGGGTCTACGAGCAAGTCAGCTGGCGGCTGGGAGCGACAAGCGGCACGACGAGCGATTCGAGGAGAAACTGTGTAAATAGGTCAATGTTTTTTAATATTTGTTTGTTGTTATATTGTTTACTTTGAGTGTTAAGTTAAATCATTTTTATGGCTAGCCTTCTAGATGTATTAGGAAATTTACGTGCTGTAAGGGATTAAGCGAAGTTTTGATTTATTAGTAGATGATATATGTAAAAAAGATGTTGAAGCTGTGGATCTCGAGATTGTATTGAAAACCGTCGAACAGTTTGAGTACTCGGAAATTCAGGAGTTAGTAGGTTCAGATCCAGAGTCGAAAATGGTCGATTTTGATTTAAAGACAGCTCTTTCTCTTTTGCCAGTAGTAGACGTGGAGAAAAAGCAAATAAATCAATTAATTGACGGAAAAATAATGGGTTTTTCCATAACAATAAACAGTATTATAGTCAACGGCTCTCAGGCTAAAAATAGCAGTAGTAAATATAATTCTGCACACTCAAGCTATAATCGCAATGCGAGTCAGCAAGGTCAGGGTCAGTATTTTTATAGCAAGCAGAAATCAAACAATTTCGCTAGGTCAAACGGACAGCGTACACGTAATGTTAATGTTGTCGAGTCAGCGGCTGCAGAGCGTGACTCAGATAATCAGCGTAGCGAGTTAGAATTTTTTCGTGTCTGAAAGAGATTATGTAGATATCTTAACTTACAATATTAGTAATCACGTAGTTGTAGGTTGTTCAGATAAGAAATTATCGTTATTGGTTGATACTGGAGCTAATGTGTCGATTATAAAATATAACTGGATTAAGGGGTTAGATTTACGAATAGTGCCGGATAGGTTAAAAATACGAGGAGTATGTGGAAATTTGGAGTCGATGGGCTATGTAAAGCTAGGATTATGTATGGAAGGTTATAGGTTTTACCACAAGTTTTACGTGTTTAATGGTCTTACGTGTATGAGTGATGGTATTTTAGGAGAAGATTTCCTTTTGAAATATAAGTGTAATATTAATTATGAGGAAGGTAATTTAAGTTTGCACCATAGTACGGGCGATAGATTATTGTTAAAATTAGGTTTAGGAGCAGCTCGTTCCATAGTTATAGGATCTTAGTAGTCGATTGACGAAGTTTAGACTGACTTTGGAGGAGTTTGATTTCGAGATTGAATATATTAAAGGTTCAGATAATATTACGGCAGATGCCTTATCTAGAATTGTCATCACATCGGATGAGTTAAAGTCGTTAAATTCGAGTTTCGTTGGAGTAGTTACTCGTTCAATGGCGCGCTCATCGAAAGTAATAAATGAGACACGAGAATTAGGTACTACGTCTTTAGAGCCCGGCCAGCCTAAAGTAGTAGATATCATAAAAAGGACACGAGAAGATACAGAATTAATAATTTGCTCGAGTAAAGAATTTAGGAAAATGTCAGTACTGATGAATGATTGGAAGCGGACCGCGAATAAGAGTAATAATAATGTTATTTGTGTAGACTCTACGATTTATATGAATCAGGATTCTCTATTAACGAAGGCACGCTTAGACGTATCGTTACGAGACCTGATTGGGATGTATAAAAGTTTAAATAAAGTAGAGTTGGTGATTATTAAAAATGAGCTCAATAAAAATCATGTTATCATGTTAGCTAATGTCTTTCGCGCGAGACAAGATGAATTACCTAGGTTATGTATCATACAGGGAAAAACGAAACTTACCGATCGGGAAATGATTCGAATTATACTTAATGATTATCATTTGTTACCAACTAGTGGACATGCTGGTAGTACCAGAATGATTTACAATATTCAGAAGAAGTATTATTGGAAAAACATGCGTCAAGACGTGGACGAGTTTGTGAGGCGTTGTAAAGATTGTCAAAAACAGAAATTTAATAGTAGACAAACGAGAGATAAAATGGTAATAACTACCACAGCTACAACGTCTTTTGAAAAGGTATTTTTAGATATAGTTGGACCATTAGATCAGGATAATGTAGGATATAAGTATATTCTAACTTTGCAATGTGAATTAACTAAGTATGTAGAGGCATATCCATTAGAAAACAAGGATTCCCAAACTGTAGCCAGGACATTTGTTGAAAATTTTGTTTTAAGGTATGGTATTCCCCAAACCATAGCGACAGATTGTGGTACAGAATTTATCAATGCAACCTTGAACGAGGTGTGTAAATTATTGCAAATCGAGAAAATCAACTCAACACCATATCATCACGAAATTATTGGTTCACTAGAGAATTGGCATAAGCATCTTGGTAGCTATCTAAGAATACAAACTAGGAATTATACCACAAACTGGAGCTCATGGGTTCAGTATTGGTGTTTTGCGTACAATACTTCTGTAAACACAAGTACAAAATACTCACCGTATGAACTAGTATTTGGAAAACCATGCAATATACCAAGTAACGTTGTAAATAGAGTTGAACCATTATATAACTATGACAATTACCCATTAGAATTAAAATTTAGGTTACAGAAAACATATACAGATGCCAGAAACAATTTAATAGAAAGCAAAATTAAAAGAAAATTAAATTATGACAGTAAGTCTAACGTTATAAACTTTAAGATAGGAGAATTAGTACTAATTAAAAATGAAAACTACAACAAGCTCAATAATTTGTTTTTGGGTCCATATAAAATAAATGATATTATAGGTTCTAATTTAAATGTAATTAAGGATGGAAAAGATTATTTAGTACATAAGAATAGAGTAAAATTATATTACGAATAGCGTTCTTTTCAGGGGAGGGAACCCCCTACCTTTTCAGGGGAGGTGTGATAGGCAAACAGTCTCATCTACACGTATGTAGATAGACGTGAAAAAACCAGATAAAGTGCCTATCTATCCGATAAGGGATTTCCTCTGTTGAACACGTTGATCACGTTGATTAATTGTATATATACTTTAGTATTGTAACATTATGGAGAATTAAGATATAGTTGAGGTTAGACGGTAGTCTAGAGTATAGAGAGTTGTTGGTTAAAACTATATATATAAACTATGTGACGAATCACCGAGTTTCCGTTCCACCTACCACCCTGACGCTACGCATACTACAATAGCTTACTGGATGACGAATATGTCCGCGTTCTGGTCTTATCCAGAGGTTCTCAAATAGGGGCCTGAAAATGCGGCGAAATGGTTCCAGTAAAGGATGGTACGGCAGTGTTTGCTTCGCGCTCGACTTGGCGGGGGTACTGCCGTGCCCCCTGATTCAGGCGGCCAAGAAGAACGAACCGTACATTGCTCGGCGTGTGGTGGACAACACGGACAGGGTTCGTGTAGGTTTACTTAAAGAGGATGTGCCCTAATCTGAGAACAAGTGCTACGTTCCATACGATGTTAGAAGAACAG
Source organism: Hedya salicella (assembly GCA_905404275.2). NCBI lineage: Eukaryota > Metazoa > Arthropoda > Insecta > Lepidoptera > Tortricidae > Hedya > Hedya salicella. The sequence continues at coordinate 85,087,315 of FR990096.1, forward strand.
GTGGTGTATTCAGACAATGACAGTGACGGAAGTGAAGAGGTAAATAATTTTTCAATGGATATAAAAAAAATTAAAAGCGTTTGGACCATACACGGTGAACCTACGAGTTAATAATGTAGACTTAGTAAGGGAGACAGATACGGGCAGTGCGATAACATGTGTTAGCTACGACTATTATAGACGACATTTTGCGAGTTATGCATTACAAGACAGTGATTTAAGTTTACGTTATTATACGGGAGAAATTGTCAAACCGTTAGGCAAAATAACGCCCGAAGTGGAGTATAAAGATAAATGTAAACAATTAAACTTATATATTGTGTATAAGGGAAAAACGAGTTTACTAGGCAGACAATGGTTGAAAGAATTAGATATAGAGATACCTAAAGCAAATTGTAATAATATTTGTGGTACTCGTACAAAACATGTTCTTAATCTAAGCGATTTCAGTTCCAGATATTAAGAAGTATTTGAAGAAGGCCTGGGTAAGTTCACCGGGGGAGGTGTAGGCTTCCGACTGCGCGAGGGCGCGCACCCTATATTTTTGCGCGCGCGTCCCCTGGCCTACCTGGACGTGCACCCGTGGAGCGCGGGCTAGCACTGCTGGTGTCGGACTGTGTGATCACCCCGGTAAACTCGACCGACTGGGCGACGCCTATTGTGCCCGTAATGAAAAAAGACGGAACTATTCGGGTATGTGCTGACTTTAAATTAACTCTTAATAGATGTTTGGAGGTGGGCCGTTTTTCGTTGCCTAGAGTAGAAGATTTGCTTGCTAAATTACTTGGGGGTGAACATTTTACAAAATTATATTTATTAGCTTAGCATGCGCAATTCGAGTTAGACGAATCAAAAAGATTTACAGTTATAAATACTCACAAAGGGTTATTTATGTACAATCGGCTAATTTATGGATTAGCTTCGAGCCCCGGTGTCTTTCAGAGAAAATTAGAGCAGTTGTTTGGAGATTTACCACGAGTTGGAGTTTTTTTGGACGATCTGATCATCACGGGTGTAGATGACAAGTCCCATTTGGAAACTTTACATGAAGTGTTTAGAAGACTCAAAATGGGTTAAGGATCAGAAAAGATAAGTGTACCTTTTTCGCCGAGTCAGTGACGTATTTAGGATTCATGATTAGTAAAAAAGGAGTACATACATGTCCTGAGAAAATACAAGCAATTAAAAATACAACCAAATAATATTGCCGAGCTGCGTTCGTTTTTAGGCTTAGTAATGTATTATGCGAAGTTCGTTCGTAATATAAGTACGATATTATCACTGGTTTGTAATTTGCTTAGAAAAGGCGTACATTTTCATTGGAACAATGCGTGTAGGGAGGCATTCAGAAAAATTAAAGACTTTTTAATTTCGAGTGAAGTTCTGGCTAGACATGTGCGCCACGCCGCCGCCGCCGCGGCGTGAAATCGGCGTGACTTTCATTGATTACTTTGTATTTATGCTCATGCAAATAATGTAACCTGTACATTATATAGCACCTATTTGCTATATGGATGATAATCTCGTTAACAAAGACAAACCGACCAAGTGCAAGGCGGACCCGCGCACCGAGGGTTTCGTACAAAATACCCTAAAAATCACGTTTGTTGTATGGGAACCCCACTTAAATATGTATTTTATTTTATTTTTACTATTTGTTGTTATAGCATATAGGCAACAGAAATACATAATCTGTGAAACATTTAGATTTACCATATCTATACTTCGATTTCAACTATGTTCTCATTTTTAAGTTGAGTTTGATTTTAAGAAAATAATTATCTTAGGAGTAGGAGAGGAGAAATTGGAGTCCCCGTGAAGATCTCTAATATAATTAAGGCCATCTACGGGAAGTATTCTTGTAGAGTGACTCACGACGGCTTCGTCTCGGAGGACATACTGGTCCATGCGGGTGTACGCCTGGGGTTTCTTGTTTTACCTCTTCTATTCCTTGTCGTCCTGGATGCCATCATGTATAACACCACCAACAGCTAGCGCCGTGATATTGAGTGGGGACTGTCCAAAGTGTTGGAAGATTTGGACTATACCGATGACCTATGCCTATTGAGCCACACACGCGCCGACATGCAAGCCAAAGACGCTGTGGAGACGGGACTGGAAATTAATACCCGGAAGACCCAGGAGATGAGGTGCGGAGCGACAAGCTCTTTGCCGTTGCTCATCGGCACAGAGAGGGTGGAGAGAGTCCACAAATTGACCTACCTTGGTATTGTAGTGTCGGCAACAGGTAGGACTGAAGAAGACGTCGCTTCAAGAATGGCCAAGGGGAAGGCAACCTGCGCGCAGCTCCGTCCTGTATGGCAATTGCGGAAACTGACTACGAGAGTTAAGCTCAACATATTCCGGTCCAACGTGAAAACCGTGTTGCTGTACGGATGTGAGATGTGGAAGGTCACTAAAGAAATCTCGCGCCGGCTCCAAGTCTTCGTCAACCGCTGTCTTCGCCGCATTCTCAGTGTATACTGGCCCGAGAAAATCTCCAACGTAGATCTATGGGAACGCTGTGGTGAGACCCCGGTCGACCAGAAGATCAAACGCCGCAAGTGGAACTGGATCTGCCACACGCTTCGAAGGGACCCCGATCACAAACCGAGGCAAGCCCTAGCCTGGGATCCCCAAGGAAAGCGGAAACGTGGTCGCCCTAAGCAATCCTGGCGGTGGACGATCACTGCAGAAGCCAAGGCGATAGGAATGACCTGGAGCGAAGTAAAACGCGAAGCTCAAGACCGTTCGGGATGGCGACGTACTGTGGACGCCCTCTGCCCCATCCAGGGGACATAGGACATTAATTCAAGTAAGTCAAGTATCCTGGCAATTTCTGAAAAGGAGTCAGGATACTGACTGCACGCCTATCGCTCAGCCAACTACGGGGATCTCCTGGACCCAAAAAGTTTCAGACGTACCGTAGGCCTTCATCTCAGGGCCAACACTGTGGAACCACACCGCTGCCACTGTGGCTCACAGGTTGATCGGATGGAATGCCATGGCCTTGCTTGCCCCAAGAGTGCCGGTCGACTATCCTGCCATGCCTGCCTCAACGACATTATCCGCTGGGCCCTGGTCAGCGTCAGCGTGCCAGCGACATAGCAAGAGGTCCGATGGAAAGACCCTCGTGCCTTGGCAACAGGGACGGCCTCTAATCTGTTATGCCACTTGTGTGGATACCCTAGCACCGTCCCACCTGGGCACGGCGTCGTTGAGCGCTGGTGGAGCGGCTGCCACTGCTGAATTAGTAAAACGGCGCAAATATGTATCTCCCAATGACAGTGACGTATTTGGGCCGTTTGCCGTGAGGACCGGAAGCAAGTAGAATGCTTAAAAAACTCTACTACTCGCTTCTCCGGTCCTTGGGCGACCAAAAGGCTGTGACAGTTACGTATTTGCGCCATTTACCGTGGAGACCCTGAGGCCGTAGGGAGCGAAAGCAAGTAGATTGCTTAAAAAACTCAACTACTTGCTTCTCCGGTCCTCGGGCGACCAAAAGGCTGGCTCGTTCCTCACTCAGCGGATAGGCATCGCCATCCAACGCGGCAACGCAGCCAGCCTTATGGCAGCTATTTAGGGGGCATTTGTAAATAATAGTTAAGGTGCCAATAAATAATAATTAAGTTAGGCTTATATCTTTCATAAGTCATTTTTTCTGTTTTGTTTTGTATCTTTTTTGTTTTATTGAATAAAAAACTTTTAATAATCGGTGTCCATATAAAAATTGTTGATTTTTAACGTAAATTGATATTATTTTAAAATAAATATACTTGATTTATTTTGTTTTATTGATTCATGTATAATTTAACATTTATAACGTAGTAATTTAACGGTTATAATATTTAATTATATTAGAAAGAATGTATTGATTAATTAGTTTTTTGCCCACGACTGTCGATAATATACTCCATTATTATTATATCTTTCATGATACCACATCAGCCATGAAACTGATCACAAATTCAATCAAAATACGAATCAATATGCTTTTTCATTTACCTAACCTTGACGCCGATTTCACGCCGAAAATACGCCGCCGCCGCCGAATTTTTTGACAGACGCCGCCGCCGATCGATCATAGATCGGCGCACATGTCTATTCCGCATGATCATTAACTTCAATGCTGTAAAGCAATAGCAAGAAGCGATTATCGCTGAAAAGCGGCAATGTTTACATTGCATTAAGTCTTTGGCTGGTAAGATTAACCAATCTTAGTACTTTTGAATAACACGAATATAGTTTTTGTTAAAATAATGTTCAAGTGAAGCCATTTAGCTTTTAGCAGCCTCTTAAGTGCATTGAGAATATATTATTTGGTGTTAGTGACTTATTTATTATTCCTAAGACTATTTCGTGCCCTATACTCAGTGTTGCCATATACCAAAACACAGATAAAACAATTAAAATTGGTGGGGTAAAGATATTATAGCCAGACTCTAGCGTCCCTAAAAGTCAAAGGATGGAGTTGGAAATTACAATATTATCAAATTTCCAAAACAATTAATCGTTTTTTTTATGTCATCATTATCAACGAACCAAAAAATAAATGAAATTCGGCAAAATGGGAAGTAAACATACGATTGTCTTAATTAGGTCACTAGGTCGATATGAGACCCCGTTATCTTGTCGCACTGACGTTACTTTTACGTAAGGGTTGAATGATTTTTTTAACGATGTTCTCGATATCGATGTTTAAATTATGCAACAATACGATTGATTTTTCGCCTTTTAAATCTCTGCTCAATCTCAATATAGCGTAGATATGAAACTTCTTGAATAAAAATAAGTAGATTACCTCTTTGGATAAATGATTTTGCATGTTACATTGACACACAGCCGCAATCCCTTACAGTTCTTTGTAATAGTATTTGTTATATAATGGCAAGGAGTTTATTTGCTTTGTATATATTACTATGTTACAATGGAAGCTTATTGTTATTATTGTGGAAAATCTATGATAAACAGTCTTAACTAACAAACACTTTTATTTATAGACTTTGATTTATTAATTTTTTTAGCCTATTTATATCCGTTCCTACCTTGTGATTGTCTTTGACTAATTGTCAGTGACATATAACTCTAATTACTACACCATCGACATTTAGAGAGTCGATAAAAAACATTCAACTCCTACGAGCAGCAACGTTAGTGCGACAAGATATCGGGGTTTCAGTCAAAGTGCACAAGAAGAACAGCAGTACGAGTTCTATATTTAATCCGCCGTAATAATAGTGCTTCTGTTTGATTTTCTGCGCTGTTGTCACTTTTCTGTCGCCAACGCTCTAATTGTCGCATGCGAACTTTTAAAATACTTTTTTTATCTTCATAGATGGGATATTTTTGATCATTAAAAATTTGGTTGTTGTTTATTATTATTAGTTTTCGTCCAAAAAAGCCTTCAATTTTTTCGCGAATTGCACGATAGTATACGTACGTACGTCTGATAGAGCGCGTAGGTTGGCAGACACCCCATGGTTAATGACCAAACTAAGTCAGCACCAAGACATGGAAATTACAACCATGTATGTTTTTTTCAAACAAGCGTCTAGACGCTTCTTCGACAATGCCCCCCACCATAGGAACCCCCTAATCAGGAAGGGTGCTGACTTAGGTAGTCGGCACCCTTCGAGGGATCGGGGAACGTAGGAAGATTTGATCCTCTCCCTAGAAGACGTCCGGAAAGAAGCAGGTATACCCGGCATCCTAGACACGTGCTCTCTGATGTGGACGACGAGATCATGGCAGCAGCGAACTCTTCGACGGAACCCTAAGACGCAAGCTCGCCACCCCAATTCGGGATGAACTGGTTCAATCCACCTACGCAGTTCTAGTGCAACGCGCATTGCGTCCCAACTATACGTGGCCGCGCGTGGCATTCCCGTTTGTGGGTTTGCGCTCCCTCTCCCTGAATCCGATTACTGGTATGGAGGTCTAGCCAGACCTACCCAGTTCAAACTCAAGTTCTAAAAAAGACAACATTTCGGGGCTCTATGTGGTCGATCTTTGCGAGCCTATTTTTTTGTGGAATAAGTTTTAATGGTGATGCTTCTCCAAATAAATGCAAGCGTAAGTCGCAAAAATTTAATTGTGGATAATTGAGTACTACTCATGTTACTTTATTAGTGATAGAGAAGATGCATTATTTGATTCAATGGTACCCATCGATCCGGTTTCACGGAGGACATAATAGCCATTGAAAATTAAACACTAGATTCAAGTTAAAGCACCCCATGCAAATGGAGCGACACAAATGTGACGTGACGTCACTCATACTCTCATCTCATGTCACAACTGTATGTATCTACAACGAGGAGTGTACGAGCATTCTCTTATTATGGTCGTTGATAAACGCGTATCAGTGTATAATTGAACTACATTTTTTTCCTTCATTAAACCGTGAAGTATCACAAGGTACCAACGTTTAAATTATTTTGGACAAGAACAAAAATGCTATATTTTTGTGTCGCAAGTATCTAAAAACATAAAACTTTTTATATTCATGGCACCTTTTTAGGCTCAATTTGATAAACACTAATTATGAATAATAATCGCATTGCATCTGCATTATTTTAAGTACCTAGTTTTGTATTGGCAAGTTTCGCGAGTGCACGAGGCCCCGGCTGGTTGCCACCGCTTGCCACTGCCAAGGCCACCCCTGCCCATAAATACCTTTCTCATGGGGCTGGTTTTGGTCTTGACGACCCTTCTGGTGGTAGCAATGAGCAACATCTCGTATTCTTTCTCCAGTTCCTTCAGCTTAGACTTCTTGCTCCGTTTCTCGTACTTCAACAAGTCTAGAATCTTTCGCTGCTCTATGACTTTGAGGTCTAGGTTATTTATGATCTGAAAAAAAAGGATGATGCGACATACGTATCACAACGTGCGATACTTTTTTTCGGTTAGTTTGACATCGAGCAACGAGTGCCGCTAACGCCATCTAGGCCCTCTATGCGGAATCAACAATTTCACTATGTAAAAAAAAACGAAACTTTGCCACTGCTTGTAAGATAACGTTTACTAATTTGGTTAGGTATTAGTTTATTATTACAACACTAAGTATAGCTTAAAGTTTACATAAAACTTCAATTGACATCTTCATAATAAATAGGGAAAATACCTATTATGTTATAATACCAAGTACCTACTTACATTTGGGAAACGAAAAGGACTAGACTAGACTAGATAGTGTATGAATTAAGAAAAGTTCTAATCAATAAATGTAAGTACGACACAATAATAATTTCAACTAAAGCTGAATAAAAACATGTGTAGTTGCTAGTATTTTAACTAGATAGCGTTAGTTGTTAGGCGTTATGAAGGAACGGTTTTCCGGCGTTGCTACTATGGAATCACCGGCTGCTTCTATCAAACAATCGCATCGTTCCTAAAAAACCGTTAAAAAATTACATACACGCTAAACGAGAAGTCAAATTTCGACGCCATTGGTAGTTGCTCAGTACTAGGGCGTGCAGTACCGGGTCCGGTTCCAAGAATTTAATTGCCCGGTTCTAGGCAAGACCGGAACCGGGATTCCCGGTTCTTCCCGGTTCCTCGATACCACGTATGTTTTTTTTAAGGAATTGCTCATTACATAATGAAATCCAAATAAACCGTAATGCAGTACCTATATAACAAAAATATACAATGTTTGTTATATGTTTGTTCAAGATATTAGTTCAAAATAACTTTAGGGGTCGTTTCTTAAAACTGGGATCTTCTTAGTCGCTACACTCTTGCCAGAGTGGTCGTAGTTATCATGTAACATCCTTGGCAGCTGACAGGACTCGTCGCAGCACTTCCCGTCACCTCTGCCTGCTTGCAGTCAACCGGGTGCACTCATGTAGCGGCCCACCAACAGCCACCTTTGGTCTGTCCATCGCGTTGGCGATCTGCCCCTCGACCTTTTTCCCTCCACCTTCCCTTGCACGACGAGGCGTTCTATGGACTCATTATCGCACCAATTCACGTGACCGAAATATTTGAGTATTTGCCTTTGCACCATGCTAGACAGACGTTCTTTGATGCGCAGTTCTTCAAGGATGAAGGCGATTGTGCGGAACCCCAAGCATTTTCTTTCAGCACCACATATCTAGAGCGTCTACCTTTTTGGTTTCGGTCTGCATCAGAGTCCTTGTCTTAGCATCGTACAAGAAAATGGCAAGAAAACTAATGTGCTTGTGACCCTGATCTTTGTTTTTGTTGCCTTCGATATGTTTCGGTTTCTCCATATTTTCTTAAGCTTCTCCATTGCAGTCCGAGACATAGCCATACGTCGTTTGACTGACTTCTTCGATGCAGCCTCCCTGATTCGAGATTAGAACCCCAAGGTACACATGGATTGCATGACGTCGCAGTTCGCTATTTGTGTTATGTTTTGCAAGTTTTTGTTAGCTCTGTCGATAATCATCATCTTGGTTTTGCTGCGGTTAATCTTCAAACCAAACTTTAAACTAACACTTTCCATTTTTAAGAGAAGTTCTTCCATGCTTGCTTTGTCTGTGAAAAATGGTGACACCAGTCTCTTCAAAAGCTCGTATGCTTTCGATCGGAATTTTATCATTTCCAGTAGCTTTTCAATTTCAACAAGGTCTGGCAATAGGTTTTCCAAACGTTAAATATGCTGTCTAACTAACAGTGTACTCTGCCTTCCTTATCTTCAATGGCCCAGGAGTTGGGCCATAAAGTTTTGGTCACGGAGCGGATTTTCTTGTGCAGGTCTCTGGCCTCATTCCACATAATAAAACAAATAATTTCGGTCTCGTAATTTCTGTAATCAGTCTCACCGTAACTAGATTCTGGAGTTATTTTTTGCATTATGTCTCACTTTACATTCACAATCACAAGTCCACAATCCTCAACATATAACAAATCACGAGTCCACGCGTTAGACAAGGAAGATGTAATTACGCTCTCGCTAAATGGCTCGCAGGTACAAAGTTGCCAATTCCTTACAATTACAAAACCTCAATCATTCAAATTTAAAATCCGTAATTATTATTAAGCTATAAAGTACGACTAAGATACATAGATATGTGTCAAAAATATAGCCCGCTCAGCTTGCTGTCAACGCAGCTGGGCAAAACAACGCAGATTAGTTATTAAAAAAAAGAACCGGGAGAACCGGGACGGAATCTTTGGTACCGGTTCTTGTGACACCATAAAATTCCCGGGAATTCCCGGGAATTTGAGAACCGGTATTTCACGGGAGGACGCCCTACTCAGTACCTACCGCAGGGGTCGGTCACTGGGAATGGAAATCATTTATTTCTGATCCTTATTATGACAATTTAAAACATAAACTATTCTCACTATGGATTAAATCACTATATAGTTTTCAGTGAATGCTGTTTAACCAAGATAAAAAAAAACATTGTACAGTTCCAGCTAAACATTGACAGACTGAATGTTTTAGACAATGAGAGGTACCCCAATATCATAAGTAGACTCTGCAAAAGTCTCGGTTTTGTAAAGGGCGTATGGCTCACGGGGGCTCCACACATAGCCGGCCTGACAAAGATAACAATACAATACAATAACTCTTTGTTGCACAACTCACAAAACAGGGTAGGTACAGAAAACTCCAGGAGATGTAAACAAAGCGGTCTTATCGCACATAATAATTGATAACACAAAATAATTGGAAAAAGTTATTTATTTCTTAACTGATTTATAGGTACTCTCTTTTAGCGCAAGAAACTTTTCCCTGTGATGCTCAATAGCTTCGATACTCTGTTTATAGTGATCAGTGTCAAGCTCCTCAAAATAGCCATCAACAATAGATTCAATTTCTTCATTATTGAAAAATCTTTTACCGCCGAGCAACTTTTTCAAATTCGTCATCATCATCATCATCATATCAGCCCAGGGACGTCCACTGCTGGACAAAGGCCTCCCCCATGGATCTCAACAACGACGGGTCACGCGCCGCCCTCGTCCAACGGTTTCCCGCGATAAAAAACCATTAAACTCACTAAAGGCCAAGCCACACCGGCTGCGTGCGCAGCACGTTCACGTGCGCGTGTGCGTGGCGTGCGCGTTGTAAAGTACGAGATGACACACCGCTGCGCACGTGCACGCCACGCAAGCGGTGTGCCATCTACTATGACATTTCATACGATACAACGCGCACGCCATGCACACGCGCACGTGCACGTGCTGCGCACGCATCCGGTGTGTTTCGGCCTTTAACGTTCAGCTTGACCCTGCAGCTTTGCTTCCTTCAGGTTGCTACAGTAACAAACTTCGCTCGAGTCGGTACATCCTCACCTGGCTCGTCTTCTCCAATCACAAATTGAACATGAGCCAGCTCCTGCACGCTCAATGGGTAGATATCGCTGGAGCACATCTTCACCAGCGGCTTTACTTTTCTAGTTATGATCAGATTAGTGTAGCTATTATTGTTCGTTTAGACATACCTAGATAGCCCGGTTGCTATTGTTGACTAATGGCTTACCTTGCCCGAGCTCTTGTCGCCTGCACTTTGATAAGTATTTCTTAACCTGAACCTCAACTTATGCAATCAGTCCGTGGTTGGCTCAACTCATTGACTGTTTGAGTTTAACTCCTAAGTAAATGTGTAAGTAGCTTGGTTGCTATGGTAACCACCAGCTTACCTGGTCGGAACTCTTGTTGGCTATAGGGCAGACTTCGCTCAGGTACTTCTTCACCTGGACCTCGTCTTCTTTAATAACAGCCCGTGCCTGGGCCAGTTCCTGTACTCGCAGTTTTATCTCCTTCTTGAGAGTGTCGATGAGGTCACTGTTCTGTTGCTTTTCCGCTTCGTTCTCTTCGAAATGGGACTTCCTTTGGCCCTCTTAAATAAAATTGTATTTCTAATTGTAATTTTTACTTCGGAATAGTTGGGTAAAAAGTATCCTATAACCATCAGTGGATGCCTAGCTACCTGCATACCAAAAATAGTGGATATCTGCTTAACCGTTTTAGCGTGATAGAGCTACAAACTTACAAAAAAAAAATCCTTTTTGTTCGAATCAGTGACCTAAATAGTCCTCCGTTTAATCATGTTTTTGAAAATAATCTTTTAATATTTAATTTTTATATTGAAATATCATTGAAATATCTAAGTTCACATGAAAGAAGTACAGAGCCTAAACTTGGGATAGTTACCATACAAATTATTCTAGTTCGTAAGTACCTAAACTAATTGTTCCAAATTATATTATGTCCTCCCAATTTTATCATAAAGTATAACTAAGCAGACAGGATTTCATCTTGTAAAACTATAAAGCCACTAACTCCTCTGGTCACAAACAATAGGTATTTATTCAATTCAATCATCATACCTACGAAATAAATGAGTTATGTTCAGAAAAACGAATGGAGTGGAGTCACATTAGTCGTAAAACTGTATAATGTTTGCAGCCGTGTCCTGTTCTAGTCGTACATACCGAATGACATAAAACTATAAAATCCTAACCCTGCTGCTTTACAGGGGTCATCATTTTCAGGATCTGGCGGCACGGCAGTGCCCCCGCCAAGTCGAGCAAAAAAGCGACACGGCCGTACCATCCTTTTCTCGAAGCAGTTCAGGCCATTTTCGACCCCCCTATAACTTCGTGGTGGATAAAACTAGAAGTCCGAATTTTCAGTAACAAAGCAGACGTTGTATTAACACGGTATATTTAAAATTTCATTCAGTTTGAAGCAGCTATTAAGAATTATAAGTAGTCAACATTTCTTAATTTTGTTACTCGCTCACTGACTTACCGATCATATAAAGTCTAAGGCACTTCTAGCAGACATAGAAGCTTCAAATTATAATACTATTAGTGTTTAGTGTATCATCATTATCATTATTTCAGCCATAGGACGTCCACTGCTGGACACAGGCCTCCTCAATAGATTTCCACATGGGCCGGATAGAGGCGACCCGCAACCCTTATCAGGTCTTCCGACCACCCTACGGGTGCCTACCCACGCTGCGCTTGCCGGTTCACGGTCTCCACTCGAGAACCGTTCTCAACACTTTTCCAACGGCCATCGGTTCTTCGAACTATGTGCCCTGCCCATTAACACTTCAGTTTGCTTACCCTGTTCACTATGTCGGTGACTTTGGTTCGATTTCCATAGCTCGCTGGGTGACTCTGAGCTTCCTTAAGTTCATTGTATAACTCAAGAAAAAAACCAAAATATTTTGCAATTTCGGTCTAGTTTTCTAGATACATCAACTGCATAAATAATATAAATATATAGGATTGCAAAGTTATAAAGCAAGATCGTCTTATGAAGTTGTACTAAAATCCCGCAAAGTATTATGTAGACTAAATTGCCTAAAGTTGCCATGAAAGAAAGAACACTAATACTCATGACCGCGGCCGGCGGAGGTGGCTTGCCCGCGCCGCGGCTTCCACTCTTCCCGTCCTCACAGAAATGCAGCCACTTTCTTTTGATATTGTCGGTTAAGATGTTGTTAGGGTGGCGAATTACGTATAACTTAAGATCTTCGTCTTAAGTTATACGTAAATGGACCTTAAGTAAGGACTGAATAAATTTAACGAGTTGGTATTATATGGATAAAAAAAAAAAAACATTTCGTCGAATTGAGAACCTGCTCCTTTTTTTGGAAGTCGGTTAAAAATATGTCAAATCGAATCAAAATGGCGCGCTGCGACCGGTGCATTAGTCTATGCGCGCGCAAGAGCGATGCGAGGCAAAGAGTAATTGGCCAATCAGCCAAACATTAATAATATAATAAACTGAATAATTATATCAATTTAATACAAACAAAACAGTATTTTGTATAGAAAACTTTATAATTTATTATTTATTGGTTTTTTATAAGTACCAGTTCAGAATTAATAAAAGAACCTGTAATGTTTCTGATACATAAAAACTATTTGCTTTAAAAAAAACTGTAATGAAAAGGCACTAGTGCGATTATGTAATGAACAAAACATGCATTTGTAATGAACTGTATTACAGTGATAAAATCGATGTAATAAGAGCCACTTTACGAGCAAGTGTGTTGAAAAGGGTATTAATTTTAAAATTAACACAAGCGGCATGCGTCTTTCGGCCGGATTATTTTTATGGCTTCATCACTGAAAGTCAGCTGACCGAATTTCACCCATTTTTAACCGACTTCCAAAAAATACTATTTAAACGATTTAACTTTTTTCTTGTTTGATTGGAGGTATTTCCAAGTTGGTCCCATATAATTTTGGTGAAAATCTGATGGTAGGATCCATGAAGGTTTGAAGAAACTCCTCAAATATTGTAGGCAAACATATGGCGATTTTGGTAGCATAAGAAACATAATAAGCATTTTCATTCAAAAAGTGTATATTGGTGAATTGGAACTGATGAAGACCACAGAATGCCGTCGAAACTCCACAATGATAAATGATGGCGAGGGCGGAGTGGAGATAAGATATCTCGATTCAGTTAGTTAAGCCAAGTATAGTCATAAACTTAAATGTTCCTGATGAGAATGGTACAGTCGAATTGCTTTGATGATGGATCCGGAAGGCAGGCACCAGATCTCTGTAATAAAATAATGTATCCTAGCCGTGTTTGGGCTTGTTCGAATCGTCACGAGATACCCTTCTAAGTAACGATTAACTTAAAAGTGTAAAATAAATTAACTTTTTAATAAAAAATTAAAACCAACCAAAAAAAAATCACTAAAAAGTATAAAAACAATTCCATAATTCAGTTTCTTCAATTTACTTTCAAGTAACCGTTTGTCTACTCAATCTATACAGTATCAATTAATGTTATTTTGGAGTTGGTGCTATTGTGTCAAAACTGACTAAAATCGACAATTTTCAATATTTTACACATTCTTTATATGGCACCGACCAAAATAAGATTATTTGTATATGTCATCCTATTCGTCATCCTATCACATCAAAATTTATAAACGATTTGCATAGTTTTATATTTGATAATTTAGTTCGATAATTGAACTGATATTTTTTTTTAAATAAATCAAAAAGTAAAAAACTGTCCGAGGTACAAACAACAGGTTCCTATCCTTGTAGGATATTCGAGCCTCCGAGGATAGTACTTTTTACCCTATCACGTTTGAGAAAAAAAGGGTTAAGACATTTTTCTCTTTCGCTAAAGATGTTTTTAACTAATAGTATAGTACCTAGTTAACATGTTAAGTCTAAGCAAAATATGGAGCTCTGTTGTAGTGCGTGTCTTGATGACTTTTTTGTTGGCTAAGGCTGTATTATATTAATGCTCTTTTTAACCGACTTCCAAAAAAGGAGGAGGTTATATGTTCCATAGTTTGTATTTTTTTTTATGTATGTTCACCGATTACTCCGCCAATTGTGGACCGAATTTAAAAATTATTTTTTTGTTTGAAAGAATATACACCCGAGGTGGTCCCATTGCCACCAAGTTGGGATCTGATGATGGGATCCCAGGGAAATCGAGGGCAATCAATTTATAGGCACTTATAACGTTTTTCATACATTTTCTTAAGCTATTTAAGTATTTGCATATGGTAGTCATCATCTCATCATGCTGAGCTGATGACGGAAGGTACAAATCCTTAATAGTTAAAAGTTGAAGGATAATTCTTAAAAAAAATCATCTATTATAGGTAGATACGTTAAGACTGTAAGTCATATTCTTTTTAGTGTGTCCCTAAAGTCGTCTCCTTATCATCAAGTCAGGATTAGATGATGGAATACCAGGGAAATCGAGAGAAACCCTCAAATATTATACGCATTAACAATGTTTTGTACATATTTGTCTAAAGTTATCGGTTCTGTTCCTCTGGTTGTCATCATTTCATGCTGAGCTGATGATGGAAGGTACAATGAACTAACCAACTTTTACATTTCTTACTTCCAAAGACTCGAGGTGCGTGCAAAGTGCCTCCTCAATCTTCCTATTCTGGGCTCTACAAAATATTGTATGTCACTACTAAAATCCATCACTAAAAAGCAAAAAATAAAAATTTATAAATAAAAAAAGAACCGACTTCAAAATAAACTAAAAAGCCATAAATAATCTTTTATGTACGGTACAGATCACATTTGAATCACCTTTTGAAGTCGGTGCCAAATCTGAAGTAAATAAAGTTCTTTATTCTACAAAAATACGAATTACTTTGACTAAATATATATGTAGGTAGATAATAACTAAAGGCTCGCCGCCGCGGTTCTTAATAGTAATAAATGAATGGCTTTTAAGTTTATTTTGAAGTCGGTTCTTTTTTTATTTATATTTTTTTATCTTTTTATAACACGGCTGCTCGTTATCGCTCTAGGATGAGAATATTAAAAACCTGAGAAAACCCTTAGTTTCATGAAAAAATCGAAAGTTTTTGTTACTAGCCACGCTTGCTTGTTATTTGTTATAGTTTCTGAAGATTTTCACATTTTGAGGAAAGACTAATGTTGTATGTACTGAATTTGTTTCAAAACGCGTTTATGACATTTTATTATTAAGGTTGGGAACCGCGATAAAAAACATCTTTATAACGCTTTCAGAAATAACACTCCTTATAGTTTAAAAATGAATGATCAATGTTATACCCCGTTGATCAAAGTAACCCCAGTTTAACGGTACTTTTTATCAGACTACGCTGAAGTCAAAAAAGGATTATGACTTTTTTTTTCCGCGAATGATGTTGCGCGCACCGTTTAGTCTGTACTTTTATTATAGTTGTAAAAATGAAATGACTGTATACCTATTGATGATTTTTAACCGACTTCAAAAAAAGGAGGGGGTTCTCAATTCGGTTGTATTTTTTTGTTTATGTTTGTTACCTCAGAACTCCGTCATTTACACGACGATTTGGAAAATTATTTTTTTGTTCTTGAGTAGGGTTATCCAAATTGGTCCCATAAAATTTTGGTGAAGATCTGATGCCGGGATCCATGAGAAATCGAAGGCATTCCTTGAATATTATTAGAACATCTATGGCGATTTCGGTATTTATTACAGTAGTTTAAGCATTTACATTTGAAAATCACAATTTGGTGAAGAGAAACCGATGATGAAGACACAAGCCATCAGTTACCACTGAGGGCTCTACCAGTGTTATTTAATTAGCGGATCGCAAGTCGATTTAGAAAATTACTTTTTCGGCTAAGAGTAGGAATCTCCAAGTTGATTCCATAAAATGTTGGTGAAGATCTGATGATGAAATCGATGAGGATCGAAGAAATTTTCAAATATTATAAGCACATCAATGGCGATTTTGGTGTTTATTAAAGTAGAACAAGCATTTACACTGGAAAATCATCATTTGGTGAAGAAAAACTGATGATGAAGACACAAGCCACCAGTCACTAATTAGGGCTCAACCAATGTTATTTAATTCACTAATCGCAATATAATTAATTATTCATCATATTTTGCTTAGAGGCAGAATTTTGTTAAGATAAGGGTAGCAAAGTGGAGAACCAGAGAACTCCCAGCGGTTAACGGCCCTGATTCTGAAATAGCAACGTTCAGGCAAAGGTCGTGAGCAATTGACATTAGAATGTAATATGGCTGTAAGTGCCGTATAAAAGTCGTAGAAGTCATAAAAGTCGTGTATTATGTGTGGCTTCGATCGTCAGAAGGCAGATTTCGTAGTCTTTTTATTTCCGTTAACGATCTCTCATCATGTGGTCGATTTAATAATTTGTTGGCGTCCAAATCTAACAACGCTATGCCTTCCAAAGTTTTGACACGGCCTAGTGCAACATATATTTGCCCTTTAGCGAAATTATTTTTGTCAGGGTCTATCACAGCTTTCTCGAGGGTGGTACCTTGTAGCTTATGAACAGTAACAGCCCAACTTAATATTAAAGGTAACATACGAGGCTCCACATCTCCGAATCCCCTTGTCACTTGAAACGTTAGTACATGATGGAGGTATGGGTATGCAACCGTCACTATCTTTTAACCTAAGATCAACAGTTTCATCGTCAAATTTTTACGTACGTGTTTTTACGTACACAGCTTCCGGGAGCTCCCCGTCTTCCAGCTGATCTCGTCGTAGGGCCGGCCATTTTTTTATATGCCCATAGCTCCATTCACTAGTCCATCAGAGACGGAAATATTCCGTCTCAACATTACTCGAGATCCTACGCCAATTTGATTTGCGAGATAATTCTTTACATATTATGGGTCAGTTGAGACTGTTAGTCGTATTCTTTTTAACCAGCAAGCTACTGGACTTAACCATTTTGACCTAGCCAATTCTTATAATTTAGATTTTATTTACAATCTTATCTACAACTGGTCTTATTTATTTACAATAGGGCCTTCTCAATCTTCCCATTTTGAGCTCTAAAAATACTTTATTTCACTAAAATCCAAAATTAAAAAGCAAAAAAAAATATTTTTTTTAATAAAAAATAAGAACCGACTTCAAAATAAACTGAAAAGCCTAAAATGATCTTTTATTTACAGTACGGATCACATGTGAATCACATTTTGAAGACGGTGCCAAACCTGAAGTAAAGTCCTTTGTCCAACAAAAATACGAATTACTATAACTAAATTAGGTAATAACTAAAGGCTCGCCGCCGCGGTTCTTGCGTGTCATTTGTGTTAATAGTAATAAATGAATGGTTTGGCACCGAATTTAAAAGGTGATTCAAATGTGATCCGTACTGTACATAAAATATCATTTTTGGCTTTTTAGTTTATTTTGAAGTCGGTTCTTTTTTTATTTTATTTTTTTTTTCTTTAAAACAAGTGATACGGACTATGGAATATATGAATGAAACTATCTATGTGAATGATACTATAATCGACAATATTTTATTTGTTTATATGTGCCTTTGCGGCTTCGTATTTCAACCGTCTTTGATAACGGGTAGCTAGCTGATGGTCATCTCTGCATGGTTATAGGATAGGGATACTATTTACCCGACAACTCTAAAGAATAAAAGCCGCTGACAAACTTGAGAGAAAGTGCCCCCTCACCCCCTCTAGTAGCATATAAAGTTTACACATTAACATTCTCTGACAATAGGCTATCTAGAAGAACCTGAGAATTGTCTTTTACATTCTAGGTAGGTATAACAAATACATGCTATAATTTTATAATATGTCTGGTTTGAAAGTAGGTACCGCAAAGTAGTACCTACAGATAGAGCTTTTATTTTATTTACCAATCTGTAGACTAGAAGGCAAATACAGTCCGCATCTAATGCTCTAGAGTGCGAGATATGTATATCGCAACAGATCTTTATTCTCATTATTCTCATTCTCATAGGTAAATGTATGGGTAGTTTAGAAAATGTCACTTTATTATCAAATATACCCTAGTCTAAACATACCTGAAAGTTGTATCTTCTTTTTAATTTCAAATATTTTAGTGTTTATCGTCGTCAATCGATCTTCCGTCTCTATCTCAAACGGGTGCTTCTCATAACAAGTCGCCATCGCTCAAACCTGAAATATTGCGCACAAAAGATACATTAAACCGATTAAACAATCGCAGAGACAACGAACATGCGTGCATTATGTTTGTGCTACCCTTATTATTAAAACCCACCCCTAAGTTACCAACGCCATCTGTCCGCCAACGAATGCATTGTAATGTTGTAAAGCTCGGATCGGATAGGCTGTTGGGCTGTTGGATCGCTTGATTTCACCATTGAATCAACATTCCTTCGCGTAACTTTGCATGTGTGCGTGCGACAATTCTCACGCCTGTAGGCCGCTAAAACACTAAGTTCATAAAATAAATTCTCTATAGTCATTAACGTTTACCAGAAATAAGTTATTATTATAAGGCGATAAAGTTTAGATGCCAAAGTTTGGCCGGCGGCAAGCTGCCGCACGCACACAGGCGCACCAGCCGCCATTTTGATTTACCGTAGGCTGTGTATCTGTGAACAAAGCCGTCAGACGCGAGCGGGACGCGGGTGCGCGCGAGTCGGTCGTGACGTATTTTACACGGACGCGTTTTTTACCGCTAAAATGTGCTATACTTCAAAATAATAGCCCCAAAACTGTAAATAAACAAAATGAAGTGTCTCTTTCTCATACCGTGAGTGATATTGGTGATCGTGACCGTATTGAAACAAATGTGTGTGGTCCATGTGTAATGTTGTGTTACAAAATGTGGTCTAGAAACTTTATACCGGATTATGGGATTCATTGTCTGGCCTTGTGCGTCGTTCTGGGCGCGCTGAGCATCCAGGAGACCGAAGGTGAGCTGATAGACTAAGTAGCATTAAGTATATACAATTTTTCGAGCTTTTGAAAGCGCGGCGCAAACGACCGCGGTGGGTAGTCGTAAAAGCTCATGCGCCGCTAGGCGTGTGCTCGTGCTGTTAAACCGGTCGGGTTATGATGTGGTTCTCACAGTCTCAACTTGAGGAACGACTATCTAAAAACTAGAGTGAAGTGGCATCTCATTTTTTAAACGCCACATAATGACTATTTGATGTGTCTAGGACATCGTCTTAAGACCTAAGAACTAGGTTTACTTAGCTTTAATAGGTTTGGAATAGGCATCATCATGTTTAGCGATCTCAATTGTTACCTAATCGTCGGCACCAAGTCCCGTTAGATCATTTTGTGTAAATAATCTGCATTTTGGTAATCTGAAACCAACGCTTTGCGACTTCCACCTAGATCTCGTGTTGTCATTTTGCTTTTCATAAAATCATTAAAAGGTTTTTTCTAGCCCCAAATGTTGAGTGTATTTTTCGAAATATTTGTGCTGCAAAAACTTTTTGATGAATATAACTGCTGCAATCGCAAATTGATATATCAAACTAAGCGAGTTTATCAGTTTCCTTTGAGATAGTAATTAACTAAACTCTTTGAGATGTACCAAAATTTTGGTACAGGTAGGTTGTACCTACGTTCCTTTCACACATCACACCTTTTTCTAAATCTAATAATTATCACATACATTATTTTTGGTACTTATTTTTTTTTTTAGTTAAAGGCAAAATGTGTTAATTGTTCTTATGTTTAATAAGCATCAGCGTCTGTCGACCGTTAAACCACTACAGGCGCTGGTACTTATTTAAATTAAATGTTTTATTGTATTGTGTACTTTGTTGTTGTTTACTAAATTAGTTAATGATTGTTGGTGCAGGCCAGGCGAGTAATGAAGGGTAGACGTAACGTCGAAGTGTGGGAACGGCCCACAGTTAAATTCCGCCTTGAATACAATATAGGTATCATCGATACAATTTTGATAATAGTACTTACGGTAGACATTAAACTCTTCTCAATTTTGTGTGATACCTATTTCCAAATTTGAAATTATTGAATCAGATTACTGCCACCGAACTGATCACTTTAATCTTTTAACTGATGAATAATTACGTAAACTCGAATTTCTAGCTGATTTTAGATATAAAACACATTTCAATTCGTCACATGGCAACCACGAAATTGACCAACTAGTAGCATACAAATTATAACAAATGATGTTTAGTTTGTATTCACACCACAGCACCTCGGCAGACGACTCAAATATTGATCAAACAACACATTTCGTGTCTTTTAAGGGAAAGTTGCAACTGACAATTCATATTGGGTATAGTTTCGAAATTTGTGTGTCCGTACTCTGTTTCAGATACATTTGAAATTGTAATTTTATGATCTCCTCGAGGAATGTTAAGTAATCCGGTAAGTACTACAAAGCTTATCTGAGTCGGTGGCCAAGTCTGGTACTAACATCGTCACGTACTCGTATTTGGTCCCATGTGTTGTTTGGTGTTAGAGACATTGTCACCGGGTCAGATAAGTTTGCACTGGCGACTGTTTTTTCTTCTTCTATGGCAACTACTTTGCGACTAATAAATGGTGTAATTTCTAGAACACACTTTTGACGACAATATCTCAATATTCGTGTACTGCTTTTAGATTCATATACATCGCTATACTACCATACATACCCATCGCCTTTTCTTAAACATTCAGTTTCTCTAGCATGTATTTCTTTTTCCATTATATAGCGACTAGGATGTATTTCTATTTCCATTTATCTTATAATATTTTCATCGATGGACCGTTCGAATACCTACTTACCTTTCGATAAATTTGAATTAACTAGGGCATCGTCAGTAAGTATACGCTCGTACAACGTACCTACTATAAAACCACGAACATCTAGCCTACGGATCCTAATAAGCGTCTATTTAAGCAATTTAATCGATTAAATTGATCATACTGGAATCGCAGATGTAACGATGTTTAATAAACATGGCCACTTCACTTTTATAAGCGGGATTAATGTCCAATTGTCTCTTCAATTGACTGCAGTGTCGCGTATAAATCTTAACTAAAAACATGAGTAATATATGACTGAAGACAAGGAACCAACACCCCTATCTTTAAAAGTTTAGGTGTCAAATTTGCATGATCTTGGATACAAGTGACCAGTGTGATTGTTAAGAGGATTCAAGGAGTTTTCGCCCTTATTGAGTTTAACGTAGATTGTAAATGTACTGTGTGTTTATGTGGCTACTGTTGCGACAAATGACCAGTGTTATGCTTTTAGTGTGTTGAGGCGCCGTGTTCTGGGAAGCATTGGCACATTGATATCGACCTCAGTGCTCAGAAGCATTTGCATATTTGAACAGTGTTGAGAAAGAATGAATTTTCAATTCTATTGGTTGACAGTACCAATGTCTCACTGTCTGTTTAAACGCAAATTTTTCATAGGGACCTACCTATTATCAAATTTAAGTTAGGTACTCATGATACGGAGTTAATTATTAAAGAGGTGGTTTGAAGCGTTGCGTACATGTTAGTTACAAACAAGATACGAATACGTATATATATTTCGAGCGATTATTTCTCTCTGTTTTTTATACAATTGCTAGTCCTATTCGTCGTTCGATCTCTTTATTTTGCTGTTGTTACTGTGGGTATTATGCTACATTGATGGCTATTACTAGTATCTAAATGTGGTCAGTTATTTTCTATACTATTATAAAGTTGTAAATAAATAATAAATAGGTATTACAGGACAATTTTTACACAAATCGAACTAGTCCCATGGCTAGCTCAATAAGGCTTGTGTTAGGAGTAGGTAGGTACCTACTAGACGAGCGACGATATGTTTAATAAATATAATTTACTTATGATATACCTACATAGGAAACATCCAAGACTCAAGGACTAATATTTATGCTCGTCACACAAAATAGGTATATAAAAAGTTATAAAAATGAAATGTTTGTACATTCAAAATATTTTCAAACAATAAGTGAAACGGACTATTTGAAGATCAATGAATCGAATTTATATTTTTTTTTGTTGGTATGTTTCTATGTTTAGTTGTGGCCTCATTATGCCAAAACGGCTAAACAGAAGAAGAAGTTCAACTCTTGTTTGTACACGGGTAGCAGTAGCAGTGGGCATTAACAGATGGATAAAGAATACTTTTTATCCGACAAGGTACCTACGCTGAAGTAAAAAAGAGGATTATGACTTTTCTCTACCGCGAAAGAAGTTGTTTTAAATATAAATAGTGTTCAACTTACAATCACAAGCAAGTGAGTTGTTATTAAGGCACTAGTCCCACCGCCGGCTAGTATAAATACAAAGCTAGTATCGACTATTTTCTCGCCCAACTTGCTCAGGAAACGCACAACAGATGTAGACTCCATGTCAATAAAAGAGATACACATATGAGAGTTGTCGCCGGCAGTGTGAACAACCAGCGATGGACTATTAATATATGTGTCTGTTTTAATAACACAGGATCTATATGTTTCGTTCGTTTCTTGGGCGAGAAAATCGCCGATAGCTAAGCGCTTCCTCGCCCTTGGTGGGACCAGTGTCTAAACCTAAACTTAAATTAGACTTCAATTTTTATTTATCAACTCTAGCTAGACTATATTCTAAATGGCACACTAATCTTTGTTTATCACAATATTTTATATTCGGTTAGGTAGGTAGGTACTCACTGTACTCAGTATTACCTATCTTAGCAACAATCTATGTACCTATAAAAGATGCCGTCGATGAAACAATGTACCAAGACCAAGTAGAATTTATCATTTCATATCTAAAACGATGTCCTCCGGTGAATGTATCACACAGTATCACAACCCTACTTACCCTCCGCCTTAAAAAAGCATCGGTTTTAATGCCGCATATCCATTTTACCGGTACATGAAAGTTTTCGGTACAATTTCACTATTAGTCGTCTTCACTATTAGTTTTCGGTACATCTTCACTAATCATACATTCGCAACAGTACTATCGACAGTTAGAAGTCACCTATGCTATGTTCATTACCTGTTTTTTCAATCTAGTTTTATGCTTAATGGTTTTCATTCCTAAACAAAAAGCTTAGACTACACTGTAAGTAGATTAGTATTAGGTAGGTACCTATTTTATTTGGCATTACTTTTTATTTGAGTTTGCAAGCTATATTTATAATCCGCAGTAGGTTACCTAGCAGAGGCGTGGCCTCAAGAAAATTACAAGGGAAGCCGGAGCGTATTAATTTAATCAAATTTAAAGAAAAAGGTGTGCAACCGGGTTGCCCAATATGAGTAAATTTACTTGAATAACTTATGTTATCGACACGGTTAAACACATAAGAACATGATATTTCTCCACGAAAAAGGCTAACTCTGTAACGAAACCTCTGGTCTCGCCTCTTACTTATAAAAGGCTATGTGTTCCAATTGCGACGAACGTATTTGGACCTATTTGTTGATTCTAGTATTAATTGAAACATTTGGACAATGTGCGCTTTATAAAGTTGTAACTACGGTTAGTGTTTATTATTCGGTCAGTATGTTCGTGGATTTAACCAAAATACCTACCTACTTATACCTGCTTATATCGTGGAGAGTAAACACGAAAAATTCGAACATAATTGGAATAATATTAATTTAAACAATATATCTAAAAAGTGGTTGAAAAAGATGAAAGAATTAATAGTCAATGCTTACTATTATAAGAATCAACTTGTATACATTTGTCACAATAAGTTCCTGTTTTTATAACCATAATGTCTGGAGTCCTTGGTTTTTCTTTTCTTGGCCGCACATGCATGCGGGCGTTATGCTAAAAAATATGTTCTGAAGTTTACCGACAACAACTATACTCAAATCATTCGAATTTTAAACTCTAATTGGCAGGTAATAAGGCACTTGACACGAGCATTTAGAAGTTGTAAAAGCTGTACTTTATCAATTTTATTTGATTCAGGTGGCTAAAATTAAAACAGACGTGTTTTCATAGTGATTCCGAGTGTACCTTTAGACACTAGCGCCCTCGCCGCTGGCACTGCTAAGTTGGTAAAAGTACTGTCTGAGAAACATTTGGTTCTCATGCGAAAGTGTGCTATTGTTAGATGAATATTACGAAAATGGTTAATTGCATGAATTGTGCGACTTTTATGCGTCCGCGTTGTGAATTTCGGTATTGCAGCGCTAATAGATGTAAATAAAATCTGATAGTATTATTGCTCTTTTACGACACTAGGCGGGTCTCAAAAAACCTTTTTGGTTTTTAGGTCATTACACTTTTACTTTTTTTCTCTCTTGGTTGTTGTGCAAAGGTCGAAAAGTTGCGAAAAAGTGATTCTTGTAGGGATAAGTGCGCCTTTGTACACATCTATAATTTTTGCGTATTTGTTGTACAGGAAAATTAAAAATGTTGGTAAAAAGACGGTGTGTCATCATATCAAAATATAAGTAGGCACATGTTGTTTTAAAAATTTCTATTTATGAACTGAAATAAAAGTATAAAAGTACAAAACCGGCCACGAGCATGTTGGACAATGCTCAGTGTAGGGTTACGCAGCCATTCATGCGAAAAATTGCACTACAGATGAAAAAATACGATATGAAAAAGTGCACTAGCAAAGAGCGTATCTCCACGGCACTTACGTCCTTTTTCTGAGAAGCGCAGTTTTTTTGCAATAACTCAAAAACGGTGTATTTGATAATGTTGAAAACAATTTTCGTTGTAAGTATTTATTAAGCTTTATCTTTCTAGAAAATAAAAGGGAAGAAGGGGGACACAATTTATTATGCTACTTTCGTAAAGATTATTTCTCGAAAATATCTACTAAATCAAAAAAGTTTTTTAAAAACCTCAAAATGATTTTAAAATCGAAATATGTGCCACACATTGATATTTGCTGAATTGTGGTTACTTGTATGGAGAGTTTGATAATTAAATAACGAAAAAAATCTAGGGGTTATGCACTAGACTTTTTTTGTTATTTAACTATCAAACTTAGTAGTGACTCATACAAGGCACCTATACCCCAAATTCCATGAATATACATCTTGTTGTTTTGGAATAAAATTCCTGTGACATACGTACCGTTCCGGGTTCCGTTTTTGTCTTTTTGGGTACGGAATCCTAAAGATCAAATTAACTACTTTGTTAGGTCAGTTCAGTGTGAAAATACATGGGCTAAGGAAGTTAATATCCAGTATTCCTATATTTTTACTATAAACAATAAAGGTCTGGAAGAGATCGCTTTTTATAGGCATAGGGCAGCCTAATTATCTACCTCTAATGGTAATTTCTTTTCATTCTTTGTATAACCCTGTATATTTGTGAGGTGTGTAATGAAGAGTATTTATATTGTATTATACACCAAGCTTATTACAATACATTACAATATTAATACAAAGATCTACTAGAGTTGAACCAGCGTCTCAGTCTAATTGGGATATAGGTAAGAAACTAAAGCTCTTTATCTATGTACATAGCAGTAACGTGTCCGTGTAGACTATTTGAGATTTGATTTCTAAATCATAAGTAATACATAAGTCGCATATCAATATTTTACACTGCTACATGCTAGAGGGGCATTAGTTATGTTGTTTAGCTCTAGCATCCTAAGCTAAGAACATCAGACCGGATTATTTCAGATCTGTAAACTGAGTTACTTAAATCCTATCTAGCTAAAGATGCAGAGTCTAGTTCAGCACTTACTCATTGGCAGGCCTATACACAACACAGCCCATCCTGTTGTTCAAAGTTAACAAATTCACAAATCAATCTGTACTGTGCTACAGGCTGGGTGTTAGGGTTGCCTCCTTTTAAAGCTCTCCCTATTAAAGTATTTATAGAAGTCGGGAGGTCAATTGAATTTTCATAACAAAAATGAAAAATACATATCTACAACTACATACAAAGAAAGGAAAACTGAAAGGACTTTTCTTATTCGTTATATTTACATAATTTACATATTTTATTACAAAACTGACTCTGTCAACTGACACTCAGTCATCCGTCCATTCTAATCAAAACAGTTGTCTAACAGCCAGCGCCGTATACTCAGCCAGTATACCGATCCCACACTCGGCCATCCTGCACTTGTGTGTGTAGTATAACGATCCCACACTCGGCCATCCTGCACTTTGTGTAGTATGCAGAAGCAGTCGTCTTGTGTTTCCTATAGATTACATCTAAAGTTAGGTGTCATATGTTGTTATTGATTATTATAGATTATACATAGGTATAATAGATGGTTGTACACTGTACATAGAAAAGCTGATGCGACTTTGCAAACAATTGGCAATAAATGGAGTAGGGATTAAGATACTACTTATTGTAAATCATTTCATTGTTTTTTTTACTTAAAATGTAATGCAGACTGGCAATAAAAGGAAGTAGAGACACATTTACAGTCTTAAAGTTCATATCATAGCTATCATTCATTAATAGTGATTTTGGTATACTAAAAAAAAGATAACCCAGGACAATCTTACACAAATCGACCTAGTCCCAAACTAAATAAAGCTTGTACTATAGGCGTTAGGCGACGATATACATAATATATAGATAAGTTATAATTCTTAAATACATAAAAAACATCCAAGACCCAGGAACAAACATTCGTTACTCATCACACAAACACTTTCCCTGGCAGGGATTCGAACCTGGGGCCGCCAGCTTTGTAGGCCGTTGTGCAACCCACTGAGCCAAACGTGTCGTTAAACTTGTTCACAATACTTTATGATAGAATATATAGGTAGTGTTTATGATTTAAAATATATTTCTTTATTCTTTACTTTACTACTTTAAAATAAACACAAATTCAGATACAGTCATTTATGTCACAAAAAATATGTACGTAGGTATTTTTTTTGAAATTTTCGTATCCAACTAAAAAAAAGCATTTTTCGTCATATAAAACAAAACAATAGTGTTTTATTTTATGATATGATGAAAATTGCATTCAAATTAATTAAGAAACAGTGAATTAAGAAACATTTACCTACGCAGTGAGACTAGGTAAAGCTGTAAACATTTTTAACCAATACTGGGTTCATAATTAATCGAAGGTAATGACAACCCTAAGCAAGTTCCTTACAAGTTAAGGACTTTGCGCAGGTCCCTAGATTCAGCTCGTTATTTATTTATAGTCGGTGCCCGATAAGCTGACAAGTATAGTGTTATCTTAGGCCGAGCACCTTCTAAATAGTAGTATAGCGTGTTCAGAAAACTAAACGGGACATTTTCCTCCAAAAGGACCACTTCAAAGGCCTTAACAGTTTTATTTTTATTTTTAATGAACTATGTCAAATGTATTCATTAGTTTAAGTATATATACATCGATTCATATTGTAATTCCAAAATGTGACAGTTTCTATTTTGATTGTTTAGATATTTAAAAGCAGTTACGTTCAAATTATGAATGAGAATTCGTGTAACCAGTGGAATGAAGGTAAGTTTTATTGATGAAAATAACCTACACTTAACCAAAATGGAGTAGACACAGCGAATGTGCGCTTCTAAACGTCCCGTTTTGTAACTCAATTATGAATCGGAGAAACGGTACATTATACGAGTACAGTGTAACTGCAATCTTCTTTTTCAGGGTGCGATGCCCTTTTTACGGTTCCGTTGCCGAAATGGCAAAAATGGAACCCATATAGTTTTGTCATATCCGTATGTCCGTCAGGCATTTTTATAAAAAAACTACGTGATGTATATTGATGAAATTTGGAGTGTAGGTGTCTTGTATAAGCCGCTACTTAGTTTGATAGTGAAATAATAAAATAATATATTTCTAGGGGGCACTCTATACATGTAACCGAAACTATTTTTTTTTCAGTAAATATAAATTTGTAGCACATATTTCGATCAAATTATCTCCAGCGGCTTAAGAGTATAAAGGTAATAGAGGCACAGTTACTGTCGCATTTATAATGTTAGTGGGGACAGACATTGCTAGTTGTTGTGTTGTCACCCGTGAGCTCCCAGTTCACCCTTCCCTTCGTGACAACACTTATTATTTAAGTAAACGCACAGACGGATACTTGTGCATGCATTCGTTACTAAATAAACATGCGCCAGCGCTTCCAACGCACACACTGATCTATCTCCATAGCAACAAAGTTAAAAATTACAATGCATAAATCGGTATCACGTACTCGAAAAGGTGCCTTTGAATTTGAAACGACTTTTCTTTAGTGTAAGGTTGGTTATTGGTTATGTGGTGGAGAGTAACCGGTTTTCGACTCGTGCGCCGGTGTCGGTTGTCATTCTGGACCGAAACGTGGTTCTTAACTTCGGAATAACTTGAAAAGTGCTCCGAGTGTTCGGAACGCGTTTTGATGTAGTTATGGTCGGCGTTAGATAGTTTCGTTTATATTTATTTGACTTGTTTTTTGAGGCTCAAGTATTACATTTTCGGACAGTGGTTGGATTTACTTGAAAAATTCTATTTTTCAATGTGTGAGTTGCTTTGAAGTCGAAGTATTAAATTTGTTGCCAGTGGTCAGGTCAGATTTCCCTAGTCAATCTGAGCTGACCACTGGCAACAAATTGAACACTTGTGTATACGAAAAAGTTACTTCCTAAGGATATTTAGTATGTTTTTATCAAATATTACCTGGTTTCATAAGAATCAAATCTCACGGCCAATGCAAAGAAACATGCTTTTAATTTAAATTATATTTTTACAATAGCGCATTTTAGAAAGATATATATTTTTTTATTACTTTCCTAATTTTTTACAACCTTGCAAATTAATTGAACTGGTTTCCTTTGACTTTTCGGCATATACGTATTTCATTGAATTATTTATGGCCAATGCAATGTTTTTATTTAGGTCTTTAGAGAGTTGTAATATAATGATGACAAAAGACAAGAATAAGCAAAGTGTTAATGGTCGATTTGAAGCGCCAGGGGCGATATTTTGGGGTGGCAAGCGGGGCTATCGCCCAAGGCCTCGTTACTGTAGGGGCCCAGCGCAATCGCGCTACTCAAGCTTAAGGAGCAATCCACCGGAGTAACAGCTACCTTATCACATCATAGTAGGTGTGTATAATTCTAAAAGACACTGTGCCGATGCAGAAGCCAACTTATGAAATATTATTATAAACTTCCTAGCATTATTACAAGGTTGGATCAGCGGGAGTAACGTTGCCTGCGAAGCTGGAGGTCCTTGGTTCAAATCCCGGTAAGGGCAAATATTTGTTCCTGAGTCTTGGATGTTTTCTATGTATATAAGTAAATGATATATATTAAATATATCGTCGTCTAGTACCCATAACATAATAACACAAGACTCATTGAGCTTACAGTAATAGTTCGATTTGTGTAAAATTGTCCTGTAATATTGATTTATTTATTTAATGGCATTCCGTATATAATGCGACATTCTGGTGGAATGCCCTACTAAAGAGAAAACAAATTGGTTCTAATAGTACTTACAAATATTTGTCTGCGCCTCATACCCGCATTTGTCGTTAAGAATAAACATGAAAAATATACGATTAGATTATCTATTTCTCAATTTAAATTACATTTAAGAATTAAAAGTTCTGATCATCAAAAACACAATATTACAATATTTTACAAAAATGTCAAGCGTAATGTAATAACAACAGAACAAAATAAAAATGGCATAATAATTACAATAATAAATTAGTGTCAAATTAGATAAATGTCAAATGCATGTATCTATTCAAAAATACACTAGTTAAAGGGTTATCCAATAAAAGGTTTCTTACATTGCCCTTAAATATTTTATCAAATGTATGTAATGTTTAGTTCAGCGGGTAGACGCTCGGTTGGGCCTATGATGAGCGGGTACTTCACCATGACAAGGGCCTCAAACAGATCTACCAGCAAAGAGCCTCGCAGTCACTGTGGGTAAGCCCCGCTGTGGAGCGCTGGCAAAATATGATAGTACCTCTATCCAGACACATACGTCGCACGCACACCTCTGCCACCACTGGTAGACCTCTGCGAAACGGTAGAAAGTTTAATCGCTCCTAGTTTGTCACCAATGAAATTTGATAGTTATTAACTTAATCGATACCGCCGTTTATTTAACGTAATTATGGAATAAAATGTGGACCAAGCTTAGTATCGCATGTCTTTCCCATCTCACACCCAGACATTAAACAAATTTAGCATTTCAGTTACCAAACTACGAAAACTGCGTACTGTTATACATCTTAAGAACAAATGAAGTTTCCTTTCCTTTTTTGACGACATGGGTAACTTTGTCGAATTCAAGAATCCCTCAACCTTAAAACTGCAGCTGGGAAACTTTCACCATTTCTAAATAAACCGTATTCCTGTAACGTCAAAGAAGTGGTTTAGAAATCATTATTTTCTGGAGAGGACGCGCAAGTTTGTAAAACGCAGGCCGATATTTATTCCACGCCGCGCTTGCTGGATACTTTCTGAATGGGAATCGTTTCTAAATCGATATTCACCGATAATCGATCGGACGGATTAAGAATCGATTAATTCGTTAATATACCGCCGTGTTGGAGTATCTTAACCCAGTAAAATGCGGACTACCATCCTAGAGCATTTAACTATCGGAGATACCAAGCCGTACCATTTAGCCAACGAATGTTTCATGCACTAAATTATTGGCAGGAGGCGAGGAATCTCCATTGGTTATGCTCGAAGACGTTTCATACTCAGTAGCGCCTTAAATATCTAACGTATACAGACAATTCTTGGCACACAGACAGATCTAGCCTAGATTAAAACATAGTTTCCTTCCCGAAACGCTGGTGGAGCCGCAGGTAAATGCTAGTGGTAGGTATGTAATAAATAGTAATCGTTAATGCCAATAACCTATGTTGGATAAAATCGGATTATATTTGATTTTATTCAACATTTTAATTTTTACTTTAGCGTTCTTATAGCCTTTTATCCTTTGTTTTTGTTGATTTGAAATCTATACTTGTAAAAATGAAATCTTTGGACTATTTGGGGGTTTTAAACAAACAATATTTTTTTTGGATTTTTTGTGTGAGTCGTTTTGGTTTCATCACGCAAAATCGGCTAAACAGATTTCGACAATTTTTGGTACACAGGTAGCTGGGTATCTCCAGATGGTAATAGGATACTTTTTACCCGACTACGCTGAAAAAAAACGACGGGTTATGACTTTTTTTCCTCTGTGAACGAAGTTGCAGGCATCATCTATAGTTATTTTGAACCGACTTCCAAAAAACGAGGAGGTTATATGTTCGATAGTTTGTATTTTTTTTCTTTTTTTATGTATGTTCACTGATTACTCCGCCAATTGTGGACCAATTTTAAAAATTCTTTTCTTATTTGAAAGGATATACTACTGAGGTGCTCCCATTGCCACCGAGTTGGGATCTGATGATGGGATCCCAGGGAAATCGAGGGCAATCCTCAAATTTTATAGGCACTTATAACGTTTTTCATATATTTTCTTAAGCTATTTAAGTATTTGCATATGGTAGTCATCATCTCATCATGCTGAGCTGATGACGGAAGGTACAACTCCTTAATAGTTAAGAGAAAGAGGATAATTCTTAAAAAAAAAACATCTATTATAGGTAGATACGTTAAGACTTAACAGTCATATTCTTTATAGTGTGTCCCTGAAGTAGTCTCCTTATCACCAAGTCAGGATCACATGATGGAATACCAGGGAAATCGAGAGAAACCCTCAAATATAATAGGCACTAACAATGTTTTGTATATATTTTTCTAAAGTTATCAGTTGTTTTCCTCTGGTTGTCATCATTTCATGCCGAGCTGATGATGGAAGGTACAACGAATTAACCAACTTTTACATTTCTTACTTCCAAAGATTCGAGATGCGTGCCAAATGCCTCCTCAATCTTGCCATTCTGGGCTATACAAAATACTTTATATCACTACTAAAATCCATCACTAAAAAGCAAAAAATAGAAATTTATAAATAAAAAAAGAACCGACTTCAAAATAAACTAAAAAGCCAAAAATAATCCTATATGTACGGTACGGATCTCATTTGAATCACCTTTTGAAGTCGGTGCCAAACTTGAAGTAAATAAAGTTCTTTATTCAACAAAAATACGAATAACTATGACTAAATATATATGTAGGTAGATAATAACTAAAGGCTCGCCGCCGCGGTTCTTAATAGTAATAAATGAATGGTTTGGCACCGACTTCAAAAGGTGATTCGAATGTGATCCGTACCGTACATAAAATATTATTTTTAGCTTTTAGTTTATTTTGAACTCGGTTCTTTTTTTATTTAAATTTTTATGTAAAGTATATCTGATTTCAGTGTGCCTCTTCCAAACATGTCCATGTCCATCGCCGTCTGTCTTTTATGACCTGCCGTCCTTTTGAGTTCGACTTCCTACCTCTTTAATTGTTCTAAATCACAAAATGTCCACTATGCTTTGATATTTGTATTAACGGTATAACAATCTTACAATGTGTAACATAAGTAAACACAGTTATTCCAGGAATAATCCGAACGTGTCACATGTTCTATTTTGTGCATAAACATGTCACGGTGATAACATGATTGCACTGCTAGCAAATAAATACTAGACTTTGAAAAAAACGTAAGTGACTATAATGATCTGGTGAGGTATGACTTTATTCTTCCAAAACAATAAGATACCGACAAAAATAAGATATCGAATGACCATACGAATAAGAAAGAGTTTTAAGTAGTTATGGCATTTTATATCTGCAATGTCAGTGTCGGTAATATGTTTAACATACGATAATATCATATTTTAGTTCAGTATCATAGTTTATCATAGTTATGTACGTGCATAAACATAATTAGATGAAAGAGATATTTGACTCTAAATTAATATCTGTAACGCTTCCTGGTTGCAATCCGTCGCCGACTGCCGTGTTACACAGACCAGCATTCGCCCGGCAGCATCGCCCGCGTTGCCACGAACATTGATTCATATTATGAAGCTTCCATCCCCCTTTTTAGCCCCTTAAGGGATGATTTCCGGGATAAAAACTATTCTATGCCCTTTTCTATCTCGCCAACTATCTCCATATATTAAATTCGATTTAACAGTTTAACCATGAAAAGATAACTGACAGAGAGACGGATTTACTTTCGCATCTATATTACGGATATTCATATGGTTTGCCCATTTTCATATCAGAAATCGTTGTTCCGGGATAATAATGTTATAAGATAACTTATCAGAGAAAATTGCAGTTCTTGAAGAACAGGAAATATGTCACAACAGAAATGATTTCACATGATGAATACTAGTACTTTAATTAATTGGAATAGGTACATATGCCTTGATTGGATTAATATCAGCTTTCTGCCGACTGGTGCGTGAAGACTACGGTTGCGGTCTACGATCAGTATTAACTTTTTGCGAAACAACTTTATCACATTTAAGAGTTACTTACATGACGTAAATTTTACCGACTAAGCAATTTTTTTGGATGCTTTTGATAAAAGTGTGTCAAGTGTCAACTTTAAATGAAAAAGTATTGCATTTCTACTAATTCCATAAAAAATATGACCGCGATTATCAGTCTGAATTCTGTGATTTTAAGAATGAAGATCTTACTTTTTAATGCTTTGTTCGTCATGTCGAATTGAAAAGTATTGCGTTTCCATCTAAAACCGGCACTCGATGTGTACATCGGCGCGAGTGGACTCCATGACGATACTTTGCCGTTTTTAAATACGCGAAGGACTGCAACACTTTTGGAACAACGCCATTGTATCTCGGCCTCGCTTCGACTGCCGCCAGTGTGTAGTGCTATCAAAAGCCTTGCGTACGAAATCCCGAGGCCGCATCAGTCTCTTTTGGATAAACTCGAGAAGTCCTACGGATGTAACAGCCATAAAAAACACAAGTACAGTGCACTTTTTTGACCCACTCGGCATTGTTTAACAATCCACCTGACTAACAACCTAGAAGTCATTTCAGTTCAATTACCACCTCTATCGCTTAGAAAATTAGATAGTACTTTTTACTGGAGACTTTGAGGATGTTGTAAAAACGCTTTCTATATCACTAGAAAACAACATTACTTTACTGTAGTAATGAGTTACCGGGCTTAAAAAAAATCATTAAATCTTCAACCTTACTCCAATGGAAAAGGCTTGAATTTTATATAATAGATTAAATAGACTTGAATGGTTGTACCTGGCTTTTATTGGTCCTACAAAGACCGAGCAGGTGCCCTTTAGCAGGCTTTAACAGGAGGCCTATGAGGTGACAAAAGAATTAACCTGCGGTTGCTTTTTTGTTTCTCTGTCAATTTGTGAACAAAGGACGTTTTTGAAGTTTACTATTCGATCCCGATCGCCTTGCGATGTATATACATGACTACATCTATATACATGACTACATCTATATACATGACTACATCTTTGTAATTAGCATAGTTACTTATTTGTGTCCAAACGCGTTTTGATCAGCAGTGGCCTATGTTTATCAAAATGAGACCAAGGACGGTTCTGAAGGCAATTGAAACGCTATAATGCTAATCGAAAAATTCAAAATTACATGACTGTCTTTTGTTTTACTTTAGAACTATCGTTGCCTAAACCATCGGTTGGTTATTGACACAAACTTCTGATCTCTTCTTCTTCTCATATTTTGACAAGCCACGATGTGTTCTTTGTATTATCAATACATTCACCGCAGCCCTACTGTCTTTCTAACTTCCAGCACGGTTGTAGGTACCTATCGGAACAATTTACACGATCGCTTAAGCCACGATCTTCCTCCTTTTCGTCTCTATCATCATAGAGACGATGCATTATTCTGTTAAATGAATCCAATCAATCCGGTATTTCGTGCCTATTAAATATGATACTCATTGAAAATCGAACACTACAATGTTAAAATCGAGTTTCAAAGTCCAAGCATAACGGCCGGGGGTTAAAACGCCCCATACAAATGGAGTGACAAGTTGTGACGTTACTCATGTCATAAGTGTAGGGTGGAGTGAGGAGCGCACGAGCATTTTGGCAGTAAGAAATTGGTTTAAGTATAATAGTTGTATACAAACATACACGTTTTTCCTTATTGAATCGAAAATAATCACAAGGTAACGTTTAGTTTTCTTGTAGACCAGAAAAAAATACTGTATTTTTATGTCGCAATATCTGAAAACAATTAAATATTTTTTTGTTTAAGTCACCTTTTATCTTAAGTCGATATTACTATATTTGTTTCTGTAATACAGTAATTATAAAAAAAAAAAAAAAAAACGCCCCATTCCCCCGATCCGCGCGCGACAGCGCTCACCAACTCCATACTCCTGGCAGAATCTGAATGTGATTTGTTTGCGAACGAGATAGCGAGGCTGATCAAGGAATGAAAGACAGTGCTAGAAGGAGAACAAAATAGGTTCTAATTTCAAAAATAGCGCGCTTCATGGGTCATAACAAATAAATAAATCTCCTCCATTGTTTATCTCGTCTACGAGTATATAGCAGCGGTCTAAAACATGAAAACTTTTTGAAATAATACAGATGTTCTGCTTTTGCAACTTCTATTTAACGCGTAGTGGCTTGCTAGTCCGCTAAGTTTAACGAAGTCTCTAATGATCACCACCACCATGTTAGGCTTTCTGAATACCATGTCGTGTCGCTTTCTCATCACCAATGAATTTACGAAGAGAAGAATAGAATCAAAACGACATGGTCCTTATGATGCCCCATGGTGTCCATTGCGATATCCTGCGGTTTCGCCGGAACCTGACACGTTCCGACTTGTGCGTGTGAACAGACAGATACGATATCGCTGACCCAGTATCAGGGCCTTGGTGAGTTAACCGCAGACTTATCTGTGTCCTGTGTTATCTGGACTATAGGTAGCTATAGAGGTCCCAGTGGCAATATGTCAAAAGCATGTGTCCAATCGATCCTAAATCCAGTTTGTGTCCAATCGACAGCTTAGAAACATATCAGAAATATATATCAGATGCTGTAATGCCAGTGAAATTTAAATTAAACCTTCAGTAAATATGAAAAATTACAAGCTGCCCAATATGCCCATCGCTAATATCAAGCGACGCAGTCATCAAAGAGATCGTTAAAAACATAGAAACATTACGACTATAACTTCGTTCGCGGAAGAAAAAGTTATTACCTACTTTTTTACTTCAGCGTAGTCGGGTAAAAAGCATACTATAACCATCTGTGAATGAAAAGTAGAATACATTAAGCCGTTTTGACGCGATGAAGCCATGACACATACAAACAACTTTTTCCTTGTTTCAGTGACCCTCAAATATAATCCGCTTCATTTTTTTTTTCAAATTATCTTTAACATTTCATTTTAACAACTGTATGATAGTATAGATGTGTTGACTGCCACACGAATGCCAGCATCATTGGTTGCGCCATTCACGTGAGAGTCAATTAATACTTGTAGTTTCTGTTGTTCGTTGCGCAACGCTTGTTCGTACAAGAATAAGTTCGCTGTACATTCGACGTCATATTATGATTGTTGATTGCATGTTGCATAGATATGACTCTTCGTGTCAACATCACAAAAAATGAGTATGAGTATGGAAATGTCGTCAATTTGGATATTGAAGTGATTAATTGAGTAACTGTAATTCAGTTTTGCCTGGTCTAACAGAACTAACGAACGTCAGATCAGATATATGGCATGGTTATGGATTTTATTAAGTGTTATGTTCACCGGCTAGATAAGGCAAAAGATGTTTAGAACTCGACGATTGGTCGTATCTCAATATTTGATGTTAATGTAGGTTAGGTATATAATGGCCCTCAAGGCACAAGGAAACCTATTTTGAGAGTCAGGGTATTGTTAAAATAATAATTTCTACTAGTATAATTATGCCGTCTCAACTTCTGAGAGTAACGGGCTATGGGGCCCGGAAGCCAACAGTACAGAGGCCCTTGCGAGACATTTAATTTAATTTGCGATGAAGCACCAGTCGGGACTTATCTCTCTCTGCATTATGTCAATGCAGTCACAGACAATTCCCGTACGGTGTAGGACTATGGAGAATAAAAGATACAAACTATAATCTGAATCTACGAGTATGGGGAGAATACTACGTGGAAGGGTTGTATAGGGTAGGTATGGAGTGAGATTACCGGACACCTGCCAAAACAATATCTCACAACAAATTGATACTGGCACGCGGTGACTGGCGGTGTACTGGTGGGCCCACTATAACGGCCGCCGACCCTGGTGACAAGAGGGCAATAAGGAGGTACACAGCTCTGGGTCTGGAGAGGTGTGTACCGCTTTCTACCCAGCGATTAAAACAGTCACTGTGCCAGCTCGCGACTTATGCATATTTCACTTCACCCCAGCGAGCATATAGCTCTTTCGGTTTCAGTCTGACAGGCCAGTGAACGCAAACAAGAGGTAGGGCACATAAAGATACCCCGGAAGTCTAAGGGTCCGTGCTGTCGCCACTCACTAACAGCTCGCGCCAGAAGCTGCCCTGCGGTTGGCTAGGGTGTTGAGAGGTGTACATCGCTTTCTGCGCAGGGCATGCAGCCGCAGCAATTCGCGCTAACGCAAATTTCACTTCCACCCTCGA
The DNA here is from genome assembly GCA_905404275.2 of Hedya salicella. Taxonomy (NCBI): domain Eukaryota; kingdom Metazoa; phylum Arthropoda; class Insecta; order Lepidoptera; family Tortricidae; genus Hedya; species Hedya salicella. Next base: position 85,125,022 of record FR990096.1, read on the forward strand.
ATGAAGACTCTTGCGACTCCACCCTGACCAGCCAATTAAGGCAACCCCGGGATGGGTATACCAAAATGGGATCCACGCGGAGCAATCAGGTCCGTAGTGTCGCTACTCACCAACAGCCTTGTGGCTAGAGTGCTAGCCTGTCTGCCATTTTCTTTAAAATTAAAAACGGATCTGAACTGAACAGAAAAGAAGCGTGACTGTCCGTTTTCGTGAGAATATTCCTCTACTACAAAATGCTAATTGTGAATCGCACCTTTGACTATCCTCTTTTAATTCATTTTACCTAAAGCTCACTTACTGATATGATATCGTTTATTGCTAACAACTTAAAATATACTTTCTGCTTTTGGAATAAAATGACACTCTCCTTGTTAGCGGTTATTTTGGGATCCTTTACCTGATGCTGCGACTGCTTAGTAGAATAATGCTCCAAGTCTGAGGCATGTTATGTTAAGACTCGATTGTATTAGTGAAGCAAAAGGATTGGTTTTCTATTAACGGTTGTGGTGGCACCCTAACGCCGGGTGCTTGCGCGCGCACGCAGGTGTTCCTTCCCCTTTGAATTTGGAACATTATTTATTTAAAATTACTCGTGCGATTTTGACCAAAGCCGTTTTTAACGCAGGCTATCTTGGAGATGAAAAGTAGTTAACAGTACTAGAAAGATGCTAAACCTAAACATTTTAGCTGACAGATTAAATTAGCTATTGTTTTAGAAATGTCTAGACCATCAGTTGCATGAAGTTAGTTGGATATTTTTTGTGACCTGACGATCCTAGACAGCGCGTAGGTAACTGTCAGTAGGTTTTTTTTTAATAAAAAGTAAGTGCGTAGACAGTCACTGTATTTAAATCTTAGCGAACAAATAGAAAAAACTTCGATTGACTTCAAAGAATTCAGCCTTAATCGCATCCTCTACTTAGTTTTTAACTATTTCGATAATAAGTGCATTCACTGCACAGTTATGTTTAAGTTAGCTCCTATATGTTGGAGAACAAAAACTACAGGTTACTAGTTAAATATGTAAAACAGTTACTTTTCGTTTGTCCGCAACACCGTGAGTCACCGTTCTCAGAAGGAAATTAAGGAATGTCTGCCGTTTTTTGTTCAGTCTATCGAAATTCGCTTTATTTTACGTTATGATACATACAATAGCCAGCTGAACTAAAGTACTAATTTAAAATGCAAAAACTTTCTGCACGTACGTTTTAGATTTTTTTTTGAGAAAGGTCTTATAAGCGGAAAATATGGTGAGCAAGTTTGTCTTTTTTCTTAAAGCATTAAAAATAATATAACAATTGTACCCTGGATATGTCAAGTCCGAAAGTACATACCTAATAGAGTGTCAAAACGATCCCTTAGTTTCAAATTTGGTGCATGACATCACAAATTATTATGCCTATGAGGTCTCCTTATTCATGGTTATACATTTGGTTTATACTTAATAAAAAAATGTTTAAAGTGCAAAATGAAATGATACATAGTTTCTTTATTCCCGGTATTTTCAAAAGTTTCATTTAGTTATTATTATTATGTCGTATGGCATTATTTGATAGAAATATACACACAAATATAATTAAGAAATCATAATAAAAAAGTTTCATTTCGTGGTTAGGGTGTACTGATTTATTTGGGATCCCCTTGGATAGCATAATGTTATTTAGACTATTATTGTTTCGCATAATTGATTTGGCATAATTTGTTTTGGCATAATAGTATTTTCGCATAGTAATACTTTGGCCTACTACTTTTTTGGCATAGTACGCTATTAGCATAATTTCAGTCAGACTAATTTGTATTGGCCGAATACACATTACACATTATTTATTGTTTGGGCTAATAATTATTTGCTATATCTGTCATTATCCATAAGTTTAGTTTTTAAAATGAATAATACTCAGTTTCGTTGTTACCATGCATTTATTATTATTTCTGAGTTCTGGTTCTGTCCCAACTTGTCTTAATTTAATTTCTGTAATTTGGTGTGTTATTTCTTGGGTAATCTTTCTTGCTAAATGATAAAAATGGGGATAATGTTTTCCCACAAAATGTGCAAATCTGTTATGCCATTCGACTAATAAACATTATGCATATTATTGTTTAGGCAAATAATAATTTGATATATCTTTCATGAACCATAATTTCAGCTTATCTATTTCACCTTAAGGCAGGTCCGACTTGGGTTAGGTTAGGTACGACGACGATCGAAGCGATGAGGAGTGTTAGGTTGAACTGAGTCCCTAACGAGCGAGCGAAGCGAGCGAGCCGCGGAGATATCGAGTCTTGCCTTTTGTACATTACAATTTCTTTGGACAATATTGTTATGCATTTTGATACCATGTCAATTGATTATTATGCATATTTGTGCTTATGATTTTTGACATTAGTCTTCATGATGATTATGCTTTTTTTATTTATGCTTTTTAATGTTATGCGTAAAAAATTATGCGTACTGAGGATGCATATCACTATTTCGGCGTAAAGCAATTATGCGTAACAATATTAGTATAAATGACTTTATGCCTTCCAATAGAGAACCGATTTATTTAGACTAAGTACGACCAAAGATGAATACGATAAAAGTATACGAGCGCTTTGAGGTAAATTAAAAACTAAACTTAAGATTAAAATAAATGGTGGTGACGGTTGTGATCTCGTAGAGAAACGCCAAAAGTCCCGTCCTTCAGGATTTGATGCGGTCAGCTGCAAAAAGATATACACTTAGTCCGTTCTAATATATTTTCGCTAGACTATTATTACTCGTCAATAGAGATGAGGGAAGATATTTTAGAAAGGACTAACTGTGTATATATTTTTGTAGTTGACTGAACGTAAACTTACTACAATTACAGTTTGATGTAACTGGTCCTAAGCAAGCTCTTTAAACTACAATGAATATAATCTAAAGACAATTATTACGGTCACGTATCTTTATGCCTATATGAATAGAGATGTCTTGCGGCATATTTGGCGCTTTGAATATTATATAGACCATTCGATGCTGACTATACAATATGAAATCGATTCCGCACCGGTTCGAATCCTGAACTGGTCCATAGTGCCTTGAATTCAGCATGAACAATAACCTGAAGATAATTAGGGACATTAGCTGTGTTCCAAAGCCGCAAAGGTCAGGTCGATCCTTATACGAACAACGGCGTAGGTATATATCTATACAACATTAGTCGTATGTGTATTTGGGAGCCTCAGGGACTTACGCCTCTCCAGCTTTAGTAGGCTAAGTAGGGCCGTATGACCGTAACGGGGGTTATGCTCACGATTTTCCCAGTGAGTGGGGTTGTCGGATTACGTATACTACTGTATGCACAATTTGACGGCAAAACATCACATGAACGATATGAAAAAAAAAACAGCAACAATAAAGCGTATCTTCCAGGCACTTAAGTCCTTTTGCTAAGAAGCGCAGTTTTTTGGCAATAACTTCAAAACAGTATGTCCGATCATGTTGAAAACAGTTTTCGTTGAAAGTATTTATTAAGCTTTATATTTGTACATTTCTTCATATTTTTTGAACATACCGTTTAGAAAATAGAGGGGGGGACACAATTTTTGCTACTTTCGGTGCGAATATTTCGGGAAATATTCATAAAATCAAAAATTTTTTTAGGAACCTCTAAGTGTTTTTAGAATATCTTTCGAAATATGTGCCACACATTGGTATTTGCAAAATTTTTTTGTTTTCAGTTTCGGTTACATGCCTGGAGTGCCCCCCCCCCCCTGAAATATATACATTTTTCATTTAACTATCAAACTAAGTAGCGCCTTACACAAGACACCTATTTCATCAAGATATATCTTATAGTTTTTGAGTAAAAGGCCTGTGTCATATAGACGGACGGACGGACATGACGAGACTATAAGGGTTCCGTTTTTTGGCTACGGAACCCTGAAAAAAGAGGGTAGTATCTTTTCTATAACTTTTCGACCCGAGGTCAACGAACGCACCGCAACGTAAGAGTGATGATGTCGGTTATATGAACATGCTTCTATTCGAGTCGGCGGCGGGAGTAGGAGCAACAGGGAAAAATATTGGTAGGTAAAATACTTGCTAACTAGTATGAGTTTTTTGAAAATTATAGTCGTCTCGTGGATTGTGACTAGGGAAATATCCATGAGAGACACAAATCAAACTGTATCCTGTTGTCGAGAAGCGTTCACAACTTATTTTTGACCTGTAAGTATAAAAAAGATGGACTTCAATGTCCTCCATTGGATTTAGGAGCAATGCTCTAATTAGTAAAGGATTATGAAACAAAAATTTAAAAGAATATATCGACGATCTAACATTACTTGCGCAAATACCATTAAAATATTTGTGGAAAGAATTAACCGTGATTAGAAAGAAATGACCAAAAATTTTAAGAAGTACTGGCGATTTGTACTTGGTATAAATACTCGCAAGTAAATACTCGGTAACATGAATTTCACTTTTTCCAAAGCTGCACTCGTGTGGTAAACGTAGTTCTCTTTACTTTTTTTCAGGGCACAAGTGTGTTGAACTGTAAGTTTATTTCACCGGTATATAACCAAGAAACAATAAAGGAATATTGCTGCCAAGTATACACGTTAAATAAAATACTTTTTTGCCCTGAAAAATAGTAAAGAGAACTACGTTTAGTACGAGTGTAGCTTTGGAAAAAGCGAAATGAAAACCGCTCAAGTTACCGAGTATTTACTTGCGAGTATTTATACCAAGTACAAATTGCCGGTACAGCAGACATGATTAATTAATACAAGCACAATACCTCGCTTTCGAAACAACGATATATTGGGATCATTAGTACACAGCCACTCACCGCCAGGTCTTTAACTTATGACTTGTTTTTGGGAAACCGTACCAAAAATAGTAAAAAATTAACCCTTATGGTGCGACTCTGTCTGCCTGTCTGTCCGACTATTAAAAGCGTTATATTATTAAGAACTTGAGAGACTAGCTACTAGGTCAAATAGTATATCATATGAAAGGGCTTGATCCGCACATTTTTGAACATTTATTTTTTAGTGTGGTTAGATTTTGTTTTATTAAGAAAAATGTGATAAAAAAACACCATTCCCTTTATCTCCGAAGTTTAGTATTATCCTACCGAACGAAAATTTTGAAATTTTCACAATTTTAACTATGTCTCTAGGTCGCAATTTTTTTTTTAATTTTCTAAAAAACCTATTTGAACAACCCGGTTGCGAACCCTCGGTGCGCGAGTCCGACTCGCACTTGGCCGTTTTTTAATTGAGGTAGCAAAGGATATTATATGACAGGATATTTTATATGACTGTACGATGTATGATCTGTACTGTCCTGATGAAAGTGTACTACTTGAACCAAAGTAGAAAGTAAAACTTGACATGATCATTTTAACCGACTTTAAAAAACAGGATCTTGGAGAGGTCAAGTTGACTGTAGAGTTATCATTGTGTTTTGGACTTTGTATGTTTGTTTGTTACGCGATATATGTGCCCGGATTTTAGGGTAGTATCCTGTGTACAAAAAATATTATTCTAATTAATCCCTCAGTCAACAAAAGAAAAAGTACTTGTCCATTATTTTTTGTTAATCTAAAAAATATTGGACACGTATTTTTTCTTTTGTTGATCAAACAAAAAAGGACAAAGATTAAGCACGTCAAAGTTTGGGAGTGGGGGCGCCTGACGTCACGCCGTGCGAAAAACGGCCGCACGGCGTGACGTCACGGCGAACTTTACCTCCCAGGTATATCTTCATAATTTTTTGGTAATTGATAAAAGAAATAATACGTGTCCAATATTTTCTGATAATCTTACTGACAGACTAATGATATTGTTTAGGGCACAAGCCTATTTATTATTGTAGGTCGACATTAGAAATTAGTTGACTTAACTCTTTATTCTAAAATAGCGTTATACTATATTTTTTACTCATCTCTTTGTATTTCTTATTTACCTAATCAAATTTTTCGAGGCTGTTTAACGGCACTTATGGCTTAGGCTAATGAATGAAGCATAAAAAGTTGAACCATTGTTAGCCGTAGTTAACTATACAAACCCGACAATGGGTACTAAATAGTTCCGTTGTGCCACGAAAATATTCAATGTAGTTGTTTGGTTAATATTGTTCGTCGCACAACGGAAAATTTAATTACATGAGTTAACATATATAATATAACTTTGGATTCCTCCCTCATCAGTACCCCCTTTTTAAGCGTGCTAAACAAACGGCAAGCTTAAAAAAAGCTACACGTGTGTGTCATGATATGGTACTACGGTATATAAAAACTGTATACAGTTTATTATATACGTATAATAAATGTGCCTAGAAGACGAGGCGGATTTAATGCGAAATCACATTCTTATCCACATTTTTGTTTACCATCGGACCAGCACTGAAATTGCGCGGTGAGAAAAGTTAAATCGTAATTTAGATGTAATACAGTAAACTTTTTTGCCGCTATCCAATAAGTATTACATTAAACTAGTAATAATTCGCGTCTATACCATCTGCCATTGCCTCCCAAACTTAAAACGACAATTGTGCAAAGAAAAATCATGTCACTTACGTCCCTTTGCGCTTGGGCATGCGGCGACCATATGCGTGCGCAACTTGCTCCACAGATAACGTAAACAAACTCCAATTATTCCCTTTGTCGTGTTAGCGGTGGTCCGATGACAATGCAACATTGATAGCCATATGCTCGATACAATATTCGTACCACATCTTGTACTTACAACCCCGTTGGGATTTGTGAAAATCAGTGTGCTTTATGTATTATACTATAGGTCGAAGTCTATAAGACTCTACAGGAATATGTGTTTCAAATTACATGTTCCTACTTTCAGCGGTTTAGGCTGTGCGTTGTCTGTCAGTAGTTAAGTCGCGTCACTGTTTTCGACCCCGACGTGTAAATAGTTTTGACGTTTGTATTTATTTATGTGTATCAATTCGTGGCTTGACCGTACGATCCGATTTTGATTCAATTTATTGCTTAAAATGTGACTTAATCGAAAGTGTTTTTAGCTATGATTGAAACTATCAGTTTTATTTCAGTTGTGTGTGTGTGTGTGTGTGTTTTAGTCATTATTAGGTACTCGTTATATGCAGCTTTTGCGGTAAGCACAGCAGTATATTCTTACAAATCGTGCACTAAAGAGTAAATACTCCTCTGAACGAAATTAAAAATATAATCTAATCCGTAAGCTTACGATTGTTAGATTAGAACAATGAACAAGGGAAGTCATTAGGGTATGTTTGTGGCTGCCTTATCTGCGCCCGCGCACGAAGCTTACTGCGCTTGTCGACCTATACTCTACAATACCTAAGGATATTGTTTACCACGTACAGACCGCGTAAGTCTTTATACACGTGTACAGCCCTACGGGGTGGTTCTTATTTACCGACACTGGCTCCACGGTAAAATTCTGTGACAGAGGCGTAGATGATGCCTCTGCCACGCAAATTCTGAGAAATAAAAATATAAATGCAAAGCAGTCACAATGGGGAATGAATAAAAATATTCAAAAATCTTGAAATTTTGTTTATAGATAGGAATAAGACTCCTTATCGTCAGAAAAAAAATACAGTTTTTTCTGTGGTTTAGAAATAATAAAAAGATGAAAAGGTGTTGGTGGGCCTATATGACAACTTATACGGTATTCCCCGGGGGTAATATAATTGATCGCAGCGCTCGTAGTGGCCAAAACTAAAACTAATGTTGGCGCTGTTATCTGTGATATCTCAAAGTAATCTGTTTAGACTTGGTTACCTAATTTGAATAAACCCGGTCCTTAAAATAATACTCATTTCGATCTGAAAAACGATATTTAATTTCTATAATATTTTGTCACAACGTCGCAATTAAATGTCAAAACTTGGACTTGGAGGTATTGTTTATTCGGCTAGCTAATAAGCTGTTACCGATTGAGTGTGTTGTGGCGGTGAAGCTGCCGCAGCAACTCCCGGCACCACGTGTTGATGACTGCCGCGCTCGGGCGCACGGAGCCGTCGGTGTGTACCTAGCTATGCTAGCCGGTCTACGTCATGTCAGTAGTACGTGGCCTTAGCTAGGGACATTTAGGTTTTGTTTGGGGCTTTTGGGGAATAGGATGGGTATGGGATAACGTGTGGGGACCCTTGTATTAAGACTGCGGTGGACGACCCCGCCGGCGGGGTCGACGGTGACGGTGTGGAGTGTGCGTCGGTAAGTCGTGGTGTCTTTCCTGGAAGTCAATGTTCCGGTCAAAGTAATAGTCAGCGACATGGTTAATGGGTCCGTCATTTGTGTCTGAGTCGGAGGAGTCCTCCGGGTACCATCGTTTGATGGTAGCCGTGATGACATCGTCCGGGTCGGACAGTATGTGCCGCGGTCTTCTGATTAGCCTTCTAATGGCCAATCTGAAGGCGGTCTGGTCAGTGACGGTCTGTAGTTAATGTGCCTGATCGTTTACAATACTTTGTATACGACCATCAATATATTCTGGTATTACTTGAAAGTCAGCTTCCACCGGAATGCGGGCCGGAACGTAATCCGCCGCGTTCCTAATTAAAGGATTCGGGTGGGAGCTGGCTTTCTCAAAGTATGTGGTTGATAGTTCCTTAAGATAAGTATGGATGGTGGGGATCTCTGCATCATGATGTAGAGATAAGTTTGAGACAAACCACGGTGCATCCGTGGCTCGTCTCAAGAATCTGTTTTAGATAACCTGAAAGGGCTTGAGCTGCTTTTCGCCCACGTGGGCTAAAACTGGGCTACAATAAGTCAGTATTGGTCTCACACAGTTAATATACTGGAGGAGGTTATTTCTGAAGCTCATCCTGCTCCGACTTCCCACCATCGGACTTAACCTGCCTAGGACGAATGCCGCCTTATTTCTAGCCTCCTTAAGGTGACTTTTGAAGTTGAGTTTACTATCTAGGTTGACACCTAACTTTATTTTTCCAAGGTATGGGCTTATCATGCATTTCGATTGGGGCTAAGTTCACTTGCGTTAATTGCTGGGTCCTGCGAAAAATGATAGCCGCACTCTTTTCCGGATTCACCTGTTGCACCAACGACCTAGGTCATTAGTAGCTTCCTGGAGTTCCCTCCTCATGGTGTTGAGGCTGATGTTTGAGGTAAAGAGAGCAGTATCATCCGCAAAGGTGGAGCTGAACTCGTGCACGGAGCCAACACGTCTGTCATATTACATAAATACTGTAATGATAATTTAGGATAAAATAATAATAATAATAATAACCTCCATGACAGACTCATTAAACAACTTGCGTGCAGAAGAGACTAACTCCGTAAATAATCTTGAAACCTTTGAAAATTTAATCAACATTGAAAGCCAATCAGAGCTAAACTATCCCTCCATAATAACACAAAAACAAATCGAAGAAGCTTTCCTAGCTGCTAAGGAACGTTTTCACAAATCTGACCCAACCATAAAACCCCCTATACCTAAACAGAAGCCGTCTAAAAAACTTGCCTCAATTGTACATTTTATTAATAGCATTGTACTTCCTAAACACCTGAACCCGGATTCTAATTTTGAAAATACTCAAACTGCCCTATACTGCGCCGCTTTCACGGCTTCTATTCAAAATGGTTCTAAAATAAGAGACTCAAACCCTACTCAAAATTACATCGAAAACATTCCAAACTGGCAAAAAAGACTACAAAACCGACTTACAGATTTAAGAGCTAAAATAGGTAGACTGACAGAATTTATTATGGTAATACTAGCCCAAGACTTACGCGTCACATAAACGAAATTAAAAGGCAACATAAACGACACTCCCGTCACGAATGTGAAAACACCCAGTTCAACCATTTTCTTGATACCGTCAAACAAAAACTTAGTGCACTTACTAACAGACTTCGCCGCTATAAACTCACCACACTACGCAAAACCCAGAACAGGCAATTTCTTAACAATGAAAATAAATTTTATAGAACATTACATGACCCCCAATCCAACAGCGACTCTGAACTTCCCACAGCAGAAGATATGCACCATTTCTGGTCGGAGATATGGTCTAACCCTGTGGAGCACAAGAACGCTGATTGGATTAAAGCTGACAAAGAATCACTCACCTCCATACCTGATATGCTATTTGAAGAAATTAGTCTTGATTTATTACAATCAGTCATAGCTAAAAAAACACATAACTGGAAAGCTACAGGCTCCGATAAAATCCATAACTACTGGCTAAAGAAACTGACCCATTTACACCCAATCTTTCTTAAACATATTAACGAATTTATTCAAGCACCTGAAACATTGCCTCCATACATAACCCAAGGGACAACATATATGCTACCCAAAGACAATACTGACACAAACGGCCCTGCCAAATATAGACCTATAACCTGTCTCCAAAATATTTACAAATTCATAACATCATGCATTAGTAAACTTATCTGCAGACATTTAGATACACATAATATACTTTCTGAACAGCAAAAAGGGTGTCGCCCAAATAGTCAAGGCTGTAAAGAACAGCTGATTATAGATGCTGTTATTTCAAAACAGGCAATAAAAAATAAAAGAAACATTTACACTATATACATAGATTATAAAAAGCATTTGACTCAGTACCACACACCTGGTTGATCTATATCTTAAATCATTACAAAATTCACCACACCATCATACAGTTTCTACAAAATACAATGCTGCATTGGTCTACAGTTCTCAAAATATTTACTAAGACTACAAATATAGAGACTGACCCAATCAACATCCGCAGAGGTATTTTTCAAGGAGATTGTCTTAGTCCGCTTTGGTTTTGTCTAGCACTCAACCCACTGTCTAACCTTCTCAATAGTAGCAAATCCGGTTTCTCACTGAATTTTGAAAACACATCTTACACACTATCACATTTAATGTACATGGACGACATTAAATTGTATAGTCATAACCTGGTACTGATTCATAAGCTTGCAGATATTACACAATCATTTTCATCAGATATAAACATGGAATTTGGCATTGACAAGTGCAAAATTCAGTCGATTCGAAGAGGTAAAGTAGAACATAATACGTATACGTTAGATAACGGAGAGCAAATAGAACCTGTTGACAATGTAACTGGATACAAAAACCTCGGTTATCAACAAACTCAACAAATTCATCAAAAAACAACTAAAAATACACTGAAACAAAAATTTGCAGCCAGGATTCACAAACTTTTAAATACTCATCTCAACGCACGCAACACAATTAAAGCAATAAATACATACGCAGTACCTATCCTTACATACTCATTCGGAATTATACAGTGGTCACAAACAGATCTTTGTAACCTACAAAGAGTAGGTAATACCTTAATGACTAAATACCGCAAACACCACCCACGAAGTTGCAGCCAGAGAATTACCCTGCCGAAAACAGAAGGTGGAAGAGGTTTAATAGACATTAAAAATCTTCACAACAAGCAGGTAAGTTCACTAAGAAAGTTCTTTCACGACCTCTCAGCCCACTCTGAAATTCACTTAGCCATCGTCAAATCTGATAAAAGATATACTCCGCTTAATCTTAAAGACCACAAAAAAACAAAAAAGTGAAAAAATCACACAGTCCCATCAAAAGCTACAGGCGTGGATACAGAAATCACTCCATGGCAGGCATCGACTAGACCTGATTAACCCCAACGTTGACAAGCTAGCTTCAAACGCGTGGCTTAAGAAAGGTGAGTTGTTCCCTGAAACTGAGGGATTTATGTTAGCCATCCAAGATCAAGTAATAGACACTAGAAACTACAGAAAATACATCATTCGCGACCAGAACTCATCCACAGACTCCTGCCGCCACTGTCATGCTGCCTCAGAAACCATACAACATATAACAGGAGCATGCCAATCCATAGCTCAAGCAGACTACAAACACCGTCATGACCAAGTTGCCGCCAGTATTCACCAATACCTCGCACACAAGTATCACCTGATTAAAGACAAAACTTCATACTATAAATACACACCTCAGGTTGTTTTAGAGTCATCCGAACACAAATTTTATTGGGACTATCATTACCGACAAAACAATACACTACAATAGACCAGATATCACACTCCTCGATAAAACTACAAAAACTGTATACCTTATTGATATAGCAATCCTGAATACCCACAACCTTGTATCGACTCATACTGAAAAGATTACAAAATACAAAGATCTTTCTATAGAAATAAAATCCCAATGGCGAGTGAGTACCGTAATATGGTAGAAAAGTTACCTCTACATGGAGAGCAAAGATGTTAACAAAATATAATAATAATAGAAATAATAAAAACGTTTATTCAATAAAAACTATTAACTCTACTTCATCCTCTGCCAAACCACATGGCGGTTTATTGGCAGTTGAGGCTCCGTATATTTTAACTATAAGCACTACATACTTGCTAACTACACTACAATTACACTAGGTTAGGTAACTTACTTACGCGATAACATTAACAACAGCGCAACAGCACCGCGCCCAACTGGCCACTGGTGCGTTTTGAACGTACATCCATAGCTCTCCAGTCCATATGACATAAGCGAGTCTACAAGCGCGTAGTACACTGTATACATAGTTGCCCTATTCACTACGAACTTCAAGTGGTGAAATTTTACAAGTACTGATCTATGTAATTGATACCTTATTTAATGAAGACAAATTCAATGCTGATAAGAGAAAATGACCCTATAAACAATGAGTAAAACGATAGAACAGATAAAAAGACACGTCTAAGAAAAAAAACGGATAATCTTCAAACGGTTCAACCGATAATCTTGAACAATAAGAACACTCGATCATATTATTTGTTCAAACACAAAAAACCAAATACACCCGTAAATGCGCTATGATGAAACAGACTGACACACAGATACACACGTTAAACTTGTAACAACTACCTTTTTAATCGGGTTAGGCATACTGTCAAAGTGACTTTAACCAGATCGAAAGACAAAAGTCGGTGCTTAGTGACCCACTTAGCATCCTACCTCATAATAGGGTTGTTTTTTATATCTAGTTAAAGGCTTTAATCAAAACAAAAAGGATGAGTAGCATGAGTATCATAAATTATCATTATATGTTGTATCGGTTCAAATGATTCAAATAAGCCCGTAACTAGGTACAGTGTTTTTTATCGACTAATGAGCCAATCGAAATCGTGTGCGGATTTTTTTACATTTGTTTTATAAATATATCAGAAAAGTGGATATTGATAAAAGTAATAAAAATCAGTATTTCATTATTGAAACAAAACTCCCAATGCATTCCTAGTCTCGGCACCCATTATCTTCCCACCCCACGACAGCTGCGCTCATCCCTCTCGCTTCAACGCACCGGTTGCCGCGGTTGCGCGTCTTACTCTAGCGCTGTCATCCGGTGATGGTGCATGGTATCGATTTTGTATTATAGAATGCGCTTGGGCATGTTCAATGCTGTTAATTTTTTTGTCATACACAGTATTTTATAGAAGTTGCGTCTTTAATTTTATCTTATTTCTATGTGTAATTTTTCGTAATATAATAATTTGAAGTCACAAACACTTAAATTGTTTATCTCCACATATATCATGAACCCTCTATGATGCGATATTCTTATAAAATACAAAGATTTATATAATAATAAAAAAAACCACGACAATATTTCAAGAGAAATGCAAACATCTTGTAACAAGTAGTGACAAAATTTAATGACAAGCTGACTGGGCTCTGTAGCTCAATTGGCAGAGCGTGCGCCCCAGCAAGCCTCAGCTCACTTGTTCAAATCCGATCGCAGTCTTAAAATTCTTTAATTATTCAGATCTTTCTATTTTATAAGAATAAAGTTTCTTAGTGAACATTTTCACTTTAAAAATCTCTATGATGCGTTTAAAAACCGAAAATTCCGACCAGCTGAAAGATAATCTGTTTTTAACATTTATTATCTACTAGAAGATGCCCGGAACTTCGTTCGCGGAGGAGAAAAAGTCACCCCCCTTGTTTAATCACCCCTTGTCATAACCCCTTGTTTAATCTTCAGCTTAGTCGGGTATAAAGTATACCCAGTTACCCGTGTACTAAAAATAGTCGAAATCTGGTTAGCCGATTTTGCGTGATGAAGCCACAACGACACATACAAACATAAATAAAATCCAAAAAAAATATTTTTCGTTTTAGTGACCTCCAAATAGTCCATAACAATCTTTTTTTTTAATATCTTCAATGTACAGACATTTCATTTTTACAACTTTATAATTGTATAGATGAAAATGTTATTATTGCTTAATAATAACATCAAATTTGATTTTTTTATTACATTTAAAGTGGAAACATCGCTGGAAAACAAAGCAATTTGGTTTGACCTCAATTCTAATATCTATTGAGATGATGCTGTACTCGACATTAAATGTCAACTGTAAACAATTTTGGCAAATTTCGCACGTTACTTGATATTAAGCGATATGACAGTTGGGGCCGACTCTAGTTTGTCTATGAATAAAAAAAAAGGTCACGTGAGATGCTTAATAAAAGTTTTTATTTACCGCCATTTGACGTTCAGTTTGTCTTTTCGCAAAAATGTGTTTATTTTGTTGTTTATAAACAAACTATTGCACCACTTCAATGTAAAATGAGCGATCAAGATAGTCAAGATATTCCGGAGAGTCCGGAGACGCCATCTGATACAGAACCCGCGACAGAGCAACGAAAACGATTAATGACGTTTTCGTTAAATAACTTGTTGCCAGCAAAGTCAAGGAAGCAGTACGAAAAAAGTTACCATGATTTTATAATACGTGGCCCCTGTCTGAACACGTACTTTTGGGCGTATTTCGAAGAGGTTCTAAATTTAAATGTACTAGCATGTGGAATTTCTATTCAATCCTTAATGGTAGCCTAAATATTGGCCACGTGATCAAACTTCTCATTTTATACCTAAGAAACGGGATCAGTTGTTGTCAACATGTAACCGAAACTGATTTTTTATGTTTTATATATCAGTGTATGACACATATTTCGATAGTTCTTTTAAAAATAATGAGGAGTCTGATTTTTTTATTTAGTAGATATTTGCGAAAATAGTCGCTCCAAAAGTAGCATACATTGTGTTCCCCCCTATTTTCTAAACCTTGTCCAAAAAATCTTTAAAAAAAATTACTAAGCAAAAAAAATACTTTAAACGAAAATTATTTCCAACATGGCGTTTGTCAGCAAAAGGACGTAAGTGTCATGGAGTGCATTTTTTGTATCAACGACTGCCGAACCCTACACTAAGCATGGTTCGATATGCTCTTGGCCAGTTTTGTTCTTTCGGATGTTCCCAACTGTAGGTACCTAACGTCAAAAACGACGTGAACTGCTATTCATTATCATATAATTTTGTAGAGATCCGTAAAATATCTCATAGTTAATTAGTATTTTAACGTAACAAAATTACGATAATAGGTGGTTTAAAACTAGTGCCAATGATATAATGTAAAAAATTACACTATTGACTAACCCTTAATCGTGATTACGACTCTCAAAGTTTTATCAAATCTCACGATACAAATGAAAGTCAATTGAATTAAGAATTAGTGCACTATAATTTTATAAAATATGAATATGTTACTCTCAGCTAAAACGAAGTGTATGTACCCCTTTTCGTAAAATTTTATATTATAATGTTGTTGCGCCCTAAATTGATTGGCCTTTTTGAAGACCATAAAAAAATTATATTCGTCTTTTTGAGGTATCAAATGTTACCATCCGTGTAAAACGGTATCACATGCGATGTTATCGTAATATATTGTAACTATTTCTAGTTTTATTTCACTTTGTTGTTAGCAATTTGTGAATCTAAAATGAAATGAAGGTACCTATGCAAAGCGACGTAAAAGTGGCATTCCGTGTGAGATCCAGTGCAAGTGCAGCGCCTGCACTGCGACACTTCTCAGCACACGGAAAATTGAACCTCTTGTCCTCATTATTAAGGTTCAAATTAGAGTGCAGCGGCACGTGCGGTTGCGGTCTGCAGCCTATCTCGGTATGCCACCTTAACGCCTCCATTTTAAATATCGAATAATATTTTGGTAGATTCTTGCGTGAGTCAACGAGGTGGACACATGTGTACTTCTCTGACGTATTTTGAATTATATGTCCGATGATGACAACATGCACAGTATATCGTGCATTTTTCGTGTGTGTATTCCTCGTTAGCTAGTCGCGTTGAAAAAAAAAATTCCATGCGTTTTTTTAAAGGACGCGAGGGCAAAGAACGTGCTGTATAACGGAGTGGGATCGCCATCAATCGGTAATGGCATTTTAATGGCGACGGGTAAATAAATTAATGAGCGAGCGAGAAGACATGACGCATTCGGAAAATGAGCATTGTGTTTATAAGTTCGTTAAGTTTTTCTGACCTTCCTGTATCAGTCCCGCTATGCCGGGTTAAAA
This sequence comes from Hedya salicella, assembly GCA_905404275.2. NCBI lineage: Eukaryota > Metazoa > Arthropoda > Insecta > Lepidoptera > Tortricidae > Hedya > Hedya salicella. The sequence goes on from FR990096.1 coordinate 85,141,402, forward strand.
AGCGAAAATGCTAAACTTATCACATAGTTGCAGTAACGTCCATTAAATTAAATTTCCCTATTTTTAAGACAGTGCCATTTGCGTGCGGTCACTGACATATTGTGTCAGCAACACTTACCGCATCGGAAAGTGACACGACAAGCAGATACAAAATATCTATACTATTATAAAATGTATAAAGTTGTCAAAATGAAACGCCTGTACATTACAGATATTTAAATATATATATATTGTTACGGACTTTGGATGTTACTGAATCGAAAAATATTTTATTTGGATACTTTGTTTGTTTGTTTTTGTCGTTTTTTATTAATACAGTTATGGCTTCATCACGCCGAAACGGTTTAACAGATAATCACATATCAACTATTTCAGTACACGGGCAGCTGGGTATCCACAGATGGCGATAAGATACATTTTACCCGATTACGCTGAAGAAAGCGAGAGCGAACGAAGTTACGGATACCGTCTATATTAGTAAACAAATGGATCCATACGTCCAGACACACAATAAGCAAATTTCTACGGATCTTGTGGCAGTTACGCCCTTATGTAAATTGTTGAATACAAGCATAGCGTCCTGCTGCGGTTACCGTATAAATTGGAAACCATAAAAATAATTCCTCTGAAGATAATACTGACGTTAATTCGACCGTATAGAACGTTAATTGGATAAAACTGTTAATGTTAAATTGATGTCTTGCGACATTTTGAAGAACGCTGAGTCTTTTTAAAAATCAACGTCCACTATGAGAGTTGAATTTTTAAGCTACATAAAACGTATAAACTGGAAAAAAACTCATCTGGGAAGATATAAAAATACTCTTATACTGTTTTTGTTGGGGCTATAGTCTTATCTTAGACTTTGCTTCGGTTTACACCACCCTAGTGAGTGTATTTTTACATGTGCAACTTGATCTAAATAAAATTGATGCATATACTACTACTACTAGTACCACATATCGCAGAAGGTGTCCAAAAGCCTCGTAGATATTTTAGATAAAAAAATAAACATAGACATCATAAACGCCTAAAATCCATGGCATCAAAAGCTTTGTACAGACGCATCAAACATGTGCGTGTGCTCACCACGTGTGCCGACCAGATGCGGAGCCCACTCCAAACTTTTTGCACCCATAATCCTGTGAGAACTTAACTACAAACTTTACATTACGATCAAAAACCTCCCCACACTAACACAAAACTTAATAAAGAACAAAAACCGATCGCAAATATAAGTTGGTAAAAAGAGCTTAATGACAAAGATACGTTTGCGGCTGATCTCGTGGAAATTGTAAAGCGTAATTCGTAAGCAGTACATATTTATGGCTGCAAACGTAATGTGGGGTTGATTGGCGTTCAACTGATATTTGTTTTTGAAGTAATGCAAGAAAGTTCATTTTGGTGTATTTTGGTATTGCGGATGTTATTGAAATATAGAACGTTGGGATATTTTACAAATAGGAGATATTTTTCATGAAAGCTTGTGATTATATGTATCAATAATATATTTTTTTACAAAAACTGAAAACCGACTCCAAACAAATTACTAAAGAGTAAACAGTTGAGTCGGTGCCACCCAAAGAAATTGCCATTCATTGACATTTTTAACCGACTTCCAAAAAAGGAGGTTATTTTTTCGATAGTTTGTATATTTTTTTTTATGTATGTTCACCGATTACTCCGCCAGTTGTGGACCGATTTTAAAAATTCTTTTTTTATTTGAAAGGATATACACCTGAGGTGGTCCCATTGCCACCAAGTTGGGAACTGATGATGGGATCCCAGGGAAATTGAGGGCAATCCTCAAATTTTATAGGCACTTATAACGTTTTTCATATATTGTCTTAAGTTTTTTAAGTATTTGCATATGGTAGTCATCCTCTCATCATACTGAGCTGATGACGGAAGGTACAACTCCTTAAATTAATTAAGTTAAGTTAGTTAAGTTAAGAGTTAGAGGATAATTCTTAAAAAAAACATCTATTATAGGTAGATACGTTAAGACTGTTTGTCATATTCTTTATAGTGTGTTCCTGAAGTAGTCTCCTTATCAGCAAGTCAGGATCAGATGATGGAATACCAAGGAAATCGAGAGAAACCCTCAAATATTATAGGCGCTAACAATGTTTTGTATATATTTTTCTAAAGTTATCAATTGTTTTCCTCTGGTTGTCATCATTTCATGCCGAGCTGATGATGGAAGGTACGATGAACTAACCAACTTTTACATTTCTTACTTCCAAAAACTCGAGATGCGTGCAAAGTGCCTCCTCAATCTTCCCATTCTGGGCTCTACAAAATACTTTATATCACTACTAAAATCCATCACTAAAAAGCAAAAAATGAAAAATTATGAATAAAAAAGAACCGACTTCAAAATAAACTAAAAGGCCAAAAATAATATTTTATGTACGGTACGGATCACATTTGAATCACCTTTTGAAGTCGGTGCCAAACCTAAAGTAAATAAAGTTCTTTATTCAACAAAAATACGAATTACTATGACTAAATATATATGTAGGTAGATAATAACTTAAGGCTCGTCGCCGCGGTTCTAAATGAATGGTTTGGCACCGACTTCAAAAGGTGATTCAAATGTGATCCGTACCGTACATAAAAGATTATTTTTGGCTTTTTAACTTATTTTGAAGTCGCTTCTTTTTTATTAAAAAAAAATTACAGTATGTTGCACACGGTTTGCGCCGACTCCAAAATAACATTCATTGAAGACTGTTATATTGTATAGATTGAGTTAAAAAAATGTTATCTGTAAGTAACTTGAAGGAACTAAATTACTTTATCCTTTACTGTTAATAGTAATGTTTTGGAGGCGGTTTTTAGTTTTTGTTAAATAATTACGCATTTTAGTTAATCTCTCCGTAAAAGTTCATTTAAATAAGCCCAAACATGACTAGGATGCATAGTTTTATTAAGGAGACCCGGTGCCCACCTTGCGGTGCCATTATTGTGTCAGTTCAGGGGTTCCCCGTCTATCGTCCTGAGGCCCAATGTCATTTTTTGTTGTTGGAAAAGTAACCTTCTTTAATGCCAAAAATGTTAAAAAACCTTTTTTTGATTTCGTAAAATTTTTTGTGTGCAGGGTCTTAGGGGGCTATCAGAACCACTTAAAATTGTAACGATGAAGTCACTTAGCTATCTTTATGGAAATATCTTATCGCCATCCGAAATTCACTTACCATTGAGGAGTTCCAGTGGCCTTCTGTGGCCTTCGTCATTAGTTCCACTTCACCCATTCATATTTTCTGAATGCAAATGCTTGATTTGTTTCTTAAAATACTGAAATCGCTACATATATGCCTATAACATTAACGGGTTGCACTCGATTTCCCTAGGATTCCATTATCAGATCCTGACTTGGTGACAATGTGGCCACCTCAGGTAAACTCTTTAAAAAAAGACAGAATGTTGTAAATCGGTTCACAATCGACAGAGAAATCGGTAAACGAACATACTTTTTAAAAATATTTACATAATGGAACATACGAGTAGAACCTCCTCCCTTTTTTCGTCAGATGAAAATTTATATACGAGTACAAATTGGTACGATACGCACAGACTAATAAGAGATACGATACGTTACGAACTGTTGCGAAAAAAAGAACGGTCGTCATCATAACGACCTTTTTGACAATACACAAATGTCTGTCGAACGTTTTATGTAATTTTTGTCAGTCGTTCATTCTCATTGTGTCCTATAATCTTTGTTTATTCTCAATCGCTCTCAAGCTCAAGCTACATACAGAGTGTTTTTAACCGACTTCATTATCGAAACTGTATGAAGTGTTGGAGAGTACGTAGGTGACATTTCTAATGGAGCAGCAATCGGGCCGATCGGTTGCCGTGCCAGTGCCAGAGGATAGGACAGATGGTACCTAATCACACAACAACTTTTTAGCCTCTTTAGTTCAATGATATTGAAATTCAAGTTGTGACGGCCAGTACGTATAAAAACATAATTAACTGTCCTTGTCATATTAAAAAAAAATGGAGACATGAACGAATTTCTGTTAAGTTGTTTTTTTTTTAAATCTCAATGTGTATTAAGTTGAAGTACTTATTATTGTTTCGCTTGAGCGAAGTCGCTGTGGAGGACAGACATAAATTTGCCGAACTTTCCTTTTCTGATAGTAAAAATGTGCTCCTGCTGCCAGCAAAATTGTAGAACAAAAGCAAGACATATAGAGAAACATTTAAAAACAACAAAGCATATTAAACGAGGAAGACAGAAAATGATACTAATCATTTTAACATGGATTTAAATAAATATATGATGGCTTGAAATATTTTAATACATACTTACACCATTTCTTATATAAATACCAAACATTTTTATGAATGAACAATTAAATTAACATTATTAAGAATCATTGGGGTGTTGCAATGTTGTTTTTAAACAACATCCTAAATGCGACTTTGCGTCATAAAGACGTCACCGGCATCATAGTTTTGCTCCTTGAATATATATATATGTTTTAGACGAGTCATACTCTATATATATACATATAATAGTCCTTACCTAATTGGAGATCAAGCGTGTTTATCTAAAGATTGTATTTTAAATAGATTAAATAAGTCCGAGTTTGCGTTTTGTGTTGTGTTGTAAAAATAAAATATCATAATTTTTGTATGGCGGGGGTCACTTTTTAACCGACTTCCAAAAAAAGGAGGAGGTTCTCAATTCGACGGAATGTTTTTTTTTTTATGGATTTTCACCGATTACTCAAAGATTATTAGACCGATTTCAAAATTTTTTTTTTGTTTTATAGAAGGTACTTTCTAGTAGGTCCCATTTAATTTTGGTGAAGATCTGATGATGGAATCCACGAGGAATTGAAGGAACTCCTCAAATATTGTAAGCATACATATAGCGATTTTGGTATTATAAGAAACATAATAAGCATTTGCATTCATAAAGTGTAAATTGGTGAAGTGGAACTGATGCAGAAGACCACAGAATGCCATCGGAACTCCTCAATGATAAATGATTTACGGGTGGCGACAAAATATCTTGATTAATTTAGCTAAGCAACTTCATAGTCACAAATTTAAATGTTCCTGATGAGAATGGTACCATCGAATTGATTTGATGATGGAGCCGGAAGGTAGGCACCAGATCTATGTAATAAAATAATGTATCTTAGCCGTGCTTGGGCTTGTTCGAATCGTCACGAGATACACTTTTAAGTAACGATTAACTAAAAAGTGTAAAATAAATAAACTTTTAAACAAAAAAATAAAACCGACTCCAAAAAAAAACTAAAAAGTAAAAAATAACGCCATAATTCATTTTCTTCAAATTACTTACAAGTAACCGTTTGTATACTCAATCTATACAGTATATACAATTAATGTTATTTTGGAGTCGGTGCCATCGTGTCACAACTTACTAAAATCGTAAATTTTCAATATTTTACACATTCTTTATATGGCACCGACGCCAAAATAAGATTAATTGTATATACTGTATAGATTGATTATACAAACGATTACTTGTAAGTAATTTGAAGACAATGAATTATGGCGTTATTTTTTACTTTTTAGTTTTTTTTGGAGTCGATTTTATTTTTTTGTTTAAAAGTTTTCTCTACAGCTGTACCTTAATGTAGTGAGTACATTAGACAAGCCTATGGGAATGTAATTCTATTCTATGCTTAACCCTTAAACCTAAACGTACCTATAAGGCAGTATTGCCCAATTGACGAAGTTCTGTCCCGCGACAAACTAAAATGACGTAAATACACATCATGTTCACAAACATAAGCCTTTTTAAAAGTAGGTTGTATGGAAGCCATTTAATAGCCCTATTAGAGCTGTATAATGCCGGCATTCACATGTCTCAATATAATTGAGCCGAAGCGTGATTGGCCACATTTGTATGCTCCCAAATGACAGATGCCAATAAACTTCCTGAATTCGTTGTCCTTATTTATGCTTCTAAATGAAACTCACACAGCGCTTGTCTGTCTATTTAGTTTGGGTATACTTGGAAAGTAACGAACCTAAAAATATGCTATTTTCTGCTAGTACATATATTTGTATAGGATTTACAACTTTCTTAAATTATTTTATCTCAGTCTTAAATTGGAATTTGTGTTGACATATCGGTATATTACCTACTAAATTGGGTTTTACGACGTTTCCCGATCATTGTCGTTTCTTGTCATTGGGTGTTTCCGCCGCGGCGCCTCAGATGTTGCAATTATACTAGAAGTACGGAACTTCTGTGGCTTTTTATGTTGGTTCACACAGATTAAATACTATCCAGTCTGGCCTGGTACATAAATAGCAATAATTACTGTATAATGTACCACATACTCGGGCTATCCGCCCCGCGATTCGCATGCACATTAATACAAAAACGAAGAATATTCGTATGAGTATGAGTCATATCAAAATTTGTTGCAAAGAATCAAATCTTCCTAGTGAAATATATGTATTAGTGGCAGGAACATTTTCAGGACATTATATGCCCGATTTGCTAAGGTCTCTAGTTAGATTTCGTCTACAGTAATCAGTGTAACATTAAAAAATTGGAACAAAAAAGTTCCTTTTTACAGTATTTTAAAAACTGTTCAATTATTTCGGTCGCAAACTGACAAGCCACGCCATTACACGTTGGCATGGCAGTTGTCATTACTGGATTCGTGTTGATTACCCGGCCTTGGGCACTGGTAATGCCTTCATGGCACAATGGCAAATTGTACCACTGTTGTGACATATAAGGTACATTTATTAGAACAAAATTAGCCATTGTACTTTGCCCGCTGTTCTACTATACAAACCGCTACTGCGCTTATCTAATTAATAAATAATAGAAAGTGCCCGCTACCTTCTTCGCGGAGGAGAAAAAGTCAAAACCCTTTTTTTCTTCAGCGTAGTCGGGAAAATTATCCTGTAACCATTTGGACATACCCAGCTATCGTGTACCAAAAATGCTTAGCTGAAGTCTGGCGTGATGCAGCCACAATGACACAAACATACAAAAACCGGCCAAGAACATGTCGGACCATGCTCCACAGCCGTTCATACCAAAAAAAAATGCACACTATGGATGAAAAAAATGCGATATGAAAAAGTGCACTAGCAAAAGAGCGTACCTCCACGGCGCTTACATGCTTTTGTTCAGAAGCGCCGTTTTTTCGGCAATAATTCAAAATCGGTATATCCGATCATGTTGAAAACAATTTTCGTTGAAAGTATTTCTTAAGCTTTATCTATATATATATATATATATCATATTTTTTTAACATACCGTTTAGAAAATAGAGCGATTATTTCCGATATTAAAAGATCTGTCGAAATGGGTCTCCTTCGGAATCCCTAACGTCGTTTGGGTTTGTCCTAATGTATCGTTTGTCTTAATCTATCATTTGCCATAACGCATGTTTTTCAGAAACCGTAAATTTTTTAGGATTTTTTAAAAGATCGTCGTATAGATTACGTTAGGTTAGGTTTGTTTTATAACAATCCTGAAAAGTTAGCAGTTTCCTAAAAAAATGCGTTATGGCAAATGATACATTAGGACAAACGATACATTAGGACAAAAGACGTTAGCGATTCCGATATAGATCCGTCGAAATATTTGCCACATATTGATTTTTGCGATTTTTTTTCTGTTACATGTTTGGCCCCATAGAATATATTATTTTATTATGTAGCCCTCACACTATTCACAAACACTTATTTGTAACGAATAAATGTTCATTAGGTAGTACGCCAGAATTAGCTTAACTTTGCTTCATGATCAGGTATCCTGTCCTGTAGCGTCTTTAGTATGGAAAGCCAGTGGAAATCGCATCCTCTAGATAGCCTCTGGCAGGTAAAAACATGCCTTAAGAAGATCTCTCCAACTTTTTGAAAAAAACGTATCAGACCTTTTTTAAGTTATTCGATGACAGAATGCAGTAGGTATCCATCAGTGTCAGTTGGTGGTTATGACTTTTGCTGAAACTATAGTAATATTCTAAATTCCTCGCAACAGTGGAAAATACGTTTATTGAAGATTGACAAAGCCTAAATTATATTCCGGAGTAAAAAAAATATTTAAGCTATTTTACGCTTTTCGAATAGTTATCAATCATTACTAGACTACTGTCGCGTGGTGACAAACCAAAACTCGGGACAAGCCGGGATGAAGCAGGGGTAGATTTCGCTTAGTTTTTCTCCAGGTGTAATAGAAAACGTGGCAAGCCGGTAGGAATCGGGATCTACGGACGCCACGCCACTGCTAGACGACTATATTATGCAATGCACATTTCGTAATTTTTGAATTCCTTAAAAGTTTCCTTCAATCATTTGACACGTACAAATATATATTAAATTTATTATTCCTATGCATATAAATGTCGCTCCGTCATTTTTGGATCAACTCAATAATGTGCTTTAAATTCTGTGTAATAATATCCAAATTATCACTTTTTCACTATCAACATAAACCCTTGAAATAAGAATCAAAATGGCTTGTACGTTGTGTTTGGATTGTGGAATGGATAATAGTATGTACACACGGAATCTTCTCACAATCCAATGAATATTGATCAACAAATAAGTGGCTACTGAATTTTCAATATATTTGTTCATGATTGGAAATTCTTACGTTTTACATGCATTTACATTATAACTATGCGTTTGGTAACTTCGTCAAACTTAACGTGGATTTGTACTGGGGCTTCCAAATATAGGAAATTTTATTAAACCGGTATAAATACTGTAACTGTATTCGACAATCCCGGAATCCCGGGATTAAAACCTGATGTATTAAATAGGATAGGTATTATCGTTATTCGGAAGCGAACTTCATAGTCTATTGCACATCTATTGGCAAGACGGATGAGAGTGCACGCTCTGATTCTACTTTATTTGGACCATCTGACAGAACGACTGCTGCGACAACTGACAGTTGTAATGCTGTAGTCAGAATTATACTTTTCGACCTCCTCAACTAGTGTCGTAGACACGCATCTCAACTCGTGCAATAGGATCAAGATCTCGTGTCTTTCTGTCCCGCAACGGTGGTCATGTTTTTGGGTGCGCGACTTCTATTAATTTTATTTTCCAAATCAGACTCAATACTTTCTATTGTGTTTTCTACATTCCCTGCGCGTGTATTGTCAATATTGTTTGCTGTTTTGTTACTACTTCTTGTAGTTCAAAGCCTGATAACATAGGAGTGCCGAATTGTGCTCCAGCCAACCCCCCCCCCCCCCCCCCCCCCCCCCCCCGTCTATTTTCTAAACGGTATGTTAAAAAAATATGAAAAAAATTGCAAATAAAAAGCTTAATAAATATTTTCTACAAAAATTGTTTTCAACATAATCGGACATACCGTTTTGGACATACAGTTATTGCCAAAAAACTGCGCTTCTCAGCAAAAGGACTTAAGTGCTGGGGAGATACGCTCTTTTGTTAGTGTTTTTCATCTGTAGTGTATTTTATTGTATAAACGGCTGCGGCGGAACCCTTGGCATATTAGAAGCATGGTCCCACATGCTCTTGGCCGGTTTTAATTTTTTATTCAATATCTAGTTTCTTAGTTTGAGTGTTGTTGAATGTTGGCGACTTGGAAAAGTGGATAAGTTGGCAATGTAGTCTGGGTAGAAATGTGAACGAGATAGGAAGTGGAACATTTGATAATGTTCACAAGATAGGCAATGGACAATTTGGAAATTGAATGTGGACGAACTGGGATTGTTAACGAGCTTAGAAAACGGACAAAATGCGAATGTGGATGATGTTAACCTAAAGGCACATAACAAGTTAAGTGTCAAACTTTATCATTCAATATCTCATTCTCATTCTATCGTTGTTCCCTCATCACACCGAAGTGAATGGACAGACTATAACAATTTTCGATACAGTGTTAGTAAGACACCTATTATGGATTATAGGATATTTTTCGCCGACTACGCCTAAGCAGCAGTTTTCGGTGACTGATTCCCGAAGTTACTTAACTTGAAATGCTCAATAACTGGCCACTTTTGTTTATATACGGACACATTATATCTCTTGATAAACAGTAACAGAACAAATGACTGTCGGGCAGGACCGAGCCAAACTAAGTGGACTGGTCGCGAAACCAGTTTGGCGCCGATCCGAATCGACTCTGGTCGCACATCTTCCTTCGGCGTTTTGATATCATTTATAACATTATGCATTCTGATGGCCAAGCAACAGTAATAACACTTTTAAACCGGTTTCAAAAAAGGAGGGGGTTCTCAATTCGGTTGTATGTCATTTTTTATGCCATAGGTCATATGTCATTTACACGATGATTTGGAAAATTATTATTATAAATTAAAATTGGTTCCATAAAATTTTGGTGAAGATCTGATGCCGGGATCCATGGGGAATCGAAGGAATTCCTCGAATATTATGAGCAAATCTATGGCGATTTCAGTATTTATTACAGTAGTTTAAGCATTTACATTTGAAAATCAACATTTGGTGAAGAGAAACTGATGATGAAGACACAAGCCATCAGTTACCACTGAGGGCTCTGCTAGTGTTATTTAATTCGCGGATCGCAAGTCGATTTGGAAAATTATTTTTTCGGTTAAGAGTAGGAATCTCTAAGTTGGTCCTATAAAATTTTGGTGAAGACCTGATGATGAGATCGATGAGGAATCGAAGGAATTCCTCAAATGTTATGGGCACATGTATGGCGATTTCGGTGTTAATTAAAGTGGAGCAAGTATTTACACTCGAAAATCATCATTTGGTGAAGAGAAACTGATGATGAAGACACAAGCCACCAGTCACTAATTAGGGGCTCAACCAGTGTTATTTAATTCACTAATCGCAATATAATTCTTTATCATAATTTGCTTAGAGGCAGAAGTTGGTTAAGATCAGGGTAGCAAAGTGGAGCTGATAGTGGAGGACCAGAGAACTTCTCAACGGTGAACGGCCCTGTTTCTGAAATAGCAACGTTCAGCTAAATGTCGTGAGTAATTGACATTAGAATGCATTATGGCTGTATGTGCCGTATAAAAGTCGTAGAAGTCATAAAAGTTGAGACAGTTAGTCGTATTCTTTTTTAACCAGCAAGCTACGGACTTAACCATTTCGACCTAGCCAATTCTTATAATTTATTTACAATAGTCTATATCATTGCATTTCACGCAACGCTTTTACGTTGTGTGGTTTCTTCAGTAACTTATTTGGCTCTAAGTCGCAAAGAGCTTATACCCTCCAATGTCTTTACACGACTTAGCGCAACATAGACTTGGCCTTTTGCGAAATGTTTCTTACCTAAGTCAATCACGACTTTGTTAAGGGTGGTGCCCTGGAGTTTATGCACCGTTACCGCCCAACTAAGGATCAGCGGAAGCATCCTCCTTTCAACATCCCCATAGCCTTTAGTTGCCTGATATTATTGCAATCAACATTACGGAACTCTGCTTTATCCGGAGCAACAGTTTTTAAATGGTTTAGTGACTTTTAAAATTGTAACAATGAATATGAATTAACCACCTTTTTCATTTCTTTACTTCCAAAGACTCGAGATGCGTGCAAAGGGCCTCCTCAATCTTCCCATTCTGGGCTCTAAAAAATACTTTATATCACTAAAAAGCAATAAATATATATGTTTTTAAATAAAAAAGAACCGACTTCAAAATAAACTAAAAAGCCAGAAATTATATTTTATGTACGGTACGGATCACATTTGAATCACCTTTTGAAGTCGGTGCCAAACCAAACCTGAAGCAAAGTTCGTTATTCAACAAAAATACGAATTACTATAACTAAATATATAGGTAGGTAATAACTAAAGGCTCGCCGCCGCGGATCTTGCGTGCCATCTGTGTTAATAGTAATAAATGAACGGTTTGGCACCGACTTCAAAAGGAGATTCAAATGTGATCCGTACCGTACATAAAATATTATTTTTGACTTTTTAGTTTATTTGAAGTCGGTTCTTTTTTTATAAAAAAAAAATATTAAATGACAATATCGATTTGTGGGTTTGAGAAGTTTTTATCGTTGCTAAGCAGCTCTTTTCTACAGATAAAAAATATTTTAAAATGGTTTTTGTTTTATAGATGATTCTGTGTCGTGTTTGTAAATAACAGCCTCAGAGATATGAAATTATTGTAACGCTTTTAATTGAAATCACCCTGTTCTTTTGTTAGTTATTTATTTTTTATTCATTCATTTTAGATACTTCAGAATTCTTAGATGGCTATTGGATGTAAATCGACACTATAATTTCATTGTTGTAAAGGTAATGTATAATCAAATAATATCCCTTACCTACGCTAATTGAACTTTCAGTGTCGAAACGTTCATCATTGTTGGATCATTTGTTTACTAAAACGATAAAAAGTTCACATAGTATCTTTATTTATATTATCAACATCCATTCAACATTATAAAGTTAACATTCTCACACTTGTATGTACATTGTACATAGTACAAAGTTCCCATTGTGTAATGATGTATTGAACGATTTGTTAATATGTCGTGAACAATACTGTGCTCCGAGGCTTTCTGGCCTCGTATACCTTTAATAGCTCAATAAAAATAAATGTCTATGGCTGAAGAACTCAATCTAGAAGTACCCAAGTGCCATTTAACGTGTAAGGAATCCAGAGATCCGCCGCACTGGAAATTTTAGAATGAGAAAGGAGGTCGGATAACGTCTTTCAAGAACGATCATTGAAAAATATAGGTTAAAATGAATTAATCAAATCAAATCAAATCAAAATATTCTTTATTCCAGTAGGCCTAGTTACAAGCACTTTCGAAATGTCAGTTACAGATTAATAAGTACTCTTTCATTCACAATGTTACCTATAAATTAAACCATGTTTTTAGTACCATCTTCTTACTTCTCCTGGTATCTTAGGGCTACGCTTTGGGCAATGTTATTAGTTTTGGCATGTATGATTATGGCGTAACTGACCTTTCAGTCCGTACTCCGTAACCCCATAAATGGGGATCCAAACAGATCGAACTTAGGTCACACATTTAAGTCAATATGTTTTCGGTATACCTAGTAGTTTAGAGATAGCTTATTCTTTGCGGCAATGTTCATGTCTAAATGAGGATCCATGCTATGTCCTGAAATCTACCAAGTAACGGATGGCTTTAACTTGAAGATGCAAAAACCGGTCCTTACTAACTTTCTGCCATTACAACGTTTTTGGGGTTAAAATGTCGTAAAATCAGTATTAATATATAGCGTTTACGCCATTTCTCAATTCTAGTGTCGCTTTGAACATGCGGTTACATGTAAAGATAATCGAAGGCAATTTATATAAATGCGCGGACGCAGACTCTTGTTTTTTATTACACACTACTTCTGCCTCTGGCTGCGCCTACAATGCAGGTTTGTTTTCGGCGTAAAAGCGGACTTTATCTCTCTCCTTTATAATATGAAAAGCCATCGCTTGATTGCTGCTTCGTAGAGAAAAGCAGAGAACATTTTGTATTTGATAGCTCTCCAATATGTATATTATTAAAACTATTTATATGCAATTTGTGTACAAGGTACTTTTTTGACTCAATAGTAATGATGCTGTTTACTAACGACTTTATCCCAACGGATAAAGTCGTTAGTAAACAGCAACTATTTTTCACAATATTTTTTTACCAGAGGTCTTTTTCTATGGGCTTTCAAAATTTTACGGCAAAGGTACTATTTTTGATACATAAAAACGGCTTGAGTTTGAGCAACCAAATTCCCAACCATTGTAGTTGAAAATGCCTGTGATAAGTTCTTGACGTAGTTTTGGTGTTTTTCATGAAAACAATACTTAATGATTTTAATTACTTCAATTTACGGAAGCTTTCTTCCTGCTGCTTTTAACTTTAAGAATGATAAGTAGTGAAATATAAGATTAGCGTTACGACTTTATATGTTTATTAAAGACGTATTAATGAAACAAAGTTTACCCGAGGCTTCAGAGTTATACCATAAATGTTAACTATAAAACTCTGGTCATGCCCTAAACAGTTATAAACTTCAATTTAAGAGTCAACCGGCGCACAGGTATCCCGTGGTTTTGGATACAGACCTATCATTTATTTATTGTCTCTCATACGTCTTACGTTTCAATATTAAAATGACGTTCCAGGAAAATACAGTTTTTTTGTATTATAACTAGAAAAATAGCCCGTAAGACGTTTAGTGTTATAATAAAGCTTTTATAACTTGCTAAAGAAAACGTGATGATTGGAAACTTACCTATTGACCAGCTTCAGTAAAATGTATGGTGTGCAAAGAATGATGAATACAATGTGCAGTAAATAAAGTAGCGTCCCAGCTTATACCGCGCAAGTGCAGTGCTCGATGTCTTTTCTATGAGAAGTTATTAACTTTTCTCACAACCAGCGTCCCTGTATTTGTTTATTATACTCGATCGTATTCTCATTTTACTCGTAGCTGAACAACTGTCCTTTTTATGATGTTACCGTATAGTGTTGGTGCAGGTTGATGTCAGCAATATAAGCCAGATCTCAGAAACTTCCCTATTGGAAATTAAATTAAAAGTAACGTATTAGGTGCACTAGATTGACAGCTGTAAATGTTATTCGTATAAATATGTGGCTTCGCCTACGTGAAAGATGTTTACCGTTTATTAATTTTCTGTTATATGATAGTTCTTGTAGTAGCGAATAGGTCAAGCCACCTATACTGAATAAGGTGTAGAGTTTGTGAAGTTTGGGATTGTAGAGTTAGGGCATATAGAGTTAGAGCTTTGGCTCTACATAAGAACTGATTTGGCAGTGCAAGCCATATAGTCTCGCTTTGCCACATTTTACATGAAAATATTTTTGGTAGTAGGTTGTTTTCTTGAAATATATATATTTTCATTCGAGTCCTTTTATTATTATTTCGCATTGATAAAATTATTACTTTGATATCATACTCAATAAAACCGGCCAAGTGCGAGTCGGACTCGCGCACCGAGGGTTCCGTACAAATTTTTACTTACTAATAAATTTTTACTTTATTACCCGGTACCGGTTGAGTTAAGTTTGCACCTGATATCTTTAGCATTGCATATAAATCAGGTGCAACCTTAACGCAACCGGGTTGCTCAAATAGGTTTTTAGCGAATTAAAAATAAATTAGCTAGTTAGAGACATGGCTATAATTTTCGTGTACTGTGTGTATTTATGTTTATTGTACAAATTGCGATTTTTTTCTTTAATTCTATTGGTAATCTTCGGCGATAAAGGGGGGGGGGGGGGGGGGGAATGGTGTTTTTTTATTCACATTTTCCTTAATAAAACAAAAACTAATCACAATAAAAAATTAGCAAAAAATGACCGAAAATGTGGAGCTTTTATATGATACCCCATTTGACCCACTAGCTAGACTTTTAATTTTTACCCCCCCTCATATTCGTCGTTTTATTAGAAAATAAAAATATACTTTTAAATATTTCCTGTGCAATACATGTGGGCTGACCTTGTTTATAAATATTACAGATTTCAAATAGTTAAAATAAGTAGTCTTTGAGATATGGCGCTTTAATAGTCAGTCAGACAGAGTCGCACCATAAGGGTTCCTTTTGAACCTTTTTGGTGCGAAACCCTAAAAATGGTGCTAAAGTACTGGGATGAAACCTTCTTAAAAAAAAATAGTTTTTTAATGTCGATGTTAACAGCACTATTGAAATTCGTGTGTAAGAATTGTCAATCTAGTACGCTTAATTCTGGATTCTACTTTTGGAGAAAGAGGCCACCCTCACAACATTAATTTGATGGACGATTATGCAACTGGCCGTAATGATAAGTGACCGCTTGACAGCTTGAGAACTGTCCACCTGTTTCTACAATCTTACAACATACTCCACAAAAGCGCCATCGATTTTCCCAAATGAATCTTCTTACTGTTCCATTTTTTGCGTAGTCATTAACGCGGTCCACGTCATTAGGAGTGTCAAAGTGAAGTGAAAAGACGTCATACTGAGGAATTGGGAAATTTAAGTTGACATAGTATTCCCAGGACAATGACGCTTTTGTTATTTTGAAATGTGAAAGGGCTAAACAAAGTGTCCATAGGCATTCTTAATGTATGCAGCTAAATGGGGCTTGTGCTGCAAGTGTGGACGGTTAGATCTATACCTCAGCTTTCCTGTTGCCTTATACTCGTATAACCCTTTACATTAACTCTGTAGAGCAACAAGGACTGGAAGAGGACCGGTGTAGATGCTGATCTGACTGGGACAGCGCAAGAACAAGTCTTGACAAATTCGATAGACTAAATAAAATCTGCTTCGTGGCTATATCTTTCGGTTTCGTAAAAAGTTCATTACGAATGCCATTTATTTTCGAGATATTTGGTGAGACAATGGAAACCCCCAAATAACGCAAATAATTGGCCTGCCTACGCTTACCCGCGCGTGACGGGAATCACATGATTGAATACATTGTACTGACGCAAAATCTGTTTACCTGATATGGTTTTGACGAACTTAAAGGGCAGTCGGATACAACTTGCGATCGAGCTGCAGTCCGTTTTATAAACCTTAAGTGTTAGCGTAGATAGCGAAGATTTTGAAGTTTACAGTATATTAAAATGTATGTAACAATTTAAATAATTGAAGACCCATTTCAACTCTTCCAGACCTTTCACCATCCGTTTTCGTGCTCATATCGAGTGCTCTTAATCCGGTTTGGTAACAGTATTAGTGTGACGGATGTTGCATTGATCTATTTCCGCTATTACGCTGATTCGTCCCCTGCGTGTGCGCCGGGTCATCTGCGCATGTCGGTCACTGCTCGATTTAGTATGGGATGGTATCAAAGATACGTGACCCTAAAAAAACTGGTCAAGTACGAGTCTGACTCGCGCACCGAGGGTTTCATACCAACTTTCACTTATTTTGATTTAACTTGCGCTTGAGTTAAGTTTGCCTCTGATATCTATGGCGGCAAAATCAGGGGCAAACTTAAGGGTCCCCGGCAAGCTCAGTCGAATTTCACCCTCCCATACAAACGAAGTTTCATTCTCACTTTAAAACTACGTATTGGATTGTAACGAAACTTTGCATACACAATGTCATGAGGCCTGTAATTAGCTTCTATGGCTCCATTTTATAAAACAAACGAAATACAGGAGAAACAAGTCTTGTATGAGAAAAAAATAATTCGCTGTATTTTTTTACTATGGTATCCGAAGCCACATAAAGTAATTACAGGCCTACATATAAGTTAACTTAATCTAAGTACAAAGTTTTAAAATGAGAGCGTAACTACGTTGGTATGGAGAACCGAGCTTACCGGGGACTCTTAACCATACCGGGTTATTCAAAAAATGATTTTGGTGAGTAAAAAACGTACAGTTCGAGTATAATTTTCCTGTTATATTATTATTAAATTATATAATTCTAGAAAGTTTCAGACCGATTGCTTGGTAAACTTCAGAGTAAAGGGGGGAATGGTATTTTTGAAATTAAAGCACATTAAAATAATAAAAATTGTTCGAAAATGTACGGATCAAGCCCTTTCATAGAGACTAGACCTTTAATTTTGCGCCCCCTCCATCTCATTGGTCGTTTTATAGAAAATAAAAATATTTTTTATATTGTTTCCTGCGCAATACATGTGGACTCTGACCATGTTTATAAATATTCCGAATTTCAAATAGATTGCATAAGTAGTTCTGGAGATATGGCGCTTTTGGTACCATTTTGTTACGGAACCCTATAAACCAGGACTTTAAAAAGATTAGTAGGTATGTAAAGTAAAATAAAGCAACTAATTTTAAATATCTCAGATCATAAGCAATGCATTTTTTTTCGAATCATCTGTTATTCTACAAATATTAACGAAGGAACATTAAAATTGTAAAACGTAGATAATATCTTATTATGATTGATTTATCAAAGTATATGTACATACTACATTTATTTTTTTTTTACAATCACGTTTGCCTTTGGTTGCTGCATGTTTGTTCACCGCCATAAAAACTAAGTACTAACACGACCCAAGAATGAAATTGCCATTCAATGTTCAATATTATACCACTTTGAAAAATTGTGGCGTGTGTCATCGAGCTTTTTAGATGCGACGGTAGAATATTGTCGCAAATGCGTACGCGCAGGGGTGACCACCCCACTGGAACTCCACGCTCGAGTACCCACTAATAATAATAGCAATACAAGCCGGCTGGCGCTTAAGTATAAAGAAAACGTCAGTATAGTTTAATTTTCAGTTACAATATGCCGTTTGGTTTGAACAATGATCCTCCCGTTTTCTAGATATCTCAGTACAATTAACCTAGTTACTTTTATGTTTAGGTTTTTCTATTGTTTTTACTGAGATTATGTTTATTAATGTAATTAAAATATCAAAAGAGTAAGTAATTCTAAGCTTTCATTCTTAAAATATTCGTGCCTCGTTTGAAGATAATCTAACTTACTACTAAGTATTATTACACATAAGTTATATTTATTAGGTGGCAGTTACTTAATTTATAAAATATTCATGTTAGATTTTGTTATTGTATAATAGTTCTCTTGCAATAATATATAGCATGTAGTCAATTTCCGTAATAAACTTAATTGATCAAAGCTCAATTTTGACCCTAATGGATAACGGCTTAAATCACTTGATATTCTACGATGTGTAACTCATTTTAACCGGGATCAAAGAATTAACACGTGTGGATCATAAACCTAGAGCTTTTAATTGCCACGTTAATTGAGCTTTAGCTACAGCTCTAATGGTATCACACACATGTTTAGAATATTAGTCTCTTACTGAGCTATACATGTACGTATTTTCGGATTGCACTTTAGAGCGAGTGTAACGGGTATACCGGTTTTGTGACTACAATTGTATTTATTGTAAATGGCCAAATACCATTGGTTATTAGAATTTGTTGGTTTCAGAAACTATTTGACTAACGAAAATTACTATTTCATCAAACTTTAAAATTGCTTTTAATTACGTGTATTTTATATTGTGTCTTTTGTGGTTGGTGGTTTCCATTGAACGGATACAGAATAGTGATCATAATCTATGTGCACCTATGCTACAATAAATGTATTCACAAAACCGGATCTTTCTAAACCTAGATTGTTTTAGTGTCGTATTATTCTAATGCCCAAAAAACTTAACAAGAAAATTAAAATTCTTAACAAGACGCACGAAACACTATATGAGTATATATAACACACATTTACGTGTGAAATCTTTGATATCCGCTAATTATTTATTCGTATGAAATGATTCTCCCGACTGGTGTCGATGGCACTATTCTCGTCTAACACGCGATGTACAAATGTGCCTTTACCGTCGCATGCGGCATTGTTGAAACCAGCTCCCATTAAATTTGTATGTAGCGTTTTAATTTTTATATTTTGCTATTTGATGGGATATCTTTGTAAAAAAACAGGTTTCTTTAAAAGCTGTTAACTTCAAACTTACAACAATTTGCAGTTAATTGGTAAGTTTCTTTTTGACACTGGGGTCTCGGATAAATTCAAGAAAATTTTCGTAAATCATACAAAAATCTATTTTTACCATTATGATTAGGGTAATATATTATACCTATATATATATATGTATTAGTAAAAAAAACACGGTCAGGATGGGTTCAAACTGAATTAACTTAAGACTGATGCGCCAACAATCAAAAACGCGATATGTAAATGTGATAGTTTCCAGAAATTTCCGAGAATTTACTTAACATTTTCGTAATTTCTGTAAGCCACCCACCTAGAGTGATTCCGTTATTGCTTTTATCATCCGTGTATCATTATTTAAAATAAAGGTTATAAATAAGACGTACCTTATTTTGCGATATCGTGAACGCGATAAAATAATTCACAAAAGTCATATATTAGATATCCTGAACAATCATCACAACTTTGTTGTTAGCACAGAATTAGCTACCACTTTTTGCAACTATTGCGCCGCTCTAGAAGAGAAGGTTCGCTTACGCACGATGTTCGTCAATGTATACTAGCGTTGGACGCTTTGAATGATTCTAGTTGAATCGTTAATTATTCGAATAGTCGAGATTCAAGAATGAAGTCGAATTATGTTATCGAATGGTAAAATAAATAGTAACTACTTATTCGATTTCTTAAATCGCCCATCGCTAATATATACCAACTTCCTAAGGACTGAGGCCGCTGGTAGGTACTTTTTGTTGCGCGGTGGAATCGTTCTGTGCACCCTGCACTGCACTCGTGGCTAGGTCGAAGATGCGTTCATCATCATGACGTCAATGACGTCCACTGCGGGACAAAGGCCTCCCCCAAAGATCTCCACGGTAACTGCTACCGCATGCAGCGGCTCCTTGGCCTTGGCCATACCTGCTTACACAGATTACTTTCATAGACTACAGTTTCGTAGAATTTCGTTTTACATAAAATGATTCACATTTTATCATTTCATAGAAGAACTTTGTAGAATTGTTTATCATAGATTTTTGTTTAAAAATAATAATATTTTAATATTCATATAAGACGTGCAATTCAGATATTCTTTATTCTTTTATATTATTTAGTTTATGCAAAACTTATTACTTAACTAGATTTCGATTCCCATATTAACCCAAAAAGTCCCCATATTATCATTTCATAGAATAATCAATTCACAGAATACTTACTACGTACAATTTTTTTCGTAGATTCTTGTTGTAAAAAAAGAAATATTTGAATATTCATATCATTAGACTTTCAATTCGTGTATTTTTTATCAGTATAATTATATATTAATATTTTTTCTTTTTCCGCGATAATTACTCATTTAAGGCCGAAACACACCGGATGCGTGCGCAGCACGTGCACGTGCGCGAGTGCGTGGCGTGCGCGTTGTATCGTATGAAATGTTATAGTAGATGGCACTCCGCTTGCGTGGCGTGCACGTGCGCGTGACTTGCACTCAACGCAGCTCCGTCAAGACAAACCGGCTGCGTGCTGCGTGCACGCGCTCACGCTTCGCAGTGCTGTGATGACGTTGTATTTACCGGCGTTCCCTATGAGACGGCGAACCGAACAGGTCGGGACACGCACTGCTCGGTGCTGCGCAGGTGCTGTACAGCTCTTTTGTATTTATTTACAACTTGGCCGGGGCGCGTGGAGGTTTTTGTAATGGATTGCCAAATAAAAGGAAAAAATATAGAACCTGTGCGCAAATACGAATGTATTTATAACCAAAAACACAAACATTATAAAAACTCGCCGTATAAAAGCTTGTTATGGGAACTAGCCTTCCTGTAGCTCGTACCATTTTTCAATATACAAGGCTCCAATAAACCATGGAGTTCTTGAAAAGAAGCTCCTGACATATGAATATACCAAAAAAACGATCTTCATACGATTTTAGTTCGCGGCACAGGTGATATTCACTGTATTTTTGTCTGCTTGCATTTATGTCATGAACCCACAGTCTTTTTGGCGCTGCACGAGTTTTTTGAGTTGAAAGTAGAAGCAGTAAAGCTTCTTCTTCGTCTAACGAACTGCTATTGAGCATAATGAAAAGAGTACGCAAAACAAAATGGCGGCTAGTCACGCAACGGTGCTGCAGCGTGCGCCACCGTTGCGTGCACAGCTCTGTAGCACGCGTGCGCAGCTCTGCGTGCGCAGCTCTCGGTTTGACATGGGTGCTGTGCACGCTACGCACACGTGCACGTGTTGCGCACGCGTCCGGTGTGGATTAATTGCCTATATTATCTCATTTGAGTTCCCGACGTTACGGAAGCTTTTCAGCTTTCCATGGGCATTTCCTTGGGCTGCCTGAGAAAAGATATCTTTTCCTCTGTCAAAGTTACAATTTGTGCAAGCTACCCACTTTGAAAAAACAAATAAAAGTGTACATACATGCCATATGGGCCTAATCTGTAAAGACACACATGTGCCTTAATTATTTTACTTTAATAAATTACCAAGCAGCATTTCACAAATGAGGCGTACTGAGGAGAACACAAAAATGCTGCAAAGAAGAGCTCTTAGACCATCTCATTACAAATTATAATATTTAAAAAAAACAAAGACTATTAAACTACTTCTTAACAGATAAGATATTTTTACACCGTTCGGAAATTAAGGTTTTGCAGTTCTGTGTCTTGCTTGTTCCTTGATGAAATGTATTACAGGATCCCAAGCTGGTGGTAGCGACAACCCATCTTCTCTATTGAGATTAGGATGCTTTTTAATCTGAATAACCTCGCGTAACATACTGGGTAAATATCTTTTCTCTTTGGCAAGGATAGAAGGATTATCAAACTTAATTGAATGGTTTGATTTGTCAATGACATGTTCACAGACTGCAGACCTATTACATCGACGGTGCTTGACATCTGCTATGTGCTCCTTCACCCGGGTCGATACACTGCGTTTCGTATGACCAATGTATGAAAGACCACACTCGCAGTCTAGCTTATAAATGCCTGCACTACGCAAAGGGGTGTTACTCTTGACGGGTCTAAGGTATTGAGACACCTTCTTCAACGGCTTGAAATATGTCTTTATGGAAGCACGCTCCAAGATGTTTCCGATCTTGTCTGTGACCCCTTTCGCATATGATAATACGGCAGGTTTACGCTTGACTGTTGGTTTTTTCATACTGGGTTTCTGCTTCGAACACAGTACCTTAAGCTCGTTGGCTCGGAGCGCACGTTTGACATTCTGCAACTCAGCAGTCGGATGTTGATCGTCGCAGATTCCCCTGGCTCTCTGAAACAAAGATTTACCCACTGTAGCAAGTTGACTGGGATGGTGTTGAGATTTGCTATTCAAATATCTATCAGTATGCGTAGGTTTCCTATATACAGTATAGCTTATGTCATTGTGAGGACCTCTAATTACTAACACATCTAAGAATGCAAGTGAATTTTGATTTTCCAACTCCATAGTAAATTTAATTTTACTATGCATGGAGTTCAGATGGTCCAAGAAAGCTGAAACACTAGGTATGTATAGGTAAAATAGTAAAGGTATCATCTACGTATTTTTTAAAGATCCTCGGCATGACAGGTGCCAATGAAAGCGCTCTCTCCTCGAAGTCTTCCATGAAAATATCGGCGACGACAGGAGACACCGGTCATGGAAAGCTGAAAAGCTTCCGAAATGTCGGGAACTCAAATGAGATAATATACGCGATATAATCCGTTAAATTGTTTTATTTAAAGCTGTTCGTTTTTGTAGTGTGGCAGTTCTAACCTAATCTACTTTCCTGGTAGCCGTTCGCTTCTGTTAGGGTCGCAGTTCTAACCTAACCTCCTTTACTGACAGCCGTTCGTTTTTGTAGGGAGTCGCAGTTCTAACCTACTTTTCTGAGAGTCGTTCGTTTTTGTAAGTTCATTCATTGAAACATAATTGTAATATTGGATAATGTTATTAAATAAAAATGTTTGATTTTTAAATTCGTTGATGAAAAATATTTCATTACTGTGAATGGACGTTGAAACAATAAAAATACAAGGACCAAATACTACAACATTACTTCGAAACGAAACTCTATGACATTTGTTTTTACAGGAAACATAATTCCTCGTAGTCAAACAAGTTGGACAAAATAGTTTGAATACGTGGAAGGAGGGATATTTGCCTACCAACCGCCTAGTGTGTCGAGAACATTCATTTCAAACGATTGGAATACTCTAAGAAAAGGTCCTCTCTTTCAAGACCTTAAACTCGAGTACGTGACTGAATTTAATACATTTTACCATATCGTGTATCTCTCAGAAGATGGTAGCGGTACGAAATCTTAATAAATATTTAGTTTCAAATGCTTATATTTTATTATACAAATACAATTCCCATTTCCATTCTGCTCACCGAAATCTCCCTTCCTAGTCTGCTACCGGGGATCCCGGTGAATACAAGAGTTAAGGGGATTTCGTTGGACGGAATGATCGAAACCGTATTTGTAGATATAACGGAGTCCAACTGTCAACTGCAGTCAGGTCAGCATGCTGTCATTATTGGAGTCCAGGTAAATCAGCATGCTGTCATAACTGGAGTTCAGTTAGGTGAGCAGCTGTCAATACTGGTTTCCAGGAAGGTCAGTTTTTTTGTCCTCATTGGAATCCAATTAGGTCAGAGATGACCTAAATGCAACCATATTTTTCTGTCCTACGTGGAAGCTGACGTAAGTGGAATAATTCCATAATTCAACTGCTGTTTGATAAGTATGTTAATTTAAGAAAAGAATATAAAAAAAATGATTGAATGTTGTGTAAAATATGTTTGTTTCAATTAAATATGCATTGAAACATGAATATTTGAAATATACAAGTAGCAAAAATTATATGAATCATTTTCTGCGAATTAAAATTCTATGTAATCTCTGTCTGCGGAACAAGGGAACACCAGATGAGATACTCTCCAACAGTATAATAATAAGATCTATAAATAAGATAATCTAAACATGTTAATACACTTATATTTATAAATATACAATAATACGCGTAATATAAGTTAAACTCGTCCTTATTATAATATTTATAACTGTTATAATACCATATTACCAGACGCCACGCTATTTGTAACTATTTCGCATAGAAATTATCTCGCAATAGCTTATACTCATATTAAAGTGCATGTTGCTAACTCCATTTGGTTGACTAGGGTACGGTATTATGAATATCTTTTGGCAGAAATCATTTTAGGGTCAGAGCCTCGAGTGTTAGTTTGCAATTCTTTGTCCGATTCGTTTGTTCTCTCTCACTCCTTTTCTTGTCGTAGTAACTGAACCCGATCATTGGTAAGCCGCCTTACCTAGCCTGAATTACCAGTTCAAACACAGGTTAAAAAAATCAAACACTGTAAAATGTCTTGATCGCGTTTAAGTTCCTCATATATTACGAGTACCTGTGCAGTACATTACTGCAGAGGCTGGGAAAATAGGAATTGCCAGTCAAGGAAGTATAGATATTATCAAGTACCAAGTAGATTCATTAGGAAAGACGGATAGGGATACGAGGATGGTAATGTACCTATAGTGCTTTTCTATAACTGGCAACTTAATGAAAAATCACAAAGTTGCCCACCAAATCATTTTTTTTAAATTTCAAGTTTTCATTATTAAATAAATAAAAAGTCTCGTCCTGATTTGGAACATGCCCACAGACCAATACCAAATTGTCCACTTTGTATCTCGTCAACATATTCAATTTGTCCACATTACCAACTCGTGCACATTCCCAACTCGTCCACGTACCAATACCAAATCGTCCATTTATTATCTCGTCCAAATGCCCAACTCGTCCACATTTCCAACTCGTCCACATACCAATACCAAATCGTCCAACTCGTCCACGTTCCCAACTCGTGCACATTCCTAACTCGTCCACATACCAATACCAAATTGTCCACTTATTATCTCGTCCAAATGCCCGACTCGTCCACATTCCTAACTCGTCCACTTACGTGGACGATGTGAACAGTGGAAGAATACTTTAAGTTTTTTTTAAATTGCTGAACTTGATGAAGACGTGTGACAGATTGATACTCGTATTGAAACAAAATAGACTCGCTTTGAAATTTCGTTCTTTGCATCCTTAACCTTCCGCTCGCGAAATTTGAGACTTTGATGCCTATTATAAGGCACACAACGTTACTATTTCCTTGCATGCTTGAGAAAATAACATTTTAACAAACACGTTCCATACGTTTTTTGCATTAATATATATTACCTTACTTCTATTAGCCTCATCGCCGTCTATCAGCTTGTCAGTCGATCAATTTGTTTCTTTATAAAGCCTGTTAGTGTTGGTGGTTGACCTAGGACTCGTGTATTTCATGTACATTCATTTCATCTACGAATTGTCAGAGAAGTCACAAACGTACAAAACAAAAAAATAAGCTGACAAGAAACGAGAGACGGCGCCATTGTTTTCTGTAAAAACTCCTTAACCATGCTTTTTTTTGTAATTATAACACTCACCCGACGCTAGAATTCTTTACATATATTATATACTGTCATATAAATCTGTACTATCGTAGATTTTTTTTAAGTCCTCAAAAAAGGAGTTATACGTAGGTTTACGCGTGTCCGTGGCATCTCAGATTGCGAACGCGAGGGTCATTTTAAACCGACAAAAGAAAAGAGACGAGGTTCTAAAGTCGACATGTAAATATTTTTATCATTATCATATCATGTATGAATATATTAATTGGTTGTGCAACGGCCTGTATGACTGGTGGACCCGGGTTCGAATGCTCCGGCAAGGGCATGTATTTGTCGAATTAGGACGAACATTTGTTCCTTGTCCTGGGATGTGTTCTTTGTTTAAATTTTGTTTTAAATTAAGCCCTTAAGTATACACAGCTTTTTTGAGATCGATCCAAATATATAATGAAACTTTTAGGAGCTTTTCTTCTATTATATTCTTGGAATAGAATCGGACGAGCTGGTAAGCACCCCCAAATTACCTGTTTACACTTTGATTAGTAATTAATTAGTGCAAGTTCTGACATTTCCTAATTAGTTTGCATTTAGTAAGCAAACTAACTAATCAATAATCAAAGTGTTACAGAACTACAACCTTTGACACGACCGTAGCCAGAATGGCCAGAATACAGCCAACGCAGTCTCAACCACTGAAGGTAGCATGAAATTTGAAATACATGGCTGGAATGGTGGCAATCAATTTGAATGAAATTTTGTGACTGTGTAATGCAAAATTGGAATTGTTCCCGGACGAAGCTGCAGACAATAGCTAATTTTGGAATTAAGATTCATATTAAAGCTGTATTTAAGTAAAATTACCTGAACTTATGAAAAAGAAATGACGCACACGTCAAATCAACGCGACCGAGAGTTAAATTTATATGACAATCTGTCCGGAAACGGCGATACGGACCGTGGGAACGCTGCGCGGACGCTGCAAAAATAACGTTGTCGCCTACGACACCGCTTCCGCGAACTGATAGCTTCGAAGGTCTGAAATGGGAAACATCTCACATTGTGGCGTCACAGGATTACTTTATTTTACTGTCATATCTAGTAATAACATTGCGCTATCTTATTTTACAGCGGCGGACCCCTCCCAAACTCGCACATATTTGTATAAATTTTGTCATTGTATAATTATGATGTGACGTGAAATATTGTAAGAAAGAGATCATCATCATAACAGTGTATATGAACCACTACGTGTAGAATTTAACAATTGGTCGCTAGGCGCTATAGTCAAACTAGATAATATAGACAGGCGTGCTTATATTAAAAGGGGTCGACCATAGTAGAAAAAAAAATAGATTGTGTCTTGATCTTTCAGAATTGAATAAAAGTATAGTGAGAAAATCTAAACATTCAGAGGTAAAGTATTTAGGCCAAATATTTAAGGATCACCAATGAGAGTGGAGATAGCAAGAGATAGCCTCTTCCCAACATGAATCTGGTTACTGGCTCCACGCATTCCCTTCGAGAAACTGCGCAACCCTCCAAGATAACAACTCCCTAAGGCTGGCCGTTGGCCTTCGGTTAGGGGCTAAATTAGTTGTCCCCCACCGCTGTCAATGCGGATCTGAAGTAGACAGTCTAGGCTACCACGGCCTCTCCTGCCATAGAAGCGCCGGTCGCTTGTCCCGCCACGCCAGTCTGAACGACATCTTTCGTCGGGCCTTTAACAGCGCGGGCGTGCCAGCCACATTGGAATCACCCGGTCTGGCATGCAATGACGGCAAGAGGCCCGACGGAAACACCCTCATCCCCTGGCAAATGGGATGGCCACTCATTTGCGATGCCACTTGTGTGGATACCCTAGCGCCGTCTCATTTAGCCTCCACAGCGACGAGGGCTGGGGGGACGGCGGCGGCTGAGGCCCTTAAGCGCCGCAAATATGCTGATCTAATGTACAATCACATATTTGCGGCGTTTGCAGTGGAGACTTTAGGACCGTGGAGTTGGGACGCCCATTCACTTTTTAAAAGTTTAAAAAAGAATTTGATTGAAACCACACGTGATCCTAGGGCTGGCTCATTCCTCGGACAAAGAATAGGCATCGCCATTCAACGAGGGAATGCAGCCATGCAGCCTTATGGGCACCGTTCCGCAGGGAACCGATTTAGAGGACCTCAGCTAGTTGTAATTGTAATTTTATTAATCTTTATTTTTCTATTAGTTTAAGTATGTTATGTTACATTTATATTTTGATTTTGTCATCGATTAACGTATCATAACGTACATTAGATTATACTTATTTTTTCAATTAAACTTAATTTGGCTTTCAAAAAGAGAAGAGTCACTTATTAAATTAATGAACCCACAAATAGAGATCAACTGCACAAATGATTGGTTCATGCAATTATGTAAGACACTATGTTCCTGAATTGATGGCACCATTATGCAAAATACATACTTATTATTACTTAGAAAAGATATTGAGTTGCAATGGTTCCACTACATGCCAGAGTTTTTAAAGAGCTTAAAAATATGTATGATACTCATCTTTATGCATTGCCTTGTATTTTGGTAAAGAAAATGTTATATAATTAAAAATAGGGAGGATTTTACTTGACCATTGAGTTCAGTGACGTCATTAAACAAATTATGTCTGACTCTCACTGTAGTTCACTGAGAGTCAGGCATAATTTGATTAAATTTCTGGTTATTCACGTTGTAGAGACCGAGTATACCGTCAAATGATCGGAATTGTCAATCGTAATCGTAATCAGCCGTTAAAAATATCATCATTGAGAAATTGGGCCCTACTCGTAGAATTAAGTTAATATTGACAATGTTCCAAAGTGCCAAATAAAGTTGAGTTTAAATATTTCGAAATCATTTATCTCGTCGGTTATCTAAGCAAATATTAACATGCATGATTGAGACCGTGGGAACTACAGTTTGACGTATGTAAACACATTGATAAGAGTGTAGGCATGTATCATTTCCTGATTTCCCGACTGCGCAGCAATAGAGGGGTTATTATTAAACCAATTAAACATTATCACAACACAAAAACAGTAACTATCTTGTATTGGTGAGTTGCTCCGAGCCTACGGACGTAACGTGACGTCCGAAACGTCGAACTATTACTAATGCAAGGTCATTAAATAAATCATATTTATCGTCGAATAAGCCCCGTTTTTGATGTGTTGCGATAGTGGGTGTAAATCGTGTTACTCGTAGATTAAATCAAGTAAATTAAACACTAAATTCGTATTTATTATTTCAAACCTGGACACCTAAAGAAGACCTAACCTAGCTAAAAAGTTTTAAGTCCACGTTTTTCATCAGTATATGATGTGATTTCCGAAGATAATACTCTCAGGACTGTGTTTTTGGAATTCCTTCAGTTTTAGTGTAATTTCTAAAAATGTGGAGGCACAAACCACATCTCTTCATCGTATAGATCGTATGGTAAAGAGAATGACACATTTAAGTTTAACTAAGACACGTTAACGGGATACTGATAAATATACAATGCTGATCCTAAATTCTATAATTACCACCCTATTAATAATATATTCACTTCACGTCTCCACTAACGGGTCGGTATCGAGCATTGAGACATTTATCTCAAATCCAAATGCCCAATCAACTCGTATAAATCTATTTGGGTATGAACTGGAAGGGGCAATGCGGGGTTGTTCCAAAAATATCCGAGCTCTCTTATAGATACAAAAACTGGCTGAAAAAAAAACCAATGTTCGAATCTCACAGCGCGTTAATGTGAAAAAAGGTGCTTCATTCTTTTCTTTTTGTTTCACAGCCGTTAATAGACATTGTTCTGAGTGATTTAGCAAACATGGACAAAATTGGTCTCCGATATCTATACTTGAATTTGAAAGGTGTAAGGCCAACTGATATTAAAGTCAAGCTGCCCGACAGAGTAGAATTACTCTGGAAGAGTCTGCTCCTTTATTTACAACTGTAAAATGTTGGGTTGCTTGATTTAAAAGAGGTCGCACGAGCTGCAAAGGTGAACATCGCAGCTGTCGACAAAATGAAGTGGACTAAGCCAGAAATGGTGACCAAAATCCACAAATTAATACTGCAAGACCGTAAACTAAAAGTGCGCGAGTTAGCAGACGTGTTAGGCATTTCGAAAAGTGCTATACATCGCATTTTGTCTGAAAATTTCGACATGAGAAAGCTGTTCGCAAGATAGGTGCCGCGATTGCTCACCATTGAACAAAAGCATAGTCGTGAGGATGTTTTAATCCAGCGTTTGGAAAAATTTCAAAGCAGTATTTTTACGACAGTTGATCACGATGGACGAAACATGGGTCCACCACTTCACCGCTGAGACGAAGTAAAAGTCGAAACAATGGACTGAAAAGGGAGAACCCGCTCTAAAGAAGGTGAAGTCAGTTCCACCTGCTGGCAAGGTCATGGCGACTGTATTTTGGGATGCGCATGGCATATTTTTTGTAGATTATCTTCAAAAAGACAAAACTCTCAACGGCGAATACTACGGAAAATTATTGCTTAATTGGAGTGACGAAATTAAGAAAAAAACGACCACATTTAGCGAAAAGTGTTGTTTCATCAGGACAATGCACCAGTTCACACGTCTACTATTGGAATGGCTAAAATTAATGAGTTGAAGTTCGGATTGCTTCCTCATGCACCTTTATTCGCCAGAATTTCGCCTTACTCGGATCATTTTCTGTTACCTAACTTGAAAAAGTGGCCCGGCGGTAAAATATTTGCCAATAATTAAGAAATAGTCTGCTGTTGATAGCTTTTTTGGGGAGCTCGACACTGATCACTATTAATAGGGCATCAAAGCTATTGAGCATCGCTAAAAATTGTGTATTTCGTTAAAAGTTATTGATAATAAATACAGTATTTTACAATTATTTTGCGTTATCTTTGTTCGGTCGGTTAGTACTGTGAATTTCAAATCCATGTAAAAGAAATATGTAGAATAATGGGTTCACTCTAATGAAGGCGCTTAAAACGATTCTGAAATGAACCCATAATTTATCACACTGTCACCAATTTTCAACTTAACCCTAAACTTTTTACAAGACTACGAGTACAATAAAGCCATGTACTTAAAAAACGGAAGCTTTAAAAAACTTCACCGAAGCGTCGTTCATAAACTAATTGTAAAAACATCGATTCCATCTATACCCTGGTATCCGTTTTGGGCGCGGGTGGTCCCAGTACTGACGGACTGATACCATCAACATCAGTTCTGATTGACGTATTGGCTCACTATAGCTTCCGTTGAGGCGAAGGAATGTCTACTTATTTTTATTACCCTCTCAATGATTAACTCGTAGAACAATCCTTTAAGCCTTGCAGTCGATTCTGTGTGCCTTATAAAAGTACACCCTTCATGTAGACTGGGGTCCTAAGCACGTAATACACAATAAAAAATCACGGAAATCGCTCCAGTAGTATTCGTGGTGTATTTTAAAAAGTAGATTCTATCATTGTATTTATATGTACATTTAACATATTATTGGTGCAATTATAATTATTTTAATGAAGTGGCCACTTTGTAACCGCGGTAACTCTTCTTGACAATATAATATCGACTTCGCGTGTCAAATATAATCGCTGTGTAAAGTACTGGTGGATGCATGTCAACAGCGTCTTATGATTCGGGTCAGCCAAACACGCCATCCGACTATCTATTGACGATTTTATGATTCTAACAGAGTCAATATGTAACTCATTGATTACTTATACAAATATGAATACAACAGAAGGGAACAGCAACTGCACTACATTATTTATTTATTTGTTATTCAGAAAGTTACGTAACATTACAGTTAGAACCAAGGCACTGTGAACTACAATAAAAAAAGAAATAATAATAAAAGAACCGACTTCAAAATAAACTAAAAAGCCATGAATAATCTTTTATGTTCGGTACGGATCACATTTGAATCACCTTTTGAAGTCGGTGCCAAACCATTCATTTATTACTATTAAGAACCGCGGCGGTGAGCCTTTAGTTATTATCTACCTACATGTATTATATTTAGTCATAGTAATTCGTATTTTTGTTGAATAAAGATCTTTATTTACTTCAGGTTTGGCACCGACTTCAAAAGGTGATTCAAATGTGATCCGTACCGTACATGAAAGATTATTTATGGCTTTTTAGTTTATTTCGAAGTCGGTTCTTTTTTTATTTAAAAAAAATATTATTTGCTTTTTAGTGATGGATTTTACTAGTGATATAAAGTATTTTTTAGAGCCCAGAATGGGAAGATTGAGGAGACACTTTGCACGCATCTCGAGTCTTTGGAAGTAAGAAATGTAAAAGTTGATTAGTTCATTGTACCTTCCATCATCAGCTCAGCATGAAATGATGACAACCAGAAGAAAACAACTGATAACGTTAGAAACATATATACAAAACATTGTTAGTGCTTATAATATTTGAGGGTTTCTCTAGATTTCCCTGGTATTCCGTCATCTAATCCTGAATTGGTGATAAGGAGACTACTTCCGGGACACACTAAAAATAATATGTCTAACATTTTAACGTATCTACAATAGATCACATCTACAATAGATGATTTTTTAAAGAATTATTCTCTTACTCTTAACTTTTAAGGAGGGGTACCTTCCGTCATCAGCTCAGCATGATGAGATGATGACTAACATATGCAAATACTTAAATAGCTTAAGAAAATATATGAAAAACGTTATAAGTGCCTATAAAATTTGAGGATTGCCCTCGATTTCCCTGGGATCCTATCATCAGATCCCAACTTGGTGGCAATGAGACCACCTCGGGAGTGTATCCTTTCAAATAAAAAAAGAATTTTTAAAATCGGTCCACAATTGGCGGAGTAATCGGTGAACATACATAAAAAAAAATACAAACTATCGATCATATATCCTCCTCGAAGTCGGTTAAAAATCAAAAACATGTAGAAAAATTAAAACTACTTAGGTGTTTTAGGCGACGTAACTCCGTGGCTCCGTTGCGTCGTCTGATCTGGTGTAGGATTCGGCAGATTGCCCCGAAACTGCCGAAACACTACATCCTTCGGCCAGAAGTCTGCACTTGCGATGCGATTGTGTCCTGCAGCGGCCGCGGCACGCGCACTACAAACGAGCTGAAGTGCACGTAGTGGCGGGACTGCAGTTGGTGC
Source organism: Hedya salicella (assembly GCA_905404275.2). NCBI lineage: Eukaryota > Metazoa > Arthropoda > Insecta > Lepidoptera > Tortricidae > Hedya > Hedya salicella. Next base: position 85,174,413 of record FR990096.1, read on the forward strand.
ACCGTCAGCGAGAAGCCAGTCTTCTGGCGGACGGACTCCACCACGTCATCAGCCACGGCGTGTAGCAATCCGAAGACCAGAACCAACCGGCTCGGCAATGCTACAAAGAGTTTTGCGAAGTGCCCTGCGCGCCCTGCTCTTCCTTTTTCACCAGTGTGAATCCCTCCTTATCCACATCAGTGCGGAAGATTTTTACCCCTTGAAATTTATTTTTGTATCTATACAAAAAGAAATTTCAAGGGTTTTTTATGACATAATAATCATACTATTTAGATACTGTATTATATTAAACTTAAATCAACATTAATTACTACACCATACGAATACAGCAGTAGTAAGCAAAAAATGAAAATGGAGTATGTTGTACATTGTATTATAGATTTTGATATCAGCTCCTCTCGACTGTCAAAGCGATGCATTATTCTGGTGTGGCGTCAAAAGATGCAAAGCGAAACTGTCTTCTTTGTTTGGTTTAAATATCGTTAAAAACTCAAAAATAAGTAGTAGTTTATTTCTTTTAGATTTGAATAATTAATTAAATATGTAATACTTACATAGTACCTGCAGTCAAATGTCATCCCTATTTTGAAAAACCGTCGCGTCTCTCTTTACTTCAACTTCTTTTTTACGACTGAACTGCATACAATTACAAAGTCCATATATTTTATACGTCCAGATAAAATTACGTCGTTTTTTCCGAGGTTGTTTTGAGATATGTTTTTTTTAAACTTACTCACTAGTATTGTACTTTTATCTCAAGAAGCGGCTTGACTTGTTCATGCTATACGCTTTCCTTACATCACAAGTAAGGCGCGTGTCGTTTCGTGATATAAGTAGGGACTTGGAGTAATGGATTTGAATCGTACTTATTTTCTCAGATTGATAGACCAAGTTAAAGTTAGTTTTATTTTTTATTGTGTCATGTTGCATTATACATTAAATATGTCCGTTTGTCCTCAGGTTTCGTGTCTTGCTCACCCTCACCATGCAAAAACGGGGGCACTTGCCTGTCCACGCCTCGGGGAGAATATTTCTGCAAGTAAGTAGCTCTATGGACTATCATGACTCTTGTTGGGTTGCAGCGGGCATATGACAAAGCAGTCGTCAACTTGTGACAAATATGATATGTGTATGAGCGTGCGAGAGTGACGGGTGCTGCATCATCGCCATATCCGCCTGTAGTCATCACTGCTGGACACAGGCCTGCCCCAAGGATCTCTACGATGACGGGTCGAGTGCCGCCCACATCCATCGGTTTCCTGCGGTCTTGGCCAGATCGTCGGTCCATCTTATTGGGGCCATCGGCCACAAATATCCGTACGAGCACATGGGTTAATCAACTTTTCCTTGTTCTGTCCGGTAATTCGGAAACAATGATGACTGAGTAACTTAGAAAAATGCTATAATAATGATAATTATAAAAATAGTCTAGACTGTTAACATACTGGTGAGATTGGCCCTTGAAAAATTTACCTATTATCTATTATGTAGAAAAAAATATTTTTGTTACCTTTACCTATATCACATAGGGCCGATTTCACCAACAATCAATTTACACGATTGTGGCTAACCCAGTATAACTTTTAATCTAATGATTAACTCTATGGTTAACTTCATTTTCGAAGAACCGATGGCCGTTGGGGCAAAAAGTTTCTCGAGTGGAGACCGTGTACCGGCAAATGCAGCGTTGGAAGGTCACCCGCAAGGTGGTCGAACGACCTGGTTAGGATTGCGGGGAAATCTATTGAGGTGGCCTGTGTCCAGCAGTGGACGTCCTCTGGCTGAAATTATGATGATGATGATAACTTCATATTCATTTCACCACGCTAGTCTACGGATAACGTACTCTCGCGTAAATACTCCGTAACGTTGAACGAATGAATTGAATGATATCGTAATTCACCCGAGTAAGATAGACAGTTTGTCCCATGCATGCTTGAGAAATGGTGCTGCGTATCGGGTAAATACATCAATTGTGAAATAAGTATGGAATTCACTTGACAGTGGTAATGACAATACTAATCTACGTCTAACAGTTTTCAGCCGAAATTGGCGGTTTTATACTTAGGTTAATTATTGGTGAAATATAAAATGAGTTTACTCACGAGTAATTAATGATTTGTTGTTGGAATAGGACTTATATGTATTACGTTGGTGAAATCGACCCTTCAAATGTAGTTTTAAAGCGTACCTAACACAGGAGACGTAACCATGTTAACGAGGTTCCTACGCGCATATCCATTACAACACTACTGCAAGTATTAATCGGTCAACTGATTGAAACCCATCGACGCATCCAGAAAAATACTGGTAACTTTTATACGGCTGAACGGTTTTACACAACGCACTATGCTGTCATGGACAGACGTACACGTCAACTTATAAATATTATAACATCCCTCATAGAGGGGCTCATAAAGCTCAGAGTTCAAGTGCCCGTGCACGCCCACGAACAGTCGAAGCTAGCTTAGCTATTTTATTTTATTTAGTACTTTTTGGCGTAAGCTCCTTGTAAACATAGCATCTTTGACATGTAAGCGATAGCAAACGGGTACCAGCGACGTTAAAGGTTAAAGTTTTGAATTTAGAACTTTTAAGAGAAATACCCCTGAACATGCATTTTTGACGAGTAACCAATAGAAAACGGCTACTGGTGACGGTTACAAATTAATTGCGAGCCCCTATGATCTGTGCGCGTGCACGACCGTGGAGCCCTTGTGTGCACACTGCACCCTAACGGGCTGTTAGATATGTAAATAGAATACTTCTTTGCACACAAGAAAGTAATACAAACACCATATCACTCAAGATGATAGCTAAAAAACTTAACAAATGCCCTTATTGTATGTAGTCGTGTGCAGAATTTATATGGGATAGGACTTGTGTCATTTTTCTAATATGGAAGATGACGTGCTTCAACAGCTTCACGTAGAATGTTTCACAATTTTGCGAGAACTTTCTCAACTTTTTAGAAACTACAAAATCTGTAGTATATATGTAATGTCGTAAGTAATTTTAAATTCTAGTTACTTTACCGAGATTGTACACTTGGGTGAAACTGTATTATTTTACTTATAGATTTAATTTTAATATTATGTATTTTTAGAATTGTATGAATAAGTTTCGAATTAGACTTCATTTTTTCAAACAATATGTTTTTCAAAAAATTGCAAGTTGATAAGTAAAAAACGTTCCACTATCATAGGAGTCGGGAGCAGTATACTCGTATACTCAATTAAGTGCGCGTGTAGTGTGCGTGTCTGGTCAAATAGAAAAAGCGTGCGTGTGCGGAGGCCAGATGTGTTCCACCGCTGTGAAGGGCTGAACATTAATTGATCATATTGGCCGTTTATTTTAAACTAGATACCGTACGGCGACTTCTTCTTTGCAACTGTTTTATACACATTTTCATGTCCCTTTCATTCCGTTAGTTAATCTTTGGAAAAACTTTCACAGTGCATTTCGACAACCTGTAAAGAGCGTATGTTCTAAATTGTATGCTATTATCCTGACAAGGGAAAGATTACATTTAAATGATTTCGGAGGTTATGATGCTTCAAATTGCAATGTATTACATAAGATTATTACACGAGGCTGACTTGGCTTGGGCCCTTGTTATATCTAGCTTTATCTACAGTTGTTTTTGGCCACTGACATGGAGCCGAATTTCATCGAATCTAAATCGAAAGCTCATCTACGAATAGGTTTCTATTCATGCTGTACACATAAATAAGGACGATTGTTTCCAATTTCTAAGTAAAAAATATAATTTATAGTTTTGTAACCACTTCGTCACCCAAGCTTACATCGTATTATATTATATGCCATTTAAATGCGGCTAATGCGCCCAAATGCGACAAATCCATTGGCACGCATTCTCACGACATTGCGCGAATCTGGCCCGTAGCGCATAAGCAAGTACACTTGCGCAACTTTTATTGTTGCTCTGCTTCATATTCATACTAAAATGTTTGAATTTGCATCACACTGTATCTGTACATTTTAAGGAACGATCTACTGATTTTATGTCTAATGAGTCGAATGTAATTTAAAAAATCTACGCTTAACATTTACGGATGTGGCCCGACGGAAATCACGAGGCTTTTTGAACAGAGAGTACTCAAAGTTTTCAAGATTATCAGGAATTTTCCAAAAACATTCACATGAAGTTAAATGTTTGCCAATTGTAGACCAATTTGATTTACTTTTGTTAATTAAATCTTTGACCTGGTGCTATTTAAATAATATAAATTGACCGACCGTCACCGAAGGCTTCCGTTTAAGTTTGGAAAAAGGCTTTCGTATGTGGGTTCTACAGGCGTATCAACCCCTGTCACTTTTCAGTGGCATAAATTGAAGAAGTAGGCTACAATAACTGTAACATTTTAATAAATTACGGTTGTACTGCAAGCACAGTATATGTTTTCACAACATTTTTATCTCCATTGTGGTTTTATTTCTGCAGAATATTCTTCAGGAAATAAGGAAAGTGATAGCAGTTTAAACACATGTCTGTCCGGCTGTTCACCACATATGGAGGATGAGAGATTCGCAAGGTGTTCAGCTCACAGAGCCACTATAGTGTACGATAATATGGGAAGAAAGAACTGCCTTACAGTATTTACTTACCAAGAGCTTGTTGAATACTATATTTAAATTTAAAGCTGTGTTCTAAAAGCTGTCGCAAAGCTTAATGTCTATTGCGGAATACTAATTTATAACTTAATCCAAGGTTTAGCTGTTTTAGAGTACGTGAAAGTTAGTATGAATTTGTTAAAGGTATACTTTGTTTGAGCTTTTAGCGTTTGGTTGTCGAATTTAATGAAACTGTCGCGTATTGTTTGTGTTTAAAAATAATTTATTACCTAAATGGTATTTAGGAAATTATATTGAATTTTGAAATTAGCTCATTAAAATATTAACATGTGTAGTAAAAATCGAATTACTGAAATTAAATACCTTATATATATTGTATGGAAAGATTATCACTCCCTGGAAGACAATAAAGCCAAATTTACATTTAAATCTTTGTATCGTGTCTATTGTCAAAAATGATTGTTACTATAACAATTTATCTGTTCCATGATTAGGGTTCCGTACCAAAAATGGTAACAAAAGAACCCTTATGGTGCGACTTTGTCTGTCGGTCTGTCTGTCTGTGCGACTATTAGAGCGCCATATCTCAAAAATTACTTATGCTATCTATTTGAAATTTTAAATTTTTATAAACATATATTGCAAAGGAAACATTATAAGATATAATTTTATTTCCTAAAAAAATTACGTATAAGTATGAGGAGGGCAAAAATTGAAAGTCTTGCTACTAGGTCAAGTAGGGTATCATATGAAAGGGCTTGATCTGTACATTTTTGCACATTTCTTTTTTATTTTGTTATTGTGATTAGATTTTGTTTTATTAAGAAAAATGTGAAAAAAAAACACCATTTCAGAGATAAAGGGGGTGGGGGGGGCTTTATTTCCGTAGTTTACCGAACTAAGTACAAATTGTACCTAGGAGTGACGTCACGAGCCCCCACTCCTAAACTTTAATGCGACTTATTTGAATATTTCTTTTATAATTTGAAAAAGCAAAAAATATCGGTCCAATAATCTTGTATTATATAACCGACGGACTAATTATAATTTAGATTTACATACGCAGTCATCTGCCTATTTAGCCATATCCCGACACGTTCTCAAGGTACGTACAGATGCCTTCGTACAACTTTATATTAGTACAACATAAACATAATATACCCTACGTTGTCAGCACATTTCCTTACATAAAGTAATATCGCATAACAAGACGTCATAAGAACCTTTTATTTACGAACATCAGTCGATCTTTTGCTTGTAGTAGAGTTCGGTCGCTGTGAACCATTTCGTGACAGAGAGGTCGCAGGTTCAAGTCAAGAGACATTGTTCGTGGAAACCTATTTTAAAATACAAGGTTATTGCTTTTTTACCGTACGGTGAATATAATGTTTCGTTTGTGCTAATGATTCTAAGACCTGTAGCTAGGGCTCTTCTAGTCGCCTGTAAAAGGCTTACTTTTACAAAACTGCCCCGTGCTTATGATTGGGGTGGACTAGTTTTACAAACAACCTATGACAATCCTATTTCGAGTAACAGGATACTCAAGCCATGGTCAACAATTATAATTTAACAATATGTAACATATTTGATTTTTTAACCGACTTAATTTACTTTTATTGTCTTTGCTGCTTACCAATCAAAAGACCTAAATAAACAACACCACAAAATTGTTTTCTTTCTTAAAATATCATTATGAAAGGAACCAAGTAATATAGAACATCTATTTTTTTGGATTTCAGACCCTCAGAAACCGTCGTTTGCAATTTAAACGTGAGAAATATCTTTCTTTTTCCCCACAGGAAGACCATGTTTCGAGGCCTTAGATTGGCCATTCAACCGATCGTCAGGTCACAAAAGTGTCACTCTTCGTTTCAGTTCAACTCTTAACACTACGTCTAGGATCTACGCCCCTAGGAAAGGGCTTAAGTGACTGCAATTCGAGTTAAAAACCGTCTTTTGCAATGAACGCCACGAATATTGTCCTCAGTATGAAAGCAGTGTGTTATAAATAAGTGTTACTAGGGATATACGTCGTTTCGGAAGGCAGTGTTATTAATGGGAGTAGGCGTCGTAATGCCAGATCTGAGTCAAGCCAATGCACAGTCCAGTGCACAAGGTCATGTGATGGGATATATAGTAGTAATTACATATAGACAGACACAAGCCATCGGATTGGCTATTGAATAGTGTTCAATTACCATCAATAGTGAGCACTATATTCAGGGTAAAGTAAGCCAAATTTCGGATGACCTATGTATGTCGATTCTGATTCCTGTGAGAAAACAGTGGTCATAAATTGGTATTTGTGGAGGACAGCCACTTACCCTTTCGAAAACGACGTTAGGAGACCTTCACTAACTTGGTAATGTTGTGAATATTTAGAAAAATACGTGGTCAGGGAAAAATCACTTCATCAAAAAAATAAGGGGAAGACTGAACAATTGAACAATATATTGGATGAATCTTTTGCGATATTACGCAGATGTATTTTAACAAGACGAATATTGGACGTTTAGTGCGATCCTCTTGAAACATTTTTGGAAAAAAATATTCGCATTTCATTGATGTATTGGCGCGGTTAGAACCATAATTAAACATTTATATATCTAGACTAGTTAAAATTGTATCCAGTTTTGTAGAAACTCATTTATGCTTGGCCCCTGCCGCTTTGCGAATCTATCCATGCACATGACAATGTTACCGAATTGTCGGGGTCGTGCAAGTGTAGGGTGCGACAACATTATTATTAGTACACCCCTCTGATATGGTAAGCATAACAAAACCGCAATTAATTGATTAAAGTTATGAAAGGATTTTAGAGCTTTTGAAATAAGAACATATTACTTCTCATGCGGCGACCTCGTCCGATGCATTGAACGATAATATAGCCGCGTGATTTTATAGTAGTTTTTTTTAGTATATATTTCCAGTTTTTCTAAAGTTATGAAAAAGCTTTATCCGTGCTACTGGGAAATATTAATAGACCCATACCAACTGCAACTCCTAAAATCATTCTCCGATCTATAAACTAATACAGTTTTGTATTAAGTAATTATTCCACTAAGATGCCACCGACCAGATACAGCGTACTTATTTATATTTCTATAATAAAATAATCTTAACTATATAATATTGTTACAGAATGAGAAGTGGGCTTTTCTGAATCTAACTCATATAAAAACTAAGACTAAAGTCTTCAAAAGTGAGGAGACAATAGCAAAGAAAAAATATTTCGACGGTGGAAAGGAGAAATGGGATAAGCGACCGCTTGGCAGCATTTAGTAATATACCCATTTAACTTATTTTATAAGATGTATGATTAAATTTCTCGAAAATGTCGCTTACTCCATTTCTATAGATTATATTACGTTTTCCGACCCCGTTATTATTGTGATAAAGAACAATGTACGTGACGCCATTATAATGCTCGAACGAGATTATTTTACAATGTACACTTGAATATAAAAGTTGTAGTACAACTGTAACATACTAACAATTTTATGCCAAGAAAGCTCATGACTTGAGAATTATTTCTAAAGTAAATTCAGTCTTATTATAGAGCAATTTTTCTGGAACAAAGTTATGCTGTTATCCGTTTTGAACGAGGTATATTCTCAGTCAAGAACTTTGTCTTTCAAAATTGAAAACGATAGCGGCAATACTCTGCTGTGTAACTTTCTTCTTGAGTTTCTTCCGGAATTTATTCTCAATAGATTTCTTGTTCGAGTCGCTGGTAACGCCTTATTGAAAACGTGAAATTATAATTTAATGTTATGCTCGTTCTACTCGTGTCATCGACTGTTCCTAATACGTGTAATCTCGAGCCATTACGAAATCGAGTCTTCGATTGTTTTTAAAACAATCAGTTTTCGATGTTTTCTGAACTTGTAAATCGTATAATGTTCACATTATTATGTATGCTTGAAAGAAAAAATATTATTATTATTTGATGAATTCGTTTGAATTACATAAATAACAGGTAGTTTATTATGTTCCTCATATTTTCGAATGTATGTTTTAGTACTTAGCGTGAAATAATGAATTTAACTACAAATATCTTACTAATAATTTTCTGGAGACGTACTGATTTATAGATGCGATCCAATTTCATAGAACTTCATAATCGAAATTTGAAACATGTTCATATGGCGTGTAACTATTAACTTGCATGTGTTTGACATTAAATAAATAAATATGAGGTAGCAAGGTCAAAATAGCTACCAAGACTGAAAAAAATGTCAGGAGCTGCACTCAAGTACCATTAGATAAATGCGCTTATAATTTGGAGAAAGAAAATGCATTAGTTTAATAAGCTACCTTGTTACACCGACAGTGCCGGGCCGGATAGAACGCAACTTTTGGAGTTCCGCGTCGGCTTTAATTTCTATAGTTTTATTTGTATGTGTATAATGTATAATACTTTTTGTCTACATAGGTCATTTTTAAAATGCTATAAATTTGTTTACTTAATGAAATGATCATGTTGCGTTCTTTAGGGTTTCGTAGCCATAATGGCAAAAACGGAACCCTTAGGAACTGGTCCCATCAAGGGCGAGGAAGCGATTACCTATCGGCGATTTTCTCGCCCAAGAAATGGACAATAGATGTATATATCCTGTGTTAGTAAATGAGACACATATATTAATAGAAAATACTCTCTCTACTAATTTGTCGCAGCGATAAGAGCGATAAGATAAAACTTGCTAAAGGTGCGTCCACACTAATCATTTGCTCGTATCCGATCACCATGCCGTGGCATGACTGCGTATCGCGCTGCTTGGACGCTCACTGCTGGCGCGGCGATTATGACGCACTCGTCCGATATAAGTGTGTGATACGCGTAGCAACACGGATTTTGAGCGATCGGATCGGCGCAACGTCCAAACGCGTGATCGTGGCACGCGATCATGCCACGGAATGAAGATGTGATCGGGCAAATGATACAAATGTGGACGCACCTTAAGCGGTACTCGCTCAGCGATGCTCGCTTGGCGGTTGGAACTCACGCTGCGAGAACAACCTAACGAGTGGTGTCAGTAATAGCCCGTCGCACTCGAACACTCGCTTATAGCTGAGCACCAAAACTATTGAAGCTACACATCCGCTTCTCGCCGCTCGTGAACTCGTTTCTGGTCTCTAGCTTTAATCGCTTCTCGCTCATCGTCGACGGTGGGACCAGTGCCTTATCGTTCCGTCATGTGCATCCGTATGTCACAGGCATTTTAATAAAAAGCTGTGTGATGTATATTGATGAAATTTGGAGTATAGGTGTAAATTTTTCAGCAAATATCAATGTGTAGCACATATTTCGACAGTTATTCTAAAAATACAATGAGGTTTCTATGATAAAAATTGACTTTGTGTATATTTCCGGAAAAAATCGCTCCGAAAGTTGCATAAATTGTCCCCCTCTCCCCCGAAAGAAAACAAAAATATAAAGCTTAATAAATACTTTCAACGAAAATTACTTTCAACGTGATCAAATATACCGTTTTTAAGTTATTGCCAAAAAACTGCGCTGCGGGTTCCGCAACCGTTCACACAAACTGTGCACTGTGCACACTGAGCATGGTCCGAGAAGCTCTTGGCCGGTTTCTTTTGTAATAATGTATGTAAATCATGTAATGGTTGAAATTGTAACTACGCACATGCAATGGGGTTACACTTTATGTTTCACACAGCAGTTTTTATTTCTTGATCTCTCTTCAGTAAGTTACAAACAATAAATGACAATTGTCTTTACGACAAAGAATATTAAATTCCATCATTCATATTTGTTTTTAAGAGACCGTTCGAAATTACAATATTTAAAAGTTGTCAACAGTAAAACTTACAGCGTAACCTACTTGTTCCTTTTGCTTGGTCCCACGGGCCCTGTAACGTGATACGGGCTCGCACTTGACCGTGGCATGTTTGTCTTAGTTCCAAATGTAATGGCAGCCACTTCCTTACCAAGATGACTGGCCGGACCGTGAGAAAATAAATTATATATCAAGCCATGCTAAGGTAACAATCAATAAGTTTGACACAATAGTTCGACCGGCTCGTGTATACTCGGAATTATTTTAGAAACTTCACTAATTAACTCATAAGCGATGTACTAAGTATTAACACATAATCGGTTCGAGATATTATTACTCCGACGTTGTAATAAATATCGCTGACAGCTGTCATCTTATAAACCAACGCCAAATATCCCATACTTCAGATTGTAATGTTCGTAACTCACGGTTTCAGAGGTTTTAATGCCCTACGTATTTGATTCTCCTAAGGTCCTTATTCAAGTTTGACATAATTTTCACTGAACCTTACCAACAGGTGAGATAGAAGTCAAGTGCTTACCTATTTATCAAAAAATGAAAACCACTAATATTTTCTAAATGAGCAATCTTGTAATAAAATGTTGCAATGGTCAATATTCTTTCAATTATTCAACCGGCTGAAATTACTTTGTTTTATCCTAAATTTAAACTAATAATTCAGTCAAAATATTGAAAAAAGTGAGGACAGCTGGAAAGTATTTTGAAATTTCCGAATTTGATGGAATTTTAACTGGGGATGCACTCTAGGAAAACTATAGACTATCCTAAGTTCTCACCTCGAGGGCTCTGTGTTGACTTGGCGGAGGGGACGAAAATCTCAAAGTTTTATGACCGTTTTTAGTTTATAGTAAGTACATTTGGGTACTATATTTATAAACTAAAAAAATTTGGGTACTACATGTATTGAATAACAAACTTAAAGAGTAGTAAATTTCTCCAAGAGTTTGTTGGAGAACCTGATTTTCAGGCCTAATAGTATACGGAGATACAGCCGATCAAACTTGTATTTACATTGGTTTTCCCAATACGTTGATATTGATGAGTGATCAACATAATTAACATAGAAATGATGGTAGTAGGCTATTTTTATATTTTAAGTAATTTTGGTTCAATTTGATCGGCGTTCCTGAAAACCTGGTTCTCCAAGTAACTATTATGAAATTGAATGTTCTTCAATTTTGTTATGCAATAAGGTACCCAAATGTGCTTGGTTTTAGAAATATGTTTTTGTCCCCCCCCCAAGTCAGCACAGGGTACTCGGGATCGAAAACTTCGAATAGTCTTTCTAGTGTGTCACCTAACATTCAGTCAGTTAAAGTTCCATTAATTCGAAATACTTACCAGGTAAAGTAAAAGCACACGAGTGCTGGATATAAACGAAACGCCAGCATTGGAAATTCGACAAAACCGAGAATCACTGCTTCATTTTTACAAATCGATATTATCTATGAGATGGAATTCTCGCGCCATTTTACACGTTAAACTTTTTTGACGTCCAGTGCAAACAAATTAGGCCAATTAGTGTAACAGGTTTTTATTTCGACAAAACGTAAATAACAGAACGTGGTAGGTATTCTGAAATAAATGTAGGCGCGTCCCGCGGAAGACACTGATTTAAAACTCGGAGAGGCAATTTGGATTCACATGTATTTCTTTAATGCACTTAATAAGAGTAAAGTCGCCTCTTTGGTGTAACTACCGACACTGAAATTGCTGCCTGTTTCAAAAAAGTACGTAACGTGCGATGTTGAGACTAGTTTTTATCGAAATACGGATGTGAATCGAGTGTTTATTGACCAGTTGGCAAGTGTTGCACGTATTCGGTAGCGTTAAAACGGTCATGTTACGGCGTTGAAGTTTAAAACTTAATTATGAATCTGCGGCGTTTTAGAACCTGTTCGAGAGGGCTATTTATGTGACCTATTGTCGTAGCTGTAGGTTGAACTGGTGCAACGTCTAAGCTTGATATGCACCTGAGTGAAATCATAATTTAGCCTCAATCTCAATCGAAGATATTTTTAAAATAAGCTAGTACTAATCTACCACATACATTCCGTATTTTCCTCTCAATGCAATTAATTGCGATTCGTTTAGATATAAACGTTTCGACCCAAAAACCAAGAGTCCGCATAAACCTGCCAACAGAACAAAAAAGCTTCGAAAATCTCCGTCAATTTAGCTGAAGGCGACACGAATAATTCTATAGGAATGTAGTGCGTGCGTGTTCGTGGTACTATCTGTGGGACCGGTTTGGCGAATTTGAAACAATAGCCGCCCTCGCGCATTTGAAAGGACTTAAGTCCTGTTTAAAGTGCATGATTGTTTAGCTTTTCAATTTCGAAAGGTTGCGGCGAGCGAAAAGTTCCGCGACAATGCATCAGGGTTTATGGAATATGAAACACAATCCATTAATAATTTCATGTTCCTAGATTTAAAATAATGGTTTATTTTTATAAAAATGATTATAGACAATCGACGTAAGAACAAAGTTTAGCTACTAAAATAAAAGAGATACTATTAAAAAAGGCTGCAGGGATTAACTGATACAAAATAATAGGTATTCTTCAAATCAAAACGTCTGATCGTAGTCCATGTTCAAATTATGTCAGCCAGTATTCGACAATCGATAAAAAACAACGGTTTGCACTCCAGGAGTGCCGGAATTTAAATTTTATCGTTGTGCATTAAATATGTGCATTGTCAATGACATTGTAATAGTTTTTCGATCAGGTCACGTGTCCGTCGTATGACAGATCACGTTGATCTGTCGCGAGCTTAACATTTTTTCCCAATTACAAGAAGTGCACAGCGCCGCTAAAGAAGTTTTTACTTCCATAATTTGAATAAACCACAGATAATGCAGACTGCGTCATATATTTCGTCTTTATTAGAGACGGAACCGATTCAAGCGTTGATTGTGGGCAACACCTAACCAATGAATAATAATAATCTCGAATGTATTGAACCATGAGTTTATGCAATAAATTGTGAGATACAATCTGCTCGGCGACCGAGCCTGTGTCTTATATAGCCCATGGCTATATAATATACTAATGCAATAAAGGAGTTGGTTGGGCTCGCTTTGAGCTGTCTTATGCCAGCACTGCACATTAGCGCGAGTCGAGATGAGAGCGAGATACAATGCCGTTTTAAATACGAGAAGGCTTACAGTAATTTTAAAATAATAGTGTGTAGTGCTGGTATTAAAATACTGGTACTTTCAACCTACCATACTATGTTGATGGAATCATAGTACTACTTTTTATTGGTCTTTATGAATAAAACATTTGAACATTGTTTGTGGGTATTAGCTACTATTATCCGGACCTACAATTTATTGAATCAGATTGTTTCCATCATAGTTATTTTAATATTTTGCGTGTTTCCATAGTACATTAATTAGAAGAAGGCTTAAGGAAACTATAATATAAATCTTCATAATAATTGGCAATATTCGAGTTTTGCGTCTATGAATACTAAACGTATTTTAAATTAAATTATGCATACTATAATATAAAGTTGTTGACGCCTATTAACATTTTGCGACAATCTTATATTTTAAAGAGAATGCCAAAATCTATGATATTGTACTATAACTTAATATAATTTATGGGTAAGAGAATATCAACAGGCAATATTATCTTAGCTTAAACAGAGGTGATTTAGTCTTGTTACTTTTACAAATATGTTGAATAAGAACCAATGCTTGCAATGCAATGCTTGAAGTGATCCCGCGGCGCTCCAATTAAAGGCGGATTTGACATTCGGTGGTGGTTTTAGTCGGTAGTCGAACGCAGTTAGTCCGTCATACCCGCTTTGGTCCCCCTTATGCGGGATCCATAAACGTAATTCTCCAATGTTAAAAAAAATAGCAATACACTGCGCCGTATTAGGCAAATATTCGCGTAGCAATCCTTTCATTTCACACAAAAAACAAAAGAGATGTAAACACAAATATTTGGCAAATACTATTCATCGCCTAATAAGGGTGAATTAACTTACTGTCGCGATCATAAATTGCGTTGGTAATAATCTGAGACTAGATAGCTATTAGCGCCATTTTGAAAGTCAAATATGTCATGGCATCCTTAATTCAGCCTTATAGAAACTGCGGTAAAAAGTGAATTGTTATAGTCATATAACTCGGCTTCGGCTTTCCTGTATCGGGCAAAAAAGGGTCAGACTCGTCCTTTAGCTCCTTTTCTGGATGCCACGACCTATTGTTAAGGAACTGTGGAACTTTTGTCTTATTTTACCCTTAAATAACGAACTGGCCGAAACCAGACTCCTTTGTTTGCGTTACGTAAAAAACTTTTTCTACTCCTGTACTTTTATTTGTCATTTACATAGTCGCTAAGTCATATACAATGACACCGATAGCAAGTTTGCAAAAAGTCTATGCTCTATGGTCTATAAAAGCATTATTTAGCGTGCTTTTATAGTTCATACATTTTTCATAAAAGCACTGTTTACCAAGATAATAACATTAACTTTTTTAAAGTAAGGATTCATTTCTATTTATTAATTAAGTAATTACAGCAGTAACAACTTCTTAAAAAACAATATTACACAAAATAAACTCAACAACAAAAATAAATTTACAAATCAAACATTGTATACTTATTTATTTTCAATCTTAGGGTAGGTTTTTGCAATATATATACAATGAGACCCATAATAAGTTGGCAAAAACTCTATGCTCTATGGTCTATAAAAGCATTGTTTAGCGTGATTTTATAGTTCTTACATTTTTCATAAAAGCACTGTTTACCAAGATAATAACATTAACTTATTTTTGAAGTAAGGCTTCAGTTCTAATTATTAAGTAAGTAATTACAGCAGTAACAACTTCTTAAAAAACAATATTACACAAAATAAACTCAAATTTACAATTTAAACATTGTATACTTATTTATTTTCAATTTTAGGGTAGGTTTTTTACAATATATAAAATGTAAAATACAAGAAGCCATAACATTGTATTATTATTATGTTATTTACTATTGTATGTAACAAAGCCATGATCAATTCTGTTTTAATTATCAAATTTTATTCATTTTATATATTTTTATTAACTAGACATTTGGCATTACTGACCAGTGCAAACAAATTAGAAAAATAACAAACCATAGACAAACGTTGTCATATTTGAGTTCCCACCAAAAATTGTAACTTTTTAAGTTCCAAGTTACTATTGAAAAGACAATAAACGCTAAATAGATAATTTGTTCCTTTCGTCTTTCTTTTTTTATAATTAAATATTGTACTTAAACAGATAAAGTATCTATTGTTTATATAAATAAACAAACTGTACATACATACCCTCATTTTGTTTTATTTAAAAGTAGGTAGTCGTCGAAAAAGTATTGTATGCAACGGTGTATAACTGGTCTAAAAACGCTCGTGAAGTATTTACTTGCGATTTTACTTGCGACTTGACCCACGCCACTCGCGTTTTAAGACCCTTCTTATACAACAGTTGCATAAAATACTATTATGTAAAGCAGAGGTTACACGAAAACGGTTACAGTTTTAACGGCTGATTACGCCTGTCAATGGCTACTAATTTGACAATTATCATAAGGCGTGAATAAGACTTTGACGGGATAAATCGGGTATAAGCAATTAACAGAAGATGGTGAAAAAGGGTATAAAAGTTTATTATAAGCTTATCACGCGTATAAGCCACAAGAATTAAGCTCTGAAATCCTTGTGAATAACTACCACATTATCCAAATTAATTAAACGTATTTGATAATTGTAATAATGAAGTCTGGATATCTAAGGTATTTTGATGGATTATTCTGTCAAGTGTCGACATAATTACTGGCGAAATCAGTAATTTACCAAGTTTACCAATCTATTATTGGGCCAAAACATTGAGAAAACATTTTGGATAAGTATCACTGCGTCATTACTTCCGCCCACGACAGCGGCATTATCGTAGACGAAAATATAAAAACCGCTTGATACATAATATGTAACGATAATGCCGTGTCGTTAAACGATACTTTATAAAAGCGCCCATTTAATTACAAATGTCGGCCATGTCCTCAAGCCGTAAAGTCGGTCACTCATTCACCATTCATTCATTCAATTAGCTACTTTAATGAATCGCTAAGGTTGAGTAATACAATAACAAGCCTAGCGGCGATGTTCTAAAACACAAACATGCCTATTTGATTTGTTTAACGCAGTTAGAAAAACATGCTGTTAAAGATACAGCGAATAAAAATTTGGGATAGGGCGTAACTAATTTCCATCAAACATAGCTCAGTAGAGTAGACGCAAATTAGGTCTCAAATTCAATATGCGTCGAAATACATTCGTCGTCGAAATGAAACAATAGGCAAAAACTTGTATACGACTATAGTAAATCACTTGTAAGGAAGGCCGTCTTTATACATGCGGGGCCCTCAAACACTGAAAAATGGGGGCCCTGAGGCACTCAATAATAAAATGAGAGTTCTCGCCGGACTGTAAAAAAAATTCGTTTAATTTTTTTCGGTACTCCGTGAGGTTAGAGACTCTGGGAACGGACCACGTGTGCCCTTATAGTAAAGACGGAACTGCTTGTAAGGCTCTTGGGTGAGTTTACCATGCTAAGTTAGTGTTAACGGATCATCAATGGAACTCCTGTTAAATGATCGACATTAATAATCGTAATCAGTCATTTTGGCGACAATTTTGGCCTGTTGGCTGCACAACTGCCTACGAAGCTGGATCGAAACCCGGCCAGGGCAAGTGTTTGTGTGATGAGTTCGAATATTTGTCCCTGGGTCTTGGATGTTTTATATAAATCCATACATTATTTGCATAGGTATATAAGCATTATAATTTATTTATATCGTCGCCTGTAAACCCATTGTACAACCTTTGCTTAGTTTGGGACAAGGTCGATTTGTGTAAAATGGTCCCGGATATTTATTATTATTTATTTATCACTGATCATGGTGTAAACAAGCGTTAAGGTATAAAAATAATTAATAAACAGACTGACATCTGTATACACGCTCTTTGCGCAGACGTATTAAATATTTGTCAGCATACAGACAATATTATATTCCTTTGTGCAAATCTTATTTGAGCTTATCTGTCGATTATTATGATCCTCTGGATTTGTGGTTTACGTACAACTACCCCTGTTTATGCGTCGGGCTTAGATCATTTTATACCGTTATGGTATATACCCAATCTTCGGCGTGAAAGTCGCACAAAAGACTCCGTCAATTACGCCGTAAACTGTTCCATCTTGTATTAATGAGGTCCGTCGCCATGTTTGGATCCCGTAATAGTATTTATTTATGCAGCGTCTAGCTAAGAGCCTTTGCTATTCACCGCTTTTAACAAAACCATGGAAAGCAAGAAGCGACTTTATGGCTCGCGCATTTGAGTCAGACATACCCCTTTATGTCCTGCTTCTAATATGTTAGTATCTATCACTGTATCGATTAGTCTGTCAAAATGGCTACTTCTGATGGTTTTGCGAGGATCGCTAAATTTAGAGGATTATCGTTTCGACTAACGTTAAAAATTTACAGGACATTTCTGTCAAGTTTCTGTCGCATATAGTATATATATACTTCTATCAAAATTTTGCTTTATGTTTGTTGCCTATGACATAATTCATCACTATTATTTTTATACAATTTTTAGACGCAATAATAAAAAAAATGTTATCGGTATTTTGGGGCTAGTTTTCTATATTGTTTAAGAAGTTTGGTTATGGCGCTATTTACGCTCAGTATTCTGTTATATTGGATAGGAAAAACTTAATAATATGTCAAATTTGGTGCTCTTACCGTAACAGGATATAAATTACCCAAAAATCTCGTAACTACATGTCTGTGTGTAAAAAATATAGCAACTACACAATGGTTTCTTAGTAAAAGACCATAAAACGTAGCTCACTTTGTCATACATTTATATCACAACATCTTGATGACAATATAAGTAATAAAGAACTTAGAAAAAAATAAATGATCTCTGGTACAAGAACCGACCCTATTACTTTAGTAACAAAAATTGTGACATAAAGAGTTAAATCAAGTGGTTTTTTTTCCTCAATGGAGATAAAGGAATTTGAACGTTATGTTTTGATACTAAGGTCATGACAGGTGTGTCATTACACCATATGGGAACACGCGGTCGCATATCTCGACGTACGAGGCACGTTTGAACTATCTAAGTCATAATGGATTAACTCACGTACGTGGTCGCTACACCACGAGGATGACCATTGAAATGGAAGCAATGAAAAATCCGAGTGTGGAATTTTCTTTCATGTACCTTTCAAATTATATTTGGCATAATATTGCCCGATGTTCTAAGAAAGTAACTCTCTGTACAGTACGATTACTTTGAGTTTACCACTGACATATGCTTTTATTCCATTGGATATTCGACTAATACAAAAAAAGTGTCTATTACAAACAAACGACGTTTAGACAGTGTGCAATATATAGACTCTTTTACATTAGTGTTAAAGTCGAATATCCAATGGAATAAAAGCATATGTCAGTGGTAAACTCAAAGTAATCGTACTGTACTGTTTCTCTTGTTAGTGTGCAATAAAATAATTGTTGTATTTTACTGTATTTTGTATGAGGATATTTAGCTAGTTTTTCTAGACTTATTTGCGATTACGATTACGATTTTTTCAATGTATGTAGTAAGGAGTAGTGTAATTTTAATTCGCTGGTTGTAAATGATAACGAGCTATTTACCAACCACACCGAAACCATTACTTCCCATACCGATGCAGTTGGCCAAAATGGCCTCTCTAATGAAATATGGGTGGTACACTCACGAAACTCGTTAGCACTACTCACCAGTAATATAAGGACATAACTGACTTAAATATTAGAATGACATAGGCCGTTATGCCACAATAACTTTTGACAAACAAATTGTCGAGCTGGAACGACGCATGTTTCTTATAGATCCTAGTTTTTCTGCAGTTTTTAGGGTTCCGTACCTCTAAAGGAAAAAACGGATCCCTTATAGGGTCTGTAACAGCCAGTTTGCTCCGAAACTACTGGACCGATTGAGTTGCAATTTAGCACACATATGTAAGTTGGTGACCCAAAGACGTAGACGTAAATAGTAGATTTTTAAACTTAGGCGCCACTTTTAAATTAGAAAATATTAAAAACAAGTTTTGCAAACTATTTCGCGTGTCATATCAAATGAAAGGGCTTATTGTGAGAATCTCAAATAAATCTTTTTTTATATTTCTGAATTTCGGTCGCATTAAGTTTGCACCTCATTTGTATCCGACGCCATAGATACCAGATACAAACTAAACTTAACCGGCAACGTAAGTTGGGTTAAGTAAAAGTTTTTTTAATACAGTTGTGCGGAACCCTTTATGCGCGAGTCCGTTTGTTAAAGGTCTACTATTCTTAGAAATCGCTTTGTACATAAGTTGTTGTAGAATGGAGAAATTATGATGGATCGCTAAAAAGTTCTTGATTTGTTTTTAGAGATCAGGGGGTCAGAGTTGAGTGGCTACGACATTGTTAATCAAAAAGATGATGACGATTTAACGCTCATCTATAATAATTTCAAAGACTTCAGTAATATTTATTGTAACTAAAAAAATATTTTTGTTAATTAAAAAAAAAAAAACAAAATCAATATCAGGAACAATCTTATACAAATTGCCCTCGTCCCAAACTAAGTAAAGCTTGTATTATAGTTACTAGGTGACTATAAGTTAAGTAGTATACTCGTATATTTATAAGTAAGGTGCGTTGAGCTAAGTTTGGGAAAGACTGAAATTTTATAGAAAATGCTTTTGAAGGCGTTGAAATAAAGTCTGCCTTTCGAACGATGTATGTATGTATATATATATATATATATATATCATATAATCTACTTTTGTAATTAACTTAACCAAAAGCGTAAGTCTGAATGTGTCTGTTGTTAATCTATATAACTATGTTATGAATGTTATTCGGTTACTGACCTTATGTGTTTTGATACTAAGCAGTTTCAATAGAATGGTAATTCTTAAAGTTAAGTTGGTTGAATAGCATAGTTTATTTCTGTTAAGAAGGAGAGATGTAGTGTCTAATAAATGTGTTAGTCACCTTTGGCAACACTGGATACTGTGGTATTGCGTAATCGCGACGGTGTACGAGCAGAAACATAATATATAGGTACTGTTTTATTGTAACACCCAAACGATACAAATAAATAATATAATAAATGCTTACATTACACTTACCCTTAGATTACAAGAGTCCATAAGCAAAATAATCCAGGGGCAAATCCACAAATTATGAGCTTGAAAAATATTTTATTTTCCACCCGGGCGTCGGTACTCTACGTGCTATTTTTCATGTAATTTCTCAATGACATTGTAAATGTTACAGATGGCACCTCTTTTATTCAATAATCTACGTCCAACAAATTAAACCATCATCTTCGTACATTCAGCCTAGAAGTAGGTTTTTTGCACTCACAAAGTTTGAGCTTAATTATCTGAAAACTGTACATGTTAAATCCGAAAGTAGAAAACTATCATAAAAATCAAGTACTCAAGTTAGAGCTTTGTTTTCTTTTGTATCTATAAGAACATCTTTCTTTTGCACTATATGCTGGTATCAATAATTTCATATCGACAATAAGTTACCTCTTGCTTGACGACGACACATATATAATCTATGCTATTATAAAGTTGTAAAAATTAACATTACAGATGATTAAAAATAATATGTTTGTAACGGACTATTTGGAGGTCACTCTATTTTTGTATGTTTCTATGTGTCGTTGTGACTTCATCACGACAAAATGGCTATACGGATTTCAACAATTTTTGGTTCACGAGTAGCTAGGTTATCCGAAGATGGTTATGGGATACTTATTACCCGGCCATGCTGAAAAAAAAAAACAAAAACGAGGGGTTATGACTTTTTCTGCGGGCATCTTCTAGTCCTTAGATAAATAGAAAACATCGAAGACCCAGGAACAAACATTCGTGCTCATCACACAAACACTTGCCCTGGCCGGGATTTGAACCCGGGACCACCAGCTCCGTATGCCGTTGTGCAACCGAATTAGCCAAATGTGTCGTCAATTGCCAACGTGCTCGAATGATGAACATAGCAATATGACTCTAAAACTTTCAACATGAAGTCCAAAATATACATCACGTTAATTTAGAAATGAACTCTTCACAAAGATCGTACGTTCCAAATATTAATGATGCGTACATTCTCCGTTTCTATATTAAATGAAGACTGAAGAGTGAAACCGCGAAGTCGAACTTAAGCCATATTACTTTATAAATTAAGTTCAATTTCAATTAAAGATATTTCTAGTATAGTTAGTGTCTAATTGAGTCCAAAACCATTAATAAAAAAGTTGAATGGACTTTGAGACAAACCGTTGTAAAGGTATTGTTTCCTAAATCGACTTACCAATACAAATGGTCATACTATGTGGACAATCGACCCTCTTCTAACTTTCTATATCTAAAATTTCCTTACATATATAATATATATATATATATATATATAGTGAAATAAGACTATTGAGGGTTTTAAGCATCATTCTCGTATTTTTAGTTACTTACGTCTTTGTTTCATCAAGCGTGTTTGAATGACATTCCATATTATTATTTTTCTTATCTAACCTCTAATTTTGTCATTCGATCATCAAATCAATTTGCATATGCTATTGCCAAGTTATCTTTGCCGTCGCCAGTGTTGCCAGAGGCCTTAAAGATATACTGAAACTGTATGGAATAATGTTAGTTCCATACATTAGACCACAGCTTTTGATAAATTTGTGATTGCGATGCGGCGACAAAATTATAAATGTGTCTGTTTGTGGCACTCACAGGTGGCACTGTACTTGTACGATATGGTCGTGGTTCTTATTTGGTCGAACGCTGTTCTAATTATGCATATAATATTACAATACCTATATAGCGTGCGGACTCGAACGCCCCCACAGCTTTCTTTACTCGTAGAATATTTTTCAACTTTTGTTTTAATTATATAGACGCGCAAACCTGAGAAAAGGCTAATAAACAAAACCATTATTTAATTGAGGCAGCAAATAATACGATGTTATGATTTTATTAGGATCAATTCGACCAACATAGAATAATATTTATTTCTATTAATGATGTCAAATTTATGTATTTTCGTCACTTATTCTCTGATTAAGCCTTATTGCAGTATATTTGACTAAATTAAAAGTTTGTGACATCCGACAAAAGTGTTAATAAAGTGCTTAAGGACTTACTCAATTTCTTTTATATTTATACACGAGTCTCGTTCTTTTAAAAAAAGTTGGTTCTTACAATAAAATATACTCTAACGAACATAAAAAAAAAACGTCAGTAGAAGAAAATACACTAGAAATCCGAATAAGTATTATTATAAATGTAATAATAATTATATTGACAAAGTGCAAATTATTTAAATCTACCCAATCTGCACCTACATATAGTAGGGAAAGAAGTCTCTTTTGTTTGCTTTTTATTCTTCTCGACTTTAATGATCCTGCACTAACTGCTAGTTTCTGTTTGGTCCTATGGTTGACTGTTACAGAATGTCTTAAGGCAATAAGTCCGCCATTTGTACCATTCCGCTTTGTGCAATAAAGTTGAAATAAATAAATAAAGAGTTAAAATATAATTTTCACTTCTCCTGCTCAAAAAGTACGTCATATTAAGGGTTTAAAAGAAAGCCATATAATCCCATACAAATTTCTATGACGCTGAAAAAAAAAACTTGCGGCCAGCTACATACTCCTTACGAATAATTAAAAACAAACAAACCAACCTGATCAGATTGGCCAAACTTTCTGATAGAATTGCTCAAACTATATTTTTAGTTTTTCATGAAATATACAATTTTAATGTTAAGTCTTTTTTATTTTCTCGCAATCGAAGTGAAAAGCAGAGTGTTTTTAACACGTGGCTAAACGCCATTATGACACTCAAACATATTTGTCCTCCCTCACTTCGTAAGCTCGTCCAAATAATCACTTCGTGTCATAATGGCTTATTTTAGCCCCTTGTCAAACAATCTACTAATTCTCCAAGTTTACATAGGTCAAACGTTTTCTTAACATTATTAAATAGTTGTTAATTATGGAAACCAATACTCATAATAAATACGAACGATAGTCCAGCCCAGTGAGTATAAATTAACTAAAAAGTTTTAATGAAGGTTCAGTCAAAGTACTGAATGCTCCTACTGTTAGTATAATTTGTATTGGTTTTTGTCGTCGGGACGTGACCGTCCAACACCCATGGGATTGGCCGGTCCAGCCGAGCGTGACAATTTGTTCGGCTTTATCCACGCACGACGCGGCGTGGCCAATCACCGACATTGTTACCTTCTGATGGACCAGAATAGTATTCTAGTTATGCAGAAAAATCGATAGCTGGGGCATTCCACCAGAACAGTATATGGCAACGCACCAGAACAGCCTTAGTCGTCACGTGTCCGAAAACGTTATTTCATCTTTATTGACGCCACTACCATTGTAACATGTCACTTAGTAGATTTACAATTGTTATACAATATTGTAAATGTAACCTTAGCTGTCTGAGATAATGGGTTCAATATTTTTTTCTTGGTATCATGACCCAACGCAACTGGCTTTTATAATTTTATAATCTATACTATTATAAAGTTGTAAACGTGAAGTACACAGGTACTTGGTACTTAAAAAAGAGGGTTTAGACTTTTTGCTCCTCCAAGATTGCGGACACTGTACTATGCAAAAGACATTCTAAGTTATGTAGTGACGTCTCACAATTTGTTGCAGAGTATAACTTGCGGACTAATTGTAACTTATAGTCGCTCGGAACCAGTTATACACAACCTTCTCCATTGGTATAACTAAGCGCTGGTTTGGCATAGTCAGTGTATACGGCTTTCCAAAAGTTACGGGGTGAGTTGTGGGGCATACAATCAGTGTGACAGATGTGATGCGTTGTGAGCTGAATTTTAATCGATTTTGACCAAGTACGAGTTGGGATTGTATATCTCAGGGTTTGTCTTGAGATTTCAGTGCTTAAAACAGGATTGCGGATTTAAATTTTTCGGATTTTAAATTTTTCAATCCATACTAATATTATAAATGCGAAAGTGTGTGTCTGTCTATCTGTCTGTCTGTCTGTCTATCTGTCTGTCTGTCTGTCTGTCTGTCTGTCTGTCTGTCTGTCTGTCTGTCTGTCTGTCTGTCTGTCTGTCTGTCTGTCTGTCTGTCTGTCTGTCTGTCTGTCTGTCTGTCTGTAACCTCTTCACGCTTAAACCGCTGAACCGATTTGGATGAAATTTGGTATGGAGATAGTTTGAGTCCCGGGGAAGGACATAGGCTACCTTTTATCCCGGAAAAATACCCTTCTCCGCGATAAGCGAATTTAAGGCGGACGAAGTCGCGGGCAGAAGCTAGTAAGATATAAAAAAGGTTTCATTTTTTACAAACTTTTCTTTAACTTCATGTATTTTTGTTTACAAATCTTGAGAGGAAGATTTGAACCACTTTCCGGCATCCGATTGAGCTGGAATTTGGTGTACCTGCGTAACGTCGATGACAATACATAAATATGTCATCATGGAGCTGATCTGATCATGCAGTCGAATGGTTGTCATAGGAACTCTCCAATAAAATAAGAAAACCCCGCTGTGTTTGAGCTTGTTTGATTTGTTTTTGTAATTAGTTGATGAGTGTGCAAAGAAAAATACAGTCGGCATTAAAAGCATATCACCAAAAATATTTTTTTGATAAAAACTTAAACAACGATGAGTAAGTTATGACTCCTGATAAAATCCCTGGAGTTTATAAAAATCTGTTTTTTTTTTCTCTGAAATTCAAATTTTTATGTGATTTGCGTTATCACGCTCACGACAACACATCAAACGTAACTACTGCACTAAATGTTGTTAGCCGACTATGACAGAAGTAGGGTTATGTTTTACGAGAGTACGTTTTGTATACAAACTATACAATACGATACGATACAACAATTCTTTATTGCACACCAACAACAGAAACAGTACAATAGAACCTTAACATAAAATACGGTAGACAATAGGCGGTCTTATCGCTAAAGAGCGATCTCTTCCAGACAACCTTTAGGTAGTGGAAATGACACGAAATAGCTAGGAATGAACTATAATTATGTGGGTATGTTGATTTCTTAGCTAAACGGCTAGATAGATTTTGACGTATAATGTGTCGTTCGCGTTGGATTCGTCTTGGGTGTGGAAGTGATATAGTGTATAATATTTTTCGCATTTTTTTCTGTGTTCTGATCATACACTTGTAGGTAAAGCGAAATTGCTTTGGATGAATTTTTGGCTTTGCAGGAATCCAATACTTAACTAAGTTCACGCACCGTCCCAATTACTCAAATACAGTTTAACACGTGAGCGAAGTAACCTAGTATGCATCCTCTGACGTCGAATTAAGAAAGCTTGGTAAAACTTGACTTAGTATTATTTTTCCTTCGAACCACCTTTTTAAATAGCCGCAGTATTATGAGTATTAAAAAAGGGGGTTCTAAAGAAAAACTAAACTGTTTTAAATTATATCTTCGAAAAAGAGACATATTAATTGTATTGCCTCTTTTTTATACCTTTAGATTTTTACATGCTGGGTTTCTTTTCGGTGGTATTATTTTTTATTGTTGTACATTCGTAATAAAGCTTACTAACGTGTTTATTATTAAACCGCATTTTTAATGAGTTTATTTTGTTTAGTAATACTTTCATAATATTGTTTTTGTAATATTTCTCAAAATAACAGCACAATGATGTCATAATTGCAGTCAGCCCCGCAAGCCAAATGCAAAAATTATCTGACAAGCTCTGTATGGTTGCCTGATATTACTGATACACTCGTACTGATACCAATGGCAGAAGTTTCAACACACAAACGTGGTAGCTGGATCAGATAACTTTTTTTGTACCTCGTTGCCGTGGTTACGTCTCCTGAGTAACTTTTTTTTCTAGCCAATAATCTCATGCAATACCTACATACAATAGTAGCCTACATTATTAGCATTTGTCCAAATAACTCTGTCACTATTGTCTCCTGAGTTGCCGGACAGAAGAACAACAGCAAACACTTGATCTACCCAGGTCCTAGTTGAGATTATTTTTATGACTGGCATTTGAACACTAGGTATATATTTACATCAGTTATAAAATCAAATGCCCCAACAAAGCCGAAAGTATATGTACTTAATTGTTTTTTCAAAATAGTGACATCCGTGTATTGCTCGTTTTTAAAAGGCAATGCACATATATTGATGCAGGCAAGCATTCTGTATAAACATTTCATTCAAAATGTACCTTGTAAGGTCCTATATACTAATTTATATTAAACGTATCTGTCTTTCTATTTGGTATAAACTCTGAAAGGTACTTTTTACTCGACTGCACTCAATCCGCTCAATTTCAATACTGACAACAAACTGTCACCATAAAAGACCTAACTTATCTCTGGCATTCCAAATTTGAATTGCATCACATCTTCCATTTCGTTTCCTCCCACACTATCTCGTTTTCGTTTGTTCCAAAATTCTCAGTTGACACTGCAACGGATGTCATTGTTTGGAAAACCAAACAAGGCGGTTCCATTTGAGATCAGACGATATTCTTCAGCAATTAAGTCCGTTTTAGTTTAACAGCCACTGTACATCCGTGGAGAATTGGTCGTAGTTTAAAATCGAGTAGTTTTTATGCGATATAAGATTGAATATCGGTTGGTGGCCAGCGTCCGTTTAAAATCGATTTTTTTAAACGGAGTGTTACTAAGTAAACACTCTGGGATGGAGTTGAATCGGTTCCCGATTATGTTTATTTAAATTCATGCTTTTTTACTCGAGTGTCGGTGTAATGTCGAAGTGCTGAGAAGCTAAAAGTGGAGTCGTCATAGTGGTTATAGTGTTATTTATTCGTGGTTAAGTTACTCGTGACTTGTTTAAAGATTACAGAACCTAGGTAACCGGGCATTGCTCGGTGGGTGCACGATTATGGTTTTCGGGGATAAAATCTACATAGATAAACAAATGAGCAACACTGCCAGCCAATTTTCAATTGTTGATTTGAAAAGACAGACAAGCAGTATGCATTTTTCTGATTTCTAACACAAAACAACAAATTCTATACACGACGCTCTTCATATGTACTAGGACGATTCCGGAGAAGAAACATTATTTTCGTCATAATGACGTTCACTGCAGGACAATAAGTGTAACCCAAAGATCTCTACGCTGACTATCTCGCGCAGCCTACAACCAACGCCTTTCCGCGACCATTATCAGATCGTCAGTCCACCTTGTAAGTGGCCTACCGACGGTGCGTCTTTGGATTCGTTTTTAGTATCCCGCGAATCTTAAAGAAGGCACGGTTATTGGGTTATCGAAGCAGGTCAGGCTCTGTCTGGTCTCTTTCGGTTTGTTGCATTTTCGCACTTAAGCCGCTAAACCCTTTTATTTGAAATTTCGTTTTGAGATAGTTTGAGACCCTGAAAAATAAATAAGAGTTTTTATCCCGAAAATTATCATCCCATAGGCGGGATGAATTCTAGCACTAGTAGCGTATAAAAGTTAGTATTCAGATTTCCTTAGCCATAATTTAATAAATCAGTTCCCTTAACTTTGGTCGTGTGAAGCGTTAGTTTCAGTTTTCTTATTAATTCCCCCGAAGCGTGTTCAGACGAAGGGGGTAATCGGTCGTTGGCTTCGTATTAACGCCTTTTAGTGGGCGCCGTCCAAGACAGACGCGGCAGCGGGAAGTAGCGTAGAACTATACAGCACAGAGCGTCTGTGTGTATTGCGTTTGTATCGAAAAGCGCCAGTTACCTGTAGCTGGGGTACAGTGATGGGCATTATTCGAATATTTGTTTATCCAATAATTTTTCGAATCAACAATGATTCAAAGAAAATTATTCGCGTATAATTAACCGCGAATAAATCATTCGAACACTTCAGTGACGAATAATTTATTCGTTATTTTATTTGAATAATTCCACGAGAATATTTAAGGTTTTTTGGTTATTCAATTCAAATAAACAACACAAATAATATTATCACAGTTAGCGTCACTTGTCGCTAGTAATTAAACCATGTTAGTGTTTATGTTTTTGTTTTATATTTAATACTAGCTTCTACCCGCGACTTCGTCCGCCTTAAATTCGTTTATCGCGGATAAGGGTATTTTTCCGGGATAAAAAATAGTCTGTATCCTTCCCTGGGACTCTAACTATCTCCATAGCAAATTTCATCCAAATCGGTACAGCGGTTTAAGCGTGAAGAGGTAACAGACAGACAGACAGACTTTCGCATTTATAATATTAGTATGGATGTATGATAATTTATAAGGTGCACCACGAATCGCTTTGAGCTAAAAATGCCTGAATTAAGTGAATTTCAATTTGAATACGTATTTAAAATGACTGATTTTTAACTGCACATTTGTTAACGCATTAAATATTGTGAAAGGTTAAGGGATAATCCCAGGTAGTATAATAAACATAAGATTCGCGTAAATAACGGATTAATCACATACAATAGTACATTACTGCAGAGGCTGCGAAATAGGGGATTGGCGGCCGAGAAGTTATAGATCCTCGTTAACACTCGGCCTTCTAGAGATACGAGGCCGACAATCACTGTTCGCGCCGAGGCTTGTATAGTGCTTTTCTCAAACATGCAATGAAATAAAAAACAATATTATTTAAATAATAAATATTTGTCCCCACTAAAACGTTATTTTAATATACATAGTTATTCGTGCTCTTCGCCGGCGCGGCGCACGGCGCACGGTGCGCGGCGGCGCAGCGGCGCTCGGAGCGAATTGAGCCAAAAGACCGTCGCTTTGCTGGCCTTGACCGGGAATTTCATATGAAATTATCATTATGTGCCCCTCGTTGCGCCGCACCCGAAATGTGAAACTTCGGGGTCTATTACTAGGAACACAACGTCAATATTGCACGTAGTAAAGATATATGGGTTTAACACACGCCATTCCTACTATAACCGAACTGCCCGCCGGCTACACGCGGAGTGTAATCACACAAATACAATTTGCAATATATCGCACTCAGCAATTAACAAGTTTCTCGTTAGAAGTTACAAAAAAAAACATTATGACGTCACGTGGGATAGCGGTCGATCTGAGTTCTATTCATCTGCGTCTTTTTAGAAACTCGTCGCTTGCACCAAACCCTCTGTTAACCAAATCCCATTCTAGACATCAGAATTCAAACCGCGTCGGGTTGTGGGATATCGTGAATACAAAATCACTTAGATATAATTCGAATTAATGCCTTATTTGAATAAGTACAGTGTGTTTACTAAACGATAGATTTAGATACGCCGGTATATACTAGAACAATTATTTTCAAATGCAAGCAGGTCTAAATTCTAAATGTTATGATTCAGTGCGTTTGTTCAAACCAGAATAAACGGCAGATGGGCTAGCGTAATTGTAGTTTTCTACTCCTGTATTTTTATCCGTCATTTACATAGTCGCTATTTGTTTAAAGGCATCAGTCCTAATTATTTATTAAGTCATAACTAAGGTACCAACTTATTAAAACATTTAACAATAAACTCAAATTTACAAGTCAAAACATTGTATTATTAATATATTATTTACTTTTCTTGTAAAAAAGCCATCGTCAATAATGCCCTAATTGACAAATTTGATTTATTTTAGGTGTTTTTATTAAACTAGACAGTTGGTATTACGGGCCAATCAGTTTTAACTTCTAAGTTTCTATTTTAAAAAGGCTATATAAATGCTAGTTAAATATCGTACTTAACCAGATAAAGTTTTGCTTCTATCAATAAACAAACTGTAGATACCTACATCATAATTTAGTTTTATTGAAACGCTCGTGGCGTCTTTACTTGCCATGCTCGCCAAGGCTCGCATCGTAACCCACGCCACTCGCCTTTTAAGACCCTTCAATAACAGTTGCATAATAGTCCATTACTGCAGACGCCGGGAAAGAAGGGCTTGCCGGGTGAGTAGGTAAGTATAGACAGGTAGGTAAGGATAGTGAGACTTTTCACGGCCAGAGGCATGTATAGTGCTTTTCTCAAACATATGCAATGAAATAAAAAAATACACCACTCAAAAAATTACACGACTAAAGTTTTTGAAATTTCCCCTTTAATCCCTCCATAATGGTTTTTTTTTTACGGAAGTCGTCCGTATTTCGCGTGTGTAGTTGTCGAGTAGTCTCTATTAGGCCCGTTATACACAACCTTTATAATAAGAATCTTCATTTCTTTAATAAATAAAATAAATGCAGAGGATTTTAAATATTGTTTTCGGTCTCTGGCGACTTACGTATAGTCAATATTTTAAATTTAGTTATCAATATATGAACCATACAGATTTGTGTTCTTAATAGCAGTTCGTGTGTAATAGTAATAGGCATTAACGCGGATATTTTTGGTCCGATAACCATTCAGCCACTAGAAAAAAAAAACATATAATTCAGCTGTTCAACCTGTGCATGACACAGACGCCATGTTTACATTAAAATTAAAAAATATTACTTCCCGGCCTAGGCCTTCAATTTCGTTTACAGTTCTCTCAGGTTGTTCCGCCCGAAACGGGATACTTTGAAGCCGGTTTTAACGCTCGTAATGACGACATTTCATTGCATGTTTGAGAAAAATACTATTCTCATTATACTACGACATCTGTCACACATTACTTTTTATCACGCGACAAAGTATTTATCCCTTTTTGTCACTTACAGTGCGGGAAAGACAGATGGCGCTGTGTCGCGCGACAAGGGAAACCGTTGCCAGTTCTTCTAGCCTTAATCCTTCAAGGCTAGAAGAACTACTTTAATGCGTTCGTTACTAGACTATCCGAATTGATACCTCTACACTTTTCAGTTTCTCTGTCCTCCCTAAGAAAGTAACAGACTTCGTTTATGGGAGAGAAAAAGTCATAACCCCTCGTTATTCTTACATCGTAGTTGGGTAAAAAGTATCCTATAACCATCTGAGTACCAAAATTAGTTGAAATCCGTTAAGCTTATTTAGTGTTATGAAGCTACAACGACACATATACTAACATACAAAAAAAACAACAAGATATGTTTTATATTCAGTGACCTCCAAATAGTCCATATCACTTATCTTTTTGAAAATATCTTCAATGTACCGACATATATTTAAATTTTACTACTTTATAATAGTATAGAAGTTAATATTTTCTTCTGTTTCCGCGATTATTACTCATTGAAATAAAACAATTTAACGGATTGTATCGCGTATATTATCTCATTTAATAGGTCTGCAGTCTGTGAACATGTCATTGACAAACCAAACCACTCAATTAAGTTTGATAAACCTTCTATCCTTGCCAAAGAAAAAAGATATTTTCCCAGGATGCTACGCGAGGCTATTGAGATTAAAGAGCATCCTAATTTCAATAGAGAAGATGGATTGTCACTACCACCAGCTTGGGATCCTGTAATACATCTCATCAAGGAACAAGCGAGACACAGGACTGCAAAACCTTAATTTCCGAACGGTGTAAAATATCTTATCTGTTTAAAAGTAGTTTAATAGTCTCTGTTTTTAAAATATTATAATTAGTAATGAGGTAGCCTGGGAGTTTTTCTTTGCAGCGTTTCTTTTCTCCTCAGTACGCCTCATTTGTGAAATGCTGCTTGGTAAATTATTAGAATAAAATAATTAAGCCCTTCTGGCACATGTGTAACTGTCTTTACAGCTTAGGCCCATCTGGGCAAAAAATGGGTAGTTTGCACAAATTGTAACTTTGACAGAGGAAAATACATCTTTTCTCAGTCCTCCCGTGACCATGGAAAGCTGGAAAGCTTCCGAAACGTCGGGAACTAAAATGAGATAATATACGCGATATAATCCGTTAAATTGTTTTATTTCAGTATAGAAGTTGTGCCCTGTTATTAATATCAGTATACTGCCGCGTCAGATGAAAACGTCATTACTCCATACAAAGGTGTTAAAAAAATACAAGTGCTTAAAAAGAGCTGTTATTAATGTTCCATTAACACATTTTATTGGGCGCGGTTCTATCAAATTGGTGGTTTATGACAGCTATCTGCTTTTACGATGCGATTAATCCTAAGTTGGTGCCCTACTATATACACGTACCCACGTACGTGTCCGTTTATACCACTAGCATGTACCTGAGGCTTTGCCCGCGTTAGCAGGAATTTAGTGTACGTGTTAATCCATGACTTGACCTATCTGTGTGCCAAGTTTCATCTAAAGCCGTTCAACGTCTCACGCGTTATTGGGTAACAAACATCCAAATATCTTCACTTTCATACTTATTCATTGTACATATTATACTACTAGTGGATCGACCCCATATCCTCCACCATTAAAAAAATCGGACCATGTTCTGTGTAGGGTTCCGTACCTGTACTAGAACTACAAATGAGCAGTTTTTCAGCAATAATTAAAAAACGGTATATTTTATTTTTGATCATGTTTCAAATAACTATTGTTGAAAGTATTTATTTAGCTTTACTTTTGTAATTTTTTTGATATTTTGGGGACATACGTTTTAGGAAATAGAGGAAGGGGGAGACATAATTTATTCTACTTTAAGAGCGATTATTTCCGAAAATATTTAACGAATCCAGTTTTTTTTTAAAAGATCTAACGAAATATGAATAATATCAAACTAAATACCCCCGCTTATACAAGACACCTATACTCCAAATTTCATCAATATGAATCTTGTACTTTTCGAGTAAAATGCCTCTTACATACGGACGGACATGACGAAACAATAAGGGTTCTGTTTTTGCCATTTTGGCTACGGAACCCTAAAAACCATAAAATGATGGAACCTGCTCACAAAATTTCACGTTATCGATTGACAAGTGCGTCCTGTAGAGGAAAACTGCCGGACAGTAATTAATCAATCAATCAGACATACGAAAACATTTTTGGCCGAGCTGAAACGAAGAGTCTTCGTTTGCTACGCTCGCTCGGTCAATAAGCAGGATAAGATTATTATCAATGTCTACATTGAACGTTATATTTGCTGCGATTACTGCATTTTGAATGTAGTAAATATGTAGGTAAACAAAACTTACATTTATGAAACATTATAAACGGAATACATAAAGTATATATATACCATCACATTTGAGTTCTCGCGTGAAAACAATGTATTTTACCCTGTTAACGTTACACAATTTGATGTTCTCAGTAAACAAACCCGGGCGCTATAAAGATGCGCAAGAGTGGGTTCAACGGCCGCGGTTCAACCAATTCGTTACAGATATTCGTTTGAAACTTGGAGCTAATAAACTAAATGTTTGATGAGATAGGAACTGTTGAGATAGAGACGGAAAATGTTACCATAACTATTTTTTTTACTTTTAAGTCCATTTTTAGGGTTCCGTAGCCAAAATGGCAAAAACCGAACCCTTATACTTTAGTCATGTCCGTCCGTCCGTATTGACGAATTTTGGACGATGAACAAATATCAATGTGTAGCACATATTTTGACAGTTTTTTTTAAAAGACTGAGGTTTCTAAATTTTTTCGGCAATAATCGCTCCGAACGTTGCACACATTGAGTCCCCTCCTCTATTTTCTAAACGGTATATCTTAAAAAATATGAAAAACATTACAATAAAGCTTCATAAATCCTTTCAAGGAAAATTGTTTTCAACATGATCGGATATATCGTTTTTGAGTTATTGTTGAAAAACGGCGCTTCTCAACAAAAGGACGTAAGTGCCGTGGCGATACGCTCATTTGCTAGTGCACCTTTTCATATCGCTTTCTTTCATCTATAAGGAGCATTTTTTCGTATAAACGGCTGCGGAACCCTACACTGAGCATGGTCCGACATGCTCTTGGCCGGTTTTTATATATTTTTTACTCAAAGCCAAGGACCATTAAAACAAGAGGACTGACAGTTGCCATACTATGGATCGTGTTCCGATCGTAAGGAGATATTCTGGCAACAACTAGATGGCATTTTAAAACTAAACATTTAACGAGTAAAGATATTTGAGTAAAGATACATAGTATAGTAACAATTAGTTCGCAAATAGCTAAAATTAAATAAATCGTAACATTTAAATATTGTGTGACGCTTGCAAACTTTCATATTTGTAAAAATGATTCTTATACATAGGTGGCGCTGTACACTTACAGATCGGGGAACGGCTTTTTGTATGGAGACGGTCAGTCCTCCTGTTTTAATGGTCCTTCCTTATCGCAAACGTCTCAGTGGGCATTATAATTTCGATTATCGTCGCTGCTTTTCTACTCTTTTGCAACTCTAATCTATCATTGAGACTGCAGAGACATTTACCTTGTTTATATAAACAAGGAATACACATTACAAGCAGGTATTCATCAGACATAATTCCATAAAGTTTTGTCCTAGTATCCCATTATCAACCATACGGCGGCGTTCAACATAATACAACTCTACACTGTTCCTGAGAACATTGCATAGCCTAAACTTCTGCAACCATAGTCAGTAATGTGGCATGACTTCCTTACGTATTATTTTTGAGTACAAAGAAAAAGCATGTAGTTTTTTGATTTGGGATTCTTCAGTTGTTATGTTTTAACTGCTTATGTCCTGGTTTTTCCATTCTGGTTTTTTGGCTTTAACGCCAGAGGGCGTTGAAAGCTTGCGCACTTTACGCACTGAGACTGGAACCCAACTTAATTTTGAATGATACATTTCAAGACAGGGAACTTGTGGAAATGTAGACTGAGGTTCTCACAGTAATAATGTAACTATTAAAGCTTTATATTTGAAATCGTCTACTCTCGGTGCCTTGCTTTATTTATCACCGTCATAAAAATAGAATAAACTAATTTGCATTCTACTGCTTATAAAATTATCCTACCGTCATAAAATCACAGTATAAGATGTCATATGAGATGTTCTTTGTAGTTTTAAAACTCATGTTATTAGATCGTTTTAAAATATGAAGCAATTGCAATAATTTGTTAACATATAAGTCACATGTCTTTCATTACAAGTGACTTGTAAACTGGTTCAAGTTGTACCGAACTGATTTAAATATACCTTGAAAGTATGATAATTTATGATATCATAGTGATATACAAAGGCCCGAGTTGTAGTTCTAGTTCAGTTGATATGAAGAAGTAAACTAAGCGAAATTATTAATATAATCTAATGGTTGGAATGATACTGACTGATGATATTGAAGATAAATTATATATAAAATATCCATCTGAGTTTACACAATCACTGATTATAAGAATCATAACCTCTAAAAACACAGGGGCCGAAAAATCTTGGCAAATCTGCGTTACATCCTCAGATACTATTTGAAGTTTGTATCAAGACCAGTTCCAGTTCTATGAATCACTAAAAATGCTATTCCGCTAAAGAGAAGTCTACAATAATTTTTCCAAACTTGAATAACTGCGGATGTAACGACACAATATAAATTTCGAATTTACCTGAAAGATATCCCAAGCCTCATTCGTTAAATTATTCTACAAGGTAAACTTATTGCGCTTTATGTACAACTAGCCGTTTCCCGGGTTTTCGTTCGCACTATTCCAGTTTCAAAATAATTCTTCCGTAGTGGATCTCTAAGTTACAAAAGGAATATGCGTTTCGAATTTCACTTTTAGTCAGTGCCTTGTCTGTCAGTAGCTAAGCGACATTGCTGTTTTGTAGGTATACATAGAAGATAAACTGTTTACATACAGTCATACCCCGACATTCAAACTTGGGATTCGAGCCACTGCAAATCTATGAAGTGAAGCGTTACATGCAACAAACAAGTCATAATCATAAAGCATCCGTCACTTGCAATCGCATACTAGTGAGATAGTGACCGGGTGCATTGACATTACGGTGGGTCAACTTTTTCTTGTTTTTATTCTGCCCGGTAACTCAAAAGATAACCGTGACAAAGTTACCTAATAAGAAGCTAATAATCTAGGCTATTACATACTGACAAGATGAAACCTTGAAAGTTGACCTATATTGGCTACTAATAATTTTATTGCCTTTATATCGTTGAAATTGTAGTTTTAAAAAGTAACTCAGGTGATGTAACCATGGCAAGGAGGCAAGTATAGTGGAAGGCGATTGAACCATTTATCTCTCACATGATAAATGTCTAATATGGTCGCATAGGCCCACTGTGCGGAAGCAATGCGTAAGCCCCGGTTTTCCACGAACGTGTCGAAGGTTGTCATTTAGTTTTTATCCAACCAACGATTTGTCCAATCTCGGCTAACTGTAGGGAACCATGGATGTTTAAGCTTCCGACACAATGGTATGATTAGCGTAAATGCCGCCTGCGCATATCGCAGCGAAAAGTGGCGCGCCACGCCCCACCAATTGTACCTGCCGGCTAGTAGAGACCCGTACTATGATCCTCTTATATAGGCCTATTGGCGCCGCGTAAGCGTCTGCACAGAATAAAATAATAGTACAAGTACAAAAGGGCCTCTGTTGTAATTTTTACGAAAGTCGCTAGTAACAGCGCCGCGTTTTCAACCGAGAGAGCGAGCTGCGAGTGAACGAGAGATCTAGTAGTTTTTGCAACCATTAATTACACTGGCCAAGAAAAGAACATTGGTTTCTACGCACGATACGCGTCAACGTATACTAGAGGAAGTTGTCCTCAGGACTGAATATGCTGGTAGGCGATTTTTGCTGCGCGGCGTACCTAATCGGGGAATGCACCGCGCCTGGTCTTTGTCAGCCTCTACACCCGCTTGTGCCCGTCGAACTCCTTGAACACCTAAAGACAATGCTGCGACACTACTAGTAGCTAACTTCAGAGACAACAAGTTGCGTATTGTGGACTAGGAAAGTTTTTTGGCAGTTTCTTGCCATATGTACCGCAATTGGAAATCTTATATGAGCGAGTCACAGAATGTGTATCTCACTCCGGGATTGGGTAATCAAGTACCTTAGCCGCCAGCCCACAAACGACTTAGGGAGCGTATATACGCATATTGCCTTGTATTTTTTATGTCATACTCATGTAGTACCTAGCAACTGTAAAACGTATATTTTGTGGTGTGTCTTCAGTTATAACATCGTTAATGATTAGTTTTAAAACGCTGTCTAATATCCCCTTGCAGTCGGCGCACGAACCAAGGTATTAAGCGATTAGCAGTCCAGTAAGTTGTTTTATTCGTCTATGCTTATTTATACCTATTCTATACTATTATAAAGTTGTAAAAATGAAATGCCTGTACAAATGTGATAATCGTCCATACCAGTAGTCGACGAATTTTGTCATCTGTTCTTGCTTATGGATCTCTGTATGGTGCATCC
Organism: Hedya salicella; assembly: GCA_905404275.2. NCBI lineage: Eukaryota > Metazoa > Arthropoda > Insecta > Lepidoptera > Tortricidae > Hedya > Hedya salicella. The sequence goes on from FR990096.1 coordinate 85,212,145, forward strand.
GACTCTTTAGCCGTTTAGCGCCGCTTGGTGCAGACATTGATTGATTGATTCGTACTGTTTGAAGGTCACGGATATTTTGTTTGTTTGTATATGTGTCGTTGTGGCTTCATCACTCATCACGCCAAAAGGGCTAAAGGGGTTTTAATTTTTTGTGGTACACGGGTAGCTGGGCATTCACATATGGTTAAAGGATTCTTATTCTCGACTACGCTGAAGAAAATAAGGTAATGATTTTTTCTCCTCCGCTGACAAAGTTGCGGGCAGCTTCTACTAGATAATACGAAATTCGCTTACGAAACTTTCTCTCACTCAAACTAACAGATAAGCCATCCGTTCTGTCGAGATACAGGACTGACCCGATGCTTAGATCTGAACTAAAAGAAGAGCTGTTTATTGTATGCGCTTTTTCACTATCTACTGCCTCACGCCTGTAGCTTATAGCGTATTTGCGCCCACTGGATCGTCTGTGTAGTCCTAACCGATTCTTGAACCCCACCGAAAGCCAGTGGTACGGGCGCGCTGTGGTCGCCCGGAGCGATCGCTGTACCGCTTTAGGGCTCCCATGCCTTTCCCACCGACTATACAACAAGGAAATAACACTGCACCTAAATCGAGAATGGATCCGTTGCTATTCGATCCTCTTTCGTTTTGACGTTCGAATCCACTCTGGGGCGATTGAGTTTTGTTTGCGTTCGATATTTGAAAATAGAATGAGTTGAGTGCTACTACTCAGCTTAACTAAAGTTTAACCAAACAAAAATGAGATTCGATTTACCGTTCATTTAGAGACCTTTCTGACAAATAAAACTTATTTCAAATCGGTCCGTTGGTTTTTGGTAATTTTTTGAAGATTTTGCCTATTACAATAGGTAAAACACTCATATTCTATTCAAAACACTTGTGCTTAAAAATTACCAAGTTACTACGTTCAATTTAAACTGGATCTCATTTTAAATGTTGTCGCATGAAATCCACAAAGGCTTGAATCGTAACAATCTCAGAGTGATACATGCTCACGACAAACCTGATCTCTGCTCTAGATCTACGCGCGCGCATATCAACTCAAAAATGCCGTAACTGCTTAGTATTTCCAATTAGGAACGACCTTTTTACGGCAGCTTTAGTGTATTATATGCAGATAACAATTTAATTCTAATAGTGTGGATGTCAATTTCTTCTAAGTTTTGACTATTTTTTAACCGACTCCCAAAAAAGGAGGAGGTTTTCTCAATTCGTTGGCATCTTTTTTATTTTAAAGATTTTGAACATATATATTATTTTGTATATTTATGTGATAATTTCTAAAAACTTGGAAAAAATATTTTTTTCAACTTTCAAGACATTTTTTTACTAGAGAACTTAAGAATGTCTCATTCTAATCTCTGTCTATTTATTACTAAAAGTAGACATGTATGAGATAGGCGTAACCTACCTACCTACTTAAAAATAATATGGATATGGATACTCATAAATGATACATTTAAACTGTCTTGAGAAAATTTCTATGTTAAGGAATATCAAAATCTTATTTTTTTTAAGGGTTAAGCACAAAATAAATAATACTCATACTGTTAAACGGGTCAAAAAAGTTATTGTCAATACCGATAATTTGTCATCCGCAAAAAACTCAATGACTCTGGAAACACAATGTCATCTGCTGATGACACAGAGCAAAAACTATAGTCTATTGACTTCGGCATCATTAAAAACATCGGCCAAGTGTGTGTCGTACTCGCGCACGTAGGGTTCCTTACCATCGTACGCGAAAAATGCTAAAACAGGTTTTTTGTACTGTCTCCATGTATACGTCCAAATAGTCCAAAGAAAGTGAGTAATATCGTCGTGGTACTGTATTTTCCATATTAAAACTAATAATAGCGCAAGTGAGACACGGAATCGCATTTGAAAATCGAATAGACATCTTAACGTATCAAACTTCTTAGTTGCTCAGTTATATTTGTTTTTGAAATGTTATAAACTGACCTATGCAGGGTCATACGTCTGGAGTCAGAAAGTCGAAAGTGCATAGAGCATCGTACATATTTAATACCTTATTTCTATTCTATATTTAATTAAGTGATGCCAAATTGGAACTGCAACCAGATTCTTGTTATGTACATTGTTGCTACAATGTAATGTAAATCATAGAAATAGAATCATGCATTTATCGCTTTTTGACCATATGCAAAAAAAGATTTACAAAGCGGCTGTATGTTTTTTTTTTAGTGTTATGAGCCGCACTGTGGCACGATTGATGAAATTCACGCACATTTGACTTACCTACTAAGAGAACGTCTCACACGTGACTCAAATTAGACTCGTTTAATACATAGAAAAAGACGTGTTTTCCCGAGCATCAGTATTCAGAGCCATGTTTACTATCTGGGACTCAACGGACCAGCAACTAAAACAGCACTAGATTAAATATCTGCAAAGTAAACGGGCTATTTGAAGGGCTACGGGCTACTGGAAAAATAACAATTATTTTTGCTCTGTAAAAAACGTGTACTGAATGTGGTAATACAAATAAATATGTAAGCATATACCTAATAGTTAGTGTTATATTATAAGCAATCGCTTCTTTCTAAGTTCCGGTTTTAATCATGCAGTCATTTAATAAATCGATATTGAAATTGTACCTACATTTCTTTTTATTGAGGCAATTGTAATTTTACATGTTCGTAGTTATTTAAGAATTAAAATAACTATGTATATTAAGTCAATAAGTACTTGAACTGAACACCATTTCAAATTATCACAATAAAGTTTGATATTGTTACGCCGGTGGCTTAGGTGCAAAATTTTGATCGTGTTTTATGTGCCTTGGAGGCGTTTTCAGTGGGCTGGAAACATGTTTCAGCTTCCTGAAAACAACGGCAACTGGGGTGAAATTTTGATAAACTGGTATGTGATAAAGCACCCTTTGAAACGGTCTGAAACGGTATTTCAGCCTGCTGAAAACGCCTACTAGGCACAAAAAAACACCATCAAAGTTTTGCACCCAAGCCACCGGCGTAACACTACCCCCTCCAAAGACATGTTCGTTCCGAGCATCATTTGATGTATGGTGCAGTCGATCAACTTGCACAATCGTACAGGGGTTACGCGCGTTTCGCTGTATCCGATATGTAACGTTGTTGATTCGAGTGACTACTTTGTACGGCCCTCCCCTACTTGGTGATAATTTTGGAGACTTTCTTTTTCGTCGCATAGGGTTATGTAGCCCCACCATCGAACCTTCCGGAAATCTTGTCTGGTTAGACTTCCGATCATGTCGTGTCTTCATTTTTTAGCTGGCTTGTAGTCCATGCTCTCTAATATGGCTCTGAACATCATCGCTCCGGTTTTGAAATTCACTTACATACTCCAAAATGGTTTTCGGTGCCTCTGGAGGACGTCCAGTCAGTAGATCTACAGGTAAACGCAGTTCTCTTCCAAAATTCGCACACGTAGGGGTTACAGCCGTAATTTCATTAAAAACATGAAAAAGAGAGGAATATGGCTGGCCCAATCGTTATGATGGTTGTCAACTACTTCTGCCAAATGTCTTTCCAGTGTCTGATTAAATCTTTCAACCATTCCGTCCGACTGTGGCTGGTAAGCTGTAGTATGAGTTTTATGAATTCCCATGACTCGGCATGTCTCTTGGAACACCAGAGACTCAAAATTCCTTCCTTGATCAGTGTGAATCTCTAGAGGCACTACATACCGACAAAATACTTCAGCCACGATAGTCTCTGCTATTGTGATTGCCTCCTGATTCGGAATAGTAAATACATCAGGCCATTTGATGAAATAGTCCATGACTACGAGGATGTACGTGTTTCCACGGTCGGAGGTCGGAAACGGCCCCGCGACATCCAAAGTGATCCTTTTCCATGGTGCTCCCACGCTATAAAGTGTAAGCGCACCTCTACTGCGTGTATGTGGCCCCTTGAGAGATGAACAGCTAGTACATTTCCTGCACCAATCTGCCACATCTTAACGGCAGTTAATCCACTAAAAGCGTGGCCGAATCTTCATCAAGGTTCTTTTCACTCCTAGGTGTCCGCCGCAAATGCCGTCTTGGAAGGATCTGATAACATCACTTACTCTTTTTCTCGGTACGATCACTTGTAGAATTACTGACTCCCATTTCCTACACAGTACGCCATTCAAAGTGCCTAGGGTGTCGTCGATCCTTGGCAGTGGATAACTGTCCTTTTTGGTCACATCATTTAGTCGACGATAGATGCAAAATCTTATGGTGCCATCCTTATTTTTGACCAAAACTACTGGCGAACACCAAGGACTTGTTGAAGGTTCATTACTTTGTCCCTTCTCATTTCGTCTATCATGTCTTTCACTTCCTTGTCTCAAGCTACTGGAACTCGCCGAGGCCGTTGTCGGATAGGCACGACTTCCCCCGTGTCGATCTCGTGCTGTACTACGCCAGTTCTTCCAATGAAACTGTCGTTCGCAGAGAAGACATTGCTGTAGCGCGTCAGTAAATTACGCGCCTTCAGAAGCTCTTCTTTCGTGAGTTCGTTTTGGCAGTCATCCAATAATTTTCCAATGTTCACAATATTTCCAAGTTTCTTGCTCTCATTTGACTCATGACAACGTCAAATCCAAGAAATTCCCTCGCAGGATCCTATAAGAGTGCCTTTACTAAGGACGTGTTGGGTGTCACTTAGATTTAGGACTCTTATAAATGCAGCTGACGCAGCATGCAGATGACGTTGTTACCACTGTGCGGGCTGGCATTCACGATTAGGTGCCATTTATTTGCTCCATTAATACGCTGCGCTGCGATGAGATACTTGTCGCGCTCAGTAATGTCACCGGAACAAGGGCTTGCGACCTGGGTTGGAGTGTAGTCCTTCTAGCGAAGAAGATACATACAACTCACACCACCCCCTAGTACGTAACAATAATTTACTATACCGACCTTGCATTTTGAACTCGTAATAATCGTAGTACAAATAAAGCAAAAATGGTTTCGAAAGTGATGCCCGCCCGAGGCCAATCATGTCTGGCTGTAATAAAGGGTCCACTCTCATTTGCTATAAGTTGTAACCGCCCATTAATCTGGTAGTTTCTTACGCCATGTCACGTGGCGACGCCGGTGCATCGGATTTATTTTCTAAGCCGCACATGCGCACAGTGGTTCGTGTTGTATGGGAGCGCGGAATTAATTGTTTTTATGACAGGCGGGCATTTTAAAAGTTATGAAATGTGATTTTATCAATATAAATAGATAAAATAAATAAAATAAATATAACAAACATTAAAAAATGTGTATAGTTTGTATTAAAATCATCTAAAATGTACCATCAAATACAAAATAATTATTAAATAAATTAAATACCTCTTATAGGATTATCAAAGTAGATGTATAATATAAAATTACATTAAATAATGGTACTTATATACTTCAAGAAAATAAAAAAATATATAAAAAACACATTTACTTAATTATAATAAATCCTTTATTTCTTCATGCTCTCTTTCTGTTCTTTTATAGTTATGTTTAGCCCTTAAGCTATTAATAAAAGGGTCTGAAGATCTCAATAGCATGTTTATGATGTCTTCATTCGCAGATTCCCGTGAGCATTTCCTGGAATTGTACAATCTGTACCGACGATAATCCTTATTCCGAGCTTCTTGGGCTTCTTCACTTAGCATTCCAATTGGCAGAGCAGCAGCTGATATTATTCTACTTCCATGCATCAGTATTTTATGAACAGTGTTTGGCATGTAATACCACTTGAATAAGCGAACATATATTTTTGCTGTTTCATTGCAGTAATCTCCGAATTTTTCAGCATCTATTGTGGCACCCGAATTAATTGCATGTAAGATGACTGAAAACCGGTGAATTAATTCTTCATCTACACCGGTAACCTCCGCAACTACACTTGGGCTACTAAAAAATCTCCTGGAATTGTACTCCATTTACAAAAAGACTTTCTATAGGCGATGTGTAAAATACATTCCATAAATTTAATTCGGGCATGTAACGGCGATGAGCCCACTTTCAATGCATCAGGATTCTCTACTTTGTTTCGCACGAGATCTAATAAGTTCATTTCTGTAGGCCTTGCCTTGCATATAAAGCAAACAGCATTAGACTGTGTATCGGTAACCGTTTGTGCTATCTTGCCATCGATCATCGTGAATAACAACTCATGCTTTATTTTAAAGGTTTTGCCACTAATGCAGACAGAAGTCTCATGTAAATTGGATATTTCAGATTCCATTCTTGACCTTTCGTTATAGGTCAATTCAGTTGTTTCTTTACTAAATTGAAACTGTACCGGTCTAAAGAATCTCGTAGAAGATGGGCTTTCATTTTTCCAATACACAGATGTATCGTCATCTTTGTTATGGGCAAGGCGAAGAGGGACTAAAGAAGTCAAGAACATGTTCGCATCTGTGACGTCTTCTTCTTTAAATTTCTGCTTGTATTCATTATGACCAGATGAACCATCACAGCCCCATTTGGAAATAAGAGTCATATCTTCATTCATGCTTGAAAGTTCATCTGCTGTTTTTGTTTGTAAAATCCTGGTTACAGTGTGGTCCAGTAATGGTTGCAAGCTAACACAGGCATAATATTCGGTTACATCTATATGTTCAAATTTAGGGCAGCACTGTTTTTTTGAGTCAAGGACTCTATGATAGTTGGGAAAAATGTCGCAACCTATTTCTTTCGTCGCGTTTCTAAGCACTTCATACTGATGTTTTGTTAGAGCCGCATCTAACATCAAAGCCAAAGCCTTTTCTGGACTGAAGGCAGGATATTTTACGGGGTTTTGTCGAATTTTATCGGCAGCAGACAAAATCGCCTCTTCGGGATAGTTCTCACATAAACTTCTCACTTTTTTTCGTTTTGTACGGCTACAACACTCTTCAAAAGGTTTTTCTGGAGGACCATTTCGAAGTCGTTTTGAAGGTCCTGGTTCGGCGTCTACGGCAGCATCAGCATTCGAAACTGAAGGCACCGTATGTATTGAAAACATACCACTCAGCCAATCCTTGTTTTTTTCAAAAAAATATTTTCGCGTCCTTGATGCAGCTTTCCACTTTTTCGTGAAAGTAGGTAAAAAGTGTTTAGTCAACTCAATACAGATTTGGTCTAGTATTGCTTCTGAAAGATTTGGATTTTTAATTTTCAGGTTTTCAATACACTTATGCACTTCCCGGTCACTTGAAATAGCAATTTCGACTAAATCTGCATACGAAATGCTGAAACTTGCCATGACTATAAATAATAACAGTATAACTTCCTCGAGTTGATAATAGTAAATGAAGGAAAAGACAATAATGTACGCATTTTATATCCAAATCAAGCCATTTGTTAATTAACTACCCTCATAAATGTGTTTATCTATGTCATTATTTTTCCTACCTCCAAATACGCTGTTTAGTTAAATGGTCATTATTCAAAAGATTGCAGGCACCGGCAGCTGGAATAAATTAGGTCATTATTTTGGATAATTAAGGTATCATTTGTGCTATTTTTTGGTGAAAGGCTAGGTGAGGCTGGAAAGTAATACCCAATTGAATATTAAAAATTGCCAAAATAACGACCATGTTGTTTTAATCCAAGCCATACCCAAACCTATAGCCGAAATTACTGATATTATAAAACATAAAAATACCTTATTATATGGTTTATCAAATAAAAATAGCATTTTGTATACTTTAGCGCCGGTTTTAGAAATATATTACCAGAAAGAAACAACTTTTTTGGCGGAAAATTTGTTAGTGTTCAGCATCATGTGTTTTGTATTATTTATTTACAAATAAATAATACACCAAAATTAAAATTCTTTCAGTATAGGGTTGTAAAAGTATTCTACTGTTAGATTTAAGTCAAATAAATAACTTTAGTTGATTTGTAATTTTCGGACTTTATTCCGCCCTTGAACCAATGTGATGCGTTGTGGCGTTCGCAACGTTGCAAACAGACGTAAGCGGCGTGTTATTGGCGCTGTCTTGTGATGTTTCGTGTTGGATTAGATCTCGGGTAATTGTTTAGCGGTTTGCACTTCAATACTGTGTTTCGAGTGGGTTTGCAACGACATATTGATCGCATGATTTCATCCCCCGAAGGCTCCAACACAAAAGGGAACTCCGAACTTAAAACATAACTCTTTTACGTCGTAAAAGACGATTAAACCCCGATGCAGCCTTCTCGCACAAGAAAAGAAGTTTTGAGTGCGCGAAGGTCAGCGTCCGAGTCCACTCGTGTCTCATGACGACGGTCCCCGAAACAGATCAAAGGTGTCGAGAAGTACTCCGGTAATGTAATCTAAATATATCTAAGTCTCACGGTATATATGTAGTTAAAATAGCAAAACCCCATTTTGTTGTGATGAGATGAGTGAAAATCTTGTAAGTCAACGCTAGACCTATTCGCTAATCTACAAGTATTCATACATCTTATATATGAATCACCCATTGAATTAGCTTGTAGTATGCACTAATGCTATCTACGCCGCCCATTTTAAGCCCCAGCGCCGCCAACAAATGGAATTTAATGTACCCTAGGGCTGTCGATCTCACAAATTATGAGTGACGGCGAAAATCAGTCGACTAACTTTGGTAAAGGCACTGCCAGGACCGTAGCGAGGCCTGTGTTATTTAGGAGTTCCATTGTACCTCGGGAGTAATGCAACTTGTACAAATTAGGGGTTCATTGGATTATAATTTAAACGGACAATTTATTGATGTATTTCAGTCACCGCGATCTACACAAACGTTAAAAAACGCGGAATTGGAACATAATGTCCTGTGGTACATATCAGGAACAGCATGTAAAATGGAGCACTGAATCATAGTTAATTAACACGATTGTGTACAGTTTTACTCACCGGTTAACAGAAGCTATTTTATCTCATTTTTCGGAGAAAAGTAAATTTTAGAGTTCGGTAAACATCTACATTTTACATTAAATATTAATATTTTTTCAAGTCTAGAGTGAATAGACGAAACGGCTTCGTCGTCGTCGTCACTTATCAATCATTGAATTCAAATGCTTGTTATCGTGTTTTAAAATAAAGTTTTGGCATCCCTACGCTCCCTAACCAGCCAGTTAACGCTTGTGCATCTTACTCCCGTTTCGCGTTTCATTTAACCCTCACGGTGAATTGAATCCACCGTCAATGACCACCCTGTATGCCTCAATCTTCATTGATGAGTTGCAGTGCGCTTAAAAGGTCGTATATTCCTATTACAATAACTGTGTTTAAGATCTTTTTAGAGGTCATTTAGTGGTGCATTGATGTGTGGTGAATCTGTTCATCCGTATAAGGACTATTTACAATGTCTTAGACACAGATACTTAGGACAAAAGTAAACCCAATTTTCATCAATTTCGTTCTACTCCTTATGATAGCAGTAACCCCTTTTAGTAGTATTTTATGATAGGGTTAAACCCTAAACCTATTAATGACAGAACCTACAGTCCAACATTGTGACTTATCATAGGTACATACAATACTTCCTTCTTCACTAATATAGCATTTTTCCCATTAACTGTTTTACTGTGTTTGTCAATACAGTAAAACAGGTTACACCTGGATCAAATATGAGTCTGGCTAAGCATGTGTAATGTGTATGCAACCCGATATTATTGATCCGAAGATCTGAAATTCTCAATAGGTCTTTTGTCTCTTTGTGAACCTTATTGATATCCATCTACGTTATGTTTAATTTATCTGTATGTAAAACTTCGTTATTCCTACGACTTCGCTTGTGCATTTTTTAACCCTTAATGGATAAATGGACTGTTAGAAGTTAGATGTCTGCATCCGTGTGTCTGCGAGTATCTATGGCATCGTAGGCAGGATGACAATTAATTATTTTTGTATTTGTACTTTACATTGCTACTAGCTTTGGCTTGAGAATTTCTCCGTATACAATTCGAATATTTCTCTAAAACCTCTAAATGCACGTGTTTGAAATTTTATGTTTTCCACCTTTTTTTATACCTTAAACGTTCTAGGCAGTGCGTTATCTGTCAATATACACTTTACTGCTTTATAAGTTTAAAAAGATACTGTCCGTTGACACTAGACCTATGCATATCAAAGTTTCCTTTTCACTAGCAACCAATTTCAACAATGTACCAGCTCTGAAATCGCAACTCCAAATGGGCGTAAGCGTGTTCCAGTTCAGTTGAACGCGCGTCGTTTTCAATGGGAGTACTACGGCATTGCCAACTTCACCTTGGCTATCGAAATCAGTCCATGTCATCCAACTGACTCAATGGGTTGGCGGATGCCGGCGCGCGGGCGATAAAGAATATAACAACAGACTGGTTCATTCAACGGCTGAGACCATATTGCACAACAACTTCTCAAACTCGATCGACTGTGATACGTGACTTTTCTTTTCACAAAGTGCGAGAAAGACTGGTATACCGGTATACTTCCTGGCTTGCGAGGCAAGTGAGTGTAGGCTGTTACTGAAGTGAGCTGCTTCTTAGAAACAGTAGTCGCTTACTATGTATGGTCACCGCGTCTACTTCGTCCGTGATATATTGTGTAATATTGTGCTTGAGATCAAAGGTGAATTTGCCAATCTGTTCCGTGTCATGCAGATTGTCAATTTCTACTTCAATATGCGATATTCCAATAAACCAACGTACGAACTTTCGTGATACATTCGTAACCTCAGTTTGTCCACTTCTGATCGAGTATCATACCCCAAAGTTATAAATTGAATTAAGTGTATCATACCCCAAAGTTATAAGTTGAAGTGGCGTTATCGCCACTGCTCTTGCTACTCTATGCCCCGAGTAGCAGGATCGCGTTCACTCACACACATAAACGGCCGCCTCTGTGCGCAAGCGCGTGGGAACGGACCGAACGCGTGCGCCGGCGATACTGCACCAGAACCAAACGGTCCAATCACCACACTAATCAACTGGCACTTACGCCCGTTGGCTTACCGTGTCTGCATTTTTGTATGGCAACGGTCTGAGTATATACCTGGTTGAGTGAAGTTTGCACCCGCTTAGATGACGTCGCGTGCAAACGAGGTGCAAACTTTGTTTAAAAGGATAGTACCATTTGCGTGTTGTTATGTAAAATTGTATTGGAAGTGATTTTTAGTTTATCTATTGTTTCACTGGATATTTCAAATGTTGTAAATGTCTTTTATAACTATGTCCCTTACGACAGTTGAAATTTCTTGTGTTTGGCATACATATTCGTATCATAAGTAGTATATGAGTATATATGTATTTTATAACAAGTATATATATAGCGATGCTTAGTTTCAAACTACCAAAAATAACCGGCCAAGTGCGAGTCGTACTCGCGCACCGAGGGTTCCGTACAAAATATCCGCTACAAATGGCCGCATCTATGAAAATCCAGTGTTAGCAGAGCCCGAGCCCTACCCCTAAGAAAAATGTACGCGATGCTTGATAATTTCATATTGGTTCTTGATGTAGACTGATCCCTGATATAGATTTTTTATTTTGTTGATTGTGTTATAAGATTAGAAGCTTCCTTCATACCAAATTTCAAGTTTCTGGAACTACTGGAAGTACCCTATCAATTTCAAAAAGTGTCGAAATATACGTTTTTTTGCTTCATAAACGGCCGTATCTTTTTTTACGTAAACTTACAAGTTTGATTTTTTCACAGCTTCAAGGGACCGTAGACTTGAGTATACAGTTTTAAATTCAACTCGATACACGGGTTCCCGAGATAAAGGGTCTTAACAGACCGACAGGCAGAAATGATCCTATAAGGGTTCCTTTATTTTCCTTTTGAGGTACGGAACTAAAAATGTCATACTCCCGTAGACATATTTCCTTTCACGGATTATTTCACCCAATGCGGATATTTACGTCGTGACAGAGGTTAAGCCAAATCCCCCGCTACAAAATAGCCTTGACTTTACTTACCAATCTCCCCATCGATCTGTCAAGCGATAACCAACGATCACAGGCCCTATCTCTCTATATCTCCGGTTTTGCGTTCCTTACAATTTGACGTCTTTTCAAAAAATAACTTCATTGAAAGTGCAGTGAACTTAATGGTTCTGAATCCACTGTCTAGTTTTAGAGTTCCGTAATAAGATTTGCTAGACTAAACAATTATGAATTTTTGTGATGTCTGTCTTCATGTTCCTTAACTTAAGTCGTTCAATAGTTGTCAGATTAGAAACCGTCGCCTCCAAATGCATTTTTGAAAAACTTTTCATCGGCGAGTTTTGGGCCATTAGGCGAGTGACGTTGCTAAGTTCTGGACGTATATTTCTGTCATTTGTGCCAGAGAAGTGGGAGTTTCTTTTATTAATTATGTTGCAAAGTATTTCAAAAATTGTTTCTTGATGCCTTTTTAGGTTAGTGTCAAATTCTGCTTTTATAATACTTTTATTTTTACGAAAGGGCAAGGGCCCATATTTTAATCTCGTAAATATGTATACAACCTTGAAAGAATTTTGTTCTCTTTTAAAATAATGAGCACAAAATTATTTTACTTTCCAAAACAACCTTATTTGATATCAATATATCTAATAGACATTCTTTACAATAATCGGCATAATATCCGAGACCGTTTGTCCTCGGGCTATCAGGCCGTCGCACCCACAGCGTATACACATCCACACGAAATACATCCTTATATCTAAGGTCTTAAAAGCTAAAAACCCATGTGTCTCACTTAGTTTCAATCTATAAGTTGTGTGGAGTTTTGTACCTTTATGCTGGAGGGGTATGAAATAAGGTTATGTTCGTACTGTTTTGTTGGTAGTATTTTATTAATTTGTACTGATTTACATCTAAATACAAAATTTCAAGTCAACACGGCCATTGGAAGTAGGTGAGTAAAAGTTTACGTGCAAATTTTGTATATTTCATACGTTTACACTTGGTTGAAAAGGCTTGTATATAAAGATCGAACGATCTTACCTACTAGAGAATTCGTCCGTACTGGATAACGTGTGGAGTATGAGAGTGTGTTGTTGTGGATAGCTAGAGCTACACATACGGCATCATTACGTACGCAGGTTCGAATTTGACACCTCATCATGTATAAATAATTATTTTGCAACCACCCAAATATAATGTTTGAGGATTCAGCTTATAGCAATTGCAATATTTTTCTTAATACATATTTTAACCCCCTCTCACAACTTTATCAGTATAGATATCCAACAGTACTGCATGGATCAGAAGTGCAGATTATTGACCTATGTCCACTAATGACTCACACCACTCGTCATACCGTAACGTTGTAAAAGCCATATAACTGGTTACACGTGCCACGTTTTTGACCTAAGTCCACTAAAGACTTACACAGCGAACAGCTGACCGAAACGTCGTAACAGCTATCTAACTGATCACAAATATCACCTTTTTGGCACTAGCACCTTCTCTTAAGACCACGCCCCCGGCGCTCGCGTCGCCCAATGGCCGTAGATCCGGATCTATGATCTAGATGTCTGTTTTTGGTTACGAAATTCTGCAAGCTCCGTTTATGCAAGCTTGTGTTTTTTTTACAAACGTCTGTTGTGCTTGGTTGCGGTATTACAAGCATTTTATTAACTCCACTTCAAAAAGGTGTTAACGTAAACATTTTTAAGTTTCACTCACTTCCAGTAACCGAATTGGCTTCAAGAAAAAGTCAATTGTTTATGTATGTTTGTAAAAAAGCTCTATAACTCATATTATCTACTCCTAAAAAGATAGAACGCCAAATATAAATTAATATAAATAATAGGCGTATGCTAAATACGCATATTCCCATGTCATCGGCTACGCCCACTGCGCTCCGAAAATTGTGGTCGTAAAAGAACTTCCATAATAAAAGCATGGTCATTGTAAACTTCAATAAACGTTGTCCGAACCTTAAGTCTGTCGTATTTGTATGATATCATTACGGTATATTACATTAGTTATCAACGATAATCTACAGTTCTTCCTACACCATTTAGCAGCATTTTATCTTGGGATATTATTTTTCCTACTTTATACCTTTTATAACGTCAATTACCGGGACTTTATCGGCGCACGTTGGGATATCGTGAGATTTACAGGGCTTGGAAAATACGGTTTGAAGGACCATACTGGCTCCAAGGACCATACCGTTCCCGCCGTACAGTGAAATACCAGCTGCCTTTTGTGAAAGTGATGTTTTACTTTTCAATAAACGAAAAAAGCGCAGAGTTTGAAACCCGTTAATATGTACATGTATGATAATATCTTCTTACGAGATACGGTCAGAACATTGAGATAGGTCAGATACAATTAAATTATTGTAATTATACTTAAAGTTCTAAAAAAAGCGATTTCCCGCGTGACATCTGTACAAACAGCTTTAAAATACAACTTACACAACTTTATATTATCCATTTAATTTCAAAGCAAAAGAAAAGCCATCATAATAATTAGTTTCTCTTAGGCCGCGGACAAGAGAATAAAATAAACGTCGAACATAAAATAAACCCGGTAGCAAAAGCAGGGAGGCGAGTTCGCTCTTCTTGGAGCTTTGCGTGATTATAACGTCGTAAACGCCTTTAATCCAGTGTTAGACTTAAAACACTTGAGCAATGTCTGTTGATGCTAGGCCTTATCTCAGAGTCTTTCTCCCGAACTTAAAATGTGGTGATATATCTTCGACGGACCATTGTGCCTTGGCATATATTCCTTTTGTACTCATTTGTTTCTTATCACAGAGACGTTTGCTCTATCCGACTGCCGGATGGTTCGTAGAATAAAGATAGTTGTGCACTTTTTCTGGTCTGTGGTTGTTGTGTATTTATATTTAAAGTAGATCAGCGGGTCAAGTTCCTAAAAAAAAAGCAAATTAAAAATGGTACCTAGTACCGGATACAATTTTTCGGCGCTTACGCTCCTTTCGCGATTGACACGGACGTAGCTTGTACAATAAATTTCTTCTCTATACCGCCACTATTTTAAACCCTAGGCTTTTGTATGCAAATTTCTATCTCTCTCTAATTTATTACGTCGCTTCTGTTGATCTTTATTCTGTATTTTAAAATTTTCTATATTAGTGGTGCTATTTTAAAGTTTTCGTCGCTTAGGAAAAACTGGTCATATGGTAATTCAAGTCAGTTTGTTTTCTCACACATAACAGCTGAATTTATCAGAACTGGTTTAGTTTTTGGAACTGTTTTCTTTATTAAAACCGGTAAGGTTGCAGTGTTGTATTCGGAACGTAACTCGTCGTATCCACAAGAACTGATGTGATGACAATCAAAAACAAATCAACGTTATCGACCAGTTACGACCTTTTGAACTGTTAGCAGAATAACTGCAAACGAAACAGGAAGCGAGTTATCACAAGCACAACTTTTCCAATTCTATCCTATCTCAATCTTATCAGTCCCTCATAAAAACTACCTTGTATCCTTTGAGATAAAGTCCAATTTAAACCGCAATTTAGCATCTTTGGCTAGATTATACATTCTGAAACAGCCTATATACCTCCTTTTATACAACACATACTTCCTTTTGTATATGCAGCATGAGATGACGGTCCTTAGTGAGCATCACTAGTTTTTCTTTATACAGGTACTGTCCATAGTTGATGTCAGTGGTTCTAACTGTACCGGGAAAAAATGTTAAAGCTAACTGGTCTAATGTCGTCCTCATGTTTGGCTAGCGCACTGGCGGATAAGCACGCCGCAAACTGTTTTTTGCCTCCTTGCTTTAGGACCCTTCGGAGTCCTAACGGGTCTAACAAGTATTTCTGTACTTGGTTGCCATGGTTACGTCTCCTGAGTTACTCTTCAAAAATAACATTTAAAACAATATAAAGGCAAATAAAAAAAAATCTAGCCAGTACAGGTTTATTTTTCAAGGGCCAATCTCGTCAGTGTGTTAATGGTATAGATTATTATTACCATTTTGCTAAGTAACTCTGTCACTATTGTCTCCTGGGTTACGGGACGGAATAATAACATGGAAAGTTGAGCCATCCTAATACATAAGCAGAACCCTGATTATATTATGTTTAAAGATAGATGCGTTCCCTGGCCATCATTGAAACTGCTCTATCATTGAATTTATTAAGCAGCGAAACAGTTGTACCGGAATTTGGGGTCAATCGCGGGTTACTTTATGGATTAAAGAAAAAACATGGTTTATTGAAAGTTCACAAATTTATTAATTCCATTTCTGCAAAATAATATGCCTTATCAGTGTTAGATTTCTCCTACTGGCGACAAAAGTGACCGCGCTGCTAAAATCCTAATTCCTTTATCTTTACATTTTCGTTCGAGAAACCAAGATCTCATTGTCATCAAAACTTTAGCCGAGACCAATATAAAAACAACAAAACCAAAGTCTCAAGCTAATTGCTATAAAACCACCACCGACTACCTGCGCTTAAGTTATGAGCGAAATTCCCTTTTATTATTAAGCTGGTCTGCCTTTGATATCCAATATATTCTGACCCTTAAAATATACTCTGAAGACTGCAAATGCAACTACTCAATCTAACTTTGGTGAGTCCTTTATTCATCGGCTTTATATGCAAAAAAAAACTATTACGTAAAGAAATAGCACTCATCTCCTGGGGCGTTTTTCTTTACTTCAATAAAATTATGAAATGCCTTATCGGGGTCATGATACCTTGAAAAATCTTAAGGGTCGCCCCCAAACAGCAATCTCGCGATCGGAATATTGATGTTTTTGTTCGAAATGTAAACGCTATCAAGACATGTCGTGTAGGTCACTTACACCGCAGGCTCTGAGGAAGAGACAGGCATCACTGTTACAACAAGGAGACAATTTTCTATGTTTTTCCTCTTGTCTACCTATTTACGTAGTACATACGCCCGTATGAAAACTTAAGGCTTCCCTTGCTTCAATTGTTATTGCTGGGCCAAAAAAACATTGAACAATGCCTGTTTATAGCATGGCCTCTAGGCCTTTAAGTATAAGGCTTGCTTTGTGGCCACCGTTTATCAGATAGGAGTGACAGCGTGCGTGCGACGCTCGCGCCAAACAAGGTATACCTATCTGCTTGCTGTATCTTCGTTCTTCCAATTGAAAACGGCTTATATAATTCCATTTGTCATGCACTTAAGCTCTTTTACTTTAAGAGGTCCTAAGGGTGTGAATTTGAATAGAATTATAGTCTTAAGCTACTGAGCTTTGTCCGAATTTCCAATTTCTAAAGTCCGATTGTCTCGACACGGCTGGGTTTAGTGTACCGACCTAAAACTGGGTATCAGAGGGTACATTTATAGGAGTTTAAATGATACTACACTATTTGATGTGGGGTGCCGTTCAATTTTTATACAAACCTATAGCATAATTTCATTTAACTACTATTAAAATTCATAATAAACTTGATGTTTATAAACAAAATACCGTAAAATGGGGAGAGTACGGATCGCGGGGGGAGTAGGGATGCGAAACCAGAATTTCTTTTTTCAGTAGCTGCCTTAATTTTAGGACACAGGTTGCTCTTAAAGTAATTTGATTATATGTTTTCTCTTGACAATACTAAGTTGCCAAATCATACAACTTTAAAATACGAATTCACTGTCAAAAGTTGATGCTCGAAGGCAGTGGATTTTTGTTTGAATTTAATTTCGTTTTCATGTCAGATTTGCCAAAGTGTTCTTCAACCTTTCGGATATCGTTTATACACTTACGAGGCTTATTGAACACAGAAAAACATAAGTTATATTTTCCTTATTTATAATGGTTTTAACATAGAAAACTATTCACCCGCATTTTAGCATTTTTATGGGATGAGTAGGCATATATTTACGGGTGAGTTGGGACGGCAACGGGGACAGTTAGGTCATGAATGGGGAGAGTTGGTGTTATGAACGGGGTGCACCGGGAGGATTGAGGAGGGAGTTGGTGTTTGTAGTTCAGGGATTCAATTTACAAGTGTCTTACATTATGATAAAATGGAAAATATTATTAAAAAATATATATAATATTTTTTACGGGTTATAAGATACAATCAGTATAGTTATTAAAATTTTGAAACTAAATTTTATAGATTGATCGGGTGACATAATATTATATGATAATAGATAAAAATAAATGTTAGGGACAATCTTACACAAATCGACCTAGACCCAAACTAAGCAAACAAATGTTGGATCATATTGTATGTCTCCCAGCAAACATTTCTCTCAATGTAAGTTTTCTTTCTTTCTTTCTAACTGACAATTCGAAAGTGTTTGTACCTAGGCCTACTTGAATAAAAGCATATTTTGATTGATTGATTGATTGAAGCAAAGCTTATAGGTACTATGGGTACTAGGAGACATTATACATAATCTATCGATAAATTATATAACTTAAATACATTTCGTTTCATTCATTCGTGATCATCACTCAAACACTTGCCCTGGCCGAGATTCGAACCCGAGATCGCCAGCTTCGTTGGCAGATA
The DNA here is from genome assembly GCA_905404275.2 of Hedya salicella. Taxonomy (NCBI): domain Eukaryota; kingdom Metazoa; phylum Arthropoda; class Insecta; order Lepidoptera; family Tortricidae; genus Hedya; species Hedya salicella. The sequence continues at coordinate 85,230,537 of FR990096.1, forward strand.
TACTCGGTGTCAATCAAAGTATTATAGTATAAAATAACCTACCTATTCTTCCTCAGGTAAGATTATACTGATTACTTGTTATGCAAATACATTACTATGCAACTAAACTATTATTACTTTCGAAATTATGTGACTCGTTTTTATTCATTTTGTGTTTAAACTATGAAAATTCGAAAATAGTTGTTATTAAAAACATTACACACCCTTTGATGTGCTTACGCATGACATTCAGACATCGTATTCGTTTTCTTATTCACTTTCACGAAATGTTCTGACATCGCAAAGATTATTTATGCGCATGCCCATCGTCAGCGACTGCTCATCACGTGGCTCTGGTGTTTTTTTGTCATTGTTATAATATCAGCCAACCTCGTACTCGTCTCTGTACCGAGACTCGTTACTGAGAACATAGCCCCTTCGCCTAAACGTCCTTTGCTCTACGTAATTAATTTATTCAAAGCGATTACGTCTCTTATCCTGTAGAACAAGACTCTAGTGGGGTCGATCTCCGACTTCAATAAACTAAATAATTATACTTTCTACAATCTAGCGAATTTGATTCATCATGACAAAACAGAAAATTGGAGCACTGCTATCTCATTGGCCACTCGTAAATTCACCGGTATTATGTCAAAGTGACTTATATTTTTTACCTCACGTTGCGTCTCTGAAAAAGACAGTGCCCTAAGGTCTCTGTATCCCAGCTCCTTGCATATTTGCGTACAGGTCTGCGTGGGCGGACGAGCGCTCGCCCACACCGACCGGTCCCGACAAATTTTACCCCGCCACTCAGGAAAGACATAGACATCGTTGAAACCCCCGAATACATACGACATTTTTGAAACCCATGGTGGTATACCTGGATTGAAGAGAAAGGATTTATAAGCTGCTGAAATGGTACGTTTATAAGACTTTTCCAATCGGAGCAAGGTTGAGTGGGTAAGGATGAATGTTGTTGGGAGAATGCATATATGATCTATTCAATTAGCGGAGTACAGCTGGGTTCAATAACCGCTAAACGTTGGGGCTGATCCTACACGTGAGGAGGGTGAAGTAGAGTATTTAGCACTGATCCTATATACTCGTACATCGAAATTACTTCCTTTATATAGTCTGCGTAGTTGGGATAGGTAATACCCAAGTGCGGCCTTAACCATCGATTTTGGACAGGAGGTGTAAATGTAATAGCAGTAAAATTTTCATAAATTGACCATTTGTATTAGGTGTTTTGATAAACGTATACAATCTAACAATATCTTTGTTTGTCCTTCGTGTACAAAACTTTCATTCCTTATGTTAACGTCCCAGGCAAGAATAATTAAGTTTTACACTTTATCAGAAACTGATAAATGGTATTGACTTTATTTACGTCAAAATTAACATAAAACGTGGGTTGCTGCCTTATCATTAGCAACGTGGGTGTGATTATGGGATATTATGACTTATTACACTTTGGTTAGCGGCCTACGCTGCTTGTGTGAACGCTAGAAGCTTCTATGTATTTGAAAGACTTGTGATTTTTACATTTTGTAGGCATTCTAAATTTAGACCCAAAAAAGTTATCAACACGATTTCGAATGACATCACAATTAGTTTTAATGCATTTTATTTGTCTTCTGTTACTGTACAGTTGGTTTAATCCCTTTGCAAAATTAAACTTTTTTTATCAGCGTTTCTTCTCAACATTGCTCCTTTTGGGAAACTCTTAATAGACTCGGAATAAAAGTGTTCAAGCGGTCTAAGTTACAGAATAATAGTTTTTTGTTATGCAAGGCTGCAAAGTTGTTATTTGGCACGAGTGCTTCTATTGAAAGCCGAGCAAGCGAAGGAAGCTAAGATTCAAATATAGATTCCTGAGCGTAGCGAGGCTTTCAAGGCCAAGAAGCCAAATAATTTTGCAGCCGTTCGAAACACACAACTTTTCACCTCACTAAGCGAAAAAATGTGTGATGTAATAAAACTATGTAATATATTTAAAAATAAAACTAGTAACAATGAACCTACGAAACACACTAATAATAGTTATAACATGACAAACAAATAAACATATTAGTAGTTTTTGTTTATATTTTTAATGTGAAAACATCACATATTTTTTTATACAATATTGATACAAAGTAGAAAAGAAAAATTAATCACAATCCACTGCAGTCTTAGCCGGAATCGAACCAGCGTCTCTGTTATACCGGAACAGCGCCCTATCCGTTAGACCATCAGACCGCTTTTTCTTTTCTACTTAGATCTTTGTATCAATATTGTATATTAGTAGTAGCTACATTACGGCAGAGATCAGTAAATAAGCTTTGCTGGTCGAGTATGAGATACTGGACGGATCGAGTCGTAGACTATATATAACATAATACGAGGCCAGAATGGCATTTACCGTCGAAGCATGTATAGCTTTTTTTCTTAAAAATATAAAAAATATCACTTCAAATTACTTTTGCACGCTAGCGTGCAAGATTGAATTTTCCACGCAGATTTGGCCCTTTAAATGGAACTTTTCCGAGTAAGGGAAGTGAAAAGTTAATTATCTCATATATCAATACATTTAAATTTAATAGGTACCGACCCTGGGGTTTTTGGTACCGGAGTGATTTCCAACCTATTAGCCTAGCGTCAAATCATCGCCTCACCGAAAAACTCGGAATGCTAACTTAATAAATATGTCGTTCACGTTGGGTTTTCTCTTAGTTTTTTTTTTATTTGTCAATGTGTGTGTTATTCAAACTAACATCTCTGACTCACTATCTGTTCATAGACCCAATTGTGAATCTGCACTGTGCAGGAAATTACTAACATGCTCTTGAAGAGCGAATTTCCTTGAGAAGAAGTATTTCTCTGTTATGTGAGAACAGTGTGTCCAGTGTCCATTCAGAAGCAACTAGAAAAATAATCCGAACATGGATTTGCTTGTCAGCATATTGATATACTCTTTAAAATTACTTGAATTTTACACGGGTATTTACCATGAAATCAAAGTGTTTTTTTTTGGCATAACTATCATATTTATGCCAGTACTTAAACGCTACAAACATTTTCTAGTTCTTCTATTAAATGCACTGCGAGGAAGGCGGCTAATGATTGGATGTTAAAACGGCAGGATTATCATTACATTATGTCTGGAGTAATTCGACAAGACAGAATACGAGTTGTAAACCTCATACGCATCTTTATTGATCGTCACCTCAATATAAGTGTCAAGCAGGTCACTTTTAAAATCAATTTTTACAATACTTTTAATGACGCAATCGATATGAATTTGGTCAGTGAGCACGAATCCATGACATTGCAATTATGTAGCACTGCCACCGAAAAATCTGTTAAAACGCAAATGCACCTTTAAAATGCAACATCGCAGTAAAAAGATTATATGGTCCGCTTGTATGGAACGGTGGCGTGGTCGTGCGGACGCGCCCATAAATAACAAAGATAGGACAACACGGTGCGCGAGCGCGCCCCGCTTTATTGAAATATGACCGCGCGCAGCTAATTGACAGCCTTTTTTTGCGACAATTTTCTATTTTATTTATCGAAAATAACGGCCTCAATGCAGACTAGAAACATGAGACACTTGCCTTGCATGTATACGTAACATAGTTCCTGATAAGTGATTGTGGAGCAATGTACATTAGACTCCGCGACAAATTCAGAAGGTGCCGTAATTCGGTACGAATAAAACATTAATAAACTGTTTTCTATTCTGTCTGCTCTCTAGTAGTCTTCTCTCTAGTAGTAGTCTTGTTATGACGAATAAAATTGTTACTTGAAGCTTATGTATTAGACGGAAGAATTGCACGTGCTGATCCATGATATCCTCGTCGCCAGAAATATAAGTTTAAAACATTCTTATTCCTCTTGATTTAAAATTTTTACTTAGTATGAAACTGTAAACCCGGCCTTTTTTATCTTATCCAAAACTGATTTTCTCCTTCTTTCCAGCTGCACATCGCGTTACGCCGGCGAGTTCTGCCAACATCTCAACCCTTGCCACAGCGAGTCCAGCCCTCGCTGCCAAAATGGGGGCAGCTGCCGCGTCAGACCTGGCGTGGGCGGGGGACCTCCATCTTTCGCCTGCGACTGCCCACTCGGATTCAGCGCTTCGCTCTGTGAGATCAGGGTTCCAGCGGCTTGTGACTCTGCTCCATGCTTGAATGGTGCCACGTGCAGGCTGACGTCACTGCATTCTTATGAATGCGACTGTCCGCCTGGTTATACTGGTGAGTTCTGGAGGTTTTCTAAACGATATCAATGGATCTGCAAGGGTTATGCGTTCGTATTTAAAAGTGTTCTGTAGGTTTGAATATTCCCTTGCACATCTTTTTCGAGGCACAGTTAGGTATCGGTATTTGTTTTGCGATAACTGCTTATTGAACTTGACAAGCTTTACAATCACCAATATAATTTTCATTTTTTTTTATTTCTGTTGCTGTTTTTATTTTATGAAAACTTAGTTTATCTTCGGAGACTAACACAAATACCGTGTTTTATATGTCCATGACTTCGTCGCTCCAAACTTTCGAACGCTTAATGTTGAAATTGCCGAAGTGCTCGAGCAATTGAACGACTAGATTCAACAGGTTGTGCAATTAAAAACAGCTTTCATTGTGTCTATATAATTGGTCTTACATATATCTATACTATTATAAAGTTGTAAAAATGAAATGTCTGTACACTGAAGATATCTTTAAAAAAAATGATTGTAACGGACTATTTGGAGGTAAATGAATGGTTTTTTTTGTATGTTTGAATGTGTCGTTGAAGCTTCATCACGTCAAATTGGCTAAACGGGATTCAACTATTTTTACCGACTTCAAAAAAGGAGGGGGTTCTCAATTCGGTTGTATTTTTTTTTTATGCACGGGTTGCTTGGTATTTCCAGACGGTTATAGGGCACTTTTACCCGACTACCCTGAAGAAAAGATGAGGAGTTGAACAATTATTATTTAACTGAGTATTAGTGGCAGAATGTCCTCTGCGCCGCCGCCGGCCCGTGGCGCGACGGTATAACTTTAATTGAGTATTAGTGGCAGAATGTCCTCTGCGCCGCCGCCGGCCCGTGGCGCGACGGTATAACTTTAATTGAGTATTAGTGGCAGAATGTCCTCTGCGCCGCCGCCGGCCCGTGGCGCGACGGTATAACTTTAATTGAGTATTAGTGGCAGAATGTCCTCTGCGCCGCCGCCGGCCCGTGGCGCGACGGTATAACTTTAATTGAGTATTAGTGGCAGAATGTCCTCTGCGCCGCCGCCGGCCCGTGGCGCGACGGTATAACTTTAATTGAGTATTAGTGGCAGAATGTCCTCTGCGCCGCCGCCGGCCCGTGGCGCGACGGTATAACTTTAATTGAGTATTAGTGGCAGAATGTCCTCTGCGCCGCCGCCGGCCCGTGGCGCGACGGGCTAACTTTAATTGAGTATTAGTGGCAGAATGTCTTCTGCACCGCCGCCGGCCCGTGGCGCGACGGTATAACTTTAATTGAGTATTAGTGGCAGAATGTACTCTGCGCCGCCGCCGGCCCGTGGCGCGACGGTATAACTTTAATTGAGTATTAGTGGCAGAATGTCCTCTGCGCCGCCGCCGGCCCGTGGCGCGACGGTATAACTTTAATTGAGTATTAGTGGCAGAATGTCCTCTGCGCCGCCGCCGGCCCGTGGCGCGACGGTATAACTTTAATTGAGTATTAGTGGCAGAATGTCTTCTGCACCGCCGCCGGCCCCTGGCGCGACGGTATAACTTTAATTGAGTATTAGTGGCAGAATGTCCTCTGCGCCGCCGCCGGCCCGTGGCGCGACGGTATAACTTTAATTGAGTATTAGTGGCAGAATGTCCTCTGCGCCGCCGCCGGCCCGTGGCGCGACTGTATAACTTTAATTGAGTATTAGTGGCAGAATGTCTTCTGCACCGCCGCCGGCCCGTGGCGCGACGGTATAACTTTAATTGAGTATTAGTGGCAGAATGTCCTCTGCGCCGCCGCCGGCCCGTGGCGCGACGGTATAACTTTAATTGAGTATTAGTGGCAGAATGTCCTCTGCGCCGCCGCCGGCCCGTGGCGCGACGGTATAACTTTAACTAGGGAATGTGTATAAAAACCGAAGCGAGCTTCTGTATATGGACATTCCAATTATGGTCCTCGAAGGTTCGCGGGCTGCTCGAAAAGTTAAATATTTGAACCTTTAGTTTATTTAGCTGAATTTCTTGAGAATGAACATTCGCTGTTTCTTCACATTGAACCTTCGATTATTCTTAACCAGGATTTACCCGCGGCCTCGCCACAAGGACTGAGTAGCCTGTTTTATGATCTGCTTCCAATTCAAACTGCACCGTGTTTTCACCCCCTTATGATTTCCGGAATAAAAACTATCTCATGTCTTATACTAACTCCATATGCAGTTTCATCTAAATCGATTCAGCGGTTTAAGCGTGAAATGGGCACCGACAGAAAGAGTTACTTTCGCCAACGTCTCCCAATACCCGAATGTTGTCTGGAAGAGCGCTGTTTAACGATAAGACCGCCTGTTGTTTACCTCAGCTTGAATGAATTGTTTTCTGTACCTACTCTGTTTTATTAGGTGTGCTATTAAATAATGATTGTTATGATTATATTGGTCTGTATTGAATGAAGAAAATACTTAAGTCATGATGTTAAGTGTAAGTTAAGGTAATGTCCCAGTGTCCGACACTGGGACATTACCTTAACTTACACGGTATCGGTACCTTCAACCCTCTGGTGGAATCTTGGTAGTTAAATTTGCCTACTTCCTGGTTTCCAATTGAGCTAAAATTTGGATACTTATGTAAGTTTTGTGACAATGCAAATGGAGCAGGAAGGTGGTCACAGGAACTATGTAAGAAAATAATGCAATCTTTCCGAGTTTGGGCTTTTTAGAATCTTCTCTATGAGTAGTTGATGGATGTTCAAAGAAAAGAAGTACAGTCGGCAATAAAAGCTTGTCAAAAATGACATGATAGAAACTGATTTAGAAGCTGACTATGAGCTGGGTAGGTTTGGCTAGGCCTCCCTGCCTGCAATCGGATACAGTGGGGAGGTGCCAACCCGCAAACGGGAATGTCGTCTGCGACGTATATACGATACGTGCCCAGGGCAGCTATTATCTCACAAAAACTGATAGTAAAGTGAAAGCGAATGGAAAGTACAATCATTTATTTCCCTTGGAAAGTACAATAATTGGCATGTTATTGAGGTTAATATGACACACTATATTAACGAATGACAAAATAGAACTATTAAGTTAGCGGTCTTGCCTTTTTGTATACAAATATACTTAAAATTGCATGTCATTTTATTCTTTACAATTTGCGATAATATCATCGTACACTTTCGTGACTTACCAATTACTTTCAATGAAATTAAATCCTAATTTCTTCACATCCTGATAATGTCAAATGATAGATAAAGACAGGCGTAACGAAACATTAATAACGAACACAGGATGGTAATCTTAGCTTTTTATATCAGGCTAGAAGGCGCCCGCAACTTCGTTCGCGGAGGAGAAGAAGTCATAACCCATCTTTTTTTCGTGAGCGTAGTCGGGTTAAAAGTATCCTATAACCATCTGGAGATACCCCGCTATCCGTCTACTAAAAATTTTTGAAATCTGTTTAGCCGATTTTGCGTGATGAAGCCACAACGACACATACAAACATATGAAAAATACAAAAAAAAAAGTTTTAGTGACCTCCAAATAGTCCGTATAATATTTTTTTTGTAAATATCTTCAATATACAGACATTTTATTTTTACAACTTTATAATAGTATAAATATTTTTAAATATTATACAAGCTCTATGGATCATACACAACGACAATATTCTTCAGAAATAATCAAATTAATTAGCAAACAATCTCTCATTCACACGTGACAAATCATTAAAAAAACTTTTTAGTATCAATGTTGTCGCCATCTGTTAAGAGCCCTGTTGTCACGGTGGCGCTATATAGCTGCAATTTCTAATAACCCTGATTGCTTTGAATTTTGATTATAAATGCCGTGCGATGTCTCATTTCTGCTGCAGCTTGCGACTATTGCATCGCTTGTTTTCCATTTTCATGGCAATTATTTTCGGCGAAATTTCATTTTAATGTATGTGTCGGTACAGTAGACCCATAATAAAGTTGAGCATACTTAGAACCTTGTCATTTTAGCAGTGAAATTCTAGATTTTCTTTTGTCGTCTGTTTAATATTTAATATGATAAGGCACTAAAGATCTCAACTTTTTCACGAGTCGAATGTATGTTGCTATGTTATGTCGTCATCATCATCATTCTCATCGGTCTATTTCAGTCCTCTGCTGGACATAGGTCTCTCCTTCTTCGAATAATTTTAATCAATACGGGTGAGAAGAATTTTGAAATGTACTAATTCATATTTTAGTAACAAGAGAATGTTATTTGTTATGAAAGCCTGAAAAGAGGTTATTTGGTGCGAGTGCTTGAATGGAAAGCCGAGTAAGCGAAGGAATTTAAAATATAGATTCCTGAGCGTAACGAGGTTTTCAAGGCAGGAGAAATCAAATTATTTTTCAACCGTGCGAAACACACAACTTTTCACCTCACTACAGCGAGGAAAAAGTAAGATGTAAGAAGAATTCTCGTTTAAAACGAATGATAACGTACCTACGAAACGCACTCATAACAAAACAAAGGAATAAACACATAAAAAAGTATAAATTCTAACTTCAAATGACTATTCCAGGGTAGCGGATTTAACGAACTTTTCCACGCAAATATGGCGCTGTAAACGGAAGTTTTCCGAGCTAGTGTGGTGAAAGCAAATTTTAACCTCAGCAGCTCAAATATGCAGGTTTTGCTGCGAGCGAGGCAAAATAATTTAATATTTTTTTCAGTTTAGAATGCCGCGAGTTGTAGTTTTTCAGTGCTGGAAATATTTGAACTTCAACGCGGTCTGTCTCTTTCATATCGTTATCGTTATAAAGATAACAAATAAAAATAATATTCCAATTCCAATTTCGATTCGCACCCCGAAAAAAGAACTAAACCATAACGCGTTAGAATTCGTACAATTAGAATTTTAAGGCATCTTTTGAGGATTTTATGGCGATTTTAACTATTACAGAATTAGGAAACAATTTCCTTTTCAAACTAAAATATAGTGATTTTAAATAATTATTGTAAAAACAAACATCAGTTTGAACTATTTCATCATGGGTGCAGTTTCAAAACGCACTTCTTAAAAATGTTGTAGGAATCACATTCTGGTTATTAGTATCTTCTGCTTTGCTATAAATTGTGTGTTTCGTACATATATTTTCGTTTACTAATTTGCTTATGTTTACTACTGTATGCTAGGAAATGTTCCTAAGAAAAATTAAAGGGAATTAAATTATTAATAATATATTCATCTGTTACACTATAAATATTCGTTTGTATGACGTGTGACATAAACACAGAATGGTTGAAAGAACAACTATAATTGTGTATTATATGTTCTCACTGCTGAGGTGAAAAGATGTATGTACCACACGAGACAAAGTTATTTGCATCTCGTGCCGTTGAGTCACTCAATACGCTCAGGATTCTAACTTAGAATAATAAAATACCTCGCTTGATTGGAATTCAACAATCAGCACTCGCAGCAAAAACAACTTTGGTTTTTTGTTGCACAAAGAACTATTGTTTTTAAGTAGTATTCCTCACCCTTTTAAGAATTCGTAGTGATTGAGTAAAAAAATAAACATAACGCGATTTTTTTTTATTATTAAATATGTGTACTTTTATATTTGTTGAAGATAAAGTCAGGCAACCAATTTACCTTGAAAGTATGTGTAAACATTATTTTGCATATAAAATAAATAAACCCATAAAATAAATTGGCTTACACACACAACGAAGATTATTTACAAGCTTTTATTTAACTTACCATTTTAGTATGTGTGTAATTATGTTGGTGTGGGTAAATTTTGCATGTTTATGTGACCCAAAATTTGGCATACTTATTGGTTCTAATTGTAATTTCGGTGACAATGCAATATTATGATAAGTACCATCGAGATACTCTGATGACCAAAATGTCTTAAGTGTAAAATTTTACAAAATAATCATAGTATAATAATAACGAGAGTGTCGTACGGCGTAAAAAAAGTCGTTGTAACTGATATATTGTCGGTCCCATAAAACATTCCTGAAAATAAGCCTTCGTATTGTATTGCCAGTGCTTTAGAATAAATGGAAAATACCCGATTCTTATACATTTAAGTTGTTTGCCGCCATGGGAAGTAAGAGAATGTGCGCAGGCGCAGCGACGAGGAAACAGCGCTCCAATTGGGAACTGGTTTCGGACATTTCTGACTTTACGTCCGCTTGCTTGCGCCGCTGTACCGCTTATTATATAACTTGTCTTCTATGTAACTTATCCCTGTTATAATTTGACAACTTATCATCACAAAAGTGCTCTTTTTTTTAATCCCCCGTCGTTAAAGGAGGGATCTTAGAAGTTTAACGCATATATAGTGGCATTGTATATATCGCTTTATTTTAAGTATAAATCAATATATATCTAAAATGTGTCATAAAATATGTCTGCTCGTAAGTTATTCGAGGTCAAATGTCATATAAACGGTATTCGTGAATATCTTGCTTTCTATAGATCACGCCAAAACGGCCAAACGGATTTCAACTATTAGCTAGGTATCCGCAGATGCTTATAGGATACTTTTTACTCCACTACGTTGAAAAAAAAAGAAATAGTTTTAATTGCAGGTAACTTGTAGTCTATTATAAAATTGTAATGCATAAAATTTGCGCCAGATTTTGTTTAAAACATTTTCTCATGCGATTAACCGTTTTTAGGTTTCGCCATGTGCGTCTTGTCCGTCCGCGGCTTAGCTCCGTGATCATTAGTAACTACTAGAAAGCTGAAATTTGACATGAGTATGTGTATGTATCACGCCAGCAAAACGGTAAAATAAACGCACAAAAAATATCCTTTTTGGTATCTCGTAGACAAAGTGCCAACCCTAGTGTGTGGGGTGTCGTTGAATATATCTTTTAAAAATAATAGGGGTCTCCAGACATGATAAAGTCAGCAGTTTTGTAAATATTAGCTCCGGAAATCCAAAAAATTGCGTCCCTCCCCCTCTAACTTTTCAAACTCTAAATTTTCAATAAAATATGAAAAAATTCATGAAAATGAGGCCTTATTAGTACTTTCAATGAAAACCATATTGAATAAAATCGGTTGAGCCGTTTTTGTGTTATGGCCAATAAAACTGCACTTCTCAGCTAAAGGACGTAATTACCGTGGAGATACGTTCTTTTGCTAGTACACTTTCATATCGTATTTTGTTCATCTGTAGTGAATTTTTTGTATGAACGGCTGCGGAACCCTACACTGTGCATAGTCCGACATGCTCTTGGCCGGTTTTGAGATATAGGGCGGCTCAGTGAATACTGCAAGATTTCGTTTAAAATGAGTATAGTACGTACATATGCTACGTGTAAGTAATGTAGCTGGAGTTGAACAAAGAAGCCGCTGTTTGATAAGGTTTTGTCCATGCAATGGCGGACGAAGTTTTGATTATGAACAACTACCGGAGGTATGTCCTGAAAGACGAAACGGTCGACATGTGTCGGGCATGCCGCTATCCCGGAGAGTCACTCAGACATATTATCTCCCGGTTGTTCTCATCTTGCTAACGGCGAGTACTTGCACAGACATTTCAGATCGTTCTATCATCACGGACAGGACTATTGTAGCTAGTAAGCCTGATATCGTGTTGGTAAATCAATCTAAGCGCCGGGCAATGCTGGCAAACATCACCAGCTTCACATGACGAGAACCTCGTGTAGGCCGAGAAGGACTAACTCAGCAGTACCTAGACTTGGCTCTCGAGTTGATCGCCATGTGGGATGTTGATTCGACAATCAATGTCCCGATAGTTGTTTCGGTAAACGGTCTTATAGCGAAGAGTCTCGATCAACATCTTAAGAGTCTATCGCTAGATGGCCGGATTTAGGGTCAGATACAGAAGGCAGTAATCCTCGAAACGACCCGCATTGTCAGGACGTTCCTCTCTGTGCAGCCCTACCCACGGCATGCGCACCCTAGGTTAGGCTTTTATTGTGTTTATATTTTGTATTTGCTTTTTATATTTTACTTTTTATATATCGATTGTAATAAACCTACCCTGATATCAAAAATAAATAAGTGACTAATAATATACTTGTTTAATCGGGTTTGTTCTGTCTATTGGGAAGTAATAAGTACGTATCTTTTGTGTAAAGTAGCATAGTTTTTTTTTCGTATTTATCGATGTAGAAAAGGTACCTAAAGATTTTATATCGAACGAAGTTCTTTGCTGATTATTATCTGAATGTATAAATAACTATGTTATTATACTGAATTGCACAAGTATCTGCATTGGATAATATTATTGCCCTCATTCATCTTGTCGTCTTAGCAATGGAACTCGGCCATTTCCATAATATGTATTACAATAATTCTAGAATAGCCTTTAAGATATAGTAATGTCGAATGTTAGTCATTGTGCAATCTAGATATGACCGTTTTATTATGAACACAGGGTTATCAGGTATTGTAGGTAAAATATTATGATCAAATAGTTATCAATAAAATAATGTCAATGGTCAAAGTTAGCGGGGCAGACTAGGTACGGAAGGTACTAGTCCGAACCCCGGACCATCGACAAATATTTGTCTACCCAAATTTTTCTTACTTATGAACTTCCTATACAGCAGCAGTAAGTAGCGATAAGAGAAGTCGTCGTGAGTAACTCACGATGTATTCGGTTAGTCTTCCCCAGAGCTTTGGTTTGAGAAATGCACTTTGGCTGCCATCGGCAGCAGTTATACTAATGCAGTCCTTCCTCCAATTTCTTACTACTCTGTGGGTCGATGATGGTTTTTATCGCGCGTTAGATATGATAAAGCTGCGTTCACTTTCTGACACATATATGAGTGCGACGGTGATGCATACTTTATCAAGCGCAACCAGGATTAGGTCCGCTGATGGTTGTAATTTGCGGTCGCGATATCCTGATTTTTTTTTTACTTGCCGTCACTTCAGACTAACAGATCCATCTGTCCAGGTGCCGAATGCTCGCACGAGGACCACTGCGCCTCCCAGCCTTGTCGGAATGGTGGGCGCTGCGTTGCCGACAATTCGACCGCCGCCGGCTACTCCTGCGCATGCCCACCCGGCTTCACCGGTCCCCGCTGCACCGACGATGTCATCGAATGTACCAGCGGCTCGGGACCGTGTCACCACGGACGGTGCTTCAACACCCACGGCTCGTACACGTGCGTGTGTGAGCCGGGGTACACGGGGCGCGATTGTGACGCGGAGTACGTTCCGTGCGAGCCGTCGCCGTGTCTCCACGATGGCCGCTGCACGCCGCTCGATCAACTGAGATATGAGTGCGATTGTCCACCAGGTAAGTTTTAAAGACTCCTATCCTTACACCTTACGTTGGCTCCACATGCGCCGATAACGTCATACAGTGTGCTACGTGTGCATACGAGTACGTATGTATGTCCATCAGCTTTATTGCTATACTTGAGAACTTAAATAATGGACACATGTACAGGTTTTCTACATAAAGTGAACTTATTTTATTTGCTTTACTATATTTGATAAAGTGAGAGAGATCTCCACCTAAACAAAAATCTAACCTGAAATAAACAAAATACCTAAGCGTCGCGTCTCCTCTTCATCACGTCTTAGTGTCCAGGTTACTTACGTCTTACACGTGAATATCTCATTTAAACTCATTCCATCCCCGTGTCTTTGCAGTGATGTCCGTTTTGGATTCACATCGGACAAGGGCGGGCGCTCTGTAAACGAAACTCCCCAAAACCGCCACGCCGAATAAACGGCACCTCCGCCGAACCAAACTTAAATGTTCAATGTACATGAACATCACATCATACGAAGCACAACAGCCGGGCTAGTAAAACTGGAAGCCACTTCGCTTGTAGGGTGACATATCATCACCCGTTTCTCTACCGCTGTACTGAGTAGAAAGGGATAAACAGTATTCGACTCGCGATAAAGAGTTGCGTGAGCCTTTTTTTCTGCTTAAAATGTAATCGAAGAAGAAACAGCATCTTTTTGGCAGGAAATGTGACTTATATATTATCTATACTATTAAAAATCTTGATGCCGTTCTAGGGTCACAAATCCAAGAAAAAAATTACTAATAATAGGAATATTGATAAGCCCGCCATGTCTCGATTGGAATACTTTTGCGGACTCATGATATCAAAACGGCTGAACGAATTTTAGTCTTAATTTTAGGATAGCTAAACAAGCATCCGGGGATGGTAATAGGCGGTGAGGATATTTACCAGACAACTTAGAGCTGAAAAAGTGTTATGATTGTCTTCCTCCGTGTATGTAGTTTAATATAAATATACCCTCCATATTTACCACGAGAGTCGCAGTTATGCTAGATTCTACTAGCACACTTTTTCATCACCTCTATTTTATCAGCTAGAAGTACGCAAGTGAAGAAAATAAGGGTTACAATAAAATCGAGAATGATTCGCGCTAAGTTACGAGAGTGTGACACTTAAGACTGAGCCTCTCCTCAAGTTAAGTACGAGTACACACTTCAATGTCCAAGCATTGGTTAAGTACTCATATTTGTGAGTGAGAACTGAAGCCTTTTACTGTAAGTACTGCTTAGTTATGATCTTAGGTATGAGTCATTAAAAAAATGTTAAAGCTAATCTCCTCGACATCCCTTCAGTTATCTATACTATTTCTAAGAACATTGGAGATATTTTTGGAAATAAGTGAATTGTACATTTCATTAATATCTTATGTATTATTGCGACCACACCACGTTAAAACCGCTTGACCAATTTTAACAATGTTTAGTACAAGAGTAAGAACCAGGGAAAATAATATAGCTAGTTGTATAGCCAGAGTTAGTGACGTTCAATTTTGTTCTTCGTCATTGTGTGTCTGTTCTAGTATAGTAGTCTGTGGTACAAGGATAGCTGAACACCCAATAGAATATAGGAGCTTATTACCCGACTACGCTATAGCAAAAATAAGGTACCTAATGAATTGTTTCTCCTTTTGAAATTTAGTTGCAGGCACCTTAGAATATCATAATGTTTTGTAAAATAAAATAATATAAATAAATAAGTAATACGCATGTAGGATTAGTTCGCTACTATAAAAATACCACCACGACAGATAAACCATCTTTGAACTTCCTTTTGTACGAAAAAAGGATAAAAGGTATCCATAAATACTAGTGGAACTTCGTTAAGAAAACATCCCGTCCATAAACAAGATCTGCAAAGTTTTCCAAACATAGCCAGGCGACATAGCTGAGCCGATTCATAACGAGGTGCTGCCATTTTAGTATCGTTATAGTAATACCACCATCATGACTCGCTCTATTCGGTTAAACGTACCTATTCTAATAATGTTCACATAAGTTGCCTAAAACTCCTAGGCATTTCATGAACCCCCACCACTATCGTGATTTGGCCAGTCATATCACAATCACGATATGCCTAATGGAAAATAGGGCAGAACGACGAGAGCAACGTTTTGGTCGACATTCCCAGCGAAATACCGATACCGCTACCTACGGTTAGGTTGGTTCAGTAGTTTCAAATCATAAGTAAGAGTGTATATACTCTTCAAATGCCTGAAGGGCAAACAGCCTAGAAATGGTAGTAACTGGATTCGTACGCCCTACCTAATCGATATGCCCAAATATAGCTAAGCAATGATTTCGTCAAATCGTTTAAACGATATGGCGGGTGTTACTTGGCTAAATCATATATCTTTATGATATTAAATACCTAGGAATTTCATGATGGCCTTGGGACATATACATACAACATACACTCGAAAATATAACCTTCCGTTTGTCAGAAAACGTTGGTTGAAAACCACCCGATTGTTCAATCAGTCAGTGGTACTGTACCACAGATACAATTAATGACTATGAGCGACTGAATGACCCGCGAGTCACGTGGTTTTTGTTACATTTTTTAGCAGTCTATAGGGAAAAAGAATAAGGATGTAAATTATTGACAACCCTATATATGCATTTTCAGAATATGATTATTTATTAACCAGACTAAAGAAAAAGACCGTTTTTTCTTCACTGCCATGTTTGAATACTAAAACAAATCCAATATACTCAAATACTAAACTCATTACTGATATTATTACTTTATTTATGTTATTTTTCACAAACATACCTAATAACAAAGCAACTAAGAGGATATACTAGCAAAAGGCCTTTTGTAAATTAGGTATTTTTAAAAACTATTGCTATCGCATCAGCTCAAATCCCCCGTATTACAGTGCAAAAGGGACAACTGCACCTCGGAACGATCTGACCTACAAAAAATTGGCGAAAACAGGGTTTCGTAGTACCCTACTTCCTCTTCCAAAACTGGACTAATTTTAGTTTTTCTTTCACATATATTAGAACGAAGACTTCGGCTATGCTTCTATGTTTTCTGATTTTCTTTTATATTCGTTTTTTTTTTTTACTAAACGTGTAGTTATGGCGCCGGATGGTGGCAATTTGTGTATTTCTAGAGGGCCTCTAATTCTTAAAATAAACAAATTATTAAGGAAAATAAAACATAGAGGCATGGAATAGGAAAGTATAGATTATATTTATAAAAAAAATGCTCTAAGACAATTATCCAGGGAGGAAATGGGGGATTACGTTTGTATGGAGGAACGGCCATTAGTATATCCTCTTGAGGTCCTGATTACGTTTGTATGGAGGAACGGCCATTAGTATATCCTCTTGAGGTCCTGATTACGTTTGTATGGAGGAACGGCCATTAATATATCCTCTTGAGGTCCTGATTACGTTTGTATGGAGGAACGGCCATTAGTATATCCTCTTGAGGTCCTGATTACGTTTGTATGGAGGAACGGCCATTAGTATATCCTCTTGAGGTCCTGATTACATTTGTATGGAGGAACGGCCATTAGTATATCCTCTTGAGGTCCTGATTACGTTTGTATGGAGGAACGGCCATTAGTATATCCTCTTGAGGGCCTGATTACGTTTGTATGGAAGAACGGCCACTAGTATATCCTCTTGAGGGCCTGATTACGTTTGTATGGAAGAACGGCCACTAGTATATCCTCTTGAGGGCCTGATTACGTTTGTATGGAAGAACGGCCACTAGTATATCCTGTGTCCTGTGTGACCTAGTAATATAGGCCTTAGCTTCCCAACGCATTGGCCCAAAAAACATCGCGTGATTTCTGAATGAACCTCAACTAGCGTGGCGTGACGTACTACGAATACGAGTAGATACGTAAGTACAGAAATCAATCTTATTGGATGTATATATAAAAGAAAAAACTAATTTTCAACGAATTATAAGTAAACACGTAGAACTGGTCGGAGATTGCGCAAGTCCGGGACACGTGGATGAATAAGGGGGCTTTTGTGTAGTAGTGGTGGAAAAGTATAGGCTCCTAAATAAGAAAATAAATAATTAATAATGAATTTACACGCTGTACATCGTAATACATCCGGCGCAGGAAAACCAGAGTCGAAAGTCGACTATCGCCTGCGGCCATCACGCTACGACAGACCTGTGTATTGACTGTATTATTAGAGGATAAATAGTATACCAGCGTTCACGATTTTTAACAACATATTTAAGCTATATTTCTAAACCGAAGTGTTCTTGGGTCAATCAACCTTGTTCTGTACCTCGTGGGCCGTGGTTAGAACTCCTGAGTCCTCTTTAAAACTATGATTTTAAACGATAATAAAGTTAACATAAATGTTTTATTTTCTAACCAATATATGTCAATTTTTTAAGGGCACATCTCGTCAGTCTTTTAATAGCCTAGATTATTACCATATTTCTAAGTAACTCTGTCACTATTGTCTCCTGAGTTACGGGACAGAATAATAACAAGAAAAGGTTGATCTACGCTCTTATGAGTATTGATTTAACTTATACGGCACATAGCACAACTCCCAAAGGACAACATACAAATAACTTTAAAAACAAGCTACTTATATTACAATAAAACCACGATACTATCAAATGGGTTGGTGCAATTATCTTGAAACAGTCAAGAAAAAAACCTCATTCAAAATGATACACGCGCGTGTGTCAGACACTCAGCACAAACTTATCACACGCTTTTTTGCGTCAGAGCCTAAAAGAAACCTCGACTTCTAGCTCAACGCGCAGGCCAGACATTAAACCACGAAAACTGAAATTGTAATTTATTTTAAAGGCAATGTTTGAATGCTTGACAGCCTTGACACCCTAATCGTAATTCCAACAATTGGCGCCCTGTGGGTCACCTCTCTTGCTATCGATTAAGGTTTAAGATACCAACCATTGGGAAGATGTCGACTGGGGCATTTACCATTTTAATTTCCAAAGAGCATAACTTCGTTGGTTAGTAAATGAGGCTCTGGCCGGAAAGTCGCCGATTGCCCGCGGCGGTCACGACGCGAGGGTACGACTATAAATAATGTTTGCATAGATATCGCTTTAGTTTACAAGTATACTGGGAGCCAGGGTTCATTCTGCATTGCACCGGTGATGTTTGTTTTAGCGGTCGATGACATCGCCTATGATCGCTGACGTCATTGGGAATACGTGTGGTGCGATCGTCCAGTTGAAAGGAATTAACACGTATTAAAACCACACGCGATAAATCTCTCTGACGTAATAAGTATCCCTTTCCAAATTCGATAAATGATTAGCGAGTCCATCTCCTGTTTCCTATTTGACATTATTTTATTAAGATTTCGCATGAAAGACTACTAAAATGGTATTTTTTCCTGGTAATTAATACAGAACTAAATATTAGAAAAAGATAGACATTATTCAGATTGGACTCTGAACATTGGACCCTTTTCTAATTGGGTGTTTTGCAAGTCAGCTATTTCAATTGGACATTTAGTATTTTTTGTATTCAGTTCGAATATTTTTTAACAATTAGTTATATTTCAGATTTGATGACACATTCACAGTTCGGTCGCTAATATATTTATAATATATTTAGAAATTGGTTTTCGTCTGGGCTTCTCTGGGTTATATGTATGTCATTACACAGGTTTTAATTCCGCTTAATTTTTATTTTCCGCTAATCTTGTTTAATACGATCGAATGCTAAGCTATAATATACTCAGAGTTAACACTTAATTTAATACGAATACTAAATAAAGGGACCAACGAGAATTTCTTAAGGAATAACGGTTTTCTTAAGGTATACTTATACGTAATTAGAGGCTATCTTGATAGTTCTCACATTTAAATACTGAAAGATATAACTAGAAATTGTATATGCTATCGTTATCTTCATTTCTATGTTAAGCCCTGATTAAGTAGGTATATCGATTTATAAGCGTAGGAGTCAATTGTAATGTCTAAGAATACCCTTTAAAATCGTTGAGCAGTCCGTGTACCCACAGTGTGGATGAGAAGTAAGTTTTTATTATTAGTCGGTCATGTAGATTTACAAAAAAATATCGGAGAGTATTATTTACGTTATCTAAAATAATAGCGGTAGATTGAATTAAACGGTCCCGTGACGTCACGCCTAGGTACAGTACTTTATACCTAGTTATGACGTATCGAGAAAAAACGCTGTGACGCTACTTTAGTCCGATTTGCAAAGCAATTCTAAAAACGGATAGCTCCCATTGAACATCGTTATCTTAACGTGGTTTCGCAAAAACATACATATATGAGATTTCGTGTAACCGGTGATATTAGGTTAAGTTTTCTTTTTATCAATACAATACCTACACTCGATACAAAATACAGTAATCATAGCGAATGTGCGCCCTCGAACGTTTATTTTGGAATGGAATTACAAATTATTTAGTGGGCCACGAGTGCCTTACATTGGATCGCCTGTTTAAATTCTCCTCTTCTTCTCTTTAAGAAAACTACAGAAATAAACTGTGATAATATAATAAAAATATTAAATACTATGTCAAATATAATTCTAAAGAAAATTAACTCGAAATAGCCATTACATTTATCCACATGGGAGTACTCAAGATTCTCGCACATGGGGTGTTTTGAATCATGACTCATGGCATGGCGGTTCCCACACTCAAGGCGTCATGATCGAGTGTCAAAATTTCAATGTAACTTATGACTAAAAATAAGCACTCAGATAGAGTCGGACCATTTTATCTCTTCCAAGCAAATGAACTGTCATATATATAAAAACTGAATATGGCAATGTTTTGTATCTTTCACAGACTTCAGGTTGTTTATGTGTCTTAAGAAACAATTTATCTTTACGTGCGTTGGCTTTTTAAAAAATAAATGTTTAACCATGGGAAGACCATATAAAAGTGGTCACCGGGAACTGCTTTTCCGCTTGATACCAACAGCAACAGCAAGAAGCGATTATCGCTGAAAAGCGGCAATGTTTACATTGCATTAAGTCTTTGTCTGGTAAGATTAACCACTCTTAGTACTTTTGAATAACACCAATATAGTTATTGTTAAAATTATGTTCAAGTGAAGCCATTTAGCTTTTAGCAGCCTCTTAAGTGCATGAGAATATATTATGTGGTGTTAGTGTCTTATTTATTATTCCTATTAAATTACATCTGATTCAAATGATGATCATAAGAGCAAAATGAACTCATTCCTAATAAACTTAAAAATAATGGAAGATGTTAATGTCACTAGCAAAAGACAATATCTGAAGAGAATTTCAGTTATGAGTGGTAGAATTTAATGATTTTATAACATTAGAATGGTAGAAATAAGTAGTCATGTTCCATGTAGGTACCATATTATTAGATAGCAATTTCTTGGTGGAGGTGAATAATAGTATATTACTGCAGAGGTAGCAGTAGGTGATGTTTTTTTAATAATATATTTGCTAAATATAATACTAAAATGTTATTTGCACTTTGTTTAAAGGTTGAGGATAATACACAAGTATCAAGATTTATTTAGTGCCCTATATTCAGTACTGCCATATACCAATGAACAGATAAAATAATTAAAATTGGTGGGTTAAAGATATTATAGCCAGACTCTAAATGGGGGTTATCTCCAATAGAAATATCAGCAGCAGGCGCCACCGTGACGGAAAATATATTTGACAAGAAGTGTCAACATTGTTTTCTGTGGTTGGTGGATTTTAATGTTACGTCATCGTGGCGTCAACTGGTGATATTTCCAATTAAAAAAAACCCTCATTGAATAGAATTTTAAAGAAATCACTTGATTTTTTACCATACTTAATTAAATTACTATATACATTTTGATTCATTTAATCACCGTTTTGTGTTGTGTAATGATAATGACTGAAAATCGTGTAAGGTTAAATCAGTCTTGGGCACTCATAAATAAAATAGTTATTTGAATAAGAATTCGTAAGAATTAAATCATGCCGAATTTATTCCCGTCGAAAAAATCAAATAATTTTGTCGGGAATAATTCATATGCGAGAATATTGAATGAAAATAACTTATTCTTAACCATATACTTTTAAACATGATTTCTTATTTTAAATAATATTCTACGAATAAGAATACAGTAGTCTGGTCTAAGTACCCGCACAAATATGACTTATTAGGTATAGGTACTATTGGTCTCTTGTCAAATTTATACATATTCTATGTACTTAATAAAATCTTACAAGTTTACTGAAACACAGTTTAAGTACCCCTCGTTTTTAATTGGTAGCCATACAAATACAAGATAATAATGTTGTACAATTCAGCTGATCTGATCTGTCAGTCATGTCAGACACTTGGTGACGATGTTCTGTTGATGAAGTCAGGCATATAGAGGAACTCTTAATTGGCTGCTGTAAACTAAACTAAAGTTAAAAATTAAAATACATGGTTTTGTAAATCATGATGGCTCAATATTTTTTCTGTTTCCGAATTATCATCGGTATTTTCAGTGTCCGAGTCGCTTCCACAATGTATTTCAAAGTTAGAACATGTTATTCTTATAAATACTTCTGATATTTTATATCTACTAATATAATTGCACAGCAAAATAACACAGAAAAAATATCAAGATCGTTTGAAGTAACGGCTGCCCGCCACACATGTTTGGCAAGTATTTAGAAAGAATTCACCCGACATGACTGAATCCTATTGTTATTGCTAATGACGTTACTTTCGATTTCCGTAAATGGGAAAGAGCATACTTAGACTAATCTAGAAACAATAAAGAAAATTCTAGTTATAATTCCATTTTCCAACGCCTGACTCCATCATCAGACCAAAGTCCCCAAGTGTAATGTATAAGATACATATGAAGGTAATTTACATATCTATACTATTATAACGTTGTAAAAATGAAATGTCTGTACATTTAAGACATTAAAATAAATGGTTACTGACTATTTGGAGGTCACTGAAACAAAAAAAAATGTCATTTTTTGTATGTTCATATTTGTCGTTGTGGCTTCATCACGCCAAATCGGATTTACGGATTTGGTACACGAGTAACTGGGTATCTCCGTGGTTACAGCATACTTTTTATCCGTCTACGCTGAAGAAAAAAGAGGCGTTATGACTTTCTCCTCCGCGAACGAAGTTGCGGGCACCGTCTGGTATATAATTTATATATATATATATATATACATATACATATACATATATATATATATATATATATAAATTACCTTCATATGTGAAGGATATTTTGCGATAAAAGAGTTCCACTGTTCACTTTATAGCTTCATTTAATTTATCATTAGATCTTGATCACCACTACGAAGAAATAAAAAAAGTGTAGCTATTATCATAAAATAATTTCAAATCTATTCGACGGAATAATCGACCTACAATATACAACCCATTCATCAGATTATACTACAAAATAAACTTAATTGAAAACAACATTTAATTAAATAAAACGTTAAGTAGTATAATCCCATTTCTGAAATAATTATTTCGTTTGTATTCTCAATCTAAAATAAAAGTCACTTGATTTATTCATTATAATTTTATTTTAAATAAGAAGATGCAACAATTGTTCTTATTCAAAATGATTTGAATAAGAATAAATATTTTGTTTTATTCTTATTCAAGTTCATTTTTGCCCAGCAGATTTACTAATTATTCGTAGTTAAGTTTGAAAACATTAGGGTTTATGAAACAAATGAATTAAAATGAGAATTGAATTAAATTTTAATTAATTAAAACAAAGAGAAATCAAACAACCTTGGCTTAACCAACACAGTCCTTTGCTCAAAATATTATACTTACTTAAAAATATACCGACCCCATTACAAGAATTACCCGCAAAAATTCAACGTTAGTAACGTAAGCGCCATTTTGTAACTGTTCATTAGCTTCATTACGCAAAATGGCGGTGCAATTTGGAATGTAGGTGAGATGAGTTATTTCCTCTGAGGTTGTTTTTTCTGATGTGAAAGCGGTGATGATAATCAGTGACGTATTATGGGAGTTATGTGAAATGTTGACCTGACTTTATATAAATATAACCATTTAACCGGAGTATATCGCGTACATTATCTTAGAGCTCCCCACGTTTCGGCAGCTTTTCAGCTTTCGTGTTCACGGTTAGGCTGAGAAAAGATATATTTTCCTACGTCAAACTTAAAATTTGTGTAAACTACCTACTTTGAGAAAACAAATAAAGGTGTACATACATGCCAGATGGGCCTAATCTGTAAACACCGTTACACATGTGCCAGAAGGTCTTAATTATGTTATTAAAAAAAAAAAAACCAGCTGCAAAGAAAATGTCCTAGACTATCTCGTTACCAATTATATTATTTTCTAAACCAAATACTACTAAACTACTTTTGAACAGATACAATATTTTTACACCGTTCGAAAATTTAAGGTTTTGCAGTTCTGTGTCTTGCGTGATCCTTGATCAGATGTATAACAGGATCCCAAGCCGGTGGTAGCGACAAGCCATCTTCCGTATTGAAATTAGGATGCTTTTTAATCTCAATAGCCTCGCGTAGCATGCTGGGAAAATATTTTTTCTCTTTGGCAAGGATAGAAGGATTATCAAACTTAATTGAATGGTTTAGTTTGTCAATGGCATGTTCGACTGCAGACCTATTTACATGGTCAGTGCTTGACATCCGCTGTGTACTCCTTCACCCGGGTTGATACACTGCGTTTCGTTTGACCAATGTATGAAAACCACACGCGCAGTCCAGCTTGTAAATGCCCGCACTCTGCAAAGGAGTGCTACTATTCACGGGTCTAAGGTATTGAGACACCTTCTTCTGCTTTTACGAGTCTCTCCATTAGTCCTGCTCAATTAAGAGGGAAATAAACAGCATAAAAATAACATTTTAAACAGTAGCCTTGGTCCTCCATAACATACCACATAATATCACGTCGATTCTTCTGTATGACAGGGCAAAACAAAAAAAAAAAACTTGCGCATATGCTAATATAATTAAAAAATACATTTCTAGGAACGTTACTCATTGACAGTCACACGTCCAAAGTCGCCTTTAATAAAGTAATAATTTAACAGATGTTACATGAATTTCGGGGCGTTAAAAACACGTGGGCACACTTATGGGATAGATTTCAAGAGATGTATGATGTCAGCTAGAAAGACTATTTTTATATTCTTGCCTAATACCTGGGTGATCTGGGTATCTTCTGCTAGAGCTGGTTTGCTCATATATATATCAAAGACAAATAGGATAAGACTTAAAGACATTAATAGAAACGTAGTGATTTTGAGTTAGTCCGAATATTATCTAAGTTGTAAAAATGAAATGTTTGTACAACATGGAAGATATTTTCAAAAAAATATTGTAATGTACTATTTGGAGGTCACTCAAACGAAAACATTTTATTTCTGTATGTGTCGTTGTGACTTCATCACGCCAAATCGGCTTAACCCATTTCAACTATTTTTGGTACAGGAGTAGCTGGGTATCCACAGATGGTTATAGGTTACTTGTTACCCGACTACGCTGAAAAGAAAAAGAGTGGTTATGATTTTTTCTCCTCCGCGAATGAAGTTGCGGGGCACCTAGTCTATCCATACTAATGTAATATTAATACAATACTGTGTCTGTCTATATGTTACCTCTTCACGCTTACACCGCTGAACCGATTTGTATGAAATTTGGTATGGCGATAATTTGAGTCCCGGGGAAGAACACAGGCTACTTTTTATCCCGGAAAAATACCCTTATCCGCGATAAACGAATTTAAGGCGGCGAAATCACGGGCAAAAGCTAATACTAGTAAAAATGAAATTTATTATAAAGTAGTAAAAATGAAATGTGTGTATGTGCAGTTGTGGCTTCATCACGCTGAATCGGCTAAACGAATTGAACTTTTTTTGGTACACGGGTAGCTGGATATCTCCAGATGTTTATAGGATACTTTTTACCCGACTATGTCTTGGCTTCGTACAAAAACCAGTGTTTTGGCAAAAAAAAAATAATTTGCGGATTCCAGCATATTAATAAAAGCAGCAGGAATGTGTGATCCTGTTTTGCGGGATTGCAATCCCTAATTGCTCCGATATTAAAATATTCATCCGAAAATGAGAGCAGTTGCGAGTAAAATATGAACCAATAAATCTACTTGTTTACTAGAAGGTTTCGCAACTTCGTTCGCAGGAGAAACAATAACCGTCCTTTTTGTTTTAGCGTAGTCGTATGAAAAGTATCTTCTAACCAGATATCTTGTACCAATAATGGTTAAGATTCGTTTTGTCTGGATCGATGAGGCCGAGAAGATATTCCGACCGAGAGAGAGTGCTGCCATGAATGCTATTTAAGCCATTTGTTGATCTAGGTTCTATGCCGTTATTTAACGTATAACTTGTATTAGATTGCAACAAAAACTAATTATTGCTATAATTATATATATTTACTAAAATTCTCGAAATCGTTTTTTCAATATGTTTGTTCTACAGTGTTAGGCGTTGTATGGCATTCTCACACAGTATGTTAATTAGTTGTCCATTCCGATTCGGACACTGTAAACTTGTCCGCATGAATAATTTAGATACACTTGGCATTCAAATTGGTTCCTCATTTATTGATTTGGAAACAAATCCGAATCAATAGAGAGTATGCATAAAGTAAGGTACATACATACACCTACAGTATTTTTAAATATCACGTGTTGTGACATTATTTTTTAAATTCTGCAACGGCAATGTTTATCACTTCTAATAGTAAATTAACTCAGACCAAGAAAAAAAGATAGACATGACATCACGAACAATCTAATGAGGCAGTTTAAAACCACGCCAAGTTAGTACATACACGGCTCACAGACACAAAGACAATCAAAACCACGCCAACTGCTCGTCATTGCGAACATCATTTATTCCTGTAGGTAAAATGGTCTCCTGTGTTGTAAAAGTGTGTACAAAACACAGTGCGTCAATCGAAAAGTTGTACGGAGTAACATTTAAGTAGCAAAATAATACCTTAAAAACATTTTTCATAAACACTCAAAACCTAGATATGACTAAAGATGAAGGCTAAAATATGGCTAAACGACAGTCGACTTAGCTCATCACTACCGTTATGGCTATGTTAATGAAACTAACTGAAGTCTCCTTTCTTTCAATGAAATTCATACCAAGTTTGTGTGTTCTCAAGCGTCAAACGTTCCCGTTCCTATAGTTAGTTTTGATTACCAACTCAGCCTGATTACCGAAGCGCACCTCCAGTAAATAGAAGGAGTTTTATGTGTATAGGGATTGCAGACGCTTACTACCATCTTCCTCAGTTACAACGGTGTATAATTAACACCACCATGTTCCCACGAGTATGGTACATGTGTTTATGGGACAGGCACTCCAGTGGAATAAAGACATATGTATCAGCTTAAGCAAGTGGCTGTTGAGACATTTTGGCATTCATGTGCGGGTGTTTGGTTTACATTAAGTCGTAATGGTATTAGCAGCACATGTTTAGACGGATTGATAAAGTATATTAGCGGCCGTGAGTGACTTTTGGTTCTGGCGACGAGGGAAAACAGACAGAAGGAGGACATTTAAGCTTGTTCTGACAAATGGTGGGCTTTGGCAGGTGTACTCAGCCCTTAACAAATTACACAGAGGAAGAGGAGAAATCGGGCCTTGCTCTGAAAAATGTCTAACTAGCATTTACTCGCGCCTTTGCCCGCGTTACCGAAAAACTGAGTAGACTGTTTTCATAATTGATTCCCTATACAAACTTATTTTAAGGTTTTATCATTCTTAAGTGATGATTTCCGGCTGTGGATATGTCGCTTGCAGAGTCTCATTATCTCCATAATAAATTTCTTTTGAATCGGTTCAACGGTTTAAGCGTCAAGAGGAATCAGACAAACAGAGTTACATTCGCATTTATAATATTAGTATGGATTAGTATCGATTTCCTTTAGTAACAGATGGTTCAAAAACAGATAGTATAGCACTAATTTGGCCAAAGGTGATAACGGATCAAGTGCTTGGCGTTAACTGGACGTCTGCAATCTCAAGATTTTAAAATGCTTGATTATGATTAAATAACCTTACCAATTTTTTCCCAGGTTACCGAGGCCAAAACTGCGAAATAGACATCGACGATTGTCCAGGCCATCTCTGCCAGAACGGGGCGACCTGTGTGGACGGCCTCAACTCGTACACCTGCGAATGTCCCCCCACCTTCACTGGTCAGCTGTGTGAGGCCGACGTGGACGAGTGCGCTTTGAGGTAAGTCTTCGTGCTCTTGGCAAAAGCTATAGCATTTACCATCGGAGATAACAAGCGGTGTCATTACCGAACAAATGTGTCACGCACTTTTATATAGGCGGAGAAGTAGTAAACACAGCACACTACGGAAATACGAGTATTCTTCTTTCTACAAACGCACACTTGAGAAAAACCCAAATAAACAAAAAAACACACACTATTTTTTTTTCATATACTTCTGTTCATTTCATTCGAAAAAACTCTTTCATATTCTTTGCCAGACGATAATGCGTCCGTATTCGAAGCTCTAAGTTGAAGAAAGCTAAGGCTCAATTTCACCATGATCCATTTTAACGGCCGATTACAGACACTTACAGTTACAGTCAACACATTTGTATCAAGCTATTGAGATATAGAAATACGTCGAAATCATGGTTCGTCAAGTGGCGGAGCAAGTGAAGATGTCACTAACAAGAAGACACAGGAGACTTAAGATTTATATTTGCCTGGGAGCGAAAACCTTCAAAATAGCAGACGTCCAAAATAATTAAGGCCAATTTATATTGAGCGTCAATAAAATACTTCAACATGCTTAAAGCACAGTTACTCCGCCATTTTCCTTCATATCCATCCTAATTGACGTATCATCCTTAAGCATAAACTCGTCCAAACCGATTCTTACTCCCTTTTTTTAAGGTTCAAAATCTCCGCTTTATGCGGTTGCCAAATCATCTCAATTAAAAATGGATCGAAAAAACTGGAACGGATTGTGGAAAATTAGGTTATATTGTTATGTATGAGACGTAGTAGAAAGGACTAAGGCGTGTTTTGGGATGCGTGTTCCGATCGAGATATGTTGTTGAAATTTGATATCGGACGCCATTTGAGCTGATGCGCGGGCGAGCGACCGTTTCTGACCGTGCACGTTTATACGCGGAGGACTGGTTGTTGTTTTTCAAGATTCAATATTGCGGAGTAAGCAAGGTCGAAGCGAAAACTTCCCAAAATGTAATTTCAGTTTATAGCAAAAAATATTTTTCCTGAGTCTTGTCCCGCGTGGCTACCATGCATTTTCCGGGATAAGATAGCCCTTTAGATCCACTTCGTCCACATTCCCGTTTTGTCAACTTCTCAAATAGTCCACTTCCTATTGCGTTCAAATTCCTACCTCGTCTACATTCTTAACTCGCCCATATCCCCAAATCGCCGATTTTTCTAGTCACCTCTACTACCACTTGGCCACACTTCAAACTTAGAAACTAGATAAATATATATTTTAATATCGATTCAGCACTCGCAAATTCTTATATTAAAATAATGCTCATACCTTTTGACTTAATGACGTAAGTAAAAATATTTTTGGAATCTTGTTAACATGGTTAAACATGCATAATATAAAACACCTCCCGACGATTTGTGAAACTCCTGCGTTTGGGAAGCGTTGATATATTTTTGTACAATGGTGTTGAGAAAGAGGACAAATACAGGAAGTGGAGTATTTGAGAATTTGACAAGATCGGAAGGGGAATGTTGACGAGATAGAACACTGGACGAAATTGACTGGATCAATCCGTTGTCCCGTAATTTTGTGCGAAAAACAACACGCCTTACCATTGATTGATATTATTAGTAAAATGTAAAAAATTGCAAAACATTTACTAGAAAAAGACATGTTCATATGCTCTGTAAAAACACAAGAAAGCACTAACGTATTTTGTTATATTACATGTAGATCTAACTATGTATGTACATTATTAGCGACAAACTGAAAATCGGTTCTAAAAATAATATGACAACGCTGTTAATATTAAAATGAGCTCGGTTCATGTTATTTTTTTATCTATTCTTTTCGCTGTGCATAGTAATAGACAAAAAATCAGTATCTCATTTTCATATGTTAGAAAACGACATTTGGAATTGTTATTGTTTTAACTTGTGTTCCATTTATTCGTTTCTTCAAGTTAATTATTTAGTAATATTGTCAAGATAGTGATACAAACAAAGTATGGCCATTGACAGGCTCTTAACTGTAGTACTTCTAAAAACACACTTCCGGACCGACTTATTTATTACATGTCGTTTAAATAGTGCTTAAAATATAGATTAATCTTCTAAAAATAGAATAATGATATATAGCCAAATATTTGTGGTGTTAAACATTAAATTAGTTTAGAAGTTATTAAATAAGTAATTAAAATGTTGTGGGCCGTTAAGAGATGGCGCGCTGGTCAGAGTTGACTCTGTGGTTTGTGACAACTACATACTTTTGCATTAAAACTGTTTTATAATGAATGGTCTTAATTATTTATTACATACAAATACTGAATGTCCCCGTTGGCCTCCGCAATTATTCCGTTAATATTTTTTACGATATGACCATATGAAAATTAATTTTTTAGCAATATCTTATTAGCATTGTTATAAATGGTGGCTGTCACTTTCAAATACGATAAAATATAAGTATAATTCACAGTTGTGCTACTATGCTAATATATAGACCACTTTGACGAGATACCGCATAATAAAACGTAATGATATTACAGACAATCATTACGTTTTGATTACGCGGTATCTCGTCAAAGTCGTCTATATTCGACATGTGAGACATCACTATTAATTCAGGCTTGATGATCGGCAAAAAACTATAGAACGATGTTCGCACGGTACTATTCCGTATGCAACTTTAAAACTTACGTACAAGAAGATACAGTCTCGAATAACATTGGCAATTTTAGACTTCCTAGGAATTACTGGTTAGCAAAAGTAGACACTAACTTAGAAATAGTTTTTCTAAGTTCGATCTTGTGACATGCGCATTAGATGTAAAATTGAAGTGAGGTTTGCATCAGTATACTTCTTTTTAGCTTGAGATTTATTATTTGTAATTAGAGTTTCTTGTTTCCTATTATTTTGACTTCTAAGTTGTAGTTATTGTTAGTGATATCGCCGACAAGTTAAGTTAACATATTTAACTACAAAGAAAAGTTTTATTCGTTAGTTAAATACATAAATTAGTCCAGTTTCTTTATAAGTCGATTGCACTGATTTAAATATTATTAGATTCAAATACCCCAGCGTAAATTTTTGAGATATTGTAGTAGTTCAAAACCAAAATGAAATCGGTAAGGCATGCGGATTCCCGCAGGATATCCGATTGTCGCGCAGGCGAGGGCACGTAACTTACCTGGTGCCTACTTCTAGTATAACTATACGTACCCTGATAAATATGATACAAAAAATATCGAAGCATCTAAAATCTACTAGGAGTACTCGAAATTGATGTAAATCAACATATTACTAAATTGATCAAAATACCAGATTTCTATCATAATTTATGACATAGGTACGCAAAAATGACAGGAGTCATCCTCTGGCGACTGTACCACTTTAAACAAACAGAACTCTTTTGGCCCAAATTGTGACCCAATCGACATATCAACAAAAATGCTGATAATTTACAAACGGGTGAATCAATTTTCTTCCGAGCACAAAAAGCTGAAGTAACATTGTATCATCTGTTCAAGAGCTCTGATGCTACAGACAGATGTATACACAAATACTTAGAGACACGCGTACACAAGTCAAACTTATAACTCCTCTCTTTTTTCGTCGGGGCTTAAAAACGGATCTTAAGTCTTAATCGACATTCAGGAAACCCGCGTGGTATCACACGGGGATACCTTACAATTGTTGTCCGTGTTGGTTCGGGCTTCATATTCAAAGTATACAATAACAGAACACGTCTCCGATGCCACCTCCGCAGTCCCTGTGTCTTGCGCACCGCGTACTGATGCAATATAATATGGTATTCCCGTGTGTGGCTCTGTGCTCCGACAGAATTTGATTAAGAGATTACGAGTTGTATAAAAAAATACTATATTGGTCTCGTGTAAATTCTTTTTACTTATGACGTTACTCAAAGCCACCTTACATTGTAACTATAAATAAAAAAATGAAAATATGAAATCAAATTATGAAATGGCTAAAATTTCTCAAAAACTCGAAACAATTATGAATCAGTTTAATATTCCGAAAGTCCAAAACGGAATCGTTAACCGATTTAGAAAGTGTTTATTTTCTCGCTTAACATGAAATTTCTTTTTAAGGGCTAGTGTGTTTTGGGATGTGTCATCCAATACACGTCAATGAATGTCAATCAAATCACATCGTCAATGTTCACTTTTTTCTTAACGCACCGATGGAACGTTCTTTTTTCAAATTATTTTTTTTTAATAAAAAAGGAACCGACTTCAAAATAAACTAAAAAGCCATAGATCAATGTGGGCAATTACGTCTATAAGGCAAGACCGTCTACACGCTATATAACTCTTGTATTTGTATACGCACGTCACTTAGAACTAGGTCGGAAAAGCGGTTTTTCGTCCTAGTTCTTTTACTCTATATTAGACGTCGCTATGACGAAGACTATGGTCGCAACTCAATTGTCAACTTCATTTGTGTTTCAAACTTATCAATCAATCAATCAATCAAAATATTCTTTATTCAAGTAGGCCTAGTTACAAGCACTTTCGAAATGTCAGTTACATGAAAGTGAATGTTTGCTGGGAAAAATACAATATGATCCAACATTTGCTGCAAGGATTAGGGAAACCCAGAAAAACCTAATCAGATCATTTAACTTAAGTGTAATATTATTGATAAAATCATCATTTTTAAAATTAAAATAATCAATAAGATAAATCCCAAAAGGATTGTCAATAAAAAATAAATAATCTAGAATGTGTCTAGAATAAAATTCTAAATGTCAGAGTATATAAAACAATTAAGATTAAAATAATAATAATTAAAAGTCTTAAATGGCGAGTGCAAGTGGGTTCTGCAAATAAATCAGAAAAAATAGAAAGAGTCGGATTATTTGTTAAACAAGTGAGTAACTTAGTAGTTTAATAACTGCTTTTCCTGTTTAACGCTTTTAATGTAGCCAGAACGCTTTAATTTTGTAGTTTTTGGTTTCGAAATGTCTAACCTTTAAAAATTGTCTAGTTGGAAAGTCCGTCTGATACATTCAAGGGAATCCCGTCATGTGCCGGTCTTGCCTTAAACCAGATGTTGCCAACCTTTGGCGTTGAAATATTCTCGTTACATATATCTTCACCTTAAATAAGATACACTTAATTTTTTTCTTATAATTGCTTAAAACATATTCACTATTGTTTTCTGTGTACTACGGTATTTTACTACTTATTTAGTATTCAGTTGCAAATTATTATTATGAATCCTTTTTAAGTTTTTGTTGCTACCTCTTAAATAATTTACGTTCAATTATTATTATTATTATTTTTATCTTTATTTAAGGAGCTTTGATCAGAGGAAATGAACATGCCAGCTCTCAATTAATATTAATACTGTTTTGAGTATTTTTTTGCGATATCATACGAGTTTTAAACAACCAATGGTCATTTTTATTAAAATTTTGCGTTTATAATGTTGTTTTATTTTGGAATTTAAAAAAGGTTTACAATCTCTTCTTCTACGCATATGCCGATCTTGCCTTTAAAACAGAAATATATATATACATTGAAATTGCTACGCCATATCCCTGAACTCAATACACTATTTGCAACGGCATAAAATAACGATATCAAGTAGATAATTCACATGCCTATTGGCCTTCAAATGGCGCGGCAATGAGTACTAGACGGTCTTACCTTAAATATACATCTAAATTGCTACGCCATATCCCTGAACTCAATACACTATTTGCAGGGGTGTAAAATAACGATATCAACTAGGTAATTCACATGCCTATTGGCCTTCAAATAGCGCGGCAATGAGTACTAGACGTTCTTACCTTAATATAACACTGGAATTCCTACTCGCCGAGTTTAAAAAAAAACCTATTTTTATTACAAAAGTTTTGCTTATTTTGCCAATTTGTTTAAGCGACATTGTACAATATAATATGTGTCATCCTTTAAATCAAGGCCGTTTTGCCTGGAATAAATAATAACCTGGATGATCCGACTTAAACTTAACTTTAAATAAAGTATGCCGGACTTGCCCACATCGACCTTAAATAATCTTTTATGTACGGTGCGGATCACATTTGAATCACCTTTTGAAGTCGGTGCCAAACCATTCATTTATTACTATTAAGAACGGGGGCGGCGAGCCTTTAGTTCTTGTCTACCTACATATATATTTAGTCATAGTAATTCATATTTTTGTTGAATAAAGAACTTTATATACTTCAGGTTTGGCACCGACTTCAAAAGGTCATTCAAATATGATCCGTACCGTACATAAAAGATTATTTATGGCTTTTTAGTTTATTTTGAAGTTATTTCTTTTTTTATTTAAAAATAATAAGTTTTTGCTTTTTAGTGATGGATTATAGTAGTGATATAAAGTATTTTTTAGAGCCCAGAATGGGAAGATTCAGGAGGCACTTTGCACGCATCTCGAGTCTTTGGAAGTAAGAAATGTAAAAGTTGGTTAGGTCATTGTACCTTCCATCATCAGCTCAGCATGAAATGATGACAACCAGAGGAAAACAACTGATAATTTTAGAAAAATATGTACAAAACATTGTTAGTGCTTATAATATTTGAGAGATTCTCTCAATTTCCCTGGTATTCCATCATCTGATCCTGACTTGGTGATAAGGAGACTACTTCAGGGACACACTAAAAAGAGTATATCCTTTCAAATAAAAAAAATAAATTATAATCGCTCCACAATTGGCGGAGTAATCGGTGAACATACATAAAAAAAATATTTACAAACTATCGAACATATAACCTACTCCTTTTTTGGAAGTCGGTTAAAAATATGGAACCTTATCACCCTCACCAACGGTAAATATGATATGACGGAGACGGCGTTTTTGTCAGCTGCATTTATAAGTTTGTGGAATGAAAAACTACATTTAAGGGTCAAACCATTTTTTTAACATGACTTACTTGCCTGTGCTTCTCATTTTTCTTGCAGAGTCCATAGGCATATACAAATTCTCTACTACTCAAGACATTTATCCTTTGTTCTCCGCTTGCCTTAAATGTAGGTAATATGGCTTAGTTGCGTTTTGCCTAAACTTCATATTTAATTGACGTAATATCCCATTCTTTAGCTGACAAAATCGTATTTTGCCTAAACTTCATTGATGTAATTTAAATTGTATAAGGATAATTATCAAATTGAAAATTCAAAGATTAATTATATACCTATAAATAAGGAGATTGAAAATTATCCCAGAGTGTAAGTGCTAGTCGTCTGTGCTTAGTGTATTTTATATTTATACAAGACAACAACCACCTTCAGCTTCAGCTATCAGGATGCGTTTTAGGCCAAACGCGTTTTAGTAGCAACGTGTAATAAAGCGTGATATTTTTGACGTGACGCGTTTTTGTCTAGAAGCGTTGAAGTCAAAAATACGCCTCCGATTTTTTAGCCGTAACACGTTTCAGTTTCAATCCTGACGTACCTAGTCCCAATGCGTGCATGTTTTATCGCGATATATCTTAAACAGTTTTAGGCGTAATACGGATTAGTTCAACAGCGATGTATGCATAGTGATAATTAGGAAGCTGGCGTTTTATACAATGTACGGATTAGACGATGTAGCTACATAAGTAAATTACCTTTTAGGCAAGCGGAGAACAAAGGACAACGCCATTTACGTATAAGAACCATTTATTTATTATTTGCAACCATTCTACTTTGTTAGCGAGACAGCGCTTAACTAATGTCTCATGACTGTGTTTATTGCAGCTGTTTACGAAGTAATTGTTACTGTAATGCGATTATGTGTTCAATTATAACATTGTTGATGTTTAGTTTTAAAGCGCCACCTAGGTTTAACACAGGATATCCCCTTGCGGTCGGTGTACGATCCAAAGTATGGTGGTTGACGGGCCTTTCGTCTTATGTGACAGAGTATGTAAACACTCTATACAAAGTCACTATTACCTCCCTACTCTGATGCAACGTCCTCACAATCGATTATAGCTTTAAGATTAATGACCATTCGATAATCTTTAGGAAACATATTAACATAAAATGTCACTAGTTTAAAATCATTGTTGCGTCATATGAAAAATAGATCAAGCATTACTCGTAACGGTGAATGGAAAGGAAAATTACATCTATGCTTGACAATACGCTGTTTTTCCCCCGTCGCCCGCAGACCATGGGACTGTCACGAAAGAACTTGTCAAGCTATAAACATTAAACAAGATATCATTAAATGCGGCGACCAGTCGCACAATGATTAATTTGCCTTAATATCCCATTTAAAAAGGCGATGTTATCTTATAACATCAACACAATGTTTTACCTTTTCTTTCCGTCACATTATGAGCTTATAATATTGATCTTAGTTTTGGCAGAAAGTATATTTAATGTCAAACGTAAGACTCAAAAATAGTTTCACGTTTTTATATATTCTATGCCCGCACATAGAATATATAAAAAAAGTGAAACTTGCTATTTGAAGGTCATCGATTAGTTATTTTTGTGACCATTTTAGTACATGTATTGCTGGACATTTACAGGTGGTTAAAAATTATATTGACCCGACTACGCTGAAGCAAAACAGAGACTTATCTTTTTCTTCTACGCGCACGAAGGACCTTGAAGCATCCAATAAATATGTGGAACACAAAATATTTGAACTCCTACGGAATACTAAATAACATTCTAGATTTAAGTAGTACTCTGGTAAAACGTACCTACCTATAACCATTTGTGGATACCCAGCTACTCGTGTACTAAAATAGTTGAAATCCGTATAGCCGATTTAGACACACACAAACATACAAAAATCCGATTTTGTTTTTCATTTATCAGCCTCCAAATGGACCGAAACAATCTTATTTTTTTTTGTGTCTTCAATGTGCAGACATTTCATTTTTACACCTTTATAATAGTATAGACTAAAAGGAGCCCGCAACCTCGTCAGCGTAGGAGAAATAAATCATATGGTTACTTTATTCTTCTGCAAAGTCGGATTGCGGATGCCCAGCTACCCGTGTACCAAAACCTTTTGAAATTTAAGTTCGCCTAAGTTAGCCGTTTTGGCGTGACGATGCCACTACAACACATTCAAATATACAATTAAAAACAAAATCGATTCAAAACAGAGTCAATGAATATTGACCTTCATATAGTCTGTATCACTTTTTTAAATATCTTCAGTGTACAGAAATGTCAATGTTACCTTACCTAACCCAACTATAGTAGTCTAGTTGAGTTTATACTTAAGTATTTGTTTAAATACTTCTGTTCATGCCGTATTGTGTTTTCGAATAAACAGGTATTCTAAAAAAAGACCCTCTTAAAATGTTTAGCCAATGTAGCTCCCACAACCGAGGCAAATCTAACGACACTGCAGACGTTAGAATCCATCAAGCCGTTTAAGCTGCAGAGCCTGCCAAAGAAACCGACATATGTACGTACATGAAAAAACATAACTCCTTCTGACATAGTCGTGTAAAATATTAACAGAAAACGCCACTTTGTGTCTCGTGATTATATTTACTAGTTCCCATAAGTTTCGTTCCCCGGGCAAATATGGCGTCCAAAGGTCACTGACCTCCATTTTAGTCTAAATTATTCGAGTTAATGCAAGTCGCTCGTAAACGCTTGCCGGCTGGAATAATTAAGATATTCGAGTCGGTATCTCGTCCGAATATCATAATTGGTATAATATTGTCTTTTTTCGCACGGTAGCGATTGGCGCCAAGTCAAGAGGCTTGGTGGAGGGTGGCTACTAATTATCATGTCAAATCAGTTTCTTTTTCCAAAATGACGAAACGATGCGTATCATGTTTGTAGGGAATTACTGTCGTAACGTCACAGTGAAACGGCTTTCCCTTATTTTATTCTATAAAAGTAAGAATTATAAAAAAATGTGATCGTTTCTTTAATTCCTTACATCTTTGATTTTG
Source organism: Hedya salicella (assembly GCA_905404275.2). NCBI lineage: Eukaryota > Metazoa > Arthropoda > Insecta > Lepidoptera > Tortricidae > Hedya > Hedya salicella. The sequence continues at coordinate 85,268,104 of FR990096.1, forward strand.
TGATTAGTGTAAAATAATTCATTTCGACTACTGTCAAATAGCTTACCGTAAGTAAATAATCATATCGTAAGTACATGATCCCGTTTTGTTTATTTTTGTAAAATATATCATGAAAGACTGGAGTAATCATAGTTCTATACCGTTTGTTTTTAAATAATTTCAAATAAGGCAAAATTATACGTCATCTTCTAATATAATAAATGCATCTAAATATGTTTTTACAAAAACATACAAGGTTATGCAATACCCACGACGCCGCTGCACACACGCGCTACACCGCACAAGCGAACCGTCCGCCTTTCCATTCTTCCAAGTTCATTAACCACGCTAAATCACGTTAAACAATTTAAATATCAAGAACATGCTAAGTATCTACTTACTAACTTATTAAAATCACTGTCCCAGAAGCCGAAAGCGTTTCGAGTTCATGAACATACCTTAAAAATTCTTGAAAGCATTCAAACCTCCAAATTGCTACCTAATGCGGTACTGTGACATTAAGAAACTGCAATCATCTTGTCACCGGCAGTATACACTTGGGCAGTTTTTTAAAAGCGTATTTAGTGTCAGGTGCCGAAATCTTGTCGAAATGTTTAAGTTTTTTTTAAACATGACCACTTACAGCCATTGTTTTACGCGTAAATATTTTAATGCTGGAATCAGATTAGCATCAAAATTGGATCAATCAGAACGAGCAAATAAATACCATACTTGTATATTTCGTAGTGTTGATTGCTGATCCGCATGCGATGCTTAATTGGGCAAAATTACCTTTTTATTTTCCACGTGGATGGATGAAATGCACAAAAAAAAAATCACTGAGTCGAAATCGATCTGTTTTTCTACAGACGTATTTTTTTACGTGCATTTTTACTTGTGACATCATAAATGGGGACTTCTGTTCGGGTTTAAAACGCGGCTGTGTTTCGATTATTTATGCAAGTCAATTATCTGGAGCCTTTCTGTCACTTGCGAACGATGTCAAGATGATCATCATTCAGAACGCCACCAGATCAAGAAAAAACATTTCTCTGAGGAATGTTAAAAAATCTTATGATCCCTCTCTTTCCCACAGACCACTGGTATGCCAGAACGGTGCGACATGCACCAACTCGCTCGGCGGCTTCTCGTGCATCTGCGTGAATGGCTGGACCGGGCCGGACTGTTCTGTGAACATCGACGATTGCGCAGGCGCAGCCTGCTTCAATGGAGCCACGTGCATCGACAGGGTCGGCGCGTTCTACTGCCGATGTACTCCTGGGAAAACAGGTAACCCAAATTTTAAAACAGACAATGAGACGAAATAAAATGATTGCATGAGACAGCAGAAAGGATGTACTTAATATTAATAATGTTTAATCAAATAGGGATAAAGTATCTCTCGTCTAGTCTGTTATTAAGTTAAACAGTTGTCTGATATCACTTTGATACTAATTTATATATTTTCCTCCCAATCTTAAAAGGACTTCTTTTTCCTCAGACAGTGTACTCATTTATTTCTAATTCTATAAACAATCATCAACAAAATCGGGAGTTGCTGTTGAAATGAAATGAAAAAATGAAATAATGATCTTTATTCTGTAAGTAGGCCACAAGGGCACTTTTACAAGTCTGACTCTACGGCGTTTCCCAAGAGGAGACCACTGAAGAGAAGAAAGCCGAAACAAACTCAACAGTCAGTCATTTTTTCGAAATAACTTATATCTATTACAATATTCGTGCTTAGCCTAACCTAAATATATGTTTTGAGTATAAACTCAATGCGTAGTTCTTCAAGGAAAAATATCAAAACTTAAAAAAGTAATAAAAAAACTAGAAGATAAAAAAGCAAAATAGTGATTTTTATTTAAAACAACTTACATACGTTTGATATGCCACCTTATAAGAACCGTGTCCCGGTAAAAGTAAATTATTTGGTTTCTGTTTTGGGCCATGCATTTTTGTCTGTTAAATAGTCCTCTACCCTATAATAAGCCTTTGCCATTAAGGACTCTTTTAAGTACTTTTTGAGAGCTGGAAACGATAATTCCAAACCATCATCTGGTAGCTTATTATAAAAATGTATACATTGGCCTACGAATGATTTGACTACTTTACGAACGCGGAACTTTCTAATAGCGATTTTGTTTTATTTCTAGTATTAAAATTGTGGATATCTGAATTCTTAGTAAAAGACTCTAGGTTCTTAATAACATAAATAATATTCTCATAAATATATTGGGACGCTACGGTTAATATGTTGATGTCTTTAAAAAGTTCTCTTAAGGAGTCACGGGAGTTCAAGTTATATATAGAACGAATCGCTCTTTTTGTAACACAAATATAGTCTGTATGTCAGCTGCTTTGCCCCAAACCAGAATACCGTATGACATGATGCTATGAAAATAACTATGATATACTAAGCGAGCAGTATCAACATTGGTCAATTGTCTAATTTTTCTAATAGCGTAAGCTGCTGAACTTAATTTACCTGCAAGTACTGCTAAATGGGGACTCCATTGCAAGTTCTTGTCCAGTGTTATACCTAAGAATAATGCCCTATCCACCATTTCTAAACATTCACCATTGAGCGATATAGTAGAATCCACTGCTCTAACATTCGGTAAAGCAAATCTAACACATTTCGTTTTCTTAGCATTCAATACCAGATTATTAATATTAAACCAGTCAAGTACTTTAACTAGTACACTATTAATTTCGGCATAGTCTGTTGCTTTCCGGTCAACTTTGAAAATTAATGATGTATCATCAGCAAATAGTACTATATCACAAAGATTTTCTACTATAGATGGTAAGTCATTTATATAAACTAAAAATAGAAATGGCTCTAAGATAGAGCCCTGTGGCACTCCTAGCTTAACTGCAGCTCCACTGGATTGGGTTCCATTTACAACAACTGTTTGTGTTCTATTGCTGAGATATAAAGACATAAGGCTTAAGGCATTTATAGACAGGCCATAATGTTCTAATTTCAAAATGAGTGTTCCATGATCAACGCAATCAAATGCCTTAGAAAGGTCACAAAAAACTCCAATGGCATCACAAGATTACTCCCAGATGTTGTAAATATATTTAATGAGTACAGATGCTGCATCAGCCGTGGAACGTCCCCTTGTGAAACCGAACTGTTTACTACTAAGCAGTTTATTTCTATTGAAGTGTCCCAGCAGATCCATCAACATTAACTTTTCGAAAACTTTACATAATACAGGTAGTATAGATATCGGACGGTCAAGTAGTCAAGTCACTCAAGTCACCTGATTAAAAAAGAGGTATGACTTTACCAAGTTTCATAAGATCTGGAAACACGCCCTCTGATATGCAATTATTATAAATCAAGGCTAGATAGGGTGCAATTGAGTCTATGATATGATGAACAATTTTTACTGAAGTTCTCCATAAATCCTCTGTTTTCTTTAAATTCAGTGACTTAAATGTTTTAATAACGTCTATTGAATTTACTTGACTAAATTCAAAGCTTACATTGCATTTGTTAAAATTAACATTAAGTAACAAATGGGCTTCGGTCGCAGATGATTGAAGATATCTTGTAGTATTAATTGCAATGTTGGAAAAATAATCCTCGAATGCCGAGGCAACATCGTTCTGACCATTTCCTGTCATAATGTTGACTTGACTATTGCGAGTTTTTGTTTTACTAGTTTCTCTATTAATAATATTCCAAACAGTTTTCACTTTATTGTCAGACATTTTGAAATTAGAACTAATATAATTTGCCTTAGCGGCTTTGCAACACCTTCTTAAACATTTTTGAATAATTCTTGACATAGTCCAGGAAAGCAGTATTCTTGTTTACCTCTTTCTCTCCATATAATTCATAAAGCCTATTTCTACTTCTATGAATGCCGACAGTAGCCCATTCACTAAAGTTCGTTTTTGACCCAGAAATAGTTTTCATTTTGAAATGAGTATTAAAATTATTTATAATTATGCCAAATAAATTTTTGTAAAAACAATTTAGGTCATCATGTGAAATAGATAACATACATAGATCATTATGAACTTCATTTTTGAATAGTTCTAAACGATAACTAGTTATGGGTCTGTATGTTATAGTTTGTGGTATTTCTTGGAAAGTGTTTGGGAAAGATGCTCTCTGACCTCTATGATCTGAACTAAAGGACTTAAATATTGCCTTATCCAAGCATTTACAATCACAAAAAATATTATCTAGACAGGTTTCACTACTAATTCCCACGCGGGTTGGCTCAAAAACAAATTGACCAAGTTAAAAGATTTAAACAAACTTAACAACTTCACAGTGTTACTATTCGATTCAAGTAAATTAACGTTGAAGTCTCCACATACTATAACATGTTTTTTGCCTTTACAAGCTATTTTTAAGACATTTTCCATATGCATTCAAATGTATGGAAATCAGCAGAAGGTGGTCTGTAAATACAAATAATTAAATAGGTCTCTAATTCTACACAAGCAATTTCTATAATCCGTTCTATTGATAATCTAACAATATCTTCTCGCTCTTTGGATTTCATGGAACTTTTAACAATTATAAGAGAACCCCCATGAATGGCTAATTTTCTAACAAAGACACTTACTAACTTAAAGTTAATAAAATCAAAAAGTAATTGTTCCTGTTTTAGCCAGTGTTCAGTAATACACATAACTTCAATATTATTATCATCTAAAAATAAACCTATTTCTAATTCCTTGCTGGAAAAACCCTGAATATTCTGGTGAGTAAATTCAAAGGTGTTTCCGCTGTCTTACAATTTAGTTTAAATGTGGCATGGATCTATTACCACTATGGGCATACTGGGGACTAGCTAATGTGGTATTATATTTATTCGGTTCTATGTTAAATGCTAATAGCAGATGCTATGGTCAAAATATATTTCTTTGGCAAGATATTTCTTTCTGAAGCGCTTGACAAATTTATTAAGTCAAAGTTGCTAGTGAAAGTCAACAAAATTGGGACCACCACTATAGTGATATGTGATAGATATCGCAAAACAACTCGCATGCCCCAGACACTTCAGCCATGAAATTATATACGAATTCAGAATTACCATCAGACTTAAAATCAACAGGAGTCATTCATGCATCAGGAGAGATCATTCACCAGGAGACATTCATGCTCCCAGATTACTCCTGCAAATATTCTGGGTAGATTCTATAGCTCTTTTCCAGATCCATTCTTGGTGGATTCTATAACCTTTTTCTGTCTGCAGGTCTGCTCTGCCACCTGGACGATGCGTGCACCTCGAACCCTTGCCACGCGGACGCCATCTGTGACACCAGCCCCATCAACGGATCCTACACCTGCTCCTGCGCCTCTGGCTACAAGGGCCTGGACTGTTCTGAGGACATTAACGAATGCGAACAGGGTAAGTTGGTCTGATGTCTCAAATATTGTAAGGGTTTCATATGCTTCTTAATATTTTGTCTGTAGTACATCCGTAACAGCAATTCCTTAGTACCCATCATGTAGCGTTTCAGCTTGAGACTGCAGAATAGTCTTATACAGGCATAAGTATGACATGTGCATATTTTCAGGCTCTATAGTATCCTAGATAAGATTGGTGTATAGGCACTCGATATCTTTACAGCTCACGAAAGTTTTGAATACAGTTGAGGTCCATGATCGGTTCTTCGCCTGGCTGTCCCTGCTGCATTGACACAAATATTTTTTAAAGTCTCGCTCACGGTCACAATTTCCAAAGGCCATGTAGAGATTGTGCCAACAAAAAATATTTTACTTCGATGTAGTTATGATAATTGAACCTAAGCGTAAGATACATATGTAGTGAGAGACATACGTACATCGTTGTGCGTTTCAGTCGAAAAAATGTGGTCCCAAGTGCTCCCACACCAGATTACGCCACGCCCGATCCAGTTATCTCCATTTGTCTCTAGTTATCGATGCCGAGGTCCCTCGAATCTTCCTGGACTTCGTCGCTCTAGCGATACCACTCGGTCATCCGAAATACCCTTTTCGCGGCATGATCCTCTCCTGTTCTCTCCACGTGGAGATCTCCACTGGGCGCCTCGGTCTCTCCTACAATATTTATCCCCAACTTGTTGCAGTCCACTGCTAGACATCGTATGGCTCTCCAAGGGTTCGCCACTGAGAACGATTTTCAGCTGCTTATCGCTCACCTTACCTGAGGACATCCTAAGCTTCTTTTGCCAAGACGCCATTTCTACAACCGTTGGAGTAAGCGTCTTCTACGCTTAGTACAATGGTTGTCGGTTGTCCGGCCCACTGCTTTTTCAGTTTGTTAATTCTTTGGGCTATATCTGTCACTTTGCACACACTCCGTTACAGATGACTGATTATCCAATTTCTGATCCTCGAAAAAACACTGCGCATAGTTCTCCATAGCTCGCTGAGCAATTTTGAGTGTCCTCGTCTTGGCACCCTACTTCATGACTGGTAGGACGTACTGCTTAAAGACTTCAGTCTTCAGGCTTTAGTTCTTCAGGTCTATAATATTAGGTTCGCGCATATATAATTTGGTTGTTGGCGATATTAATAAGTTTACGGGACTTCAGGGTCGCCCTGCGAGCACGACGGCCTGTGCGTGAACACGCCGGGGTCGTTCGCGTGTAACTGCTCCGTTGGCTTCACCGGCCCCCGCTGTGAGACCAACGTGAACGAGTGCGAGAGCCATCCCTGTCGCAACGAGGGCTCGTGTCTTGACGATCCTGGTACCTTCAGATGCGTATGCATGCCTGGTAAGTAAAGTATATTTGTATCGTAAAACGTGTGTACTTACGACAAGAACACTAACGGTCGCCTTTAGGACTGCCTCTTTCTTTGATGTTGGTTGAAAACGCCCCTATCCATAGCTATGAAACCGTAACGTGACTTAACCATTAACACACAACGCACAGCCTGAAGGAAGGAACATAACGTTTCAAGCGCACACACACACACTAAAGACGCAGAGGTGCATGCTAAAGACACAAATAAGTCCCATGCTAAATATGAGTCCCATGAAAAATATGTATTGTAAACATATTGGGCGATGTCGGTAGCAGATATATGCGTATTAGTGCATATTATGTAAGACATATTTTGAAAATTTCAAAACAAAGTATTTTGAAATAATCTATCAACTACTTGCCACTGTACTGTAGTTTGTATATTTAAAGCGATATCCGTGAATTAAGAAGATTACCTACATGATTCAAATACGGTCGTTTTAAGGTGTAACACAGAACTATACTACAACTCATACAATATTCAATTTTTATTAAGTCGCTAAGACAGAAGTTTTGTAGATTTTGGTTACCTTAAACTACGGGTCCATCATTGTGTAGCGAATACACTTAAACGTTGTCATTGTGTCTCCGCATACCTGATATATGACCAGCAACTCGGCCTCTTGTAATTGGTCACAGCTTCACGATGTAATAAATCCATCCTGACCAACGTCCTACTTATTATATTATCTAGTCCCATTCTCTGACCTAACCGGTCTCTGTGTTTGATTGAACTAAGTAACGGTGTTTGCACTATTGCAAAGTAGTGCTAAAGTTAGTAAATGTGGGAATCAGTACTTTGCCCCTACAACTCAAGTGTATAAAACACGTAAAGGGGTAGCCGAAGTCAATGTCCCATAACATTCTAGAAAAAAACCGGGATCAAAGTCCTTCGCGACATTATGTGCGGCATAAAAAATATTGTACTCCATGCCCATAGCTGTCCACCTACCGGACAGGTCTGCTCGCAGTCAACCGAGGCGAATATCCGACGAAGGCCGGTATAACCCTATACAGAACATAATGCAAGAAAATCCGCACCAATTCAAATCGATCGGCTTACAAAATACCATTAAACGTGATCATTACGCGACCGTATGCTATAGTAGTCATTATTCAATCGGTCGTATAATATGCAAGGGTCTTTTCATTTCATCGGACTATAGGACACCGCTGGCAATATAATGCAGCTGAATAGAAATGCGTCGAGTTGATGATGTTTTGGAATTTGATTGTTGTTTTATCATTTGGTCGGTTATTCGCGTTTGCGAGTGCTTCCGTGCATTGGTGACATCCTCGTGTCGCGTGAAATCAACAAATATACGTAATCAATTCATGCAAACCTAAATTCAAAATATCCTTGTGATGTGACTTGCGTTATTATTGCTTCCTAACTCATAGGTATATGCTTTTTCTAGTACTAGCAAAAGGAAAGATGACTAGTATCAAAATGATATCAATCGTTGAATTTCCGTTATAAATTTGAATAAACTGACCCAAACGTCTGTAAACGCGGCAGTACTATTCGTTGATTGAACAAGCATAATGACGCTCATTGCAAAATTTATAAGAATGTACAAAGCCTATGAGTCAATACTCTTAATTCCCAAACAAGACTCAACTTTCGGTGGTGGCTGTAAGATACAAGAGGTCTCTTTGGACGATATCAGATATACCATTGGAGTTTGAGTTCTAAGGCTTGGAATTAAAGTGGTTGCGGTGGCCGAGAACCATTTCCGCGTTGGAGACAATGCACTGGCGTTCTCGTCGGTATGGGAACTAGGTCTCTATTAGGGTTGCTACTTACCAGATTTTAGTTACTAAATAATAAATACATGTTGTGGGACATTATAACACACATCGAAATAGGCCCGAAATTTATTATTCTATTCACATATTTTTACGCTTGAACAGGTCGCATCTGCGTCATAAGGACGATTAGTTACAGGGAAGGTAATGGACGGTTTACTATGGAACTCAATACATTTAAAAACTGGGAGTGACCCGTGAGATATGATTATTTCTTCTTAACCTTTTAAGTAATATGTGTGTATTGAATAAGGGAATTGGACCTTTTTGTCATTGAATTTAATATAATGGCAATCATCAGCCGTTCGAGCAAATTGAAACTGTCAACCAACTCTGATCATTGTGGCCGCCTAATTGGTCACATCCAGCTGTTGGCGACAATTTGGAACTTTTAAGGTTTGAAAATATTGCCTAACAAACTCTGGCAAACTTGTCGGCAACCCTATTATTTCGCTCGCGGTTAACGTCAATCATCAGCCGCACGAGAAAATTGCAGCCGTCAACCAGCTCTGATCATTGTGGCTCCTGGCAACCAGTGACCATGCCGCCATCCAGTGGCCATACCCAGCAATCCGTCACAAATTAAACTATTCTGGAGTATAGTTCCATATTGTGGAGTAACATACCGATAATTTGGTAAACTTGAATTATTGAAGTAGCTTTTAAAATGCTGCCAAATTAAGCGTATGAATGTGTAGTGTTCGTCGGCAACCCTAGTGTATCGCTCGCGTTTAATGACGATCATCAGCCGGTCGGGCAAATTGCAGCCGTCAACCCGCTCTGGGATCACTGGCAACCAGCGACCGTGCGGCCGCGCAGGCCCGCCCAGTCATCGGCAAGTTAGGGTTGCAAACTTCTTGTTAAATTATTTTTTGCAAACTGTTATTTAACTTGCAACGTTTGTATACCGTAAGTTGTGGTGTCAACAAACGATCTTTAGTCGAGCTGAACTTTGGCATAATTGTGTAAGTTCCGTGATAATGCAAGATTATGATACCATTGAGCTGATCTGATGATGGAGCTGGATGGTGGCCTTAGGAATTCTGTAGTAAAATAAGACAGTCCTACCGAGTTTGGAATTGTCCCGGTAATGAGTTCAGATGGATGTTCAGAGAAAAGTAAAGTCGGCAATAAAAGCTTGTCACGAAACTGTTTTTACGGAATCTTATTATGTAGTGTTTTTAGGGTTCCGTCCCAAAAAGGTAAAAAAGAAGCCCTTATGGTGCGACTCTGTCTGTCTGTCTGTCTGTCCGACTATTAGAGCGCCGTATCTCAAAAACAATTTAAGCTATCTATTTGATATTTGGAATATTTATAAACATTGTCAGCACACATGTATTGCGAATGTAATTCTATAAAATATATCTTTATTTTCTAAAAAAACCGGTTCAGTGCGAGTCTGACTCGCGCACCGAGGGTTCCGTACAAACTTTCACTTATTCCGACTTAACTTGCCGCTTCAGTTAAGTTGACTCTGGTATCTATGGCGTGACATACAAATGAGGGGCAAACTTAACCAAGCCGGGTTATTCAAAAATGATTTCTGGTGATTAAAAAAAAAGAAGGCACATCGATTCTAGTTCTAATTTTCATTTATCCGCGGGAGCAGCAAAGGCTTGCTAAGTGACGTTCAGTATGATAAGTCTGTTATAGAAATACATGGCGTAATAACAATTATAGCTAACATTCTCGAATGCCGTGGCCTTTAGGTTTTATTGAAGTTTTATCGCCGGATCGGTGGACGAATTTGGTGCCAAAATACTAATTTGTAGTGGCGGATTTATCTGGTGGCCAAATGTGGAACAGCAATACTATCGTGTAACAAACCATTGTTGTCATACAATGGTTTTTCGTTATAAAGAATAAAATAGATTTCGCTGCGTACAGTTTATGGAAACATGCCATGAAACATGGATATTGTCATCATAACGTAACTCGTATGAGTAATGTTACACGTAGGTAGTGCAGCAATTTGACGGAATTCCAATGACTGTATATTAGTTGTGACGAGATACAAAATGCTTCAACAAGAAGAACGATACATTTTTACAAAGTCTAAACTTAAAGTAAATAAAAAAATATAAGAAAGGCAACCTCGTTTGTATAATTGTATTGAATCTCGGACTTGATATCTCGATGACGTTAAAAATCGTATGTGAAGGGCTGTAGACGTTGCAGTAGGTATTATTTGAATGATTTCGTATTGTGTTGTGATGAAATAAGACCTAAAACTAGTTGAAACACAAACATTGAAGAGAATTGCATTTCTTTTGCGCAATCTTATATTTACCATCAACATACTCGCTGTCGAATAAAATTTGCGCTAAGGTAGAACGCAGTTATTTTAGTTCATCTTTCCCTCCAGCAGCACACACAACTTTGTTATCCGAGAACACGTTCCAAAATTGGAGTTTCCGACAAAAGTTTCCAGTTTTAAAATAATTTCATGAAGTTAAATAACGTTCACAATATCGCATCTCGTTTGTGTAATCGACGTCTTAACTTCAATGTAGCAAAGTCGTTTTTAATTACAAAATTGTCTCTTAAGATCTTTTGGATATTTCTTGGATAAAATACAAGTTTTGCGAAAAGGTAACACGGTATCTTTATAAGGGCTCGAGAACCAGCACTGGTTATTGACTCGTTCTTGCAACACGTACTTTAATAGTCATATAGTACGGCAGGTTTTCGCGTGGTCTTACCTACTGAAGGGTATGCAAGTAGAGTGTTGGTGGAATTATAATCTTACATTTTGAGGTTACGATCGACATCGGCGTGGAAGTTTCTGGAATGTTTAGATGAGTCCGGTCTCAATTAGCGCTTCGGAGCCGAGTAGAGCGGGGAGCAGGGCGGGTTAATTTTTCTAACTTTCTACAAAATTGTCAGCTTAAGGCTGATCATAAATAATCTGAAATATTCGATACTGTTGCATTTTTTACACCTGCATATTTTTATTATGAGACCCTTAAGAAAAATACGCCAAAAAAGTCGATACCCAAGACTTCCTTTCATATACGTAATGTAAACCTAGTTATAATATAATGTACAAAATAATACTTGAAATGAGCCCGAGGTTCTTAAAATGTATTGTTAATAGCAAATAGTGGTAAACACGCACCCAAAGGTTGATTAAAATCTTGTGCAAAAACTTGCCTAACTCGTTGACGATGAAATGTTTACAACCCGATGATCAAGACAGAGTTGACTTTTTTTTTCATTTTCGATGGCGGCTTTACTGAGACCTGGGGTGACATTAACCCTTGATAGGAGTCATTTGTATTTATAGTGGCACTAATGATAGATAAGATTGAGGTCACAGATTCTCTATAAATCAACAATTGAAGCGACATCTGGCGAGTCTGATTGTCCTCTATACACTGGTTCTATAATACATCAAATCGGACGTGATTGCGAACATTCATTTTCTCAGAGTCGTGCATTTTATATTTTTCCCGATAGTATGCGTTATGTAAGCCCAGAATTTACAAATATATTTTACATCTTATTGTTTTTTTTTAAATGGGCATAAAACCCAAGAAAAAGGTCATTGATTCTTGCATCAACCCTTCGCTGACATACGCTAGCGAAACATAGTTGTTCATAGCAAGGACAGAAAATAAGATAACCACTTACCAAAGAGCTATGAGAAGAAGCTTGGTGCACATAAGAAAAATGCAAACGACACGTCACATACACATAAGAACCGTTACAAAGGTAATAGACGCCTTGAAACATGCTGAACTACTCAAATGGAGGTGGGCTGGGCATGTCGCTAGGCTGGCCGACTCACGCTGGGCCATATAAACCATCTCATAGCCAGAACCTGCCGGGAAACAAAGGGGGGAAGACCAAAACGCCTATCGTCCGATGACATTAAAAAGATAATGGGCCCCAAATGGCTGGCAGTGGGGACAGATAAGAAAAAAATGGAAGTCCTTGGAAGACGCCTTTACCTGAATGGGGTACTTGTCCACAATATAAATAATTATTATATTATGTCATAATACAATTGTAGTAAAGTAAAATATTATGAAATGTATTGAACGAATAGATAGAAGTACTAACCAAAACGATTACACATCAATATTTTTTTGAAATACTACATAATACTATTCAAAGCAAACTAAGCATGAAAACTAACAGACATAACTGACAATAAATGTAACTTGATATAAAATAAGTAATGGGACGAGAACTAAAAGATTAAAAAAAAATGATTTTAGATATATTTTTTTAAATACTTGCCGTGACATTTGTACTGTTTCATTGTATTAATATTTTTTTACTTTGATCTCATAAATTAGTAAGTTTATTTTTAAAAATTCCGTTACTATAATATATATGAAGATTAAAGTAAAACTGTATTCATACAAGGTTACAAGGGTACCATACAAATGTCACGACGAGTGTTTCAAAATATATAAAAAAACTATACTTACGATGTAAAGTAAACTATTTGTAGTTACTGAGTTTTTTATAATTGTAAATATTTTTTCTTTATAATCATGAAATAATATAAAACGCACATCTCGGAAAAACTGAAAGTTCCCGATTCGATTCAGATTCATTTATTTTAGGAGAAAACTAGTTTTTGCTCGCGACTTTAAGAAAATCCTTTCTTCATTGACCTCTACGTCTCAAAAGGAATATGGTCAATTGCTAATAACTGGCCAGATTGTTTATTTACTGGCTTCTGTAGGCATTTGCTACGTGATTTGTTAGAATACATCCGGGGTATTTACAACAAATGGCAGTTATTATTTAAAAATGTCTAATTTTAGTCAGTACCTACATATACGTACTCGTCATTTAGACCCTGGCTATACTGTAATAGGCAATTTACCCCGTGTGCTTATAGGTTCACTCACCATCAAAAGTAAATGTCAATTTTACTACTAGCATATATCAAATTGCATACTAAAAGTATCACTTGCTTTTGATGCTGACTCTACAGATAAGTAGTGACACTATGAATTTTGTGGAACAGGGCTTGGTTGCTTGAATTGAAATCGAAGCAAGTGATTGGTGAACCACCACACCCTGACACGTTTTTAAAAAAAAGGTGATAATTTTCAAGCGGCTGAACCGACTTTCGACATCACACATAAAAACTCTTTTTCGGGGTTAAATATAACGTACTCTGTATGTAACGTACTCGGATATGTAACTACTACAGATATGAAATAAATAAATAAATAAACAAAACTTTTATTAGAAGGACTCGAAAGCTACTTCAATGATTACAAAAATTTTATACCAGTATGTGTTATAAAATTATAAAATCTGTTGCCTTACAAGCGTCACGATTCCAAGAAAAATGTTAACAGCGCGATCCACGAATGTCTAAACAGTATGAACATTGATAACAGCGCCATCCGATCTCTTCACGTCAAACCGGTTGCACGGATGTTAAAGATTTTTAACATAAGTGTATTAGGACATGTAAAACAATACCGTCCAACATTGGGCACACTGGGCGCGTGCCCAGGGCCGCCAAGGTCACGGTGGCCCTGATAGACCTTAGACGCCTTTTTTTTAGTACAATGAGATCCTTAACTATTAAGAGCCTCAGGTCCTTCCATTTTTGAATGCCCAAGGGCCCCAGCGCGTATGTGCATCCCCACTATGTGTATCTAAGGATGGTTATAGGAGTTTTCCCTACAGGTAAAGGATTACTATTTTTATCTCCGCCGTGAATGCAGGTCACCTTTTAGAGCAGTTATAAATTGTAACGCTACATGTTTGTTGCAGGCTTCACGGGGACGCAATGTGAAGTGGAAATAGACGAATGCGCCAACAATCCTTGTCTGAACGGCGGAGTTTGTCACGACATGATCAACGCTTTCCGATGCAATTGTGTCATTGGGTGAGTACATAGGGTTTACTCGAAAGCGTCGTGGAGGGTTATGTTTTTGAGCGTGTGTATGTATACATGTTTGGCATACTTTGCAGCCTAATCGGCTCGATGGATTTTGAGCTATGTTGTGTTTTTGGACTCGTCTCGGGTGTGGGAGTGACAGACTATAACTAATATATTGCAGTCAGGTTTTTTTTGTTCAAAATACTGAGGATATGCAGGGTGGCTAAATCTTCATGCTATTCCATCCCGCAACCCAGGTGACAATAGTGACACAGTTATCTACTTCAAAAATGCATAAAGTAGAAGAGGGCCCTTGAAAAAAATATATTTATTTATTCATTTATTTATTCAAATTATTTACACAGCATAACAGACAGCCAAAGCACTGTGAAATTATAAAAAACATACATTTATCAAATTAAATAAACATTTACAATTTTAAATTGAGGACACGAACATCCATCCCCTCGCAGAATCTCAGATATTCTTCACTCAGTACTACCCATCCGCTCGCAAATGCATCACTCCGGGGCTGATGCGAGGAGCGTGTTTAAGAGGCGCAAAGCCCGGACCAGAGGCGATTCTCTTCGAGAAACGGTTCGCGGGGTCGGTACCGCCAACAGATGACGGTCACGAGGTCTAGTCTAGTCAATATATATTGACTAGACAAATATATTTTTGCCGTCTGTATTTTTGTTTCAAATCGAAGAAGTTTTAAAGAGAGAGTCAGGAGACGTAACCATTGCAACTAGGCACAAAATAAATAGATTGTCCCTTGTTCAAGAAGCGTGTAATCAGAGAACTTGAGGTTTGGCAGCGTATGGGCGGTTACTCTGGTGTTCCACATGTCCATGGGAGAGGACGCCTACTTCCTAGCAGATGATGATGTCGCCTGCCCTGTTACCACTTATTGCATAAAATATTGTAGGCAAGTTCAAAGTAAATGACACTGCAGTGTATTCTCATCGTCTAAGCGGAAAGACTACTGCTGGACTGAGTCGAACATTCTAGTCCTTTTATAGATTATTTACACATTTTTAAAGCGTTTCATTGTGTTCCAGTTTCTCCGGCGCCCGCTGTCAGGTGAACATCGACGACTGCGCCTCGAGTCCTTGTCGGAACGGAGGCACCTGCCACGATTCCATCGCGGCTTACACCTGCGAGTGCCCGCCTGGTTACACTGGTAAGCACGCAATGTATTACGCACCTAATGTAATTATCACCTTGCCGGAAGAATTTTGGTACTTTGAGTTCCAGAGAGTTTGATAAGATTTTGAATTGAAAAAATATCAAATACCGTGGGGATAGAGGTCTTAGAGGCCTTTAAAATATTTGTCCATTGTATAATAATGAGATGAGAAATCAATCTCCGTCCGTAGTAGGGGTTAGTAGATACCCTATATTAATTAGCATTTAGGCAGAGGGTCGTTAGGATGAATTGGTGAAAAACTTAATAAGATAATTAGGAATCCGGCCGTTTTACAGGAATGTCATGCGAGACGAACATAAACGACTGTCTGTCGGCGCCCTGCCACCGCGGCGAGTGCATCGACGGCGACAACAGCTTCACCTGCAGCTGCCACCCGGGGTACACCGGCCGCGTGTGTCAGACGCAGATCAACGAGTGCGAGAGCAACCCTTGCCAGTTCGGAGGTGAGACAGTGCGGTGCAGGAGTCTACTACAAACATTGGCGAGTGCCTGGCATTCACTAAATTTGACATAACCGGACGAAACTGGGCTTTTGCGTTATAAATTCGGGAGTCAATTCTTGATGACCCTACTGGCCTAGTCGACATCCTAACCATTACACACATGCTCCAGCTCATATATCGACATCAGGCCATAACCGAAGCTTGTAGAAAATAGCCGCGATATTTAGTATGAGCCAGTATTTATAACGAATTGTTGCCACTGAATACTCCTGGGGTCCGCACTTAAATTTGTTATCTGGGCAAATATTTTTTTATATTTTGGCATTATTTTAATACATTTTGATTTTGAGTAAAACGGACCCAAACAATCCATAACTTGAGACAACAAGTGGGGGGTATTTTTTTATTGTTAGAAAACAATAGCGGAATTACGCCTCCTTGAGTGGTGCTAATGCGCTAAGCAGTTTAAACATAAAGGTATAGAATGCGCTAGCCAGTGTGAATTGGAGAACTGGATGCGGTCTACGTAAAGCGGCTAGTGCACTGCTTCGTTCACCGGACGCGGTCGGCGAACTTGGTTCAAACTACTTCGGCCAGCGAACGTCGTTTTCACATTAGACTATCCGTCTACTTCTTCGGCGGTTGCAGCTATCGCTCGCTGAATACGGTTGACTACCGTGTCCTTAACTCGTACTCGTTCGGTCACCGCATATCGCATGCGGCGATCGACTTAATGTAATTGCCGCTTAACACTGCGATAGCTTTCACTACATGGTAGTGGATCACATTGAACGTTTCCTTTGTGATCGAGCTTTGTATTGATATTCACAGATTCATTTAAACAAATGTTTGGTTCGTTTAGGTCACTGTGAAGATCTGATCGATGGGTACCAATGCCGCTGCAAGCCTGGAACATCGGGGAGGAATTGCGAAATAAACGTTAACGAATGCTACTCGAATCCATGCAGAAATGGGGCCACCTGCATAGATGGAATCAACAGGTCAGTCCACCATTATTTTTTTATATAATATATAATAAATAAAAACTGTAAAAAAGATGTTACTCGGCGTAATCAGCCATTAATCAATTTTATTTACGAACAGACAATGTACTTATGTTGAGACTGGCTCTTTCCAAGGACCATGAAAACAAGAGGACTGATAATCACCAAACAAAAAGCCGTTTCCAAATATTTACAACGCCCTCTTTGTATAAAAATATTATTACTAATTTATTAAAACAAACTGACTTGGACGAGC
The DNA here is from genome assembly GCA_905404275.2 of Hedya salicella. Classification (NCBI taxonomy): domain Eukaryota; kingdom Metazoa; phylum Arthropoda; class Insecta; order Lepidoptera; family Tortricidae; genus Hedya; species Hedya salicella. The sequence continues at coordinate 85,285,436 of FR990096.1, forward strand.
TTGGCAATATGGGCCCTGCTGTAATAATAGCAGGTGACCTAAACGCCAAGCATACGTTGCATAAACTGCTATTATTACTTTTTTAAAGTACCACCAAGGCCAAATAAATGTACACAATCTTATTTATCTACTATTACTAATTTTAATGTATTTTAAACGCAGTATTAAAAAAATTAAAACCCTACGACATGATGATGATTTGAATTCACATTAAAATATAACCCTATATCAAGTTTACGCGTATTCAAATATATAGATGAAAAGAAATGGAAGACGCCTCGGTAATAGATGCTACGGAAATAATACTGTCCGACACAAATATGTCAATAACTTTCCTGGCACGTCAATGCCGGGCTAGCGGCTACAATTAACTGATATCATGTTGTTTGTGGACCACTTACACATGTTTTCCTTTTTGGTTCCATCTAAGTATCCGAATAATATTCTTGCATGCAATTATTATGTGGGCTCTGGTTTAACTTGTTCTTCTGGGGGTTTTAAATTGCCACAATTAATAATATGAGTTGTATTTTCTAAGCGAGCGAGTGTTAACACCCTGATCGCTTTTGTATCTAATTATTTTGATTTCATTTATATAATTCAGATATATTCTTTCTTTTCTTTACACGCAGCAATTATTTTGAGTAAGTTCTTTGAACGAATAATAGCATGCTTTTAGAATTAAATAGGGTACATGCATGATTTTTTTTATCGCTTTTCGTAACTAAATATCAAAATACTGTAAAAACTATTTCAAAATGTGATATTAAAATTTTAATCGGCCAAGAAATACTCAAGATATACGCATTTTAAACTACTAATTAGACAGAGAGGTCCGACATGCACTTTACGTCATGGTGCACTCGGCCATATAAACTCCATATTAAATTCTGTTTTGCTACAAAGAGATAGAATGAAATGTTTGATAGCTTATATCTTGGTAATTTTTATAGTTCTTCGAAAAAATATTTTTGTCTATTGTTTGTTACATGAATGAGCTTTAAATAAAGCAAAAATTAAAATTCATGCATATTCCCTATTGTAGTAGTAGCGCATGACGTTTTCATATAGAAATGTAATTATTTCAACTTAGATGAAGGGAACATGTGACATATTCATATGTATTATTGTGATTTTTATTCATAACTAGCTTCTCCCCGCTTCGTCCGCCTTAAATTTGTTTATCGCTAATAAGGTTATTTTTCCGGGATAAAAAGTAGCCTATGTCCTTCCCCAGGACTCAAACTATCTCCATACCAAATTTCTTCCAAATCGGTTCAGCGGTTTAAGCGTGAAGAGGTAATATATAGACAGACAAGACGCACTTTCGCATTTATAATACGAGTATTAGTATGGATTATTTGTATTTATATGGCATCCTTTTTGCTTCTATGAGTATAGGTGATCCTTAAAGGTTCTTTGTATTTGCTTTGTTTTCTAACTGAATATAAATTAGGATAAAGCATGACGATCTCTCTTGATATTAGAATGAAATGTTTAATTATAATAAAACTAACATTATTGATTTCCTCTTAGTTTTCTTTACCATACAATTGCGAGCGTATTTAACTGAACTTTAATTAAGTAAACATCAGTACTATAGTGCACTTCTCAAAAAGATGTAGCGAGCTAAAAATAGACAGTAAATGTAGGAGCATTTACTGTATACTCATGTGACTTTTCGCACGAATTACGATTGTTACTGATATTGAGCTATACAATTAGTACGAATCTATAAGTAGTACTAAACTAAAAAGTTAAAACTCCCGAATACCCGTTCTCACGTGTACCTCCACTAAAATGAGCTCCCTCTGGAATGTCGTACTGACATGTACCCCGCCTCCAGGTATACCTGCGAGTGTATCCCCGGCTTCACTGGCCAGCATTGCGAGACGAACATCAACGAGTGCTTGTCCAACCCGTGCGCTAACGGCGGCAAGTGCATAGACCGCATCAACGGCTTCCGATGTGAATGCCCCCGGGGCTACTACGATGCTAGGTAAGGCTTTCTTTATCTTTAACTAATACCTCTTCCACATGCAGCCGCAGTGAGCACGGCTGTGGGCATGAAGTGTTAAGCGCGAGTCTGTAGATGGATCACCTCTGCCCCTGCCGCCTGCTACTCGCGCTACCCGGCGTTGCCCAAATTAATGGTTTTTCATGCGGATGTCAATGTCATACAAATCAAATTATGTAGGCGCCAGAGTTTTTACAGCTAGTGTAAAGTTTACACTAGCTGTAAACACTCTGGGTTTACACTGTAAACCCCCTGCCTTCAGAAGTAGCATGCGGGAATGACTTTTCGCAACCCGAGTTAGCTGCAAGTTAACGACGTATTTTGTCCCTTAAAAAAAGGCAGACTAGAATACCACGTAAGTCATTCCGCCAATCAAAGTCATATTTTGTGACTGTGTGGCTGATTCGAAATAATTAAATAATGATTTTTATTCTGTAAGTGGCCTCAAGGGCACTTTTATAAGTCTGACTCTACGGCATTTTCCAAGAGGAGACTATTGTTGAGGAGAAAGCCGGAACAAACTAAACAGTCAGTCATTTTTACTAGAAAATTCTTATCTATTACAATATTTGTACTTGGCCTATCCAAATATATGATTTAAGTATAAACTCAATGCGTAATTCTCTAAGAAAACATATTAAACCTATAAATGTAAAAATATAAAAGAAGGTAAAAAAGCAAAACAAGTTTTTTTTTAACACAACTTTCGTACGTTTGATATGCCACCTTATAAGAACCGTCTCCACAATTCTCCAAAGACACTGTTTTTTTTTGTTTACCTTTACCTGTCGAACGGAGCGCGTACGGTGGCAAGTATCGTGTTCGCCACAGTCATGATATTATAACAGTGCTCATGCCACGCCGCACGCCAACGACTAGATTAGATGGCACAAAATATCTTTGTTGTCTTAGTGTTAATGCTTAGGTCCTTTTCTTTGTCTTTGTTAGAATTCGGAGGATCTTATTTTGACTGTATTTTCAGATGTTTGTCGGATGTCGACGAGTGCGCTTCAAATCCATGCATAAACGGCGGTTCCTGCGAGGACGGTGTCAACCAGTTCATCTGTCATTGTCTACCTGGATATGGAGGTAAGTTGTACATCTATATTATTATAAAGTTGTAATAATTAAATATGTGTACATATAATTTACGCACTTTGTATGTGCCGTTGTGGCTTTATTAAGCCAAAACGGCTAAACGGATTTCAACTATTTTTAGTACACGAGTAGCTGATACTTATTACTCGATTACGCCGAAGAAAGTTATGGATTATGAAGAATGTTATGTTTTTTTTCTCCGCTGACGCTGTTGCGGGCAACTTCTAGTATTGTAAATAAAGGAAAACATAGTAAGCTATTAACTCCAGTGTACAGGTTGATTCACAAGAGTTGACACTTATCTATGTAGGTATGCATAACAAAATGATATAATACAGGTTGAATCAGTAACTGATTAGACAAATAACCACCCAAATGCATTTTTGCTATATATTAAATAATTGACAACATTTCAACTCTCCAAGTAATATTAAATATATACCAATTTTGTTAATTCATTATTATACCTAGAGATCTGGCACGAACGTCAGATGACTTAGTTCTTGACTAAAATTAAATAATAATGTTTGTGTAATTTGTGCGGAAAACGACTTACTTAGGCTGGGACAAAGTTACCGCGCCAAATATGATAATGACCCATAAATAAAATAAAGACTCCATGATAGTAATATTTGTAGCGATCCGTTAAAGTTACCTTTCGCATACAGTTTACTTGCTTAGTCTCAATAATGTGCGATTAATTCTATTTTTGTATTTGTCTTGAATGATGAAAACGTATTATGTACTTGTTTACAAAATATTAGGAGGTCCCTGTATAAGTACCGCACTCACAGTGACAAGTGACATTATTTTCGTTCAATCCATTCATGCCACCTCTTACAAATTTACCTGTATACTTACTTCTCTTTGCTGCGTCCACTGCAGATGTTTCGTCAACGGACCCCTTTGTTTCCCATAATCATTGATAATCATTTGTCAGAATTCTGAAACTTATAAGATATTTGAGAATGTATGGAACCCTAATAGATTAGGATTATTTTATGACAATCCTGAATAGTTTACGGTTTCGCGAAAATGCGATTATGACTAACCAAAAATCGGCCGAACATTACAAGTTTTGATTTCATAGCAGTCAATATAAACCCATCGTCAACGTAACGTTGTAAATATCATCCACTTAGATAAATAAAGTTTACCTAAATTCGTATCACGTGTTACTGGTATTTACAATAATGGTGCCGTGACTAGGATATTTACTCACATGTTTACTTACCCCGTATGGTCTGTAATTGTATGTGCTTGCAGGCCAACGATGCGAACGCGATATAGACGAGTGCAGCTCTAATCCCTGCCAACATGGCGGGACATGCCACGATCGACTCAACGCGTACAAGTGTGACTGCATATTGGGATTCAATGGTAAGTTGGATTAATGAACCAAGATTTTTGGAAATATGACTACGTTCTAGATGGTATGGCGTGATAGTGTTAAATTTGAGCGAATTAATGTAAGAGTGTATAACGACCGTGTAACCGCACGCATATTCGAGGCGTGTGTATGAATGCCCTACAGCCATATAGCCCTTTAGAAAAAAACACTCATTTGTACAGTCTAACTTCACTGCAAACTTAAGCATTGTGTTGAAACATTTACTTATGTATAAATAAAAGCAGCGTATTAATACTAATCTTCGCTTCTCGAGTATATAATGGACTGACAAGTAATAGGTGACCGGACTAAAATGCCCCTTAATACTTTAAAAAAAGCTAATATTCATAGCTCGATGAAGTCATCTTAGAAAAAAAAAACAAAATCAAAATCAGCCAGTCACTTTAAGAGTTGCGATGCCAAAAACTGACATACGTCTTACTTATAATAATTCTCTTGATTCGTCGGGGTTTCAAAAGATATTCGCCACTGTGACTGTCAGTGGGGTTACAACGCTCACCGCTTTGAAAACATCAGCAAGTTTTCTACAAGTTTAGGGCTGTCAAACCTAATAATTCACCCATTCCAGGCGTGAACTGTGAGACTAACATCGACGACTGCGCTGGCAACCCTTGCCTGCACGGCGGCTCGTGCATCGACCTCGTCAACGGCTACCGGTGCGTCTGCGCACCGCCACACTCGGGGAGGAACTGTGAGGACACGCTGGACCCTTGCACCCCAAACCAGTAAGTGTAGATAGATTAACTTTTCTCTGTTCTCTGGAGACCTGTGAAGGCATCATCGGGCCATACAATTTTTGATATGAGTTAGCGTTGTTGTAACCTACCTGTGAACATCCCAATTATATATTTTTTACTAGCTTGTAGGTGTATCCCACTGCTGGGCAAAGGCGTCTCCCTTAGTTGTTCACCGGTCCCTATTTGATGTCACTTCCGGCCGGTTGCTGAGGAATTCGTCCAATTCGTCCCGCCATCTCCGGTTGGGCCTGCCTCCCATTCGTCGCCCATCTTTTGGCACCCACTCGGTGGCTATGCTGGCCCATCTTTCCGGGTACTCGATAGACGTGGCCTACTTAATACTTAAGCCTTAAATTAAAGACTTAGAGATAACTGGAGATCTCAAGATATGTCTCTATGCTTTTCCTATTGCTACATTGTCACGTGTCGCAGGTGCCGTCACGGCGGCCGCTGCGTGGCGGAGGCGTCGTACGCTGAGTTCAACTGCCAGTGTCCTGCCGGTTGGACCGGAGCGCTCTGCGAGCGGGACGTGGACGAGTGCGCCGTCACGGCGCCCTGCCACAACGAAGCGACGTGCCTCAATACTGGCGGGTCATATTCGTGTGTGTGTGCCCACGGCTACGAGGGCAAGGACTGCGCCATCAACACCGACGACTGCGCGTCCTGTGAGTATCATGCGGTTACATAACCGCCCTGACAACTCAATGTACTGAGTCCCAGTCTAGCTGGGGGACAATTCCCCCAGCTAGACTGGGACGTGGACTTTCTATTTTTTTTTTAATTTATGGATATTTTCGGAAATAATCGCTCTGAAAGTCGCATAAATTGTGCCCCACTCCCTCTATTTTCTAAACGGTATGTCCAAAAAATGGGGAAAAAATTATAAAACTTAGTAAATAACTTCAGCGAAAATTATTTTCAAGATGATGGAATATACCGTTTTTGAGTTATTGCCCCACAAACTGCGTTTCTCAGCAAAAGAACGTAAGTGCCACTGGAGTTACGCTGTTTTTACTAGTGTACTTTTTGATATCATATTTGTTTCAGTAGTAGTGGTTTTTTTGTAATGAACGGCTGCGGAACCCTACACTGAGCATGGTCCGATACTGGCCGGTTTTTGTTCTAGGCGTGTCGTAGTATTTTTATTTTATCAATGATTATTTGTCTTAGAAGTAATTTGTGAGTGTTTTCTCTCAGTCCCGTGCCAGAACGGCGCGACGTGCCTGGACAGCATCGGCGACTACAACTGCGTGTGCGCGAGCGGCTTCGCGGGCAAGCTGTGCGAGGTGGACATCGACGAGTGCCAGTCGAGGCCGTGCATGAACGGCGCCACTTGCAATCAGGTACTCATACTGGCCTTATTTCCCTTATGCATCAGAGAGTGCGGAAGTAATAGTTGAGTATTTTTGAATCAAAATGTATAGTTGGGAAATTTAAAGGTTGCCACACTTCGACCCTGTGTGATGGTACCAAAATTTTGTATGGAAAATATGTTTCCAGTGTGTCCCGTTCATAGAATTGAAATAAAAAACCTTTATACAAAAATGTGATAATCCGGAATGTTTCGTGTATTGAATTCGAAAGTACTTACAATTCTAAGTAAGATAAACCCTATCAAAATTCTGAATAAAAACATGAAGTATTTTTTTGAAGACACTCAGTTATCCTATCTAAGACAGATACATCGAATCTATTTATGATCTGTGACAATAGCAATGCTCTCTTGATGATATTATTGTAAAAACACGGAAACGGTGTGACCATGTTTATCACAATTAAATACGTTATATAAGTTAGGTTGAATACATGATTGACAATATTTCAAACTTTTAACTCCTTTATTTTATTAGCTGATTAGAAAATATGTGAAATTTTAAGCTACCCGTATATTTTCTTTTTCGTAACAACTCAACTTTTCATACAAAAAAAGCAGTTTGAAAAGTAGCTCATTCTAAAAGGGGATTAGAAAATATGTGAAATTTTAAGCTACCCGTATATTTTCTTTTTCGTAACAACTCAACTTTTCATACAAAAAAAGCAGTTTGAAAAGTAGCTCATTCTAAAACGGCGTATAAAAAAATGACGTCATTTTCCCAACCAGTAATGCAAGCACAAAAAACTAGATAATACCAGCGGAAATAAAAAGTTGTAAAGTGTTTTCTACACCTCAGATCGCTGGTTGTGTAAAAGCAGCGTAAGTAGGCTGTTTAGTGCCATCTATTGTTATAGTACGTGAAAATAGTGTGAGAAGGTCATTTGACATTGACACCATAGATGAGAATGTATATGACTGAAATAGATAGGCAACTTTAAGTCCTTAAGCGGCGCATCTAGTGCTGCCATCTAGTTGCTGGACACTTAACTAAATGTTTAACCGACTTCAGATAGGAGAAGGTTCTGTGTTTGCCTCCTCCACTTTATTTTGCATGTTTCCTATTTTTTTGGAAACGGTTCAACTGATTTGGATTGTATAAAATGTATCTCATTGAGGTAGAACCAACGATGATGCTCGTGCGATCTTCAGCGATGTGGAACATTTTGTGTTTTGTTTCTATGTGGCGCGCTTTACTCTGTATATTTGATATATTTCAGAATTTACATAATTCGTATTCCAGTATTCCCTCCTAATTTTAATCAATACCAATAATTAAGTGTTGTAATAGAGATTTTTTCTTCTCTTGTTTGAGTATTGTAATTTTTACTCTTTCAATACACTCATGTTATTTCCGTGTTTCCAATGAAAATAAAATATTCGCATAGGAAATTGTGAAAAATAAACAGAAAACATTCGGATAGACGGACATCAAAGTGATGTAGGGGTTTCGTTTTGTTAATACAGAGGTACGGAACTATAAAATGAACTCAAATAAATTTAATGAAAAATCTTAATTAGTTTATTTAAAATAACAGCCTTCATAATAATAAATTTACACTGTAACGAAATAAATAATGAACTTTAATGAACTTAATATTAGTGTTTAGCCTATCTTAAATATAAATCCTTTTACTTAAGTATACACTCTATTCGTAGTTCTACAAAAAATCATATCAAATGTATAATACTTAAATTACAATAGAAAAAAAACGCACGTTTGATATGTGTTTGTAAGTTATTTGGTTTTTGATTTGGGCCATGCATCTTTGTCTGTTAAATAGTCCTCTTAGTTATGCTTTTGACATTATACACTTTTTCAATTCGTTTGTGAAAGCTAGAAATGGGAATCTTGTAATGGCATTTTTATTATTATATCTAGTATTATACTTTTACTCTATTGTTCTTGTTGATATATATTTAATTATCTTACTTCTCAGCTATGTCTATAAGCCGTTCTAGAGAGTCATCACGAACCCTCTCGCACGCGGGTTTGACGACTTCCAGCCTCCCGAACAAGCCAGTTTCCTCAAAACCTTCGGTGCGATAGACACCACATCCATACGAACATACGAACCGCGTCAGGTTATACAGAAGACCGAAAAGTATGACCAACCACTATGCGTCAGCGTTTCTGGACTATGACAAGGCTGTCGATTAGATCGAGACTTGTGCGATGATACAGTCTTTACAGCGGTGTCTCATATTTTTTTTTTTTTTTTAAGTTTTACAAGCCAACTACTACAATAGGCTGCTGCGAATTGTTCTTTTGCCATTGCAGAACTAGTTTTAATTCATTTTTGTGTATCGATTTCTGATGCGGCGACCGTGGTGTAACAGCAGCTCTATACATATTCCACCCATAGGTTTGCTGAAGCTGCCATTGACAGCGTCACAAAGTTTATCAAAAAACAGCAGTTTGTTAGCCGTGTCCACACTTTCTTGCGGCAAATCACCAATTCCTGAAATTAAAAATATAACATTACTTCCATTCGCCTTAAAATAATGGTTTATATAATACTAGAAGGCGCCCGCAACTTCGTTCGCGGAGGAGAAAAAGTCGTAACCCTTCGTTTTTCTTCAGCGTAGTCGGGTAAAAAGTATCCTATAACCATCTAGAGATACCCAGCTATCCGTGTACCAAAAGTAGTTTAGCCGATTTTGCGTGATGAAGCCACAACGACACATACAAACATACAAAAAATTCAAAAAAAAATATTTTTCGTTTTAGTGACCTCCAAATAGTCCATAACAATATATATTTTTTAAATCTTCAATACACCTACATTTAATTTTTACAAGTTTAAAATAGAACAGATATAGAGAATAACTTCGTTCGCGGAGGAAGAAAAATCATAAATCTTTTTTGCTTTAGCATTATCGGGTAATAAGTATCCTATGACCATGTGTGGGTGCCCAGCTACCCAAAAAAAGTTGAAATCTGTTTATCCGTTATATTTAAATAAGTAGTAGTAGGTTACAGTAAAACATTTTGCTAAGTATTCTAGGACTAGAAAAGGCAAAATTCGAATGGAACCTTTTTACGTAAATATTATTAATTGACCTACGAATGTAGTCAAAGCAAACTAAATTCTTGAGGGTCGCCATGACGCTCGACTGATCTCGGCTCTCCATACATACAAGTATAGTTTAGTTCTCATTTATTTATTAACGAACGGTTTCGTAAGTAGGATCACTACCGACTTAGCAAATCTATATCCAAATACTGTTATTATGTCTGAATACAAACAGATAGACAGCAAAAATCTTACCGCAGTTTGGACTTGCGTGTGCAACAGATATTGATGCGCTAGATGTGGAAGGCACCGCAGCATGATATGAGAGTCCACCAAATACTGAAACTCGTCCTTGTCCACTTTGGAGCCCTTAGACATAAAATATAAATTATAAAATATTGGATTTTTTCCTATGGTATTGTCCCATATAGATATTATTTTTTTTACTTTACATTCGCTTATAAATATACATATCATAAATCACGACGCAAAGCGGCTAGTCCATTAATGCGGTATTGGAAAGAGTTGAAGTTACGCATCACGGGAATTGAGGTGTCATAAAAACGGTAGGACGGACAGACGGTCAGACAGACAGACCGACAGACAGATATAGATGTCAACATTTCATGGAATACAAAACTGTGGTAAATAAACAAAACCGCATAACTAAGTTTGTTTGCGGACAGACGGACAGACCTTTATAAGTTTATTACCATTTAGATACGAAATCCAAAAATTACTTTAGGACTGTTAAGATCTTGCGGCGCTTCTTAACGTAGTCACATCTTACGTTGTGATGTGGTGATGGTAAACACTGACGTGTACATTTGCCCCTGTGGCCTACTTACTGAAGTTCATTATTTCATTATTTACATATAACTTTGAATTTCTTTGCACTTAAACTTTGAAATTGTACCACATCATACATATTAATTTAAATAAATATCACAAATAAATTCCGGCCAACAATAAAAACGGACGGTCTGTCGGACGGACGGACGGACGGACGGACGACAGACAGACAGGCAGGCAGACAGATAGACGGACGGACGACAGACGGACGGACGGACAGACGGACGGACGGACGACAGACAGACAGACAGACATGCAGACAGACGGACGGACGGACGACAGACGGACGGAAGGGTGAACAGACAGACAGAAATACTTATCAACATACATCTAATACTTATCATCATAAAGTTGTGGGTAGTAAAAAAGAGTGGTTATTTTTTTCTCTTACATGAATGAAGTTGCGGGCTGTCTAGTTTATATAATAACATCTAATTTCTTTGCATTTAAGGTGTATAATCACAAATAAAAACCGGCTTATAATAAAAACGGACGTACGGTAGGACACACACAAATACAGACAGAGGAGCACCTAATACTGGAACTTGTCCTTGTGACAGACTTAGCAACCGTGAAAATTAACACTAATTAAATATAAAGTATTCACTGTCATATCTCTTATACCCATGGTACTGGGGCATTCATAGATATCAGGTCTATCAGATAAAAAAAAACACATTTATCTAGAAATATTGAAGTAGTATTTGTTAATAGGTATATTTAAATAAGGGTTTTGCTAAAATGGAAATATCATCAGTTCCACCAATCACAGGATGTGATGGATAGATTTTTTACATTGTAGAAGCCCTCATTAATATAATTTATTTACTTTGAACCACTATAAATAACTGGGACTGCAAAGACAGTAAAGCCAGTAGGACCGAAATATGCACATGATAATATGAATATGTACCTACGTAATTCATTTACAAAATTGTAATATACATAGTACTGAAACTTACCTGGTATATGTAGCGACGGTGTAGCCAATCGTGTATACGCTTATTCGGAAACGAAAAGATATCCTCAAAGTGCCGATGCCATACTTTTCGGTTCTGGTGTATAAACAAGTGTCTTCTTCGCCCACAATGTCACCTCCAATTCTCATAACCCATGTTTGAATAATTTCCCGCAGTACGTGGCCTCGTATACGTGCACATGCCCGCTCGGCTTCTCCGGCATCAACTGTCAGACGAACGACGAAGACTGCACAGAGTCGAGCTGCATGAACGGCGGCACGTGCATCGACGGCATCAACTCGTACAACTGCAGCTGCGCGCCCGGGTGAGTACTGTGCACGGATCCCACAACCATCAACGAGCAACGTCAAAGATTGCCGTGTCAAGCTGCATGAACATGGAGATTGCCGTGTCAAGATTGTGGTATTTACCAGTTACCACAATCATCAACTACCAGACCGATCTCGAATTGTACGCTTTACGCGCTAGCAAAAATACTCTTCGTCTGCATCGTAACCTCATGGCAGAGGGTCGCGACGACGACGCGAGTTCGTTATTTTATGCATCAAGGCCCTCCAGGCCGATCGGTCTTTTGTCATTCGAATAAACGCCTGAATGTTTGACTGGCACGCTTACTTCACTGCATCGGGCCATCGGGCCACATTTTTATCTGTACTTGACTCAGCTCGCGCGTATCATCACGCGATACGATGTTAACATCACATGTGAACATCTCTTTTAATAGATGCTTCGGTAGCTGTCACAGTTATATGTTGAGTGTTTCTTGTGCAGCGGGACCAGCGGTGACTTCATCAAACATACTAAAGAGAGGGAAACAATACATGCAGTTTTCGGAGAATATTAACAAATTACAAGAATGTTCTATTCAGAGATAAACTGGCTTCATTTTCTTGAAGTCTAGATTGAGGCGCTCTTAAAATAGGGAGCCCAATGTGAATTACATTCCCATAACGCTGGCCCTCTGCTAAGTGTCAAAATTTTAACTGTTTGAGTACGAAATTCGAGTGAAAAATACCCCGTATGAAATGTTGTAATTTCCCGCTACCATCGGTGACAGCCATCGGTTCTACGAGTATAATGCTCTCTTTGAGCTATGTTGACAACCTTGGTCTTTCTGCAGATCTCATGTCTGATTTAATCACGCAAGGAGACTATGAGCATAGCCTGCACTATTGCCTTTGAGTGACTGGGCCTTCCTATGAGGCCTAATGTGAATTACCGCGATCTGAAGTGATTTTTTACATATTGACATGTAATTCCGTTACAGGTACACCGGCTCCAACTGTCAATTCCGCATCAACATGTGTGACAGTTCGCCATGCGACAACGGCGCGACCTGTCACGACCACGTCACTTACTACGCCTGCCATTGTCCGTACGGTTATACCGGCAAGCATTGCGAGGCTTTTGTAGACTGGTAAGACTTTTAACGTGTTATTTTGAATTGTTTACCTACTATACCATCTCAAGCCAGCGACAGATATCAAGACACTGCCTGTACCTTTATACCCGCAAGGATTGCGATTCCTTTGTCGACTGGTATGACGCTTAATATGCTATTTTGAATTGTTTACTTAGGTAAATTGGAAAAAGCCCTATTGCAAACCATTATAGCCTACGTCACTCGAACAAGCAAGATGTATGTAACGACACTTCAACATTAACATTTTTCAAGCCGAATAGGCTGCAGAGCGTACCAAAAAATGGTCATTAGGTACATACCCACATACATATGTATATGTTCTCGAAGAACAAAGCTCCCTCTGACGGCGTTGTATAAAAATAAAGTTGTAGGATGCCGAGGACGCTGCGAGCGGCGTCCTACCGCCTAGCACAACGATGACGATGACATGCTTGCGTTCAAATCCATAATTACGCTACGTTACGCACTGTCAATGTAATTGTACATTACCAGAGCGTACAAACATTCAATGTACAAGTGCCTGTTGTGCCGTTGATGCCGTCGGCTTTCACCCAGAGTTTTTGGCAATGCAACTCACCCCTGAAACTTAAAAAGTCACACTTGTGTACTAGTTATGTCTAACGTATTGAGTATTATGGCATGTTAATCAAGCTAACGTGATCCCCAGGTGCGAGGGCAACCCGTGCGAGAACGGCGCGACATGCTCTCAAAAGGGCCCCCAGTACACGTGCTCGTGCGCGCCCGGCTGGTCCGGCAAGCTCTGCGACGTCGAAATGGTCTCCTGCAAGGACGCCTCTATCAGGAAAGGTACGTATATTCAGAAATAAACTTTCTTTTGTATTAATCAAGAGGCAAAAGCTAATATTCTTTTGTTTACAGGAGTAATGCTAAAGCATCTCTGCAACAACGGCACGTGCGAGGACATCGGCAACTCCCACCGCTGCCACTGCCTTGACGGCTACTCCGGCTCCTACTGCCAGAAAGAAATCAACGAGTGCGAATCCGCGCCCTGTCAGAATGGTGCTGTCTGCAAGGACCTTGTCGGCACCTACCAGTGTCAGTGCGCCAAGGGCTTTCAGGGACAAAACTGCGAGCTCAACGTCAACGACTGCCTCCCCAACCCTTGCCAAAATGGAGGCACCTGCCACGACTTAATCGACAACTTCTCCTGCTCCTGTCCGTTCGGCACCCTCGGCAAGATCTGCGAGATCAACGTCAATGACTGCAAGCAAGACGCCTGCCACAACAACGGCTCGTGCATTGACAAAGTCGGCGGCTTCGAGTGCAAGTGCCCGCCCGGCTTCGTCGGACCCCGCTGCGAGGGGGACATCAACGAGTGTCTCTCCGACCCCTGCGCCAACCCCGGCACCCAGGACTGCGTGCAGCTCGTCAACGACTACCACTGCAACTGCAAGCCCGGCTACATGGGCCGGCACTGTGACGCCAAAGTCAACTTCTGTGCCAACTCGCCCTGCCAGAATGGCGGCATCTGCACCGCCATCCAAGGCGGCCACGAGTGCCTCTGCAACGACGGCTTCTACGGCAAGAATTGCGAGTATTCCGGCTACGCGTGCGAGCCCAACCCCTGCAAAAACGGTGGCTTCTGTCGCGTCTCCGAGATAGGAGGCTACATTTGCGACTGCCCCAGGGGCCTATCCGGCGTCAACTGCGAAATGGACTCCATGAACGAGTGCCTCAGCAATCCGTGCAAACACCCCGAGGCCCGGTGCATCGACAAGCCCGGAGACTACGTCTGCTACTGCCCAAGACAGCGCGCCGGCAAAAACTGCGACATCTACGACCCGCTATCCAAGGGAGGTTACGGCAGCCCCATGGGAGGACCGTACAATCAAAACTCGGGCCTGAGTATGCAGGAACTCGACATGATCTATCAAAAGGAACAGTGCGTGAAAATGGGCTGCAAGGAGAAACAAGGCGACCACCATTGCGACGAAGAATGCAACACGTACGCGTGCGAATTCGATGGCAACGACTGCTCTCTCGGCATCAACCCGTGGGCTAACTGCACAGCACCCATCAAGTGCTGGGAGGTGTTCCTGAACGGCGAATGTAACGAAGTGTGTAACACGCAAGGGTGTCTCTTCGACGGCCGCGATTGCGAAAAGTCCTTGCAGAGATGCAACCCGATCTACGACGCGTACTGCCAGAAGCACTACGCCAACGGCCACTGCGATTACGGCTGTAACAACGCTGAATGCAACTGGGACGGCTTGGACTGCGAGATGGAGCCTCCGCACATCGCCGACGGAGTCATGTCCGTCATACTACTTATGGACATTCGGACCTTTAAGGAGAATTCCGTCGCTTTCCTTCGGGACTTAGGACACCAGCTTCGCACAACCGTTAGGATAAAGAAGGACCATCTGGGCAACGACATGATCCGCCCGTGGTCCGGCTCGAAGGACATCGGCATGCAGGATTCGGACTTCGGGAAGAAGCACCAGATCATGTTCGTGCAAGTGTTCCTCGAGATAGACAACAGGAAATGCACGTCCATGTCGGGTTCCGAGTGCTTCTTCACAGCGCAAGAGGCGGCTGAGTTCTTGGCGGCCACGGCATCTAAGCATTCCCTGTCGCCGGACTTCCCTATATTCCAAGTTAAAGGCGTGCCTACGGGACCAGACCCTGACCCGCCCACGAACTCCAAATACGTCTTCATCGGGGTTATACTGGTGTTGCTGGCGGGTCTGTTTATAGGTGTATTGGTGACGGCTCAGCGGAAGCGAGCTGCCGGCATAACATGGTTCCCAGAAGGTTTTATCCGGAATAACTCTTCCACGAGGCGTCGCTCGCGGCGTCGCGGACCGGACGGCCAAGAGATGAGGAACCTGAATAAGGGTTCTATGGGATGTATTGACGTTGATATCAACGGCGGGCACATGGGGCCACCGCACTGGTCGGACGATGACGACGACGGTTTGGCGCCGCCGAGGGCGAAGCGGTCGCGTGGCCCCGGGGACTCGAACGGTGCCCCCGGCGGCTACGCGTCGGACCACACGGTGATCACGGACTACGAGGAGGCGGGCCACGACTCCAGGGTGTGGACCCAGCAGCACCTGGACGCGGCAGACATCAGGGTGCCTCCTAGCATGATGACGCCTCCCGCTATCGTAAGTGTACTTTCCACTTCTGTGTCTTCGTAAGTCCTAGCCTATTTCATATAGTACAACATTCAAATCAAGTTATTGAACTCTCGTGTACCTATTTAAAATAGGGTCGAAATACAAAAATGCTAAATTCGCTGTGGTACTTACGAAGTTATAACTGAAATTGACTCTTACCTATTTACAACCAAATTCCAATAGCTGCTTCTAAATTATGTATTTTTTATGTTCAAATAACAAACTTGTGGAAAAAGTGCTGTGCAGTTTGCCAGACTGGATATGTGTATATTTTGTTTTCTTGAAATAAATGAAATAAGGACGAAAAAATAACATAGTGACTCACATACACATTATGCGATAAATGAAGCCTAAGTCCTAACGAAAAGGATGCCATTTCTGCAATAGTTTACTAGAATGCTCCATTAATTACACAATACAATTTTCACTTTTTAATAGAGTATAAAATATTCATTATTTTTTAAAAGGCTGTCGTGAAGGTCGTTGAAAGCCATTAGGTTACGTAAGGTTTGTATTATATCAATTTCAAAATATTAACGGTTTAGAGCACCATTCAGATGCTTTCTACAACTGTAGTTGCAAGTCACCGTTCTTATTTTAAATATATAAGTTAAGTTCCCAAAATAAGAAGCACAGCAATAAGTGTATAATATTATACGTCGAAATGGAGTATTGCATGAAACGTTTTTTGATAAAATCGGTTAATCGGAGCACAGAGTACTTAATCACTATCGGAGACGTTAATTGAATTTGTGTGTTGTGTCAGCACGACGGGCACGTAGACGTGGACGCGCGCGGCCCGCTCGGCATGACTCCGCTGATGGTGGCGGCGGTGCGTGGCGGAGGGCTCGACACCGGCTCTGATGCCGAGGACGAACAAACCGCGCACATCATATCGGAGCTGGTCGCGCAGGGCGCGCAGCTCAACGCGGCCATGGACAAGACCGGGGAGACCAGCTTGCATCTCGCTGCCAGGTAAATCTACACTCTTATATACCTTATCACCGCTCAACATACCGTTTTATGTGCCGTAGCAAAAAGTTTGTAAGGTATCCTTATGTTATGATTATGACTTTGTCTGTCTATTAAAAAATTTTAGTGATGTAGGTACTGTCAGCGCCAAATAGTCTGTACCATCCAAAGCACCGAATATATCGCATCACATCTGTATTACTAAAGGCACAAAGATGTGTGACGATATATTTGGCGCTTCGGATGCTACAGACTATTTAGTAGTAGTACAGACGGGTCTAGTTATACTGTCAAATAATCTCTTCGATTTCAATAATAAATTAATGTAGTAGTTTCAATAGTAAATTAATGATTTCGCTTTCTTCTCTTTTTTCACTTAGATATGCGATTATATATGTTTATACCTAATGTACCAGGGCGACTGAGCTTTGCTCAGTGTTTTCCGTGTTTGCCCAGGCGATGTGAAATCTGATATTTTCATTGGCGACAATATTGCGGGTTCGGGTTTTGCGTAGATTCACTTTTGCCTCAAATATTTTCAACCCTAATAGATAGATGGTTTATATTGAGACAGGACGAACCTATCTGTACGGAAAAGTTGCTGTTTTACCCCTCGAGCCAGCCATGAATTTGTTTTCATAAACTTTTTTCTCAGATATGCCCGGTCCGACGCCGCCAAACGTCTCTTAGACGCGGGCGCCGACGCCAACTCTCAGGACAACACAGGCCGTACACCGCTGCACGCCGCCGTCGCCGCCGACGCCATGGGAGTGTTCCAGATACTTCTCCGCAACAGAGCGACCAATCTCAACGCTAGGATGCACGATGGGACCACACCTCTCATATTAGCTGCAAGGTAAGTTGCCAACATATACTTATTCAGACACGGTGGTAAACATTAGCACAGATGAAAGGCACTCAATAAATGATGTATGTTTTTAAATCTTTCTCTAGTTTTAATATGTCCAGGTTATAATTGATCGAAAATAATGATATTCGCATGGAATTACATCGTAGTTGTTCGCAAGATGAATTAACAAATTTTCGAATTTTGTTAAAAAGCTAACTAAGAGAGACTGTTATTTAATGCAGGTTGAAATATCAAAGTCACGCATCGATCAACGTTGAAAACGACGCTGTGAACTGTTATACCTTAGAGTTACCTAAGTTCTTTAATCTTAGGTTATTTATTAATGCCAGTAATACTAATGATCCCTTTCTTTCATCAGGTTGGCTATAGAAGGCATGGTGGAGGACCTGATAAACGCCGACGCCGACATCAACGCCGCCGACAACAGCGGCAAGACGGCGCTACACTGGGCCGCTGCCGTCAACAACGTGGACGCCGTCAATGTGCTGCTCATGCATGGCGCCAATCGCGACGCGCAGGACGACAAGGTACACGACACAGACATTTCGGTATTCTGCGAAGCTGATTTGCAGAGGAGACCATATTCATTATCTAAATTTCTACACCATTTCTTTAATTTCTGCATATTCGTTGAGACATTATTAGATCTGCTACCTAGTAATATTTTGTTGTTAAATGTGACGTTTTATTTAAATGATTATAGACTTGACATTAAATATTAGAAAAATTACGCAAGTCCCATATCAATTCTGCACACTATTACATGGCAAGGGCATTTGTTAAGTGTTTAAGCTGTAAACTAGTTTCAAGAGCATAATAGTTGGGATGGATAGATTGACGGACGATTAGTTAAAACTATCTTTGGCTACGTGGCCACTCAGGCAGATGAATATATAGAGTTTAGTGATATTTATCTGTATAGTGTCTGTAAGAATGACTAGGTAATCTATCTGTGACACATCTTAAACCAGCCTATCCGCTCGCAGGACGAAACGCCACTTTTCCTCGGTGCCCGCGAGGGCTCGTACGGCGCGTGTCGCGCGCTGCTCGACGCCATGTCCAACAGAGAGATCACCGACCACATGGACCGTCTGCCGCGCGACGTGGCGCAGGAGAGGATGCATGACGATATCGTGAGGCTGTTAGACGAGCATTGCCCCAGGCCGCCGCCGCAGCATCATCATGTTATGCGTAAGTGCACTGGCTGTTTAGAATTGTGCTTTTCACGTAAAAAAAGCAAAACAAAAAAAATCTTATGATTGTTTTGATAATTCATATAAGTAATGTGTATGCGTTATTTTTGCACTTGAGTGTACTTGATGTTACGCTTTTTCCTTTGTGAAATAGCAAAAGGTCTCGAGGACAGTGTAATTTTGTCTGTATTGTACATAATATTCTAGTAAATATTACCTAACCATCCAGGTTAATGTCTCACTCTAAACGCCGCTAACATTATGTACTTTAATATTAAATGTTATTGTTGAATCTTTGTGGAATAATTATTTTGTCTACTTGTTCAACGTATTTACCATTATCAACTATTCCAATATGAAAGCGGAATTACTCAAGTGTACAGTATAGTTAACTCTAAGTTTTATGCTTCAGTGTAATACGAGTCCTAATGTACAAGTACAGCGATGATGTCACACTCATCCACGATATATCAATTTTAGCCTCTTTCTAAATATTCAAGTCTTTACAGATAGCTCTATCTCAAACAGTTGTGACACACGTACACGTAAAGAGAAGCTATTAATGAAATATTTTTACAAACACTTACTATTACTATTACGGATGATTTACAAAAATGATTACTTTACATACGTTTGGTAGCAAATTGCTGAAATTAGACATGAAACATCTGGCAATAAATCGAGCTTTTAGATTGTAACCCTTAGTTTGGTAATTACCTGGATGTACAACTTTTTCCATTTCCTCTTGATAATGTTTATTTTGGAACTGTTTGAATTCACATTATTTCAAACCTAAGAAATAAATTATATTTTTAATTTCGTTAATTAAGGGTTTTGCTGACTCAATATGACAACTTATGACATTTTTTGCCCTTATAGCTGAACCTTTACATGTTACATGTGCTTGACTTGATAGTATCTTCCACAGAATCACCGAACCCGCACCCACAGCTGATAAGCCAGCCGACGGTGATTACGTCCTCGGCCAAGGGCAAGCCGAAGAAGCCCCGCGCCAAGGCGGGCCCCGAGAGCCCCCAGGAATACGACAACAACAATCTGCAGCACACGCAGATCCGACGGTGAGGCACTCACAACTTCTATTATTCAATTTCGAAAGGGATAGGTACATACGAGTCATCCCTTTGCTACTCATAACTCTTGAAAGTCATGTAGTCATGTGAGTTATAAAATCGATTGTCATTATTCTAAAACTGTTAAAATTGCAGTATCTGTGAAATGGTCATCCTGTACAATCCATTAGGTTTGTTTTCTAACAATCCTAAAAAAGTACTGGATTTGTAGAAAAATTACGAAAATTTGGACAAACATTATTAGTCAATATAGACCCAATTATAATGCATAAGAAATATAAAAAAAGCACATTAAATCAGGTCCGGTCAGACTCCGTAAGCATGGTTCTCATTAGACTCCCTGTTTATATGCCAGTTCTTTGAGCAAGGAACGAGGCAACTCTATGGTCCCTGGTGGCGTCTGTGAGCCCTTTTGATACCCTAACATCATTATCTGGTACAGGCCCAATATAGATGAAAATCAGAACAACGTAACTGTACGTTACTGTATATATTTCACTGATGACTTTAATACTTTATTTCAACAGAAAACCCAGTGTGAAGAAGAACAATAAGAAGGTGGCACAAGAGGTGCCTCAGAGCGTAGAGAGCCTCGGCTCCAGCCTCAGTCCAGTCGAGTCGCCGCTTCAAAATTTACAGGTAACCTCTCACCGCTGATATCTCGGGGTTTTGGTTGCTATGCGCTGATAATCGACACTCTGGAGCTGTAAAACTACCATTACATTTTTAAGCCATGCCATATCCCAAATATAGTACAAATATCCGTCTGTACATTTAACTTACATAAAAGTACTCGTTGTCACGGTTAATCGAGTTTAAATTTGGTTCTGATAGCTTTAATACCATACGATACGTGATTCACTACAAAACATGACATACGAAGATACAGAGAATTTACTCACTGTCATAAAATAAATGATTGTTTTATGTTTTTTTTTGAAGTAGTATTGTGTTAATTGGCTTTCCTTTTGTCTGAAACATAGGGGGAAACATATAAAATCTGAATTAAATTGTGTATTTATAGAATTTAGCAACACCTCTCTGTATATTCTGTGGGTTCAATAAATGTATTTTTATACTTAAGGAACTTGTTTCCGACTACTTTACTTACGCAGTTTTGAGAACGGTTCATTACATTGTGGTGTTTTGTCCCAGGATTTGCCGTCACCCTACGACGCGACGTCTTTGTACTCGAACGCGATGGCGCAGTTCGCAGGCATTGAGCAGCTGATACAGCACAAGCAGCCGCCCAGCTACGAAGATTGCGTCAAGGTAAGCCTTCTATTCTCTAACTGGTCCATAGATAAGTACATTATAAACTAACAAACATCATAAATTAAAGAGTCAAATCTCACCACAAAACAATTTCAGTTCACATTATGAAGGAATTTCAAATGTTCAACCTTTCGACAGAAGTTAATCTTGCCTTGCAAATACTCCTCGATCTGCTCAGCTTTCGTCGAGAAGTAGTTGGGACACACAATATTCCGAGTTGTCCGGTATTACATACTTGTTTTGTCAAAAACGGATGAAAAAATATTCAATTTCTTGGCAATTATTTATTGTAAGATTTATGGTTTATTTTTGTCAAGAAAACGTAACTAAAATATAGTGAGCCCATATTTTTACAATATATTTCATAAACGGATTTAAAATTAAACAAAATATTGTTACCATCGTCGCGCCATTTTTCCAACGGCGCTGGCGGCATTGACTCGGTGTATTGAAACAGTAATACGTTAGGCAAGGAAGCCGCAAGCCCTTTGGCCGTCTCTTGCCATTAGTGTTCCACTGTTATTCATTACCGTTTGACAATAATCTGTGTTTCCAGACGGGTCAGTCGCTTCAGCAGTCGTACGGTGGCGGCGCTCCAACTCTGTCGCCGCCGTATTCGAACCACTCGCCGACCCATAGCAACCACACAACGTCGCCACACGCATACATCGGTAAGTGTCCACATATCCTACTTAGTTAAAATATCATTAATAGTTTGAAATAACCCATACTGCAAAATATCATTGCCTACTAGAAGGTACCCGGAGGTTTATTTGCAGAGGAAAAAAGTCATAACCCTCTTTTTCGCTGTCTTAGTCGGTTAAAAAGTTTCACGAATGGTTGAAATCCGTCCAACCGTTTTGACTGGATAAAACAATCTCATTCTTATGCAACGGTCTGCATTCTTACTTACTCGGGAATCCGCATGCGCATAAGGACGACAACTGTTAAAAACAAATAATTTAAAAACAGAAATGCTTTTAAAATAAAAATAACAACAGTTGTAAATTCTACATCGAAAGTATAATCCACAGAACAAGAAAATAAGGTTAGAAAGGCCATCGAGTACAATTTGTATCAGAACCAATGTTGCCACTAGATCCCTTCCACTTCTACTACTACTCATGTATAGAAAATAAACACAGTCAAACGCACACGCACAATGTCACTCGGAGCGCTATGATTCGTTCACGGCTCACCCACACAAACGCTACGCTACACGTGATCGAGCCCTGCGCACCACGAATGTCAAGCGATTGAGATATGGTCGCATTGAGCGCAATACATTGCTCTTTCAACAAGCTATGTCAAGAGCTAAGAAAAGTTAAGTCGGCACCGTAGTACTATGCGAGCAATGTATACTAAATTTAATAAGTGTCGTTATTATTGTAAAACCTTTAGTACCAAACCGTTTTTCGTAAACATTTCAATAAAATAAAGATATTTACGTTTACCGATGGAATCTTATTCCGCCTTTGGCTAAAGTAGCCACTCCACTTCTTGCCCTGCAAGTTACAACAGCGCAACTCGGCATTTTCCACCACATTTTTAATATTTATTATTATCAATACGAGTATTTTGAATACATTCTGGCGCAAGGTCGGCGAGCAACTGCGTGCGGCCGCGTGCCTGTCGGTACAAGTTAAGAACATTTGCACAAACTTGTGGCGCGCCTACTCCGTCAACATCGCCGTTCTAACCTTATTCTCTTGTTCTATGGTATAATCCCTTTTCGATATCAATTTTGTTATTATTGTTTTCACTGCGTCTAAAAGCAAAACAGGAAAACGTGATTTAGCAATATAACCATATAACGCGAAATGGCGTCTGCGGAAACGAATGGTAATTCTTTGTATAAGTTCATAGTGTGTCGCAATGTACGATGGGCTTAAAACCACTTTTGAACCTTAAAACTCATGACATCGACAAGCGGAAAAAAAATTGAAGGGATGTTTATAAAAGCAACATAACTGCATTCGAGATCGTTCTTCACAAAATCGATAAAACTTAATTTTACATAAGATGTTACCTATTGTGGCCGGATATTTAGCATCTGATAATTGATATATTCGCAACAGAATACGGCATTCACCTTTATTTGTTTTAATGAGCTTTGTTTTTAATGTTATAGTATCTCCATCTCTTATGTTTTTGTACCAAAATGATCGAAGTCGTTACTAAACATGATTTAATATTTTAACAAATAGAAATCTAAATAGTTCATGGTATTTTAGTATTAATCAATATCAGTGTACTTTATTTTCATCCTCCATTTGTGGTTGTTATTTTTACTATCCACGTTTTTAGGGATGTATTTATTTTAAGGGGTTGATTTATGACAAGTGCTCATTAATGTACAATATGGTTCTCACCAGCTGTAGCCCTTCCGAAGATGAGCACAATGGCATCAATAACCCACATCCACTTAAATGTCAGTTATGTTGTTTTTGTAATCACCCCATCAATTTCTCGGCCGACCGTGCCTAAAGTTTTTGACACCGTAATTTCAATGATCAGTTCTCTTGCGATTAGTTAAGGTTGAAGATGCCAACAGTGTCCACTGGACAGTAACTACATGTCTATGTATACAGGTTCGCCGTCACCGGGCAAGTCTCGGCCGTCACTGCCGACGTCGCCCGCGCACATGGCGGCGCTGCGCCACTCGCACCAACACCAGCTCGACGCGGCAGCCTACTCTGCGCTCGCGCATCTCAGTAAGTACCCCGTTCTTACAACACACGATGTAACCTAGATTGCTGAATCAGGTTCTTGGAGTTGAAATTTGGAAAATCGCGGATTGCGACCGTGATGGTTACCACAAGAAGAGGACGAAAGTCCATAGATAACAAACATACGTGTCAAATATAGTGTATCATGTGAAGTTGGCAACACACGGCGCTCCTCTATGTCCGTTTAATACGCCTTAAGTCGGGTTGAACCGACCCAAGCGACTTCCACAGTCCTTGCGCGCGGCGCCCCCACGCTACTCCAAGTGATTGACCGGGGACGCACAAACCCATAAATAGGAATGCGATCTGCGGCCACAAGAACTTCCGTTCAACTTGACTTAAAGCGTGACAGAGAGAGATGAAAAATTTGGACGTAGGGGATAATATGAGACTATGGACTGTTCGCCCCCGCTGGCGTAGTCGTCACGTTAAGACATCGTCCGAAAAGTTCTCAAAACGGCTACTCGCTAGACAGAATACATTGCTATTTAAGAAGCTTTTTTTAACTTGCAATGTTTGTGTGTTTGTTGGGGTGAAATTTTACAGCTTGACTCGTTTCACAGTTTCCGATTAAGCTAAACTGTAGCTTACTTGTTCTTGTTGTTGTAGTCTAGTGGAGCTTAGTTCGGTGACAACGCACTATGACGTTAGTATCGAGATCTGATGATGTAGCCGGAAGACGATCATGGGGACTCTGTAATAAAATAACGCAATTCTATCGAGTTTGTGCTTTTTAGGACCGTCTCGATGTAATGGATGTTCAAAGATAACAACAGTCGGCAATAATAGAGCTTGCCTTATTTTTTATTTTTACAGAAACTTTTTATAAGTTTAGATAAGAACTATTAACTAACCTGTCGTAACATTCCAGGCGCTACGTCTCAACACAACGCGCAACTACAAGCGGTGATGACGCACGCCGCCGCGCTCGGGCAGGTGCAGGGCGCCCAGCACCCGGCGATCACCAACATCATGTCCGGTGAGTTTCGAGGCTTGGGAGGGATCGCCAGCAGCCATAGACCAGTGACGACTATGTGCCGCGTCCAATACAACTCGTAACTACAAGTGGTAATCGAGAAGCGAAGGTTCTTCTAGTTATGAAAGACCTCTCGCAAAGTTGTTGCTATCGTTTCGTCTAGCGCTGCCACTGGATATCATTTTGGAAATAAACAACCTTTATATTGATTTAAACCAGTATCGTTGTGATAATGTAGAACCTCTGCACTTGTTAATGGATCAACAAACTTTTTTTTATATCTCGTTGCCGTGGTTGGGACGATTTTAAACGATATAAAGGTAACAAATGTAAATTTTTCAAGGGCATCTCATAAGTATGTTAATCGCCTAGATTATTAGCATCATTCATCGAGTCTCCTGAGTTACCGGGCAGAAAAACAACAAGCAAAAGTTGATCCACCCAAATACTAGCTTTACGTGGCATAATTATTAAGCGTTTTCTTGCTTGCTTGTCTTCATTTATCCCGAGTGCGTGGATGGGCAGACATAAAACTTTCAAGCAGTCAAATTGTATGCGGATTAAAACAGCATTGTGTGAACTCACAGTAACGTTCAAGATATGCGGCGAAACTGATTAGAACGCCGATATTTTCTCGAAAACTGCCCAAGTCTAATGTGCCATAAAAAACCGATTTGTTTTTGTAGGATTATACGGTGGTTGGGGCATAGGCGACACGTTCCCGACTCCATCGCCAGAATCGCCCGACCATTGGTCGACGCCGTCGCCGCAAACGCCGCTGACGCAATCCCCGCACTCTGATTGGTCGGACCGAGCCGCCCTGTCGCCCAACGACATGCAACAGACAAATAAAGGCGCTACTGAAGCGATCTACATCTAAACTATAGTGTTGTAGGTAAATCTTTCTTCGATGAGTTCAAATAAGTATTTAAACTATATATTGTTTGATTCCCAAACTTTTCTATATTTGTAACAGATTCGATTGCAATGTTACTAACGATCTAATATGTATTATAATTTACTTATAGTTCTGTGAAAAGTGGACATGTTTTTGTGAAGGGGTATACCTAGCTACAATACACGGAACAGTTAATTTGTCCTGATAACTTCCTCTAAAAAGAGTATGTACAAAGTGAAATCATTATTTTGGGAGAATGTATCTTATTGGATAAGATTTATCTACAATAATGACTGAATGTTATCTTATAGATTTAACAGATATATTAAAAACATAGTTAAGGATTGATGTAAGACTGTTGTGTTGATGGACATATTTCGGACCAAAAACAATTAAATTTAAATTAACTGTCAACCTAAAGTCGCTTATATAAGCATGTTTTAGTTGAATTACTAAAATACTGACTTATTGTTTGATTTAAAATAGCTGTAATCTCATCTCTTTTCTATTATTTTGTGGTTTTATATAACGTATTGATATTTTAAAACTCAAGTGCGTAAAAGCATACTTTTCTACATAATTTTCTCTGTCGGTAAAAAAATTGTGTGAGCGTCCTCAACTCACTAAAGGCGGCTTTATGTTGGCAATGCCACAAACTTGTTCAGGCATAATACTAATAATTACGGATCAGACCGACTCAGCCATCTATAATACCCACTAGTATGCACTCATTGCTAAATAATGTTCTTACACTGTGTATATTGCCGAAAACTGACAATGCTTAAATGTTATTGTTATTACTTCGTGAATCTTTCATATTTCCACTAAGTTTGTGGTATTTACACTATTATAGTCAACTGCCAACTGTGACAGTACGATGAAATCTCATGGCGTGTGACCACACAGGCTGATCTGTAGACCCATGACTCGGTGTACAATTAAACTGCTAATGCGAACTGTTCTAACGTGACAACGTTTCGATGTATTTTTGCTTCAAGTAACAGCTACTAAAATAGGACCTTAAATGGTTTTTTAAAACTTTAAAGTTTTCAGTATTTTATCTTTTATTTCTGCTTTGTTTAGATTATAGCTTTTTTTAACAATCCATTATTATTTGTATTTCTTATGGAACTGAACGACTTTTAAAAGGATTGTGTCGCAAAAATACATCGGGGTTCACTACTAACATCATGTTCGTACAATTGTTGTGTTATTAAATGTTTTAATGTAATTGTTTAAATAAACTGTGTTTTCATTCATTAATCATAATGATAAATGAACAAAAAAATGAATTTTTTCGCTTAGGTATGAGATGGACGCAAAGCGAGGTGGACGAAAATTATTTATGTGTGATTCCGTAGTATAAACATTATATTAGTTTAAATGTATGTAGTGCGTACGTTTTTAATTCGTTTTTAAGTTATTTTAAGGCGGAATTGTAAGGTGAATTGAGATCGCTCTGTTGAATTCGATCGGTCATTTTAAAATTGAAGGCTTATGAAAGTCAGGCCAGGTCGAGTTTACGTCGATTGCAGCAGTGCACCGACAAACGACAATATGAACAGATCTTTCAATATCTGGATAGTGTTTGCGAATTAGATAGGACATTCTGCAATATACAAGGTGAGTTGAGGGAAGTGCGCCTGCCGGGCAATTGCGCCTACCTATTCGTAAATAACAAAAACTGTTCATAGGTAATCACATCACACATCGATGCAACAATGTAAATCTAGTAGTTATCCTAGTATTGGTTCTCGATCAAGTATTGGTTCTTGGTAATGGTAACAGAGCTGTGATTATTACCAAGAAGTTGAAAAATATATATAGGCGCACTTGTCGCGCAGGTACACTTCCCTCGACTCACCTTAGCTAGTAAACATTCGTTTAGAATATGTTGTAAGCACATGAAGTGTAAAATTTCTTAATCTACAAGATCTGTTGGTATAA
Organism: Hedya salicella; assembly: GCA_905404275.2. Lineage (NCBI taxonomy): Eukaryota > Metazoa > Arthropoda > Insecta > Lepidoptera > Tortricidae > Hedya > Hedya salicella. The sequence goes on from FR990096.1 coordinate 85,313,438, forward strand.
ACAAAGAGATACATATAAACTGTCTTGTTATGGAGTAGCCTCTTCCGAGTATCCACTGGCTCCTGATGAGTGTGTACCATTTTCAAACGGCCGATCTCCATTTCACCTGCATGATTTAATTAAAGACATAAACAGTTCGGAACCATTCCATGATTGCTTCCATTTTATCCGCCATTTTGTACAGAGGTGGCATCATTCCATCGCTACACGTTCGACTTACAAATTTGTACTCAATGAGATTATTATTTATTGTGTTAATTTATTTTTCTAAATCGTTGCGTGTATTTTGTGACGTGTTCACGACACTGCCAGTTGTTTCCCTTTAACCACCTCTTGTGTATGTTTTTTTTTCAAATGTAGTTAACTACGGTTAGATCTCATCATTCCATTTTGCTTTAAAAAAGAAATAAAATTTTGTTTTAACTGGGGACCACTGTATGCTCAATTTTGTTAGAAAATAAAAATCTGCGTTATTTTGTATTATATAAACTGTAATTTTAATAAGTTTATAAAGATTCCGCAAAACAGTTGATGTAAATAACATTTTTTTAACGATTGAGAAAATGATCTTCGTAATTTACTTAGTTTTTTAATTAGTTGATAGTTTTGATATTTTGTGTCATCTACAGTGCCAATGTGCAAAAATTGGGAATGCTAGACCGCTTGTATGCGGTTCAAATTCTGGAAGTTTAGTGATAAATGTGTATTACTAGTTAAAGTAATAAGTACATAATTCGTGCTTCCTTTTGCATTCTCTTTTAATTAGATAATTAAAAACTTATATTAAGTACAAAATTCTGTAGATATTGTCATTTATTACAGCTGAGGCGGACATTTTCATAATATAGTTTCGCTAGCACTTTCAGGACAAGGTGCTTTGTATTGCAAGGTACAGTCAGCGTCAAATAGTGCTAAAAATATCGCAACACATCTTTATTCTTATGGGCATAAAGATGTGTAACGATATATTTGCCGCTTCGGATGCTACAGATTATGTGACGTTAGCGTACAATAACCATACGTTTAGCTATACGTATGGTCAATCGTTTTGGCCGTTAGTATTTTTTTTTGCTACAGCATTTTGCACGCTATCAATTTAGTAGAAAGTGATCTTTCCTATTGGCTTACTAATTGTTTTTTCTTGGAAATATTTATGTTTATATTCCGCTTAAATTTTACATTTACTGTATTATTTTTATTAAAAAATTGTACTGCATAGATTTCGGGCACAATATTTGTATGACATTAAAACCCGTGCCTTTTGTTAGTATAATTATTATATCCTAAGCAATGTAATTTAAATCAAGTATAGACTAAGAACAATGTAGATCTAGTTTTGTAAATACATTTTATCATTATTTTTATGAAATGCATTTCTTTGTAAGAATTTGAAATTTTTTATGAATTAAATTTCAAGTGTTTTCCCCCTTACTGACAATAAAGGAATAAATTTTACACTATTGTTTCTTTCGTGAAATTTGATATCACTTAAGTGATTTATTTTCAAAAGGGGAGATTATTTAATGGAATGCTAACATATAAATTCGTGTAGTTTCCAAAATTGGTACAGGGCTTCCTTATGTTGTGCCGCACTGTGGGCTGGAAATCGGTTTTCATAGACATAGGAATCGAAGTTAACATTTTAAAGATATTTTGTTTGAGATGGTTACCACTTGTCCTTATTGTACTAAACTAAGATCCTGGCGTTATTTGGCACGACAAGTGACGAGTTATACAATTTTCCGAAAAAAACATTGAGGTGGAACGAAACGATGGGGTAGGTATCTCGAAAACCGCAAAATATAATGATAAGCAAATAGCATAATAGAAGGGTCAGGCGAAGCACCATCATAAGTATACAACAAAAAAAACAAGTACGTCTATATGACAAAGTTACTACAAATTCTTGTACGTAAATGTTAAAATCTACTTTTAGAGGTTAAAAGTTGCGTACAAGAATTTTTTGTAGGTAATTTATGTACATGAGTAGGTCACTCGATAACTTTTTAAATAAAAAAAAATACTGAAGATATTAGTATTTTTTTTTTTCAAAATACTCTCCATTACTCTCTATACAAAGTTCCATTCGTCTAAACCAACTTTGGAAGCACTTTTGCCAGTCTTAATCAGATAGGTCCGAAATTGCTTCTTCATATGCAGCCACGGCTTCTTCAGCACTCGAAAAAAACTTCCCTTTATTTTTTTCTTTCACCACCGGGAACAAAAAGAAATCGCTGGGAGCTAAGTCAGGACTGTAGGGTGGATGTGGTAAGGTTTCTATCCCAGCTTTCTCAATAAACGCCTTTGTTCTGAGGGACGTATGTGAAGAGGCGTTATCGTGATGCAGCAAGATTCCCCGAAGTCCAGTATTTGGTCTCCTCTCTCGCACTGCTTTGAAAACTTGCGGCAATTCTACTGTAGTATACCAATCAGAGTTGACTGACCTATAATTTTCCATCATTGATGTTGATAAATGTCCGCCCCGTGAAAAGAAACTAGCTACCATTTTTTTGCCGACGTTACGAGGTCTTTGTAGTTTTGTTAGTAACTTTCCCTCTGAGAATACTGACGATTGCCGCTTGTTTTCCGGATCAAATTGGTAAATCCATGTTTCGTCACCTGTAATTATTTCCGATACACGCCGCGATGTCCCGTTGTCGAATCGTAGACGCATCTCACTACACCAACCTACACGAGCCTGTTTCTCAGTATCGGAGAGCAAACGTAGTATCCAACGACAACAGAGCTTCCTTACTCCAAGATGTTGATGAAGAATGATGCTAACGCTTCCTGAACTGACGCCTAAGATATTCTCTATGTCTTTGTATGTTATTCGTGGATCTTCTCGCACCAATATTTCAGTAGTCCACACGTTTTCTGCAGTTACTGCTGTTTGCGGGCGACCACTTCGGTGGTCATCTTCGAGGCTGGTTTTACCCCTTTTAAATTCGTTGAACCATCTAAAAACTGTTGCCCGTGAAGGAGCAGATCTCCTAACGCTGACTGCAATCGTTGCAAACACAATTGTTCAGATAAACCAAATTTAAAATCATAAAATATCATAGCACGAGCACGCAAATGTTCGCGGTTAAGCTCCATCGTTACAAAGAAAAAACGTGGGAACCGTTTTAGAAAAATGTCTGTAACATATTCATTTTTTAAATTGGAGCGTATCGGCAACTTGTGTTCTATTTTTAAATAAATATGCTTTTTAAAAACATCATATAACTCAGGTGCGTTCCATTTTCGAATTTCGAGCATCTCAAAACTTATCGCGTGACCTACGTATTAGCGGCTTCCCGCGACTTCGTAAGCGTAGATTTTAGATGAAAACAAAGATGAATAAGGATAGATAAATGAGGTCAACTTTTTTTTGTCAGTTTCCCGATGCTTTTAACCTTTGTAATAAATACTCAGAAGTATTCGTCGACCAACGGATGTAGAGTAAGAAAAAAATAAAAAGTAAAACAAATAACTGCATAATTCAGTTTTGTAAATTTATACTTACTTGTTACTTTGTCCCGCTATTTAAAAATATAAAGCTTAATAAATACTTCCAACGAAAATTGTTTTCAACATGATCGGACATACCGTTTTTAAGTTATTGCCAAAAAACTGCGCTTCTCAGCATAAGGACGTAAGCGCCGGGGAGATACGCTCTTTTGTTAGTGTTTTTTTTTTCATATCGTATTTTTTTCATCTGTAGTGCATTTTTTTGTTTAACCGGCTGCTTCACCCTTCATGGGCGAGTCCGACTCGCACTTGGCCGCTTTTTTAAGTTATACTACGTCAAAGACATGCTAGTTCGCGTTTGTCAGTGTTGTGATTTTTAAAAATAGGTAAGTTTGTGACATATGTTTTTGGGCAGCCTTTAAGGTAATTTGTGGGAAATATTACACGTTCTACTACTACCGAATCGGTATGACCAACTAAGTGTTTTATAGTTTAGGGAACGGAAGGGGGTACTGATGAGGGAGGAATCCAAAACGACGAACAATATTAACCAAACAACTGCATTGAATATTTTCGTGGCACAACGGAACTATTTTCGGGTTATTACTACCCATTGTCGGGTTTGTATAGTTAACTACGGCTAACAATGGTTCAACTTTTTATGCTTCATTCATTAGCCTAAGCCATAAGTGCCGTTAAACAGCCTCGAAAAATTTGATTAGGTAAATAAGAAATACAAAGAGATGAGTAAAAAATATAGTATAACGCTATTTTAGAATAAAGAGTTAAGTCAACTAATTTCTAATGTCGACCTACAATAATAAATAGGCTTGTGCCCTAAACAATAAATAAATAAATTTGAAGTACTGATTATGGATTTATGTAAAACTCACTGAGTACAGGATTGTTTATTAAAGTATAACCTAGACGAAATCTTAACTAAGGCAAAAACTTTTTTTTCCTCGCAAGTGTGTTGTCTGTGCTATCTACGACTCGGGCTGCAAGATAAAGCCTCGAGTGTAATATTACCAACGTATCGCACTCGTATCATAATGATTCCAATACAACGCACCAACATTTTTATTCATATAGGTTTTAGATTGAGCATCCGTTGAGCTTAAAATTATTTACTGAGCAACATTATTATGAAAATAAAACATACAATTTATAATGTTAATCAATTATTGTGTTCTGTTATCGATTCTGTTCTGAGTTTCACCAGCAATTTTTTTTCCGAATTTATTCCATGTACAGACCCTCCTTAGCTTTATTATATGTATAATATATATATATAGATAATTTGATAAAATTAAGGGAGTAAAAAATGAAATGTTGTCCATTAAAATTCTACCGCGCCTAAGCCGCAATCGGACGTCCTATATTAAACTTTAAAACATAAATACATAGTACAGCAACAATTACTTCGTAAACAACGGATAATGAATAAATCGTAACATTTAAATAAAATTAAGTAATTGAAAATTATGATTTATATATGTACATATACATGCCGTTGTAGATATCGGGGAACGGCATTTTTATGGCTTCTTATTTTAATAGTCCTTGTATCGAGTATTATATTATTTTATTGAGATAATGGATCAACAAAACGTCAAAGCAATAATCATTAAACATATTGATAACAAAATGGAAAAAGTTAAAAGTGCCTTAATGGGGAACATGCATGAAATTTATTTGTCGCTTTTCTTAACTAAATATAAAAATACCGTTAAAACTATTTAAAATGTGATATTTAAATCGACCCAGAAATAAGTATGACACAGGCATTTTAAACTACTAATCAGACAGAGAGGTCCGATGTGCACTGTTACGTCATCGTGCACTCCGGCCATATAAACTCCGTATTAAATTCTGTTTTGCTAGAAAGAGATGGTATGAAATGTTTGATGCCTCATATCTTGGTTATTTTTATAGTTATACAAAAAAATATTTTTGTCTGCTGTTTGTTACATGAATGAGCTTCTAATAAAGCAAAAATTAAAATTCATGAATATTCCCTATTTGATATCAGAGATTTAACATAATACTTATAGAGAGGACATTGGTCAGGTTTTCATACAAAGACGTTCATCCCAAGCGTCAGTGGCATCATCTAGCGTTGAATAGCGAAACCACTAACTAAACGAATTAAAAATGCATTTCAGTTATTAGCCACTAGGTGTTGTTAGTAAGTTACGCGTGATGGGGGTGGTGACATGCCGATATCAAAGTATCGATAATTTGGATAAATGTACATGATAAAATATTTCATTGTGACATAAGTAGATACAAGTCAAAGCGCAAAGAAAAAAACGATTGCTCTCGCACTCGTGACACACACGTGGTCACACCAAGACTCGAACCCGGTACCTCTCGATTACGCGTCGAGCAAAAGCGGAGAACAGAGCGAGATGTACCGGTTTTAAGTCCTGGTGTGACTACGAGTGTGTCACGCACGAGTGAGGATGTGATTCAGGTGTAATACGTGTTCTCATAGATGGCTATGTGGTATGGAATAGTAGATAGTTATGTGGTATTAGTTTTCCCACATTAAAAACACAGAAACACAAAAATGTGTGTTTCATAGAAATACAAATATTTCATGTTAGAATTATTTCTGACCAGTGACGAACATAGGAGGTATTCAAATAATTGAAGTTGTCTCAATATATCTAAATTCTTTTCTTACATTTGTTTTGACGATATAATAGTAACACAAAAAATTAAATTTGGTTGGTTATCACACTGCCACTGCATCCGGCTACCACGCCGTAGCGGTTTAGTATTATTAATTATAAGTGTGTACTTTTATAATTTTATACATAAATTATTATTTACTTCATAGTAATATTATCGATAACACATATCGACATAATATTACACTACATACCTAGTAAGTTTAGTACTGCTACTGAACACCGGAGGGCGTTTTTATTAGGTACCATAAGTTTAGGGACATTTTCTAGAATCATCTATTGATGATTTTGTTTTATTCAAATTATTAAATAAATATACATAATACCTACGAAAATAAGCTGAAATCACGTCCAGTGCTTTTGCTGTCACGAGACTTACAGGATTTCAAGCACAGACTAATAAGAGATACTACGTCTCAGACTGCCAACTCAGAAACAAATATTATTTGCACTAGGCAACTATATTTAATCTGTACGATTAGTGTTGACTGACGTTTATTTATTTTTTCTATTCGAAATTGCTATATGGCAAATGATCATAACGTATTCAGTCAAAGCGGTCTAGGTTCATTGAATAAGGTCTAATATTTAGAATGAATAATTCCCGGCACGTAAATTGTACACGTTACTTCAGTTATTGTATATATTGTGATCAAATTCTTTGCTGAGAATTATACCTCAGTGACAAAAAATATAAAAAAACCCATTACTTGTTAAGATTTATTTTTCATATTCTTTTTAAATTTGCACCAATTCATAATTGTAAATCGGACAGTCAGAGCAATGAAATGACTAAGAATAGTTTTGTGCTCGGCGCAGTCAAAGAAACAAAATGAATTCTTGGACATAATGTTTGCTAGTTCTGCGGGCGATAATTTTGCAAGATCATCACGATTTAAACTTCACTTCACTTCAACCACTTAATAAGTTTTTTCTCAGAGCACGCGAAATGGTGTAAAATTGCGCGCTTTCGCAAAGTTCTACAAACACAGCACTCATAAAACATTTTGCAAGAAGCAAGACAGGATAAACACAAGGACATCACTCGATAACACTTTTACTGTGACAGTGACAGAATGAATTTCGACAAATAATACATAGATGACAAGACGAGTGTATTGACAAAGCAACAGCCAATCACAGCAGAAAAAAACGTCAGTCAACATTAAAAACAACATGGCGCTAACGTACGCGTTTTGTTGTACGAAGATTACCAGCTGTGATTTCAAGACACAACTAGGCATATTTCCCGTTAAATTATTTTTATTTCTAATGGTTTGTTGCAATTTAAATGCGTCATGTCAGAGCGACGTGTCATACTGTTACCTCGAGGTAACAAGTCATGGATTACGCTTTGGTTCGCGATGTCCTGTCTACAGTTAGTTAATACTGAATGCCTTTGACTAATATATACATTTTTTTTAGAAATGTCATACAATACTTAATCTTTCTTATTGTTCTGCCACATAATTAACAAGACAATAGTAATAGTAACGGAGTTACTTAGATGAATGCTAATAATCAAACACCGGTTTGGCGGGGGCAAATCTGTACTGGCGTTTAATAGTGCGAGGACACATTAAACTAATTTTATTAGTTGATATCGATAAAAATGATGTACAACCGTTGGGTAATTTCAAGAATTTGAATGAAGAAGAAAAGTAAATACACAAAAATAAACTTTTTGCGTAATAAACTTTTTAATATTTAATATAATTTTCATAATATACAATCAAAATTTTCTCCACATTTTCAGCCTTTAATCTTCGTCGCCTGGGTGACAATATCCATTTTAGCCAACTAAATGACCTTTCTAGGTTAATTGTAGTAATAGGAGCAAATTCAAACAATTTATAGTATTGATGAATTTCTGCTATATGACTCAGTTCTATTTCTTTTACTGATACCAAATCATTTAATGTTTTTAAAGTTAAAATGCCGACGTTTTTCTCTAACACTGTTTGAAGTTTTTTGTGAATAATTTTGCCCTGAGGATTCAAACGTAATATTGATATATGTACTTTTAACTTATGGACAATATTAAAACTGGCATTCTAGACTTTAATTTTGTGTTTGTAATTTTTCAATGGTACTTGGTATGATGGATAGATTGTTGGCTATCCATTTCAAATCATTGAGAATGTTTATATTATTCATTGCCCGTTTTGCTTTTAATATACACGTTGATTCTTTGTTATTAAATGTTCGTACGACTTGCTGGATGGCTGGTAAATATTTATGATAGTAAATAGCCTCTTTCATCCATGTTCCCCATCGTATTATCGTCGGCTGTGGTGGCAAAGGAACGGTCGGTAACATTTGGTGAAATATTTTTATTCTTTTAGGTGATTTCAGAAATACCTTTTTTGTTTAAGCCATTAAATTATTTACAGCAGGAAACAATAATCGCACTTGTTCAGCCACCCTATTTACTCCATGTGCCAAACATGTGACTGTACTAAATTTAGAGAAACCTTTTTCAAATTCTTACCAGCTTTCAGCATGTAGGCAACGCCATCCGTAAGAAGCAACAAAACTTCATCATGTTTGTTGTGGTTAGTTCCCCACAACGTCTCTAGGGCATTTTGAATAAGATTTTTTATACTAACATTATTTACTTCCTCTAGACAAACGCTAGATATTATGTGTGGGGTACCTATTTCATTTTCTAATAGTGCTCCAATTATTACATTCCCAATCTGACGCCCATTAGCATCTGTACTTTCGTCTACACTCACATAAATTCTAGAATTTCCTAGTTTAGTCTTAATCTGTTTCATCGTCTCCTTATAAGCGATGTCTAAGGTCGTTTTTCTCAAAACTGATTCGTTGGGAATATATGTTTCTGAACCATATTTCCCAAATATGCAATCAGATATAAAATTGATGAAAATGGGATTTCCCACCTGGGTCCATGGTATGTTGCAAGCTAAAATAAATTTTAGCAAATCCAGGTTAAATACGTTTTGGTTTTTAGCGACGCTGTTATGCCTTTGGCTTCTTATATGCCTTTGTACGGAAAACTTATTTCGTGACATATGAATTTTACATTTCTTGCAAAAGTAAGTCGTACCTTTATCTTTATCATCTATATCTGAATGGTCAGGTTTTGATGAAGATGAATGATCTTTTTTCTTGCGAGGCATTTTTAGCCGCCTTAAGAAACAAAAAGGTAGTTTTAATTGATCGGAATGCAAAATAATATTGTAGTACTGGATGAATTGTTCAACGATTCAATGGTTGTTAAAAGTGACTCGACACAGTCAATGTCAGATATCGGTTGTTTATAGTTGCGATAAGTATAAATGAAAGAGGTTTGCACATAGTTAAACGTATTCAAACTTAGCCATTAGTTTAGTTATGATAATGATGATTAAAAATTTATTTTTATCGATGTCGATAAACTTAGTCGATTTTTAATTAATCACTGGCACTGGTACATTTTTGCCCCCGCGAAACCGGTGTCTGCTAATAATCCATACTAATATTATAAATGTGTCTGTCTGTTACCTCTTCACGCTTAAACCGCTGAACCGATTGAAATGAAATTTGGTATGGAGATAGCTTCATTCCAGGGAAAGAACATAGGCTACTTTTTATCACGGAAAAATACCCTTATCTGTTATAAATAAATTTAAGGTGGATAAACCGTACATTACGCTGGTACGCAAAAACTGCATAGCAAATTTGCGTAAAATTCTGCATCAATATAGCTTAGATATCAGAATAGGATAGAGGCTACAACTTTTGAGGGTATTCATTCATAAAAGGGTATTTTTTAACAATACATGGAAATTTGTTCATTGACATTTCTTTTCTAACAATGGGTAACCTAGCAACAATAATACTACCTTCACGATTAAGCAAAGAATACACCTTTGTATATAACGTATCATACAAATAAGAGTATATCTTAATATAGCCGGATAATAGCCTGTTGTACATTTTGGACTTGCGATCATCTCTGAATGATAAACATTTTGCTACAAAAATGTATGGTTTATAAATAAGATAAATATATATAAGGGTTCCGTTTTTGCCATTTTGGCTACGGAACCCTAAAAATGACTTATTTTTGACAATAAATGGAAAATCATCACTTTTTGTTAACTCTGAATTTTTTATTCTGAAGAATTATAAAGAAATAATTACTTTGAAATCAATATGACACGTTAGGACCTGTTTGCGTAACTGGATGGCGTTAGTTGTAAACGCTTTTTCGTTCTTTATCTAAATATATAAAAGAAGAAACTGACTGACTGATTGACTGGCTGACTGACTGACTGTTCTAGAGATTCCAAATTTGGCACGTAGGTTCCTTATAAGGTCAAAGAGTGCACTAAGAAAGGATTTTTCAAAATTCAGCCCCTAAAATGGGGGTCCAAAGTTTGTATGGGAAAACAAAATTAGTTAGACTATTTTATTTGAAACTTCACAGGAGTATTCCTAACAATAAATTAGCAAACACGTGATTCAGGTTTTTTGGGAATTCAACCCCTAAAAGGATCTGAAAATCAACATGGGAATTTTTTCTATTGTTTATCGGGTCGCTGATTACGAAAACAACAATGATTTTAAAATCCAACGTGGCGGACGTAAAATATTATCTCCCCTGTCGGGGTGCGATGGGGTCGAAATGTTTAAATATAAATATGATTGTCGGTTTTATGGTTATTTGGAAAGTTAATTACGAAAATGGCATCGAAATTTGAAATCCAATGTAGCGGACGTGAAATGTCATCTCCCCGTTGGTGTGCGATGGGGTTGAAATGTCAAAATATGAATATGGGTGTCATTTTTATGGATATTTGGGACGTTCATTACAAAAATGGCAACGATTTAGAAATTTTGTATCGTGGACATGAAAATTCTTGAAATTATTTGTACCAAATTGCAATTCAATCGGTCCGGTAGTTTCGATCGAACATCGGTTGTAACAGACGGACCACCCAAACTTTGTATCGGCAGAAGGTTGCAAGTCAAGGCTTTGCACTGGAACGTAGTAGAGGCCACTATTTTGACCGGACCTGTACAGGGATAAACAGAGTTTGTATCGCGTATTTTATTAATACCAAATGATCTTCCCTTTGCTCAAAAGGCTTCAGTTTCCGCTGAGGGTCTGTTTAGCCATGACCATAAATAAGTCGCATCGGCAAACTCTCAAATTCGCCGGAGTAGATCTACGACAGGACTGTTTCACCCACGGTCAGTTCTATGTGCATACCTATATATGGGTCAAGCTGAGAAACTCCTTTTTGGTACACGGTTAAAAATTACGTTTAGTACGTGGGCGAAGCCGCGGGCAAAAGCTAGTCGCTTATAACATCTTGTCGAGATGAGCACTGGAAAAAATAGAACGTATATTGGCTAGCAAAACATATGTTTACTGCCTTTATATCGTTTAAATTAGTAGGTTTATTGAGTACCAGACTCAAAAGACGTAACGTGCCATGGCAACTAGGTACAGAAAAAGGTTCTTGACACATTTGATAGTGGGTGTACCGGATATAAAAAAAAAACACTAATTTATTTGTTAAGATTTTTAATATATTGAGATAATGAAGTAATAATGTGCATTTAACTGTGTTGACAAGTACTCCAAACCTTAAAAATATCCTCAATTTTATCTCACGAATGCGTGGTTAATATCTTCTGTATTCCTTGCAGGCAGGGTGCCCGTGCGTTTTGCTAGATATTGTATGCCTCGCACGACAGAACTGTAGAAGAAATTGTGCGTCGACAGTTCTAACTCTAACCTTCAACAAAAGTGCGTACTCCCATCTTGGAAGGGCGGCAGCGCAATTGTGACTCCTCTGGCGAGCAGGTGTCTATGGGTGACGGTGATCGCTTACCACCGGCGCGTTCGCCCCGTATAACATAAAAAAAAGTAAACTTTATACTTTTACAGTAATTTATTGAGGTAATTTAGCCGTCATTTCGCCGCAAACGCGAGTTTCCGCAGCCAGTCGCGGTGCGAGTGCAGGGTGCCTGCGACGAGAGGCTGTGTCTCGTCTGTCAGCGCCACAGTCAGCAGCTTCGGCTGGCCACCCTGGAGCACCACCACTGGGCAGCCTGCCAACATCTAAGCAGACAAGAGCATCAGCAGTACTTGAATAAGTTTGACAAAAAAAACATTTATGTAACACGTTTTTATTGCCGACTGTACTTTTCTCAGAACACACGTCATCTATTGTGACATGGATTATCCATTACAGTAAGCGTCCAAGCAGCGCGATACGCAGCGTATCGCGCTGCTTGGACGCTTACTGTCGGCGCGCCGATCATGCCGTACTCGTCCGATATAACTGTGTGATACGCGTAGCAAAATGGATTTCGAGCGATCCGATCGGCGCAACGTCCAAACGCGTGATCACGCGTGATCGTGACACGCGATCATACCACGCGACGATGATCTGATACGGGCAAATGATACAAATTATGTGGACGCACCTCTAGACGCTCTCGCTTTCTGGATTTACGTCGCAAGTGAGCGTGCCGCATTCGTGTATTTAATGTGTAAAGACGGACTATTTGGGAAGATTATGAGATAACTTGTGCTTAAATGATTCAATATAGATAAGGCTAAAAAATATTGTATCGCAGCGGGTTGCAGGAACAATGACAGAAATTCAAATCACTCGTTTTTCTTTCTTGTGATGTGTCGGGAGAAATGTAAATGAATATAATATAATAGATACTAGGTAGTAACTGTATAATAATAAAAAAAATACTGTAGGTACCTACTTCCATATTTAACACTGGATTAATCAAGTAGGTCATACTCAGAACTTAAGCTTTATTGCAAATTCTAAAATTGTACGAATGGCGGCCTTAATGCCAAGAGGCATTCTCTATGGGGTTAAACAAAAACAGTTTCGTGGTGAAGGGCCTGGGAACTAAGAACATATATATATTATTATAAAGATGTAATAATGAAATATCTGTACATAGAAGATATTTTCAAAAGAGATAAATCAGATATGGGTAACTATAGACCTATAACTCTGATACCTATTTTTTCAAAAATATATGAAAAAGTAATCTACCATAGATTAATTACATTTTTAGAACATAAGAATGTATTGAATGAGGAGCAACATGGTTTTCGAAAATCGAGATGTACCTCACTTGCAGCATTTAAATTAATAAAGAGTGTACTAAATGCCGTAGACCATCGGATACCTGTGTCAGTCCATTCATGGACATGAGTAAGGCGTTTGATTTTGTGAGTCATAAGCGGTTGTTATCAAAATTATTTAAATATGGTATAAGAGGTTCCGCTCTTGAATGGATAAAAGCATATCTTACTGACCGACGGCAATGTGTGGAGACTTTAAAATATTGTGTAACATCTAAAAGCTTAATGTCATACAGATCATCATATATTGTTAACAAATACGGGGTACCTCGAGGCAGCATTTTGGGACCGCTGCTATTTTTAATATATATAAACGACCTACCAAATTATTTATCTCATGAATGTATTTTATTTGCAGATGACATTTCAATTATTATTAAATGTAATGATTTAGCTACTTATAATTCTCATGTAGAAATGACATTGTTTCAAACTATAGAATGGCTTAAGATTAATAATTTAAAAGTAAATGTAAGCAAAACTAATTACATTCAATTCCACACTGACCGCGGTAGCTCACAAAATTTAAATATACATTTTGGTAACGATCCTATTGAAGACGTACAACATACACGGTTTCTAGGTATTATTATTGATTGTAATTGCAATTGGCAGAAACAGGTAGATAGTGTGTGTTCTAAGATCAACAGTTTTGTATACGCGCTTCGGAGAATAGCACAAACTGTTTCCCTACAAGCTGCTTTAGTTGCTCATAATAGTTATGTTGATTCGATTCTCCGGTATGGATTAGTTTTATGGGGAAATTGCACGGACAGAAATAAAATTTTCATTGTACAAAAACGCTGCATTAGAGCAATTTTCGGTATTGTCGAACGAGATTCATGTCGTCCGTATTTTGTAGAAAATGGTATTCTCACTGTGCCATGTTTGTATGTTTTGGAGGTTTCTGTATTTGTACACAAATATAAAAATCAGTTAAAGTTAGACCACAATACATGCACAAACTGTATAAGCCATCTGCAAAATTAGCGTTAACCTCCATAAACGCATACAGCATGTGTATCTATTTACAATAAATTGCCCGACAAATTTAAATGTCAAAGTGTAAATATATTTAAAAGAATGGTTGGTGCGTGGTTGCTAGACAAATGTTACTATAGTCTTAATGAATATTTAAATGACCTACTTTGACATGTAATGACTATTTTATTATTATTATTTGAACATTATACTCTTATTTTGACATTTAAATTTTATTCCCTGGCTATGGCCGTCTGTATTCGTTACTATAATATTACGTAAAAATTTACTAAAAATGTATGTACGCCTGAAAAGGTAGGGTTTCGTGATACCTATGTACCTAATAGTACCAATATCCAATAATGAATGCAAATGTTACCCGATTTCCCACATACATTTAAATAAATAATTTCATTTCATTTCATTTCAAAAACATGATTGTTAACGCACTACTTTTTTCGATGAAGTGACCTCCTTCAAACATTTTCTTGTATGTTTGTATGTTCGTATATGTCGTTGTGGCTTCATCGCGCCAAATCGGCTAAACGGATCTCAACATTTTTTGGTAGGCGGATATCTCCAGATGGTTATAGGATAATTTTTAGTCGATTGCGCTGAAGAAGGAGTTATTATTTTTTCTAGTTGTTTTACTGTTACAGTTCTAGTATCCTCTAGTTGAGAAATAAAATTCACAGATATACTTATCGTTCTCTTAAATCATACGGTACAACCCTTCTTTTTTCATCTAGGGTTAAAAATCTAAACATGCCCGTAACCTAAGCCCGTAACTTCATTCGCAGAGGAGAAACAGTAATAACCATAACCCCTCTTTTTCTTCAACTTAGTCGGGTAAAAAGTATCCTATAACCATCCTGTGGATACCCAGCTACCCGTGTACCCAAAATAGTTGAAATCTATTAAGCCGATTTGGCGTGATAAAGCCACAATTACAAATAATAAATTTAAAAAAAAATCTACCTTCAAATAGTCCAACTCACTTATTTTCGTGAGAACTTCTTTAATATACAGACATTTGTTTTTTACAACTTTATAATAGTGTAGAAGATAAATAATGTCCTAATATTAGTACAAACTCGTATAGAGTCAAAGTACTTAAGTGATTCATTTTCCCTGGATTTGAAAAAAAATACGTTATCTAAATCATAATATATCATGTAGTTATGATACCATTAAATTAAGTATTGAAGAGGCTGGTCGTTTCCTGTGGTTTTTGAACACGTTTAAGAGTATTTACTATTATGGGTCTAGATAAAGATATATAATGTTCTGATATTAGAGCATACAGGAACAAAGTAAGTGATTCATCGATTGACCTTAATCTTTGCCACTTCATTTCGGAATGGTTACCCTTCAGTGATAGAAGAACATGCCTGACATCCCACGAGAATTCGATGCTGGCATCAGAAAGCGATAAATCCTTGGAATAGATACCTCAGATGTTCTCGTCCGTCAACGATCCTCAGTGATTACCAGATCCCGTTATCAGTGGAGCAAATTCATTGAAGCAATGAATGACATAAATTAACACAACATCACTATCATTATTTTGTGGGAATGTAAAGTAATATTACATATTTAATACACATTTTACAAAATAGGAACAACCGATCCATTAAAAATGTTATACACAATAGTCACTATGGTTTATCACAACACAATTAATTTAAGAAACATATCGTTCTATTCACTTTGGCCGTACTACTTATACAATTTAGTTTTTACTTAATCAAATATTAATGTACCTATTATGAATATCACATTAATCATCATGGACAAATAAATAAAACAAATGATTCTTGTCGTCCATCTTGGACGGGCGACGTGAATCGCTGTGGATCAACTCATTGTTTTAATATTTTTAATACAAAACTTTAAAATTGGTCTAATGGACAAACGCTATTAAACTTAAAAACGGAACTGAACTGATGACTCATATTAAACTGAACAACATTTGTTTTCAGGCTGCAATACAAAAGGTTAAAACTCTAAAATTAAGTTATATATAATATAGTTTAAATTCCCTACATCAAATTATTTGTACAATTGCGTGTTTTTAGGGTTCCGTACCTCAACTAGAAAAAAAGGGTTCCGACCCTTATATGATTACTTTGTTGTCCGTCTGTCCGTCTGTCTGTCTATCAAGACCCTTTATCTCGAGAACGCATGGAGGTATCGAGTTGAAATTAACACCATATACTACGTCTACGGTCCCTTGAAGTTGTGAAAAAATCAAACTTCTACATTTACTTAAAAAAGATACGCCCATTTATGCCTCAAAAAACGTATATTTCGACACTCAAAATGATAGGGTACCTCCCGTTCACATAGAACTATAAAATTTGGCAAATAATATCGTGACATACTACAAATACATACAATAATCTGAAAACTATACATTTGTAATTAGATCATAAACATATAATAGTCTTTTTCAAAATATATATTTGGACAGCCCGGTTGCGTTAAGTTTGTACCTCATTTGAATGCAATGTTAAGATCTCAGGTGCAAACTTAAGTCAACCGGAACCGGGTAATATAATAATCCCATCAAAAACAACATGTAAACAGATTGCCAAGTCTCGCAACCTTTTCTACCACAAAAAGATGTGAGATATAATAACCAGGTCGGTTAATTTATTCAGTAGTACCTATCCAGGGAAGGATCTACCCCATACCTTTGTCATTTATAAATGTTCACCGAACATACAACATGTTTTTGTGACGGTTAATTAGTTCAGTAATACCTATCCATGTGAGCATCTATCCAACCCTTATTTATCTTCTTATCAGAGCGAAGTCTTCTTAAACGCTTTTAAGTAACGAAAAATTGTATTGTTTATCTGAGGTGCAAATATAACTTTGTAATCGCATACATTTCTATAGAGTTACAAATTTATTTATACACCTGTTATATCTGGAATACTAGACTGAATTTGCAGAATGTTTAAGTTTTCTGGTGCTTTACAGACTAAACACTAATAGGGTTCAAAATTTGAACCTTGTAAATCTGCTGGAAGTACCTTAGAATTTCTATGATCGGTGAGTGAGTGAGTGACAAAATTAAGGAACTTTGACTTGCAATAAATCTTTAACAACAAGTTATAATTGACTGTAAGTTGGAATATACCTAAGGTGTATTACGCCCTCTTGGTCACAAATTCAGGCTTCTAACTTCATCAGCAAATAAATTACAGGGGGTCGAAAATGTCGTGAATGGCTTCGAGAAAAGTATGGTACGGCGAGCCTTTGTTTTGCTCAACTTGGCGGGGGCACTGCCGTACCCCCAGATGTTAGGGTGGGTAAGTGAAAGTTTGTACGGACCCCTTGGTGTGCGAGTTGGACTCGCACTTGGCCGAATTTTTTAATTCGCACCCACTTGCCAGTGATGATTAATTATTCATTTTTATTAAACATAGGAACGGGTATAAGTTACAGTATAAAATCCATACTAATATTATAAATGTGAAAGTGTGTCTGTCTGTCTGTCTGTTACCTCTTCACGCTTAAACCGCTGAACCGATTTGGATGAAATTTGGTATGGAGATAGTTTGAGTCCCGGAGAAGGACATAGGCTACTTTTTATCCCGGAAAAATACCCTTATACGCGATAAACGAATTTAAGGCGGACGTAGTCGCGGGCAGAAGCTAGTACTAAAATATGTGATAAAATAATATGCAAGTTTACGAGATTTAGTAATTTAATTATGATATCGATTATCTAATTACAATAATTACATAGTAAAACATTTATAAGGACATAGTATTTGATTTAAAATTGATATTGAATACACCAAACAGACCACTAAACTTAGATTTTGTAATCTGTGGCATCAAAGCATGCTTTTTGGCGATAAGTATTACACACTGTTTTGCAGTGCCTTAACGTACAATAGACTGTGGAATGTGTGTGTCTTTATAATACTGTTCGAGACTTTTATGAAAGGCAAAAAGTACAGGATTAGAGAAAGTAATAAAAAATATGTATTTGCTACTTGCTAGCCCAAGGGAAAAAAGGTTTCTAGGATGTTTGACTAGCTTAGAAATCTAAAGATGTAAATCATGAAACAATAATTAAGTCCCAGAGTGGTTTTGAACCTTAAACCTTGTGCCCTGCCGGGGCGCGCGCTCTGTACCCACCAAGCTACCTAGATCCTGCTCCAGTCAGCGAGGCTCCTAATTCTGTCACTATTTGTTGAGTGAATTAACTTTTAGACCGAAACTTTTGACGTCTCTGGTGGTACCAAAAATGTCTCTGGGCTGGATTTATCTTACAATCGGGCTTTTAATATGCCATTTTCTGTTTATCAAGGTTTAATAGATGGGACATACGTTCTAACCTATAACATAAATCTAAACGAAGAGAAAACATTATTAGAGATGTTATTTGACTACGAAGTCGAAAAGTGGTGGACAGATTTGTGTGGGTCTAAAAGTTGATTCACTCCGTCACGGATCTTTGCCAGCTAAAGATACTTTTTAAATGGTGATTCGAAAATCAGATCTTCCTTTATTGTTCATTAGTCAAGGTTTGAAGCAGCATGAAGTAAGAGCACGACGTCTTCAAGATCTGTAAATAATTTCAGTGATTATTATGGTGGAAAAAGTCATACATTCAACTTTCATAACTTCAATATTCGTGAAAAAACCCAGTTAAAATAGGTTTCATATTACATAATTTATTTTATTATATTCATATAGTTAATTTAAGTTTACATTTCGGTTGGTTCCAAAATGTGAACCCTGACAGGGCACTGCAATTCAGCAAGTAAGAGATACGATTTTTATGGTCTCTTCCTCGCAAGTGTGTTGAAAAACGTTGTACGAAAATCGCGTGCGTTGGTTATTGCACTCTCGGCTTTACACAATAATAGCCTCGAGCGTAGCACACTCGTATCATAACCCGTACAAGTTACGACATCACGCCTAAATACTGCAATAATACATTGCTGCAGAGGCGGGAAAGTAAGCATAAAGGTGCGTCCACATTTGTATCATTTGCCCGTATCAGATCATCGTCGCGTAGCATGATCGCGTATCACGATCACGCGTTTGGACGTTGCGGCGATCCGATCACTCGAAATCCATTTGCTACGCGTATCACACACTTGTATCGGAAGAGTGCGGCATTATCGGCG
Source organism: Hedya salicella (assembly GCA_905404275.2). Taxonomy (NCBI): domain Eukaryota; kingdom Metazoa; phylum Arthropoda; class Insecta; order Lepidoptera; family Tortricidae; genus Hedya; species Hedya salicella. The sequence continues at coordinate 85,332,862 of FR990096.1, forward strand.
CGCCGACAGTAAGCGTCTAAGCAGCGTGATACGCAGTCATGCTACGGCACGGTGATCGGATACGACCAAATGATACAAGTGTGGACGCACCTTTACATAGAGGAGTAAGTTCGATCTCGATAGTATCAATGTTTAATTAAGTTGGTGCTCTATGTATACCCCCTATTATAAGCCCATTAAGCTAATTAACAAAAAAATAAAACCGACTCCAAAAAAAACTGCATAATTCAGTTTCTTCAATTTACAAGTAACCGGTTGTCTACTCAATCTATATGTACAGTTTATACACGTACAATTAATGTTATTAACCTATATGCACCTACCATTTCTAATGTTATTAACCTATGTGCACCTACAATGTTCAATGTTATCTATACATATAAAAGAAGAAGTCCTGACTGACTGACCGACTGACTGCCTAACTGACTGACTGACTGACTCATCAACGTACAGCCGAAACTACTAACGCTAGATAATTAATTTTTGCACAGTCGGTTTCATTTATAACGTAGGCCAGAAAGCATTTTTCGAAATTCATCCCCTAAGAGAGCAAAACAAGGGATGGAAGTTTGTATGTGAAACGTAAAATCTTTGGATTTAGAAACTTGAAATTTCGCAAATATACTGTGTGTATTAATTAATAAATTATTAAAGTAAAACACGAAGAGGGAGGGAGAGAGAGAGAGCGGGAGAGAGGGAGGCAGAGAGAGGGAGAGATGGCGGGAGTAGGGAAAGAGAGAGGAAGGGAAGGAGGGAGGGAGAGAGAGAGAGAGAGAGAGCGAGAGAGGGAGGGAAGAAGAGACAAAAAATTGATGTCGTAAAATTATGACGCCGGTTTTCTTATGACGTTAACACGTAAAATTATCGTTCGTAAACCAACTTCACAGCCAACCATTTTTGCTATGCCTTAAAATACTATCCTTATGAAATGGCGAACTTCTAGAACATTTCATTTTGGCCATTGTCAGTAACTTCGCCTGTCTCTTCTTCTCATAGTCTAGCAGGCGTTAAAATTAAAGTGCCAGTGTTGCCTTCTTATAGAATATGCCTATTTTATTACACTAAATCCGTTTGTCGCTGAAAATCTTCTGAGTATTTTTTTTCAAACTTTAACAGCATCGGGTAACTGACAAAAAAAAGTTTTTCTCATTTATATCTCAGTTTTTACCTAAAATCTACGCGGACGAAGTCGCAGGCGGCTGCTAGTTAACCTATATACACCTACCATGCTTCAGCAAATAAACTATTCTTTCTTTCTATAGATGCGTTCCTACCTTCCGGCTCCACCATCAAATCAGCTCGTTGGTAACATTCTCAACAGGAACATTTTAGGCTCGTGACTTGCTGTGAGCTGCTTAACCAGCTTAATGGAGATATCTTATCGCCACCGGAAAATCACTTATCATTGGGGAGTTACAGAGGCATTTTGTGGTCTGTTTTATCAGTACCACTTCACTAATTTATATATTCTGAATGCAAAGGATTAACTTGTTTCTTAAAATGCCGAAATCGCTATAGTTTCTCCGATTCCTAATACATTCCATTAGATCTTTAACAAGATTATATGGGACCAACTAAGAGATACTTCTTTTCAAACAAAAATATATCCTTTGATATCGTTTAAAATAAGTCTTTAAATAATCAATGACATTCATAAAAAAACTGACGAATTCTGAATTCCTTCTCCTTTTTTGAAGTCGGATATAAACAGGGGCGTACAGGACTAAAAAGAATACGGGTACGTTCTATATATGTAAACTTACCGTCATCATAGTTGTGACGCCAACAGGGATGATCTTGCCGGCCTTGATGCTGACCGGAGTCTGGCTTCTGTACAGGAAGAACATCACAGTCTTTCTGTTCTTCACATCCATATACTCCCACGGCAGCTGGTACACGGCGATTTCAATTTCCATGCTCTGGAAATATTCACATAATTATATGTAAATACAGCATATATATATAGTACATACAAGTAGTAATATATACAGCAAATAGTTTTTCATTCAATTTCATTAATTAGGCATAATTTATTTTTTAAGTGCAACCGAGCAGCAATGTACAGTCGGAAAACTGGCGTGACGTGACGTGTGACATAGAACCTAGGTACGTGTATCAATCGATTTAGTGGATTAGAGGCGTGCCCGGATTTTTGGCTAAGGTAGGCAGTTTTTCTGTGCCTATATGGAGCCATGATCGTTCAGGGCTTTTTTTTAATGAGACCGATAAGAAGTGGGCAAAAACTTTATGCTCTATGGTCTATAAAAGCATTGTTTAGCGTGCTTTTATAGTTCATAATTTTTTCATAAAAGCACTGTTTACCAAGATAATAACATTAACTTTTTTTTAAAGTGAGGCTTCAGTTCTAATTATTAAGTAAGTAATTACAGCAGTAACAACTTCTTAAAAAACAATATTACACAAAATAAAATAAACTCAAATTTACAAGTTAAACATTGTATACTTATTTATTTTCAATCTTAGGGTAGGTTTTTTTACAATATATAAAAAGTAAAATACAATAAGCCATAACATCGTATTATTATTATGTTATTTACTATTTTATGTAACAAAGCCATCATCAATTCTGCTTTAACTATCGAATTTTGTTAATTTTAGATATTTTTATTAAACTAGACAGTTGGCATTACTATCCAGTGCAAACCAATTTAAAAAATAACAAACCATCGACAAACGTCATATTTGAGTTCCCACCAAAAATTGTAACTTTTTAAGTTCCACGTTACTATTGAAAATATAATAAACGTTAAATAAATAATTAATTTCTTTCTTCCTTCTTTTTTTCTAATTAAATATTGTACTTAAACTAATAAAGTATCTTCTGTTTCCATAAATAAACAAACTGTACATAAATACCCCAATTTTGTTTTATTTAAAAGTAGGTAGTCGTAGAAAAAGTATTGTATGCAACGATGTATAACTGGTCTAAAAACGCTCGTGGCGCCACTCGCGTTTTAAGACCCTTCTTATACAACAGTTGCATAAAATACTATTAAGAACCGCGAGCCCTTAGTTATTATCTACCTACATAATTATATATTTAGTCATAGTAATTCGTATTTTTGTTGAATACAGAACTTTATTTACTTCAGGTTTGGCACCGACTTCAAAAGGTGATGCAAATGTGATCCGTACAGTACATAAAAGATTATTTATGGCTTTTTAGTTTATTTTGAAGTCGGTTCTTTTTTTATTTAAAAATTTTACTGATGGATTTTAGTAGTGATATAATAGTATTTTATGCAATCGTTATATAATGTATGCTTTTTCAGTCGAGTCTAAGGTACGAGACTTAAAAAGCTAATTATATAACTATTGTATACAATACTTTTTCTACGAGTAGGTATCATCATCATTATCATCATCATCATCACCGTCACCGTCACCGTCGCCGTCGCCGTCGCCGTCGCTGTCGCCGTCGCCGTCACCGTCACCGTCACCGTCACCGTCACCGTCACCGTCACCGTCACCGTCATCGTCATCGTCATCGTCATCGTCATCGTCATCGCCATCGTCATCGTCATCATCATCACCATCACCACCACCACCATCACCATCACCATCACCATCACCATTACCATTACCATTACCATCATCACCATCTCCATCTTCATCTCCATCTCCATCTCCATCACCATCACCATCATCACCATCACCATCACCATCATCATCATCATCATCATCACCATCATCGTCACTCAATTATCTTCGACTCTGTGGCTATTAATCGTAACAATAAAATACTTTCCACCCTAGGGATGGAAAAGCTATTTTCCGCCCGGCTAAACACCCATGAAGATTTTACTTTCTTAAAAGGAGAGATTTTATTTATATATTTGCATTAAAACGAGTCTCCTTAAACAAAGAAATTAAATTTTTCGCAACCGGTTCTATTTTTGAAATCATTATAGTGCATTCAAAGTGTTGGCTTATGAAATAAAGTGTTTGCTTATGAATATATCAGTTCAGTTGGAAGTGCCATAGAGTATCCGACATTGAAAAGTATGCTATTAAAGTTTAGTATATGAAGCTCTTATTGAGGGATTAAAGTCGACGAGTAGAAAAAGTATTTTTTAGAGCCCAGAATAGGAAGATTGAGGAGGCACTTTGCACGCATCTTGAGTCTTTGGAAGTAAAAAAATGTAAAAGTTGGTTAGTTCATTGTATGTATCAGCTCAGCATGCTATGATGACAACCAGAGGAAAACAACTGATAACTTTAGAAAAATATATACAAAACATTGTTAGTGCCTATACTATTTGAGGGTTTCTCTCGATTTCCCTGGTATTCCATCATCTGATCCTGACTTGGTGATAAGGAGACTACTTCAGGGACACACTACAAAGAATATGACTAACTGTCTTAACGTATCTACCTATAATAGATGTTTTTTTTAAGAATTATTCTCTAACTCTTAACTATTAAGGAGTTGTATCTTCCGTCATCAGCTCAGCATGATGCGATGATGACTACCATATGCAAATGCTTAAATAGCTTAATAAAATATATGAAGAACGTTATAAGTGCCCTCAGGATTGCCCTCGATTTCCCTGGGATCCCATCATCAGCACCCAACTTGATGGCAATGGGACCACCTCGGGAGTATATCCTTACAAATAAAAAACGAATTTTTAAAATCGGTCCACAATTGGCGGAGTAATCGGTAAACATTCATAAAAAAAAAATCAAACTATCGAACATATAACCTCCTCCTATTTTGGAAGTCGGTAAAAAATCTGGTAGTAACACTGAGTAAATAATAGTATGAGTACAAGTTTGGATGAAGTTCTCAAAGTCATCCCGGTAGAGGCAGCTAGAAACAGGGCGGTTCGAGGCGCGGGAGGCGGGGCTCCTCACATTAAACGAGAAGAAACAAGGTAAAACTTTCAATTTGCAAGAAGGTTCGTTAATAACCTCGTGTTCCTTGGTACGGCAAATATATATCTGGAATAACAGTTAATTTTAAGTCACTCGGGTTGAGTAAGTTACGGCCTTTTCGTATGCAGACCGTGTTTTTGAACGCGCCGTCGATGCGTCTATATACAAACACGATACACACGCGAGCCCGTATGTTGCACTATGGAATGAAAAACCGGCCAAAGCCATGTCCATTGTAGGGTTACGCAGCCATTCATACAAAAAAATGCACTACAGATGAAAAAAATACCGTATGAAAAGTGCACTACCAAAAGAACGCAGTTTTTTGGCAATAACTCAAACACGGTATATCCAATCATGTTGAAAAGAATTTTTATTGAAATAATTTATTAAGTTGTATCTTTGTAATTATTTTCATATTTTTTGGACATATATTTTTAGTACAGTTGCTCAAACAGTGCTACTTTACGGAGCTGTTTAGCGTGCGTAATGTTGGTTTTCGCGAAGTAGTGCTTTTCAATTTTCTATTTTTTATTTATTTATACTTGCTCCAATTCATGACTACTTATTGATGAGTGTTAATAATATAAAATTAAATAAAAACTAATTAAAAATAAAGTTACTTTCCATTAAGCGTCGTAATCAACATAAAAACCTACCTAATGTAAGAATATGAACAATATACATATTCCATATTTTATTACTTACCTACTTTTACATCATTATAACACGTTTATTTTTTAATATTGAAAAACTGTTCTTAATAAGTTGTTTGAATGGAACGGATTAGCTGCCGAAACGCCTGTCAAAGAAGAGGCCTTATAAGGGTTCCGTACCAAAAAAGGAACAAAAGGAACCCTTATGGTGCGACTCTGTCTGTCTGTCCGACTATTACAGCGCCATATCTCAAAAACTAGTTATGATATCTATTTGAAATTTGGAATATTTAGAAACATGGTCAGCCCACATGTATTGCACAGGAAATATTTAAAAATATATTTTTATTTTATATAACAACGACGAATATGAAGCGGGGGACAAGTATGGTGTCATATAAAAGGGCCTGCACATTTTCGAACAATTTTTGTTTATTGTGATTAGACTTTGTTTTATTAAGAAAAATGTGAATAATAAACACCATTCCCCCCCTTTATCTCCGAAGTTTAGCCAACGATAATTTTGAAATTTTTACTAAGTAATTGAAGAAAAGAAGAAAATTATAGCCATGACTGTAACTAGCTAATTTTGTTTTTAATTTGCGAAAAAGTATTAGAATAACTCGGTTGCGTTAAGTTTGCACCTCATTTGTATGCAGTGCTATAGATATCAGGTGCAAACTTAACTAAACCGGTACCGGATAAAGTTAGGGTACCTAAGTGAAAATTTGTACGGAACCCTCAATGCGCGAGTCCGACTCACACTTGGCCGGTTTTTTCTTAGAACTCTAAGCATGTTTTAAGTTTCCAAAGGCAACATTCGTACCTCCTTGATGTTTTTCTTATTTTTTCGCAACTGTACTTATTAAAAAAAGCGACCAAGTGCGAGTCGGACTCGCCCATGAAGGGTTCCGCAGCCATTTTAAAAAAAAAATGCACTACACATGGAATACAATACGATATGAAAAAAAAACACTAACAAAAGAGCGTATCTCCCCGGCACTTACGTTCTTTTGCTGAGAAGCGCAGTTTTTTGGCAATAGCTTAAAAACGGTATGTCCGATCATGTTAAAAACAATTTTCGTTCAAAGTATTTATTAAGATTTATATTTGTAAATTGTTTCAATTTTTTTGAACATACTGTTTAGAAAATAGAGGGGGGGGGGGGGGGGGGGGACACAATTTTTGGTACTTTCGGAGCGAATATTTCGGAAACTGTTCGCTAATTCAATTTTTTTTTTAGAAAACTCAAAGTTTTTTTAAAAGAACTGTCGAAATGTGTGCCACACATTGATACTTGTTGATTTTTTTTTCAGTTTCGATTACATGTATGGAGTGCCTCCCCTAGAAATATATATATCTTTTATGTCACTTTCTGACGAGTTTGTAAGTTTACGGTTTATTATGTTTATCATTTATCGCATAAAACGCATAGGGCCACTGCAAGCAAATTAATATAAAAATGATTTCGTGTTATTTTTGGGATGAAAATGGCAAAAACGGAACCCTTACAGTTTTGTCATGTTCGTCCGTCCATCTGTCTGGCCGTCCGCCCCTCCTTCCGTCCGTCCGTCTATCCATTCGCCCGTCCGCCCGTCTGTCCGTCCGTACGTTTGTCCGTCCTTCCGTATGTCACAGGTATTTTACTCAAAAACTACAAGATGTGATTATTTATGAAAATTGGGGCATAGGTGTCTTGTATAAGCCGCTACATAGTTTGTTAGTTAAATAACAAAAAATAGTACATTTCGGTGCTAGTGCGGACCACGGGACGAGGGAAGAATGACACTTCAGCGGCGTGTATCGAACGACGTTTTTAGGGTTCCGTAGCCAAAATGGCAAAAACCGAACCCTTATAGATTCGTCATGTCTGTCTGTCTGTCTGTCTGTTACCTCTTCACGCTTAAACCGCTGAACCGATTTGGATGAAATTAGGTATGGAGATAGTTTAAGTCCCGGGGAAGGACATACGCTACTTTTTATCCCGGAAAAATACCCTTATCCGCGATAAACGACTTTAAGGCGAACGAACTCGCGGGCAGAAGCTAGTATGTTATAAAAATGGAATAAAAGAGGTTATTATGAATTAATGTTTTCGACACCGTAAAATGACTTTATCTATCGCTTGACAAACGCAATCATCATAGGCCTCCAGATTTTACTTGCTCACACAAGTTAGAACATTTTTAATGTACTAATTGATAATGATAAAACTAAAATGACAGTTGTCGGCAATATACACACGATTACACGTGATGCTGTGTGAGTCGGTGCCTGATGACTCCGGCTGCAGTTTATCATCTAGTCATCAACATTTATGATTGATTGACTGTATTGTTCTTTACCAAGAATACACGTTGGTATAGTCTGAGCGATGGTGTTAGAGTAAAGAGCAATCCCATCAAAAACATAACATGTAAAAAAATTGCCAAGTCTCGCAACCTTTTCTAGCACAAAAAGTTGTGAGATATAATAACCAAGTCGGTGAATTTATTTAGAAGTACATATCCAGGGAAGGATCTACCCCACACCTTTGTCATTCATAAATGTTCACCGAACTAACAACATGTTATTGTGACGGTTAATTTATTCAGTAATACCTATCCATATGAGCATCTATCCATCACCTTTGTCATTCATAAATGTTCATCGAATTAGTTAACTGACAACATGCTATTGTGACCGTTATAGTGACCGTATCAATATTACACATCTTCACATTTTTAATAAATAAAAGGACTTTGCTAATCGCACACGGCAATAAACTACATGCAGCCAACCCTACCTAATTTTATTAGCCCTCTAAACTTAAAGTTGGCCCGAAACAAGATTTAATTATGCTGCCGTGCGATGGACAAGTCATTTTATTGAGAATACTACCGAAATCAACATTAACTAGATGTAAACCACCCAAACTTGTCACTCTCGAGAGTGACACGTACGCTTGCCCGCATGTAAAAACTGTAAAACCAATATCCATTAATGCACTATTTAGACTTAGACCCTGGCTTTTATGTATGGTAATAGCATAAGCTATACATATGGGAAACTGTTCGCGATGGACATGAGCTCTATTGATAATTTCAAATTTAGTTTTGACTGGACCAAGGTCATTTTATCTTTTATCTTTCTTTTATCTTTTAACTGTTATCCCTTATCCTTTTTTTTCCCTTTATCTTTAAGTCTATTTATATGGAAGGACCGCAACATCGCACGCAAAACTAAGGTCAAACTGGTCAATACCCTCGTCTTTTTCATATTCAGTTACGGAGCTGAAACTTGGACACTGAAGAAAGCGGACCGAAATCGTGTCGACGCCTTTGAGATGTTGTGCTGGAGGAGAATATTGCAAATTCCATGGACAGCATTTCGAACGATTCCATTCTTCGCGAACTTCATGTTAAAACTCGTCTGTCCACTATGTGCTTGAGAAGAGTAATGGAATTTTTCGGCCATATTGCCAGGAAAGAAGGAAACAATTTGGAACAACTCATGGTGACTGGAAAGGTCGATGGGAAGCGTCCAAGGGGCCGGTCACCGATGAGGTGGTCTGACCAAATCCGCTCATCATTGGACACCAAGCTACACAACGCACTCCATGAAGCCAAGGACAGATCTAGGTGGCGAAACACGGTCTGGAACATAATGACCCAGCAACGGGGGAATCACGACTCTCAGTAATGAGGAAATCGACGCGAGGAGGAGGATCTTTAAGTCTAGCTTTTATCTTTATCTAGTATTGATCGCTACAGATCAGATATCTGGTATGGGGTAACGAGTATATCTGATATTTTATATCTGATATCTTATTTCTGGTATTTAGTATCTTTTCTTTTCTTTCTTTTCTTTTATCTAGCCCCCTTCCCCTTTCTTCTCCTTTCCCCCTTTCCTCTCTACCCTTGCCATCCTTTCATCTTCTCCGTTCTCATCCATCCTCTTTCTTTCTCATCCCTTTTCTCCCGCCCCTCCGCTTCCCCAGTCATCCACTCCCCCAATTTCCCCCTGCTTTCCACCATCCTCTCCCTCTGCTTTACCCCTCCTTAATTTTCTCTTTCCTCCTTCCTTCCCCACTCTTTTCTCCTCATTCCCCCTTCTTTTCCCCTGCTGCTGTAAATGTAACTTTGTAATCGCATACATTTCTATAGAATTACATTTTTTTTATACACCTGTTATATTTGGAATACTAGACTGAAATTTAATAATAATTAATAATATAAATATGTATATTATAAATCAAAAAAATAATAATTTGGAAATATCTAAGGTGTATTATGCCCTCTTGGTCACTGAAAATTCAGGCGTCTAGCTTCATCAGCAAAGAAATTACAGGGAGTCGAAAATGTGCTGAATGGCTTCGAGAAAAGAATGGTACGGCGTGCCTTTGTTTTGGTCGACTTGGCGGGGGCACTGCCATGCTTCCCGATAAAACTGGTAACAGTAGCTTTATTTCGAAAGGTACTACGAAGTAGTGAATGTTAACTTAAATACAGTTTTTATTAAAACTTAAAAATATTTGTATGATTTTTGTTGCAACTCTACCTTGGAATAATTGCTTTTGCAATTTTACTGACGTGATTGCAATATTATGTTAGCTTTTTCTCTGCTTATAGAAAAGTAATTATGTACACTCTATTTACAATAGATAATTAATTAGCTTATATTTATGGCTCCTTAAGTACATCTACGCCGCCGGTGAGACTCGCCCAATCTTTGACGGGGGATATTGCCTAACGAAATTTTGACACTTGGTATCCGAATCAACTGTCATGATTGATTCTGATTGCGAGCGTCAAACGCGTTAGGCAATAGGGGGGGTTGTACTTATTTAGGTACAAACCAGCGGGCCTATGAGGGTCGCGTTTGTTAGGCGATAAATGATATGATAACGCGCCTGGCACTCTCGAACTCGCATACGTGTCAGAAGGTGACCGCAGCTATGTCATTTATTTATCACGTGACAATCGCGACCATCATAGGCCCGCTGGGGGATTATTTGCCTAGCGAAATGTTGCCAATTGGTATCCGAATCCACTGTCATAGCCCATGCAAAATCATGACACTTGATTCTGATTACAATTCTGATTCTGAGTGCAATAGTGCTATATAAATGTAGGTGAGAAGTAATGGGACAGTTTTGAGAACTACAAAATAAATACAAAATTATTAATTTACCTCTTAAGTTTTATTACCTTGGTGTTCATTAACTCAAAAAGAACAGAGCACTGGACCAGAGATAAGAAGATTGACAAAGTCAAGGGTAAAAATTTTGCTATGACATCTGCGGACTGAAACACAATATTTGTTATTGAAAAATATCCTTAGATAAGGGCCAATACATACCGCTTTTATAAACGGGCCGTCGCGGCGCGTTTTAGTTTTAGTGCGATATACAATGCAGTGTGCATAGGCCCTAAGAGAGTAGATATAATAAAAGTTGTCTATGAAAATTACGTGCATTAAAATGTAAGTGGCAATAAAATAAAATTGTAATTTGATACCAAAATCGAAGGTCTATGGGCGCCCATCGGCTGCAGGTGGGTGAATATTAGATTTCGTCGCCAAAGAAATAAGAAAAATGCAAAAATCGCGCCAAAGATATTAGAATAATGCGCCATAAAAATTATGTATGTATTACTTTAATTTGATTTTATTTATTTATTTAATATAAATCAGTTATAATTAAATAAAACAGCGTGTATTTCGATCAAAATGTTTATTAAAAATGAGGCACGACATTGTTTTTAGATCTAAGATCTGAATCTCACTTAAAGTATTCAATTATTAAAGAATTTCTCTTTTTTAATCTCTATTATGTACTAAATGCCAGTCTTCTTTTACATTATATGATGAAACAAAGATATTTATCCTCCTGTAAATGTTTACCTACACTACTAGTATATTTTGGTTTTGATTTGGGTAAGACCCCTTGAGTAACAACGCACCTTTAAACTTATAATTAGGAAGGGGTTTTTCTACTTAAGTAAACATACAGAAATAGCTAAATTCTGTCAAAATAAAATAGCAAGTTCTCAAATCTACACATATCCATCTAATATTCCGTCTATGTCAATATTAAATAAAAACAACTTCTAAAACTTTTTGTAATCCTTAAAGAATTTTTGCTAATTACATAAAGGAACAACAAGTAGTTTGACTGCATTTTTATAATAAGCCTTAAAATATTATTTTCATAAATTGTGCTAAATTTCCACATATGGCTATTTAACCAAATTTATAATAACAAATTCTTAAAACTAAATTCACAAAAAACAGTATTCTTCTTTAGCAGTAATTATTTAACAAAAGTAAACATATTTAACTTTTTTTACTTCTAACTACTTAATAGTTTTTCATACACTTAATGAAATTGTGTGTTTATGATTTTATCACATCTGCAAATAGTTCTCAGAAAAATAAAAATATTTCTACTTTTATGAGTAACACTGTTCTAACTAGAAGACTCAAATTACATCTCTTTAACATTAACCATGTTTGAGAAAAAACAAAGTCTCATGCTAGGTCGCTCTTGGTAAGGGAAGAATACACTCTATATCAGCTACTTCAATTATTGAGATAGCCTTGGGAATGGGTCTGAACCCTTTTTTTTTACTGAGTTGTATCCTTGAATGAGTAGTTTCCCATCATCATACATCTCTTTGATGAGGCAGGCGTACATAAATGTTGTACTTCCTCTATTAGTAGCGAATGTCGCGAGGATATAGTCTCCCATTGTAGGCCCTGTCACTATATGTGTGTTTTCGTTAAAGCTGTTGTTTTTATCTTCGTTAATAGATTGTAAATTAGGAGAAACATCATCTGAGTTCGTTGTTTTTAGTTCCGTAACACGTTCCATGTAATTCGTTTCCAAAAATCTAGTAGGTGACGAGTCCAAAGTAATTGGTGGAGATTTCAAAGTTGCAGTATTTAATCCAAAGGAAATTATATTTGTTACGTCTCTGATCGGGTGTTTTTAGGGTTCCGTAGTCAAAATAGCAAAGACGGAACCCTTATAGATTCGTCATGTCTGTCTGTCTGTCTGTCCGTCCGTATGTCACAGACATTTTACTCAAAAACTATAAGATGTACATTGATGAAATTTGGAGCATAGGTGTCGTGTATAAACCGCTACTTAGTTCGATAGTTAAATAAAAAAAATATATTTCTTGGGGGGCACTGTAACACATGTACTGTAAGCACATGTAACAGAAAGTAAAAAAATATATTTTTTTATTAAATTCCAAGGCGGGGCACATATTTCGACAGTACTTTTAAAAACACTTTGAGGTTACTAAAACAAATTTTGATTTAGTATGTTCCGAAATATTCGCTACGAAAGTAGCAAAAATTATGTCCACTCCATCTATTTTCTAAACGGTATGTTAAAAAAATATGAAATAATTTACAAATATAAAGCTTAATAAATACTCCCAACGAAAATTGTTTTCAACATGATTGGACATACCGTTTGTAAGTTATTGGCAAAAAACTGCGGTTCTCTGCAAAAAGACATAAGTGCCGTGGAGATACGCTCTTTTGTTAGTGTTTTTTTTTTATATCATATTTTTTTTCATCTGTGGTGCATTTTTTTGTATAATCGGCTGCGGTACCCTTCTTGGGCGAGACCAACTCGCACTTGGCCGCTTTTTTATTTCACATCAAGGTCATTACTGTGTTGCAAGTTACGTTTAGTGATTGAATGTTCCAGACTGTTTGAATATGAATGTTCAAAGCGTGATGGAAGGAGATCATCAATGTTTACGTCAGCTATATTCAAACTCGTCAAGGATTCATTGTCATTCAAATAATTTGTCAAAGACCCGATTTCGGACATTGTAGTTGTATCAAGACGGATATTTGCATCTTATAGGGAACTATCTTCGATCGATTGATTCTCATCCACTGGATCAATTGCAGAGTCGGTATAGTCCTCGTTTTGCACTGTCATCTGTTTAGCAACGGGAGGCTTAATAGTTTTTTGTGACAACAGTTTTATGCTTTGTTTGATAGATATCCCTTTTCTAAATGACTTGGCTATTGGAAATGTCATCATATTTTTAGTAGCCGTTGGTCGTCGTCTCGGAGACCTTGTAATAGTTGTCTAACTGCTTACAGGCTTTTCGACATCATGGAATGCAATATGAGTTCCATGAGTACAGATGACAGCAGCATTTGAAAAGCATTATTTTTCATCACATGTTCGCATTCGCTGCTAAGCGATTACCTTGCTCTTTGTTCCATACAACTTGGTGAGTTTTCATGGTTTCACAAAATGGCTAATGATATCCGTATCCGGTATTAATAAATCTGTTTCGTAAAAAGCGTAATCATCCACAATTTCCATGATCACGCCTGTCACACTAGAGCGTAAATGCCGCATAAGGTCTTCCAAACTAGAAATATCGTAACCATATTCCACTGTCTGCCGTTCGTGTTAAAAGACCGCCAACACCGTCTGGCGCGCCTTTACCATGGCCACTCTCAGAGTTGTTCCAAGTAAGTTTTCCCAAATTTGGGAATTGCCAATATAACTTAGCCATGATATAAAATGCCTTCTTGTTGCGGTATTGCGAAAAAAAATGCAAAACCTTCATTTGAAAAGCTTTTTCTTAGATGAACTCCAAAAGCGGAATCAGGTGTGCCCAGATTCCAGCTGCATCATGGCGCAAGCATGTGCTTAAAGTGCAAATGGCTTGCGTTTTGTGCTTGTCTTCTTCAGCGCAAGACTGATCGAAATAGTATAGTTCTGACTCCTATTTCTACCAAAGTGAAGTGCCTGTATTTCTTTACAGAACTTAATGGAGTGGTTTTCACTAAAATCGATATGCAGTATGCATTCTTGTTTAGAAAGATTATTTTTTAAATTCATCACTGCTGCACTTTGGTTTACAATGATACCGCAATGTTCCAAAAACGGTTTAATCAACTTGACCAAATCATCAATAGCTGCACGAGGAGTAGTAGTTATTTTAACTTTTTTGTAATAATTTTTGTTTCAACGCCTCTCTTATTGTTTTCGGTCTTGCTTGCCATTGCCAGTAAGTTATAGGTTCAGAATAATCGAACTCTTTAATTTCAAGGCATTTGTGTTTACACTCCTCACATTTTCTGAGCAGGCATTGCAAGTTATTAAAGGCGCAGCACAAAAATTTACAGATATCAGCACAGCAATTTTCTGATACTATTTACTACTATTATTTCAATTTTCTGATACCGCTTTAAAACTGTTACAACTACAAGTAGTTCGACGTTCGCATGCAGCTTGCACATGCAAGTTTCCCTGGCATTGATGCTCGGGATTCGAACCCAAAATGGACGGAATCTGCAGAAAGTTGTGTAACTGATCGTCTGATGGACCCATTCTGCTTTATACCGCTCATACAAATTTTTCAGTGAATCGTTCAAATATGTTTTTTGCATTTTTTCTTTTTTCCGTGTTTTATATTCTTTTTTACCTGGACAAACCCTACTCACTTCATCTTCTTCAAAAAATCTAATAACATCCTTTTTCAGTGCACTGAGTGCTATGCAATTCAATATATCTGTGATCTGTTCTTGGGCATATTTGTTAAATAATTTTAATCTTTTTACCTCTTTGGACGTCTACTGTTCTGTTGCAGTCTTTCGCATTTTTTTCTATACGCGTTCTTTATTCGCTTTAATTTAGTTATTTACTTTTTAAGCGCCATGATCTCCTTTTTCTCGTATTTATATCGCAAAAGGGCAGCTTTGTGGATGGATGTTGAAGCGGATGTACCGATGGACGAACAACAAGGTGCTGTCGATTTAGGTGACATATTACATGATCGGTATGCTGCTGAAGTGCTTGCTCGTGAGTTTTCACCATGTGGTTGAGAAGGCTCAGCCATATCTAGGTTTCGGATTTCGATTACTGGAGCTGGATGCATATCATCTGCCTCTGAGTCCGGAGGACTGTTTTCTTGAAGTATCACTTCTAGCCTCCTCTTTTTTTTGTAATAGTAATTTTTTAGGTTGTCCCTGTAACAGAACGCAACGATCACCTGTCTACTATGCTGTCTCTGAGCATTCTATCCTTCTCCGTATAATTACAATTTTCCGCTATTTTTCTCAGGTCTGAATAGAACGCATCGAAGGATTCCCCAAGTTCTTGACTGCGCTTGTTGAAGTGATAACTGTTGATTATTTCATTCTGTTTGGGTTTGAAATGTTCGTCGAACAATTTAATAATATCCTCCAATTTGTTTTTTCTTCATCTTGTTTTAACACGTTGAAGTATAATTCTTGAGCCTGCTGGCCGATGCAATTCAATAATATTGCCGCTTTTCTTGTTTCTACCAACCGGTCAAAACCGGCCGCCAGTAAAAACTGCCACTGTGGCCAGCAATTGCCAACCTCTTCAAGATTGAGCCCTTGGGGCATTTTATACTCTATTGCACACATCTTTTCTACCTCTGTGTTATTTTCGTTAGCTTCCTCCAGCATTCTTCAACAATTTCTCCTATTGTTCAGCGGGCCGGCGGCCATTAGTGTTACTCGTACCTTGTTATTTTTAATCCGCTTGTATCTATGACAAGTTCTTTCACGACGACTGCGCCATGTATTATTATTAATGAAAGATGTGATGTTTGTTTAAAGAATTATTGTATTTATTGTACCACTTAGTTTTATAATATAACAATCAAGATAAAGATACAGTGTCCAGTTCTCTGACAGCTAGGCAAGAGGGTGGCAGGGGAGGCGCCACAGAGCATAGTAGGCAGGTGATCGTTGCGTTCTGTTACAGTCCCTATTTCGTTTCCTGATACGTTTTTGGTTTCTTGATGACATCTCACTAACGGGTAATATTTTTTTTTTTGCTTTTCTTTTGTGGTAGCTTAGCCTTTATTTTTCTTTAAATTCTGCATAGCGTACCGGATCACTCCGGATTTTTTCTAAGCGCTTTCGTTCTTCATTTTTCTTTTTTTCTAGTCTTTCGTCTTTGGTCTGCTTTTCTTTTTTTGAATTAAATGTGAGCTGCGGTTGACTAGTAAGTAGTACTAACAAACAGTAATATTTTTTGGTTTTGGTTTAATTTTAGTCGCCGATTTTTTTTCTTCGCGTCATTTTGATTTCAAATCTGAAACAAGTGTTTAAATACAAAAATATTTTCCCGAAAATTACAAAATTCTTACTATTATTTAAAGACGATGTTCAATGCTACTTTTAACTCACGTGTTCATTGTATTAGTAGAAAATGTACAGATTTAATTTAATAAAAACTTTAACAATTTATAATTAAAACAGTGAATGACCTTCATTTTTTCTATTGTTGATTATGTAGAAACCAATAAAGGAAATATTACGAACAAAATGCACCCTTCAATATACAATAAAGTTAATTAAAGCTCACTAAAGCAAGACATTTTAAGCCCTTTAGCAGAATTTTCAACCATATCCTAATTTCTTTGGAACTCAATGCCGAAGAAATCTGCAGAAATTAGCACCAAAGAAATTAGAATAGCATCTAAATTATTTTTTTTATCTGTGAGTGTTTAACAAATTGTGTTATCTTACAATTACGGAAGCTAGTAATCACAGTGTGCATACACTAAAAATGTATAAAAAATTACAACTCGTATTTAAGTATTGATTACCGAAGAAATTAGGTACTCACCGGAAAAAATCCCGCACACACCGATAAAAAAAAAAAAATCTTCCGTAACACGTTGAACTTTGCACAAGTCTGCACTGGTCGGGCGATAGATCTCAACTAAACGGTGCGTGGGGCGGGAGGTACGGATTGCCAGGGTAACATGAGTCATTATTTGAGACTGCACAAATACGCCAAATAAATTAGGTGTTTTTGGGGTGGACAAAATTGAATTAAATGATTTTAAAAAATTGGTCTTAAAGCTACATATATAGTTAAATATTCCTTAATATAGGAAAACCTGTTCAATAGGAGTTTTGGAAAAAAAAGGCGTTTCAAAAACAGAACACAGTGAAGGACGCGCCAAAGAGCTTAGATTTTTGACCTTTGATATTTTTTACGAATATCTTCTACTCGAAAAACTGTTATTTTTATGAATGGAAATACGGGTGTTTAGAATGAACATTAACCAAAAAAACTTGATCTCAATAGTTTATTAAATACGACGCTAACTTGGGTCGACAAGTGGAAAACATGAAATCTGATATTCACCCAGGTATACCTGCTACATTTTGGTGGAAGAAGCATTTCCAAAAAGTTTGTACATTATATTTGTATCGAAAAATAGGAAAGTTAACTAGCGTATTTTGTGACGGGTAACGATCCTTCACAAAAGCCGATAGTATTTGGTAACATTTTCTTTAAGAAACACCATCACAAACAGTAGAAAGTTATTGATTCTTTTTTATTATTAAGATTCAATCAACTAAATATTTTCTCAATTATGAAAAAGAATAAACAACACATCAATCGATAATCATGAAAAATATTGATAATAAAAAAAAATGATGAAATTTTTATAAAGCACAGGTTTTTTCTTATATAGGTACGATAGGTACATTTCACTGGTTACAAGAAATCTCATTAACTTTTTTACGTCGAAGGTCAAGAAAAGCAGGGATGGGGCTGAGGCGATAGTGAGGTAGCTAGCTGACGGCGTCCTCCCGTCTACTAGCTGGCTCATTCGTCGAACAAGATACTATCAGGCCCTGTGTTGTCCCGGGTGTCCCCGAGTGCAGCTCCAGCTGGGCCTACTTAGCCAGAGACAAGTGCGAGAACTGCCAGTGCCCTAGACAGTTAGCGTTTAGAATCTAAGGGGATCGTGTGGAGGATGCCTTCGATAACACACCCACAGAGACGACCCACAGAAGAATGGTATCAAAGGGCGTTGACGGCACAGACAGTAGATGGCTTCAGAATATGCTATCTAATAGGGTAGCAATCCTGACCCTAAATGCAACCACACACGAATTCTACACCACAAAGGTTGCCCACAAGGAGGCGTTCTATCACCACTACTGTGGTCCCTGTGGGCTGGTCAACCAGTACAAAGTCGCTCAGCGAGCTATAGAAAGAGCTATGCTCGAAGTCTCTCTGAAGGACAGGATTCGTAACGAATACATCCGACAGAGAACCAAAGCTATCGACACAACTCAAAGAATTGGTAAGCTGAAATGGCAGTGGGCCGGCCATATCTCGCGAAGAACCGACTACCGCTGGGGTAAACGTGTTCTTGAGTGGAGACCGCGGCTCGACAAACGTAGTGTGGTGTGGGACGCCCTCCGGCCAGGTGGGATGACGATCTGCGAAAGTCTGCAGGCAGATGCTGGATGCGTCTAGCTGAAGACAGAGCTATGGCGCTCATTAGGGGAGGCTTATGTCCAGCAGTGGACTAATATAGGCTGATGATGATGATGACTGTGGACCCTAGCGGTGGACCAACTCCTTACATTGCTTGAGGGCTATTACTTTGATATACAGGGATAGGCCAATGAGCTAGTAATCATAGTCAAAGGCCCTTGTCTCAGCACAATTTCAAACATAATGCAAGGAGCTCTCAAAACCATCAATAAATGATGCAGAGAAAATTAGTTGTCAACCAATGCCAACAAACAATAATAGTATCCTTCACGAAGTAGAGAAAGCTCGACAAGGTCAAACCCTTAGAGCTTAAAAGCTTAAAGTCGGCCCGGAACCCTTTTGTGGGATCACAAAATGAAAGGCATACGTTCTGCTCA
This sequence comes from Hedya salicella, assembly GCA_905404275.2. Lineage (NCBI taxonomy): Eukaryota > Metazoa > Arthropoda > Insecta > Lepidoptera > Tortricidae > Hedya > Hedya salicella. The sequence goes on from FR990096.1 coordinate 85,352,103, forward strand.
ACGACTTATATAGATCTAAGGTAATCGAGGAATGGAGGCTCGTAAAAGGACAGAACAACTCGAAAACCTTAATTAAGGGATTCAAGCAAAAGTTGTCGAAAGAGATACTACAACTCAAAAGACCGAAAACTTTCGCAATAACAAGAATCCTGAGGGATCACTATAAACTAAACAAGCACCTGTTTCAAATGGGTTTGAAACAGGACGCAGTATACAGATTCTGCCAAGAGATAGAGGAGACTGCAATGCATATCCTCTGCTTCTGTGGACGACTCATGAGGAAAAGAAGTGTCTACCTAGGGTAACATGTCATGCCCTCGGAAGAGATACTCGTACAACAATTCAGTGCTCTAAATAATCTGGGAATTCCTCGCAACGCAATGGGCCTCCGTAGTGAACTATAATAAAGGGCTGCCACAATAGATCAATACTGTTCGAAGCGGGGTACAGAAGGCCCACAAATCAACAATAATAAAGGGGATCACAGGCAAATTTTCTATCCTAGCTTGAGCTGATCGAGAAGCCTATAAAAATGTTTACCGTCGCAATCCGAATCCCTGAAGACCAGCGGAGCTTACAATACTACCCGGCAGCCTCCTTTCCCCCTTTAAATACTGGCGAAACCAAACGTCCTGACCAACTTGAAAGTTACCTTTTACGTGTTTGATCTTTTTTTATTGGTAAAAATAATAATACTTATTAACAAGGAAAAAAAAACATTTTTTAGGTATAATAATAATTATTAGGATAGTTTTGCCAGCGTCGGGTTTTTAAGCCAAAGTCCAATTTAATGGTTTCATATTTATACATATGAAAAAAAAGAGATTTTATCAAACACCGATTCATGAGTGTATAGAATGATTACCACAAACGATTCCAACGAATTGACAAACTCCTCCGTTTTTGGGAGTCCGTTAAAAATGCATATACCGCATAGCCGACACAACGATTTAATAAACTATTGTCACCATTTGACAACATGGACCTGCGTATCAGCCACAAACCTAAAGTGACTGCATACACCACAGAAATAATATATGAATAACGAATAATAATAATCAAAATGGCAACCTTGACAATTTATAATTGAATTATTAATGGGAGTATTGACGATCTTATTTTCGTCGCCGCTAACTCACCAGGTAAATGTGCTGTACCTATACTGCGTGCGTATTCCTAACGAACATAGTATTTGAAAGGCAGGAAGGAAAAAATATCTCTTGCATGATTATTTCGGCACGCAATAATATAACAGTAACACCTACTATTAACATCACTCATATAATATAACATTTGACTGAATGTAATATCTCCTTTCTTATAGTGACGTCTAAGAGATTTGAGAAAAGTTAAAATATTAATTTATACTATATTATGAAGACTAATATTATACTTTTTTGATAAAACTGTTAATCAGTACTCGGATATTAAAATGTATGTTCGTCTGAAATGACACGCTTTTTATTGTGGTGGCACAATACTGCACCGTATGTGCCGTTTCTTTTGTTAGGTTAGGTTAGGTTAGGGATGCAATATGAAACTTTGGCCAATACGGTGCAGTTTTTCTAGCCTGAAATGTGGTCCAGGTAAATACTAACCAACGATGACATTTCCAGCAATAGTAAACAGCTTATGACTTGTATGTTCGCGTAAAACATAAACAAATATTCACCTAAGACGTAAGAGCATTCGTCCACAAATCTGCAAAAAAGATTTCGTTAAGTGTTTAAGGGTTAATTGATAGGTTCAGGCGTTACTTTACAGCATTCCGTATTAGATTACTGAATAATAGTTCCATTGCTAAACCGCGAAATAGTGTCTAAGTTAGATGTGACAATAAGTTGTGCTCACTGAGCACATTTTCCACGACAAAAAATACTTACGCAAATATCAAATAAAACCTGACCACTATCAAACAGAATCTTATAAACGTGATAAAAATACAGAAGAGGTTTTCATCTGAAACTGCTGGAAACTCAAAATGAAGCTCAGAGAGCCAACTTCAAGCAGCAATATCGCCAGAAGCGCAGAAAAATCTACCGGAGCCCATGGAAGAACAGAAAGTTGTGGGCTGACGATATTGCCGATCAAGCCCAATATGCTACTAATACCGGAAATTTGAGGGAACTTGATGTAGCTACTAAAACCTTGGCAGGAAGCAGCAAGATTAAAAGGCAACATCTTTAGTCAATTGAGGGCAATTTCATTGTAACTGTTGGAAGGGCAGCTGCAGCGCTGACGTGAATACTTTGCTGAGGATTTCGCAAGCTTGGTAACAACGCTTTCAGATGACACGTAAGAAAATGAACCAACAACTTTGCCTTCTTGACATCGACAACGCACCACCTGGATTTGAAGAGGTGGCCAAAGCTATCCGTGCTCTGAATAATGGAAAGGTGCCAGGACTTCTCTGTTCTCTGCTCCACCTTTAATTAAAAGGATCAGGAACACTAAAGAGCTACCCAAGAATTGGATAAAGGAACTCCTAATAGCCATGCCCAAAAAAGGCAAGTCAGTGCGGCAACTGGAGACTTTGCTTTCAATCCGTTCTAAGATTTTCTGCAAAATTACCTGGGGCCGGCTATAGAAGGCCGTAGAGCCGCTCTTACGGAATGAGCAAGCTGGTTTTCGTCATAACCGCTCGTGCATCGACCACATCAACATTCTCCGTATCTTACTCGAACAGACATCAGAATGGCAAAGGGAGTTATTTTGTAGACTTGGAAAAACCCTTTGATACGCTGCATTGAAGAGTAGGTCTCACCTTTTCTTCAATGGTGTCTCGTCGAAATAAAGTATATTTGCTCAAGGCCATTTACAAGAACTATTACATTGGGCTGAAAATCAATATCCGGAGGAGTCTGGAGCTAGACTGTTGCTGATTGGCACAGAGGTAGTGGAGCGCATCCACAAATTTACCTACCTTGGTAGCGTCGTGTGAGATGCAGGAGGAACAGAAGGTCAAAAATCAGTTCACCTATTGCCAAGGCCCGAGCACCCTTCGCTCCGGTGCAAGCCACTTAGCAGTCACGAAAACTGACTTGAAGATTCAAATTATGAATTTTCGGGTCAAATGTTTGCGGAATTAAACTTGAAACGTAACCAAACTCATCTTGCATCAGCTCCAAGTCTTTATCAACCGATGTCTTTGTCGAATACCCAGAATCTACTCTTAAATGAGAACCTCCGAGCACGCTGCCGTGAAACTCCGATCAAGCGCTGCAAGTGAAACTGGATTGGCCACACACTGCGAAGTGGCCCCGTAGGCTAAGGATTGGAACCCCCAATGAAAACATGGTTCCAAACAAACCTGGCGGCGATCCGTAATCGAAGAAGCAAAGACAAACGGGTAGGACGTCATGGACCTAAATCAAGCGCGAAGCTCAAGACCGATCGGGATCGGGAGTCACTCTGGACGCCTTCTCTCTGCGCCATCTAGCGGACACAGGATCATATATAATTTGTAAGTACCAACCAGTATCATTTTCGACACATGTTTCACTTCTTTACAAGACATCATCAGGAGATGCAGGGAATGTTAGCGGTCTGGTGTCCACATGAAAACAACACATTATGCGCATGTAAGCATAACTTATTATCATATCTACCCAAGACACTATTTCGCGGAATAGCTAAGGAACTTTAATGCATGAATGTTTAGGTACGTAGTGTCTAAGCGGTCTGAAATATTGTGCCTACAGATTTGCAAGTTGAAAGTTTCCAAAGGATTGGGGAAATTATTAAAAATTTGAGAATTTTCATAAGAATTGAATGAAAGTTTCCATTTCAGGAAATTTTACGAAGACATGGAAAATTTTGCAATTTTGGAAACATTCTTTCAGTACATCAATAACTAATTGGGCTATATGAACAGTTCGACAAAAAATTCTGACCGTATGTACGCACAACAAACTGTAAAGGTCACTCGGGCGGATGATTTGGTTGTTTGACCTTTTCTATTTACTTCGTTTTTAGCTGATCTGGTCAGGTTGTCCAATATTTCTGATAGTCTGGAAACCTCTGCCCTTAATTTGACAACAGTACAATAAATACCATAAACCACACAGTTCCAAGAAATCTGATTAAATAAAAAATACAAAAAGTCCATGTAAAAGTTGGTTGGTTCATGCAAAAATATCTCAGAAACGGAACAAGCCAATTGAGCAGCCATATGATAATGTAAATATATGCATCATAGGTAGGCGCTACCTATGTTTAAACGACAAATTAGATATAACATTCACAAGGGTACTCTCCGATCGAACGGTTGAGACGAGGGGTGATTAATAATCATAATGGTATGGACGTGGACCACATGTAAGCACAATTTAGATTTTTCATTGCGTTGTAATGTTTTCATCTATAGCCCAATAGAAAGAAATGTGATGTTAATTTACCTTCATAAAAAACATTTAGAAACACAAATCTGTGTTTCATAAATACTATAATAGTAATATTGATCACTGTATGTAGCACGTACTCACGGGACAATCGTGTCCAGGACCTTTAGTAGGCGTACGCGGAACCGAAACCAACGCGTAGATGACTTTCCACCATTTAATGAAATGCAAGGGGTACAGTCAACAGCATCAATATCTGCGTTAACAATGCGGGCGAAAATATCTGACACGTCCTAAGGGCCCTAGAAAATAGAGTCGTGTCAGATATTTCTGCGGGCTTTGTTGTGGCAGATATTAATGCTGGTGACTGTACACCGCGCGGATGCTGTTCCTGCCTGTGTCATTAGACGCACACACATACAGTAAACGTTAGATGTTAGAGTGACTGTGTTTTGATGACATCTGAATATTCTAGGTTATGAGTCGAGACGAAAATGATGGACTAAATAGTAGGCTAGGTATTATTTATAACAACTGGACGTCTAAATATACCAGGAGAAACTGTCTCATGGATAATGGCACTGATATGAATCGATTTTATCGAAAATCCTCGCGTCGGGCACTGCATTATGATGCTTAAATAATGTAAGTATAAATGTGTAAACTATGTCAACTACATATTTAACGACTTACTCGATGATCAACTGATGATGTTCTATATTTTCGTTCAAAAGCTTCCGAATATGAAGGTTTTCCTCCGGCGAATACATTGCAGTATCCGCATTGTTCTCCCTGGCCTTCGGAAGTGGAAAGCTATATAGATCGTGTTTCAATACTTTTAAATGTCCCCAAATCTGGAACACTATTAAATAAACCAATAGATCGAAGTTGGTCTGCGTCCCAGCTATTGCTAGTGATAAATATACATTTATAATTGCTAATATGACATATCCGATCTCTGTTGTATAGAAATAATCCTTAGGAACGTAGTAGTAAGCCGCATGGCCATATGTGCTGTTGGCTGGACGGTTGGAACTGAACATCCCATTTTTAAAGTTCCAATACAGTGGTATGAGGTTGTAGAGAAGGATGCCCAAGTGCAGCAGCACGACGATGTACATCGTAAACGCGCTTGATATTAGATGTATACGACGGAACACCTGAAAAAAATAAAGTCGGCATATATATTTAATACTTTAACGACAATTTTGCTTAATATTTCGCAATAATCACTCATTTAAGTAAAACTATTTAAACGGATTATATTGCGTATATCATCTCGTCTGAGTTCCCGACGTTTCGGAAGCTTTTCGGCTTTCGTATTCACGCTGTTGACCCTTATTTTATTAAAATTTTGGCTTAGTTGGTGGTACAACGGCTTACGATGCTGGCGGTCATGGGTTTGAATCCCGGCCAGGGCAAGTAGTTGTGTGATAAGCACGAATGTTAGTTCCTGGTTCTTGGATGTTTTTTTATTTATTTCATTAGATATTATATTTATCTCATTTCTCTACATGTCGCATAGAAATAGCCAAAACAGAGATTTGATCAAATCTCTAAGGGATATGACCAAATCACGCAGGATGTTAAAATGGCGAATCAACTTTATCATTTATCTAGAAAAAGTCAGTCATTTGATTAAATCCCTGGATCAGTTTAGTGAAATGACAAAATCAGCCAAAAAAGGCAACTCACCAGATTTGTTTAGTAATTTAATAAAATCCCTGAAACCCGTCAGTGAGTTGACGAAACGATCGTTTCATCATTTTACTAGATAAGTTCAGTGATATCACAAAGTATCTTATGACTCACGTTTAGGGATATGATAAAGATTTTATCATATCTCTGAAAGTGTCTAGTGAAATGATAAAACGAGTTGTCTTTGCGAGATGCCGTTTTTGGCTGATTTCGTCATTTCACTAAACTGATTCAGGGATTTTGCATCCTCCAAGGGCTCTCTAATTTGAGTCAACATCTGAAATCATAATTTCACTTGCAATAAAGTTTTTGATCATAATTATCTTTTGTCGTAACGATCATTTAACATAACATTCCTTGACACATTACTGCTTGTCAGAATTTCGCATGTCATAATAATTAATCTATACATATAATAAAGCTGAAGAGGGTCAAAAGTCTGTACATGGAAGATATTCGAAAAAAAATTGGCCGGGGATACTTAAAATCGATAACAGAACACGTTCCAACAGTTTTTAGAATTTTTGTCGGTTTGTCTGTTTATCTGTTTGTCTGTTTATTTGTACGTGCATCACGTGAAAACAGCTGAGCAGGTTTTGATGTAAACTTTACTACTCCGAAAAAATCCCCGGCCAGGTTATAGGCTATAAAAATTCAACCCCTAAAAGGGGGGGTAGCCACTACACTTGATTGAATTAAGTTTGCACCTGAATCGTATCGCGCTACTTAGGGAGGAGGTGCAAACTTTTCTCAAACATGTTACGAGCCTACGAGTATCGAGTACCTTGCGAAACTAACAGGTGGCGCTACAATTAATACCTTTTTGCCGAATTTCTCTCTAAGTTTAGAAGAGGGGGTACGGATCTTGTAATAAAAGTAGCTTGTCCGTTCTAATCGCCATTTTATTCCGAACTAATCTACCCACATACCATAGTTATCTATATGTCAGAGTGCGTACATTACACACCTCCACACTAAATTTATACATTCATATAATGAGTACTCACTTATCACTAAGTGGCCTTCTAATATAACACAATTTAACTTAAATTTATACTTAGGTTTATTTACTCTACATTGACGAATGGGGCGAGCTCGGGATGTAGGTGCCCGCTGTTCTGGCGTAGATGCTCGGGGGGACTCAAACTGCCACTCCGGAGAAGCCGGAGAAGCACCCTGACTCGCCGTACCGCGCGGCGCGCCCTCCGCGGTCGCCGACGCCTCCGATCGGCCTCTCAACGGTGTCACCGCTTGACTAGCTGGCTCCGAAATATTCGCTTGAGAATTCGTGCACGATCGATCTAATATCGAAGTAGTAGCCGCAAGAGACAATGTACTGTTGTCTGACCGTTTCTTTAATTGATCGATATGCCTGTGTACCGTATCCCCATCATCACCTAACACTTTAAAATTACTACGCTCTAAAACATCTACCACACGACCTGGGACCCATTTTTCCCCCTTTAAATATTTTCTATACCACACCCGATCTTACCTTTCCACGCTTCTACTTACTCCCCCGGAGGCTTCTTGTTGCCGCTGCTGCACCCTGCCCACCTGACCTTCCCTATCCGGTTTTATGATGTCCAAGCGAGTCCGCAGACGCCTACCTAAAAGGAGCATAGCCGGAGTCTCCCCCGTGGTTGAATGTTCGACATTCCGGTAATATATCAAAAACGCGCACAGCGCGTGATCTACATTCCGGTTTTCTTGCAAAGCCTTCCGTATGACACGCTTCAAGGTTTTTACTGAATTTCCAGCCAAGCCGTTAGACGCCGGATGGTAAGGTGCAGTAAATATATGTTGAATACCACAGCTCTTTGTAAAACTCTCCAGCTCTTTCGACGTAAAGGGTGGCCCATTATCGGTAACTATTTGTTTAGGTAAACCCCACCTACTAACAACTCATGCAACTTGTCTATTAAAGTTCCCGCTGAAGTACTAGCAACATTAAAAACCTCTATCCACTTAGACATAGCATCCACTATAACTAAGTACGTTTTACCCGCAATCGGCCCTAAATAATCCAAGTGTAGACGCGACCAGGGTCGATTGGGCCAGGCCCACATACGCGGTACGTGGCGCGGCGGCGCGTCCGCCTGCGCCGCGCACACCGCGCACTCGCGGCACACGCGCTCTACGGCCTCGTCGTCCCCGGCCCACCAAACGTAACTACGGGCCAGCGCCTTCGACTTTACGATTCCCATGTGAGGCTCGTGAACCAGACTTAATACTTTTTCTTTACGTTATTCCGGAATCACTAGTCTCTGCCCCTACATGACACAACTCAATTCTTCGTACAACTCGTTTTTTCTGTTAAAGAAGGGCTGTAAATTAGAAATTTCACATTGAACGGGCCATCTGTCCCTGATGTAGATAATAACTTTCGACAATAACGGGTCGCGCGCGGTTTCTCTTTTTATTTCGTTATAATCTAATAATAGCGCTTGCTCTGCGAAGTGAAGATACGAGTATGTCTGTTCCTTTACCGATAATTTACCCCCAGCATTACTATTAATAGGTAATTGCGAAAACCCATCGGCCCCGTTTTCATCTATGCGCACATACTCGATGTCGAATGAGTATGCTGATAAAATTATCGCCCATCGCTGCATACGGCTAGCTACCATAGTCGGTATCCCGGTGTTTGGCCCAAAAATTTACACCAGCGCTTTGTGATCGGTTCGCAACGTGAAATGCCGGCTATATAAATATTGGTGAAATTTATTCATACAAAAAATTATAGCTAACGCCTCGCGATGTATTTGGGAATAATTACGTTCGGCGTCGTTTAACGTGCGTGACGCATAGGTGACCGGCCGGTCGCGGCCGTCCGCGCCCGCCTGCGAGAGCACCCCTGCCACCCCGCGCGCGCTGGCATCACACGTTACAAACAATGGTTTTTCTGATCATAATGCGCCAGTACCTCCGCGCTTTTCCGTGAACGACCGTTCACAATCCGACGGCCAAAGCCACTCATTTCCTTTCTTTAAAAGTTCATATAAACGAGCTAACTTATCACTCATACTCCTAATAAATTTCCCATAAAAAATTATAATCCCTAAAAACGAACGGAGTTCCGTTACATTCCGTGGACTAGGTATGCGAACTATGGCTTCAATTTTCGGTGGATCGGTTTTTATGCCATTTTTACTGATTACGTAACCTAAATAATGCACTTCATCAACTAAAAAAACACATTTACTAGTTTTTAATTTTAATCCCGACTTATGCAACCTACCGAACACTGCTTCCAACAAGCAGCCGCAAGGTGTTTCTGTGTATTTTTACCTCCGATAATTACGTCATCTAAAAAAATTCAACATTCGGAATTCCTTTAAGCAAATTACACATTATTCGCTGGAATAATCCAGGGGAACTAGACAAGCCATATACCAACCTGTTATACCTATATAAACCCCGATGTGTATTTATAATCGTGTATTTTTTTGAATCATCTAACCTTATCTGGTTATACGCTTGTGATAAGTCAATTTTTGAGAAATAACAAGCCCCGCTGAGATTTACCATTAGGTCATCTATTTTAGGCATGGGATATCGATCAATTAGTAAAACTGGATTCAGAGTGGCCTTATAATCAGCACAAATTCTCAAGGAACCGTCAGCTTTATTTACCGGCACTAGCGGTGAAGCCCAATCGGAGATGTCGACAGCCTCGATGACGTTGTCGCGCAGCATGGCGTCCAGCTCCTCATCAACCCGTTCGCGCTGCGAGTACGCCAGCGGGCGCGCACGGTGGAATACCGGCGTCGCCCCCTCGCGCACGCGCAGGGTAGCCTTCCCGTTATTGTACCGCAAGAGCCAGCCGCTGAACAATTCTTTATATCTGCAAAGTAAATTATTTATTTCTTCAGGCGTACTCACAATATTATTTTTTACGTGGTGACAATCGCTAAAACCAGGAATTTTAATATTTAACTCCGTCAACCACTGTCTACCTAATAGTGACGTGGTGCCGTCATTGATAACAAATAATTCCAAGGGTTTATTACACCCGTTATAACTAACATTCGGCTTAATAACGCTTATAGGCTTGATTTTGGATCCATCGTAAAATCTCAATGACAAATTACTGATCTCTAGGGGTATATGACTTAAACATTTCCGATAAGTTTCACTATTAATACACGACACTGCAGTACCGGTGTCCACTTCCATATGAATGACGCAATTGTCTATAGTTATAGGTGCACTCACCGGGCCGTAATCGTTCAAACATAAATGGTGAAAGTCCTCCTCGGTCGCTCCCTCGTTTCGGGCCGAGTCATCCGCCGGCGTCGCCGCCTGGCCGTAGTACAGCCTCCCGGGAGCGCTCCCGCCGCTGCCGGTTCCGGCGCGGTCCGAGCACACCTGCCTCAAGTGCCCCTTGCGTTGGCACAAACTGCACACGTAACCACGGAACCGGCAGTTATTGTAATCGTGGTCGGTCGCTCCGCAGCCTCCGCAGTTACGGTGACCTTCTCCGCCACCCGGGCCGTACCCAGCGCCACCGCACCGTACGGCGTCCCGCCGACTCCCGGCGGTTCCTCGCGCGGGGCCACTGACGCTCCTGCTGCGCCCGCCAGTTCGGCTGCGAGACCTCGGCGTCTGGTGCCGAGCCCTGCTTTCCGATGCGAGCGCGAACATCGCCGCCGATGCTCCCGGTGTTGCCCCGCTGCACCCGGCGCCCGGCCCCGGTTCAACCACCGCCGCATCCCGTTCCGCTGCCTCCAGAGAGCTCGCGATCTTAACAGCATTCGTATAGGATAGCATATCGTCCTCCGCAAATAACCGCTAACGAATGACATCACTCCGTAATCCGCATACAAATTGGTCACGTAGATTTTCGTTCAGTGAGACATCAAATTTGCAATTCCTGGCTAACTTCTTCAATTCCGCCACGTAACCGGCAATATTTTTGTCATTGTTTTGTCGACGCTGCTTAAAACGGTATCTTTCGGCCAATACCGACGGCGTTGGTTGCAGATGATGACGCAATAGGTCGACTGCCTCTTTGTAATTGAGCTCCGAGGGCTTTTTAGGACTTGCCAGATTCGACAACAATTCGTACGCCTCATCACCCATTGCCGCAATCAAAGTAGGCAATTTCAATTCTTCTTTCACTGCATTCACCAGGAAAAACATCTCCATCCTGTCCACATACGACGACCAAGTCCCGTTAGTGACGTCGAACTCGCTCATTTTTCCGACTGCCATTGCTCCTTTATACTATGCCTTTTACACGACACAAACAGTACAGCGCACCGAGTTCCAATAACACATAACCACTGTTAGACGCTTGTCCGTTCTAATCGCCATTTTATTCCGAACTAAACATCTACCCACATAACATAATTATCTATATGTCAGAGTGCCTACATTACAAAAACTAATACCTTTTTGCCGAATTTCTCTGTAAGTTTAGAAGAGGGGGTAAGGATATTAACAAATTTAATTGCATAAGTGATTTAATAATAGAACAAAATACGAGATAAGTGGCTCGGTGGTATCAACAAGGAGGAGGCTCACATGTGCAAGAATTCGCACAGGTATACTGCTTCACGTTGGAGAAGGACTTCCGGAGGAAACCAACGGCCTGGTTCGATTACCAGAGACGCTATGCAGGATCGTTCCGTCCGTTGAAGACCACATTCGGAGCGTATAAGGAGACCTGAGCCAGGGGACGCGACGTGAGAGCTCTTCGGTTTGTGAGAGAGCCATACTCACGCCGAAAATTGAAGAGGCAGCGGCAGTTAATGCGCGGATATTGGCAAAAATAAAGGTGAACAGGCAGTATATAATTCCACTAGCTGTTGGCCGCGACTTCGTCCGCACAGAGATAAAATTTGTAGCCTTTTAGAAGGCAATTTCGTCAGCGGAGGAAAAAAAACAACCCTCTTTTTCTTCAGCGTAATCGAATAATAACTGTCCTATAATTATCTGGAGATGCCCAGCTACCCGTGTACCAAAAATAGTTTAAATATGTTTGGCGGTTTTGGCGCAATGAAGCTACATCCACATACATACAAACATACAAAAAATAAAATTGAATTAGTGACCTTTAATACTCCATATCACTTATTTTTAGATTTTCTATATTATAGTAGTAGATTATCTATATATGTTTAATATACATAGACATTTCATTTTACACCTGAATTTATCTGTCTTCTATATTCTATCTCTCTATATACATATAATAAAGCTGAAGAGGCTCTAAAGTCTGTAGGTACATGGAATATATTCGAAAAAAAGTTGGCCGGGGATACTTAGAATCGATAACAGAGCACGTTCCAACAGTTTTTAGAATTTTTGTCTGTTTGTCTGTTTATTTGTACGCGCATCACGTAAAAGCGGCTGAGCAGATTTTGATAACTGAAACTTTACTAATCTGTTGAGAAAATTCCCGGCCAGCTTATAGGCTATAAAAATTCAACCCTTAAATTTGATTGAATTAAGTTTGCTCCTGAATCTTATGGCGCTACTTAAGAAGAAGGTGCAAAATTTTCTCAAATATGTGCTACACGAGCCTACGACTACTATTGAGTACCTTGCTAAACTAACAGGTGGCGCTAAAATTAATACCTTGGCATTTTGCCAAATTAACTGTAAGTTTAGAAGAGAAGGTACGGATTTCAACAAAATTTAATTGAATATAATTGATTTAATAATCCAACAAAATACGAGATAAGTGGCTCAGTAGTATCAACAAGGAGGAGTCTCACATGTGCAAGAATTTGCCTAGGTACTGCTTCAGGTTGGAGAAGGACTTCTGGAGGAAACCAACGGCCTGATTCGATTACCAGAGACGTTATGCAAGATCGTTCTGTCCGTTGAAGACCACATTCACAGCGTATACGGAGACCTGAGCCAGGTGACTCGACGTGAGAACTTTCGGTTTGTGAGAGAGCCGTTAATGCGCTGATATTGGCTGAAATGGAAGGTGAACAGGCAGTATATAATTCCATTAACACTGTCTTGGATGAACGCATCGTCACAACATTCTTGATGGAGTTCCTAAACTCATTGAGCGCTTCAGGACTCCCAGCACACACATTAACCCTGAAAGTTGGAGTTCCGATCATGCTTCTTCGGAATTTGTCACGTCCAAAGTTATGCAACGGAACTGGGCTAAAAGTAGTGCAGCTGCAGCGAAACCTCATCGAGGCGCAAATCCCGATGGGGTGCGGCGCCGGAGAAGCCATGTTCATCCCCTGCACTGCACCCCCCGCCCATTCCGAGCAACTTCCCGTTCTGCTTCAAGCGTCTACTGTTCCCCGTGAGCGTCTGCTTCGCCATGACCATCAACATGAAACGGACCCAGAAACCGCTCAAAATGGAGGAAATTGACAAGGAGAGCCGACCCCAGATAATGGGAAAAGGCGCAGGCAGACGATGACAAGTCAAAAACTGAAAAAGTCAGAAAAAATGGGGTTTATGCTTTAAAAACTACGTGGAACATCCCAATGGTTGACAGCTTAATTCCAATAATCGGTACCCTATTCGTCACCCCTATTACTACGAGTCAAAGTCAAATGTGCCAATGAATGGGACATTTTCCTCAAATGACGGATCAAATATTATAATATAAATTAGCCCTAGCCCTAGCATTATGCCTATTCAATATATTATATTCAGTGTTTTTCTAACAGTTCTTGGTAAGTAATTGTTTAGCGGCGACGGAGCAAAAACAAACAGTACTATATTATTTAGGTAAAATGCCTCTACCGTCCAAGTAAGTGATTGGCTATTTCCAAAAAGATTATGAGCTAAATGTCCTAATGCTTGACAGATTAATTCCAATAATTGACACTCTGCTTGTCAACTCTATTGCAATGAAGTAAGGTTGAAGACACCAATTACTGGGTCAGTTTCGGGCACTGGGACGTTTACCTATGCAAAGTGGCAAATACAATCGCAACACGTGTTTATTTCTTACAGGCAGAACGATACGTTACCATATACTTATATTGCGGCGAGTCGAGTGGTGCAGACAAGTTGATGCTGACTGTACCGCACGCACAAGTGATCTCTATCAAAAATAGTAAACAAACCTTTTTTGCGTATGCAGATCGATTCTTGAAGTAAATAAGATGAAATTTATTAATATACATATTCATCAAATTACAGAATTTATCTGAACGAGCTAATACATGTCGTTGCTGAAATAAGAGTAAAATTATTCTTTAAATTACAAGTAGGTATTAGGTACTAGAAAAAAAATACATGTTTATATGCTAGCATAGACACGAGTAGGTGAGATTGAGATACATTGACGTTTTTCTCAAAGTATTTCCGTCCTTGCCGAATTTAAAAACGGCACTGGTTCTCAACCTCCACTCGCGTTAAGGTGTGTGTAAAGTGCAGTCAAGTTACAGTGGTGTTTATGTCATCTAAGATAATTTGTTTAAAATGTTTATAATATGAGTAAGAATTGCAATAGACGCAATGAAGGAGGCGCTTTATTAAGTACCCACCAAAAAAATGAAATCCAAGAATATGATTATAATAGTGTTTCCCATATCGTTGAAATCCATGGTGTCAGCGTGGGTATACAAGTAACCAACTCCTAAGAAGGGCAGACAAAAGCCCACTAATATGAGCGTAGTGTTATACCTAGCAATCCAGGCGTCAGATTTCATATCTCCGAAAGCCTTATACGGCCAACATGCTATTTCACTCATCAACATTCGTGTTTGTTTGAAATATCTGTATTGTAAAGGGTATTCGATGCCTCTGAAAAGAAGAGAAAAAAGTGTAATGGTATATTTAATGTGTACGGCAGCATGTCTGCTATAACCGTGGTCGTTGTTCGCGGCGGGCGGTTGCTGCAGCGTCCTAGGCCCCAAGCACGACCAGAGCAGTGTAGTGTGCTTGACGACGCGTTTGGCTCAGTTGCTTGTACAACGGCCTACGAAGCTGGCGGTCCCGGGTTTGAATCCCGGGCAGGGCATGTATTTGTGTCATAAGAACGAATGTTTGTTATTGGGTCTTGGATATTTTATATGTACCTATTCAAGTATTATAATTTATACATATATATTATGTATATCGTCGCCCAGTACCCATAGTAGAAGTTTTGCTTAGTTTGGGACTAAGTCGATTCGTGTAAAATTGTCGCTGATATTTATTTATTATTTACATTTTATTATTTAACTTTAATCGTCAATGAGTCAGTTGTGTCGAACCAACAAAACTGTTTAAATGTCGGTTAAGTTGGACCCGCGCACGGGATTCGACCGTTTCCACCTCCTGACTTTTCTGGTAATTTTTTTGTCTAAGTATCTTAAGACTTGTAGCATTTCGATATTTAGTGCAGATCCCGGACATCTAGGATAAGTTTTAAAATCCCATTTAAACTACAGGCACTTTTATAAAAATTTATCTTCAAAAGTCAAGTGGTTGATACGCTTGTGGGTGGGTACAGATGTTGAGGTTTTTTTATCATTTATTTATAGGTTAGTAACTGTTTTGAGATAACATATTATCGTCACTTACTCGCTATCATCGAGAAAAATCTTAAAACGTTCAACCCATCCGACAGCCATCTTGAATACTTATGTACATTAAATACCTTTCCCACCCAATGCCCTTCTAGAAATGTACCGTGATGTAGGTACATTTCTAGTGAAGTCGAGTGTTTATATTTTTTCCTTGTTACGTATTTAATTGTGGTGATCATTAATATATTAACAATATGATTAGTGATGCGCCGTTCCTGGATTTATTTCTGAGGTGGTGCAAAGAATATGTTGAACTCCATCACATAGCCTGTCGATTCATCTTTATTCCTTACTAGATGTGTACTTATTTAAAAAAATTGGAGTACGCAATATTATTCTCGACTTATAACCCCGGGGTCTTAATTATCTGCCACGTTCTACATGATATATACTCTAGCCAGAGGGCTTGCAGTGGGCGGGGCGAACCGAGATATTTACCTTCTCGTCGGCTAGACCGGGTTTAGCGATCAGTCCGGGGCTGGCGCTGAGCGAGTAAGCACGCATACGCTGCGATCTGCCACCTGGATCGATCGGTCTCGGAGCGTGTCGTATTGATGGATATACTTACCTTAACAATTGATTATAAAAGCGCCATGAAATGCACTTTGAAAAGAGGTTACGTGAATTGTTCTGTAAATGGATGTTTGAATACATATTATAAGGACGGAAAGTACTCTTCTTTTGTCAAATTGTGAACAGTAAGTTAATTTTTTTTATTACTTAGAAAGTAGGTACGTGTTTATTATAAAATTGTGTTTTACGTTAATAAAACCGTAATTTAATAAGATTTAAGCATCTACAGAAGTACACAGTAGGTACTGTATGTCTACAAAAGATAAAATACTTTACCTTTACTTACGTCGTTTTAAGCTACCGCAGTATTTAAACCAAAACTGTTTACAAACGGATTCTTACCAATGCCTACAAGACTGATTTCCGTCATATATATAATAATAATAAATAGGTTCATTATAGTCACACAATTGTAAATACATATATTTGTTTTGGATTATTATTTTTTTGCCTTTTTTGTGGAACCCATAGTAAGTTCTAACAACATCCTATCCCATCCTTTCCTATCCTGTTATCTTTTCCTTTTAAGGATGACATGAGATTTTTTTAATTAAATAGGTGTTAATTAAATATGCCTTTTTTATCACTACGTTATGTGCGATAGCTACGAAACGGCTGAGTTGTCGATTTGATTGACATATGTGAAGTAACTTGTACAGTCAGCGTCAATTTGACATATGCAAGTAGTAAAATCGTCAGCTACTTTTGATGCTGACTGTACTTAATGTCGGCTCACTTTACCTTAACGACATCTGGTGAGCTACAACATTTTTTGTCCTCATTGATGTATTCCTGGCGTGACAACTTGCACTACACGTGCCGCGTGCGAATGAATACAAGTTATACGACCTTCAGAGAGGCATAGAGTAGGCACGTTTCTCATGCCAAAACAGCGTTTTTACGAGGAAGTGAAATTTCTGTACTTGTACTATTACTTATTCTGTGCTCTTGGCTCTAGCCACCTCGAACCCTCTACTTTCCATTGAAATGCAACATCATCTCGAAACTTAAGTAAATTACTAGGATCTTATGACGCCCGGAATCATGTCCCGACTTAAACTATAGGGCGTTACCCAAAATCATTAATCAAAGGTGATCAAGAACCAGAGTTTATAGCCAAATATTTTTAAGTGAAATCATATCTCAACAAGTTAGATTATAAATCCACTTCAGTGAAAGAAAATCATTGAGTTTTGGATTCAAATAACCAGACCATGGTGATTAATTGATTATAATTATAAAATATTTGCCGTGTCCGTGATACTAGATCGATCCCAATAGAGCGTGGCACGACCATTATCAAGAACTGGCATTGGTGCGTACTTATAGTATGGCACCTCAGACCCCACAAGACCATATTTAAGGGCAAGTTGCTGAATAATAATACTGGCTACTTGGTTATGGCAAAATTCCAAACTTTATACTGCAAGTAGGCCTCAAGGGCACTTTTACATGTCTGTTTTTACAATAAACGTAAAAAATCACAATCTAGATAATGAGATTATAGTGCATAGCAATATTAATGCAACAGTCAAATACCTGGGCACACTTAATAGGGAGATGTATATTATCTCCGGGTCCATTAGATTATAAGTTAACCTACACTTACAGAGATGTTAGATAAAGGGTCTTTAGGTGATAAAAAAGTTAAAAAGGATAATAATAAATAACAGTATACATATATAAAAAAAAAAACGTACATTAAGTTTAAAGGAGATGTAGAGTCTCCGTGGTCAAAACTTTAAATTAGGAGATGTAAAGTGTCTGCAAACATCAAAGACAGATATTACAATTTAAATATTACATTATAGAAGTGACTATTAAGCTAACAGTTATGCTCACAACTCAGTATGTAAAATAACTATAAAATTACTAAAATTTAAATGAACCATAAGAAACACGCAGGCCTCTTCGGGACACTGCCCGTAAGTTATGACGCCTTCCGTGAAGGAATAACTGGCCATGGACCTTTGTCTGCTAAATATTCTTCAACTCTATAATATCGTTTTGTCAGGAAAAAATCTTTATATACCTTTTAGAGGGACTCTAAGGCAATTTGATTGCATCTGAGGGTGTTTTGTTGTAAAAATTTATACAATGGGGAATGGATAAAATTTTTCAAAAATCTTGAAATTTTGTTTATATGTAGGAATAAGCCTCGTTATTGTCAGAAAAAACATACAGATATTTCTGTGGCTTAGAAAAAATAAAAAGATGAAAAGGAGTTGGTGGGCCTAAAACGTCCCTTATACGGTACGGCAAATGCAGCATTGATATTTTCGATTATAATGGCTGTACATGTACTGTTATTCTTTAAGTTTTCAAATGAAATAGTCGCCTGGCCTAATAAAATTTGAATGGTTCTGATAATCAGACAGCTCCTTAAAAAAGTTTACGTTTCTGTTAGTGTACATAATTACATGTAGTATGTACTGTGAAGCTATGTGAGAATATTTATCTCTTTAAATCGTTCTGTCAGCGATTCTCGCAATCGTATGATATATATAGTTCTGATCGCTATCTTTTGTACGACGAAAATGTTTTCAATATCTGCTGGTTTAACCCAGATCAATATACCTACCGTAAGACATATACTGTGGAAGTAGCTGAAGTAAACAAGGCGAACTGTTTCCACGTTGGTGATTCGTCTTACTGCATAAGCGGCAAAGCTTAGCCTATTTGCCGACACCGATGTACAAGGCCCCCATTGAAGGTCGGGACGATCCGAAATAAGCCCCAGGAAAAGTGTGTCATCAACAAAGTCTAATTTCTCTCTCTTACATTTTGCAAAGACAATTTTACAAATTTCGTTTTCTATGGATTAAGTAGCTGATTATTTGCTGTGAACCATTCCAGTACTCCATTCAGAGAGGCATTGACATGAATTCGATTTCCTATCAATTTTAAAAATAAATGAGGGATCATCAGCAAATAAAACTATCTCACAGTTGTTTTTATATCTGTTGTATATATTTATCTGTCTAATTGTACATAATTACAAGTTCATTTATTTCCTTGTAAGTTGGTACTAGAATTGCTATTACTAGATACAGGAAAATTTATAAGAAGTCAATGATATTTAAAGTAACATAGAAATTTGCTCAATATGTGAACTTATTAAGATAAAATACTTATATTTGTCGTTGGTAAACTAACCGACACCTATATTGATGTATGGTGACAACAGTTTTCTAAGAGCAACATTAAGTTTGTTTATTCACTTAAGTAGGATTGTAAAGCGCTCAATGCTTTACGTAGCCTACTCTCGAGCTACATCAGTTAATGGTTTATATTTAGTTTTATCAGATGGAGATTTTAACCCCCCAGCAAAGATGTCAGAGATAAGTCTAGTTCACGTAGAAATGATGAGGCTGATAGACAATAAATTGAAACCACAGATCGAATTTCTTCAGTCTCCAGAAGACTATATTCAAATAATTTTTCATAATGTCCAATCATTGCCAAAACATTTACTAGATGTAGAAGCTCATTTTATAATTAAATCATCTCATATCGCCTTATTTGTGGAAACTTACAAGTTCCCAAAGCGACAATTTTGTGCTGGATGGTTTTGAGCAAGTTTGCAGATTAGACGGCAATAGTGTATCAAATGCAAACCCGGATTGGGGCTCGATAGCATATATAAATAAAAGTTTTGCCACTAATCTAGATAATGGATCCACGAAAAGTGTTTTTGTAAATAATTCCGGGTCATCCGGGAGTCATTCGCAATACCCACTGGTATTGCGAATGACTCACGTTCAAAGCATTTGGTGTTCAATTCATTACCGTACTAAATCACCAAATTGTCTTCCAAAGTTGGCTGACGAATGTATTAGGAACGTTATCAGTGCAAATGAAAAGATAATTATAGCAGGAGATTTCAATATTAATTTTAGGGTAAAATAAAAAAATTAAATATCGGAATATCTTATATATATATATATATATATATATATCTTTTATTTTAGTATACCATCAGACAAAATTCAACAATAGAAAATATATTTAGCAATTTCCCTTTACAATCTGACAATATACATACTCTTTTCAGTTATCCCAAACAAATTTGGGTGAGATTTAAAAAAAAGCTAAAGTTACTTAAGTCCGATATAATCGGGTCTCTGAAATCTCCGAGCTATTAGTGGAGGGATGAACGAGCCTATTATTGTACAATTCGAAGAATTGTTCTGATGTTGTTTAAAATTCTGCATACAGTTTTGGTATACATTTTTTTTTATCTCTGTCTGTCTATATTAACTAACCAATATAAAATCCCCCCATACTTCGTACATTTTGCTTAGGAGTAGGGCTCTCCTAACACTGGATTTTCAGACTGGATTTTGATACGGCCGTTTATTTAGTACGGAACTCTCGGTGCGCGAGTCCGACTCGCACTTGGCCGGTTTTTTTTTGTATTGCCGATGATGATGATGGCGAGTATACAGAATTGGACAACCGGTAATGACTGAAACCTATTCCAGGTCGAATCCTATTAAATGCTCCGTAAACAAAAGTTGATTAGGGAATCGATAACATAATTAAAAGTCTTCTATTAAAAAATACTATTTTCCATTTCCCATCACTAATATAATTGTTAATATTTAATTATATATAAGTATTTCGAATGAGTCGAACTTGCATATTATAGTAGCGCGTAAACAATAGCTTCACAAGTAAAATGTTCGCATGCTATACTTTCAATAAACGTAATGAATAGGTAGGGAATGAAGTTGGTAAGGAAAGTTGAGGTGCATCACATGATTACATATACAGCTGTACAGTAAAACCAAAGTATTAATAGTAATCGGCTGTTTATTGCTTTCCCTCTCTTGCTCGCACCTGATAATATTAATCACTCGTTATACATAAAATGGCGAGTTCCTACTATTAGTATTCTGGTTTTCACTGTATACCTCTATAGGCAACAAGCATTACGTCAGTACCCTGAAAAATAAACAACTTGAAAATATTATAGGTTATAGCCTATTTTCACATTGCTGTACTGTCGCTTTACGGTCGTAAGATGTCTTGGTACCGGGGGTTATGGCAGTATGAATTATATTTCAAATTAAAACGACGCAACAAGTCTCTATCCTTACGCAGGCTTAGGTTCAAAAAACCCACTTTCCCGAAATTCTCAAAAAGTGCATTTGTACACTCCCAAAATGTACACTTGCACATTTAGGGCACTTTCCCCGTAAGTGCATGTTCCCAAAAAGTACACTTTTCCAAAACGCACACTTTCCTATAATGTACCTACATTTTCTCAAAACGTACACTTCCTAAAAGATCATTTACTTAAAACGCACACAGTCCCAAACCATTTTGCTGATGTATCAGGTAAAAATTACATCTTCACCACAATGTTTTCCTCAAATGAAGATTCAAAATCGCTGCAAAAAATCACCGTGTGCGACCTCCTTTAGTAACCACTATATCATTTTCGATGACCTATGCCTGGATAGCTATAGCCGTGTGGGGTCGGGCTATGTGCATTAAAAAAAAAAACATTCCTCGTTTGTCACGAGTATGGAGTGCAAAAATCTAGATGGCTAACTCGTTTCCTTATTAACGAAAAGAGGACCATCTGAGAAAGTGCTCCATTCGAGAAAGTGCACTTTTTGGGGAAGTCCATAAAGTCGTTTTTATTATTCTCTAGGGTGAAAATATCAAATTCTTGGCTTCCATTTTAGACGGGCGACATAAATCGGTGTGGATCAATTTATTATTATATTATCTATACTATTATAAAGTTGTAAAAATGAAATGTTTGTATGTGTCGTTGTGGCTTCATCAGGCTAAATCGGCTCAACGGAATTCAACTATTTTTGGTACACGGGCAGCTGGGTATCTCCAAATGGTTATAGGATACTTTTTACCCGACTATGCTTAAGAAAAAAAGAGGGGATATGACTTTTTCTCCTCCGCGAACGAAGTTGCGGGCAACTTCTAGTTTTTAATATAAAACCGCACCTTGGCTTTGAAACTTTGACACTAACAAAATAATTTTAATGGACGAAAGCCATTAAACTTAAAAACTGAACTGTAGTGATGAAAATATCAGCAATTCAAAATGGCTAGAAGAATAATAACGATGCATGCCAATCGTTTAATATTACTTACGGTCAAACCCGAGTAAAGTTCTAAGTTTGTACCGCGAACGATGGTACCCTGATCAAAGGCATCCAGCACACGGCCGTGTCATGATGACGACGACTTAATGCAGTGCAACGCGTGTAACAACGAGCGACCGTGAGTCCAGGGCAGTGTGGCTTACACACGGCAAGGTTGCAGCATTTAATGTGAGACTGGCGTTAGAACAGAGAGTTATCAGACATTTTCAGCAACAACTTACGATCAGCACCAGAAGTCTTGAGTGCGGGTCACCGTTTAGGCCAAACTCTTGGAACAGAGGAAACCCTTATTACTCAATTTATGTTACCTGGTAACGATGCAAAGTAAGCCCCCGGAAAAGTGTGTCATGAACAAGGTCCAATTTCTCTTCACCTTAAAGTAATTGCAGTGACGACCTGTCTTACATTTGTTAAAGAAAATTTTACACATTTTGGTTTCTTTACATTAAGTACCAGATTATTTGCTGTAGGTAAACCATTCCAGCAATCCTTTCAGAGTTTTATTGACATGACTATAGTCATTCAGTTTCCTATCAATTTTATAAAATAGTCCCAAAATTGAACCTTGCGGTACTCCGAGTTTTACAACTGAACCATTTGATTCAATTCGGTTAGCAATAACTTTCTGGATTCTTCGGTTTAGGTAGGATATGACAAGGTTTAGTGTATTTGTTGACAGGCCGTAGTGATCTACATAGTTAAACGCTTCAGAGAAGTCGCAAAAGACACATATGGCATCTTGTGAATTCTCTTATGCGTCATATATGTGCTTTATGAGCACTGAGGTTGAACGGTCTCTTGTAAATCCAAATTGCTAACTGTAAAATACTTCATTCTTATTAAAATGTCGTAGCAATTGGTTTAAAATAATCTTTTCAAACACTTTACTAAGAACTGGTAGTACAGATATTGGTCTAAAGTTCCCAAGATCATCCTTGCTTCCGGATTTAAATAAGGGAACAACTTTACTGTACTTCATCATATCCCGGAACACACACTTGTCTATACAAGGATTAAACACAACGGATGTGGTGCTATAATATCAATGATAAATTGCATAACCTTAACAGAGATGCCCCGAAGGCCCTCGGTTATTTAGCCTGTTCATAAACACAGACGCCATGTTTAAATTAAAATAAAAAATACTTTCCAGCCTAGGTCTTCAATTTTGTATAAAATCTCTTTACAATTCTGTCGAGTTGTTCCGCCCGACACATGATACTTTGAAGTCTGTTATAGCGCACGTAATGGCGACATTTTATTACATGTTTGAGATTTGTTTTCTCAAACATGCAATAAAATATTAAGTTAACGTTGTGTTCCTTATACCTCGAAGTCTCACATTGCGGGTGCGACGCGACGAGGTGCACATAATGATAAATTCAAACGAAAGAACGGGCCATGGCCTGCAAAGCGACCTTTTGTTTCAATTTGCTCGGAGCACCGCCGCGCGCCTAAGGGCGCCGCACGGCCGACTTAAAATAACGTTTTAGTGGGAAATCAAAATTTATTGTAAAATTTTACTTTATTTTTTATTTCATTGCATGTTTGAGAAAAGCACTGTCCAAGGGATTGTCGGCCTCGTACCTCCTCGGATAGCCTGTTTAATACTCGGCCATCTAGGAATACTCGGCTGGCAATCTCCTATTCCGCAGCCGCTACAGTAATGTACTATTGCTGCCCCCGTTCGGCCAGTAATAGCTTTCCTGGGGCCCACAATTACTACAAAAAAAGAAAAAATATGTTAAATGTCAGACTGAACTTGTCAACCTTCATAAACGCACCGTTGCTTTTCAAGTTTTCGCTTTTAATGCGATTTTTTGCTAAGTGTTAAGTTAGCATAGCACGCCGACTGCATGTCACGTAGAACTGAAAAATATGCTGTCCTTATATGATACGATTAATTTTGTTAGAAAATGTTTGTGTTTAGGGTTTCGTACCAAAAAGGTAAAATAGGAACCCCTATGGTGCGTCTCTGTCTGTCGGTCAGTCTGTCTTTCTGTCAGTCTGTCCGACTATCAGATCGCTATATCTCAAAACTACTAGTCCTAATGCTATATTTGAAATTTTGAATATTTATAACACACAGCCACAAGTATTGCAAGGCAAACAATATAAAATATATTTTTATTTACTGAAAAAACGATGAGGGGAGCAAAAATTTAATGTCCGGCTACTAGGTCAAATATAATGTCATATGAAAGGGCTTGATCTGGATATATTCGAACAATTTTTTTGACGACGTTTCGGAAGCTTTTCAGCTTTCCATGGTCACGGGTGGACTGAGAAAATATGTATTTTCCTCTGTCAAAGTTACAATTTGTGCAAACTACCCATTTTTGGAAAAAAACAAATAAAGTTGTACATACACGCCAGATAGGCCTAAGCGGTAAAGACAGTTACACATGTGCCAGAAGGGCTTAATTATTTTATTTTTATAATTTACCAAGCAGCATTTCACAAATGAGGCGTACTGAGGAGAAAAGAAACGCTGCAAAGAAAAACTCCCAGGCTACCTCATTACTAATTATAATATTTAAAAAACAGAAGAGACTATTAAACTACTTTTTAAACAGATAAGATATTTTACACCGTTCGGAAATCAAGGTTTTGCAGTCCTGAGTCTCGCTTGTTCCTTGATGAGATGTATTACAGGTAGGGATTACAATCCGGTCCGGCGGATCCGGTAATCCGGCCGGATCCGGTAGACCCGTAGAGACTGAAGAGACGCCACAACAGACATACATACTGACTACCCAACCCAAGAAAGCTGATTCTAATTTGGTCAAAATTTGAGTTAGGAAAAAAAAGAAAGAGTCAATATGATCTAGATCTAGTTAAGCTTTAAAGAACGATGTCTTTCTTAATTATTGTTTGAGACGTTAATTTTGTTAAATTGTTAATTATGTTTCTTTGGCCAAATTAGAAAAATATTGTTTTCTATTAACGTTATTACACTTATAACATGTATCTTACCTATTAAGGATTTAAAGTGCAATGTGATGTGATATGTGATTACTGATTAGCTTTCTTTATGCATGTTTAATATTATGGGTATATCATTTTATTATTGTTGATGTTACCTCTTATAGTATTAATAAAGTTGATTAATAAATATTACATAGTAGAGAAGAAAAGTAGGCTCAAAGTTAAAATAACAATCATGGATCATGATCCAATACACCGAATTCTTGTATTTGGAAATTAAAACTATAAACAGTTCCTTTAATTAAAGTGTTATTTTTAATTTTTATAAAGAAGATGTAATTTTGTTAGATTTACTATGAGACAAGGTTACCATGTGTGTGGCTGTAAATAGATTAATAATGTTATTAAGTTAAGGCTAAATAATATTGAAGCAGATGCTTAAATTTTCATATCACTGTGAAATAAGTGACTAGTGAGACTGGTTTTTGACATAACAAGGGTGATTATTAGCGCTAATCCATTGTTTCATTAGTTAATTTGCAAAACCAGCTTTGCATGTCTACTTTACGGCCAATAAACTAGACAAAAAGCATAATTTTGTATAGACGCAATAGCAAAACTTCAATCCGGCCGGATTGAGAATCGGACCGGATTGCAATCCCTAATTACAGGATCCCAAGCTGGTGGTAGCGACAATCCATCTTTTCTATTGAAGTTAGGATGCATTTTAATCTCAATAGCCTCGCGTAGCATTCTGGGAAAATATCTTTTTTCTTTGGCAAGGATAGAAGGTTTATCAAACTTAATTGAGTGGTTGTGTGAGGTTTGGTTTGTCAATGACATGTTCACAGATTGCAGACCTGTTACACCGACGGTGCTTGACATCTGCTATGTACTCCTTCACCCGGGTTGATACACTGCGTTTCGTTTGACCAATGTATGAAAGACCACACTCGCAGTCCAGCTTATAAATGCCTGCACACAAATTATTAAAATAAAATTGTAACTGTCTTTACAGCTTAGGCCCATCTTGCGTGTATGTACACCTTTATTTGTTTTTTCAAAAATGGGTAGTTTGCACAAATTGTAATTTTGACAGAGGAAAATAAATCTTCTCTCAGTCCACCCGTGACCATGGAAAGCTGAAAAGCTTCTGAAACGTCGGGAACTAAAATGAGATAATATACGCGATATAATCCGTTAAATTGTTTTATTTCAATGATTAATAATCGCGGAAACAGAAGAAAATATAATTTTTTTTGATTCTTTTTATTGTGAAATAAAAGTGAATATGTAGAAACAATACCGTACCCCCTTTTCTCCGAAGTTTACCAAGCAAATAATCGGATATATTCTGGAATTATATGAATGAATATTATAACTATATTTCTGTCTGTGTTACTTTTTTGTACTCACCAAAAATCATTTTTGTGTAACCTAAACCGGGTTAAGTTTGCCCCTCATTTGTATGTGACGCCAAAGATACCAGAGGCCAATTTAACTCAACCGACAAGTTAGTCGAATTAAGTGAAAGTTTCTACAGAGCCCTCGGTGCGCGAGTCAGACTCGCACATGACCGGTTCTTAAAATTAGTAGACTTATTTTACAAATAGGACTCAGGCTACGATATTAGACACATATGACAGGATGACAAAAACAATCACAAGAGTACAGTCAAAGTATAATACTAATCTGGAAGGGGTACCCCAAGGTAGTGTCTTGGGGCCACTATTGTTTTTGGTGTACATAAATGAGTTCCCCCTAATAACTAACCATTTGTGTGCTATGTTTGCCGATAATGCCACTATTTTTGTATCTGAAGGGAAAGATTCTGATATAGCTAACGAGTTGCAAAATACTTTGGAAATTGTAATTCATTGGTTATCCACCTTAAATTTGAGTATGAACCTAGATAAGACTAAAATTGTACAATTTACTAACTATAAGCAGATACAAAAAAGTTTGAATGTTGTTAATAACAGTAAAAAAAATAAAAAAGTGAATAATACACACTTTCACAATTTATAGACAAAAATCATTAATTATATGTAGTATGAAGTCAACAACCAATTATGTCGCTTGGTAATAGCATAATTTAATATATCTATGTTGATAATGATAATACAAGTACTCTGTGAGTACACACATGCTTCGAAGGGCAACGCCAATTAAAGGAAATATTATGTGAAGTTCCCAGGGATATTACGCGCTGATAGTGCAATTATCATTAGCGGGCAAGGTCTGCTAAAGCAAGTTATAAGCAGCTGCCCGCAACTTCGTCCGCGTACATTTTAGGTAAAAACAGAGATATAAATGAGAAAAAGTTTTTTCTGTCAGTTATCCGATGCTGTTAATGTTTCTAAAAAAATATTCAGAAGATATTCAGTGACAAACGGATTTAGAGTCATAAAATGGGGATATTCTATAAGAAGTCAAGAAGCACGCTTCAAGACGTTTCCGATCTTGTCTGTGACCCCTTTCACATATGGTAATACGGCAGGTTTACGCTCGACTGTTGGTTTCTTCATTCTGGGATTCTGCTTGGAACGTGGTATCTGGAGCTCGTTGGCTCGAAGCGCACGTTTGACATTCTGTAACTCAGCAGTCAGATGTTGATTGTCGCAGATACCCCTGGCTCTCTGAAACAAAGATTTACCCACTGTAGCAAGTTGACAGGGATGGTGGTGAGATTTGCCATTCAAATACCTATCTGTATACGTAGGTTTCCTATATACAGTATGACCTATGTCATTTTTAGGACTTCTACTTCGTTTGGTATATTATTAGAATAAAATAATTAAGCTCTTCTGGCAGATGTGTAAATGTCTTTACAGCTTAGGCCCATCTGGCATGTATGTACACCTTTATTTGTGTTTTTTCAAGAAAATGGGTAGTTTGCACAAATTGTAACTTTGACAGAGGAAAATACATCTTTTCTCAGTCCTCCCGTGACCATGGAAAGCTGGAAAGCTTCCGAAACGTCGGGAACTAAAATGAGATAATATACGCGATATAATCCGTTAAATTGTTTTATTTCAATGAGTAATAATCGCGGAAACAGAAGAAAATATTATGCTTTCTTATCCCTTGCCTACGTTATAAATGAAACCGACTTCGCAACTCTCTAGCGTAAGTAGGGTAGACTGGGTACGGTTGTAACAGTTTTACTTTTATCGCTTATATCATTGCTATCACAGCTATAAGAACTAAATACAACGTTACAAATTGAAGAATACTCTTTTGAGTTAATATTACACTTAAAATAAATATCATATATGGAGTATTTTTTTGTCGGCAAGGCTTTGTTCAGTTTGTGTGCCACTGTTACAATCGTCCCCATGCCTTGGACGGTTGTAACAGTGATGGGGGACGGTTGTAACATACCTAAAATAATCAAAAACAAGTAATTTCAATGAGTTTTATTACAAAATACAATCAAATTTAACTAACTTAATGTAGTAACTATATTATGAGCTACATATCCCATGTGAATATCTTCTGGCGCACTGTCTTCTTTTGCAGCTGCAACATCGCTCTTACGAATGTATCTCATCAGTGTAACATAATTAAGATTGTATATTTCTGCTGCTTGCCGCAACGACTTTTCTTTTGTCAATTCATTGTCAGCATGTTTTAATGTTCTTAATCTTTTCGCCTCTAGATATATTAATGACACATTTTCTTGACATCTACAATGAAAATAAAACTATTGTGACATCCTAAAAACAAAAATGATAAAAATACATATTATCAAACATGCAGGAAGGCTTTTTCTCAGCATTGGGACAGTTCAGGCTAGTATAATAATAATAATAATTGTTACTACCGTACCTACAAAAATTGTTACAACCGTACCCAACCCCTCCTGTGCCAGTAAAACGGATCCACTTTCGAAACAAAATAGCCCACACCCAAACTAACAACTGATTACACACCGCGAAAGCTTAGCAAATTCGAAGAAAAATCGATGAAACGTAATATGCAACATTATTTAAGATAATTTGAAAAGTAATCGACCAAAAATACTTACTTTTGATGCACAAAACACTATCCTCCTGCACGCGTATTAACCACGCGGACGCCGCATTGACTCTAGTAATCATATGTATACCTGTCCACTGCGTCCCTTTCCCCTTGTACCCGTCACTCTTCTATAGATAGTTTAGGAAATATTGGAGCTGTTTCAACCGTACCCTGTTACAACTGTACCCAGTCTACCCTAGTTTCGGCTGTGCGTTGATGAGTCAGTCAGTCAAGACTTCTTTTATATGTATAGAAGATAGATAAATTAACCAAAATTAAAAAGGATCCCTAATTTAGTTTCTTTCATTGTTATTTTGCATTTAACAGCATTAAACAGCAGGATATTCAAAAAATACGATTTCAGAATAATAGTAAGTTAAGGCAAAATCCTTCGCGAATCACGGTGGAAAGTAGTGGAAACAAGGTTATCAAATCAATTCTACTATGTCAAAATTACGAGAAATGAATAAAAATAACTTTTAAAATTAATTAGGGGGGGAGGGGACTCCATACATGTAAATGAAACTGAAAAAAAAATCTGCAAATGTGTGGCACATATTTCGACAGTTCTTCTAAAAACACTGAAGTTTCTAAAAAAAAAATTGCTTTAGTGACTACTTTCCGAAATATTCGCTCAAAAGTACCAAAAATTGTGTCTCACCCTCTATTTTCTAAACAGTATGTTCAAAAAATATGATATAAATATAAAACTTAATAAATACTTCCAACGAAAATTGTTTTCAACATGATCAGACATACCGTTTTTAAGTTATTGCCATAAAACTGCACTTCTCAGCAAAAGGACGTAAGTGCCGGGGAGATACCCTCTTTTGTTAGTGTATTTTTTCATATCGTATTTTTTTCATCTGTAGTGCATTTTTTTGTATAAACGGCTGCGAAACCCTTCATGGGCGAGTCCGACTCGCACTTGGCCACTTTTTATTTGTTGTACCATTTTCGAAAAGTAGTATTCAAACAAATTTTGTTAGTTTTAAACATAGAATTAGGATGTACAAGAACAACAGTCAGAAATTACGCTTTACCAAAAAATAAAAGCACATGTGTGT
Source organism: Hedya salicella (assembly GCA_905404275.2). Classification (NCBI taxonomy): domain Eukaryota; kingdom Metazoa; phylum Arthropoda; class Insecta; order Lepidoptera; family Tortricidae; genus Hedya; species Hedya salicella. The sequence continues at coordinate 85,382,372 of FR990096.1, forward strand.
GAGTGAAATAGTGTTGCACCATGTCAGCACTAAAGTTATCGAAATCGATAATTTATGTCCTACATAGCCAAGGGCGTATTTTGATATTTGGCGCCCTGGGCCAGTAAGTTTCGCCATGCGTATTTCTTGGCCGATTTTAATTTTAATTTCACATTTTGAAATAGTTTTTACGGTATTTCGATATTTAGTTGAGAAAAGCGATAACAAAGTTTCATGCTTGTACCCTATTACATATTTACTTGTGAAAATTATAATTATTTGGATTATTTCGTCTTGCCACATCACAACTACTTACGAAACACATTTTTTACGTGATAATTGGTACGATTCTTAATTATTTCACCAAAACCATGTTGACAGAAAAGCTAGGCAAAATAATGACATATCAGGACTCTGTTATCTATCTCTGGCACGGTGTCCATGAGGTGATGATTTCTCTTCCTGTCTCTTTGTTGGTCTTTAGCCGTAAGGTATGATTCAAAGTCTTTGAATTTAAATAAAATTATACTTTTTTTAGTACCGTCAAATGTTGTATCTTTGCCCAAAAAGCAACACGTGAACATTTTCATTCGTGGAGTAATCATTTACATATTTATGGCAACACTGCTATTTTTAGTAGAAAATAGGTTATATAGGTGGCCACACTGCGTGTCGCATTTGCTTGTAGCCTTACTCAGTAGCTTGTCAGAACTCGTCGAGTGAGGGTGTGTTTTTGCGGGCCAATTCCGGCGGACAATTGAACGCGTATCGTACGAAATGGCAAATGCAAATATAAGTATGAGCATGTACTTATAAATGAATATGAACTGTAGATTATTTTTATTTTATTTGTAATAGTAATGTCTTAATTTAATCGGAAATTGTGAAACCGGGCAATGTTACCCCTCAATGTTCAAGCTGGCTTAAGCCAACATTGCCCACCTTCGAAAACGACTTAGGGTTGTCACTTCAGAGTTTTTTAACCTACTGCGCAAGGAAAAGAGTGTAATGATTTATGGAAAAATTACCTAATGCTTCTTTTATTTCAATTTTGTTTCAAAAATGTTGAATTTTAAACAATGTGACAAAATGCGTCCATAAGTAATTATAAACTTCCTACTTATTTTTTGTGATTTGGAACCAAAAAGAGAGCAATAAGACTTATTCATATTATTTAACAATTAAGGGAGAGCGTGTTAGACTCATTACGTGTTTAAATATAATTTTGATTGGTTTACAATGTAAGCAGAAAAAAAATCATTTTTATATCTAAGGTTTTAATGGAAATATCTGACTATTTTATCTTTAATTTGAAACATTTTGACTTAGTAAATGTGTCCATAGTTATAAGGTTCTTACTTGGTGGTTGTGATTAAAAACAAAACATAATTATAAGAGAGTGACACAAGACTTATAACTTTTTTTTCTGCGCCGTACCTTTGCTCTGAGTGGACGTGCGTTTGGTTGATTCTTAATTTTTGATTATTGGAATCTGTTTTATTTATTTTAATATTTTCAAATTCTCGGTGCCTCCTTGTCTCGCCTGGGGTTTGCTCCATTTCTGCTGGCGGCCATATTGCGCTGTGTCGGACCTTTCATTCCAACCACGGAACTGTGAGTGTTGTGTGTCCAAGTGTCGATAGTTTGTGAGCGCGAGTCGCGGAGAATTGTGTATCTGCATCTTTTTGCATTATTTTTGTGTCACTGGTGGGATTTGAACTCGCGCTCTCTGCGTCGGAGTCGGGCGCTTTGCCGCGGAGCCGTGAGTGATTGGAGTGGCGCGGCCGAAATAAGTCATCGCTACCGACGGGCGTCGCTTATGCAAACGGATTACGACCTTATTATACTACGCATAAGAATTATTTATAGTGAAAATGCACTGCGTAGCTTGTAACAAAACCATTGAGAAGAACGAGACAGACCGCTTGTTAAAGTGCACAGGATGTAGCGGAACCTATCATTTCCGCTGCCTGAATCCAAGCACGGGTCAATCAAAAGAAGATACAGAGAAGGTTGCCACTCCATGGTTTTGTTCGTTCTGCACCTCCATGAATAGCCGCCGCCGCAGAAACGACCTTACACCTGTGCGAGCATCAGTGTCTGAAGTGACACTGGATGACTCCGTTATGTCTTGTGATGGCACATTGGACGAATCTAGATTGGCTGTCGACACAACTGGTGCTGCGGCGGGTTTATGCACTCCTCCTAATAATTTGAACTCAGGGAACTGCGCTTCCGAGATATCTACACAGCACGCGGAGTTACTAAACAGCATCCTTGTTAAGGTATCCGAACTGCAGATACAATTCTCAGCTATACAAACTATACAGGCAGATCTTAACCAAGTCAAGTCAGACGTGACGAATATGAAGAATAGTTTGACTTCGAGACTGGAGGAGATGGATGGACGACTTGATGCTATCGAGTCCAGAGTGTCAGGCTTAGAAAATTGTAAAGCCGAGGTCGACGACATTAGAACTGTTATTAATGACATAGTATCAGATATGCGTAGGAATGAGCAGTGGGTCAGGCGATCCAATATCCAGATCAACGGGATACCTGAAACCAGCGGTGAAAATTTATACACGATTTTAAATTCCCTGGCAGGTAAAAGTGGCTATCCCCTTAACGTTGCGACCGATATAGACTTTGTGACCCGCGTCGCCGTGAAAAATGACAGCAACAGCAATAAGCCGAAGCCTATCACCGTCAAGCTACAAGCACGCTACAAGAAAGATGACTTTATTGCATCCCTACGCAAACTGAAGAACCTGAAAGCGTCCGATCTGGGATTCTCTAACAATGAAAATCGAATTTATATAAATGACCATCTGTCTAGCTATAATAAATATTTGCTTAGGGAAGCTAAACGCAGAAGAACTCAAAAGGGGTATAAGTGGTGTTGGGTACAAAATTGCACTGTAATGGTTCGAAAGACTGACAATTCGCCCATTTTGTTCATAACTTCTGAAGACGCTTTAAACAAAATAACATGAGTGTAAAGCATACCAATAATTCATTCCATTTGAAGATGTTATTGTTTATTCATTTAAATATTGATGTACAACCCTTTCACTGCAGAAACAAAATATCTATCTTAAATTTCATTTTATTCTGGATTTTTTCGAACACGGAGAATTTTTTATTTTCGATACAGGTCTATGTTTATTTCGCTTCAGTTAATCTCGAAAAGGAATTGAAAAAAAATCTTACATTTAAACATATTACGCTTTTACATTTACAGAGTGATATACATATTAAATATAGTATACATTTAGTTGTTCATGTTACTTAGCTTTTATTATCAGAATGTTCGGGGCCTCCGTACTAAAACTACTGAATTTTTGCGAAATGTGGTAAAAACTAATTATGATTTTATATGTATCACTGAAACTTGGTTGGTGCCCGGCATTTTTAATTCCGAACTATTCGATTCACGATATAATGTGTATAGGACCGATAGAGATTGTGAGAGAATGGGGGTAACAAGAGGTGGTGGCACGCTCATTGCCGTGCGCCGCGAGCTTCGGGCGGACGCGAGCGGCGCGCCCGTGCCCACCCTGCCGGACGCCGACATAACATCTCTCATTATTCCCCTCACTCTAGGTCCCATGACAAGAAAGCTTAGATTGTTTGTTTGCTACTTTCCGCAAGGAAGAGAGCAAGCAGACTCCCAGTTGTTATTTCTTGAGTATCTGTCTAATTTACACACTGATTATCCCGATGATGAATTTTTAGTTATCGGTGATTTTAATATAGGAGATGCAGCCTGGGTTCAGTCCGGTTCTTGTTTACAAGCCCTTAAATTAGATAACCCTAATTTTAATAGCCTTACCACGCATTTAGCTGCACTCTTGCACTTTTGCAACTGGCAACAGTTTAATTACATACCTAATAAAAATGGTAGGCAACTGGACTTAGTTCTTTCTAACCGTAACTGTGAGGTTAAGATTGTAGATCCATTAGTGCCCATTGACGCTCATCACCCAGTCTTTTGTGTAACGACTGATATAGGTTCGATAGAGCGTCAACTAAAACCTGCGTCACGTATCATTCGTCGGTTTTATGCCGCTGACTACGACAAAATTAATTCAAATTTAAGCCAGGTTAGTTGGGAGTTACATTTAGACACAGAGGACATTGAAATCGCTGTGGATAGTTTTTACTCAATAGTTAATAAGATTATAAATGACTTCGTTCCATCTAAAACAATATCTAACAGCAACAATAAATTTCCTGTATGGTTTTCCTATTCTCTTATCTGATTAATAAAGAAAAAAAATAAAATACATAAAAAGTGGAAAATTTATAATCGATTATCGGACTACGACGATTTCTCTAGTCTTCGTTCTCAAGTGAAATCCATGGAATCATCGTGTTATAATCTGTTTATATCTAGGGCTGAAAATAATATCAAATTTAACTCCAAATACTTTTGGTCATTTATAAAGTCAAAAACTGACAGAAATAACACTGGTTTACCGGACACTCTTTATTTTAATGGCAGAGTGGCAAATGATGGCCACTGCGTGGCTAATCTGTTTAATGATTTTTTCCAATCAGTCTTTGAACCCATTGGAAATACTTCTAGTTCAATTGACCCCGATTATAATCCTTCAGTAAACACGATCAGTAATATTGAAATAACATTGCCTTTAGTTGAGAAATACCTAAAAACATTAAATGAGTCAAAAGGAAGTGGTCCCGATGGTCTTCATCCTATATTTCTCAAGCGTTGCAGTAGAACCCTAGCGTTACCGGTGTGTCTATTGTTTAATTGTTCATTAAAATCAGGCGTGTTACCTAAAGTATGGAAACAATCAATTGTTGTACCTATTTTTAAATCTGGTGACAAACATGACATAAAAAACTACCGTGGCATATCAAAACTATCAGTTCTTCCCAAACTATTTGAAAAGGTCATTTATGATACATTATACCCAATAGTAAGACCAATGTTAATAACTCAGCAGCACGGATTTGTCAATAAACGGTCTATAGAATCAAACTTATGTGAATATCTGGATTATATTATGAGTGCAATGGATGGAAACTGTCAAGTTGATGCTATTTACACAGACTATTCTAAGGCTTTTGACAAAATTTCCCATTCCATTTTGCTAAAAAAGATAGAATACTTCGGAATTCATGGCGATCTACTGCGTTGGCTAACGTCTTATTTGCGAGATAGGACTCAGGCTGTCACTGTCAAAGGTTTTACATCCACTTTCGTTCCGATTACGTCAGGTGTCCCTCAGGGTTCCCATTTGGGACCATTATTGTTCAATATGTATATTAACGACGTCATCACCTGTTTTTTTCACTCTAACATTTTACTTTATGCTGATGATACTAAGATTTTTACAGTTATTAAATCTGAAGCTGATTGTCTAAAGTTGCAAGAGGATCTGGATAGGCTAAATACCTATTGTCTTAATAATAATCTATACATGAATATTGATAAGTGTTCCGTGATCACGTTCACGCGGAAAAGTAAACCTATTCTTTTTAACTACATAATAGGTAGTCAGTTACTTAAGAGGGTATACGAGGTCAAGGACTTGGGCGTTTATATTGACAGCGAAATCCAATTATCATCCCATATTGATAAAATGACATGTAAAGCTTATAGAATGCTTGGGTTTATTTTACGTCAAAGCAAAGATTTTAAGAACCCCAACACACTACTTCTTCTATACAACGCATTTGTTAGGTCAAATTTAGAATATGCATCCACTGTATGGAGCCCTTTTTATTCAGTTCATGTTAACGCAGTAGAGCGTATTCAAAAAAAGTTCCTAAATCGTCTTAAATATAAATTCAATTCCTTCGATTGTGAGAATATTGAAAGTCTTCATATGCGAAGAGAAAAAAGAGATGTTAAATTTTTATTTAACCTGTTAAATAACATGGTCGATTCTCAATACCTAGTAAGTAAAGTGTCATTTCGGTGCCATAGCTTTCGAACTCGATCCACTGACTTATTTTCAATTCCGTTTAGCCGTAAAAGATATGTAAAAAACAAGTATTTAGTAAGAACATGCAAAATTTATAATAAGAAATATTCACATATAGACTTGTTTCAATTAAATCAACGTAAATTTGTTTCTGCATTGAAAGTAATAGATAAACCATAAAAGTCTACTTTTGTGTACATCTGTGATATACGTAGATCTATTTTTAATTATTTCAACATCGAAATTGTAACTATTGTTTAACTCTAACTGTAATTTATTTTCGTTTTAATCATATCTCAAATTATTAATTGAAATTTTAACTACACAGGTGCATACTTAACTAATTTTTAATGCATGTTGTTCTCAGAGCAAAAACTGTACTTACTATTAGTGGAAACTGTTTTGGCTTCTGTATAACTTAGTTTTGTATACTCTCAAGTGTAATTGTATGCTGTTTGTTTCCCTTAACAATAAAAAAAAAAAAAAAAAAAAATAAGAACATTATTTAACAATTAAAGAATTTAGACTAATTACATGATTATAAGTATGTTCTTTTCAATGTTTCAACTCTAATTATGTTCTTAGATTTATTTGTGATAGTGAGTATTATAAATGTCAATTGATCTCAATTAAAATGTTGTGTCTTTTCGATTATGTGTCCAAGATTTTTTGTTACATTTTTTAAATTTTATACTTACTAGTAAATACCTCAATAATTTAATAAAAAAAAACTTTAAATTGTGTTTTATTGTGATAAGCCACAAACCACCATACCAGATACAAATATATACCTTTAATAAAAAACTATCCGTACTGAGAATATGTAAAATGTTTCACCATTTGACCCTAAAGTGACCCTAGCAGTTTGAAATTTGGTTTTTGCACTTTGTATGGAAACAACCTAAAATGGCCATGTAACATTCCCCACCCGATTGCCGACTCAAGTTAAACTAATAATGAGAGGATGTTTGATGCTATTGCTAAAATTGCCCGAATTCTTGTTGTAGTTTTTTTTCCGTTATTTTAAAGCTATAATTCTGTGTTAAATCGACGTGGGCAATGTTGGACAAAACCCAGGGTAACTTGGCCCGCCTCTAAAATCGGCCGAAATCTTGGTTTAAAATGCTTTTAAAAATTCTCTTTCGCAATGAGTTCACGCCCGTGATCATATTCGTTACGATGGACTAAAAAAACACTAGCATCAGCATAGAAAAAAATAAAAAAAATCATCGTTTTCCAAAAAAGCGGGCTATGTTGGACCATTTGACGGTACGCTATATATTAAACTATTATCATATCTGAAGAACTAAATAGTATTTTTCTTTTCTTAAATACGGGAAAAAAAGGACTTGAATGGGAAGTTCTGGGGTTGGGTGACCCACTGAGTTACGAACTTATCACAGTATAAAAGTTACAAAGACACCCCTTTGGCTGTTAAAATAGTTATTAAAATCGTAAATGGAATGTTAATTTAATATAAGCATTTGAAAAACGTAAAAAACTAGACAAAAAATCTTTTTCATATATCCACTGCGTTACATTCAGACAAATAGCCATCACAATTGTTTAATTTGAACATAACAAACTGCTGAATAATTAACTAAAAACTCTTATAAAAATTAAAATAAATATATAAAAAGAATTAATAAACACTACAACGTGGCTAAGGTAAACCAAAACCTTAAATAATCAATATTATGTCTACGAGTTACTAAGACAATTTCTGAGTGGATCGTAACAAAAAATTAAAGATGCGTTGAAATGAGTACTTACTCACCTAGACTACATACTTTTTTGGATTTTTTGTATGTTTGTATGTGTCATTGCGGTTTCATCACGCCAAATGGGCTAACCAGATTTCAACTATTTTTGGTACACGGGTAGCCTGGTATCTCCAGATGGTTGTAGGATACTTTTTATCCGATTAAGCTGAAGAAAAAAGAGGGGTTATGACTATTTCACCTTCTAGTCTATACTATTATAAAGTTGTTAAAATGAAATGTCTGTACATCGAAGATATTTTCAAAAAACTCATTGTTACGGACTATTTGGAGGTCACTAAAACGAAAAAAAAATTTTTGGATTTTATGTATGTTTGTATGTTTATATGTGTCGTTGTGGCTTCATCACGCAAAATCGGCTAAACAGATTTCGACAATTTTTGGTACACGGGTAGCTGGGTATCTCCAGATGGTTATAGGATACTTTTTACCCGACTACACTGAAAAAAAAAACGACGGGTTATGACTTTTTCTCCTCCGCGAACGAAGTTGCGGGCATCTTCAAGTGTGTAATAATTCTGTTCTTGACAATTTAATGCGTTATTAAACCAGCCTGTAGTCACGTACCCACAATTTTGCTGTAGGTATGGAGGTAGATGTAAAATTTTGTAACCAAAACCCTCAGAATAAGAAACATCACAGGACAAAATATATTTGTGCGTGTTCGTTCATCAAAACAATTAAATTAAGTAAATTGTAGTTGTTTATTTCGAAAGTGTTGATTTTTGTCAGGATTTGGTCCGAACAGTGAGTGTTTAGGAATTTATTCTATTAATAGCATGAAACATGTTCTTGAATCAAAGAAGTTTAAGGGTACCGTATCAAAAGGGTGAAATGAAACCCTTATGCTGCAACTCTGTCTGTTCTCTGTTTGTTGATCCGACCTACATCTCAGGAGCTATTTATGCTATCCATTTGAAACGTATTGAACATTACCAATATTAGGAGGGCCTCTTTAAAGTCTAGCTACTAATGGGTCTAATAGGGTCTCATATCTGATGAAAAGTCTTGATTTGGACATTGTCAACGATACAGTTTTTTTGTGTGAAAAACATGTCATCCCCCTTATCTCTGAAGTTTTAAATGATATCAAAAGGTTGTCCAAAAATCACTTTTACAAGCCCGGGTGCGTTTAGTTTGCTCTTTTTATAATTGCCTCGTTGATTAGTAAGATAATAATACGATAAGTGATCATTCGCTTGTCTTTATATCCTTGGGGTTAAAGGAAAGTATAAGTTGGAAATAAAACTTGTCACAAAAAAGAAAATCGTTGGCAGTATGGCATAGAAAATCGCCAAAATAGAAAAAAATCAAATTTACTTTTTCACCGCCAATTTTTTCCGGGAATAGATCATGGCTTACTAAATAAATAAGTATTAAGTAATTTTCACATATACCTAAAGTTTATGTTTATAGCATAAAAACTTGTTCTATATACATGTACACTATGGTTAAATGTCGTGTTTAAGTACTGGTTTAGCTCAGCGGGAGTAACTATGCCTGCGGAGCAGCTGAAGGTCCTGGATTCAAATCCCGGTTAGGGTAAATATTAGTGTGATGAGCATAATAGGGATCTTGACTGTACTCAAATAATAATACAATTTTGATGCGAAGGCAGTTTTTAAGACGTAAATACTAAAAAAATATTTGAGATCGATACCATACGTGTAGCTTGTTTTATGAGCCTTTAAAGTTAGTTGGGAAAGTAATTTTTTTAAGTGTGAAATTATTAATAAATAATAATGCCATTAAATACCCTATGAAATGTATGTTAACTTTTGTTATGAAACCTTTTTGATAAACGCAAGTTTTAACATAGCTGCAGAACAAAGTTCTTAATTTCCCCATGCAAGGTAGGAAGGTGTGACGTCACCACGTCCTAGGGTTTAGTTAGTTATTGTATCTCGTGGAGTTTTTATGACATTGATGTAGTTTTTTCACCGGTATTTCTATTATTGTAAGGTCGTTTTATACCCAACTAGCAAAATTTACTCTTACAAATATCCTAAGACCAAATTTTCTGTACTCTTACAGTACACTTTGAAGCGTCTGTAAGTGTGGAATTAGGCGCACTTCATATGAGTATATCTGCTTATAGTTGTTGTTTAATGGTCTTATTAAGTGTGTTTTTAATCCTAAGATTATCTTGCTAATGATGTTGTAAGAAAAAAATAGACTTACAAGTATCTTACAGTGGCATGCTGCAAGGTTAATAAGTATTTAAGTTCTCTTACTAATACCGTTCTTAGTGTGATTCCCCTTATATTCCTCTGTGTGATATCGTTGTAAGAGTATTAGTACAACCTGTCGAAGAGGCCAGAAAACGTTCGGACGAAGTGAAATATTATAAAATATAAATACCCAGGTAAGTCTATAGTTTTATATGTACTCTTACTAATGCTAACTGTTATTTCTTCGACTGCAAATTATCTTGGTATTATATTGATGAACAACTTGCGAAGTATATTTCCTCGATAGTTTTGTAATATTATTTACAAAACTATCAAAAATATTAATTATTACGTAAATTATTTGTGAAATTGAAATGTGTTTCAGTAAATGACACTGTAAAAACAGTTAAAAGTACAATTACTCGTGTTTAAGGATCATGTAAGGCTGATATTTCTTATTTAACACTCTTTAAGTCAATGTTAAGCCTTTCGATCTTGTTAAACACTTATTTGAGGCTATCTACCGGTGGCCATGTTAGTTTTATAAAGGCATATTTATACAGCAATTTTGCTAGTTGGGGAACATACATAACAAGTAACATACCAGGGAAAAAGTTGTCAACATCCCCTTTTATTTGTTTCTGAGTCTTGGATGTTTTTAAGCCGGTAGCACACCTCAGCCGCGAAACCGCGAAACGCCATAAGGAGCGCGCGAAACTAAAGCGGACCTTCCTTGTGTTTGACGTTTCGCGGCGGAGGTGTGCAACCGGCATCAATGCATGTACTAGAAGAAGTCCCTCATTTTTTCTTCAGCGCAGTCGGGTAAAAAGTATCCTATAACCATCTGGAGATACCCAGCTACCCGTGCACCAAAAATAGATGAAATCCGTTCGGCCAATTTTGCGTGGTGAAGCCAAACGACATGTGTCAGTATGTAGAACAAAAAAAATGATTCAGTGTCTTCCAAATAGTCCATTACAATAGTTTCATTTTTACAACTTACAATAGTGTAGATATAGTGATCTAGTTCTCATAACATAAACCTTATTGAGCTTACCATGGGACTAGTTCGATTTGTGTAAAAAATATCCCGTAACAGGTATTTATTATTTATAAACTTCATGATTTATAAAATTGAAGTGAAATTTATTTAAAAAAAGGACACATGTAATGACACAATGGCTGTTAGTTGCGAGTGAAAAAACAGTTTGACAACAGTTTATTTTTGGAAAAATCTTTACTGTACTTAAATTTAATATTTATAAGCTTTTATTTATGCCTGGTTGTTCTTCTTTTGATCAAATTTTTCAGTTTATGTACCACTTCCTGGTTTCTGGCTGAGCTAAAACTTAGTACTCATCTTACATGAGTATAGATTGGGGACAATGCCATATTATTATACCATCGAGCTGATCGGATGATGGAGACGGAAGGTGGTAAAAGGAACTCTGTAACAAAATAAAAAAAAAGAAATAAAAAAAGAACCGACTTCAAAATAAACTAAAAAGCCATAAATAATCTTTTATGCGCGGTATGGATCACATTTGAATCACCTTTTGAAGTCGGTGCCAAACCATTCACTTATTACTATAAAGAACCGCGGCGGCGAGCTTATTATCTACCTACATATATATTTAGTCATTGTAATTTGTAGTTTTGTTGAATAAAGAACTTCAGGTTTGGCACCGACTTCAAAAGGTGATTCAAATGTGATCCGTACCGTACATAAAAGATTACTTATGGCTTTTTAGTTTATTTTGAAGTCGGTTCTTTTTTTAATATTTCTTTTTTATTTTTTACTTTTGAGTGATGGATATTATAAAGTATTTTGTAGAGCCCAGAGTGGAAAGACTGAGGAGGCACTTAGCACGCATCTCGAGTCTTTGGAAGTAAGAAATGTAAAAGTTGGTTAGTTCATTGTACCTTCCATCATCAGCTCAGCATGAAATGATGACAACCAGGACGACAACTGATAACTTTAGGAAAATATGTACAAAACTTTGTTAGTGCCTATAATATTTGAGGGTTTCTCTCGATTTTCCTGGTATGCCATCATCTAATCCTGACTTGGTGATAAGGAGACTACTTCAGGGACACACTAAAAAGAATATGACTAACAGTCTTAACTCATCTACCTATAATAGATGATTTTTTTAAGAATTATTCTCAAACTCTTAACCAAGGAGTTGTACCTTCCGTCATCAGCTCAGCATGATGAGATGATGACTACCATATGCAAATACTTAAATAGCTTAAGAAAATATATGAAAAACGTTATAAGTGCCTATAAAATTTGAGAACTGCCCTCGATTTCCCTGGGATCCCATCATCAGATCCCAACTTGTTGGACCACCTCAAGAGTATATCCTTTCAAATAAAAAAATATTTTTTAAAATTGGTCCACAATTGGCCGAGTAATCGGTGAACATACATAAAAAAAAAATACAAACTATCGAACATATAACCTCCTCCTTTTTTGGTAGTCGGTTAAAAAGCAAACCTGCCGTGTTTGGGCTCTTTAGAATCGTTCTAACGATTAGTTGACGGGCATTCAAAGACAAGTACAGTCAGCAATAAAAGCTTGTCGCAAAAATGTAATGTTTGTCAGAAACAATGTTTTATGTTTAAATAGTATTGACGATCAAATATTTTTTTTTTATTTGTGTATCAACTTCAATTCGTAGATAAGGACTATGGAATTAATATTTGGGGCCGTTGGCAGGCCAAAAACGACAAGCATATATGAACAGTAATTACTCTTAACATTATCTAGATTTTAGAATGTCTTAATCATCATGACTGATAGTTATTGACCCCTTCAGTTTACTGCCACATACAGACAAACAAATATACATCTAAACGGATACACACGTTAAATAAATGTAAAAACATTTTATGTCGTGGGATAACAGAAAGTGTCAAAAAATCTTAATATTGTCTTCAATGATTAATAATTGGTAAGCTTATCAATTACAGGTAACGACCCTAACCGTAACGGGGTGGATCGACTTTTTTGTAGCTATTCTAACTAATGAGACAATGGTGACTGAGTTACCTAGAAAAGCACTAATAATCTAGGCTATAAATTTAGTGACGAGATGGGTCCTTGAAAAATGGACCTAAATTGGCTATAAACGTTTTTCTATTACTTTTATATCGTTTAAAGTTGTATTTATTACGGTAACTCAGGAGAAGTTATCGTGGCAATGAAGTGCGAAGGTTGATTGCCCTAGCTTACATTCTATTTAACTGGTTTTTAGGGTTCCGTAACCAAAATGGCAAAAACGGAACCCTTATAGTTTCGTCATGTCCGTCCGTCCGTCTGTCCGCCTGACCGGCCGTAAGTCACAGGCATTTTACTCAAAAAATACTAGATGTACCTACATTTATGAAATTGAAAGTATAGATGTCTTGTGTGAGCCGCTACTTACTTTAACTCTGTTAAATAATAAATTAATAGATGTAGGGGCACTCCATATAACCAAAACTGAAAATAAATCAGTAAATATAATTGAGTAGCACATATATTGATAGATCTTTTGAAAACTTTTTGAGATTTCAATTTTTTTTATTTTGTTGACATTTTCGGAAGTAATAGCTCCTAACGTAGCATAAATTATGTCCCCCCCCCCCTCTATTTTCTTAACCTTATGTCCAAAAAATATGAAAAAAATGTACAAGGATGAAGCATAAAGAATACTTTCAACGAAAATTGATGATACCGTTTTTGAGTTATTGCCGAAAAACGGCACTTCTCAACAAAAGGACTTAAGTACTGCGGAGATAAGTTCTTTTGCTAGAGCATTTTTTTCACCTTCAGTATATGCATTTATTCGTATGAACTGTAGACTGAGCATGGTCTGACATGCTCTTGGCCGGTTTTTGATAAGTGTATTTTTTCTTTGTTTTTATTTCCATTTATTCCATTTCCAAATTCCATGTTCGTGGAAACGTACTCGTCCTCACGCTATGCATTAAAATATTTAAGTAGTCCTGCCACATAACTCACTTACAACCACGAAAATGATGAGTTCGATACAAGATATCTTTCTGCTTAAGATGATGCACAGGTTCTTGGAGTAGGAGGAAGTGTGCTGCCCAGCACAGTAAAACATTATAAAATTTGGGATTTTTTTACTTTTTGCGATTGTGAAGCACAAGAATATCTACATAGTCCACAGACAACAAGCAATACGGGTCAGATATGCCATGAACTTACAAAAAGACAGTCATTATAATTTATAAAAGCCATTTTATTTATGAAAATGTTAGTATCCAGTATCCGGTGGCCCGTGGGCGGTTGTCTGGTGTCAGTTTGTCTTGGTGCCCGGTGATTGGATATCGAGTGTCCGGTCCTAATGTCTGGTATCCATGTATACGATATCTGGTTTCTGGTATTTGGCTTTTAAGTACAGGAAAATTATATGAGCTACAAAACTAGCTTTGTAATCGCGTATATGTGACGTTCTCTATGAAGAGGACCTTGTTGTCAGTTTTATTTACTGAGATAATGGAACCGAAGTAAAACTCCGAAAAAAAAAGAGTTTTAGTTTTTGACTCCATAATAATAAACAAAGTGTAAATAGTAATTTGACTACGAGACAGAATTTGTTAACGTTTATTTATGCAATTAAATGTCCCGCAAATTTTACTAGAAAAGGGACTTGTCGTCGGTTTGGGTTTCATACCCAAGTAGCACAACTTAGGTTAAATAGCTCGTATATCACATCTATTAGATACTTAAGTGAAATATACAGCCATTTCTAAGTTCTATATTGGTGGAAGGAATCCTTAAGCAACCAATATATCAATCAATCAAAATATTCTTTATTCAAGACATAAGTAAAAATAACTGCTTTTGGTTTCAAGAACCTCCTATAGAGACTTAATTATGCGTTGGAGTGGCAATAAGGGCCTTAAAAGTTGCAATATTTTTAGGTTCCAAAAGAGCCGTAAAATTATCTCTTTAGCCACTATTGGTGATATACTGCTCCATTATACTAGTCATTTGGAATTAAAAGTTCCAAATAAGAGTATGTTACCACTTATTTGTATAAGTTGCTTATAAGTGACTTTAGGGCCTTATATAGCACTATTGCTTCTTATTCAATGACAATTAAATCCTGCATGCAACTTTAGGTAGCAAAATCGACTTTACCCAATCATAAGTAATAAAGTAGAAACAAAAAACGTTCCCTAAGCGACTAGAAGTGACAGGATGAACTCATATACATTTTTGAGTTGTCTTTAAAGCTATAAGTTTTATCAAACACTATTATACCACTCATTTAGAACATAAAGCTATAAGATAAGCTGCAAAATTCACTAATGTGCTGCTTGGGTATGCTTGTGCGGGTGATAGGCTCGGGGGCACAGTGCCCAATGATTTTCTCTCTCCCTGATCCGTGAAGTCCTCGCGGTTCGATCGCTTATTCGCTAGTTTCAATCGTCAGTTGTTGATATTTGTTAATTTGTGAGGCTTAACAGTCCTGTTTATTCGTCTATGCTTTTAAGGCTATCTAGCGACACGGAACGACAAATGATATTTAAATGTGCGAGTTTTAAGGGAATAAGGGTAAAAATAACGGCACTAGCAGGCGCGTCGGCCTATAATGTTTTATTGGGGCAAATAACAGGTATTAGGTAAAAGTCTCAATGTTACACTGTTCTAAAATTAAGAAAACGACAATTAATAATGTCATTACAAAAAATTAACATCACTAAATACTTTACGTTCGACAATTAGGTCCCTTTTCCCGAAATGAATGGTCACTTTTGGCTTTTGACTGTGATTACGAAACTTAATTTTTTTTTTACAATTTTGTTAAGGCAATTTGATCCCATTTGACTATACACATTTAATCCGTTGATTTTAATGTCTGATTCAGGTACGAAGTTATATTTGTAAAAAAAAAAAGCTTTAATTATAATCAGAAATTTACTTATTTTAATTTCAAATAACGTGAAATATTTATTCCCTCGGTGCAATCCAATATAATAAATAATACTTTAAGTGGGTAATTATATTAAAAGCTATGACTTGATTAAATAATGACCTTTGTTTCATTGTGTCCATATAATGAACCCCTGATTTTTTTACAATGAAACGAGGGTCGATGGCACAATGAAACTGAGTGCTTCACATTGGGTTTTTACAAATTAGGTGTCTGATATTTTGGACCATGATAAACAATTTATTAAGTAATTGCATGGTATTCCACATCATAGCTTCACTTTTACGGTGCCTGAATTATTATAATTTTTTTTAAAGAAATGACATTTGTTTTATTGTGTCCATATAATAAAACCATGATTTTTTTTACAATGAAACATAGGTTTTCACATTGGGTACCTACTAATAAGGTGGGTATGGAAGCAAATTAAAGTAATTGAGCATTAAAAATGCCTGATTAATGGTACAATCAATAAAATTAACAAAACGTCCTGTCTCACAGGTTTTAACACCTATCCATTATAAATGAAAAAAATCTTAAAAAGGCAATTTTTTTTATCATAGTTAAAGCATTTAAATTGTCCTCATTTTAATTGATTCCGTATCGTATCATCTATTGCCCGTTTGGTACATTAAAGACTAAGCATTACGTGAAGATACCAAACGCGAAAAAGTTAAAATATGCACACATAATCTATAAAATACAAATAAAAAAATCTATCGTCAACGCAAACTGTATTGAAGTGAGGTCACTGCATAGACGTCAAACTTGTCATAGCGCATTAACATTATCTGCCTCACAGAAATAATATATTTTCAGTTTCATTTAACATAATTTACTATTTTATAAATCGTTTTCAACACTCCTACGTCTTAGAGGAATCTTATGACATCTCATGCATAATACATAAAGCCTTTAAATGCTGCAGAGCGTGCTAAAGAAATATACATACTACATACTTACATTTAAAAAACATAACCCTCTTTCTGCCACAGTCGGGTAAAAATTGTATGGCCTATATATGTAATTTCCTACATGATCTACAATGAAGCTAGAAATTGTAACATTGAAACATGTTTCATTGCACACCGCACTGGATTGTTTCAACGTGAGACAGCCAGGTATTTTTTTATTTCCGTTGAAAAAAAGTGACATAGAGTCAACTATTTCCAATAATATTTGCGTCCAAATATACTTTAGAATACACAGAATGCACAATGACATTGAGAAGTACGAAATTATTATCAGTAACTTGCAAAAAAAACACGAAATATGAAGAAAAGAACCTTCTTTGTCGTAGCCAAATCAAATAATCACTCGAGGAGACGTGTTTACTCGACGCGGCGTCTGCCGGTTCAGGGCCAGTTGGGAGGGCCCCTGAGCTTGTCCTTGCAAGATACTCTGCTTTAGTTGGCAACATCACGTTTTCGAGATATTGTAAAGTTTCACTGTGTACCATTGTGTCAACGGACAGTTGACCCTACATATTTTTTACATGGTTCATTAGCTAAATGTGTGTACATTATGCGAACATCAATAACGGGCTTAAGTCTACACCGCACCCAGATCCCTTCACGCTGAGAATATCACATATACAAATACAACCTTACCTGTGCAACTTGTCTATTTCGAAAACTAGACTGTTTTAGTTTTAATTGCTTTATACAGTCGGGTGCTAAGAAATCGGACCACCCCAGCATTTTTAACAATTTTCCAATTTCTGTAAAAACTGTAAGGGTGACCATAACATATTATATACCATATGAATGGTAAGCTTTTCCTCTATAAATTTATCTGGTTTCCGAAGGTGTGCGGCCAATACTTTCAGATTTTCGGGGCTTAGAACGTTACCGCCCTAAAAAATGCGTACTGGAGTAAAACTTTTGCCTAAGGGGAAAACTGTGGTTCTAAGGAAATCGAGGAAAAATTAAAACAATTTTCAGCAATTTAATATCGTGCATTGCCTCCTCTAGCCCTACGACAGGTCGTCATACGGTTTTTCATCGACTTTATTAATTTTCTTAAGTCATCGCCGATAAAACCCATAATTTTTTTCTTTCTACGTATCTACGTATAGAATTTCTTCTACGTATCGAGGAGCAGTCAAACAGCCCGCATTTCGCCTTGTACCTGGCCCTGTGATGAACACAATGTCCGTCTTCGCTTCCAGAGAAATGCCAGCCTAGATCATGATTGACTCGCCACCATAGGCACCACGTTCCTCGATGCAGCATTGAGAAAACCGCTCCCCAGGCCTCCGGTAAACTCGTGCTCGTCCATCATTACCGAACAAAGTTATCCTGCACTCGTCAGAGAAAAGTACGGACCTCCATTGCTGAAGGGTCCAATCTTCATGTCCGCGAGCGAAGACACGTCGTGCACCGCGATGTCCTGGGGAAAGTTTTGGGCCATTGGCAGCCCTGTGAGCTTTCAACTCCTTCTCTTTCAGTCTTCTTCTGACAGTCCATCGGCTGATAGACACATTCCGGGTCTCTCGGAGCTTCTGCTGAAGCTGAACAGCATTCAATCGACGATTTCGTAGCGAGGAAACAGCGATAAAACGGTCATCTCTCTCTGAAGTACTGCGAGTTCTGCCTGTTTCGGGTCTTCTGGAGAACGTCTGATCTTCGCGGAACCTCTGGTACACACGTTGAACTGATGACTTCGATAGGTTCAGTTGTCAAGCCAAATCACGTCGACTAAGCCCACTCTGCAACAGGGCAACTGCTTGGGCGGCTTCATTTGGGGTAGTATCCATGTTTCTTCAGTTTTTCAGGGTCGAGTCGATGAGAGCAGTGTTCAGGAAGACGTATCAATTACGAATAATGCATAAACAATGATAATTACTGGTTTTATGCCTAATGGTAAGTGGCCAACTAGTGCATGCCTTAACGAGGCAGTTGGAGGGGGGTGATTTCCACGACCATATTTTGCACAATATCCATTCCCGCCCTTAAATATTGGTGTCATTTGATAGGGCAGAAAATTATCTATCAAGTGGTATTTAAATTGTTACGGTCTAGCTTACAGTTTTAATAGAAAACGGAAAAATGCTAAAAATGCTGGGGGGTGGTCTGATTTCTTTGCACCCGAGTGTAGATTAAACACCAATAGGATTAAAAATTAGCCCTTGTGAGTGTGCTACAAGTACAGTAGAAATGTTGATGATCGGTGACTCAACGATTCACCGATCCGTGAACTATGTCTTGTAAAAATCCTTGAAGTACTGCTTCAAATTAAATGTAATTTGGAAGTATATCCACTAGCTATGTAGTAGTAGGTTTCTAGTTTATTCCACAACAAATTTACGGGGGGTCTAAAATATCCCGAATGGCTTCGAGAGCAGGATGGCGCGGTACGGCGTGCCTTTTTTGCTCTTTTGCTCGACGTGCCCTCCTAACGGCCTTGAGTGGTTTTTCCTTTTTAGGGTTCCGAACCAAAAAGGTACAAAAGGAACCCTTATGATGCGACTCTGTCTGTCCGACTATTACAGCAGTATATCTCAAAAACAACTTATGATATCTATTTGAAATTTGGAATATTGATAAACATGGTCAGCCCACATATATTGCAAAAGAAATCAAGTAGGGTATCATATAAAAGGCTTGACCTGCACATTTTTGAGCATTTTTTTATCTAATCAGATTTTGTTTTATTAAGGAATATGTGAAAATTTAACAACACATTGGTAAAATAATGTTAGGCATGAATGTCGAAGGACGAAGAGCGATCGGTAGGCCAAAAAAAGGGATGGATTGATTGCATGAGAGAAGACATGAGAAGGAAAGGAGTAAGCGCTGAAATGACGAATAATAGGGATGAATGGAAGAAGAAAACATGTTTTGCCGATCCTACATAAGGGCTGGGATAAGGGCAGGGAGATGATGATTTGTTCAAAACTTATTTGAACAACCCCGTTGCGTTAAGTTTGCACCTGATTTGTATGCAATGCTATAGATATCAGGTGCAAACTTAACTCAACCGGTATCGGGTATTAAAGTTAGGCTAAGTGATAAATTGTACGGAACCCTCGGTACGCGCGACCAACTCGCACTTGGCCGGTTTTTAATGTAATAAGAATTATACGCTCGATTAAAGTTATGATATATCACTAAAAATGACTTATTAAAGTATTAGAGGGAATCCACGTCTATATATTTTCGGATAATTGTTTGCCTGAGTATATGTAAAGGTAAACCAGAAATATATGTATATGACTATTGTCAAAAAGGCGCTATTATTCTGATTCACATGACAACAGATAAGTATAGTTGGAACAATTCGAATTGGCAACTCGTCATCTTGACTTACTTTTATTCACTCAAGTCAAAATCAGATTCCAAAAATTCGGTGTCCAGATTTGTTCAGATAAAATTCCGCAACATGGCGCATGGTCATATATTTCTGGTCAGGCTTTAAGTATTGAAAGTGTGAGCTATGATTTCAATAATATTTATTTGTTCTTTCATGTTCCATCCCCACCCTCGCGCCGCCGACGCGTCGTGGTGGGCGGCGGCAGCGGCGATGTCCGCGCTGACGGTGGTCACGATAGCCGGCAACGCCGGGGTTGTCTCGGCTCTTTGGCGCGCTCGGCGCTCGCCGCAGCATTACCCGTTAGCGAGCCTCGCCGCCGCCGATCTGCTGGTTGGCGTGAGCGTGCTGCCGCTCGCCGTGGCTAGAGAGCTCTTTACTTTCAGATTGAGTAAGCATTTTGAAAAATAACTGCCAACGAGGCATCAAATTTAGATCATAAACAATAGTGTTAATAGTTTACTGAGACCTCTGCTTTCATTCACAAACCTTCTTTCAAAATAGCCACAATTATCAGACATCCGAAAGGTATCGATTTGCAACACCCAACTTAATTGTTTAATTTTACAAGTCGCACTATTCTCAGATCAGATTTTTTAAGATTGTTGTGTAAAAAGAAAGATAAATTAGGTTATATAAAACACAGAACTCTGAAAAGTTAGGTTAGTTACGATAAATTATGGGAAACATAGTAATAATAGGTTTCTAAATTTAGATACAATCAGGGATACTCATAAGTACTACCGTGTGATTAAGTGGTTTATACTATCGAGAGCGACTTATTACTACGTTTTACAAATCCTAATTCGTTCTCAGGTTGGATTATCTGTGCGTGTTGGAGCACCCTTGACGTCCTCTGCTGCACTGCGTCCATCCTTTCCCTCTGCGCTCTAGGCTGGGAGCGTTGGAGTGGAATCACCGACCCGCTGGCGAGAGCCAAACGGGCCAGGTGGGCCAAACTGCTGGCAGTCACGGTCTGGCCGGTAGCCACCGCTGTAGCCCTACCTACAATCTTTGTCAAGTCCCCTGAAATTAAGGGAGTAGATAAAGCTTGTACGGTTAATACCAATCCTAGGTAAGAATAAGGATTGAACTGAACTGGAAAGGCCTATATTGAAGAACGTTTCTTATATATATAGTACACCTGCATTGAAAATATTTTTAAATAACAAATTTCATTGGAGACGTGGGTGGGTCCAAGTTTAGTGATTATTGATCACTGCTTTCTTGTCTTTTTCGTGTGATTATTGATGAATGAATACCTAGTTTCGAATTAAATCCTTTTTTTAAATAAACACGTGCACTTTCTCTGCAGTTACGTGTTCTTCAGCGTCACGCTGTCATTCTACGTGCCCACTTGCGTTATGTTGGTGCAATATGGGCAGATTCTGCAGGCACTGTCAGCGCGCCCGCCTATCCGCGCGCACAGAGGGCAGGTAAAGAGCACGTTTTATGAAAACCGACAAATTACGTGGGGAATAAAATGTTTAGCTACGCGGTACTACGGGGCCGTGGTAGAAGTGGTTTACTCAAAAAATGCTGGTTGCTTATCTGGGGTGACATGTGTGCTAATGAAAAATAAAGGAGGCCAAACAACGTGCGAAATGTAAGAGAAAAAGGCAAGCAGCGGCCCCCCGCCCTTTAAAGCAGCAGCTAAGTATGCACCCGTAAAAACGCTCAGATAAACGAGAGATGTAGTGTATATCTTCATCGCAGTGATGACTGCCGCTCTGCGTTATGTTTGTGCAATACGGGCAGACGTAGCTGCGGTCGACTAGGGCGTCTATCTGTTCGCATCGAGGACAGGCAAATATGTCTCCACTGTGGCGCTGTCATTCTACATGTCCTACGTCATGTTTGTGCAGCACTGACTTTTCCTGTAGGCGCTGTCGGCGCGGCCGCTGGATCCTCCAAACCACGATGTCCCACTTTGCACCGAGACTTAGCATGCGAATTTGAATCTTTAATATAACGTTAATAAGTACGCATTTACTGTAAGTCTTTGATAGGTAGGTGTTTGAAACGAATCAGCTTGTGAACCTTTTCTTCATATAAATTATTTGTCGCGGTCGCTATGTTTCATTATTATTATGAGTACAACGAGCCTTATACCAAAAAATATAAATCAAAAAGTAAGTATTTTTAACTTTCTTCTTTATTTTTGACAGGCTCCAAGAACAGAGGTTAACGAATTAAAAACGTCTCTGCCAGAATCCTCGCTGCAAACTGATTTGTAAGTATGAGGAATTCATTTTACAGAGACTTTTAAGATATGCACCTTGAGGTCTCAAATAAGGGCATACCTCATTCATTGTGTGCACAATGAGGTATGGTCTGTTCTTTTAGGTATTCAAAAGAAAGTAATTAAAAAACTAATGGTAAATTCTGCGTGTTTTATCTGTTGTATATAAAATCTTTTATATATGTGGTACGACGCCACAGGCTAAATGACCCGAGTCACGTGGTTTTAGTTTACCTTTTTAAAGTAAGTACCTAAAATAATAGACTGTAAGTACTGCATGGGGACATGCAGCAATAAATTTCGTGTAAAGTGGAAATCCTTTTTCGAAACCGAAAGCAATTAATATTGTACCTGCGAACAAAACCAATACCTTTTATTGTGAAGTGTTAGGGCAAATCGTGTCGTCGTAAAAAGGTCCTTAACACCTCTAGAGGTCTTTAATTTGCATTTAAATCCGTTCAGCCGTTTTCACGTGATGCGCGGTCAAACAAACAGACAAACAGACAAAACTTCAAATACTGTTGGATCGTGTTCTGTTATCGATTCTAAGTATCTCCAGCCAACTTTTTAAACCGACTTCCAAAAAAGGAGGAGGTTATATGTTGGATAGTTTGTATTTTTTTTTATGTATGTTCACCGATTACTACGCCTATTGTGGACCGATTTTAAAAACTCTTTTTTTATTTGAAAGGGAAACTCTTTTTTTATCCCAGGGAAATCGAGGGCAATCCTCAAATTTTATAGGCACTTATAACGTTTTTCATATATTTTATTAAGCTATTTAAGTATTTGCATATGGTAGTCATCATCTCATGCTGAGCTGATGACGGAAGGTACAACTCCTTAATAGTTAAGAGTTAGAGGATAATTCTTAATAAAATCATGTATTATAGGTAGGTACGTTAAGACTTAACAGTCATATTCTTTATAGTGTGTCCCTGAAGTAGTCTCCTTATCACCAAGTTAGGATCAGATGATGGAATACCAGGGAAATCGAGAGAACCCTTAAATATAATAGGCACTAACAATGTTTTGTATATATTTTTCTAAAGTTATCAGTTGTTTTCCTCTGGTTGTCATCATTTCACGCTGAGCTGATGATGGAAGGTACCATGAATTAACCAACTTTTACATTTCTTACTTCCAAAGACTCGAGATGCGTGCCAAATGCCTCCTCAATCTTCCCATTCTGGGCTCTACAAAATACTTTATATCACTTCTAAAATCCATCACTGAAAAGCAAAAAATAAAAATTTACAAATAAAAAAAGAACCGACTTTAAAATAAACTAAAAAGCCAAAAATAATCTTTTATGTACGGTACGGATCACATTTGAATCACCTTTTGAAGTCGGTGCAAAACTGAAGTAAATAAAGTTCTATATTCAACAAAAATACGAATTATTATGTCTAAATATATATGTAGGTAGAGAATAACTAAAGGTTCGCCGCGGCGGTTCTTAATAGTAATAAATGGTTTGGCACCGACTTCAAAAGGTGATTCAAATGTGATCCGTACCGAACATAAAAGATTATTTTTGGCTTTTCAGTTTATTTTGAAGTCGGTTCTTTTTTTCATTTAAATTTTTTTATACGAATATTTTCCATGTACAGACTTTCGACCCTCTTCAACTTTACTATATATGTATAGATGACTCAGCATAACTATCGACAAACACGTGGCATGAATTATATCATTAGAACGACAGAAGTCATGCTATATCAAATACCAGTCACCAAAGAGAATATTCAATGAAGTTAGAAGTTTGGCACATGATGCATAAAACAAAAAAAAAATAGACCGTATAGGGTATGGAAATTTATTTCAGACACGTGAAATAATTCTCATTTTGACCACTAGGAAATTATACCTCGTCGCCAAACCAGTTCGGCAAATCAGTTTGGCCAGTCGGAAAAAGGGACTTATCCACTTCGGTATAACCACGGGTGAATAAACTTGTCCGTGGTTCACCTAGGTGAACCTGTTATGTGGACCACGGGTAAGGAGTTGTTTGGTTCAAGTCTTGCTAGATTTGAAACGCTTTCCTGTTTCCGATTGAGCCAAAATGTGAGATGATTATGTAAGTTCGCTGACAATACCATGATAGCATATAATATACTACGATACCATCGAGCTGATCTGATGATTGAACCGGAAGATGGTCATGATCATAGGAACTCGGTAATAAAATAACGCAATCTTAACGAGTTTGGACTCTTTAAAATCGACTCGATGAGTAGTTGCTGGAGGTACAAAGGAAAGTACAGTCGGCAATAAAAGCTTGGCACAAAAATGTAATTTCTAACAGAGACTTATTTTTACTCCTATTTTTTTCAGCGAAGGTGCTTCTGCGCGACAGAAACAGGCTACTATCACCATCATACGCTTGATGTCTCTGTTTCTCGTGTGCTGGAGCCCCTTCTTCATCATGTTACCAATAGGTAAATTAGAGAATCAACGTTACAACTCTGATACCAATTCAGTCATGACTTTGTTGGCCAACATTTGACAGGCGTATTATAACTGTTTAACGTTTTTCAATCGCAAGATTTCGATTTAATTAGCAATAGTAGGACCAATGAGGTGACAGGTTGCTCGGACAGCGAGGAAACGCTGCCACTGCTTCGGGACCATGACGAAGGAGAGCACACTTTTACTTTAGTTTTAGTTTAATTTAGTATATTAGTTTCTAAATAATTATCTAGCTATACCTTAGTTTATGTTTTTAGTACGTTACCTATCTTGTCTGGTTATACATGAAACCTCTATAATGGGTTATCAAAAATGTTTCTTGATATTGTTATTGGAATCCTTCATGGGCTTACAAACATTAAGAATATCCCATTGAGATGATTATAGTAATTTACACTAAGTGAAAATGGCACTCTTGTACCTACATTTTCATAAAAATAAGCGAGCGGTTGTGCTTTAACCCTTTATAAATAACTAGAAGACGCTACCCAGCTACCCCGTATACCAGAAATATTTGAAATCGGTTATCCGATTTGGCGTTATAGTCACAACGACACAAAAACATACAAACAACAAAAAAATAATCGATTCAGTGACCTCCAAATAGTCCGCTACAACAATTTTTTTATTCAAAACATATCTATTGTACGGACATTTCATTTTTACAACTTTATAATATTGTTGACTAGAAGGCGCCCGCAACTTCGTTCGTTGCGGAGAAAAAGTCATCTCCGTATCCCCTCTTTTTTATTCAGTGAAGTATAACCGTCTGTGGATACCCAGCTACCCGTGTACCAAAAAAAGTTGAAATCCGTTTAGCGGATTTGGCGTGATGAAGCTACGTCACATACAACATACAAAAACAAAAAGTTTTCCTATTGAGTGACCTCCAAAAAGTCAGCTACAATCATTTGTTTGAAATTATTTTCGATGTACAGACATTACATTTTTACAACTTTATAATAGTATAAGTAGGTAGACTAGAAGGCGCCCGAAATTTCGTTCCGGGGGAGAAAAAGTCATAACCCCTCTTTTTTTCTTTAGCGTAGGCCAGTAAAAGGTAACCAATAATCATCTCCAGCTACCTGTGTACCAAAAATAGTTGTTTGTTTCGCCGTTTTGGCGTGATGAAGCCACAATAACACATGTTGTGTTAACATTTGTATGATTGTATCATACAAAAATTAAAAACAAAGTATTTTATCTACACACATATCATAAACCCTCTTCAACTGTTTTGTTAGAACACATTTCTTATCTGTAAAAATGTTATTCTTGCATAATATAATAATAACATCAAATTCGATCTTCTTATAACATTCAAATTTCGAACATCTCTCGTAAACAAAGCCGTTTGATTTGACCTCAATTCTAATATCTGTCGAGGTGTTTCATTCGAAATTAAATGTCAACTGCAAACAATTTTGACAAACGCACGTTACTTGATATCAAACGATATGACAGTTGGGGCCTATTCCAATTTGTCTCGGAATTAAAGAAAAACGTGACATGCTTGAAATAATTATTTGTTATGCAAGGCTGCAAAGTTATTATTTGACGCGAGTGCTTCAATTGAAGCTACGATTCCTGAGCGTAGCGAGGCTTGCAGGGCACGAAAAGCCAAATAATTTTGCAGCCGTTACTACCGTTCACTCATTATGACAATATATTATATTAAATTATATTATTACAACACATGTATGTATGTGATGTAGGTAACACGTCGTCTTTTGTGAAGGATTCCCGCCACTTTGTAGACATACTGAAGGACATCAGACTAGGACCGGATGAGATAATGGTGAGTTTTAATGTTGAGTCACTTTTCACCAATGTTCCCGTAAAGGAGTGTCTTGAAGTAATCAGAAAAAGGCTGAGTGACAATGGGATGCCGGAGTCTATAATGGTATTGCTAAGAAACTGTTTGGAAGGCAGTTACTTTTTATATCGTGGAAAGAAATACCTTCAGATCGACGGTGTTGCCATGGGTAGCCCTGTGGCACCGGTTATGGCAAACATCTGGATGGAACATTTTGAAGCCAATTTAGATCTGCGACCACGGGCAGTGAAGTTGTGGAAGCGATATGTTGACGATGTGTTCTGCGTTATGAAGGGTGGCAAACAGGAGGTTGAGCAATTACTGCAGTATCTCAATTCCTTTCATCCCAAAATTAAGTTCACGTATGAATTGGAACTGGAACGTAGCTTGCCTTTTCTGGACTCAAAAGTGACAGGTCGGGTAGATGGCTCCATGACGCACACTGTTTACAGAAAACCGACACACACCGACAGGTATTTGAATGCGTTGTCTCATCACCATCCTCGTCACTTCCAAGCAGTTGTGAGTTCCCTCTATAACAGGGCACGTGACCTTTGCGACCCGGAATTCTTAGATAGTGAGGTCACACACATTCAAAAGGTCCTTAGATGGAATGGGTATGAGGTGAACAGACAGCAGCACAGACGAAAACCAAAACGTAAACATCCTGACGTTTGGAGGCAACCAGCACCGTACGTAAGAGGAATAACGGACAAAATTGGCACAGTACTACAAAAGTACTCGATAAAAACTGTGTACAAGCCGTTATCTAGGGTCATAGGGCATGTAGGATCACCTAAGGATGTTATTCGGTTCCAATCACCTGGCGTTTACAAGATCGATTGCAGTTGCGGGAGTTCTTATATTGGACGGACGAAGCGCACTATTGCTGAAAGAGTCAAGGAACATATCGCAGCTGTTAAGAACCACCAGGTGAATAAGTCTGCTATTGCCGAACATTTATTAGAAGCGGGACCAAACCACTGGATTTAGCTTCATAATCCCAAGATCCTTTCTACGGAACGTAATTACTATTGTAGAATCGTGCGTGAAGCAATTGAAATCAAGAAACACCGAAATTTCAACCGGGAAGATGGTTTCAAGCTTTCATCCATCCAGTAATTAGTAAATATAAGCAACATCATATAACATCTGATAAATCGCCTGACGTCGTGAGTGTAGTGTGTCGGTCTAGTGACGACCGTAGTTTTGAACCTAATAATAAACATTAAGCGCGGGTAGATCGAAAAACTCGCGCAGCTAGAAGACGTTGATTTCGCCACTCCAGTTTCCTTCGAGACTATGGACGTAACGCGACGTCCGAAACGTCGAAGAATTACCAACGGAAGGTAATTAAATAAATCATATTTATACGCGATTAAGCCCCGTTTTGTTGTGTTTTGATAATTAATTTCGACTTGTTTCTGATTTTTTACACGGTTTAATTATAAACAAAACGCAGCTTAGAAACTTTTTCCGCGCAAACGTCATCGTCATTGGCACATTGCTTTTCATTAATCGTGTTTTTTTTAAATATGCGAAGACTGTCAACCTCTTTTCATTTATATTTCTCGATAAAAAATGCAGTCTTACTTAATAATAAAAACAATTAGTCGTGTGTATTTTAAAAATAAATAATCAATTTTTATATAAAAACATATTTATCGTACTTTCATAAAATAACGTTTTAAGATGATTAATTAACTTTTTGTATTCATATACGACCTCATCGCACTCTCATTTTAAGTCTTCGTGCAGGTCGGTTATGAGAAAAAATATAAATGTGCAAAATTGATTTATCCATGCATATTTGGCGCTTTAAATAGAACTTTCCAGAGCGAGTGAGGTGAAAAAAGTTTTTATTTACCGCCATTTGACGTCCGCCATGAGACCTGGCCCCTATTTCATAAACGTGACGGGTGACAATTGACATCGACAATTCAACAAAAGTCGCCGAGTAAGTGTACGCCTGGCATCATGATGGAGAAGTAATGTATGCCGAATTGTCGTTGTCAACTGTCACCTGTCACGCTTATGAAATAGGGGCCTGGTCTCTGACTATGGGCCTCTTAAGGAAGCTCAGAGTCACTCAGCGAGCTATAGAAAGGGCTATGCTCGGGATTTCTCTACGGGGTCGAATCTGGAATGAGGAGATCCGTAGACGAACCAAGGTCACCGACATAGCAAACAGGTTAAGCAAACTGAAGTGGCAATGGGCAGGGCACACTGTTCGAAGAACCGATGGCCGTTGGGGCAGAAAGGTTCTCGAGTGGAGACCGCGTACCGGCAAGCGCAACGTGAGAAGGCCACCCGCAAGGCGGTCCAAAGACCTGGTTAGGGTTGCGGGGGCTCGCTGGATGCGGCTCATCTCTATCCGGCCCATGTGGAAATCTATTGAGGAGGCATGTGTCCAGCAGAGGACGTCCTATGGCTGAAATGATGATGATGATGATTTGACGTTCAGTTTGTCTTGTCGCTGTTTGTTTAATTTGTATAAAAAAAATATTATTTTGGATTTTATAAACTAACTATCGCACCAGTTTCGTGTAAAACTTTTAAACAAAAAAATAAAACCGACTCCAAAAAAAACTAAAAAGTAAAAAATAACGCCATAATTCAGTTTCTTCAAATTACTTACAAGTAACCGTTTGTATACTCAAACTATACAGTATATACAATTAATCTTATTTTGGCGTCGGTGCCATATAAAGAATGTGTAAAATATTGAAAATTGACGATTTTAGTAAGTTGTGACACGATGGCACCGAGTTTTATCTTTAGTTAATCGTTACTTAAAAGTGTATCTCGTGACGATTCGAACAAGCCCAAACACGGCTAGGATACATTATTTTATTACATAGATCTGGTGCCTACCTTCCGGCTCCATCATCAAATCAATTCGATGGTACCATTCTCATCAGAAACATTTAAATCTGTGACTATGAAGTTGCTTAGCTAAATTAATCAAGATATTTTGTCGCCACCCTTAAATCATTTATCATTGAGGAGCTCCGATGGCATTCTGTGGTCTTCTGCATCAGTTCCACTTCACCAATTTCCACTTTCTGAATGCAAATGCTTATTATATTTCTTATAATACCAAAATCGCTATATGTATGCCTACAATATTTGAGGAGTTCCTTCAATTCCTCATGGATTCCATCATCAGATCTTCACCAAAATTAAATGGGACCAACTAGAAAGAAAATGGGACCAAAATTAAATGGGACCTCCTTTTTTTGGAAGTCGGTTAAAAATCGGCGATCAAGATATTTCGGAGACACCACCTGATATCCGAGATAGAACAACGAACGCTACTATGCCTTGTTAGCAGCAAAGTCAAGGAAGCAGTATGTAAAAAGTTACCATGATTTTATGGAATGGAGAATGGCGAAAAATACGTCGTCTCTGTCTAAAAACGTACTTTTGGCGTATTTCCAAAAGTTGTTCACTAAATTTAAATCCACAGAGTACTTAATCACTACGTTTTAAATCTACAAGCATGTGAACTTTCTATTCAATGCTCAAAAGTACCCTAAATATCAAACAATATCTACATATTTGAAAATACTGAAAATTAACTAGCTTTCTTAAACGAAATCAAGCTAGTAATCCAGAATAAGAATGAAAGTTCAAACAAATTTCAGAATAACATACAAAAAAGAAGTACTACATCTGCAAGCGTTGACTAAGTCCAAGCTGTATTTTTGGTTTTCTGATGTTTCGGCGAAAATTGTTGCCCAAAGAATCACATCGCAAACTATTTATCCCAAAATATCATTTCGCCTAACAATCAGATGGAATTACAGTGTTGCGTATATTTGACGTTTGGTAATAATTTGCTTAACAAAATATTGTGTAACAAATTCTTAAATTGGTCGTGTTTTATTCTGGCAGTTATCTTTTCCTCGAATATTTTGGTATAACATATTTTTCGCAAAATATTGCATTACAAATAATCTACAAGTGGGTAATTTTTTTTGACAGCGGTATGTTCCTGTTAGGGTCGGAATAGCTTTTGGTCTAGTTTTATGTCAATGCAGAGGACTGAGAGTGAGTGGACGAAACCCCTCTTCGTAGGACTTCTATACGAACTGATAATCTCTGATTAGAGAACCGGTAAAATGTTTGATGAATGATGTGGAATTCCGCCGAGGAACCGATTTTCGAGCACAGGCCGGTGATGAAGGTCCGGTGCCCGAGCCGCCCTCCCTGGGGCCGCTTGAGCGCACAAGCGCCGTCCCGGGTGCCATTGATCAAACGCCCTGCCCAAAACTTTACAATTATAACTATAATGCGAGATTCCTAAAACTAGATACAATATTGATGGGCGTCCGAACCTGACGGCTTAACAGATGCAAGAGAACGTTAATATACTAATAATGAATTAATAGCTGAACTTTTTTTGAATGTGTCCAGGGACCACAGGCTTAGAAACATAATATACAGTAAATGAATTATTGATTTACAATATCAAACATAAACGGCGCTAGTATCGCTTGAGCAGTATTAGAAGTGTATGAATAATTACAGAATACATGTTAATTTGCCTTAAAGTAAACAGGATTTGTGACGCTACTCGTAAATGAATAACCATAGATAATTACACTACCGTAATACTTAATTTTTACGTATAAAATAATTCATGCACACAGATATAGGACTCGATTTCAACAAGCTCTGTTAGATTTAACAGCTGATTAGTCTGTCGCCGATTTGCAGGCGTAATCAGCAATTAGCGCCGTCGTCTGTTTCGGTGTGTCTGTGTTTGTTTCCCATACCATAATCAATGTAAGTTATAATGTAATATTATCATAAAATCATTTGTCATAATAATTATAATTCTGAAACCGGAAAATTTTCAGCATCTTCGAAAACGTCATGTTGTAGGACCCATTAGGTTACGTTAGGATTAATTTGTGACAATCCTGAAAATTTAAACAGTATTGTTTTAAACTTACACGATCTTCACTCATTATCACAACACAACAAAACGGAGCTTAATCGCGTATAAATATGATTTATTTAGTTTCCATCGAGACCATGGACGTAACGCGACGTCCGAAACGTCGAAGAATTACCAACGAAAGGTAATTAAGTAAATCATATTTATACGCGATTAAGCCCGGTTTTGTTGTGTTTTAAACAGTATTGCTGAAAAAAAGCCGCCGCAAAAACTGATAAGCAACAAATAATAATCCTTTTTTTATCAAATTCAGTTTCTTCAATTTACCTACAAGTAATCGTTTTTCTACTCAGTAGGTGCAATAATGTGTAAAATATTGAAAATTGTCGATTTTAGTAAGTTGTGACACGATGGCAGCGACTCTAAAGTAACATTAATAGGGCACATGCATGAATTTTTTTTATCGCTTTTCTCAACTAAATATCAAAGTACCATAAAAACTGTTTCAATATGTGAAAGCACTGTTACGTCATCGTGCACTCCGGCCATATAAACTCCATATTAAATTCCGTTTTTCAAGAAAGAGATAGAATGAAATCTTTGACGGCTTATATCTTGGTTATTTTTATAGTTATTCGAAAAATATTTTTGTCTATTGTTTGTAACATGAATCAGCTTTTAATAAAACAAAAAATTAAATTCATGTATATTCCCTATTGTATTTACTGAATGGACTGAGTAGAAAAACTGTTACTTGTAAGTAAATTGAAGAAACGGAATTAATTAAAAATGGTTTATTATATTTTACTATTCAGTTTTTTCGGTGATTTAGTTTTTGTTCAAAGTGTTTTTATTTTATATTTATTTGTGGCTATAATCTAGAAAGAAAGAAAGAAAATACATTTATTCGGTCTACTTATTGCTGCATGCTTAATTTTTGATAACTTTTAAACGTAGCGTTACTCTACTTTAGCTATTAACAGTTAAGTTTGAATACTGTAAGAAAAGGCTTTATATGCCAACATGGGTAGGCTACAAAAAATGCTGTTCGAATGAGAAAAATATATTTATATTATGAGGTTTTTTGTAACACACAACTCAGCATTGAAATCTGTGAGTGAATAATTAATCACCCCTATTTTCCCACCTTTATGTTAGGATTGTTCAAATTTATATGGCACCAACTTCGAGGTAAACCCAATCCAATAAAAAATCGAAGTATCAAAATTAGAATACCCTGTAAAAAGTTATGCATGGTCATACAAACAAAAAAAAAACACGCGTTGAATTCAGAACCAACAAATTTGATCGTGGCTAACAAAAATTAGGACAAATATTACATTGTGACTTTCAATTTTATAGCATCCATTTGAACTCCTAGACGGATGCACTGATTTTGAATTCTTTTTATGTATTTGGAATGGCTCTTGATAGAGTCTATGATGACAGCCGGTATTACAAGCTTTTATTTAACTTGCCTGTTTGTTGCTGGTTGTTGTTGTCTTTAGGGTCTAATCTTGCCAGTTAAAATTTGACCCACTTCCCAATTTCCGATTGAGCTATAATTTGGCACACTCATGTAAGTTTGGTGACAATGCAATATTATGATACTATCAAGCTGATCTGATGATGGAGCCAGATGGTGGTTATAGGAACTATGTAATAAATTAACAAAATCCTACAGAATTTAGGCTCTTTAGAATCGTCTCGGTAATAAGTTGACGGATGATGAAAGAAAAGTACAATCGGAAATAAAAGCATGTCACAAAAGTGAAATTTTGACAGAAGCTTACAAAATCATCTGTTTTCTTTCGCATGTCGGCCATTATTGCCGGTTTAAAATATTTTGTGACACATCCTACTGATTAATTTTAATTGGATTCATAGTGGTATTTTATGTTGTTGTGTTGTTTTCTCAGATTCCTTATGCGAGTGCGTGCACGAGTCGACGTGGCAGTGGTGCACGTGGCTCGGCTACACAAATTCCGCGTTGAACCCCGTCGTGTACGCAGCCGCGGCCAGCAGAGTGCGCCGAGTCTTCCGCGCACTGCTCAAAAGTAACATTTACCTCTCTTAGGTCACAGAACACAACACTAGTTTCAGCAGGTTCCCCGTGAGAGAGTGCACGACTTGAGGCTGTTGTGCTGTGCACGTTGCTCGTCTATACGAATTCCGCGCTAAACCCCGTCGTGTACGCGGCTGCAGCGAACAGAGCCCGCCACGCCTTCCGTGCACTGCTCAAAAGTAACCCAACATTTACCCCCTTCAGTAACAGGACATAAGCTCAATAGGGAAAACTGCGCAAATGGAGACAAATGCTGAACACTCCAAAACTGTATTTACTTCTGTGCCTAAAGTTTGGCACTAATAAATAAATATCTGGGACAATTGTAGATGGAACCCGAGACCACAAGCGACAAAGGCAGGTTAGTTTACCTATCAATGAAGCTAACCGCACCTAGCTAATTCCTTAAACATGATCTGAATAGATGTCCTAGCTTACACTGAAAGATACAGACAGCACTGTCAGCGTCGGATTACAAAAACTAAATTTGATGGGATGCAAATAAGGAAGTGGTAGCCCAGTTAGAAACGGAGCACTGTTGCGTATAATCAGAAGTCCTGGGTTCGAGTCCCACCTACATTGTAGTGGAACAACTACGTTTTTTTCCTTTGCAATTGATCTTTGTATTTAATTTGTGTAAACCGTAAATTATTTGAACCAGCGTTTCAAACATTGGGATGCCTTAAGGGGATCAGTGCCGTACCTTTTATGCGCCCGTGCCTTATATGGTGCGAATTTCTATTTCTGCGCCCTTAAAAAGGTTTCTGTTTGTGGTCCTGGTCTGGTCACTTAAGCACCCCTCCAGGGCCTGCGTATGCTTGGGCACCGCTGGCACCGCCCTTGTTGCAGCAATGACGTTGATTAAGTTTTAATGTCATCATAATGTTTTTCAGTGGTGCGCCTAAGTTGAAAGAATGAGCTTCTTCGAAATGGCGGCTGTGAAAGATATCAACGAATCTCTACCAACCTGCGCTTCTTCGTCTGGATTGCCTTGATAAACTTTACTAAAACGTGACCATGGATAGAAACGAAAACTGGCCAACCGCGGTTCCGCATCGCGAGTTCCGTCCAAAGGTTCACTTATCCAAACGTAAATGGGTGGTTAAATTAAGTTATATCTTTGACGTCGAATACAAATGAGCAAACTTAACTTAAATAGATTATTCATAGACGATTTTTAAACCTAGTCCGATGGTTACCTGTAATATTTATGTCTATCTATAGAAGTCGTGCTTATTAAAATTAAATCGCTTAATAAAGTTGGTATTTTGGTGTGGTATTTATATTCACACTTTTTTTTCTGGATAGTAAACGTAACATGGACACAGAATTGTATATTTAAATATCGTAATTTTTGAAAATATATATTTTTAAACCTCGATGTGGTAAAGAGGGTACATGATTTTTTTTTTATCGCTTTTCTTAACTAAATATCAAAATACCGTTATAGCTATTTCAAAATGTGAAATTAAAATTAAAATCGACCTAGAAATACACATAATAGGTATCGGCATTTTAAACTAGTAATTAGACAGAGAGGTCCGATGTGCATTGTTACGTAACAGTGAACTCAGGCCATACAAACCCCGTATTAAATACTGTTTTGCAAGAAAGAGATAGAATGAAATGTTTGATGGCTTATACCTTGGTTATTTTTATAGCTATTCAAAAAATACTTTTGTCTATTGTTTTTTACATGAATGAGCTTTTAATAAAGCAAAAATAAAAATTCATGCATATTCCCTATTATGCAAGTGGTTAGAAATCCCTTGGGGAAAAAAGAACTATTGTGTTAAAATATGCGACTGGCATTCATCGCTACATGGAAAAAAAGGATTTACGGAATGTTTAGTACACACTCAATATGACGATCATTTTTGTGCGGTAAACAACAGTAACACTAGATTTTGGGCCTCAATCGTATCGTAGACGTCAATTATTTTACAACAAAAATATCACCATAAAACTATGTTGATGATCTAAGTAGATTCTGCGAGAGGTCTACGAACGAACATGGACAAAACCAAAAACATGTTTAAAGCACAATATGCTCATCAACGTGCCGTGAAAATCGGAGACCTTACGCTCGAAGTCGGAGATGATTTGTTATACCTGAAATAAATCATTCAGCTCGGTAGGCCGAACTTGGAGAGAGAGGTAAGTTTAATGACTTACGACACTGAATCGTAGTTGCTCACGGCAGCCCTTGTGACAAGGCTCTAAGGCATTGAGAAAGCAATGGAGAGGGCTATTCTCGGAATTTCTTTACGGAACCAGGTTGACTGACATAGCCCGAAGGATACCAAGCAGGGCATATTGCTCGTGGAAATAAAGGCCGCTAGGGCCAACGTAGACGACGAGAGTAGACCCTTGTTGGGGGTCTTACCACGCTGCGTCATCCTGGCACCACTCGAGAACTTTTCTGTCCCAGCCCCCATCGGTTCTACGAGCAATGTGCCCCGCCCACGGCCACTTAATTCTAGTAAGTCTGAGCTACGTCGATGACCTTGTTTCTTATATATTATTGGGGTACAAGAAGGTTAAATAGTTATTTGAACAGACCTGTATTCCACCAACGTATTATTTGTGATTTTTTTTTCGTCGAATACATAATCCGTGGTATAATTCATTCGCGAATCATTTGTTCGTTGAATAATTCATTCGTGAATAAATTTTCGCCGAGTTCGTAAAGTTGTTTGATAAATGTAGTATTCACTTGTGAATAATTTCGTTATTCTGAATCGTTATTCGTCATCAAACCATGACATGGCCATCCAGCAGCTCGGACTTGTCTCTCATATAAACTTTGTGGTGGAATATGAAGAAAGAATGCGACAGGACCCTTCTGGATCAAAAGCTGATCATAATGAGAAACTTACCTGTGTCTGGAATGGGATAACCCCTGCAGAGTAGTGGGTAGAGTAGATTCAATGCCGATCATGATCAAAGCCATTTTGAATGGAAAAGGTGATACCGCCAAGTGGTAGACGTTCTATTCTTAAAACTTTGTATGATACTAGCAGCCGCCCGCGACTTCGTCCGCCTTAAATTCGTTTATCGCGAATAAAAGGCATTTTTTCGGGATAAAAAGTAGCTTGTCTTTCCCCAAAACTCGAATATCTCTACCAAATTTAATCAATATCAGTTGAGCAGTTTAAGCGTGAAGTGGTAACAAACAGATAGACGGACACACTTTCACATTTATAATATTTTAACAATTTAAATGTGAAGCATATTACTAAGATTTCAAGTTCTAGCATAAAAAAATACTTACTGTCCATACAAATTTTCATTCCCTTTTTCCTCCCTAAATGGGATGAAATTTGACATACGTTATAGCCTATGTCCTATTCTGATATATAAGGTAGGTACATAACTGGAAAGTATCATAAAAAATTGTCCCGTAGCTTTGGAGATTAAGTGGAACGTACATACATACTTTCACGTTTATAATATAGTAAGGATTCGTTAAACTGATCACGATTTTTTTTTGCGAGTATTAACTTTTCTCCTCCGCGAACGAGGTGGCGAGCATCTTATAGTAACATATAAAGACACACATAACCAAGGTCGAGTAAAAGTCTATGGCCCAATAAAGCACTACTAAATGGTGCTGTAATGTCACCAAAAATGCATTCTTTGGTGGTACCATCAGCCACACAGTTAACAGACCATCAGCGACCTTATTGTCATTGATATAAGGCCTACAGATGGTCACTTAAAATTGCTGTTTGTACAAACCTAAGTTTACTCAGTCTGTGTTAAGATGGATTCTAAACGAACTTTATTTTCAGGTACTTTGTTAAATACAAACTTAATAAAAAATGCACTAATATTTTATCATATATTAATAATAACATAATCAACATCAAATCGTAATGTTTACCAAATCTTGTAAACGAACATATTCTAGTCCTTATTACTGCAACTTATGCTCGTTACCATGATTTAGCAAAAAGTAATCATAGTTTTCATCATTAGCAAGTGGATTCGAATTTATAAACAAAGGTGAAAAATAGATATTAATAGATCAAAATGTACCTACATTCTTATTTCCCGTTACTTTCTTTTAATGATTCTGTTTTTTAGATTGCATATTATTGCGTTTTTTGTGCCTGTATTCCAAAACGGTGAGTAAGACAGATAATAATAAAGCTGCATCAATACATGCAAAATGCAAAAACAATCCATACATTCGAAGAGTGGCATAAGAATAAAACTATACACTCGTGGTCAAATAATACGGGTCAATGACAAAATCCTTTGTATCTTGCAAACGCATGAAACTGACTCTATACAAAAGAGAATTTTAATATCGTATGATACAAAACCTTTGATGATATACAACGGAATTGGTTTTTTTAAACAGCTCGAATTTAGTAATATTTTATTCACGATTTTTTTACTAGAGCTTATTTTCGCACTTTTGTTTTCAATCTGTCAAATCATCTTGATAAAGACATTGTAGTGAAGAAGAATTACTATCGTGTCGCTAACATGGGATGATAACACGGATCGTCACTGTGCTAGAAGAAGGCAGAAGTCGGAGAAGTACAACGAGAGTAACAGGCGTGTCACTTTCTACGGTGCAGGGTCGTCCAACGCTTCCAAGGAACTGGGCAGAATATTAGAAGACCAGGAATAGGATTTATTGTTACGACCATGCTCCGAAATCGGCACCTTATAGCGGTTGAAGTAACAAACCAAGTTCGAGAGACCTGAAGAGACGACATAAGCGAACGGACTGTAAAGCATAGGCTCCAAGATGTTAATTTGACCACACATAGATCAACACATATGTTGGTCTATGTGTGTTAAGTTTTAGGCAATAGCCTAAAACTTGACAGGCAACGTCGAGTAGCAAGATTACGTTACGCCACCAAACATGCACGATGGGGAATCGTAGAATGCGCATCGTTCGGCGGTGGATCGGTTATGGTTTGCACTAGAATCTCTTGTTGTTAGTGCAGATAGAAAATGGTAGCCTAACTAGTACAAAATGTGTATAAGAGATCCTTAATTAATATGTGTGAAAATTCCATATCCATGCATGACAACGCTAGGCCACATACAGTTCTAAATGTAAATTAGTATTTTTGCGACGATGGCATCAATAGCATGGACTGGCTCTCGAGAAGCCCGGACTTAAATCCGATTGAGCACGCTTGGAACGAGCTTGGGACAGCAGAGCCCGTGGAGGCTAAACGAAATAGGAATTTGACTATAAAGTTCGTTTTTGTGTGGTAAGTGAAGTAACGTCTTTTAATTTATAAACTCATTTTTTTTAAATATATTGTTTCTTATGTAATCTATACAATATAATGCAACAGCTGAACAGGGTCGAAAGTTTGTACATGGAAGATATTCGGTTAAAAGTTGGCTGGGGATACTTAAGATTGATAACAGAGCACGTTCCAACAGTTTTTAGAATTTTTGTCTGCTTTGCTGTTTATCTGTTTGTCAGTTTATTTGACCACGCCTCACGTTAAAAAGGCTGAACGGAATTAAATGCAAACTTTACTAATCAGTTGAAAAATTCTCCGACCAGATTATATGATAAAATATGATTTTTAT
Organism: Hedya salicella; assembly: GCA_905404275.2. Classification (NCBI taxonomy): domain Eukaryota; kingdom Metazoa; phylum Arthropoda; class Insecta; order Lepidoptera; family Tortricidae; genus Hedya; species Hedya salicella. The sequence goes on from FR990096.1 coordinate 85,421,600, forward strand.
TCAAAAACAATATATAGATTGTGTTCGAAATACACTTAATCGCTATATATATACTACTAGCTTCTGCCCGCGACTTCATGCGCCTTAAATTCGTTTATCGCGGATACGGGTATTTTTCCGGGATAAACAGTAGGCTATGTCCTTCCCCGGGACTCAAACAATCTCCATACCAAATTTCATCCAAACCGGTTCAGCGGTTTAAGCGTGAAGAGGTAACAGACAGACAGACAGACACACTTTCGGATTTATAATATTATTAGTATTATTAGTACTAGTATATTAGTATGGATTTAATTAGTACTCAACTACACATTACAAACTTAATAATACTAGTTATTTTTGATAAAGATTTCCTCAATACTGTAAAAACACACTCACAATCAAAATATCTTTAAAGTTTTTTTGGCTCTAAAAATTTTACCTCTATAAGGGGGGGTAGCCACTATACTCCATTGAGTTAAGTTTGCACCTAGATCGTATGGCACTACTTAAGAACGAGCTGCAAACTTTATTCAAATAATAGCTGTGCCCGCGACTCCGCCCGCATGGAATTCGGTCTGTGTCAGTAAGCGGCTACTTCACCCCTAATTTCTCCCTCTCTCCCCTGGAGGCGAAACTTGAAAGTAAAGTTGACAGGTGGATGCGCTAGAAGACTAATTCAAAAGTTTTTTTCGCCCTTATTCAATTTTTTTTATGAGAGATGTAAAAGATATGGAATACTTAGTAGGTTTTATCGAACGATACAGTACCACCTTTCTATTTTTACGTCCTTGACTGTACCTATTCAAATCATATCCATGGCAAATAAATATCATCCAAATTGGTCGTCCAGTTAAATTAATCTAAGCATGAAAAGGTAAGAAATATACACATAGAAATCCTCACTTCCTAGCAATCTTTTGAATTTTAGTCTAATATTATTTCAAAATAAGATTAGAGTAAAGGTGAATACTCGTAGATATCAAAAACGTGAGGCCACTTATTTACTTTTTTTACAGTTATGTTTATGGATGCACAACAAAATATGTACATAATTATATCTACAGTTACATACTCAAAATTTTTACATTGACATTTTACAATATTTCTTTATGAGTCTTCCCGGCCGGCATCAGCACGAACAGTCAGCTGGTGACACGCGAGCGCACCACGTAGAGCTGCCCGAGCGAGAAGCAGCCCGTGGTAGGTCCACGCCATCGGCGCGCAGCGCCTGCCCCTGCGACTTGTTGATGATCATGGTGAAGCAGACGCTCACGGGGAACTGTAGGCGATTGTATCGACACGGGAAGTTGCTCGGGATTTTGATTGACGGCTTTTTCGGCGCCGCACCCCATCAGGATTTGTGCCTCGATGAGGTTTCGCTGTAGCTGCACTGCTTTTAGCCGGGTTCGGTTGCATAACTTTGGAGGTGACAAATTCCGAAGAAGCATAATTGGAACTCTAACTTTCAGGGTTAATAAAATACAAATACTCTTCATTGCACACCTCAGATACGCAGATATATACGGAACATGACATTAACATTTGGGTAGGGGAGAAACAGCTATAAAGCGAAAAATAGAAACACTCATAGTCAGACACTTTAGACGCAATAAACATACACAAATAAGATTGAGTGAATAAACATACATAAATATTTATACATAATCCTATTCCTATCTTCCTTACTACATTATAAACGTGAAAGTATGTATGTACGTTCCACTTAATCTCAAAAACAACTGGATGATTTTTTATGAAACTTACCAGTTATATACCTCATATATCAGAATAGGACATAGGCTATAATGGAGACGAAAAAGGGGGTGAAAATTTGTATGGACAGTAAATATTTTTTACGCTAGGAACTTGAAATCTTGGTAATATGCCTCACATTGAAATTGGTAAAATATCGATTTTTGGTGAAAGACAAAAGCTACTTTTTATCCCGAAAAAATACCTTTTATCCGCGATAAACGAATCCAATGCGGACGAAATCGCGGGCGGCCGCTAGTCCTTACTATATAATATATTATAATCGTGAAAGTATGTATGTACGTTCCACTGAATCTCAAAAACTACTGGATGAACTTTATTATGAAACTTTCCAGTTATGTACCTTATATATCAAAATAGCACATAGACTATAATGTATGTCAAATTTCATCCCTTTTAGGGACGAAAACTTTGTATAGAGCGAAAAAAAATATATATGAAAAACTAAAAGTACAGTTTGAGCAATTCTATCAGAAAGTTAGGCCAATCTGATCAAGCTGGTTTGTATGTTTTTAATTATTCGTAAGGAGTATGTAGCTGGCCGCAAGTTTATTTTTCAGTGTCATAGTAATTTGTATGGAATATATGGCTTTATTTTAAACCTAAGGGGCTAAATGTTCTATTTTAGTCTCGCTCGCGAAGCTAACATGACGTACTTTTTGAGCAGGAGAAGTGAAAAAGATTTTATCTAAACTATGGTCCTCTAGCGTATTCATCTGTCAACCTTACTTCAAGTTTCGCCTTCAAATGAGAGGGGGAGAAATTAGGGGTGAATTAGCCGCTTACTGACACAGACCGAATTCCACGCGAATGAAGCCACAGGCACAGCTAGTTAAAGAAATAAACGAATAACGTTTTAAACAACTTTTGTTTTTTTATTAATTATCGAATTATCTACAACATCAGTTTCATTCATGCCGCTAGCTCAATTATTTTAAGAGATATTGTAGTTTTTCGTGCTGACCCGCATTCTTTGTCCGCGAGTGTATTGTTTTAAATTTCATTGAAAAGTGGTTTATTGTAGGAAAAATACTGTATTAGTGCAAAAAAAGCTAAGAGCCTCTTCCTTTGCAATATTCGCCAGCGACTCGTAACCCATAACCCGCACCAATTGCGGTCATTGACCCCTTACACAACTGTTGCCTAAATTACTATTAAAGGTGAACATTAAGAATAAGTATTTAAATGAAAATTATTAAAAAACAGTTTCATTCCTGTCTTACGAATAAACATTGCGCCTACACATTATTTCGCTAGAGTCTTTAACAACACAAAATAGGAAATCGTCGTTTTTATAATCTGTAACAAACAAAATATTATATAGGAGGGGGGGGGGGGTACATAAGGTTAACGTCCCAATGCTTGACAGCTCACTTCCAATAATTGACAGCCACCTGAACTTCGCCACCGTCAGCCATGTATTGCTACGATCTATAGAAAACTGCCGGGCACTGGGACATTTACCTTATTTACGAGCCGATGCGTACTTTTGGTATAGAAAAAGCGTCATAAACTGATTTTTGATGGTGCATTTCTGAGAAACAGAAACTAGATTCGAAATTGTGATTAGTTATTTGCATAAGTCTATTCCTTATTTCTTATGTAGTGGCCTCAAACTACATTTACCCGCTTAACGACTGTAGTTTTGTGAAGAGCATGAGAAGTCATAAGTTTGAACCCTTGAACCTTTATGATGGTATATGACAACCCCGTCGTTTACATACACACAACTACGATGTATCTTTTCCTTTCACTGCGGCCTCAAAGTTTTGTTATTATATATCTACTTTCAACTGAAGCTGAGAAAACCTAATGATTATCTCATTATGGTTGAATTAATACTAATATGCATCGTACATTACATTGAAGTTCATATTTGTAGCGACACATATTGGTAAATATTAAAATTAATTGATCATTTCATTGCAATTTCATCAGTAAGGGAAAATATTGAATGTAATTCCTAGTTCAGGCTGTTTAGTTCAGCTGGCACGGCATCGCCGGCTCTACATCTCTAAAAATACTCTTGTCAAATTTTATGTTATCAGCTACTAGTACCCCTATTCAGTAAAAAGCTGGAAATGGTGTTAAAAGCATGAAAATCCGGACGATTGATCTTTAGGCCATACGAATCAATTTGACCCGTAACACAAAAAAAGGGAGAGGAGCTATGACGTCATCTTTTATGTGTAAGGGGAAAAAATGACCTGAAACCTATCGTGTGTGGTAATTAATGAAAGGGCTCACTAAGTCTAATTTAAAAATATATCACATCGTTATATTTCAGTCACTTGTTTTAAATAAAAATAAAAATCATTTTCAAAAGATACCAAGTTGGGGCTCCTTCAAATATGATAAGGTTGAATCATTATTTGTGAAATATACCTAAAATGATATATAATAGTCTCATATCAAACCATAAGAAAGAAAATTTGAAAATATTTACATTCAGTATTGTTAATATTACAAAAAGAAATCAGTATTGTAAACTCAGTGGATGGGCGCTCATTTTAAGATTGGTATTGCTCTATTCGTCTGTCAATAGTTCAAACAAGATACTGGTTTTAACCTTCGTCGGAAAGGAGGGGGTTAGAAGTTTGACGTGTGTATCTAATAAAAGGGAAATTCTTTAAGAAGTGGATGTAAAATTACAAGGGGAGCCGAAGCGAATTCATTTACAAATAATTTAAAAGTATATAAAAATTCACACGCTGTAGGTAGATGGGAAACATTGAACTACACTCACCGACGACATGGTCATAACGCCGACAGGCAGTACCCCCAAGGCTTTCACAGACAGTGTATTCTGCACATTTCTCAGGAAGAACAAGACGATCCTCCGATTTCTGACGTCCAGCAGCTCCCACGGTATTTCGTAAACTACTTCCACAAGTTTGTCACTCTGTTAAAGAAGAACATCAATCGGCAATCTTCGACTTTTACCAAATAAAATCAGAAGTGTACAAGTTTTTATGGAATTCCTCTTTCGATACTGAAGGCGATTACTATGTACCCGCGAATTAAAGCCATTGCTTTAATTGTGGACTGAAACCACGATTCTGAAGGCGATTACTATATAAAATACCCGCGAACGAAGCCACTGTTTTCATTGTAGACTGAAACCACGATTGCTTACTTCAAAGTAGATACCATTGTATGCAAACACTTATATGTAAGGGAAAACTTTATTATTCAAGCAAGGAAGTTTACATCAAAATAAAGGCCTCTAGAGATGTTAACAACTTCCTTTACAAAGATACAACACTTGACTTAACTAAACTCTTCACAATGAAAGAAAAGGTTTTGTTCGCTGGTAAGATAGTAATTGCTTTCGGTCTCGTAAATGGATTCCCACTATACACGAAAATCATTGCTGCATATTCCCAGTAACTATAGTCTGTTCTGTATACGCAGTTAAAAAAATAAATCAAAGAATTACGTGACTCGGGTCATTTGTTTAACTTCTTTCAAATTCTTAAAAGAGCAAAATATGCCTAATTGTGTGAACCTTCCAAACCAAAACAGTAGTGTGTATCATCGTGTCTGGATGACATTTTGTGTGTGGAGACAAGGACAAAGATACATACCTACCAAAAGTTTCAAAAATATGTACACACCAACTCTACTGTCATAGTATAGGGCCTATGCCCTTAAGCATTTTTTCACAAAATAACAAAGTAAAAACATACGATATATATCAAACCTTTGAGTTGATTTGTTCGAAGATCATAGATGTTTGGACTAATTGTTGAAATACAACCAAGGTAAGAACCCCATACTTTGCTAGCGCTTCAGGTGTCTGAAAAAAAGAAACCTCGTCTAAATGTCTTAGCATAACACATAGTTTGTCCATAGTTTTTTAATGTTGGTAAATTAACATATCATTTCTTTTTATTGTTATTTAGAAACAGATAATAAAGCGCTAAGAAAACAAAGTTACAAACACACCAGGAATCGAACTTTGAATTGTCGATCCAACGTCTTAGCCACTCGACCAGCGAACATTACGCCTTAAATTTCCCCATCCACTTTAACCCCTGTACGTAATTTGAAAGATATTCATATTAGCGCCATGAATGAGAACATGGTATAATCATACGGTCACATTCGATACACTGCTAGTGCACGAGTTTCATATCGAACGAAGAGATGGCGCCGTTATGAATAGTTTTTTATGAATCACAGATTTGTGCTTCTATTTGTTTTTAATGTAAGTAAATTGTACAAAAATATACAAGAAACGTGTTACCAGCGAAGAACACTCTAGAAGTAATACGCAGCCATTTAACTGATGAAAGGCGAGGTAAAAGCCCAAAGTGACATCGAAAACATCTGTTGTTTCTGAAATGAACCTAAAAGAAACATTATTGGAGAAAGAAAAACACACATTAGCCTCGTATTCAAAAATGTACGTAAATTAAAAATAACGACACTACCTATTAAATGATTATTATACATAATCATAATAAAGTTTCTAACGTGACTTGATTATATATTACATTAATTATGAAAAAGAATATCAAGACAAGTAAGAAGCGATATAATTAAAACACTTAACAATTGCCCTTCTTGCATGTGTTAGTATAGAGAATTGATATGAATCTTACGTCATTCATCTAATATGGAACGTCAAATTCGTACAGATAGTGGCGCATCCGTACCGTATGGACACGGCACGCACGAATCCGTAAAAAATATTAGTACACAAAATGATTTTTATGAAAAATGAACTGAAAAGCGTAAAATATAATAGTATACTTCTTCTTTATATCAAACTAATCTAAGCTATCAAGCAAACAAACAAGCAAAGTGTCTTTTTACGAATATTTTTATCATTGTCACTAAAGGGTGTAGAATTTAAGATCCGATTTTTAAAATGTTTCCGTGTTCACATTTTTTGTAATATCTAAGTTATAGGGTCATCCATATTGCGGACTCAAGTTAAATTATTAGCTTGATGTTAAAGAGGAGTATCCAACTTAATTACACCTTTTTCAGATCATTTTTCGTCGGTTTAAGTTTTTGTTAAATGTTTAATGTTAGGATTTTTCGTTATGATTTATTAACAATAATAAACTTTCAGTTCGCCTGACTAACAGATACTGTTAATGCGACTGAGGAGCCTTGTGGTTAAAGTTCAAAAAGTTGGACCATATCGTTACCCGTAGTTAACTATACAAACCCGACAAAAAATAAAAACACTTCGTTGCACAAGGGAAACTTTCATGGAAAAATTTGATAAGAGGAGTTGACGTGTCTAACTTTTTGAATTCCACCCTCGTCTATTTTCTTTGGTCGATAATAATATAAAAAAAAATGTGTTAATGATGTACAAACTTTTTTGGACGTGCAATTACTTAAATGTCAGGTTTTGCTTCAACAACATACTTTTTAATGATGAATAAGAGTAGGATATCACCTGAAACACTACTATAAGAACACTTTACACTTATTTCCTACTTAAACTCTATAGCCGCCACTTTTCGATGTTAACATTTCTGCTTCCAAATGTGAACTCCACCGACTGCGTGCGTCGCTGACTGCGCTTATGGATACGATTTTAAGGTCTTCTGGAATATTTGGTCGCCACACAAACAAGTCGCAGAAGGCCTTTCGATAAGTACCTACTACCTTGTACGCAATTGTTTGTGCTGGTTTTAAATCGGTTCAACTAGGTTTTGGTGTTAAAGGTGGCTGTGAGGCTGCTGTACATGCCCTTCGTACTTACCTTAAAAGTGGCCAATACAAAGTGTTGCTCAAAATTCATGTGAAAAATGCCTTTAATTGGGTGAGGATACCCTGCTGTCTGAGATTAAATCCAACGCTCGAGAAATATACAATTATCTCCTTCATTGCTACGCAGATCCATCAAAGTTGATATACCGATCAAGTGAGTTGTTATCTGAAGTCGGTTGTCCTCTGGGACCTGCAATTTTCTGTTTGGCTATAAACCCTATTATACAAATTTTAATGTTTGATACCAAGACAACGGGACTTTAGGGGTGATGTCACACTGTACTTTCCGTACTCTCAATAATTAATAATAAATTCAAATCTATTGGTCTAGAGCTAAATTTCAACAAGTGTGAACGATTCATTCAAAATTCTTGTAACGATGTCAATGATTTAAAACAAACATTTAACGATATTGCGGATAACATTAAAATTGTTGACAAAAGTACTCTTTGCCTCCTGGGGTCCCCTAGTTTTGAAGAATGCTTTTCTGACTATATTCAAAATTCTAAGTCAAAATATCAAAATCATTCCCACCGGTTGCTTGAAATTAGTCCGCATTTCGCACATTTGATTATTTGTATTTTCGTGCCTAAACTTAGGACGAACAGTCCCGGACCCAAGGATCCCTTCCCATTCGGTACGGAGGGCTGGGGATTCGCAAAATTTCTAGTGCCGCTTTACCAGCTTTTTTGTTATCAGCCCATAACTCTTCTAATCTCATAGGTAAAAATCTAAGGGTTTTCAAAATTTCAAATACTGCTTGGTTAATTGCTTGCCCCGACCAAAATATTCCTGAAAACTCAAAATCACAAAAGAGCTGGGATGACATCGTATGCAAATTGACCGTAGATTCCTATCTAAACCAGTGCTGTACGGAAGATCGAGTCAGACTTTACCTTATCGATATTTTGGCTGACTGTGTGAAGTTCGCAAACTAGTTTTTCCTGTCAGGCTGTTGTTTCTGAGAAGAGAATAATATAGTCAGCGACCCTCAAATTACTCAGAAAATCGCCGTCTATGTTTAAGCCACTCTTATTCCAGTTTAGTTCCGCGAATTCAGTTACAGAAGATAACATCCTGGCAATGAAAATTATTCTTAAGGGAAACCCAAAATTGCCAGCAATGGCAATCTCATTAATGAATGAGATTTGACATAACCAATATAGACTCAGGAAATTGTGTAGGCGTTTCTCAGCAAAAGTGTACACGTGACGAACCGGAGAACGATTTTCGTTTCAACACAAATTTAAAAATTTCTTTGCTTTTTCACTTTCTCATAAATTATAGTGTATTATTTGAGAAAACGGCATGAAAATAGTGAAAAATATAGAAAATATCGGCATTTTAACTTCAGATTGTGGTAGAACTAGTTCCAGTTAGTCACAAATATAAAATTCATTTTTAAATTAGTTGTAATAGTTTATGAACCAGTTTTAGTTTACACATTTAAAATATACACAATCAACTATTTAAAACAGGCTTTTATAGAATTAATGGAACAAGTAAACATTGAAGAAAAAAATAATTGTCTACTTCGTCACAATTGCTTTCAACTGACTGCTCAATAAAAAGAAAATTTTACATATTCAGGCCGTATATGCCAATTGTTGCACTATAGCAGCCAGAAATAATTATTTTCAACACTCCAAATCTTGGGACAGTTACTAACTTGAAACTTTACCGCCAATTATGACATAAATTTGGGACATAGGTGTCTTGTGTAAGCCGCTACTTAGTTTGATAGTTAAATAAAACAAATATATATTTCTAGGTGGGGGGGGGGGGGGGGGGGGGGGCTTAAAAAAAATCAGCAAATATCAATGTGTGGTACATCATTCGACTGATCTTTTAAAAAAACTGTGAGGTTCCTAAAAAAATTTTTGATTTGTTAAATATTTTCGGAAATAGTCGCTCCGAAAGTGGCAAAAATTGTGTCCCCCCCCCTCTATTTTCTAAACAGTATGTGTCAAAAATATGAAAAAAATTAAGATATGAAGCTTAATAAATACTTCCAACAAAAATTGTTTTCAACTTGATCGGACACACCGTTTTAAAGTTATTGCCAAAAAACTGCGCTTCTCAGCAAAATAACGTAAGTGCCGGGGAGAGACGGTCTTTTTTTAGTGTTTTTTGTAATATCGTATTTTTTTCAGCTGTAGTGCATTTTTTGTATTAACGGCTGCGGAACCCTACATTGAGCATGGTCCGACATCTCTCATTCTTGGCTGGTTTTTTAACTATAAAGTACTATTGCACAAAAGCATGAACCATCTATGAATGATTCATTCATAAAAGGGCCATGAACTTCTGTAGCTTATTTGTACCGAATAAGATTTATATTTTTAACCATAACAAAACACTAACTTATTTTTTGCTTAGATGTGAATTGGCCTAGAACTTATTATTTAAAATTATAGGTTAAAAAGACGAATTGTACAGTAAGTCGACTTATCCCAATTGTGGCTAGAGATCAGTAAATCTAAACTCACGGTAAAATTAACAAAATAATAGCAAAAACACTACATTTTAATTGTACTCAGTCTTGCAAACTTAACACTTTTACGTAGTTTACGTAATTATAACGAGATAACTTAATCAGAATATAGGCACAGCCACATTTACCTAAACTACTTTTTAATAATTTAAACAGTTAGTATTAAAAAGATAATATATATTGTTTTTATTATAACCGAAATATGATAATATATTGTTACGAGCGTGGGGTATAGGATAGAGTTAAAACACCTTGACAGTTCCACGTTAGATTATTCACGACTTACAGTAGCAGGGATTCACTATTAAATGCGTCCCGGTACCGATACTAGACTTTGCACTGTGAATAGCACTGAGTCACTGACACTGAACACTATCTAGTTCACTTCTACTACTTTACTTTTATCACTTCACTTTTAACTTCCTCTTCTTTCCACTTGCCACTTGTAGACTGCTGTCTGCTCCACCGTCGTCGTCTTTTATAACCGTTAATTTCGCTCGTCTTTTGTCACTTTTTATCGTCATATTTTCGTTATTCCGCTGTTTTGAGTAGCGTCGCCTTTCCTGTAAATTGGCTGTGTCGAGTCAAAGGTTCTAGCATATTCGAATCCCATACATTTGCCCTCTAGGGATTAGAACCGGCGACCTCACGATTATTCAGCTACTGTCTTACGACAGGGCCATTTGGATCTTAATTTAATCTGCGAAAAACTGATACACATTTAGTAAACACTACTCGACGATTGATGACGCTATGGTCTTCGTAACAATATGATAAATCAAATATATATATTTTGGGTTTTACTCTGGCAGACTAAGGTCTATAGTAAATGTTAAACAGTGATATCTATTTTCTGAAAATCACATCAATCGGTTCAGTCAAATGCGAGATAATCGCGGACAAACATACATGTATATAAACATAGGGGACAAACTAAAAACCTCCTTTTTATGAAGTCAGTTAAAACACCGGTCAAATTTCGATTGTGTACTAAGCTTTATATCTTCAATTAGTCACAAAATCGTTCCGGTAGTATATCACGTCACTAATCGGATGTGAGGAATTCTACCTCAACAATTAAAAATCAAGATTTCAACATTATATTAACCTATTCAATATGATTTTTGTTTAGTTTTGGAAACTATGATAGTTTGTTTATGTCTACTTGTGTTTAAAAAAGTTAATTATAATGTAGTTACCGAAAAAACAGTGACTAATTCGGAAGCCTTTTTTATGAGCACCGACACTGCGACCACCCTTCGTCACCGTATAGAAAGAACTGACGTTATATTTGCTATGGCCGCTGATGCTAATAGCATCCTAATGTGACCAGGATTAAAAAAATAACGCTTTTAGAGGAATATCGATTGCACAAGTCTGTTAAAATCGCTTGTGACAATACCCGGAGGTTCCGGTCTGTCGGTTTATTTGGACAGTAGAAAAACTACTTTTTTGGCATTATGGACGATATTTAAGTATAAATAAAACACACGGTTAGAACCTACACTCATTACTTCATCTGTGTGACCACATTCCATATTCATTCAAATTTATTTCGAGTTTCTGCAAGCCTTGAACATAAGTTAGTCGACATACCCATTTTGACACTTTTCGTGTTTTTATTTTGTGATAAATCTAGTAACAAATGTAATATAATCGTTTTATAAGTATTATATGAATGCCCAACATCTATAGAATAAAACTATAGCACTCATATACCCAAATAATAAAGGTAAAGTGAAAAAAAAACACGTAGAACGGATGGGACACTAAAATTTTGCCATGTACAGTTTTTCTGAGAAATGCCCGTGTTCACGATGGATGCCATTTACTGTCTGCAGAACAAAAAGAAGGTCGCGTCATGTGGTGCAAAGCTTGTAAAATGTGATCAGGGAGATAGTCGGATGCTTCATTTTTTATATTATTACTGGAGACGAGAGTTCATCATCGCAGTCGTAACACTCTTGACAGAGTGGTCGCGGGTCGTGGTCAACACAGCGTATGTCCACTTGCATGTGGGGTAAATGTAGCTCGGCTCATGATATAAATGTTGGAGACAAGAGTTAGATATATCAATATGATCCACGTGACTAAGCGGCAGTTGACAGTTTGGGTGTTTAGACGAAAACCCCCGAAGAAAGTGAAACGTGCGCGACGTACTTGAAAAAATGGTTCTAACTTTTTTCTACAATCGGTCATGTAGCTACTATTCCTTCAGACAAACAAAAAACTGTGAACGCTCAGTATTACACTGAATTGTGTTTACCCGCTGTATTTGAAAACAGTAGCGATCTAAATCTGGTTTGTGGAGACTCTTTTCGGATCATGACAATGTGTCTCCGTAAAAGGCCACATTCTCACTAAAGATTTTATGAAGACTACAGTAATCAAAGAGTTGTGTCATCTGCCATGTAGCCTCAATTTAGCTCCTTGCTATTTCTTCCTCTTCCCAAATATCTAACTCGGGCTTCGGAGATACGAGAATTTACAGCCCTGACGACGATGGTCGCTATGCTTACGTGTAGGCCGTAGAAGACCTTTCCAAAGAAGAGTACCGTAAATTTTGAGAAACTGTAATACATGTTATTTAAATATGTGAACAAAAATGTTTTTTATCTTTCTTAATAACCTAAGGTATAGTGCTCCTACAGAACGTATCATTACAATTGCGTTCCGTAGAAGTCGTCCAAGCTTTTGATTCTGAGGACGTAATCTATAGGTTTGTACCTAACCCTGGTAATCTCCCACCTAACCAGAACCATCGTGGACTGGGTCAAGGTGAGAATAGGACAATTAAAGACAACAACCCCCAATTAGAGTCAATCCCTGACACTACTTATAACCAAGACTGATGAGACAAACACGGCTATTTCCATTTTCACAAGTCATCTCATCACCATACAAGGTGAAGCTTCGAGGTATATATTGGTGGAGAAAATCCAACGCCAGCCTCTCCGGAGTCGAGAGACTTGTTAAAGCGGACATACCGGGCCCTTGAGGTCAAAGTAGTTTGGCCTTATCCCAAAAATCGTAGCCGACTGTGGGCCTTGCAAAGCGAGTTCCGCAGGAAAGCTACGGAATTTCGGGCAAACTCATTCTGAGACTAGTTGGAAAATAATGCGTAGTCATCTGGTTTAGTGGAAACTAGCGAGATAACTGCGACACAAATCGTACCATCACCATGCATCCATATTGGATGAGAGATGGACATTTTTGGTTCAAGAATACATACCGAAAGTTAGGTTTAAAAATGTTAATGTAAATATACTATTTCATTAACAGTGGGCAAATTTATATTTAAGTAATATGTTCAAACTATATGCAACTGGGCTTTTCAGGGCCCTTTCCAAAAAAACGTGTACATCATTATTTTAAGAATATTGTTTTTATGTAGGTCCATTTTACCTACTCAGAATCGTTTGAACATTCGAAGCTCTTACAAGAAAAATAGTTTCCAAAAATTTTGTAAGGGACATATTTTTGCCTGTGCATTTTATAGAAAAAAAAAACAAAGACATGACGGACTTGAATAAAAAGTTTTGGGGCACATATTTTCGGATATTAGACTCGAAAACGATTCTGAGTCACTACAAAATTCACTATTCTTAGAAATTAAGTAAAAGTGCTATCAATAAATATGAATATTAATAAGGTGAGGGGGCGAAGTGCGTCTGCCGGGCAAGTGCGCCTATCTATATGTCTGCCACGGGCGTCCACTTCTGAACATAGGCCTCCCCTATAGCTCGCCACAGGGTGCGATCCTGCGCAGACCGCATCCACTACCCACGACTCTTACGACGCCATCCTTCCACCTAGCTGGGGGCCGTCCCACGCTGCGCTTTCCTATGCGTGGTCGCCACTCCAGGACTTTACTGCACCAACGGCCATCCGTTGTCCACAAGTGCGTCTACCTACTTGTAAATACCAAAAACTGTGCAAAGGTCCTAGTAATGACATCATACATCGATGCAACAAACTAAATCCTAGTTCTTGGTAATAGTCACAGATCTGTGACAATTATATATATATATATATATAGGCGCACTTGCCCGGCAGGCGCACTTAGCCCCTCTCACCTTTGAATTTTTTTTAAAGCATTCATCTCAACTTACTCTTTAATGAACTCGTAGTGTTTAATTATGTCCTTCAACAGTACAAAAGCCCGCTGGTTATATTCTTGTATGACAAGATTCGACGTCTGACCGCGATCATCATCTAGTCGTGGAAAGCTTTTCATTTTATTCCCAATTAGATTAAAATGGCCCAAAATATGAAATACCATACAAATAATAATGTTGTCGTAGACGCAAATGCCTACGCTGACATTGAAACATGGGTACCAGTTGAAAAAAAATACGACGATGTAACCAGATAGTTCCGTTGTGTAGTCGAAGGGCAGTAGAAAGAACACGGAGTGGTCAAATGTACCGTTTTCTGGTCTATTTGAGGAGAACATGCCTGTTCTTATATTGTTATAAAGGGGCACTAAGTTAAAAGATGTCGCCCCACAACATATTTGCATTGTAAGTATAGCGGTGATAATTCTACAGAATTTATTAATCCGTTTATGTTCCTGAAAAAATGCATTAGACATATATTCACGTCACGTAAGTTTAGTAGTAGATTAGTCTCAACACCCTCCTAATCAAAACCATCTACATAGTTTTAGTTGGTTTTGATTGGGAGGGTGTTGTCTATATCTGTATATCTAAAGTGTCCTTTAAAAGGCGTTAAATTGGTGGAGCCACAGTAGCAAGTATACGTAAATTTATTTTACTAGCAAGAGTGAGACCTTGACAACCAGATGTCATTGAATATTCAAGTCATTGAATATTATCCATGTAAACAAAGAGATTGTAAAAAAAACATATTAATGTCTAAAATAAATCCACATTTACTCATCACTGTAGTCAGACAGTGGTAGCGACAACGTTGGACCACCGGTTAAAAAATGAACAGGAGTTTGAGAGTTTTAGAACTCTTCAGAATCAACAGTTACAGAGCACAACGGTGGCGAGTTCATGCAGGCTTCGAGTTTTGTTAGACGTGTTGCAAAACCTCGTGCGTATTGTTTTGTCTCCTACCACTCGTCTGAAATAAAGCTTCATTGACTTGACAGCTCTTTCCCAGATACCTCCAGCTGCAGGGCAGGGGCGTAAAATTACCACTGCACTTCTTGTTTCCCCATCTCGTCAGAAATGCAGGTGCTAGAAGAAGGCGGACTTTCGTACTCGTTTTTAGGGTTCCGTAGCCAAAATGGCAAGAACGGAACCAAAAATTGTTAATTGGCACTAACACTTACTGAATCCAAAACAAAACTTATTAGATTTACCTTACCCAATGTTAAACAAGTTAAAACTGTCGTTAAAGTTAATAATGAAGAAATTGAATTGGTAACTGAGGCTGTCTTTCTTGGTATAACTTTAGACACTAAGCTTCAATGGGGCTCACATGTGGAAGCTTTATCCAAGAGACTTAGTTCTGCAGCCTACGCTGTTAAGAAAATTCGCGAATATACAGACACTGAGACTGCCCGCCTAGTTTATTTCAGCAACTTCCACAGCATCATGTCGTATGGCATCTTACTGTGGGGGCGTGCGGCTGATTTTGATACAATCTTTGTACAGCAAAAGAGAGTTGTCCGAGCTATCTACAAGATAGATCCCATGGAATTACTTGGAGAAAAATTTAAAGAAATAAATAAACTAACCATTTATTCGCAATATATCTACGAAAATCTCCTGTATGTACACAAAAATATTGATACATTTCATAAAAAAAGCGATTTCCGTAACTTTAACTTAAGAACTAAAGATGATCTAACTGTGCCTGGTAGTAGGCTCCATAGAATAAACAAGTCGTTTAGCGGCACATGTGTGCGGTACTATAATAGGCTACCTAAGATGAATATAACATGTCAATTAATAAAGTCAAACAATTTATAAAACCCAAATTAGTCAAAAAGGCGTACTATGTCACGTCATCTTACCTTAATGATAAAGATCCATGGACATAGATCCATATACATTAAATCACTCATGTTAAGTTGTGTCAAAAAGCAAGATAAGGCATTTGCAAAAATTGCCTTGTCCGTGCGGCCAACGGTGTTTTCACTCATTAAAAACGCAAAGACGGCACAAGAGGCATGGGCGAGTCTACAAAAGGCGTACGAAGATAGAGGTCTTTGTCGACGTCTCGGATTACTTCGCACCCTATTCGCAACAAAATTGAGTGAATTTGAAAGTATGGAGGCATACGTGAATAAAATAATGGATTCATCGCAACTTTTGAGTGAAACTAGTTCACCTATAGAAAATGACTTCCTGGCAGTTATTTTACTCAGCGGTTTGACAAGTGACTTTGACCCATTGATTATGGCACTTGAAAATTCGAATTTGTCATTGTCAACTGAATTTGTCAAAACAAAATTGCTTCAAGAAAATTCACGACGTGTTGAAAAAGAGAGAAAGTCAACGGTTTTTGCAGCTCGAAAAACACGTAAGCCAGTAAAATGCTTCAGATGCAAGAAGACGGGGCATTGCACTAAGAACTGCCCTGATAAGTCCACCGGCAACAAGAGCGATCGGAAAAAGCAGACTCTCCTTACAGCGTTGACTGCTGGAGTTCAACGAGACGTGTGGTACCTGGACAGCGGGTCCACGCTTCATCTGTGCAACGATCGCAGTGTGATATTGAATTTCGCATGTGACAAACCGAAGAACGTGTACGTAGCGAACGGAGAGGCGATGATGACGACTGGAAAAGGATCAGTGCAAGTTGTTCTGAAGGACAATTGTGTAAGAACGATAAGTAATGTGTACTTAGTTCCTAATTTGTCTGCTAACTTGTTATCTGTCAGTGTAATGGTTCGTCAAGGTTACAAAGTTATGTTTCGTTCTGGCGTGTGTACTATTACTGACGACGGCGAAGTTTTGGCTACAGCAACTCTAAGGGATGGTATTTATCAATTAGATGCCGTCGAGATCGAGACGGGGTCTATTACAAGGAACACAAAGTCAATATTTCATTGCATGTTTGAGAAAAAAATACATAAATATGAATGTTTTAAAAATGAACATAGTCAAAAAGCGGTCCAAGGTTCTTAAATTAGTAATTGTACGTATAAAACTACTTACGATAAAATGCATCCGTATTTAGGTATATCATACCTAATAAAAGTCAGGTTTGCGTAAAAAATGCGTGTTTTATTTTTTTTGAATATATGTACATTATTTTTTTTTACTACATAGACCTAAATTGGGCGCTCCAAATTGAATGATATGAGCCTAACCCCAAGGAATTTACTGGTAGGCGCTGAACTGTTCCACTATCAACCTCCTGGCTCCATCATCAAATCAGTTCCAAGATCCCAAATACCTATAATAATTATGTTTGTATCTCGCATTGAGTCACGGGCTCGTATGTCCCGGATTTTTGAGAGGCTTGCCTGGGGATATGGATCCAACACGTAGAGTCCCTGTCGAGAAGTTTGCTGTGGCTGTACTTCTGCTGGGACTCGCTCCTGATCATATCAATAAGAGAATACGTCCATGAGCAGGTCCCAGCAGATGATGGAACTATTGCATTTTAAGGAAAGAGATGTCGGGCTATGAAATTGTAGTTTTGATGGACTTTTTTTTGTCTATTGCAATAGAAATATGTCACCCGCCATAACAACCAAATCGATCGTTATCTGTGGCGGGTGGTGACTCGCCACTCAATTGATGGGCCCCCGTAATTGCCGTCAAACAAGACAGCCGGAAGCAACACGGACGTGAGGGCTCAGGGGCGTTGAGAGGTGTGCTGCGCTTTCTCCAGGTTACTCGCGGCGTTATGCCCTTTAACACTCCCACCCCTGGAGCATATAGCTCCAACGCTCCTCTCTGGATAGCCAATGAAGGCAAGCCAGAGCTGAGAGTCCAACGGGTCCTCTTGGGTATCCACTCCGGCCGATGAAGACGCACCGGAGGCGAGGGCCCTGACCGAGGAGATCTCGGGTCCGTGGGGTCGTCACTCCCGAACAGCTCGCCACAAGCTGCCCTGCGGTCTAATAATTATTATTAATATTATCTTATTTTTTTATTTATTTGGCAGTGAACATGATGGATATTGAACGTGTCCCAAATTTTGTGAAAACATTATTCGTGTCGGAGTTTTGGATTTGGTACGTTTTTTTTTCACTACCATGTTTTGAAATTAATGCTTAGCGTTCTATTGTATTGTCGATACTTAAATAATCAGCATTAAGTTCGAAACCTTACTGAATAAATAATATAAGGATTACATTTCTTTATAAGGAGAAAATAAACAAAAGGTTAAGAAAATTCATTACCATTCTCATCATTACCATAATTTACCATTCATTACAAGAAAAATGGTAAAGAACTTAAAATAATGGTAATGAATTTAAATATTAAATGTAACTATTTCATATTGGAATTAATTACTACCTTTTATTTAAGTTCATTACCATTTCATGCAAGTAGGCCAACATTGAGATTTTTTTTTTATTTTGGTTTTGTTCTATGCCATTGGTAAGACATAGGACAAAGAAAGATTGTTAATATAAATTATTCTTAATTATACGCAGATTTTAGCGATATGGGCAATTGTTTTTTCATAAGGAATGGTAATGAAGTACGGAATATGGTAATGATATAAGATGTTATTTGTATTATTGATTCTTAATTCTTCATTACCAGCATTGCATTTTCATTCCCATAACATTTTATGTCATTATCCGAACTTCATTACCATTTCTTGTAAAAAAAAACAATCGCATAAATCGGTAAAATCTGCGTATAATTAAAAATAAAATATATAACAGTGTTCTTTTTTCCTATTTCTTGCCAATGGCATAGAAGGAAAAAAAATTCTCTCCATTCGGCTGATTTGCACGAAATGGTAGAATGACCCATGTAAGATATTTATTTACTGAGCATCTCAGAACGGAATTAATTTACATTATTGTTAAGAGTAATAATTAACAATATTAACAGGTGTTTAATGCGAAAGCACTTCTACAATCTGCCTCCTGAATAGCAAAAATCGTGGATTGAAAATGTCAATATTCTTGTCTTTTGTCACTAGGTCGTTGTACTGACGGCATCCCATTGTAAAAATGTACAATGGGATTGTAATAGGAAGTATTGTTTTGTTTTCGTATACATGTAGAGCGAAAACTTAAGGGGCACGCGATCTGAATCGTGGTGTATTAAAGGTGACATGTGACAGGACATAGTGAATTTTAGAGTTAAGGACCTTGTGTAGAATCAGCATTTCATGTAAAATACGACGCGACTGAAGGGAACAAATTGTCATAAAAATTATTATCATTAAACTACATAAACATACGAAAGCAGCCTAACGCAACTAGGAACAAAAAAACTTTTATATGGACTTTGCATGGCAAACCGTTGCCATGACACTGAACCAGTACAGTTTACCTGTCATGTCATACATTGTCAACCAAATTGCTTTGCTTCTGATTGCGGCTCGCGTGTTTTGTATGTTTGTATTTAGATTTCTAGTTAAATTATTCTTAATTTTTATCTAAAGTTGTGAAATGTGATTGAACACTATTTAGTGAATACATTTTGTGAAAACGCCACCGAAAAGACGGTTTATCAAATGTGTAATTTGTGGAAATAAAGCTAGTCATGTAAATTGCGATAAAGTATGTTTATGACGAAATTTCTCTGGGATGAAGGCCGGTAAGTATTGCCTTGCATTATTTTAGCCATATTTAAGTGCAGCATGCTAAATAAATAAACAAAACTAGATATTTTATATCTATTTTCATTGTGTACTAGGGATGTACTGTAACTATCGATAACTACAGGCTTATTTGTTTATCAGTGGAAATAATTATACAAAATAATTCGAATTGCGTGAGAACTTGTATGAAATATGATCATAAAAATACTTCGTACCTACGTTTCAACTGAAAAGTTTACTGCCATCCATACCAGAACATATGAAGATTCTTACATTTATTTGTTGAGTAGTAATTATATTATAATATTTAGACCTTAGATATAAGAAAATATATCTCTGTAGTAATTATAAAATATTTTTAGATGCAGACAGTGGGCAGTCTCAAAAGAAGATCTAATAATGCTAGTAAAACAATAAATAAATTACATTAAAAGAAAAAACTTGTTATTTTATTTCGGGTTCACATTTAAGACGAACCTTGTATTAGCACATTTTAATAAATATCCACTGTACAACATAGGACTTAAACTTGGACTCAATCCTAAACCAAATTTCGATTACAAAAATTGTTGACATGAGCCTATATTCCAACCCAGTCCATTTTATCGATATCGATAAAAATCGCAAGCGTATAGCCTACTACACTATTTTAGTCTGTTAGATTGGTACTACTGCTGTTTGACGGTTCTTTGACGTACATGTTGGTATCAGTATGCCATGCAAATTGATTCTATTGGCTAGTATGAGAGTCCCGTCTCTTAAAACGTAGTGTCTTTGATACAAAGTTTCACCTCGTTATGACAAGTAGAAGAAGGTGACAATAAAATTGACTTCGTTTATTTACATACGAGGAAAAGTAATATAAATTATGCGCGTGATATAAGCGCGCTAAAAATAGTCTATAATTTGATATCATTTCCCATTTTTATTGGGTGCCCAATAATTGTATCTTGCTAAAATCTGATGAAATCTGAGGAAAACTTACCTGTTTGGCAAAGTCACTTTCATGCTCGCGGTGCATTATATGATATTCGAAAATGAATCTTTTCAGAAGCAGACAAAACTTCTTCTGAAATACTAATGTTGATCTTTGCTGCAACGTTAAACAATATCGATTATTGGAAATCATTCAAAATCACTAAAATACTTTTATGTAGTGTAAATACAATAATGAAGCATAACTTCATACAGACAGTAACCGTAACTTTGTTCACGGCGGACAGAAAAATCATGGACCTTACTTTTTCTGTACCGTAGTCGCGTAAAAATATCCTATAACCATCATTGCATTGTCTACCCCTGACATTATGACGTTATGAGGCTATATATTCAGAGCAATGACGCGTAGTTGCAGTATCTTAGTGGCAGCCGGATGCCTCACGGTATTTGAGCTCCCGAAGTGTTGTGGAACCGCCCTGACCGCCCTGTGCAACCCAAACTGAGCCAACTTGACCTAGGGCGGAAATACGTAGGAGGAAAAATAAAAGTCGCAAGGAAGCCGATTGAAACAGCGAAATTTGTTTCCAGTGTCTGTATGTGTTAAAAAACAAGCAAGTCAATTTCCAAGCGGCTGCCTGACACCTTTTTTTCTCATCGTTCGCGTACCGAGCGCCAGTCGCACGAGGAGGGATGCCACTAAAATTTAATCACGTATATAAACAGCGTTACCTGATACAATACTGACACATATACATGTATTAATAAAATAAAAATAACATATACACTATGTAAACTTACTAAAACCATCTCTATAAACCAGTTGATGGCCATGTCTAGTTTGGTACGTACTTAAGTGTTTTGTCACATTTTTTGCTAGTGGGTGTCGAATATTTTTAATATTCTCAATGTTTCACATTTATAAAATCTCATCTTTTTCAAAGTTGGTTAGCGGTAAAAGTATCGCCTGTGATATGTAATGTTTACGTGGTGATGGCGACTGATGAACGCAAGCCCACTATGAATAACAACGTTAATTATCATACTTGAAATTTCATTATTTTGTCCATTAGTAGGTATAACTTCCTTTTTAACCGACTTCCAAAAAAGGAGGAGGTTATATGTTCGATAGTTTGTATTTTTTTTTATGTATGTTCACCGATTACTCCGCCAATTGTGGACCGATTAAAAAAAAATCTTTTTTGTTAATGGAAAGGATATACTTTCGAGGTATAGCCACCAAATTGGGATCTGATGGTGGGATCCCAGGGAAATCGAAGGCAATCCTCAAATTGTATAGGCACTTTTAACGTTTTTCATATAATTTCTTAAGCTTAAGTATTTGCATATGGTAGTCATCATCTCATCATGCTGAGCTGATAACGGAAGGTACAACTCCTTAATATTTAAGAGTTAGAGAATAATTATAAAAAAAATCATCTATTATAGGTAGATACGTTAAGACTGTTAGTCATATTCTTTTCAGTGTGTCCCTGGAGTAGTAGTGTTAAGGATAACACAAAGTCAGGATTAGATGGTGGAATACCAGGGAAATCGAGAGAAACCCTCAAGTATTATAGGCACTAATAATGTTTTGTATATATTTTTCTAAAGTTATTAGATGTTTTCCTCTGGTTGTCATCATTTCATGCGGAGCTGATGATGGAAGGTACAATGAACTAACCAACTTTTACATTTCTTACTTCCAAAGACTCGAGATGCATGCAAAGTGCCTCCTCAATCTTCCCATTCTGGGCTCTAAAAAATACTTTATATCACTACTATCCTTTACAAAAAATAAAAAAATAAAAAGGTGATTCAAATGTACCGTACATAAAAGATTATTCAGGGCTTTTTAGTTTATTTTGAAGTCGGTTCCCAAAAAAATATATATATTTATAGTAGTTATACGCTCTTGTTAGTCAGTGGCAGCCAAATTATTTTTAATTTATCATGTAAAGAGCATGAATACATGCCATTAATTAATCTCATTGAAATTTCACTAGTGTCACTTCATTGCTAGCTTCATTGTGAAGATTTTTTTTCTTAATTATAATTACGTAAAGTACCTATTGCAACAAAAAAGTTTGGCTAGGCATATCAAAATGAGATAATATACGCGATATAATCCGTTAAATTGTTTTATTTCAATAGGCATATCAAGATAATTTTTTAATGTGACGTTTCTTTATTGCAAATAATACATACACCTAATTGGATTGGATGTCAGCCTTCCTGTCAATAGCAAGTCCATATTAAAACTCATCAGTACCTAAAGTGTTGTCTGAAACTTTAGTTCAAATATATGTCAAAATAATGGAAACTATACTAATTTGATAATTACTTTTTGGTGTTCTGGTATAGCGGCACCTACAGTTTTTAATTTTCTTATAATAACAAAATCGCCATATGTTTGCCTACAATATTTGAGGAGTTCCTTCGATTCCTCGTGGATTCCATCATCAGATCTTCACCAAAATTATATACTTAAGTCCAACTTTGAGATAGCTCCTATGAAACAAAACAAAAAAAATTGAATCTGTCTAATAATCAGTGAACATACATAAAAAATAAATAAAAAAGGGTCCAAACGAATTGAGAACCTCCTCCTTTTTTGGGAGTCGGTTAAAAAAGCAGTGAAGTTCCTATCAATGCTTAGGATGACCAACATCTGTGTTCTTTTTTTTTAAGAGTAAACCTTATATCGTTTGACTTAAAGATAGTTGTGGCAGAATTTAGGCAGTTGTGGCCACAGTTAACAATGCAGATAATGAGTATTGTTTATCGGGTACAAAGCTAAGTGGATTCGCTCTAGAAAAATAAATTTTACTATAATATATTTTTATTGGAAGTTCTTCCGAGAAACTCAGATTATTGTTCCCATTCTAAAACCTGGTCCTTTCTAGAAGTACTAAAGTAGGATTTTAATTAGATGAAGTAAACTGACAGGTGTCAACGTGAATATTTCGTTTAAAGAAAGAATTTTACAAAAGTATAGGTACATGAAAATACGTGTAACCAGTGATATTATGGTAACTTTTATTCGTAAGAAATACTGTACTTCTGCCATAGTGAAGTAATCATGGTCGACACATGGAGACATGGTGTCCGTAAACGTCAGTTTACTCCTGTTAATTAAAATCCTATTTAGGTACGGGCAAAATCTTTATACAGAACGTGCGCACACTGGGCTAAAGCGTATTCTGCTACGCTAGCAAAATTTTCAACAAGTCTCCTATAAATATTCAAACATTGCCAATAAATATATTAAAAAAAAGCTAGCAAGTTTGCTTATTGATAAAGGTTTTTATTCGGTTTCGGAGTTTTTGACATCTGTGACTTTATAATCTGTAATGTAAATTTACTTAAAAATATTGTAATCTTTACATATTATTAGAATTTTTTATTGTAAGTGACTCGTTGTTTATTAATTGTTATTTCTTATTATTATTTTGAATTTGTCTAATATCACTTATCGTTTACTATTTACTGACTCAGTAATTCTTCAATTATAAAATATATATGTTTTTGTTCGCCAAACTTTACCAAACTCAAAAAATGGCGACGACGTGTTCCTGATATTTTGGGCGTCATGTTTGATTCCAAGTTTCCTGGAATTCATCATCTCAACAATGCAGCCCAGCAATGTGAGAAAAATATAAATATCATTCGTTCTCTTGCTGGTGTATGGTGGGGTTTCCATCCGTATTGTCAAAAAATTGTGTATAATGCTTTGATCTGTAGTCACCTTGATTATGGTTCTTTTCTCCTGGAACCTTGCAATAAAAGCGGCATTAAGTTCTTTGGATAAAATTAAATCTAAAAGTCTTCGCATTGTTTTAGGTGCCATGCGTTCTTCTCCTACTAATGTTCTCCAAATTGAAAGTGTTGAACCTCCACTTCATTTGAGAAGACGGTATTTATCAGATCGGTTTGTTGTAAAATTATACAATCTAATTATTCCAAAACTTTAGCTTCTTTCCAGATTAGTATTAATTCATAAATTCATAAACCACAACGCCATAAACGCCAACAAACTGTTTGACGCCAACAAACTGTTTTACAGTTTGGCGTACTGTAAATATATTGTTAAATATGTGTGAATATTATAAATAATATATATATATATATATATATTATATATATATATATATATATATATATATATATATATATATATAAAAAAGGTTTTAGTAAGTTACATACATATTTCAAAGGTTTCTTAATAATCAAGTTTTCCACTTTTGTTTAAGAAATTTTTTTCAATGCATAAGCTGCAAAAAGATATAGGTACACGATTCGATTAGTCCTGTCAAAAATATTTTCTCTCAACTCCTCTGACAGGTAGTTAATAGAGTTTAAAAAATATACTTTTGAATGGACTAATCGTGTATATCTTTTTGCGGCTGACTAAAGACGCTCCTCCTTTTTACAAGCTATAATAGTATAGATATACACTTACAAGTAACAGAGCAGTCGTCATGATATTGCCATAAAGGTGGCCCAAAATAAAGAAGTCAAGTATTTTTCTATTCGTCCACGTATACATTATACAGAGTATCTCGCACATAAGGGACATAAATATCATTACGTATCGGTACACCGCTAGGATTCGCGACGTTCGCGTGTTGTTGCCAAACTCTTTGTTGGGCCATTGTCCAATCGTATTCATTATGAATCGAATTATTCTCATGTAATTCAAACTAAAAACATCTTTCGGTTCTCTGAAACAACGCAATTGATATCTAATACATATAAGGCAGTGTTTTTGAGCCTCTGCGCTGCGATCCCTGAGATAGTCGGGAGGCCTTTTTATGGGAGTCACGGTTACATTAATTTGGAGAATAGATTTGTAACATTTTAAAACATGTGTTTGAATCAGCAGAAAAGGAGGTCGTAAATATGTTTCCATGAAAGAGGGTAGCCTTATTTAAAGCCTTAAATCATTGTAATAGAGGTGAGGAACACTATGTAAATTATTAGGAAGTCAATTGATACGTTTATCTCACATCCATTGGCCTGAGTCCAATGCGTTTTTTAAACGCACCATCGACGCACATTTCTAAAGCGCGCCGCAACGGTGCGCTTAAAAAACGCGGTGTGCTCAGGCCGTATGGTTGAAGATGTGAACTAATGTGACAATATTAAGCACTGTTTGACACAAATTATGTGCTACCTACTATGCTCGTACTTACGGATCGTGTTTCTTATTAATAATATTTGCCCAATTTTTATTCTCCATTCCTACGCAGTTTCTAAGACATATACGAACTCAATACACTTCTAGAAATGTTGTTACTAACATTAAAACATAACTTATATACAGTTTATATTCATTGATATAATTATACCATGATTATGCTACTACGATTACGCTGATATTTATTTTTCACGGAATGTTTGCATTAAATGATCCCTGCTAGTGATGTCACGCCGGGGCATTCTACCAGAGTAACAACTGTGTCGGACCAGGGGCGGCTATGGTCCTTTTAAAAATATATAGAACCCTAAAAGACACTGCCAATGCAGAAATCAACTAATGAAATATTATTATGTCGAAAATGGGTTTAGTAGCATTGTTAGAAGCATTAAAAGAATGGCGTCACGTACCCGACATTTGGGTGGAATGCCCGTATATATGATTTTTAGGCCAATCCAAGAACTACTGTGACTAAAACCTATAATTTACTTCGAAACGTTTAAAGCTATCACCGGATTTTTCCAATTTCGAAATAAAAATATTAAGAGACTAGATATGGGCCAGACAGTCCTTTTTTGTTTGTTCTCTATGATCTCTTTTGCCCTGTAGAGCCATCTTAGAGTTACTGTAGTGGAGCGAGGCACAGGAGAAAACTTAAGGTTTTACCTAGCAACCTTAAGGGTTACTAGGTCTTTTGAGTAATCCAGTTAGTAAGCTGGTAGTGGCCAGCTGTTTTGTGTTGAGGGTAACAGAGGGTTTTTCCCTCTCTAGTTCTTTGGATGTGGGCCCAAAGTGTTGTTGATGTATGGCGTAGTCCTGCTATAATTTTTGAACTAAGGTGGTAGGGTTAGTAAAGTCAGGGCTTAGGGGCGTGGCTTTTCCTAGGGCTTGATAACTTTTTTACAGCGAAAGCGTTATGAGTATGTGAGTCTTGGCCGCCAATTTTACATGAAATGTTTTTGGTGGGGATCTCATTTCTTTTTGTAAGGTGCCCTAGTTTTTTTTAATTTTTTTTGGGCTGTAGTGTTTCTCGAGCGTCAGCTACTCCTTTTTTTATCGTCCACTCTCTATCTTTGCCTCTTTAGGGGATAAAAGTGTCTACCTCTTATCTCCTTTTATGGGAAACCTATACAAACTTCCATCCCCTTATTTAAAGGGTGGAGGGTGATTCACTAAATATCCTAAAAAACGTATTTTATTATTTATAACAAGAAGTCCCTACATAAATATTCAGACCCCTAGCTTCAAAATTTGCGGAATTTTCATACAAACTTCCATCCCCTAGTTTAAGGGAATGGGGGGTAATAGTTCCAAGTTTTAGAACTATTTTCTTGTTTGTATACCTACTAATACTAGCTTATATACCAAATTTCAGGTTTCTAGGTCATCAGGAAGTACCCCAGAGGTTTTGATACGTGAGTGTGTTGGTGAGTGTGTGGCAAATTCGGTGTGTTTTAGGTATCAATTAAACCTAAAGTATAAAAGCTAGATCAAATAAATTTATAACATTTCATATGTTCCCTAACTGCATCTTAACCTGTGAATTTGGGCGCTCTGGTGTAAACTGGAACGAAGCTAT
This sequence comes from Hedya salicella, assembly GCA_905404275.2. Taxonomy (NCBI): domain Eukaryota; kingdom Metazoa; phylum Arthropoda; class Insecta; order Lepidoptera; family Tortricidae; genus Hedya; species Hedya salicella. The sequence goes on from FR990096.1 coordinate 85,449,017, forward strand.
GAGGTTTTGAAAATGAGACGAAACGGTTCGAAAAAAGGTAGGTAGTGCCCCGCTATTATTTGTTCGTCTTGGCGGGGGCTCTACCGTGCCCCCAGATAATATTTCGCGTATACACTCTTTAACAAAAATCTAGAAAACCAATTTCAAAATTTTCTTAATCTGCCTGAAAGGGGTGAAATAAGGGGTAACAGTTTGTATGAGAAACGAGATTTGAAACACATATTCCGTTACCGATGTATCTAGAGGCGCACTAATGGATTCATTGAGATTAGAGCTTAAAAGCGCGGGCAAAAGCTACTTTTAAACAAAAAAAGATTGGGATATTTTTTGTTCAAACACATTTTTTTTGTGATTCTGTGTTTTTAATATGGTTAATGGGATGGATAGTGATGGTCAGTGTCGTAAAGGTCTCTTGGATGACAGAATTAGGTGAAGCCGAAAAAGTTGGACTATCATCAGCCGAACTTTACCATACAAATCGGACCAAAATGATCCGTTGTGCAACGAAAATATGCCATACTCTTCCTGGACTATTATGCATACCTGCTACAGAACGTCCAGCTAGTTAGATTCAACTTCGAGAAAGACGTCGCGAGTAGAGAGAAGATGATTTACGGTGTGAAATGTGTGGTCACTCACCACGGGCCTTATAAAAAAACTCATAGGCATTCAAAGAGCAATGGAAAAGGCTATGCACGGAGTTTCGAATCAGAAACGTACAGATCCGTAGACGAACCAGGGTAACTAATATATATACCGAAGGATGGCAAAAATTTGCTGGCAATGGGATTTTATAATAAATAGTGTAGATTATTTTGTAATGGCATCACTAGTCTATAAGTATTTCTAACAAGACTAATTTGCAAATTGTTGATGTGCTTATAGAAATGTCTCACAGTTTTGCATTTTCTCACGATTCACCTATTATCATTTGCGTCATTATCCGAGCGTTTCACCTGCCTTGGATACTTTCAGGGACACGTTTAATGTCAAAGTGTCTGTACATTTTGGTGGCAATTTTAAATATTATGTGGACAGGTTCCAGTCTGCTAAGAAATAATTTGAAATTCCATTAACACAACGAATGACAAAAAGGTTTCCGTAAAACTATCCTATTGGACAGATTTTGGACAGATTACAAAATGCATAGATTGTTTTTTTTTTTCTTTTCGTCCTTTCGGACAGGCTAAGACCATAGGCCATACTGCCACGTCTTCTCGTGATTATTATTAAGTGTTAAATCCAGTTAATAATGTCTTCAGTAATTTTCTTTATAAGTAGTCAAATCCAGTGGTAATGTATTCAGTTTTAATCATTTCTCTTAAGTCAAATCCAGTATTATTGTCTTCAATAATTTATTTTCCAGAATCCAGTATTAGTGTTTTCCTTGTTAGTTTCAAAGTCAAATCCAGTATCAGTGGCATGCGATTTCATATAAAATCCACTTTTTATTCCGATATAGACAGTATAATAAGCTACATCCAGAACACATTTATTTTTTTAAATAAACTTTAATAATCACACACCAAAGTCTGAGACTGATGTGTAATGCATATCCAAAATTAAACTCATACCATACGTTTATTATTATAAGATGATATTATACAGTATAGGTGCAATTATATTTCTCCTACAGTACTAAGTAAAAACTTATATAAAGGTAAATATGTACAACTATTTACAATGAGATCTGTAACGTTACGCGGGATTAAATCAGAGCATTCATATATTTGAGTTAGTTCATCCATCAACACAAGGCGCTGAATGCCGAAGGATGGACAGTCATAAATTATATGCGATATAGTTTGTTCATGCAAGTTGCAGTTAGAACATATAGAACTGTCAACCATTTTGAGACGATGCAAATGAAAATTCAGTCGACAATGACCGAAACGAAGACAAAAAATGGTGGAATAAAATTTTCTGTTCATGTAAATGTGAGTTTTACAGAACCACGGTTGACTATTAATCTTAACATTTAGTGGCGCGTACCATAATCCTTTATTCTCAACTTAAACAGTACGATTCCAATGTGTTTTCCAAATTATAGTCATTCTTTGTTTTAAAATATGAATCAGATCTGAATAGGGCAAGGATACATTAAAGTAAGTGTTATCTGTAGAATTTGTCGCATTAATTGTTTTGGCCAAAAAATCTGCCCTTTCATTCCCTGTAACTCCTATATGAGACGGAACCCACATAAAACTTATTACTATGCTATCGACACTAAACAATTCGTACCACAGCTCTTTTATTGCGAATATTAAGTAGTTAGTTTTTGCATGGAATTTATGATTCTCTAAATTTTTAAGAACACTCATACAATCACTAATTACAAGCCATTTTTGATATCCTTGATTCTGATGCTTAATATGTTTCAGTGCTGCAAGGATAGCTACAGCTTCAGCTGTAAATATACTGGAATTTTCATTAAGTTTATACCCCAAACCTAAAGGTTATAAACTTCAACAAACTATCAAAAAAGGCAAAAGAAATATTAGTATCAATTTTTGACCCATCAGTATATATCATACGATGGTCACTCCACTCGAATAATTTGCAATTGACTTCTTCCTTGGACGATAACTTACTATCAATGACAATGTTCATGGCTGGGAATTTACTATCAAAAGTACCTTCATAGCATGGCAACACTGGAGAAGAGGATTTGTTAACATTGGAACTGTCAAAGAGGTTTAATAATTCAGTTAAACCCTGAAGAATATATATAGGGTTACGAGTCATTATCAGAGGTAAAGCGAGAATATTAGACAAAACTTGATTATTAGATGAATACAATTTCAATATGAATCTTTCTTTTAAATACTTAAATCTTATGGATATTGGAGGGATGTTACATTCAACTTGCATAACATTTATTGGTGTGCTTCTAAAAGCACCGGTTATTAAACGCAGGCATTTATTTTGTATTTTATCTAAGGCATCTACAAGTTTATTGTTATCAGTGAAACACACGAAACCGTACTCGAAATGGCTACGAATCATTGATTTATATAATATTAGCAGTATTTTAGGGTCCGCCCCCCAATATGTTGATGCCAATGATCTTAAAATATTGAACGCTCTGTCAGCTTTTGCAGTTACATGATCTATATACTTTTTCCAGGATAAATTATGAGTGAACACAACACCTAAGAATTTAGTTTCTAATGAAATAGGGATGACAGCATTATTATAATAAACATTAGGTACAGAAGCATTCCTTTTCCCGAAGATAAGTAGTTTTGATTTGAGAGGGTTGACATGAAGGTTTAAATACGAAAAGTAGTGCAATAAGCTATGTAAAGCATTATTAACTATATTGACTAAGTTTGTTATGTTTTTACCAGTAGCATAAACCACCAGATCATCAGCAAATTGCAAATTTTTAACATCTTGTCCCAGAATTAGATTCAGACGACGAATATAAAGTATAAAAATCAATGGAGACAAGATTCCTCCCTGACATACCCCAACAGAGGTAAATCTAGGTCCATAAAGATAACCATTATATTTAACAAAGACTTTTCTTTCAGACAAAAAGTTCCTGATCCATTGAACCAATTTTATTGGAGCCCAATGGAAAGCAGCTCAGTGGAAAGGACATCAACATTGACACTATTAAAGGCACCTGCAATATCGAAAAAAACTGCAATACAAGAGTTGTGATTGCAAAGACTATTCTGCAAATCCAGCTGAAACTGACAAATGCTCTCTACAGATGATCGGCCCCTACGAAATCCGAATTGATTTGATGGTAATATATTATTCTTTTCAACAAAAAATTCAATTCTTTGTTTCAGAAGTTGCTCAAATATTTTCCCAACACAAGATGTAAGAGCAATTGGTCTATACGACTCTTCATTTAGCCTAGGTTTACCAGGTTTGATTATGGGAACTAAGCAATCAGTCTTCCAAGATGAGAGAATTTCATTGTTACTCCAAAGATAATTTAATACATTCAAAAAAGTTTCTAAAGAACTTTCTTTTAGAAGTTTTAACATTTTATATGGGATACCATCTAATCCAAATGCACTCTTTCCTTGAATAAATTGCTGACTTCAATTCTTGCAAAGTAAAAGGATGTATCAAGAAATTATTGGTGAAGTTTTGATCATGATTGTGAGAGCTAAAGTTAAAATTATTAGCAACATGATCTGGGGTGTATTTTTGAAGAAATTTAGAGATCCAACTGTCATCATTGTTATTGCTAGGAACAAAGGACTTATTAAATTTACGCATATATTTCCAAATTATGGAAAGAGGAGTACAATGATGAAATGTGCTACACAATGAGGTCCTCCTTTTAGTTCTTTCTGTCTTCAATGTAAGTTTTTTTAAAGCTTGTAACCTTTTAAATTCTAAATATGAATTCTCAGAAGGGTTATTTTTAAAATGAATATAGGCATTCTTTGAATTTTGCACTGCTTCGGAACATTTCACATTCCACCAAGGTAAGGGGGCCTTCCTCCCCGACCTCCTAGAAAGAGTTCTATTATTTGAAGGGCTACAGCGAATTAGAAGAGATGATTCTATGGCACATTGAAGAATCTTACAAAATAAAGTGTATGCTTCTAAAGGTGTATAAGACACAACATTAAAATTTGCCAATAACTCTTCAATTTTATCTTGATACCCTTTCCAATCCACCAAATTATAGTTTGGAAAAATTGGATATGGGTCCAAATTATTATTGTCAGGATGAACAATATTAGACCATTCATTACAACACATATTTATTATTACAGGACGATGATAGCTACCGAGTGGATCATTATGAACAGACCAGTCGCAGAACAAGGCTATCGATGGACTAACCATACACAGATCAAGAGCATTTGAACGCCAAATTAAAGAACCGACTGTAGTGGGTTGACCTTCATTAAGAAGCACTAGATTATTTTCCTCAATAGCTTCTAATTCATCTCTACCTCGAGAAGTAGAATTACAACCCCAGGATATGTGATGTGCATTGAAGTCACCAGCAAATATCATTGGTCCAGGAATAGACTTAATTAGGGCATTGAGTTTAGCTTTAGTAAATAATGGATTACAATTTGTTGGACTATAAAAGCTAACTATACTAATTTCTTTGCCACCAATCGTAATACGTACTACCATGTTTTGCATAGAATCATCAAATTTAGTTTTAACCATAGAATATGCAATACTGTTGTGTATTAATATTGCCACACCATTATGTTTATTACCAGTGTCATTCCTCTCAATACTATAACCTTTAATGTTTAATCGTTGATTAGGTCTTAACCAAGTTTCTGAAATTATACCAATATGAATATTGTGGTCATAAAGAAAATTTGACAATACTAGTCTATTGCTAACAATACTCTGAGCATTCCATTGCATAATATTCAATTTATTATCCATAAAAATGAAATAAATAATACAGTTTAATTTTAGAATTATTGATAGAAATTATTTAAGTAGACTAGATTTTTATAATAATTATGCTGTCTATTCTGCCGTGCAATACTTAAACGACAGCAAGTGCTACATGCTGTTGCTAGCACCTACCGTCGTTTAAGCACTGCACGGCAGTATTGGGTATATTTGTTCCGGTTCCCTATCGGTTTATCCGGGACAGTGCTCTCCATGAATACAACGTATTCGAAGTTAGCGCCATCTTCAGGGTAAAATCTGGCGTAATTAGGAACTTTGAATACTGCATACTTGTCGACTTCCATTTCGAGTGATTTTACAGAGGAAAAGTCCGTGCTGTCGTCGCATAATTCATCGCGAACTGTGTCGACTTCTTCATTCTCATCAGTCTTCTTTTTTCTTTTTTTTGCTTTTCCCATAATTATATTTATTTACTTACGCACTCTGGACAAAGTATTTACAGAAATATATGTACAAAATATCTACAAATCTTATTTATATCGCGCCTTTTAATTCAGTTTCAAAAAAGCCGCTAGTCAGTTCAGCGTTCCCGCCCAAAATGCATAGAGTTAGTTACCAATTGTCAACGTTTTGTTCGTGCATTACTGTTTTTTTGGATCAGCAAAAAAAACAGTAAAACTAACTACTTACTCTAATAAATGTTTAATTTTAGACCAATGAATTTGTCAATGACCCTAAAATAGAGAAGATGCATTTATAATATTCATGAAGAATTTTTGATTTAAATGTAAAACAAATGCCACTCTAACGTTTTTATTTTAGTTAATTTAGATTTTTCGAATCTTTTTCAATTAAATTAATATGAAACGGAACGTATTTGAATACACCAATCAGCGTCTAGTGACGTTACTCTTGTTATGACAATTTAAGCTTACAAGGTAAACATGATTTTGATGGGAAAAATAATAATTTGTTTTAATAAATCTGGAGTCGAAGAGTGCGAGAATCGTATAGCGCGTACTCACTTATTCTAATGCAATTGAACACAAGAACTAGAGGGACGGCACGATACGAACCTTTCGAGATTCTGAGTATCTCCTCTAATCACATTTCGCGACGTAGTGCTGCCGCGTAATTATTCTCTGGTTTCAATCGGGAGTCTTAAAGTCTTAACTCATTGGTATCTTCGTTACAATTTTTGAGCTTGAAGTAATTGATCTTAAAAATGGAGTCCTTGTTGTATCGACATCGACATCTGCTGTTTCATTTTACGCATTTTTTAAGGCGTCTTTATTTGATACGGCAATAACCGAAGATTTTGTTACAAAACACGGCAATTTAGGGCTCGGTACACGGCAACCCAAAATTTGACAGGAACAATACTGAACAAAAGATATAATATACTAGACCAATACTAGACTAGTCGTAAGTCGTATTATTAATATATCTTTCAAACTGATGCTGGCAAAAGTCTCGAACTGCCATTTCTCTTTATATAAATAAAAATATAAATATAGTAAGTCGTAAATAAATGTCAATTGTCAATGCAACCTAACCTAAGAGAAAATAAATACTAAATATCTTCTTGAGCAAAAAATATATTACTAAAACGCAAAGAATTAGATTCAAACAAGATAGAAGTGAGAAAATGTATGTCCGTTGATGTACATCGCAGGTGCTCGAAATGCGGAAGGACTCCGTATATGGACAATTAAAAAAAAAAAACATTGGTTTCCGAATTCGGCGATAAACACATAAACAGCGTTTTAAGGTAAGTTAATTAGTATGAAATAAGACCGTGCCCCAGATTTCAACAGCATTATTGATGTAATTTGTTTTTGCAATAGTACCTTAACCTACCTAACCTAGGGTTTCTGTTATGGCCATGCCATAATCGTCCCATATCTCTCGCTACTATAATAGCCAAAGTGCTTGACAGTGTGCTGAACAGTTACTTGAAAAGGTATGTTAAGGTGCATGACGCTCAATTCGGTTTCGTACCTGGGTTGTCGACGGAATCTGCCATTCTGAGTTTGAAGCACACAGTCAAGTACTACACAGATAGGGCTACACCCATTTATGCCTGTTTTATGGACCTTTCCAAGGCTTTCGATACGGTCTCTTACGACATTCTCTGGCGTAAACTGGGTGAAACTGGGTTGCCGCCAGAGTTGATCTCGCTCTTCAGATACTGGTACTTAAATCAGGAGAACCGAGTGAAGTGGGCAGGTGAACTTTCGTTTCCATGCAAAATGGAGTGTGGTGTGAGGCAGGGGGGTCTAAGTTCACCCTTGCTTTTTAGTTTATACGTGAACGCGCTGATTGAGAGGCTCAGTAGTATGCATGTCGGATGCTTTGTTGATGGTGTGTGTGTCAACAACATAAGTTACGCAGACGACATGGTGCTACTGGCCCCCTCAGTCAGTGCATTGCGTCAATTGATTGCTGTCTGTGAAGCTTACGCGGCGTCCCATGGCTTGTCTTACAATGTGAAAAAGACAGAGTATATGATTTTTAAAGCCGGAAGCAAGTGTCCTTTCTATTTTCCTCCAATTAAATTGAATGGGGTGCCTCTTAAGAGGGTGACGCAATTTAAATACTTGGGACACTTGCTCACGGATAATTTAAAGGACGACGCCGACATGGAGAGGGAGCGTAGGGCGCTGTCAGTCCGTGCGAATATGCTGGCCCGCAGATTTGGTAGATGTACAGAAGCAGTGAAAATTACCCTGTTCAAGGCCTTCTGTACATCACTGTATTCGTCGAGTCTGTGGTTCACGTATACGCAGCGGGCTTACAATGCCCTACGTATCCAATACAATAATGCGTTTAGGGTGCTGTTGCGGCTACCGAAGTTCTGCAGTGCAACATCAATGTTTGCCGAGGCGCGCACGGACGGCTTCGATGCTGTTTGGCGCAAGAAAACTGCCTCACTTTTGGATAGGGTGCGGAGAAGCAGCAACAGCATTCTACATATGATCGGCAATAAAATCGATTGTCCTTTGATGCGGAAACTCAGAGAGAGGACTAAATCTTTATTAATAATAAGATACTAACAACTCTAGTTACTTAAGTTTACTAACAAATTTGGATCATGTTGTCTGAAATAAAAAACTTTGAATTTGAATTTGAATAACAGAAATCGTAATCAATAGAATCCCTTAAGCAGCTGTACTGTATCAACAAAGACTTGTGCCATAGACAGTTTAAGGACTCCTGCTTTACTTCTAAAAGTACCTAAATTAAGTAAGTTTTCTGTCCCGGGAGAGAGACAATATGTCATTTAATTGATGACTTCTTTACGAAGGGAGATGTAAATATGTCATTCAATTGATGACTCCTTTACAAGGGTTATAGGATACTTGTTATCCCACGATGCTGAGGCAAAATGAGGGTTGCGATTTTTTCTTCCCCTGTGAACTAAGTTGAGGGCATCCTCTAATATTAAAGTAATATGTATTTAAATATTTATCCAGATAAAATAGATTAGTAACATTTATTGAAGATAATATTGTAATGGTATATCTTTAATTACAGGTGAACTTTGTCCCGAAGCACATGCTACAGCTACAATGCCTAATAAAATACAGGAAGTTGAGGAAAGAAGTACTCCACAAATATGACATGTTGTAGCCCACATTTATATTTATTTATGTGTATGAAAGAGTTTGTCTGGGCATTTAAATTCAAAGGGATAAGGTCACCTCCACCATCACAAGAAGGTTGGATTTGTACAATTAATGCTGTAGAGGAGAGACTGGGAGAGAAACTAAATGAATTGGGAATTAGTAGCACTGCATGAAGTCATTTTTGAGTGATGACTCTCTCTATACAAGTTTTCGAGAATATGATAGCAATAGCATAAATTATGTTCATAGGACCCACAGACTACTATACTAGAAATAGGAACTAAATGCTTGATGTACATGTGCACCACTTATAAACTATTGTTTAGCATAAGAAGCATGGTCTATATAGGAATAGTTATGCAAATGCTGTCTCAGAATGATTACAAGTTTATAATATGTGAACAGCACAATATTTTTTATGTGAAAATAATCACATTTTTTATTACAATATTGATACAAAAATCTAAGTAGAAAGAAACATTAACTGGCTTAGACTGCAGTGGATCACAATTATTTTTTCTTTCTCCTTAGATCTTTTCTCTCTCTTAGATCTATAATACAATGCTGGTATTGTATTTTAGATAAATTTAGCACCTAAGATTCCAGTGATAAAATAAGTATTTATATAAAAAGCCTCATGTGTTCAGTTCCCCTTTGAATAAATAATGTTGATTTCAACTTGATTTAGTTTTATTTCATCTTCAAGCTGATTATGAGAATGAAAACTAACAACACCAGGGAGATGTAAGGGAAACTCGCTCTTCTCAATAGTTAAGACTGATGATAATTATGAAATAACTGCTATTAGGATTAGTTTCTTGACTTGTTTTTGAGATATCAGTGAAGTATTTGGACGTGCGAGTTCCCCTTAAGTATATCTTGAATGTCACTTTCTGAACGATGACGGACGTACGCCGCGGCGCTGTAGTATACGTGTATGTCGCTTTTCCTTGAATGGCATCTAGCCTTCTTCTCCTTGTGACTAGTATATTCTTTGATAAGATTTGTCTTACTTGATGAAACATCCTGCATTCAATCAACATAACCAGACAGAGAGGTCAACCATTCCTGACTTTTGGCTAGATCAGCCCTGTTTATGGTTTTATCAAGTTTAGGCTATACCAGCTCAGCAGAGGGCAGGTGACCAAGCTAAGTACAATGTAGTAATAGCAAAGCTCGCAAAAGGATGTTATACGGCAGATAGTGGATATTCTTGATATAGCATAAAGTAAACCTCGTATATCAGTATCGATGTTATATAAAAATACGAGGTATTAAAGAGTATTGACTTAGTTATTTTGATTTGGTTATCAGAGCCATCTAGACAAATTGTATTGAACTAGTTGGACTGTACGTAAACGCACATCAGAAGAATACAAATATGACACAGTTTTACCCTGCAGCTAGCCATCTATCCTTCATAATGTAGACCGTGTTGCTCCAAAGATGGCGTTGTGTGAACTGCTGATCCCTTTCGAGGAATAGGCAAATGTGCGAAAGTTTGTAGTGCTTGAATATTCTTCTATTAGGAGGAATAACGTTAATTATTAACAGGAAAAATACGCAAATTTTTAGAAATCGCCAATCAATTTAGAGATATATAAGTTCACCTCGATTTATTTCGAGCCCACGCAATGGTCAACATGAGACCAATGTCTGTTTCGTTAAAAAAACTGTCAGCGCTCCATCGACAAATATCAAAGTTGTGTGTGAAACATAATCATAACATAACCTTTCGCGTGGCTATTTGTTTACTTTTGAAGATTCCTTGAATTTCACGACTAAGCTATCTCACACTAGACCTTTGATGCTGCCAGCTTTGACGACTAGCGAGCTTTGAACCGCGGCAACCCCCGGAACGAAAAACGAACTTTGACAATAGCAAGCAGAGCAAGCATGGATTCTGAGGTGTTTGTTTGAGCAAACTCCACTGCCAACCAAAAGTGGGTGTGTGTTGATGCTGCCCTCAGCGTGCAGCTCATGAAAAATAGTGATAAACACAATGTTGCTAAAATAAGGGATGTTAACTAATGTTTTGCGGAGTAAGTAAGCACCAACATGTTTAGTTGGTGACTTTACTAGAAACACATATGAAATAGTATTAGGGTGAGGCCGCGGAAAGTTACCAATGTGACATAGAAGTAACATAAAAAAAAGTTATGTTACCATAAAACGTAACATAAGTCGTTATAAAGCTCTGATCATACTGGCAAGTATTCTGTTTAAATCACGTACCTAAGAAAAAAAATACAAGTTGCAAAAAATGCGAACTCTAGGCGAGAGCAGCTGGAAATCCAAACATCTGGACATTGGGAAATCCGGAATTCGGAATTCGGACATTAAGAAAAAATATTTTTCTTCCAAGCTGTAGCATAGACCCTTCGCTCGCTCGGTCGATTAGGTAAGTACTTACATGTTCTCATCATCTACATTCGTTCGACTACTGCTACTTTATGTGATCGTTATCAATTACAAAATTAGAAAGATTACAAAATAAAATTCAACTCTTTATTTTAATATATATTTTTTGGGTTTTACAGAGCTTATCTATAAATAATTAGAATTATATTACTAAGCGTATCCTATATTAATTTAATTTTGTGTTATATTATTACATTATTTCTATTTAAGTTTGTGTGTACACGTAATCACCAATTTAAATCGTGTATACTTGTGCGAAAGAATTGTTTCATTTATTTTCGGTATCTACTGTACTGTACATACCTACAATTTCAAATATCTTACGATGACCCATTTAACCTCTATCTTTACCTTTAACCTCATTTATCATTAGAAATCTAATAAAACATCATGTAAGTTAGTATACAGTATACTCTGTGTGCATTCCCCTTTACCATAGATTTTCATTATGTTGAGAAAACAGAAAATACGAACAGAAAAATTTAACGTATTTTTGAAAAAACCTGAATTATTATGGTGAAATAACGATATTTTAAATACAATAATACATGTCACGTGCGTGAAATAATTACACTATTGTATGAAAAAAAAAACTGGTTAAAAACAATCACTACTTACCTTTAAAATTACACAAGCACTATAGAGGTTTTTCCCGAAACTATGACAGCTTCCACTTTGAATGGCATATGCTGACAAACTGTCGGGATTGGGCTTTTACCGACTTTATAGACAACCATTTTTTGCTACGCCTTAAAATACTATCCTTTTGAAACGCCGAGGTACCTTCTAGGACATTTCATTTTGGTCAGTGTCGGGACGTTCGCCGGTCTCTTCTTTTCATAGTCTTGCAGGCGTTAAAATTAAAAGTGCCAGTATTGCCTTTTTATGGAATAATGTTCAATATCCCCATTTTCTCAATCTAAATCCGTTGGTCGCTGAATATCTTCTGAGTATTTTTTACAAACATGAACAGCATCGGACAACTGACGGAAAAAAGTTTTCCTCATTCATATCTGTTTTTACCTAAAATGGTTTTTTTTTTCATATTTTCCGTAATAAAACAGAATGTAATCACATTAAAAAAATTGTTTAAACATGTGCAGGTCGAGCCCTTTCATATGATACCCTATTTGACCCAGTAGCTAGACTTTAAATTTTTTGCCCCCCTCATTCGTCGTTTTTTTTAATATTTCATTTGCAATACATGTGGGCTGACCATGTTTATAAATATTCAAAATTTCAAATCGATAGCGTAAGAAGTTTTTGAGATATGGCGCTCTAATATAGTCGGACAGACAGACAGACAGAGTCACACCATAAGGGTTCCTTTTGTACCTTTTTGGTACGGAACCCTAAAAACGGTGTTCTGTGGGCACCCTAAGCAAAAGGAACCCAACCTTTAAGCAAAAAGTACTTCTTAAATTAATTTCAACTCATTATAATAGTGATTGCACAGTCAAGGGCACAGATAAATACGCATCAACATTACAACAATATGTACTAAACACCAAAATAATCTGCGGTCATAGAACTGATGTTCGGACATAGGTTTATTAGATTTTGTGGGTTTACTTATCTTTGCCCTTGACTATAGCATCTCTTCTTTTAATTTAGCTCTAGGAATTGAGGACAAAATAAACAAATGTATTGTTTTTTAATATTTATTGAACATCCAAATTTTAAAACTTATCAACAACGCTCGTAATTATTAATTTTCTTTGGTTTCTATGCTAAAAACATTTACTATTTATTTCTTTATTTATACTACGAAATAAAATAACAAAATATACAATTTAACTTTTTACACTGTCTGTCGTGTCTGCGGTTTTGTCGCCCTTGCCCGTATATACAAAGAAACTCCACAAATAGCCCGTGTCGGACTCTCATAGTTCGTAGCTTTTTACGCCAACTCTGGCGGCTTTGGTGGAAATTTTCTGTGCAAATGAGAGCCGACCGTGCCATTTGAGGAGCGACTCATCTCTAGCTATGTTTTGCTTTGGAATGTACACCTTGCTGAATTTCCCGTTAAGATGATCCAGTACGGTCCATATCTTCCTAAGTTTTAGCTGGGAACTTGTCAGTCCTGTTAGATCAGTCATGTTGTCACTGATATGTAAAAGTCGTTTGAGTAAAGTAAATCTGTTATACGTCATCAGATTTTTCAAGTATTTCAGAGTGAGATATCCATTTTCCCTCCAATAGTCAGACAATGTCTACATTTAGCGGACAATGGAATATAATACAATAAATCTATCTAACAAGGGAAGTGAAATTTAATTTCTAATAAATAATTATGTCCCTATGTAATAAGATCCAATAACACTCTCATAGAAAGAAGCAAACCATGTATTAGATAATTACGAAGTTGAATAAATAAAATTATGATGATGAGACTACCCGCATACATACACACCTACAACAGTAATTAAAGGTATTAACAATTTGTACGGAAATTTTTGATCCTGCTTCGAGAGAGCGTCAAAATGAACGAGTATAATATTTTTTTCCCTACGACAGCCCTAATCCGAATAGTTCCCAATATCACAAAGTACCGTTCAGCTCTCGAGGTATAAGTACTCCCTGCCCCTGCCATACTAATAATCTGTTTCTTTGGAAGGTGGCTAGTTTCTTTAGCTGACTGTATGTGAGATGTAGATGTTTAAGGATTATATATCGAATGCGCACCGAAGAGTCTCTCGAAACGTTTTTCGAAAAAAGTACTTCCTATCTCTGTCATACACACATATATATATATATATATATATATATATAGTCTGGCTCTTCCCAGGTGAATTTTTCGCTTCGAGCCCTAATCTTTCCAAGGGCCCTTATCTCAATTATCATATAGCCGCTGGCTATCGAGTTAGCACGTGCCACTACAACATTCATATTGAAAAACAAACGGTACAGTCATAGCATTAAGGCTCAAATTTAATGTCACTGATATTCTAGATATTACGTTTTGGTACTGCTACTACACTAATGCAAATTATGCTTTACTGCAAATCATGTGAACTGGACCATCGGACAATGAACCCCAGTTCTCTATTCGGACGAGTGTAAGATGGCTGTGGCAGACGCGGATAAGTCTACAGGAGACCAGAGAAATGATTTGCTGGGTGCTGCTTCTCCGAAAGAGTCGCCTACGGAGAAGGTTCTGTTATGTTTTGGGGTGGAATTTCATACGAAGCGTGGACTGTGCTGGTTTTCATGCCTTTCTGAAGGTCGTGAATGTGGGTTGAACGCTGCCAGGTGCATCACTGACATCCAGGAGGAGCACGTTATCCCTTGTGCTGGCATGTTCGATGAGGGGTTCATTCCGATGGAGGATAATGCCCCTTGTCATACCGCAGGGGACACAAGAGGGGCAGCGCTACGATGGACTAGCCAGCGATGAGCCCGGACAACCTCCTGAAGGAAGCCTTGCTGAAGAGTGGAATGCCATCCCTCTGGACTACGTCAGGGAGTTAAGTAGGTCTATGGAAAATTGCTTGAATTGTGTAATAGGAGCTAGGTGGCAACTGACAACCAAGTATTATTTTTAACTTACTTCCAAAAACGAGGAGATTCTATGTTCGACTGTTTGTTTTTTTTATGTTTGTTCATCGATTACTCCGCCAATTGTGGACCGAATAAAAAAAAAAACATCAAGTTGGGATCTGATGATGGGATCCCAGGGAAATCGAGGGAAACCCTCAAATTTTGTAGGCAATTATAATATTTTTCATATATTTTCTTAAGCTATGTAAGTATTGGCATATGGTAGTCTTAATCTCATTATGCTGAGCTGATGACGGAATATTAGCTCCTTAATGGTTAAGAGTTAAAGGATAATTCTTAAAAAATACCTGTATTATAAATAGGTACGTTAAGACTGTTAGTCATATTCTTTAAAGTGTGCCCATGAGGTAGTCTCCTTATCACCAAGTCAGGATCTGATGTTGGAATACCAGGGAAATCGAGAGAAACCCTCAATACGCACTACCAATGTTTTGTATGTATTTTTTGTAAAGTTATTCAGTTATTTTCGTCTGGGTGTCATCATTTCATGATGCTGAGCTGATGATGGAAGGTACAAGTCCTTAGTAACGCTCAAGAGTTGCGAGATATTTTTTAAATATTATGGGACAACCAAGTTTACAATTAAATGAATATGAATTGACAATATTTCATATTTTTGAATGATACTTTTTATTGTCGAACTCGAAAGAAGCCAAAATTTAAAGATACACATATTTTTTTATGTTTGCGAAAATGTTGTTTTTTAATGCAAAAATCCATGAATATTATTAGTTTCATGAAAAAGGGCGTATGTAACAAACGTCTAACTATCAGCAAAATGACGCCACAACTCTGTTTCACACACTTAAAAAAACGTTGGAAATAACAACAAAATGTAATGCGAACTTTGTGCTTCATCTTAGTGCACTCGTTTGAGAGTTTTACAATGACGGCAGTTGTCACGGCGTCAAAATAAAAACGTCAAAACTTGAAAACGATTCGCAGTGGTGTGATTAATTCAATAATTATGTAGAAAATGCCACGCCTACGATATTGTTTTAAGAAAACTTGTATGAACAACACTCGTATATCGCCTATTCTCTTATATCTATTTGTGCAGATAGGTACTTGGTACATTTTCATGGGCACCATGTGCTCCGGCGTTATGCAGCATTTAACAATAAATATATCATTAGGACGCTTTATTTCTACATAGCCCATAGCATTTGCAACATAAGACGTCCGCGAAGACTGTGAAGTTCTGGCACCTCTGATGACAGAAGAAATTATACTTATCCAAGCTTTGCATAAACTCCATCATCAATATACACAATCGCCTTTCGAGGCAAATTATTAGTGTTATCATTATCAGCTCGCACAAATCCCTCCGCGTTTCGCATGTCCGGTCTTAATAGCCGAGTCGTAGAAAATTAAAGGAACCGAGCAATATATGAGTCAAATCAAAGTCGACAAGTGGAGTCGTTGTTAAAGAAATTGCCCAACGGCTTGCGAGTCGTCATTAGAAAGAGAGAGCAGGTGTCCGTCGGTCCCGTGGCAATGCCGAGTCGTTGAAAAGCTCGAAATCAAAGGCAGGAAACATAAGAAAATTACAAGACGATATTCGAGTTAAAATAACTGTCAATAGTGTCAAGCGTCGAAAGATGTCAAACGGATAACCGGAAGAAGAATATTTGTATAGAGGCAATATTGGATGAGCTATGTGACGTCATTTTCCGTTTTAGCTATTTTGGTAGTTTTTGGCAAAAGTATTGTAAAAAAATGTACAAAAATATTTTTTGTGTTCTAGAGGCGTTTATCTCCAAATGGTTTTTGATTTAGGGAAATCGAAAAAAAAGAAATGTTGTCAATTAACCAACTGTTACATTTCTGACTTCCAAAGACCCGAGATGCAGGTAAAGGGCCTCCTCTATCTTCCCATTCTGGGCTCTAATACTTTGTATCAGTAAAATCCTTGAGTAAAAGCAAAAAATATTTTTTTTTTTATAAAATGGAACCGAATTAAAAAAAAAAAAAAACAAAAGTATTATTTTATGAATTGAATCACCCTTTGAAGTCGGTGCCAAACCTGAAATAAAGTTCTATATTCAACAAAAATACGAATTACTATAACTAGAAATATAAGTTGGTAATAACTAAAGGCTTGCCGCCGCGGTTCTTTTGTGCCATCCGTTGTAATATTAACAAATGAATGGTTTACCAAGTATTATTTTCTAATAATAAGCTCTATGATTGTAAAATTGTTTTATACACAGTTTTCATTTTAAATTCTTGATGCATTTTGCGACTGTGTTCAGGATTCCAAGTTTTTCAGTTCTTGGACTTGAATTGAAACCTCCAAAATTTCTCGTGAGTGAATGGTTTTTGAACGCATTTAAGAGGATTCAGTATATAGGTACCTATATAGATAAAACTAGTTTTTTGTTTCTTCGTCCGCTAACAAATTCAAATAAAAAATATATTTTTTGAACATTATGATTCTAAAGGAAGTAACCTATGTGATTCAAATTGCATGTTCAGCGGTTAAAGGCTGAGTATTGGCTGTTAATAGTTAAGTCATGTTAGAGCAGGTTTCTACTGAAACGGAGTGCTAAATTAATCGATCACATTCGAATTCACGTGTGTCGGATTCTAGTGCAGTGCACTTGGATTGGTGCAAGGCGCTGCACTACGGTTATTGTAAGCATAGTCCGTACATAATATTATGTGAGAATGGTTTTGCTACTCTAAAACATTATTATCTAACTAGCACAAAGACAGTCATGATAGTACCCTGCTTTTAACCCAGGGATTTGAAAGTTTCTCTAGTCTGATCTCAGCGGGCAGTTTGCATTTGCAGCATTTGCGAGATACAGAAATGGCACTGTATTACCCTCTCCATAACTCGTTGAGCGACTTTAAATTGGTGTACAATCGCACCGTCAGTGTCCACGTCTCGGCTACATGTGTCATAACGGTAGGACGTACTGATTAACGACTTTCTTCTTTAAGTTTTACGGTGTTTTTACTTAACTGTATTGTTTGTCCGCGGTAAACATATTGACTGACAAGTTCGAGAGGGACTCTGTTAACAGTGATCGGTTCAATCAACATATTCATTGTACATAATGTTGGTTTTGTCCAAATTGATCCGGAGGCCGATATGTGCGGAAGAATCAGCTAGGCTACTTGGCATGAACTGCAAGTCTTGAGTGGTTTTATGGACAATATTTTCCGCGAATCGTAGGTGTGAGATGTACTCGCCGTTTATATTTATGCCACGTCCGTTTCAGAGTAGTCTTTGAGAGTAATAAGGGGGAAATGACATCCTGAGATCAATCTTAATTCTCCTCGGTGTAGGGGGAAAGAATCAGACTACTGGTTCTGTAGTTGGACGTTTATAGTCACGACATTATTAAGACTTCTCAGCTGCTATATATATTACCAATCGTCTAGAATAGAGTCTCGACAGAGTCAAAGGCCTTCTCACAGTCCTTGAATGCTAAAGCACAGCGGCTGATAATACTCTGTGGTCTTCTCAATAATCTGCCGCATTGTGCGTACCTAATGTGGTCTATGGTGCCATATCCTCCTCGAAACTTAGCCTACTCTTGGGGCTGCAACTTACCAAGTTACATAAAAAACTGTTCGTGATGATGACTGTCGAATACAGCTTATAGACACGGCTCAACAGAGAAATGGGTATAAAGTTAGGGTAGGGACAGTTATAGTAAATAATATGCATGAATTTTTATTTTTGCTTTATTAAAAGCTCATTCATGTAACAGACAGTAGACAAAAATAATTTTTCGAATAGCTGTAAAAATAACCAAGATATAAGCCATCAAACATTTCATTCTATATCTTTCTTGCAAAACAGAATTTAATATGGAGTTTATATGGCCTGAAGTCACTGTGACGTAACAGTGCATATCGGACCTCTCTGTCTACTTACTAGTTTAAAATTTCTATATTATGAGTATTTCTTGGCCGATTTTAATTTTAATTTCTCATTTTGAAATAGTTTCTACGGTTTTTTGATATTTAGTTAAGAAAAGCGATAAAAATTTCATGCATATACCCTATTGGGCTTAGACAGCATTCTGGAAGAACACCAATACATTTTATTTTAGGGAGGGCGACCGTGCGTTGGAGGAGCTAGCTGTAGTAAATCCATCGCTAGCGATTTTAAAAATATCTTTGCTGTAAGTCCTCTCTTGAAAAAGGCAGTGACTGAGATTCATAATACTGAGACTAAAATGACTGACAGTGCGGTGCTATTTGCAGCTAAGCATGTTGAAGTTAACATCAAAAACATGTAAATAAGTAAATCGCCGAGACACGGTCTCAGTATTGAGCATCTCAGATATGCCGGGGTTAATATGCCGCTCATTCTGGCTATGTTCTACCCGTTATGTTTAAGGCATGCGTAGGTATGCAGCAGCTGCCTCAATAGCTGATGAGGACTGGGATAGTACCACTGCCGAAAAATGAGACGGAACACTTGTAATACCCGGCTAAAAGTACCTGACAGCCTGCTTATTTAATACAAAATATAGAAAACCTTAACAGTTGCTTGACGCACAGTTCGGCTTTAGGCCAAAACTTTCAACCGAGAATGCCATTTTATGACTTAAGCAGGGGGTCAGGTATTATAAGGACGGAAACACGCCAGTTTTTGCGTGTTTTCTAGACTTGTCTAAAGCGTTTGACCTGACTGTATATGACATTTTGTGTTAATAATTAACAAGGTACAACAGCCAGGTCAACCAGGTGAGTTTGGGCTGCGGAAGTACTCTAATGCGTATAGACTCCAAGGCAGAGTTAGACAGAGTGGGCTATCGATCGAGTTGATTACTTGACTCGCAACACGCGTGTTGGATGCCGCATAGGCGAAACGTGTTTCAATAACATGAATGAGACAATTCGTATCTATCACGTTATGAAGAGTGCTATGCTTTTAGATACAATGCAACCAAAAGTGAGTTAGTTATTTTCAAAGCAACAAAAACGACACAACTATCGGGCCTGAGATCATGCTGGGAGGAGTGCCCCTGGCGGTTGTAGATGGGTTCAGATACCTTGGGCAAATGCTCACGGACCTATCCGAACCTTTCCGACAACATGTACCTGGAGGGAAAAAAGCGTATTCCGGTAGCCGAGTGGTTCAAGCGTACTATTTTCAAACAGGAGGTCTTGGCTCGGAATCCGACCTGTACCTCTGTAACTTATGGACGAAATGTCATTTGATATTTACCGGTAGCTTTTCGGCGAAGGAAAACATATGTGAAGAAATTCAAGGGTGTATGTGAAGTCTTCAATCAGCACTGGGCCAGCATCGAGACTACAGCCCATTCCATCTCATCCATTAGCGGAGGCCTATGCTCAGCAGTGAGACGTCTATATGCTGATGATGATGATGATGAATGAGTCTCACGATACATTTTCATTAGCTCTTAGAAACAACGTATCGAATCATCACTAAACGTCGCGCGTGGATCGGATTTGCGTATACTTAAGATACGTTATTTAATTAAATGTAGCCTACTTGACCAGAAAAACATTGCTGTGTAACACGGAAGCGGGGATCCGGCAACGGGTAAATAAAACCCAGACACGAACGCGAGCCCTTATTTAAACGTGTAGTATTTGGGCGAGAGTCACGCAGAGGGCCTACAGCGCATGTCGCGTTTACTCGTTGCCATGGTTACGTCTCCTGAGTCACTCTTTAAACTTACGCTTTTAAAAAGGCGACACTTTAATCTCTAGCCAATATAGCTTAGTTTTTCAAGGCTCCATCTCATAAGTATGTTATTAGCACTTTTCTGAGTTACTCTCTTTCTATTGTTTTTTGAATTATGGGACAGAATGAGAACAGAAAAAGTTGATCCACCCTTAGTGGTTGAATTAGAGTATAATATTACTTCTGGTTCTGCGATTATAACGCATTTAAATAAAACAATTATATCTGTCTACTCTGTAAACACGGAACCTGTAAAGCTTCCGAAGCGTCGGGAACTCAAATGTGATAATATACGCGATATAATCAGTTTATATTATTTTATTTAAATTAAATACTATGACATACACTGACAAAGTATGGATCAAAATGATCTAATATAAACGATTTTTTTATTTCGTTATTTAAACAAATTTTGGGGGCAGGTCCCCCACTTTGGTAGTACTCCCGTACATCTTTATGAAAAACTGGATCGACCGCTCCGAAGCTTAGCACGTTGCCACTTTCATACAAAATATTTCAATAAACTCATAAGTCTTGCACACGTTAGGAGTTGCAATAGATATTTTTAATTGAACTGACGGCCAACGTGGTGGCGACCTTGTTGTAGTAGTAGCGACCAAGCACGGAAAACGAAATACCCAAAATGATTAGGCCCCCATAAGGTGGACTGGTCGAGGTCGCAGGAGGCCGCTGGATGCAGGCGGCGCAAGCCTGGTATTGGTGGCATTCTTTGAAAGAGGCCCATAACCATTGGACGGCTTTTGGCTGATGATTACGAAACGCAATGGTAAGCTACGGTGGATGGTCAAATCTTAATAAGCTAACCTAATATAACACAGATTAACAATGGTATTATAGAAAACACCTAGGACGGGCCGAAAACATGAAGATCAATAAATATAGAATAATAATCTTCGCAAATGTTAAAAGTGAACTACGCACTAATATGAAACATTTTATTTACACTTATAACTACACATACCTATATATGCGGCTACAGGATCACCTTTTGGGATTACAAGTTATGTTCCAGTTGTATAGGGTTCGGTGAATTTTCAAACTAGAATAACTATTACTATATTACATACACCCTGTCCAAGAATTTCGAATACGTACTAATTAAAAGTATAATTTTAAAATAATGTAGTAAAAGTAGTGTAAAAATTTATATTTTATAAAAGCTATACTTATAATAAATATTTAATCCGGAGAACTCAGAATTGTCTATTTTTGGTCAGCAAATCAGTGAAATTAGCCTGAAATGAATTCTTAACAGTGTTTACTGTGAGAGAAGAGGCTCCCTCGAGTTGAAAAATATAGTAAGGCTTGTAACAAAAAAGACCTGTTAAGTTTAAACTGCTATTAGATTAACTCCAAACAAGATGATTACCATTTTTTTTTAGTGAAATTAAAATTCTCATTATTCAGTTACCGATTGTGACATAAACTATTAAGATACGACGTTCAACTGAGCCGATACGACGAACGTCTGCAAATGGTCGTTTTTAAAATGCAAAAATCCGAAACGTCCAACAAGTTTGATCGCAAAGAACTCGAAACTGCCTTTAAACTCTGTGAGTTTCATATTTAAACACCGTTTTGATACGATTGTCTGGGATATCTTTTTCTTTGCTGCCCACAACCGATCGTTTGAGCATTATTAGTCTCTTGTCAGAAAATATAAATACATCCATACATTATGGAAGGCAAGACCTTTTAATTTTTGATATTTTTTTTGGTTGCTTCAAAAATACCATGCATCTAACGTTTTTGGTAGACATGACACTCGAAGTCAACTTTGAAAATATTGTGTACCAATCACCTCGAAATCTTCAAATCAGCTGGTATTTTTAATAGTTATTTTTACACCCATTTCACTCTCTCATGATCTTCGCCGGTGTATTTGTTCTAAGTGAATGTTGTCGACCAGCTCTTTCCGCCGTCTAATCAGGAGGTTGCCTTCTACCTTTTTATTGTAATAAACACTTGATTGCGTTGATTGGTTTTAACTTTTAACACCTTAAGATTGTACGTTGATTGTCAGCGTTACGACATTTGTGATAAATACTTACGTCACGGAGTTTGCATCATCTTGTATTGAAAGTATACGCCAAATCTTTCATGATTGAAATAATATTATTTTGTTCATGTTAAAAATCAGTATAAATTGACACCAATGACGTACAAGTCGTCAGTATAAAAAGAAGCGGATATGAACTTATTGGACACGGTGTATATTTGTTTGGTGACTGCATATTTACGATTCTACTATAACAATAACTAACTACATTACCTACATCGACACTGAGTTACATCGCATTGCGTCCTAAATTGTCTGTCTCTATTTGCCACTAATGTCACGTCAACCGCCTTTGGGGCCTTCAGACTAGCGATTTGCGAGCGGTTCCCAAGCGACGGAACTAGTGAGCGTGCTCACAACTGTTCAAAATGCAGATTGGACGCGACGTGCTCGTTACGCACACACCTCGAAAACGTTGCGCTGGCGCAACTTTGACTGATGAGCTGGTTGAGCAATGGCGTCGCTCCCAAATCGCTAGTGATAAGGCTTTCAAAGTATAACGAGTAGTTTAAGCTAGGGCTGCCACAGCAGCCATGACGGCTGCTACAAGGGGGAGCGGGGTGAGTGCGCCGGCGCCATCGAAGTCACTCTCATCGGGCACACACCCGTTGCAGGTGCATCGCCCGCGCCGACAGAACCCAGGCTCGTCTTCTTCGTTAAGACACTCCTGAAAATACGTATTTTAGCTTCATGAGTTTATTTCCCTCGTAAGTATTTCTATAATAACCTGTTTCACTAAGGCCAAGCTATGCGTAAGGAACATAATTCCAAATTCCATGGGCCTACTTTCCTTAGTTCCTGGCATCCTTGGATATGAATATCGCTTATTTCGGGCTTCAAACACCTCTGCCTAAGATAGCGGATCAATCAGTTCAGGGGATGCTAGTATAATGAGAATGAGAAACTTCAAGCAAGAGTCTTAGGAAATCTTAGACTAGGGGGGCCCAAAAAATAAAGTTCTGTATATTCTTTCTGAATAAGGTTCTATTTTGGTCCAAAACCTACTGAAATGATACGTAATTACGTACCAATTTTCAAATCAATCTGATCACATTTAGAGCGACCTTTACACCAACTAGCAAGTTTATTTATAAACTAGAAGATGCCCGCAACTTCGTTCGCGGAGGAGAAAAAGTAATAACCCGTCGTTTTTCTTCAGCATAGTCGGGTAAAAAGTATCCTATAACCCTCTGAAGATACCCGTGTACCAAAAATTATGGAAATCTGTTTAGCCGATTTTGCGTGATGAAGCCACAACGACATATACAAACATACTTAAAATTCAAAAAAAAAAAAACGTTTTAGTGACCTCGAAATAGTCCGTAACAATCAATTTTTTGAAAATATCTTCAACGTACAGACATTTCATTTTTACTACTTTATAATAGTATAGATGATTGTATGTAACGCCTTTAATCATTATCATTAATCTGTAGTAGTTAGGGCGCGGATCACGAACGCTTTCCAAATTAATATTTTCGTCTACTATTTAAAGAGATTCAGTATATTTCTTATTATCATGGTTATTATGTAGTTGGTGTCTCTGGTCCCGTGGACGATGAGTGGAGTGCTGGTGTGGGCCGCTGCACCGATCCGTATGTAATGCATCGGTGCAGCCGCGGAGGTGGCCGAAACGCGTAGAAAATCAAAATACCAGTAGGGTTTCGTCTCCTAATTCCATTCGGCGCCGAGACCCTGGGTCCGTGCGGTCCGTGCGCCGGGTTCGTTTTCAACGAGCTACAGCTATCAAAACGGCTCGTTGACACCTCAGGCGACCAAAGGGCTGGCAGCTTCCTCGCTCAGCGTAACAGTATCGACATACAGCGAGAAAATGCTGACAGCATCTTTGGCACCATGCCTTAGAGGCCCTTTTTAGATATAATTTATTTTTTTATCTTTAGTTTTAGTTATTCATATCTTTTCATTTGGTAGAACGGTTATTACTTAATAACAGATTAAAATTAGCTACGTGGCGCCAAGATTGAATATACTTTCTTTTCTGCATACAAAAATGGACCACCCTAATACATGCAGAGTTAAATAGTAAGTGCCAAAAATTAATAGCTCAAGTGTCTGAGGTATTAAAAGAAAATTGATTTAAGTTCGCTTTGAGGCTGCGACTACATAACATAGGTGCAGGTATCCTTCGCTATTAAAATATAGGGTTGGACAGATAAAGTGTTCTAGTTTAAAAAAGCCACTAACAAAACAAACATTCAAATTTAAATATTGGACATGAGTTTATTACAAGCATTGTATTTACGATATTGATTTATTTGCTCAAATCGCTTTCCTTTAGCGTGTAACTTTACGTATTCTTCCGTAGAATGAGTTGCACGCGGCACGCCCTATCTCATCTTTCCATATCTTTACCAACCGATGCTTGAATGAATTTAAATTCATTCCCTGCGTGCTTCCAGTCCTGCTCAGCATGTATCCCCATATTGAAAAGCCCAGTGGATTAGTAGATGATTTTTCAACCAGATTTCCGCTTGATTCTTTTAGATAAAGTTTCGTTAAATCGCTTAATGGTCTGCGATATGAACTTTACTCAAATATCTCGGAGTTTTTGCTTGTATAAGTTAACAACTGTTGAAAACTATATTTAAACAAAATATATCGAGTTGAGTACTTGAATAATAAAGATGAATAAATTCTGAATTAATAAAATATCATATAGGGAAACAAAACACCGTTTGTAGAAGTAAAATGGCGTTACAAAACTAGAAGACTTAATCTGCCCAACTCTGTAAATTTTCACAACACAACACTCACTTCGTTACGCTTGCACGTCTGTCCAGGCAGATATCAGCATGAGCCTGGTGGCCATTAAGATGTTGAAAAAGCACTTACTTGTTTCGCCTTGCACGGCTGTCTAGGCCAGAGCAGCACTCGTCCCGGCTCATGCTGACTCCAGAGGATCTGTAGACTATGAAGATGTTGAAAAAATTCTCACTTGGTCAGCCTTGCACGGCTGTCCAGGCCGGCGGATGAGATAGCATCGTGCGGGGTCACCGGCCGTGCGGGCGTTGAAACCGCAGCTGCACTTGCCGTCCAGGCACATGACGGCGCCGGTGAGCCTGGAGTCCTTCACGCCAGCCAGTGAGTTGCACTGCACGTCGTATTCGCACGCGCCGCCTAGCGCGGTAACCGCTGTTAGTAAAGATGTTTCAAATTAATACAATTAGGTAACTATACTATATACATTTCGTCAGATCACATCACTCATATTTTAAAGCAAGTCGCAAAGTTCTTGAAAGGCGAACAATGGAAAAAATAATGAACCTTTTATTTATTTATCACCCTTGAACTTACAACATGATCTAAAGGAAAAACCTATTCAATATGTGCATTGTTATTTATGATCATCTCCCGGAGGAACTAAGGCTGCTCTAGGGAAACGCCTTTAAACGTAGTCTATCCAACTTGCTCTTAGGGCGTTGTTTCTGTAGCGTAAAGGCGCATCTCGAACACCAACGATACTAGAATTAATAATATTTAGTGATGTAATTGTGACATGCCTTTTTTGTAAACTGTTTTATTATTCCAATTTTATATTCCCCTTCCCTCCGGACATCTGAGGCGATCAGATGCGTGCAAATAAATCCACATAGTGAAGACTGCAGCGGCAAGGCCACGGCAGTGAGTAAACACATTCATTGCTGCCAGAGTTCAAGTTATAGGGGACGGAAAGTTAATTTAAAAAAAAGCTTCGAATAAAGCGTCGATACCGCTCAGTCTTCTAGCTTCGGCTGCTTCTGTCGCCGTGGTAATAATATTTTGAACTAGTTACTATGCCAAGGTGTTTCGGCAGGAAAAGCCTTGGCAGACTTATATATTCCCGAAATGAGGGTTCATACCTACCGACTGGAATTGGTTTCATGATGGTATCAGATGGGTTATTTAGGGGTCCCGATGGCCACCTTTGACATCGTCTGCCGAGCATTTCCGACAAAAAAAATACTGGCAGACTTCGCTTTTCTGTATTTACCATTAAATTTCTAACTGATGCCATAACTATTATTTCGGTAACAGATGGGTAAAGTGATACCCACTTTTTCGCACCGGAAATGACTTTCTTTTTCTTACTTTCGGCGATTTCCGCTGTGGTACACTTTTTCACCATATACCCTTGTAACAAGGCGAAAAATGAAATGTGGTGTGGTGTGTAAATAAGATCTAGCTCGGTAATAGCATAACATTAATCCATCACAAAGGTCTTTGGTTAGGTTAAGTAGGTATCGACATGGGTCAGGTTAAAGTAATGTTGCACTGGCACGATGGGCCATGGGCGGGATTCCATCGACATGCTCGTCGCTCATACATAGACATTTTTGGCTAAAATATTTTTAATTACGACTGACTAGTCCGCAGATTTCTTCTGAATATTGTTTAAGTAACTCCTTACGTTTCAATGTTTCGATTTTATTGATATTTTCCAGAACTTCTAATTTATCCGTTTCTTTACACATTTTTTCCTATTTATGAGATTCAGGTATTAATGAATTCACGTACCTAATCATACTTATAGGCAAATGTTAGAACTAGTACATAAAGTATCAAAATATTTATAGAGCAATAACCTACTACATTGTTTACGACTTGTAAACATTGCAGTTTTTCGTTATACAAGGCTTCACGTAGGCTTCGCACATTCACGTAATTATTGATGAGATTAAATAATAGTTTGCGGACCTCACTCGGTATAGTCATTGTTAGTATTACTTATTTATATTCTCCTTTTGCATGTAAATAAACCGCAGACCATTTGAATGAATGACATAAATTGATAACAGACTTTTAGCAGTTTTTTTTAAATCTTTTGTTACTCAAAATGAACAATATGAGTTTTGCGTGCACCATTTGCTTGGCTTGTCCATATTACTTTACACGATTCATAACATGCATTTTTAGGCTCCTTATTGCTAAAGGATTTTTATTGATATTTATTGATGACATCATTATACCGACTGAGACTTATAAAGAGGCAGTGTCTAGGTTCAGTGAGGTGTTAAGGGTTGTTGCAGAATATGGATTAACAATTAATTGGAAAAAGTGTGAATTACTGGTTACGAAAGTTGAGTATCTGGGCCACATAATAGAAAATACGTAAGACCAACAAGAGATAAAGTAGAAGCTGTGGCCAAATTCTCTAAACCCCAGAACAAGCAGCTTCAAAGCTTTATAGGGCTTACTTCTTACTTTAGGAAGTTTATTGAAGGATTTGCTGGCATTGCAAAACCATTGACAGACTTATTAAAAAAAATGTTTTTTTTTGAGTTTAATGACAATAAAATGAACTCGTTTTTTACATTGAAACCAAAGCTAACCGAATATCCAGTGCTGAGGATTTTTAACCCAGCCTTGGAGACGGAGCTTCATTCGGATTCTTCACTTCAAGCATATTCTGCAATATTGTTACAGCGGGATTCAAATGATATTTTTTACATCTGGTTTATTACATGAGTCACAAAACTACAGATGCAAAACAAAGTTTACAAGTTAGGAGTTTGAAGCTCTGGCATTTATAAATGTGAAAAAAATTCGGAAATATTTGTTAGGTATTAAATTTAAAATTGTCACTGACCTTTTGGCATTTGAAATGACTTAAAAAAAAAAGATTTAACTACAAGGGTTGCTCGATGGGTTTTGCTATTGCAGGAATATGATTATGCTATAGAACATAGGGCGGGTGTGAGTATGAGGCATGTTGACGCACTTAGTCGAAATCCTTATGTTGGTTTTGTTACATGGGCACTGCATAGGCAGATAAGGCTAGCGCAGGAAGCGGATGAAGCCATAATGGCAATTGTTCAGTTACTCAATGATAAGCCTTACCTAGATTATTATGTACAGAATGGGTTGCTATATAAAGGAGATAAAGGTTTGCTAGTAATTCCAAAAAAGATGGAAGTGAAAGTTATTAGGAGGGTTCATGTAAATGGACATTTTGCTAAAAACTAATGCTGGAGGTTATAGAATACGAGTATTATATAAAGGATACAAGCAAGAAGATTAGCGAGTTTCTAGTAACCTGAACACCTTGTTTATTGGCTTTGAAAAAAGAAGGGAAACAGGCAGGGTATTTACATACGTTAGATAAAGGAGATTTAGCCCTGAACACGCTGCACCTCGATCATGTAGTGCCATTAACTGAGACTAGAAAAAAACACGACTATATTTCAACCATATTTGATGAAAATTTGTTTGGTATTTCCCTAGTAATGGGACTACAGCCAAAGAAACCCTAGAGAAGTTGTCGGTTCATCAACAATTTTTTTGGTAACCCATACAGAATAATTACACATAAAGGAGCGGCTTTCACCAGTAATGACTTTACCCAGTACTGTGGCGATGAAAATATTCATCATATTAAGATTTCCACAGGGATACCTCGGGGAAATGGCCAGGTAGAGCGTATGCACCTGGTAATTGTGGCTCTACTTACTAAACTATGCATAGAAGATCCTGGTTGATGGTATAAAAAGATTAGTAGTGTCCAACGGGCGCTTAACAGCACGTTTCATAGAAGTGTGGGAATGAGTCCTTTTCAATTATTTGTTAGTGTTAAGATGAGGCAAAAAGAGGAAATGGAACTGCTTATTATATTACAGGGAGAGAGTCAGGAGGAGTTTATGCAGAAAAGAGATGAACTGTGGGAGCAGGCCAAAGCACAGATAATGAAGGTGCAAGATGAGAATCGGCGCCAATATAATAAAAAACGGAAAGATAGCCATTTTTATAGCATAGGAGATTATGTAGCTATTAAAAGAACCCTGCTTGTATGAAGTTGAGGCCTAAGTTCCTGGGTCCTTATAAAGTTGTAGGTATTAAAGGCAACGACCGCTATGAAGTGTCGAAAACTGACAGTGCAGTTGAAGGCCCACGGAGGATTTCCGGTGCGGCGGACCACATGAAACCATGGCCCTGCCATTAGTAATCTTGCCTATTTTTACTTTCATTTATTATTTTTTTGGTTTTACAAGGCATTACATTACATGGCAGTCTGCCAAAGTTATTTAGTGTTTGATGAACCTTGTTACTATTAGTTAATACCGGTTTGAATTGTAAAGCTTAAAGCAACACCTTATTTTAGGTGTTTAGTTTAAAAAAAAAAACGTTGAGGTAATTTTCTGTTTTTCATGCTTTGTTAGGGTTATGAAAGTATTTGTACCTATTGTTAAATATAAATATCATAGATAAGTTTGATAAAGTGTGATTAAGCATTTTGGGTTGTATGAGGCCATACAAGTTCAGGATGGCCGATTTGTAGGATGGTTATAATACAAAAAAAAAGATTATCGATGGGGAGAGTTTGTTTTTTGTTTGAGCAGATTGACGGATGGAAAAAAAGATGTAGAGATCTGTTTTTATAGTTTAATGTATATTACTTTAATAAAAAATACTTATTCTTTACCGGAGTTAATGCGTTTTTGACTTTATATCCTACATCCATACATGGAAATCCGAAAGTGACAGTTAATATCGTAAATTAGTATTTTGTGCAGTATTGGAGAAGAGCTCGCCTCTAAATTCACTGGACATCACAATGTTGACAGTAATCCACATCAGCAAAATAGTTACCAAGCTAATTCTATGGCGTTAATAGAAACTGACAACGAGGAAGTTGAGAGAATTCTTACGAGACTTCGAAATCGTGCAGGGGGTTGGGATGGCATACCAACTTCACTACTAAATGCAGCGCGTTTCGTTCTTGTGCCAATAATGACGCACATTTATAATACGAGTATGTGCTTGACTGCAGTAACATTTCCGAAAGTATTTAAAAGAGCCCTTGTACACCCGATTCACAAGAGCGAGGACAGAGACAGTGTCAGCAACTACAGACCTATTTCCGTATAGACAACACTTTCTAAAAGCCTCGAAAAAATCTTAAACTAACGTCTAAAAAAATATCTTGACACCTACTCAATAATTTCGAGGAATCAATTTGGCTTTCGGTGCGGGAAGTCTACAGAGGACGCAGTACTGGCTTTTACAAACTCAATTATGTGCAATTTCAACACTAAAATTACAACAATTGGCATCTTTCTAGACTTATCAAAGGCTTTTGACACCGTCTCTGTTCCAATTCTCACGGAAATACTGGAAAAAATTCGGGTAAGAGGTCTCGTTCTTAATATCTTCAAAAGTTACCTTAATTATCGTACGCAGCAAGTTCGCATAGGCGAGTATACCAGTGATGACGTGACTCTTGCTTTTGGTGTGCCCCAAGGTAGCGTCATCGGGCCAACATTATTCTTAATATATGTGTACGATCTGTGTAACTTGGCTCTTAATAATGTTAAAGAATGAGCGTATCCTGATGACACTGCACTTCTCATACAGGCACCATCATGGTAAGAAGCTTGCCTCGTCTCTGAGGCTTCATTAAGGACAGTGATGCAATGGTTGGCAAAAAACTTACTGACCATTAATGTAAGGAAAACGACATTTTTAACTTTTGCTCCCAAATCACTTCCTTGCCCCCCACTCCGCTATCTATACGTGCTCATTGTTGCAACCCCCATAACGTCTCATGCTGCTGTACTGAGCTAACGCAATCACGTAGCGTTAAATATCTTGGAATTTTTATAGAATTCTTAATGATTTTGAATGACCAGGTATAGGCGACTGTTGGGCGAATTAGGAAATTAATTTATATTTTCAAGACCCTTAGAGCTGTTGCAGGCGAGCAAACTTTAAAGATATTTATTACTCGTTGGCACAGTCTGTTTTGACCTACTGCTTAGCAGCATGGGGTGGAACTGGGAAAACTAGATTCCTACGATAAGAGCGAGCTCAAAGAGCTGTGCTGTCAGTTATGCCTATGTTTAAGTAAATATATCGTTTGTGCAGTAAAAATCTTTAAAGATTTTTTTTTATTTATAATTTTATTTCATATTTTTTTGACATCTTAATTTGTAATAATATTTATTCAATACAAAGCGATTAGATGGTTAAAAAGAACACGAAACAATACCTACATAAGAACTAATAAATTAAACTAGAATTATAACTAAAATAAATGTATAAACTTCCGTATGGTCCCGACGATGCTGGCAGCGTTTCCTCGCTGTACAGTAATGCTTATATGTTTAGCGGGGAAGTTTGAGGGGACACCGCTTTTGCATCTATTCATAACGCGACAAACGCAAACACCGGTCTAAGCACTTCCCCGAGGACATGAAGACACTGACATGCCGATGTTGGTCTTGCTGTGAACGACAGAGGCCTTGCACCAACAGGTCTTGCGACTACACTCACTCACACTCTATGCAAATGTTGGTCTCGCTGTGAGCCGCAAAGCACTTGCACCGACAGGTCCCGCAGCGCTACAGCTCTACATTCGCTGTGCTCCTGGTCCAAACTCATATCTCAAAGGAGACGATATTGAGATACTCACACTCTATACAAATATTGACTTCTTCGGAGGCAGCAAAACCATGTTTACATTGACAAGTTTGCCGGCACTCGAGGCCGACGCCGGCACATTGTTCGTTGTCGAGACATGGTTCGCCCAGTACCGCATCACGTACGCATCTATACAACATATTATTCATCAATATACCTAGATTACAATAAATAATTGGTTTTATTATGATAGCTGACTTTAGTCTGACAAAGTTAAGGTTTTTGCTAAAATAATTTGGCACATGCCACTAGCTGACCACCATAAATCAAAAATAATACAACCTTTTTATTATGATAGCTGACTTTAGTCTGACAAAGTTAAGGTTTTTGCTAAAATAATTTGGCACATGCCACTAGCTGACCACCATAAATCAAAAATAATACAACCTTTTTATTATGATAGCTGACTTTAGTCTGACAAAGTTAAGGTTATTGCTAAAATAATTTGGCACATGCCACTAGCTGACCACCATAAATCAAAAATAATACAACCTTTTTATTATGATAGCTGACTTTAGTCTGACAAAGTTAAGGTTTTTGCTAAAATAATTTGGCACATGCCACTAGCTGACCACCATAAATCAAAAATAATACAACCTTTTTATTATGATAGCTGACTTTAGTCTGACAAAGTTAAGGTTTTTGCTAAAATAATTTGGCACATGCCACTAGCTGACCACCATAAATCAAAAATAATACACCTTTTTATTATGATAGCTGACTTTAGTCTGACAAAGTTAAGGTTTTTGCTAAAATAATTTGGCACATGCCACTAGCTGACCACCATAAATCAAAAATAATACAACCTTTTTATTATGATAGCTGACTTTAGTCTGACAAAGTTAAGGTTTTTGCTAAAATAATTTGGCACATGCCACTAGCTGACCACCATAAATCAAAAATAATACAACCTTTTTATTATGATAGCTGACTTTAGTCTGACAAAGTTAAGGTTCTTGCTAAAATAATTTGGCACATGCCACTAGCTGACCACCATAAATCAAAAATAATACAACCTTTTACAAACGCCTTTTGGTCGCCCCAGTGTATATGGCAAGAGATAGTTTAATTTTGTAGGTGGGTAAATTTTTCATTGAAGTCCTTACCGAGTTCCGTTGTCTCTTGGACTGAAGTGCAGTTGACACGTGCAATATCCTCGGACACAGAAGGCTTGTTCTTCAGGCAGTGCTTCAGCGAGGTAGCAGTTGTTGTCTACCAAGCACCGTTCGCCTACCACTACAACAGAATATACTTATAGCATCTTACTTAGAAGAATTTGAAGGAGCATTTTACGACAGGGGTCATACATTTTTTTTATATGACTTAGCCATATGCGTTTTTCCTGTGGATATCCCAAAGTTAAGGGCTTTCAATTCTAATCGGTCTTGCAGAATAGGCATCTACAAATTCTCTACTTCTAATACTAAGACTACTGAACCCTACACGAAATACTAAGACCTATACGAAAAATACAAGTTATAAGCACCCCAAGCCATTACCTATTGTATTGTCCACAGGAAATACGGCCATATTCTTAAATCTGTATGACCCGCAAATGCAAGCAGACGTGCTCAAGCAATGGCACCTACGTGATGGTCTGACTAACTACGAGCTGTGGGGAAGGCTGGCGGCAGCATGCACCGCGCGGTCCACACTACTAATACCGCACCTATCGATCGGAGCGAAATTATATGCAGTCACGATCCTGAGCAATAAGGGAATTGTGATTGAGGGGATTGTGTAGCTATCCCTTATTGCAAATATATCAGTGCCTAGGTATTTGAGAGTAATCACAATAAATTATTTAGTATAACTACCAAGAAATTAATCAATCGAAAATACAGGTAATAATTACTATCACAAATTTTACGCTGTAAAGTAAGGCACTTGTCCCACCACCGGCGATAAGCGATGAGCTATCGGCGATTTCTTCGCCCAAGAAACGAACAAAAGATAATCGCTCCCGTGTAAATAAAAGAGAGAGATAGATCACCGGCAGTGTGTATATAAATATATCTCTGTTTTATTTACACGGGAGCTATTTTCTTTTGTTCGTTTCTTGGGCGAGAAAATCGCCGATAGCTCATCGCTTACTCGCTGCCGGTGGGACAAGTGCCTAAAGCGCGTTCGATACATTAGAACAATTGCCGAAGCGCCATATATAGGCGATGGGTGACCAGAGGGCACACTCACCTCTGCCCATGAATCTCAATCGCAATTCAGCGTGGGAAAGCCGAAAGCCTTCTGGACACCCTACTGCCTGGCACCAATTTAGAGCCCGTGTACTAATTATAATATTATTTCAAGCATTCTAATTTAGTTTTTTTGTTTAGTCGTATAGCTTAGAATAATTTTAATTTAAGTAAATATATTTTTCTCAAACATGCAATGAAATGTCGTCATTACGTGCGTTATAAATTATAACACGCTTCAAGGTATCACATTTCGGGCGGAACAACTCGAGAGAACTGTAAAGGAATTTCATACAAAATTGAAGGCCTGGAGACCAGGAAGTAATTATTTTAAAGTGTTAATGTATACATAGTGTCTATTTTTAGTGGCTGAATGGTTATCGGAACAAAATATCCGCATTAATGACACACGAACTGATATTAAGAACACAAATCTGTATGATTTATATGTTGATGAATAAATTTAAAAAAATGTCTATACATAGGTCACCACAGAGCAAAGACAATATTTAAAATACTTTGCATTTATTTTATTTATTATAAAAATTAAGATACCTACTTATTATCACGTTGTGTATAACTGCCCAAATAGGGTCTATTCGAACACAAGACACGCAAAATACGGACGACTTCCGTAAAAAAAAATATTATGGAGGGATTTGAGGGAAAATTAAAAAAAAAACTTTCGTCGTGTAGTTTTTTGAGTGGTGTGCTTTTTTATTTCATTGCATATGTTTGAGAAAAGCACTACACCTGCCTCTCGCCGTGAAAAGGGCTTACTGGCTTTGTAGCACTATCCGGCCTCTCTACGGTCGGCCGTGTATACCTACTCACCTGGCAAGCTTTTTTTTCCCGGCGTCTGCAGTAATATACTATTCTTTAATTTTACGGAAATAAAAAAGTTTGACGTTACATGCAAGTATTTTCCTACAAACTTCATACTAACCGGTCGCCTTGAGGTTTGAAAAAAGAGATGATATGAGCTGTCTTCAAATAGCATATTCCTTTGGTTCCGGCTGTATATCCATCACCAAATTAGTTCATTGCAAAACAAAGAAGAAAAATCTAAATAACTGTCTATTTAAGTATTTCTTTAAGCAGCTTTTTAAAAGAATTCAGAAATTCCTAGAAAATGGATTAGAGAGCCAAATGTGACCTAATTACCTCTAGTCTGCCTATCTGTCAATTATGATCATCGGCTACCGTGGAAAAAATTAGCAAACTCTAAGGATATAATTTTTAACTCTTAATAAAATATTTGTCACAAACTAGGTATTCATTTGCAATTATATTCCACAGTACTCGTAGTTGTCGATGATAGTCGTTAATTGATGTACATATATAAACTAAATAAAACCTGTTTAATTTTGTTCATCAAGTATTACTATAGAAAAAAGTACGCGCTGTTTCTTTCCTAGAAACTTTAAGGTGTAGTACTTTATAATTTCAATGGCCGCTGGTAGAAAGGTTCTCGAATGGCGACCATGTACAGGATGACGCAGCGTGAGACGGCTCTCAGCAAGGTAGACCGGTGATCTGGAGAAGATCGTGGGAAACCGTTGGGTGAGGGCGACTCACGACCGGTCGTTATGAAAATCTCGATATGAAAATCGTTTGGGGAGCCCTTTGTCCTGCAGTGGACATCCTCAGGCTGATATGATGATGATGACTTTATAATCAAAAGAAAAGATTATAGTAGTTATATTCGAAATCGTTCAATGAAATATTATTCAAATCTAGAAAGTATCAAGGCTAAAAATATCACGTATTATGTCTAATTTATTAGAACTAGTGATATCTCAGCATCTCATACTTATTATTGTAAATGATCATTATTGGAGTGTCCGTTCTGCATTTGTTTTGTGGACAACTTTTTGACGAAACGCCTGAGATTGTATTGGTATTTCACGCTATTTCTGGTAGTATGGGATTAGCGGACATTGACTATTTGGTACCATTTTTGGTGCAGGCATCGTGGTAGACTGCCATACATGTGGTAACTTTTAACTGTAATGTTCGATTAGGGTAAATGTCAACAATATTAAGTATGATTAATCATTTAATAGGAATTTTCCACATGTATAGCGCATTACCGTGATGCCCAATGGTACCCAATTTTTGAAGGCCGGGATCACCAATAGTTTACAGGCACTTCGATAAGAATTTGTTCACGAAAGTGACGTTAAAACGCTCGATAAGTTACATTGACCATGGTATACAAAGTGTCATCAAATAAGATATAATTGGCAAAATCTTGATTATTTGTCCATTATGTAAATCAATACAAAAAATATTTTTGTCCATATTTTTGAAGAATATGTAGATATTTTTTCTACGTAACCAAAACTAATGACGATATATCAAGGCAAAATTTACCGTGACGTCAACCTAGGTACAGCTTATACTTAGTTTTGACGTCACAAGCCCCTACTTCTAAACTTTAATACAATATATAAAACACGTGTACATTTTTGAAATTATCTAACCGAAGGACTAACTAGAGCTTTTATTTTCGTTCCCCGGCATCTTGCCAATTACAGAATTCATTCTACTGTTATTGATTAACACGTTCCCCAAGTAAGCTTTATGAAAAAGGTAAATAATCGACCACATTCTTGAACTAAGGGTCGAACTAGAATTACTATTGAAAATCTGTGCCTAATTTGTGTACACTGTGTACACCATACCAAAATCAAAGCACAAAGAAAAAAGGAATTGAAAATGAGACGAAACGGTTCGAGAAAAGGTAGTTACTGCCCTGTTTTCATTTTAGTATCCCCAGTTAAGCCAAGGTTTCTAGGATTATATTTAATTGCGGAAGAAATGAATGAGTGTGGTTAAAGTCTTCTTTGTACTTGGATCACTATAAAACCCTTAAGAAAAAAAATATATTTCGCAAGTCAAGATGTTATTGTAGTTTAAGTCGTGTGAAAAAAATACAGTCAAAACGAGTATTTCAGACACCAAATCTGGATTTTACCCTTACCTTCTGAGCAGCGTGATAGAAAACATAATGAGTTAATTAGTGGAAAAAAAACAAATTACGCGGAGTGAAGACTCTCTCTGAGACATGAATCGTAATGTTACTTTCTAAGTCTTCTCACGTACTACTACTAAATACCTACCAATTTTTGGTGCGGGGCCAACATCTAAAATATTTAAGAAAATTTGAACCTTCCATATATAGTGCAATAGGTTGACTTCACGTTATGTTACATAAAGTCGATTTCGTATTACTAGCATTTTATCGTAATCGTGTTTAGGCTTAGAAAGTAACGTTTCAATTCTCGACTTAGATTTCACCCCGTACATATATTGTGGAGATAGTAATAACTGGACAAACAAATGGTAATCTGTTTATTATAGTGAGTCAAAACTTTATTCGGTAAATAGGCCTCACAGCACGAACGCCGTAGACGGCCACTTTTAATAATGAAAATCTACCAGTGTTTCGGAAGATATAACATCGGAACAGGAGAAACTGGCCAATTTTCGTGTATCTCTTAAATAACTTCAAAACTATTAAAAGTAAAATTATAAAAAAATGAGATTCTCACAATGAGCTTTTTCATTTACCTAATAGTCACCCCCAAAAGTGGCCTAACATAGGATACAATTCATAGGAAAATAGGTTAAAATGCATTTATTTACGTTACACGGCCATCTTTGGATCACCGACTTACACATGTGTGCTAAATTTCAACTCAATCGGTCCAGTAGTTTCGGCACAAACTGGCTATGTCAGCGGACGGACAGACACACGAGTGATCCTATAAGGGTTTCGTTTTTTCTTTTGAGGTACGGAACCCTAAATAGACCATAAAATACAAAATTTTGAATCACCTTGGACACAAAAAAATATCATGTTATTCAAATTTATAATTTGAAACTAAGTACTTTCTAAAATAACATTTCAAATAAGATTATGAAGTAAATATAATTAAGAAATACTTACTGAATATTCCTGTTTGATGAAAAAGGTAATGGAATGAATGAAAAAAAAAACAGACAGTGAGAAATACTATGAAGACGACTAGATGTAAATGTATGTTGACAAATTTGGAAATGGACCAACGGGCAACGACTAGACGAACGGGGAAATAAACGAACGATGCAGAATTGGTACAATGTGCATTGAAATGCATAGGTGCAATTAATGCTGAGGTTAGTAAACTAAAAGTACGCAAAATTTACCAAACTTCATTTCTTACCAGGTTTTTTTTCCGATCAATTCAAATATACTGCAACCGATATTGCAATTTTCAGTTCCAGTAACCAACTTACTGTATTTCATGTTTTGCGTGCTGGTGAAATGTGCGTGTTTATTACTATATACTTGCAATGCGTCATCTGTTGTACCACATTTCAAGCAAATAAAGATATTTTTATTATGATTATAGGGTGAAATATACGCACATTTAATTTTTTTGAAAACCTTCCGGTTTCATTGAATAAAATCCATTTTAAGAAATCCTCACTTAACGGGAGCGTAGACGATAAACAGAGCGTTGGTTAGACACAAATTGAAAACTGTTGCTCTCGTTTGTTAAACTGTTCTTATCGTACGATGTCATGATTTCGCTAATGACGTCATTTAGAAGATCGTGTAGTTCTTTCACATTTTTCCCGAATATTTTCAAAATTAGTAGCTAAAAATAGAAATTAATATTTCTGGGTTCCTTGATAAAAATGGGTATCGATTTAATGCTACTCGGAAATAAGAAATGTTGCCAATTTTGTACATCATAATCGCTTTTATTTAATTACGGAATGCAAATCGTTTATTTTCTACATGAAAACATGATTATGCACAATAATTGATTATTTTCTAGGACACAACACTAATAGCTATTAATCAAGTTGTCAAATTTTAACTGAAAGTTTCACTAAGATTTCTGTAATCATAAATGTGGAATTTTACGTAGTTTGTCTCGCATTGCCGCTAGACTATAAAATGTACTTGTAACATTCCAGAAACATTTGTGACATTCACATAAGTAAGTTACACAGATGAAAAGTGTCACCGTTAAGGAAAACTCTTGGAATGTTTCACTGTTCCGCAACTATCACTCCACCTTTATTTGTCTGACAAAGGTAAGTAATTTATATAATTATAATAATTTAATGATAAAAGCGATCATTATGAATTATCAAAAACAAAATACCCTATGTGTAAGACCAAATGGAGTAAGTTGTATGGTTTTTTTTTCCTGAGGAAAAAAGACTAAATAGCACATTTCTCTGTTGGCTCGAAATTAAGAAAATCAGGTGTTTATTGTTCGTATAAACTTTATGTATTGAATTTTTAGTAGAGGGGCTTGGCACAGCGGAATGAACGTCGCCTGTTAGCCAAAGCTCCTGGATTCAAATCCCTGTAAGGGTAAATATTTGTGTGTTAAACATAAATATTTTTACTTATAAGTAAATATATCTATTAAATACATATTCATCTAAATATATCTATTAAATATATGCTCATAACACAAGCCTTATTAAGCTTACCATGGAGCTGGCTCGGTTTGCATTAAAATTGTCCCTTAATATTTACGAATACTTTAATTCCATACAATTGTAAGTCATATAAATTGTTGTTCATCCATACTAATATTATAATTATTCAATTTCGCATGAAAGTGTGTCTGTCTGTCTGTTATCTTTTTACGCTTAAACCGCTGAACCGATTGGGATGTAATTTGGTATGGACATAGTTTGAGTCCCGCGAAGGACATACGCTACTTTTTATCCAGGAAAAATACCCTTATCCGCGATAAACGAAATTAAGGCGGACGAAGTCGCGGGCAGAAGCTAGTAGTTCATATTTTCGAAGGTAGGTAGTTTATATTGTTGAGAGATATGCTTATTGATTCTGGTAAATTTAGTCGTCATGTTCGTAATTTTTACTATTATTATTTTAACAATAAAATCATTGATCACAAAAATGAAATATAAAACTCAATATGCGTACAACAATCATGAGGAGTTTCTTTAATAATAAAATTATACGCGTTTATATGCATAAAATTAATACCCAACTCAACTTGATGAAACCTATTTTAAAAGCAATCATGTTTGCCTTCAAGCAACCTTACATGCAGGTATTTATTTTTCTCTATACGGTCATAGTTGTAACCTAATATAACCCACACCTCTATTAGCAGTTCGTTTTGTACTTACTTATGAAATTATATCTTTTTATATCTTCGACAAATTAAAAAGTAACCATAATAAACTTTAGACTCGAAGCCAACATGAAATCAAATAATAGTAGGTATTACAGCAAAACTGCATTAAAGATTTTTTTAATTCTTTGTAATTTAGTATGTTCTTAGCTTAAAGTAACGTTGGTTTTTTTTAACTGTTTTGGCTTCTAAGACTGGCACGAAGATTATTTAAAATAAAGATAAGAGTCGAAATTTTCTCTCCTAAATTTATATATACACCGTGACCGTTAATAACCAGAAAGATTTAAGCTAACGATACTGGAGCCTAATTAGAGTATATAAAGTTATGTAACATTTAGTCCAAAAACTCATGATTAAGGAGATATTATTTATTTACAACAAATCAAAAGTTAAAAAATCTCCAGTGTAACACATCTTAAGGGCGTGAGCATTACGTAGTCACCTACTTCTTTTACACGTAGATCCACTAACTGTATGGTTGTTAGCCAGTTTCATAAAGAAGTTTGGTATCTATCTACAAAAAGTTTTTACTACCGAAAATATTTTCATCACGAGATAAAAGGATATAACATGCAACTAAAATACAGTGTAGTGTATTAATCCGAATAATTATAATATCTTATCTTACACACTTCAATCTCAAGTAGCCTTTTTGTTATCACTGAGAATAGAGATAATTAAGTTTGTTCTGTTCTAAGTCGCGAGAGTGGTTCTTCTTATAACTGGCTAGTTTGAAATTGATTGTCACTAAAATGACACATTACAAGTGATAACTAATTGTCACGCAAGATAAAATAACATTGAACATCTTATTGACTATAATAAATAATATTCGCTATGCCGCATTATCCTTCCGCTCATTTAGCAGATATCCACTTTGTGTACGGATTTTGTGATGGGAACTCGCTCCAGGCAGTCGCCGAATACCGAAGATGATACCCAAACCGTCGTATACCTCACCATTCGACTTTTGCGGATGTCCATCGACAGTTTCGCGAAAAAGGGCTTGGAAAAGTTCACAGAGAAAGGGCTATAAATCTAGATGAACAAGCAGAGAACAGAATAATGAGCATCATAACAGAAGACCCAACTTTGTCATCAAGAGCTGTAGCAAGAATGGTCAATGTTAACTATAAGCTCGTATTAAGGCTATGAAAAAGGTACGGCCTGCATCCTTTTCACTACAGGAAAGTACACGGATTAATTAACAATGACGAGCTAGCTAGAGTTGCCTTTTTCCCAAAGGATGAATCAGAAATTAGTGGAAGATCC
Source organism: Hedya salicella (assembly GCA_905404275.2). Lineage (NCBI taxonomy): Eukaryota > Metazoa > Arthropoda > Insecta > Lepidoptera > Tortricidae > Hedya > Hedya salicella. The sequence continues at coordinate 85,490,809 of FR990096.1, forward strand.
TGGATTTCTAAATAAGATATTATGGACAGATGAATCGTTGTTCACGAGAGAGGGAGTTTTTAATTCCCATAATCAGCATATGTGGTTAGAAGAAAATCCCCATGCGAAAAGGGAAAATTCATACCAGCACAAATTTTCCGTAAACTTGTGGGCTGGCATTATTGGGAATAAAATAATAGGTCCCGTCATATTTCCAAATAGACTGAATTATCACAAGTATTTATTATTTCTAAATAATGAATTAAACGACCTGCTAGAAGATGTCGATTTGGAAACCCGACGAACTATGTGGTTCCAGCACGACGGATGCCCGGCCCACTTCGGCTTGGATGTTCGTAATTGGCTGAACCAATAATACCTCGAGAGATGGATCGGCCGTGAGAGCGAAGTTTTAGCATGGCCTGCCCGGTCACCGGATTTAACTCCGCTAGATTTCTTTCTATGGGGAACTCTGAAAGATAAGGTTTACTCAACACCTGTGAACTCCAGAGAAGAGTTGTTAATAAGAATTCAAACGGTTTCAGAAGAAATCAAGAACACTTATGTTAACTTGAATCATGAAATCCGTTCAAGATTGTATATTTGTGCTGAAAACGGCGGTACACATTTTGAAAATCTAATTCATTAAATTACTCGTAATAAAAATGCGTAACTGTTTCATGTTGTTTATTTTACTGTAGGTACAGGTTAGCATGATCGCTGTTACAACAAAGTCCCTTTCCTGTATGAGGTAAGAGGTAAGTATGATGTAAAAAAATAAGTAGTATGATTTCCTTCGAATATTATCATGCCTAACAATTTATGGTTGTGATTGTTAGTCAAAAAAAAGATACCTAAGACACAAAGTTTCAATAATAATGTAAGAGCACTTTAATGTCGTAGCACCTAATACAGTTTGGATACATAAGTATTTGTGGTATTTTGTGGTGCCAATAAATAAAAATAATTTCAACACAAACATCGTGGTAGACATAACTTGACACTTCTTGTCATTCATGGAATACAAGTCACGCCATTCGCGTTTCATCGTATGATTTCGGAGCGATTCGTGAAGTATCATGCTCGCTCTCTGTTCTTCAACTTGAGATTCCCACCTAAAGGCTTGTTCACAAAGAAGCGGGCAATTAATAAGATTTAATTCGTACTGAAATAGTAATTTAATTAAGACACATAATTAGAGCCATGTTGATATAATGTTATTTACTCGTTCAGTCGTCAAAAATATGTGGTTTAAATCTTTCGGGTTATTAACGGTCACGGTGTATACTTGTATTAAAAAGAGATGATGTCAGATTTTGGACTTGACGTGATATTTTTTTTGGAAAGAAGCTGAAGTGTGCTTGTGGTTCCCTGCATTTTTATCCTTTAGAAGAGAAAGTTTTACATCCGGATCCGATTTTTATCTTTTGCCTACATTGAGAAAATACCAAAAGAACCTCTAAGATTTCTATACTGTGAGTCAAAACGGAAGTTAACGGATTACAAACAGCTCCATAGCAACAGTAACACCTGGATTTAAGGAATTTCGTACTATCCTATCTAAAAGGTCCCCTGTAAGTCAAATACAAACTTCTTATCTCCCCAAATTCATACCGTTTACTACCAGTGAAGATTAAGCCAGCATATGAGATAATAGTTTTAGTGTTTTAGTAGTTCTTCGCTTTTTTATATATTTCAATGAAGATTTGATCTATTATATGTCCGCAGTTCAAGTCAGAGAACTGTCGGGTTGCTATCTTACCCCTAAATTAAAGCCCTTTTTTTGGCAAATTTCATTCCGATATATTATTTGGCCAGACTTTACTCTCATTAGATTTACAACTCGAAATTTGCAGTGCGTTCCTCTTTTAAGAAGTAAGTGATTTTTCTAATTTGAATGTAACTAGTTTTATGCAAATAAGCTTGTGGGTTTCTTTTTATCAAGTACAGTGTATCTGTTATAAATACTGTATCTGCAGCATCTGCTCAACTCCTTCGTTTTTCTGAACCTGTTAAACCCTGTGTGAGCCCTTTCTTTTCTACTATATAAATTAAATAACGTTACACGATTGAAATAACGGTTTTATTTATTTAATTACAAAATTAGACGTTTACGAATACATCAGGCTGCCTGCAGTGCACTGATGCAATGCATTCGACAAGTATAAATGTGGTTTTGTGCCGCCATACTCCACCGCTTTTAAGGTGAATGAAGTGTGACAGACATAAAATATCTCTAAAAAAATATTGATTTAACTTTAGATATTATTGAGATTTATTTTATGACTTATTATATATTTTTTTATCTTTTGGATAGGGAACGCGAAATTTTCTTATGATGTAGATTATTTTCGATCGGATCCAAGTCTCTTTTAGTACTTTTCTTAACTCCAATTGATCTTACAATAACTTCAGGTTTACACGTGTAAATTTCCTACGGTCATCACCCATCAGTAGCTATTATGCAATTGACGGAAAACTCCAGGTACAGGATACCCCTAGAGTTAGTCGCCTGAAATATAGGAATTCGCGACAGATGTACAGATTATGCAACAGACTCCCGGTTGTCAAATTGTAGTGTCCACAGGCAATACGGATATGTTCTAAAATGCATCCCTCGGGTTTTCCGCGATTGCTTTATAGTTACAGATGTTTGTCCATAATTGAACTGCTTCTTTAAGAAATTACCTAAGACAATTTATAGGTTATTTTTTTAATTTAGTAACGAGATGTCGGGCATACAGTGCAGTCAACTTTTCTGCTCAGTTGGCGGCATATCTATCGCGAGGGTCACGATCCCCGACTGAGCTAGTTGGCCATTATAATTTTTCGGCTATGAGGGCTCCCACCGCCACCATCCGTTCTCATCTCGCTCGATCAAAGGTCCCACCCATATCTTCATGTGTTCGTCTGGACAAGTTGGTTGCACTGTACCTAAGTTTAATAGAGGAAAACATATTGTATATGAGTTAGATATATAGTATTTCTTACCGGCTTTTCTATAACAGCGATCTCCAACAAGTTGCGTGTTATGTTGACATGAGCAAGATCCCATTTGACATTCAGCGTGTACTCCCATAGTTGTGTGGCACTGAACGTTAAACATGCAGGATTCTCCATATTTCCCGGCTGCAGAAAGTAAAAAGCATTAAAAAATATAGGAACAGGCTTCTGTAGCCGTTACTATAAAGAAATACAGTACAGACAAAAAATACGATATGAAAAAGTGCATCAGCAAAAAAACGCATCTTCACTCATTTACGCTCTTTGATCGTGAAGCGTAGTTTTTCGACAATAATTTAAAAATTTATATTCGATAATGCTGAAAATATTTTTTGTATTATATATTAAGCGTTATTTTGTAATTTTATTGATATTTATTGATATATGTTTTAAAAGATAAAGGGCGGGCATAATTTATGCTACTTTCGGAGCGATTATTTCCGAAAATAATTCACTAAATAAAAAAAAATTAACCTTATAGTTTCAAACGACAAGTTGGTACGACCATACGGTCATAGAATACGTATAACAGCACAAGTAAAGCAGGATGTCCGCTCTTTCAGCGAATGCCGCGGGTCGCCGGATGCAAACGAGAGAGCGGACGGCGCGTGAACTTGCGGCTTGGGAATGTAAACGGCTAAGCGATTTGTATGAAAAAATCGTCGGTTTCTATGAATAAACTCGGTTTTCTCCATACTTAAAGTAACCGATTGCATTTACAAACTTGCGGCGGTAATAAAGTAAACATTACTTTTTGGTTGGATCAACTTTTAGACTCACACTTTGACGTCTCTGGAGTTACTGGAATTACCAACAAGCAACAAATCGGACGTCTAACAGACAGGACATTCAACGTTTTAACGTACACCATACAATTAAACAAAGAGGAGCCATGGTAAAACGACTTATTTTACAAAGAAGTTTAAAAGTAGTGGACAGATTTGTGTCTAAAAGTTGAGTGTATAGTGTTCTTCCCCAAGAGCCGTTAATCATTCGTTCCAAAAGGTTCCCTTTTGTGGCCACATTTATGTCAACGTGGACAGGTCTTTACGGTATATCTCAGGTATTAGTCGGAGGTCCAGGGGGCCTATGGTGTTTGTGATGTTGTGATAGATAAATGGCACTTTCAGATAACTATATGAGTGTGAGAGAGATGGATGCTCTAATCATTTATCCATCGCGTCACAAACACGAAGGACTTCTAAGAAATAGTTTCAAATCTCATTTAAATCACACACATCCACAAAAAGGTGTCTACAAAAGTGATAAGAAACAAGCTCAAATACTCCCCTACTACCCTGACTTTGAACTGAGTAGGTCTAACTAGGCATCCTTACCAGTAATCGGATTCAGTGCGGGGAGTACAAAGCCACAAACCACTTAGAAATGGATTGGGACATGGAGCGCAAGGTACAACAACTACGGAGGTGTGTTGACCAGGGCTGTTATTGCCTAACGAAATTTTGACACTTGGTATCCGAATCAACTGTCATAGCCCATACAAAATCATGACACTTGATTCTGATTGCGAGCGTCAAATGCATTAAAGTGCGTCCACATTTGTATCATTTGCCCGATCAGATCTTCATCCCGTGGCATGATCGCGTGTCACGATCGCTCGAAATCCATGTTGCTACGAGTATCGCACACTCGGATCGGTCAAGCGCGACGTGATCGCGACGGTGCGACGTGTCATGCTACGCGGTTATGATACGCCGCGATCTATCTCGAGTCGGCATTTGCAAGATCATCAAAGGCAATACGGACTAGTTTGTACGTGCACCGATCCGGAATACATTCAAAGAATTCGCGCGGGCGATCGGATGATCATCTTCTGTCTCGTCCATTGTAGCTACGCGCGAAAGAGATGGCCGAGAGGTGTAGCTTGAGCCGCTGGCGCAGGTGTGTAACGGCGAATTTTTAAAGTACTGCCATTTTTCGTTGCAACGCGCGCGGTGCCGCCGACGCATGGGCGCTGCTGTCCACGCTGGTGCTCGGCGCTCGCGGCTTAACAGCTGTCGTGATAATGATCTTTAAGTTTCTGCACGGGTATCAATCAATTTGATGTGCGATCGCTAAGGGCAACATTTTTACACGGAACACAACGCAACTGTACAGAAAAACGATAACGCGAAGAATGATGATCGGCGAAATGCCAAAATGATCGGAGCGGTGAAACGATGCGGCTAGCGTCCAAACTGCAGTATGCAAAATGATCGGCGCGGTGATACGATATGGTGATACGCTACGGCTTAGTATGGACGCGTTTCTTCAGGCGGTGGCGCAAATGATACGGAATGCCGACAGTGAGCGTCCAAGTTGCGCGATACGCAGTCATGCCACGCGACGGTGATCGGATAGGAGCAAATGATACCAGTGTGGACGCACCTTTAGGCAATAGGGGGGCGGGTTCAACGCATTGACGTAAGAGGAACGCTTAAAACGTAAGAGGGAGAGAAAGGCTTGGACATAGGGAAGAGTAAACGTTTAACGCAATCAGGACCGAAGCCACCGGTAGTTAAGGTAAACAAATATCCCAATGCTTGACAACATAATGTAATACACATCTTCAATATACATACGTTACACAGTAATTGATACCCCCTTTTATTGTCACTTAAGTTTTGTTTGCTAAGGTTGAAGGTTCCTACTAATTGGACGGTGTCGAGCGTTGGAAAATTCACCTTAAAATTCACTTGCGTGGCGTAATCGCGGAGAGGGCCGCGTTTAGTCAGGCACCCTTACCAGCACCTTCCTGTTGAAGGAAGATTTTGAACTTGAAGAAATAAAATAGCCGATTTTACTGAACTAACCTTTAAGGCAGGCTTTATCATGGGCAGCGGCAGGCAGGGAAGCGGCCGCGGAGGCAGCAAATATGTAGCCGTCTTTGCACACGCAGTAGCTTCCAGATTTGCAAAACGCATTGTCAGGGCACTCAATGTCCGTAGAGCACGTGTTGCCTGTCCTACCTGTGACAAACGAACACATTAAAAATCAAGGAGAGGAGTTTGCCTTAAGATAATGATGGGTGTATTAATTTTGGTGTAGAAGAAGAAGTCAACTCATCGCAATCAGTGCGAATCTGCAGTGACTGGACCACATCATCAACTGCAGCCTGCGATCTCGACAACAGTTTATGTGTCCCGACTGCATTACTCGACGAAAGCTGAGCAGGTCGTTGAATATCTACTGATGAAGATCACCTACTACTATTTTAGGGATGAACGGTTGGAGACCTTCAATTAATTTGTGGTAGGAGTCTCAACTGCCCGGCCTACATAAAAGAGGAGCTGTGGCCGTAGGATGACGTGTTCCGGCGTTCCCGCGGCCGATTAGCTGATACCCAGCCAGAAGTCGCGTCACAAGTCGCCAGTTGTTAAACCGTGCTTTTGTTTATATTCATGTTTTTGTTTTATATCTAATATTTCTGGCGTTAGTAAGGAAATAACGATTTAGATAAAAATTACACAATACAGTTAACTTTAGTGGCTGGAGCCCACACCACGATCAAATACAGAGATATTTCAAACTTTATTTCTAAATGCGAAACTTGCTTGGCTTACAAACACCAGAATCAAGTAAAATTTGGACCCATGGGAAAACCTAAAGTGTGTTCACTTTCCTTCCAATGCATATCCGTAGACATAATTGGACCTCTCACTACAACCAAAAAACATAACAAATATATTTTCGTTGTCACATGTTGTTTCTCAAAATACTGCCTCTTATTCCCAATAAAACGCGCAACTTCTTCCTGCATCATTCATATCTTAGAAAATCTAGTTTTTCTTACTTACGGTATACCAGAAACTGTCATTCTTGACAACGGAACCCAATTTACTTGCCAGGAAATAAAAGTCGTATCAAATTCCCAAAATACATTATACCCGTAGATACTGTCCACCGGTCAATACAGTAGAAAGATTGAACAAAACAGTGATTACAGCCATATCATCATTCGTAGAAAATGATCATAGAAGTTGGGACACAAATATACACAAAATACAATTTGCTATTGATACTTCCGTAAACGAAATAACTAAATATACCCCAGCTTTTCTTGTCTTTGGTCATGAGTTAGTTACATGTAGTTTAGTTTACCACAACTCTGATCTCACAGATGATCTAATTTTTTTAACAAGAAAGGAATATGTCGACAATCTTGGTTTTCTCCATCCGGTATTTTCGGAGGTAGAAACTCGCCTCTGGAGAGCCCATCAAGTCAACAGTTCTTCATACAACACATTGAGTTTAAAGAGGGCGATATCGTTTGGAAACGTAATTACACTATTAGCAACGCGAGTAAATATTACTCTGCTAAATTAGCACCAAAATTCTGTAAATGTGTCGTTACCAAAAAGATATCACCCCTTGTTTACGTCCTGTCAGACACATACGGCAAATCTCTTGGACGATGGCACATTAGAGATCTAAAGCCCCTTCCCAAAATTCAAAATTAGAACTATCAAAGTTCATTTCCAGTATGGGCTACAATTAATTATTCCATTAAAAACTTATTACTTTTCTCCGCTCTAAACTCTCTACACCTTAACTTTGTATATACTGTAAATTACTTATTTTAATGACTTTTATCTCATCTCATTATTTTTTCAAACCATCATTATATTAGTCAAGGTAGGGCCTGAAATTAATTACATATTTGACGTAGTTACTCGCAAGTAAATACGTTAAAAAGTCATTTATACCTTTACTACTTACGATGATTATTACTATGATTTTCTAATGGGACAGTACGACAAACTAAGTAGTGGTTTATACAAGACACCTATACCTTAAATTTCAATATATCATGTAGTTTTTGAGTAAAATGCCTGTGACATACGGACGGACGGATGGACGGACGGACGGACATGACGAAACGATGATGGTTCCGTTTTTGCCATTTTGAGGTGCGTCCACACTTGCATCATTTGCTCGTATCCGATCACCGTGCCGTGGCATGACTGCGTATCGCGCTGCTTGGACGCTTACTGTCGGCGCGCCGATCATTTCGTACTCGTCCGATATAACTGTGTGATACGCGTAGCAAAATGGATTTCGAGCGATCCGATCGGCGCAACGTCCAAACACGTGATCGTGACACGCGATCATGCCACGCGACGATGATCTGATACGGGCAAATGATACAAATGTGGACGCACCTTTGGCTACGGAACACTAAAAATGTGATTATTCGAGGAAATAAAGCTTAATTCCAATAGTTGACACCCTATTGTCACCTCCATTATTAAGAAGATATACTAGCAAAAGGCCTTTTGGAAATTAGGTACCTTTACTATTGCTATCGCATCGCCTCAAATCCCCCGTATTCCAGTGCAAAAGGGACAAGTGCAGCTCGGAACGATCTGACCTACAAAAAATAGGCGAAAACAGGGTTTCGTAGTACCCTATTTCTTCTTCCAAAACTGGACTAATTTTAGTTTTTCCTTCACATATATTATAATGAGGGCAAAGCTATGCGTCTATGTTTTCTGTTTTTCTTTTATATTCGTTAAATTTGTTTACTAAACGTGTGCTTATGGCGCCGGATGGTGGTATTTATTGCAGTTTTAGAGGGCTTTTTATTCTTAAAATAAACAAATTATTAAGAAATTTAAAACATAGGGGCATAGCACAGGTAAGTATAGATTTTATTATAAAAAAAATTTGCTCTAAGACATTTATCTAGACAGGAAACGGGGGATTACGTTTGTATGGAGGTACGAACACCAGGTATATCCTCTTATAAATTAAGGTTTAAGGTGCCAATTAATGGGGCAGTGTCGGGCACTGAGACATTTACCTTAAAACACCACAGATAACGTACGAGTCAAAAACTGTCGTAGCTGTCGCGAAACCTCCCCGACAACAGAAAGGTGTTATGAGCTGTATGTGTGTATTATAAGTCTGTCTGTGACCTTATACCTCTTAAACTTCAGAAACTTTTACATCCCTATACTATCCTTACTTCCTTACAATATTATAAACATGAAAGTATGTATGTACGTTCCACTCAATCTCAAAAACTACTACTACTACGCACCATCGTGGCTGAACCCCACCCAAACCCACATCAAAATCTGAACGCATCAAGATTTTATATATTTTTGTAGATTCTGTATAACTGTGATATTTTTATAAGATTTTTCAAAATTCTAAATGGTTCTTACACCTACTACCAAAGAGATTTAACAAAACACTTATAGAGAGGACATTTGTCAGGTTCTCATACAAAGACGTTCATCCCAAGCGTCAGTGGCATCATTATTTATTTATTTATTTATTTATTGGGGAAAAAAACAGACATAGACAGAACAGTAACACATGAAAAGAATTCTTAAATTAGGTATAGCCTATATCCTAACACAGATCCCACCCAGATTTTGTGCAAGTGAGTAAGGTGGCATTGCCATAAACAACACTGGATCAATACATTACGGAACTATATAAACTGTATATGAAACCACGCTGTATAGCTGAAGGTTAGGCCGATACAATTATTAATTCAGGACAATTAGCACATTGTAGATTAAGAGCACAAGAGTACAATTGAGAACGTATATAATAACAAATAAATAGTTTAGAAGTAACATGAGTATACTACAGAAGAAGGTTTACTTTGCGCCTGAAACTGGCACGCTTGTTACAAAATATATCAACCGAGACCAGGCTTTTATTGTATTGCACACACATTCTGCGTAGAGGTGCTCGAACCCCTGCGTTAGTCGCTGCCATCGGGACCGCGAATAGTGTATTGGTTCGCGTTCTATGCGGAGGAGCTCGGAAACTTATACTGTGCAATAATTCCGGACAGTCGTAGTAGCCTGTACATATATTGTACAGAACCATTGCGTATTACGTCTGCTTGCCAACGTCTTAAGCTTATAACGGTCAAGAAGTTTGTCATATGACAAAGGTGCATGGGTAAGTCTATAGTTGAGGGCTCTCAGGAATCGTTTCTGGATAGACTCCACCTGGTTGCTGTATGTCGTATAGAGGGGGTTCCAAACTTCTGATGCATATTCCCGATAGGGTCGGACTAGAGACTTATACAAAAGTAGGAATGACGTGTATTTTTTTAAAGGTTTGGCAGCTCTAAGAATGAATCCTAGCATCTGGTATGCTTTAGCGGTGACAATGCTAATATGCCGATCAAGTGTTAGTTTCTCATCGAGTGTCATCTAGCGTTGTATAGCGAAACCACTAACTAAACGAATTAAAAATGCATTTCAGCTATTAGCCAGTAGGTGTTGTTAGTAAGTTAAGCGTGATAGGGGTGGTGACATGCCGATATCAAAGTATCGATAATTTGGATAAATGTACATGATAAAATATTTCATTGTGACATAGATACAAGTCAAAGCGCAAAGAAAAATACGATTGCCCTCGCACTCGTGACACACACGTGGTCACACCAGGATTCGAACCCGGTATCTTTTGTTTACGCGTCGAGCAGAAGAGCAGAATAGAGCGTAAAGAGCAGAGCGAGAGGTACCGGGTTCGAGTCCTGGTGTGCCCACGTGTGGGTCACGCATGAGTGAGAATATGAGTCAGGTGTAATACGTGTTCGCATAGATGAAGCTAAGGTTATAATACCTTTCAAAAAATAAAATAGGTAGGAGTACATGGGTCAGAGCGGATAGATAAATTCGAGGCACAGTGCTCGCTTATGGAGGGGTTGACTCGCTCGACGCGTAATCGAGAGGTACCGGGATCGAGTCCTGGTGTGAGCACGTGCGAGAGCAATCGTATTTTTCTTTGCGCTTTGACTTGTTTCTATGTCACAATAGATAGTTATGTGGTGTTAGTTTTCCCATATTAAAGACACAGAAACACAAACATTTGTGTTTCATAGAAATAAAAATATTTCATGTTTGAATAATTTCTAATAGACAAGTGATGAATTTAGGAGGTATTCAAATAATTGAAGTTGTTGCAATATATCCGAGTTCTTTATTTATATTTATTTTGTACATATAGTAGTAACACACAAAATAAAACTTGGATGGTTATCACACTGCCACTGCATCCGGCTACCACGCCGTAGCGGTTTAGTATTATTAATTATTAGTGTGTACTTTTATAATTTTATACATAAATAATTATTTACTTCATAGTAATATTATCGATAACACATATCGACATAATATTACACTACAAACTAAGTTTAGTACTGCTACTGAACACCGGAGGGCGTTTTTATTGGGTACTATAAGTTTAGGGACATTTTCTAGAATCATCAATAGACGATTTTGTTTTATTCAACTTATTAAAAAAATATACATAATACCTACGAAAATAAGCTGAAGTCACGTCCAGTGCCTTTGCCGTAACGTGACTTACAGGACTTCAAGACACAACTAGGCATATTTTCGGTTAAATTATTTTTATTTCTAATGGTTTGTTGCATAATAAATACGTCATGTCAGAGCGACGTGTTATACTAGACTAAACGACTTGTTACCTCGAGGTAACAAGTCATGGATTACGCTTTGGTTCGCGATGTCCTGTCTATAGTTAGTTAATATTGAATGTCTTTGCCTACTACCCTAATTTCGATACTTATTTGGCCTAGATTCACTTTTCTCGCTTGCTTAACATTTTTCAACGTCACCATATAACCTGCTCCTATCGAGCCATTAACTTTAGTCCCAGTACCTACACATACAAAACACATAACAAATTAATAAAAAAAAAATCTAATCAGTCAACAACACCATGCGGTTTACATAGAAACCATCATAATTTTACGTAGACAGAGAATATAATTTCCAAATGTCAACATTGACGTCGAATTACGAGTCTGCGTCCTCTTTGGTACCTACATCGCCATACCGATTTCGATTTACTAGTGTAAAATTAACAAACCTAGCCGATAATCGTCCAACCGACTTAAAAAGGTTTAATTATTAGGGTGACGGTTGCACGCGCGATTTTATTCAAAAAGTAGAAAAATTCGCAACCGCTCGCAATATCGACCATAAAAGATTACATAATTATATTACGGATTATATCGCGTAACCTTGACAGAGGAAAATACATCTTTTCTCAGTCCACCCGTGACCATGGAAAGCTGGAAAGCTTCCGAAACGTCGGTGAGATAATATACGCGATATAATCCGTTAAATTGTTTTATTTCAATAATTATATTTATTATGAGGAACCCCCTTAGATTGGTACAGAGCTAAAAAATCAACGCGTACTATCTGGCAAACATGTAAAACTCAATTTATTCAAGATTTCGAGGTTCATGACCGTGATTGTTATCACAAAATCATTCGACTCCATCTCATTCTACACCTCAGATACCACCATTCTCATATAAAAACCAAGTCCCTACTCATTTTGTCACTCCCCAAACTAGTTCCATATTACGTTTCTCCTGTCCTCGTTTCTCGTGTCGAACCAACGAGACACTTGAACAACTAGAAACTTGTACAAGTAAAACGATAGTATGTTTTCGCTGTGGCAAAGAAAATGTCACTTACCCTAAATGTACCAATTGCCATAAATATTCAACAAACGCGTAGAGGAGAAAAGTAATATACTGAAAACCACTACCCAAGAATGGAATATTTGGTTGGATACAATTATAATATCATATAAAACTACATCAATTCTTTTTCACAAAAACTCTAACGATGAATGACCATACTGTTAAGTCAAACAACTTAACCTTATGTGGCCTTTTAGACAGTGGTAGTGCCATAACCATTTTAGGAAATAATTCCCATGAAGTCCTCTTATCTATGGCTATAAGCTTAACCATAAGCACACGATCACAGGTACGGTTGCTAAAGGCCAAGCAATACGCTCCATCGGTACTATAGAATTGATTTCCACTAAGGTATACAATTTTATACACTATTTATTATTTCTGTTGCAAAGGGCGTTTATCGTCCTACGAAATTTAGGTAGTGAGTCAGCGTGTATGTCCACTGACCCACTACAAGCATTGACTAGCTTACAAAGACGTGATATAGGCGAATTAGAGCCGAGTACAGTGCGACGAAGCGGCGGACATAGAGGCGTAATTTTCTAAAGCGGATTTCTACCAGGTGCTCGAAAGTTAATTAGACTTTTTTTTATTTATTCAATTACATGATTCCAGAAAATTCTAGTTTATTCGTTTGGTAAACTTCGGAGATAAAGGGGGAAAAGGTATTATTTCCACGTTTTCCTTAATAAAACGAAATTTAAACACAATAAAACAATATGATTCCCTACATGACCTAGTGACACTTTTAATTTCTGCACGCCCCGCTCATATGGGTCGTTTTTTTAGAAATTAAAAGAATATTTTAGTAATGTTTCCTTCGCAGTACATGTGAGCTGACCACGTTTATAAATATTCCAAATTTCAAATAGAAAACATCAGCAATTTTTGAGATATCGCGCTCTAATAGTCGGACAGACAGACAAGAGTCCTTCCTTTTTTGCCTTTTTTGTACGGAGCCTTAAAAAGAGGGGTGTTATTCGTTTGACGTGTGAACCTGTGTGTCTGTATGAAGCATCTCCTAAACTGATGATCTTACGGAATCGGTCCTCCCGTTAGCAAACTATCACCTTGTTTCAAAAATGTAATTTTTTTTAATATAGGGTTAATGTCCATATTAGGGTAGTGCTCTCAACGTTCAACCTTAACTCATAGTAATAAAGGTAAAAAAGTGTCAATTATCGGAATTAGGGTGACAAGGATTGGTACATTTACCCGCTCTTACATTTCGTGCTCGTAAGAACTCGGTCAACAAATGCAATGTTATAGTTGTATATACACATCTTAGTCCATTTAAGTCTCATGTCTGAGAATTTAATCTAATTTTATATCCTTTATAATCTGTGCCATACTACTATGTTTGCTCGTTTTATAGCATTCTAAGTGTAATGTAAACTCGTATATTAATTACTGTGATAAAGATATTAACTTGAAGGTTATACTAACACTCAATTTTCTAAGATGATTAGATAAATGTCGCTATGCTATGTTAAACACCCGATGAAAAACGAGGTGTGTCATCTATAGGAACATCCTACCTGTACCGGATGACCCCACAATTACGAATATAATATTATATAGACTTAAAATAAGACCTGAAATACCTACATGATTTATAAGTTAATAAAAAGTATGATTTGTTCAATAAATTAATTTCATATCTTTCTATCTAACCCCGATAGAAAGATATGAAATCATTGCCTTGACTTAACAGTTAAAGGAATAATATTCATATGTTCAAGTTAAATATCAATTATATAAAGCCCATAAGGCGATAAATTACATAGTGGAATGATGTATGTAAACTTTCCACAGGTATTGCACAACATTTGCAACTATACCATAACATTGGTAACTTTCCATGAAAAACCCAATATGTTGCACAATAATTGTTAATTATAATTCTAAGAAATAATAAAATTACCCCCTCCCCAACCAATATACGGCTCGAGTATAAAAGCCAAAGCTAATTCAATTGACAATAACCCCACTATATGTGGCATACGAATAATCACATAAATATAGAAACAGTCCCCATACTATTCATGTCGTAACTACAAGTTATCGGTACTACTTAATAGCCTTTGGAAATACTTACAAGAAATAATCGTCAAGTGAATTAGCTTCAGTCAGATAGATATCATAGTTAAAATAGGAAGCCTAAGTATTGGTTTAGGAACGGGATTTCGATATAAACTGTGACTTTTTATTCTCTACTTCACCTACACTGCTCTTAAAGCTATCGAAAGGGGTTCAGACTGCTTTTACAGTCCTCAGTCTGCACACTACCAAAATGTGGTTCGTGACACCACTCTGTTGATACTTCTAATAAGAATAGGGAGCCGATATTCGTCATGACACTATTTTATAACTCAACTTCTACATTAGGGTTTTTTCGTTCGCGGAGGAGAAAAACTCATAACCCCTCGTTTTTTTTTCATCGTCGTGGGGTAAAGGGTATCCTATAACCATCAGAAGATACCCAGCTAGTCGTGTACCAAAAATTGTTGAAATCTGTTTAGCCGATTTTGCGAGATGAAGCCACAACGACACATACAAACGTACAAACAATCCAAATAAAAATATTTTTCGTTTTCGTGACCTCCAAATGGTCCGTAACAATTTTGAAAATATCTTCAATGTACAGACATTTCATTTTTACAACTTTATAAAAGTATAAATTAAGTACCTACCATAGCCATCATGGGTCCAACAAAGGTATTATTCTCATGGAATGCCCCTACTATGCTACTTATAAAATTATGAAATTCAGTTGCCTTACTGAAGTCATGATTTCGAAATCCATGAAGAACAAACAGTGCGATCTACAAATAATAATAAGTAAAATAGTATGAACATTGTCAATAGCGCCATCTTTCTGTAGGAAAATCTTTGCGGCCTCATCACGCCAAAACGGCTGGCCGTATCTCAAGTATTTTTGGTATGAGAATAGCTAATCATCCGAAAATGGTTATATGACACTTTTTACCCAACTACTGTTAGGTAACCCAATGTGGAAGCGTGTATGCGTTGCAGAATGGTAAACACTTACGTTCAGTATCTTCTTAGGTGTAGCAAATAAAGAAGCCAGTCCTTTATGCACTAATTGTTTATTGCAAGCACACACAATCGAAAGCAAGCACAGAAAGTCAAATCAAGTACAAGGAGAGAAAACAGTAAGCACTTATAATTATAACTAAAGGCTATAACAACCTACGAGCGTGAGGTAAACAAAGGAAGCGCGCGCCAGCGGGCGACATGTGTTTAGCGTCAAAGTCATGAGTGTACTGACTGGCGGGCGCGCCCTGCGCTCAGGGTTGCCACCTTAGATTTTTTTTAAACGCTAGGTCAAAAGTAAAATGTGGCCAGATTTAAGAAATTTGGATTTTAAAAAAAACCACCGAATTCCACTAAATTATTGGAATTAAATAACAGACTAAAGGAAACATAGTTTTTTTAAAAAACGAACGAATATGTATTAGATGTTAAAACATAGTTGTATTCGGCAGTAGTTCTTATTGATTATACTTACAATTTAACGTATTTTTCAAATTTGTATATTTTTACTAGACTAGTTACAATTTACAAAACATAAATATATTCGGTATAACTTGACAAAATATTTAGTATTCTAATAGGCAATCAGTGAATTTTTCCCGCCTCCCGCGTGCTGCTAGCACAAGGCGAAAGAGGAGAACCGGTTTGAAGCCTCGTTGGTCGCTTGTTACATATACCTACTGTAGGCAGAGTGCTGACCAGACAAGCATTGCACACGGCACCAATTTCAACACGATGAAGGAAATGCTGATGCAGCGGCACGTGTAGCAGCCCGGCCCCGGCGGCGCCAGCGAGGACGCGGCGACGCTACTTCGTTTCTAACATCGATCGAGTCAACTTATTTTAATTATTATTTTAATTGTAACATTTCCTAATTAATTTTTTATAAGTAATTTCGGTTTTATTTTGAGCTATCCGGCTGCAGCTTCCATAATTCGCTAGGCAGTAAAATAAAACCACATAAATATTGTTCATTTGCCATTTATTTGTACCTAATCAGTAGAGTACTAAGAATCAAGAGAAAAAAGTTAAAAAAAATTGCAAGTTAAAATTCAATATCATCAAATGTTATATCTTCCATAACTTCATCATCATTCACAGAGGCCGACGCTACTGTCGATGACGCCGACACCGATGCAGATGATGTTGTTGGTTGTGGTTGATTTTTGTAAGAGTACTTTGTGTTTTTGCCAATTGCTGCAATGACATCGCTTGGTAATTCATAATTGTAACATTTCAAACCTATAACGTTTAGTCTATTTCTGATAAAAATTATGGCATTTAGAAGTGGACCAGCCATCCTGTTCCGAAGTTTGCTTTTTACAATGTTCATGACACTGAAAATTCTTTCGATACCTGCATTTAAGTTGGGTAAAGTTAACGAAGATATAGCAAGATCAACTAGTTCTGCAAAGTCATTTATTCCAGCCACGTTTCTGTGCTCATCTACCTCAGTCCAAAATGTTATAACATCTTTTGTATTTTTCCACTGGACAAAACTGATGATGTGCCACTAGTTCAATATCTTGTCAATGTCACTAGCGTCATAGCCAAGTTTTTTAGCTAGTTCCGAAATGAAATTGTCCTTACCTTGGCGCAGAATCATATCTGGGTCTAATCTTGACATCAACTCCAGCACATTATAATTGGTTGGCAGTCTTTGTTGAATTTGCTTGGCTAGCTTCACATTGAATTTAATACAGCGACGTTTTATGGCTGATGTTTTATGGTTAATAATGTTTTTTCACTCAATGATTCAAAAAGGTATCCCATATATGGGACTGGATTACGGTTTAGGTCGATGTCAATGTTTAAAAAGTCCTTATCTGTGATGGCTGCATTCGGTAACAGTATCCTGTTGAAAACTGAACGTAATAGTGCAATCAGCATATTTAATAATCGAAGGGGATTTGCACTTTCGCTTTCAAAGGTTTTCACAGCGATCTGAACATCGTTCAGTACACTCCTCAAAAATAGCAAATACAAACGATTCGATTCGTCCTTGTACATAGAATGTAATAGATCTGCAGTGTAGCATCGAACTCTCACAAGCCCAAAATGTAAAGTCAATTCTTCCCATTGTGCCAGAATTCTTTGTACCTGCAAAATCTTTAACGGTGCTTTACCGCAGTTAATAGTTTCGTAAATTTCTTGATATTTATTTTTACGTTTTGTAGAGTGGGAAAACCAGTTGTAGGTTTATCTAATCAATAATTCAATATTTCGTGGTAGCGTCTGTTCTGAAGCGTGTGACACTGCAAGTTGAAACGAGTGGCAAGTGCATCTGATAAGAATTAAATTTGGTATATCATTTTTTAAAATCCTGTAGACTCCATTATTCACTCCAGTCATGACTGAAGCATTGTCTGTTCCAAATCCAACCATTTTATTTTTATCTAGGCCTTTATTTTTTGTAAACAAGTAAGAAGGGCTTCAACAATTCCAACAGCATCGCCGGTTTGAAGTGGTTGTAGAGCCAGAAACGAAGAAACTACGTTTTTTAGTTTTCGACTGAAATACCTGATTACGATACCAAGTTGCTTGCTCGTACTGATGTCAGTAGATTCGTCAATGATGAGACTGTATTTTTGCTCTCCTATGTCCTTTATTAGTTCTTCAATGAAATGTAGCGCCAATACATTTTTAATGATTTCAGTACACTTAGTACGATGCATTTTTAAGTCTTCCGTGGCTTTGGAATCAGGGAAATTTGACTAAATCTGTAAGATGTTCAACACAGGACACTGAACTGTGTTCTGTTATGTAAAGAGCGAGCATTCCTTCAACTTTGCGAGATTTTGGGTTTGAAAACTTTTCACCTTCGGGCTTGAACGTTATAGTTTGATTGCCGGTTATAATTTGCATTTTTTGTTTGTGCTTTTTTGTTTCAGCATGTCTTCTCAAGTCTACTAATTCTGCTAGTAATTCTGCTTTACAAAATGTGCAAAACGCTTTGGTACCATCACCAGGTAAAGGTTTGAGCCAGGTTTGGAATTCATTCAATGATTCCCACTCTTTTCTATACTTCTGTGTGTAGTTTTTTTTTTGAGTAGGACTTCCATTATTGTTATTAACAGCTTCAGGAATTTGCACACTATTATTAAGAAAAAATTGAACACGACTTTATCAAACTTTAAGACTTAACAATATCACGAACCAAATTCGGGACATAGAATGACAGTGAGAGATAAAAAGAAAACACTGACGACTGCGCTAGGGATTCCCCGGTCATAGAGCAAAAATAGAACATAATAAAATTCCGGAACGGTAGGGGATTCCCTCTCGAAATTGTGTTGTCAGATTCCATATTGAAAAACCGCTAAAAACCACTAAAATAAATTAAAACGCTATTTAATGAAAAAATACCACTAAACGCCTTGAAAAAGCACCAGATCTGGTGGGAAAACCACCAAGGTGGCAACACTGCCTGCGCTGCGCCGGCGATCTTACGATTTCAAACGCGCGCATCTACTAATAATTCGGATCGTACTGTCCGCTTCAACATACAAAAACTGCAATCAAAAGTTATTATATAAAATTATAACATGTATTCGATTGGACTATTGGTATATAAGGTTAATAAATTAAATCATACATTAGGTATAATAAAACTATTTACAATATAATATAATTCATTATTCATGCAATGCGAATTGGACAATTATAATTATTTGACATAATTTCAATTTGACATAATAAAACATAATATTCATTAAAACTATTTACAATTTGATTTATAAATTAAAAATTCATTGACATAAATTTGTAAAATATAAATTTGCAATAACATGATAATTTAACAGTTAAAATTATTTACAATTATGGTTAAAATAAGGGCGCACTACGCCCACACCAACAACAGTGTTATTACTTTTCCCCCCTCCGCGAACGAACTAATAAGTTGACAACAATATCTGTGTATGTCCTCGTGTACGTATGTGTGTGTTTGTCTGTAACATCATAGCTCTTGTACAGATGAACCCGTTTTGCTTTAGTTTTATACGTTTGAAAACTGACTTCATCGAGAACATATTAAGCTGTAGTTCAAGAAAATCAATTCAGCTATTTAAAATGATCAACATTTTTTTGCGTCTTTTATTGGTTCATCAATTAAGTATCGGTTAATTCTTTTTTCGATGTGTGAACTGTAAATAAGATAAAGGTACTCTAATCGACTTGGTTTTTAGAGTTAGGTATATCTATACTATTATTAAGTTGTAAAAATTAAATGTCTGTACATTGTAGATATTTTCAAAAAGTAAGTGATACGAACTATTTGGAGGTCACAGAATATATTTTTTTATTTTTTGTATGTTTGTATGTGTCGTTGTGGCTTCATCACGCCAAATCAGCTAAACGGAATTCAAATATTTTGGTACATGAGTAGCTAGGTATCTCCAGATGGTTACATAATACTTTTTACGCAACTAAGCAAAATAAAAAAAAGTTGTGATTATTTCTTCCTCCGCGGACGAAGTTTGGTGGCACCTTCTAGTGTATAATATACCGAACGGGAATCGAAGGAAACTTTTACTAAGCTCCCGCTGAATGTTCTCCGACTGTCATAGGGCTCTAAAGCCGCATACACGTATACCTGACGTTGTGTGTGTGTAGCACTCTGCATCAAACAAATGTAACCGTAAACCGATCATGTGCTGGCGCATCACGACACACACCCTGTGTCAGATAGATGTGAATGTAATCGGCTTAACTCTTCAACCATAATAGGTACACAGTATACTATGGCCGATATACGAGTAACAACAAATAATAAATATTCAAAATCATCATACATAAACGGTTTGTTGTTTCGTTAGGGCGTTTAATAAGATACTCACTTCATGTTCAAACAATCAATAAACCTCGCATTCGTTTGCAAATAAATATACAATACCAATCCAATAACAACATCATTTCGGTATTGAAGTGGCTCAAAAGTACCAATGATATCACTTTTGTATTGCTAATCTAGCAATTCGTTAGATATTTAATCAATCGCTATTCGACTTAATGCATATTGTGTATAGATTGTGTGGTATACTGAACGCAGCTTAAGCAATCACTTCTCTCTTTCCCACTTCGGTCTTCGCTCTCTTTCGATATCCATTTTGTAGCGTGTGTTTCGGCTCCGTTAGAAATAAACCAGAATTAATTAATTTCTGCGTTTCATTAAGATATCACAGATTGTATTGCTTTTAATTTTTACTGTCAAATCTCATACAAAGCGAACTGTTAAACTGACATAAGAGCAATCAAATGGCGATACGAACTGTCATTTGTAATTGTAAAAACCAAATGTGATTCATAAGAGACCTGTCTAGTCTAACTTGCCACTCCGATTACAAATTTGACGTTAACTTCTTGATATCGTATACCTTTTAAGTGTAAAAAACTGACGTATTTAGCAATTTAATATTTCTGAGCGGCAGGGTAGGAATAATTGAGGAGGTTAGGAACAAAAGCTGTCATTGACACTTTTCTTGTTCTCAGTAAATTGAGAAAATAAATATTTATCTTGATTGAGGGAGTTTAGGGTAAATAATTATTTATTTACCTTTATTTTTTTATTGTTTCCTGTGTTTTCTTTTTGCCCGTGGGGCCATTTTAGAGTTACTGAAGTTGGCAAATATATTTACCTTGTTTTGTATTTTTGTTGACAATTTATGTGTCAGTTAGTAGCTAGATTTTAACGTATATAAAAGTATTTATGTAAACGTTACCCTAAAGTCAATATTTAATAAAATATATATCAAATGACACCCTTTGATCGTTCACTAAGTAAATATTACCATTTGATTTAACACGAGTTGTAAAATGTCACCTTTTGAAAACCACTGTTTAAAAAATCATACCTTATGAGGCAAAGTAGGTAAGAAAAAAACAGACCCATTTATTCAAAAATGTGTTCAATAAACATGCAATTCTCCACAGTCAGGTTCTAGACAGTCACAGGGCAGCATTTTCATTATCTTCCACATACTCTGCTACTCTGCTGACAGCAAATTTCTTCAAGTGACAAATTCTATTATTTGAATTTAAAAGTTCAAAAGCTGCAGTGTTGTAGAGAAGGGAGTACCTGACGCATCTGGATTGTTGTGCTACTTACTTCACTGTACCTAATACTCGTAGACTAATAGATGACATAGGTTAAGTTGTTTTGTTTTATTAAAACTGAGCGCGTCTCGCCATCAAACGTAACAGTTTGGCCAGTAAATATTTAAATGTTATTGCAATGTCTTTTTGGTAAAAAAAAAGATACATCGCCATTCATACTGATGTAGTGAATAATCCTTTCCCATCGTGAAAACTCGGCACATACTATTACTTCCGAATGGTGCCGATGAGTCAATGAATTATTGTATTATTAAGTGACATGTTTGTATCAAATAAATTGAGTACTTTATTCATCAATGTCAAATGTCAAACCACCAGTTTGAAGTATATTACACTGAGATGTTAAAACCACCACGATACAATCATATAAAGAATTCGTTAGGTAAACAAAGATCAAAGTAGTTACCAAGGATATTTTAGTCATATTAGTATTAATAGCATGAAATTTGTGTACCTATACAAAATACCAAATAAAATAAAAAAATAATAATAAAATATGTTTATTAAAAAGGTCTTAATACTAACTTAAATAAATCCTGTGGTATTAACCACTCTATATCGATACTTCGTTTCGCAATGCGTCCGTCCCCTATGTTGTCTTGATGGGTACTGAGTGTGAATGAAGTAGTAAGACGAATACGAACACTTCCGAGAAAATACGATGGGAAATGATTATTCACTACATCTGTACCTGCCAGTGTGTGAATAATTTGCACATGTTTGCTCTAACACGATAGAGGTCGGAGGGGGACATTCAGAATATTTGACACAATCGAATTCTAAATCAATCCATTTTGTTAGAAAATGTACTCAATTTGATACGACTTTAACTACTTCTAACGTATATACTGAGAAAATGACACTTTTTGATATTAAAGTCTCGACCACTGCAATGGTTGAATAAAAGTGACACTTTTTGTACCGGAAGGAGCTATTAAGGTTGATTTTTCTACGTAATTAGTCATCATTTCAAGTTGATTATTACATAGTAAGATAGAATTCAGGGTTTTGAGTCAGATAGCAAAAAAAAACGAATCAAGCCGAATGCGTAAAAGTCATCTTTTGCTCCTGACCTCCTCAATTGGAATACTGGGTATAAAAGGAATTCAAGAATTTGACAGGAACACTTTCTCGAAATTTTAAAGTACTGCGAGTTAAAAATGAACTAAATAACTTTGTGTGTTATCTTTACACTTCTTTAACTTCTTTTTTTCCGGAAACTTTTGAGAATATTGTTGCGAATGAGAATTTGTACTGGTAGTAGGTAAGCTGCTTGTACAATGACCTACGAAGTTGGGGGTCTCAGGTTCGAATTCCAGATTTCGAAGTATTACACTTTAAATTCTTGAATGAACATGAGTTGGGGTAACTTACAAAAAGCATTATTAAGTAGTATTATAAGAAGTGAGTACTTCATTTTGATCAAGGAGAAAAAAAAAGCCTGATAAAATGTAATAATAATAATATTACCTTCTACCTGGCTACGCTAAACCAAAAAGAGGGTTATGACTTTTTCAAAGTTATTCGTTGCTAAAAGGTATCTTATTACCTCGATTTAGTGCCTCGACTATGTTCGCAAAAGCTCGCACGGAGGACTTCCATGCCATTCGTCGGAAAAAATTGCGTCACTGTTGGGAAGAGTGCGAAGCAGCTCCAACAGCATCCTCAAAATGATAGCAGACAGATTTGACATCATAATAATAATAAATTTATATGGACTTGTAAAGTCAAATTTAGATTATAAGTTTTAAGACTTTTTAGTTTTTCATTCTTTCTCAGTAAGTACCTACTAAAATTTAAATTAAAGTTAATTATTTTATTCTAACAAATATGGGTCATGTTATCCGAAATAAATAATTTGATTTTGAATTATTATTTATTTATAAATTCCATGACTTTGCAGTAAAATCCCAAGCGCCGTGAACTCAAAACTTAGTAAAATACAATAGTAGTACAATCAAACAAAGTATTGTAAAATTACATTCTTAACACTCTAATTACATTTTACAATAGTAGAGGCCTAACATCCATCATGTCACAGAGTCTCAAGCATTCACTTCTCGCAGCCGTCCATTGCCATACAAACAGATCACACTCCAATGGTTAGAATACGATTCAAATAACTGTCATCTCATATACTTACATCAAAGTGTGTATGAGATGACAGTTATCTCAATCCTATTGTAATCCCGATTTGGTAATATTGTTCTCGCGCTCCTAACTAACCTCGCACCGACCGTGGTTAAAATGCGAGCGGTCGTTTTGACATGATGAAGGCACAACACAAAAAAAAAAACATTTTTTTATTTTCGTTATGAGACCTTCTGGTCCTATTATTTTTCTATAATGTCTCTATTTACGGACATTTCTTTTTACAACTTCATAATAAAATATAAGAAGCTAACATCGAACATTCCGAAAATTAATAGAAATTTCTATAATTTGACTCTAGTGTTAGTCAGATGTCTAATTTTACGATGTTCTGATAGTTTTTAATGGACGTTTAACGTTTGATTGCGCCTTTCATTTGTTCGACTTGGACAGCCTTTAAAACTAACAAAGCGACAAATTGGGCCGAGCTCAAATAGATGACAAATGATGCAAACTCATAATCCATCTTTTTTTATTGGGCAGGATCCCACGGTACTAAAGCACGGGTACAATGATAAAACAGACAAAAGTTCAGTAAAAACAATTAATATCGAAATAAATATGCACCTTACCCCATTGAGATAGGCTACAAAATGTATACATATTTATGAAACTCCACAGTCCATATACCATTCAACCATTAGTCTAAGAACAATTTATCGGACACAATACAAAATTGTAATTTGAGCTTTATTTCTTTAGTTAGGAAAGTCCATATCGATATACAGTGTTATTTCTAATTAAAGGTCATTGTTCGATCATCTCTTGACCTCAATAGCGTTAGGCGTAGTGGTTGAAACTATAGTTTCGGTTCCGATGGATACAAAATCTTAAGCAACATTTCTAAAGTGAAAATCAGCAAGTTTTTCATCCACTGGCAGTGTTCCAATTCCAATTGGGATGATATTTTTTTACAAGGTATTCAAAATATATTTAAATTATTGATTAATTAAAATGAACCGCTTGGAACTATCAGATTTAAAAAATATTATTTCTGGGATAAGTTATTCGTGTTTTTAATTTTAACTTATATTTGTTGTTGCCAAACCCTAGTACAGACGTCAGTCAGTAGTGACGTCATTAGAAATATTTCCTAGGCAATAAAAAATAATTAAACTAATTCAAATGTATAATAAATTGGCGGGTACAATATGTATTTTAGGAATTACGGTCAGGGCCAAATTTACCCTCAGTGCCTCCCTCCCAATTTATAGAAATGCAAAAAACCTATAAAAAAGCAGTGCAATCGGTTTTTTTACTAAGGAAAAACAACGAGCTCTAACCGAAACCGACGGTGTATTCATACAAATCGGTAAACCGATTGCATTCCTTAGCTCTTAATACCCCAAGTGCAAATCCTGGCCTGATGACACCCCTATTCCACACCCAAAATAAGGTTCTTAACGGCTCCAGGCGTTACGCAATTTGTCGTCACATTTAACAGTAAAATTCGGTGATAGCGATTAATTTGGGCCAGCAATCGTCCCAATCGATTCTTCTCGCTCGATCTAAAACTAGAGCGGTGAAGAACCCATTACACCTCCTAAAACGCACCTTATGCCAAACAGAATGAAATTCAATTTACAATTCTCATTAATGTCTCTCACATTTATATTTACTTAAGAGTTTTTGAGGACCGGTTCGGCTCAGCGGTAGTGACTTTCTTTGCTAAGCTGATAAACCTGGATTAAAATTCCGGCATGGGCAAATATTTGTCTGATGAGCATAAATCATTGTTACTGAGTCGAATGTTTTCGTTGTATAAAAGAAGTTAATAAATCTATTAAATATATCGTCGTCTGGTCTCGTCGTCGTGGTAACACAAGCCTTATTGAGCTTACCATAACACCAATACGATTTGTGTAAAATTATTGTCCTATAACTAGCGGCCGCCCACGACTTCGTCCGCCTTAGATTCGATTAGCGAGAATAAAAGGTATTTTTCCGGGATAAAAGTAGCTTTAGTCTTTCCCTAAAACTTAAATGAGAAGCATATTACCAAGATTTCAAGTTCCTAGCGTAAAAAATATTTACTGTCCATACAAAGTGTCATCCCCTTTTTCATCCACAAACGGGATAAAATTTGACATACATTATTAGCCTATGTCCTATTCTGATATATAAGGTACAAAACTGGAAAGTTTCATAAAAATACGTCTAGTACTTTTTGAGATTAAGTGGAACGTACATTCATCCATACAAACGTTTATAATATTACAAGCTTTTGCCCGCGACTTCGTCCGCGTATAGCTCTAATTTCCAAAAATCCTCCTAAGTGTGCCTCTACATACATCTCCGGCTGATTGAGATTTCGCAGCAACATTATTCCAGCCCCTACTTTTAAGATAAGTATGTCAGAAGGTAGGCATTTTATTGCATGCAGTCTACGCGATAGTTTATGGCATCATCCGTGGTCACTACAAAGTCTACAGACTTGTATTCGTATTCTGAACCTTCGAACGACTTTAATAAAATGTTATTAATAACGGCAGCCTATTCGTTCTTAGGTGTCAAAATCGCTCATTCAAAAAACTATTCCATGGACTTGCTGTGTAGATTTTGAATATCTGGGAAAATTTGAGAGATTAGGTCGTCAACGGGTCCGCACAACTAAGGCGAGATCCGATGGAATTGTAATTCTTCCCTCAGTTTCGAGATATTCTCCATTTCCTATTTTAAGGAGAAGGTCGGAGAATTCTCCAGCGCAAATATCGCCCTTAAAGTACACTCGCATATTAATCTTAAGGTGGAGGTTTTTGATTAAAGTCCAAATATTTGTCGCCTTAATGCATGTTTTAACTTCATCAGCTCAAGTTCCCCTAGGAACTACGGGGAGAATCCGACGGAGGTCTCCAGCTAACAACATATAGTGACTCCACCCATTATACCATCGTTCCCTCTAATGTCATTCAAAGTTCTAGTCAGCGCTTCAAAACACCCTTTATGCGCCATTGTAATTTCGTGTCAGACTGTTACCCCATATTTCACACCTTTCAGGGATGAATTTCCAAAAATGCTGGAATTATGTTTCTTAGTTTTAAATGAAATTTATATGCGAAATATTATAACATTTACTCAATTAATTACAGCTTTTCCATAAAAACTTTCAACCCCAATTTAATCCCGTCAGAGGATGAACTTCCAAAAATTCTGACATGAGTTTTCTTATTTTTAAATGAAGACTATACGTGAAATATTATTACAGTTACTCAATTAATTAAAGGTTTTCAAAACATATTTTCAACCTCAATTGAACCCTGTTAGGAGATTAATTTCCAAAAATGCTAAACTTACTTTTCTCAATTTTAAAAGAAGAGTCTGTGGGCGAAATATTATTAAAGTTCCTCAAATAATAAAAGGTTTTCTATACCAACTTTCAACCACAATTTAACCCAGTAGAGAGATGAATTTCCAAAAATGTTAAAATTTGTTCTCTTGCTTTAAGCAAAGAATCTATTCGTGAAAAATTATAGCAGTTACTCAAATAACTAAAGGTTTTCCATACGAACTTTCAAACTAAATTTAACACCGTTAGGTGATTAATTTCCAAAATTTTTGAAATGAGTTTTCTTATTTTTATATGAAGAGTCTATAGGCGAAATATTATAACAGTTTCTCAAATAATTACAGATTTTCCATACAAACTTTCAACCACAATTTAACCCCATTAGGGGATGAATTTCCAAAAATGCTGAAAGAAGGTTTCATTGTCTCAAATGAAGAGTCTCTACGCGAAATATTATAACTGTTACTAAAATAATTATAGGTTTTCCATACAAACTTTCAACCCTAATTTAACACCGTTAGGGGATGAATTTTGAAAAATGCCCTCATCAATAGTTTTTACTATACATTAGGAGGATGTGACCAAAGATTTAAGCGTTTTACTTTAAAAACAACATGTTTCCCATACAAAGTTTCAACTCTTTTTTATCCCCCTTAGAGGATGAACTTTTATAGCAACCTTTAAACATTTGTTTTGGTTTTTTAGTAAGAATCTTTTATACAAAGATTCAAGTCTATAACTTTCCATAAGAACGATTTCCATACAACGGTTCAACCCCTATTTCACCCCTTAAGGGTTAAATTTCGAAAAATCCTTTCTTAGTACACGTCCACCTATTGTGAAAATATACATTCCAAATTTCATGCTTATATCTTTAGCGATTTAGGCTGTGCGTTGTCTGTCAATAGATCAGTAACGCAAAAGTTTTATTAACCGACTTCAAAAAAAGGAGGGGGTTCTCAATTCGGTAATATATTTTTTATGTTTGTGATCTTAGAACTCCGTCACACGTTTACACGACCATTTCGAAAATTATTTTTTTGTTCATGAGTAGGTATATCCAAATCCAAAAGATCTGATAACGGGATCCATGAGGAAACGAAGGAATTCCTCGCATATTATGAGCACATCTATAGCGATTTCAGTATTTATTACAGTAGTTTAAGCATTGACATTTGAAAATCACTATTTGGTGAAGAGAAACCGATGATGAAGACACAAGCCATCAGTTACCACTGAGGAATCTACCAGTGTTATTTAATTGGCGGATCGCAAGTCGATTTAGGAAATTATTTTTTCGGTTAAGAGTAGGAACCTCCAAGTTGGTCCCATAAAATTTTGGTGGAGATCTGATGATGAGATCGATTAGGAATCGAAGGAATTTCTCAAATGTTATGGGCATATAGATGTCTATGGCTATTTTGGTGTTAATTCAAGTACAACAAGCATTTACACTCAAAAATACTCATTTGGTTAAGAAAAACTGATGATGAAGACACAAGCCACCAGTCACTAATTAGGGCTCAACCAGTGTTATTTAATTCACTAATCGCAATATAATTCTTTATCATATTTTGCTTAGAGGCAGAAGTTGGTTAAGATCAGGATAGCAAAGTGGAGCTGATAGTGGAGAACCAGAGAACTCCTCAATGGTGAACGGCCCTGATTCTTAAATAGCAACGTTCAGCTAAAGATCGTAAGCAATTGACATTAGAATGCACTATGGCTGTAAGTGACGTATAAAAGTCGTAGAAATAATAAAAGTCGTGTATTATGTGTGGCTTCGAACGTCAGAAAGTTTTAGCGAAATTCTTTTTATCAAGGGTTCTTTCTCGAGGGTGGTAGCTTATGAACAGTAACAGCCCAACTTAATATTAAAGGTAACATACGACGCTCCACATCTCGGTATCCCCTGTCGCTTGAAACGTAGTACATGATGCAACCCTCACTATGTTTTAACCGAAGACTAACAGTTTCATCGTCAAATTTTACGTACACGGCTTCCGGGAGCTCCCCGTCCTCCAGCTGATCTCGTCTTAGGGCCGGCCATTTTTTTTTATTATGCCCATAGCTCCATTCACTAGTCCATCAGAGACAGAAATATTCCGTCTCAACATCACTTGAGATTCTACGCCAATTTGAGTTGGGAGTTATTTTTTTAAATATTATGGGTCAGTTGAGACTGTTAGTCGTATTCTTTTTTAACCAGCAAGCTACTGGACTAAATCATTTTGACCTAGCAAATTCTTATAATTTAGATTATATTTACAATAGTCTTATCTACAATTTGTCTTATTTACTTACAATAGGGCCTCCTCGATCTTCCCATTTTGAGCTCTCAAAATACTTTATATTATATTTTCTTCTGTTTCCGCGATTATTACTCATTGAAATAAACCAATTTAACGGATTGTATCGCGTATCGTCTCATTTTAGTTCCTGACGTTTCGGAAGCTTTCCAGCTTTCCATGGTCACGGGTGGACTGAGAAAAGATGTATTTTCTTCTGTCAAAGTTACAATTTGTGAAAACTACCCATTTTTGCATAAACAAATAAAGGTGTACATACATGCCAGATGGGCCTAAGCTGTAAAGACAGTTACACATGTGCCAGAAGGGCTTAATTATTGTATTCTAATAATTTACCAAGCAGCATTTCACAAATGAGGCGTACTAAGGAGAAAAGAAACGCTGCAAAGAAAAACTCCCAGGCTACCTCATTACTAATTATAATATTTTAAAAACAGAGACTATTAAACTACTTTTTAAACAGATAAGATATTTTACACCGTTCAAAAATTAAGGTTTTGCAGTACTGTGTCTCGCTTGTTCCTTGATGAGATGTATTACAGGATCCCAAGCTGGTGGTAGTGACAATTCATCTTCTCTATTGAAATTAGGATGCTTTTTAATCTCAATAGCCTCGCGTAGCATTCTGGGAAAAATATATTTTTTCTTTGGCAAGGATAGAAGGTTTATCAAACTTAATTGAGTGGTTTGGTTTGTCAACGACATGTTCACAGACTGCAGACCTATTACACCGACGGTGCTTGACATCTGCTATGTGCTCCTTCACCCGGGTTGATACACTGCGTTTCGTTTGACCAATGTATGAAAGACCACACTCGCAGCCCAGCTTATAAATGCCTGCACTCTGCAAAGGGGTGCTACTCTTCACGGGTCTAAGGTATTAAGACACCTTCTTCAATGGCTTGAAATATGTTTTTATAGAAGCACGCTTTAAGATGTTTCCGATCTTAAACTAAAATGAAATAATATACGCGATATAATCCGTTAAATTGTTTTATTTCAATACTTTATATCACTAAAATACATGACTAAAAAGCAAAAAATAAAAACAAAATAAGAACCGACTTCAAAATAAACTTAAAAGCCAAAAATAATCTTTTATGTACGGTACGGATCACATTTGAATCACCTTTTGAAGTCAGTGCCAAACCTGAAGTAAAGTTCTTTATCCAACAAAAATACGAATTACTATAACTAAATTTAGGTAATAACTAAAGGCTCGCCGCCGCGGTTCTGGCGTGCCATTTGTGTTAATAGTAATAAATAAATGGTTTAGCACCGACTTCAAAAGGTGATTCAAATGAGATCCGTACTGTACATAAGATTATTTTTGGCTTTTAAGTTTATTTTGAAGTAGGTTCTTTATTTTAATGTATATAGAAGATTATATTGTGAACTAACAAAATGTTATACAGGTATTTTTTGATTGCTACATAAGTTCTACCTAAGTTTCAACCGATATGAGTTAACACATCTTCTGAAGAAACGAGCGACAAAAGGTACCTCAAAAGTAATTAATGATTTTATTTTTATTGCCTAATCTAACACATAAAAAAATATTCTGCAGTAATTTTAAAGAAATTTGTTTGACTAGCAATAAAATGAATAGAAAAACCGATCATGCGCAAGTCGGTCTCGTAAACGAGAGGGTCCTTACCACCCAGTGAACGAAAAAAACATAGAATGCGAGCTTCATACAAAATTACAGTACAAAACAGGGTAAATATTCTAAATCCGCATGCGCGTTGTATGACCAATAAAGGTGCGTCCACATTTGTATCATTCGCCCGTATCAGATCATCGTCGCGTGGCATGATCGCGTGTCACGATAACGCGTTTGGACGTTGCGCCGATCGGATCGCTCGAAATCCATTTTGCTACGCGTATCACACAGTTATATCGGACGAGTACGATATTATCGGCGCGCCGACAGTAAGCGTCCAAGCAGCGCGATACGCAGTCATGCCACGGCACGGTGATCGGATACGAGCAAATGATACAAGTGTGGACGCACCTTTAGAGTTGGCCAAAACATCAGTCTACTTTCTATTACCCAAAACAAATAATTGTGATTGGCCAATTTCATAATAACTGGCTGTGATTGGCTTCTAGCGCTGACGTTTTATAGTATCAACATGACGGCGACTACGAAAACGCATACGTAGTAGATGGTCACATGCAATAAAGAGTTATTTTGTAGGCAGAATTGTCATATTATTTAAATTGTATTTTCAGTTTTATTATATGTTTAAACAATCATAGAATAACCTCACGCAAACCAACCTAGTCTCCAATTAAGATGTAGCATACTTACACTGTGAATACTAGACGACCATACGAGTATGCATATAATATAGCTTGCTAATTACTAAAATACAAACAGACAATCAATGCTTGTCTCAGTAACTAATAACTTAATAATTAATGACAAAAGCAATGAATTTGTGTAACTCTAGCTCATACAGGCACACTGCAGCTACATTTTTAAATTTCGCGGTTGATTTCATTCTCATCTTGCATTTGCCAGACTCTAGCAATCATAACGTTTGTAGTACGTTAAGACAACGCAAAAATGGAGCTTGCGTACTTTTATTGTTGCCATGTTAGTATGTTTGTATGATGATGGAGACGGAAGGTGGGCATAGGAACTCTGTAATAAGTTACCGTAATCCTACCGAGTTTGAGCACTTTAGTGTATGATAACTTTTAAATCAAATTGCACCTTTTTCGAACACTGTATATAAAATAGTTATGTGCATGAAAACATGTATCTCAACACATAATATATCAAAGGTTCAATAGGTATCCTAATACCCTTTCATTTACATATTAACATTTTGGTGGTGTAAGGTGGCATAACACCATCCCTATACAAAATCTCTTCCGACTAAAAAAAATAAATAATTATGTTCATGATATTTTCTTTTCTGAAATGACTACATACATTTTGTAATTTCATGTATTACAATAACGGAAACGGTATTATTCTGTGAAAAAATATTCTATTCCGTTTGAAGATTTAGAGCCCTGTGTACATTGGATGCGAAACCATAAAAAATAAACAAAATATTGCGTGCGAACGTAGCGCTTTTAAGGTACATAAAATACAAGCTATGTATGTACCTACCTTAAAAGTGTTTATGAGATTGAACATTTTTAACGCGTTTTAAGTTCGGACATTAATTTATTTGGGAGAATGATCGAGGCTTCATGCGAAAGACACGTATAACCAAAACCTCAACTGTTCAGGGGAGGCAAAAATCTTAATAACTTTTCTTCCTTTTCACATATATTTCTGTAAATTTGCTTGTAGCGTTCATTACTATATTTATTATATAACGTAACGTAAGTGTTACGCTTACATCTCTTTGCCTCCGCGATACTATCCGATAAGCATTTCGATGTGGGAACCGAATTTGAAACAGTAGTCGTTTAAAAATTAAATCGGGATAGATTGCGATTAAACGTCGAAAAGTAAGAAAAATGGAGGAAAACGAGCCTAATTGTACCTAAATTTGTGTCGTGGCGCAGGAAGTATCAAACAATTTGCTGCCCGAAAAATCTCGGCGGAAATATAAATATTTATCTTTTTGTGTTTTATTAAAAACGACTAGGAGTCATTCATTAATGACGTTGGATCCCTGGGGGTTCGAAAAATCTGTCGTAATTAATGAATGGCCCCTTAGTTATAGAAAAACTATTGTATATAGACTTTTGTTTTAAACTGAGCTAATCGGCTTAAAGAAAACAATGGCCGATTCGCTCAGTTTAAAAACCAAAGACTACACAACGTTTTATAATTTAGTCTAAAACGCTCGTGACGTCTTTCTTTGCGATACTCGCTATTGTCCTTACGTACCTAGTGAACGGCTCTTTAGCCGTAGAAAAACTATTGTGTGTAACGTTGTATAATTGGGTCAAAAAACACTCGTGGCCTCTTTACTTGCGATGCTCGCCAAGGCTCGCATCGCAACCCACGCCACTCGCCGTTTTTGACCCCTATTATACTAAAGTTGCATAAAATACTATTATGGGTTATTGAATGGTATTATTAGTTAAGTTAATAATATTTTCATACTTTATAATGGACTTTCCAACTCATAAAACAAGCTACACGTAAGGTATCGAACTCAAAATTTTAAAGTAGTTTTTATTTTGCTTGTTTTATACAATACAATACAATACAACAATTCTTTATTGCACACCAACAACTGAAACAGTACAGTAGAGCCTTAACATAAAATAGGTAGACAATAGGCGGTCTTATCAGGATCTTATATATTTTTTTTCTACTGTCAAATAGCCAATTGTACATGGTATAAAATAAAACAAGTTTATTGTTAAAATATGATAATCATACTACGTTGTATGTATTTTATTCCAGGTTTACTTTTCATTCTTATAAACACAATCAGCTGACCTCGAAAGGCGCATTCAAATATACTTATTAGCTTTTTATTATTAGTATAGGAATCTTTATGTTCTATATAACATTTTAAATGTTAGTTGTACTTTTTTTTAAAGATTAATAAACTATAATTAGTATAATATTGTACATTACATTTTTTTACTTATTGAAAGTCATAACTTTAATTCAACATCGTATAACGCTTCTACAAATTTGAGTATACAACTAAGAATATAAGTCTCGTATTTTTAGAAGATTTACCAGCCGTGCCGAGCGCACCCGAAGTTAGCCGAACGCGACCCGAAAGTACGATGTTGTAAGGTTCGGCTGTTTTTTGGCCGAAACCGAACCTCTAGCCCAAACATAATTTTTGGGTCGAAATTGGTCGAATCTTTGGTCGAACACTACATAAAACTAGTAGAAGTGAAAGTCTAAGTGTAAATCAGGCCTTAATCGATCGTCAAAATATTTTGTTTAAATTGTCGTCAACTAAGTAAGAAAAATGGGTATTCGCTGGGTGCGAAGTACTAGGAGGTGGTAATATTATCGATCGCAGCGTTCATAGTGGCCAAAAGTAAAAGTAATGTTGGCACTGTCGTCAGTCATATCATATCTCAAAGTAATCTGTTTAGACATGGTTACCTAATTTGAATGAACCCGGTCCTTAAAATAATACTCATTTCGATCTGAAAATGATATTTAACTTATCACTAGTGATACAGGAACAATGATATAGGTTGCACCCGCTCACGGGACAAAGGGGTCCCGGACCTTTGGGAGACAATTAAATGAAAAACCGCGCAGGTGCTGTTCCTGACCGTATCATAGGACGCGCACAGAGACAGCACTTATGTTACAGTTACAGTTATAGGATTGAAATAGGGGGTAAACAATCGGACGTCTACCAGAAGTGTCCCATGGCTAAAGGCACTGGTAGACGATGACTTGCCCACCGCTAGATAGTCATACAAATAGTGGCCTGAGGGCAACATCGGTGCGGAGGGCTAAGGGTGAAGAGGTGTCACTGGGGTTGCTACTCCCTAACACAGCTCGCCACTGCCCTGCGTTAATTACATGTTTATTATTATTGAATAAAACTATGAAAGTAGCTACAGCCTCTTGTTTTATAAGAAAAATACCACGAAAAATTAAGTAAACAAACCCTGACATATTCAAAATAAAACACACTTTTTGAATACATTTCACTTACCTCATTTGATTTGAATGACTAAAAATGACTTCACAACCCTTTCTCCACCCAAATCAAGGTATCAGTCATTTTGAAAATAAATAATTAGATAATTTTGGATTACAATAATATTTTATCACACTGTCACGATAAAATGTCAAAACGTGCACAGAGCGAATAGGCACCGGTCCCACCAAGAGCGAGGAAGCGATAAGCTATCAGCGATTTTCTTGCACAAGAAACGAACAAAAAATCTATTTATAGTTCATCGCTGGCTGTTCACACTGCCGGCGAGAACTCTCTCATCTACATATGTATCTCTTTTATTGACACGGAGTCTTTATCTATTGTGCGTTTCTTGAGCGAGTTGGGCGAGAAAATAGCCTATAGTTGCTCGCTTTCTGGCCGGTGGTGGGACTAGTGCCATAGACATACTGTGTAGCCCAAACTTAACCGCAAATACCACAACCGGTGAAAGCGGAGTAATATGTTTCGGCAAGATGGCGGCAAATCTATTGTTTCCGGTACGTGGAGACCGATTGTCCGGCTGTTAGTAATTCGGTAACGGTACTGATATCGATTGTGACGTGGGGGTTATTCTGTTATTTTTATGTTTGAACCAATAATAGAAAAGAATTAACTAATATATCCGTTTCAGTTTGATCAAACATGCTTTCGTATGTCCGGCGGATGTTCGGCTGGAAGGTTTGATAATTTTATGGAGTTTTTTGTCAATTCAGTATTGTTATTTTTTTTAATGGCGGAAATATGGGGGTTGATTAGGCTCACGAGGTCTACGGTTCTCAGAGCCTGCCTAGTACCTAAGCTATACGTAAGTACTTAGGGATTAGAAACCCTAGTTATATCAGTGCCAAGAAACTGGTTTATCGCTTTTGAACCTTATACACATGAAGTAGATTCGAAAAGTATAAACAAATTTCATGGCTCACCATACTAACATAGAACAGTTTCAATCGACTGCAAATATATGTATTCACTTTTAGACCATATTACAACAAAATAAGGTGAAAAACTGGATATTCGTAAAATCAGTGAGCACTGATCTATCTCATACTCGGTTAGTACGAGTATGCCTTGTGAATAAGCTACACTGGTGGAGTATGAGAAAATCTATGACACTAAGGCAGATACCAGTACATTTACTAGTCTCTGCCGTGTATTTTTTAATACATATTATGGGGCAATTTTACACAAATCGAACTAGTCGCATTCTGGTAAGCTCAATAAAGCTTAGGTATATTAGGAGTACTAAACGACGATATATTTAATAGACATATTACTTATATAATATAAATAGGAAACATCAAAGACCAGTAAGAAATATTTATTGCTCATATCACAAATATTTGCCCTTACTCGTATTTGAACCCAAGATGGTTAACTTCGCGGACAGCCAGGGTCATTGCCGCTGAGGTAAGCCGGTCGGTAAAGTTTTGTAAGTCTATTAGTCTTAGTTAGTTGTCAAAGTATGCCATTTTAGTAGCTACTAATAAGTAAAAGGGGAGGGAGCAATGCGTGGGAAAATATAGAGCTGTGATAGTTCCTGCAGTCACCGATGCACTTTCATAACGTGTGTCATTTACAACAAGAATATTGTCTGTGTGTGACAGTAACGCATACCACTTATAGACAAGTAGACGGTGCCTGCAATTCCCTTCAAGGAGAAGGAAAAAACCTAACGGTTATTTTCGATTTAGTGTCCGGTATAAAGTATCCTATACCTACTTAATCTTGTAGCGAAAATAGTAGATCTCAAATATTTTATTTTAATATCTCACTAAGCCGTTTTGGACTTGGAGGTATTGTTTATTCGGCTAGCTAATAAGCTGTTACCGATTGAGTGTGTTGTGGCGGTGAAGCTGCCGCAGCAGCTAAAAGAGGCTGCAAGGATATGACTACCAAGAGATGGCGCTATTATCAATGTTCATACATCGTATCAAAACTGGATGGATGTCAGCCATTTTCGGTACGCATAAGCATCAGGTTATAAAATACTTTTTATCCGACTGCACCGACGCAAAAAAGGTGTGGTGGCTGATTTCTCCTCTATGGACGAAATCACAGCGGCACTTTCTAGTAAATTATAATTGAAATATTTATATTAATAAACATTAATAATATTTTAATATTAAAATATTAATGGTTTTTTTTATTGCACATTTTGCTCGTTAGACATTATTACTTGTAGATGATTTGGAAAAAATGTTATGGGTACATTCAGCTGCAAAACGATATACACGAGTAGTCCGTTCAAAAATATGTTCCCTTAACTCTAAA
Organism: Hedya salicella; assembly: GCA_905404275.2. NCBI lineage: Eukaryota > Metazoa > Arthropoda > Insecta > Lepidoptera > Tortricidae > Hedya > Hedya salicella. Next base: position 85,528,099 of record FR990096.1, read on the forward strand.
TTGACGAGTCATAGAGCGTAGGTAAGATATTATGACCGGATTATCTTTTTTTTAGCTGACTGCTGTTATTATTGTCATACTCGTATATCGAAAACCTGTAAACGAAAAGAAAATCGCTAGCGCCCAGCTTAATTTACAACATTTCAACATATGACAATAGATAAGCGCAACAGACACATCACAGTATATGTCAACAAAACCAGTTATTTGTTACAACTTATATACGTGTTTCATGTGAGTTTAAGCTCTTAATTATGGGATTTAGTTATTTATTAGATTACTTTGGTAATACAAACAGTCAATGACGTGTTGTATTAATTTACAGTTGACACTGGGCACAAAGGCAAACCGGTTTGTACCTCAACCACCATTTTTGATTCACATTAAGTTCGTCATGATACATATTTACAGAAACGACCTAGCATCCTATTTCCTCTCAACAAGTAAGAAACACTTTTCATAATGTAGCGTATGCCAAAATAGCTATACTATTATAAACACTGTCTACCTATATTATTTTATGTTATAAAATAAAAGAATCAAGTTGCCTCACAGCAGGAGTATTGCTTCCATAACAGCACAATCTACAAGTGAGTTATACATAGTATGGACATTGATTACAGCGCCACCTCTCGGTCAGAAAATCTTTGCGGCAATCACGTCAAAACGGCTGGACATCTGGCATCTGAATATTTTTTTCCTGATTGTACTGAAGCGAAAAGAGGCTTATAACTTGCTTCCCTCCGCGAATAAAGATAAGTGGAACGTATTTGAAAGTATCATTTTTTTATTTATGTTTGTATGTCTCTTTGCAGTTTCATCTCGCTAAAGAGCTGAAAAATATCAAAAGAATGTTGATAAGTTAAAAATGAGGGTTGACTTCTTCATTCTACGCGAACTCAGTCGCCGGCACATTCTAGTACTGACTAAAACAGCGAAACACTCACGTTTTTCTGCTCCTTGGCCAACAGCATCCGGCACGAGCATGGCCATTAAGTACACCGTGAAGGGGAATAGCATCACCTGCTTGCACAGCATCATGCTTTGCGTTGACTCACTGAAGACTGAAAAGAAAATTAACATTAGCACCAAGGTTCTATCTACATGACCATTGTGTGAACAGTGATAACCGAACAAAGATGCCTACGTAGTAGTTCAGGTGTACGATAAGATGATTAATTACAACTAACTATGTTGGAAAATACAGTCACGAGATGAGATAAGGAGGCCCTTTACACCCTTGATGGTTAATGTGCACCAGCACGGTATTTATTACAATCTAAAACCGTGCACAGTTAATCTAATCTAATAATTAGATGAACGGTGTGCGCAGCCTCCTAAACGTTACTTTCGGCTACGCTCACATTATCAGAAGAACAGAGTAATACGTGGCATGGGCTATATTTAAATGATAGATTCCCCATACAAACTCCAACCTCCTCCATAATTTGCGGCATGGAAACTAACCTATGTCCGTCCCAGGGTTTCAAACTATAAATATATAAGTAGGGATGATAAAACAAGCAATACGTACCTAACGTATCGTATGTTTGTAATAAGCAGATATCGTATATTTGGTTTCATTTTCGTGGCAAGCATGGAGTTTATTTTCGATATTAAGTCTAGGTTTACAGATTTTTTGATATGATTTAGCATTATGCCTACGTCTTGTGGAAAATGAACATGCCAAAGTTAAGCCTTCATATTCTATTTTTCGTGCAGGACCACATACGGGACGCCACAGCCTGACCTTAATTCTCGATTTTAAACGTTTCTAGATATTTTAGTGTTTAGTTTTGGATGGGTATAATAAATAAGTTTCTTAATATCCGTCATAAGAAACCGGGTCGATTGGTATCTTTGAAAAAAATATACCATGAAGTCGTCGTCGACGTCGTTAGTCAGTGGCATACTCGTATTATTAGAGTCTGGTATTTCACCACACTTATGTTAGATATGTTACTCTAAATTTACAGTCTAGAAAATTGTACTAAAGTTGCTTTTTCTGGTATTAAATATACGTAAGAAAAATATATATTCTAGGAAACGCTGAGTAAATCAGATCATATCATACCATTATGAATGATAAAAAACCGGCCGAGGGCATGTCGGACCATGTTCAGTGTAGGATTCCGCAGCCGTACATACAAAAAAATGAACTACAGATGAAAAATTAACGATATGCACTTCCAAAAAAGCGTATCTCCACGGCACCTACGTCCTTTTGCAGAAAAACTACGTGTCTCAGACTATATAAAATGGTATATCCGATCACGTTCAAAACAATTTTCGTTGAAAGTATTTATTTAGTTGTATATCTGTAACTTATTTCATATTTTTTGGAGATACCGTTTAGAACATAGAAGCAATTCTTACCGCAAATATTTACTAAATAAAAAATAATAATTTAGAAACCTCAAATTGGTTGTAAAAGAACTGTTGAAATATGTGCCACACATTGATATTTACTAAAAGTTTTTATTTTCATTTTCGGTTATATGTATAGTGTGCCTCCCCCTCCCCCCACTAAAAATATATATTTTTGTTATTAAACTAACAAACTAAGCAGCGACCTATACTCCAAATTTAATTAATATACATTTTGCAGTTTTTGAGTAAAATGTCTGTGACATACGGACGGACGAACATGACGATACTATAAGGGTTCCGTTTTTGTCATTTAGGCTACGAAAACCTAAAAACCTTCCAAGAGCATGTCGGACTATGCTCAGTGTAGGGTTCCGCAGTCGTTCATATGAATAAAAAAATTACGACGACTTCAAAAGGTGATTCAAATGTGATTCGTACCGTACATAAAAGATTATTTTTGGATTTTTAATTTATTTTGAAGTCTGTTCTTTTTTTATTTATTTATAAGGATAAGGGTGATAAGGAGACTACCTCAGAGACACACTATAAAGAATATGACTAACAGTACTAAAGTACGTACCTATAATTCATGTATTTTTTTAGAATTATTCTGTAACACTTAACCGTTAAGGAGTTCTCTGGTTCTCCACTATCAGCTCCACTTTGCTACCCTGATCTTACCTAACTTCTGCCTCTAAGCAAAATATGATAAAGAATTATATTGGAATTAGTGAATAAAAAACACTGGTTGAGCCCTTATTAGTGACTGGTGGCTTGTGTCTTCATCATCAGTTTCTCTTCACCAAATGATGATTTTTGAGTGTAAATGCTTGTTCTTCTTTAATAAACACCGAAATCGCCATAGGTGTGCCCATAATATTTGAGGAATTCCTTCGATTCCTTATCGATCTCACCATCAGATCATCACCAAAATTTTATGGGACCTACTAGGAGATTCTTACTCTTAACCGAAAAAATAATTTTCTAAATCGACTTGCGATCCGCGAATTAAATAATACTGGTAGAGCCCTCAGTGGTAACTGATGGCTGCTGTCTTCATCATTGGTTTCTCTCCACTAAATGGTGATTTTCAAATTTAAATGCTTAACCTACTGTAAAAAATACCGAAATCGCCATAGATGTGCTCGTAACAATCGAAGAATTCCTTCGATTCCTCATGGATTCCGGCATCAGATCTTCACCAAAATTTTATGATACCAATTTGGATATACTCATGAACAAAAAAAATTCTAAATCGTCGTCGTGTAAATGACGGAGTTCTGAGGTAACAAACATAAAAAAAACATACAACCGAATTGAGAACCTCCTCCTTTTTTTGAACTCGGTTAAAAAATGCACACTACAGATGAAAAAAGTGGCACATGAGAAAGTGCACTAGCAAAAGAGCGTTTTGTCCACGGCATTTTGTTGGGAAGCGCCGTTTTTGGCAATAACTCAAAAATGGTATATCCAATCATGTTGAAAACAATTTTCATTGAAAGTATTTCATTATCATCATCATTTTAGCCATAGGACGTTCACTGCTGGATACAGACCTTCTCAATAGATTTCCACATGGTCCGGATAGAGGCGACCCGCATCCAGTGAGTCCCCGTAATCCTAACCAGGTCGTCCGACCAGCCGGCCTTCTTACGCTGCGCTTGCCGATACGTGGTCTCCACTAGAAAACCTTTCTGCCCGTAGCCATCCGTTCTTCGAAATATGTGCCCTGCCCATTGCCACTTTATTTTACTTACCCTGTTTGCTATGTCGGTGACCTTGGTCCGTCTACGAATCACCTCATTTCTGACCCAAACTCGTAGAGAGACCTCGAGCATAGCCCGTTGAGTGACTCTGAGCTTCCTTAAGAGGCCCATAGTTAGAGACCACGTCTCGGCTACGTAGGTCTTACTGGTAATACGCAGTAGTTGAAGAATTTCGTCTTCAAGCACAGAGGTATCCTGGACGAGAAGGCACTTCGCAGTTTCCCAAACACCGCCCATCCGAGTTGGATCCGTCAATTGATCTCTTTCTCGAAGTTGGACTTGCCTAACTGGATTGTCTGTCCTTGATAACAGGGTTTGAAAACCGGTTTATTTTCCGTACCGGTTAGAGCCGCACTCCGAGAGTCTAACCCATAGTAAAGATTACGCTCTTAAGAACGTCGCTCTAACCAGTTAATATCTCGTACCGCAAAACAGGGAACGATATCCATTTACCGGTTAGAGAGCAATTCCTCCGTGTGAGCGGAGACTAAGGTGAATGACCGCTCGCTTCAGAATTGGTTTGCTTGCTGTGGTATTAGATTCAATATTTTATGTAAGTTTTGACTATATATTCTAGTATAGGACGCAAGCGTACTCGTTAGCATTCGTAAATCATTAGCAGCTTTTGTCGGCTACCAATTTTTGATTAACCACACATAAGAAATTGAAGTCAATTATTATTTAGTAATGAATTCTGTTCAATATTTATGTAGGTATATACAGGGTGGAAAGGCACGACAATCCTTTCCGCAAAGGGGGGTTAGTTTAAGTGATGGAGAATCGATTCATAGTGTTTACATTTTTCTTACGAACAATTAGTAAAAATATTAAAATTAATTAATATTCTTCTTAGTGACAACCTTATTATCCTACTATTACTACGTACTATCATCTACCTATCTACCTACATGTAAGTGTGCATACAATTGTAATTGACCCTTGTGTTATTAAATGTTACTGAACCTAATGAGGGTTGTCACTTGCAGTATTTTGCATTAAAAGTTAACTGCCTATAAATTCAAAACGCTTACGAATATGAGCCTAGTTTCTTTAAAGGAAATACTGTACTAAATCTAAACAATCCCCCTTTTGCGGAAAGGATCGTCGTGCCTTTCCACCCTGTGTAATATATATATGTATTCAACCTAAAACCATACATACAAAAATTTTAACTTCATTACTAAATGAACTATTTTCACTTCTGATTCTCATGCTCGTGAGTTCTTGTTTTGTTTATGCTGTTATCAGGTGTCATAATCATAAAAGTAGGTACTAACCTACATTACACGAGTAGGGCGGTAACATTAATTCAAATCCCAAGTATGTATTTGTCGCTCAAGTTGGCAAAGCAAAGGGTTCTTTATTACAGTCCAAAGCACAGAAGAGAGAGAGCACTTATGTGTCTTGTGTGCAAAAAAGGCAATCGAAAGTGGTGGTAATATGAAGTCGAAAAACTTATTTGTCTGTACATTAAAGATATTTCTCAAAAAAATATTGTAACGAACTATTTGGAGGCCAATAAATTGTGTTTTTTTTTATGTATGTTTGTATGTGTTGTTGTAACTTCATCACGCCAAATCAGCTTAACGGATATCAATTATTTTTGGTACACGGCACGGGTAGCTGGGTATCCACAGATGGTTATAAGATACTTTTAGATGACTACACTGAAGGAAAAAAGAGGGTTTTTTTACTTTTTTTCTCCTCCGCGAACGAAGTTGCGGGCACCTTCTATCCATAAGAAAGTTGTAAAAATGTTACATTGTTACAATTTTTTTAAATAAGTGTTACCACCAAGGGCCCTGTGTTCATTTGATTTTTTTTAATGTTTGTATCTGTCTTTGCGGCTTGATTACACCAACTGGTCATCCACAGATAGTTATAGGATAGGATATTTTGTCTCCTCCGCCGAAGAAGTTGTTGCACCTTCCAGTGTGAGTTCGTTCTATAAGGCTTCAAAATACTTGACTAGGTATTGAAGACAGATAAATCTCTGCCTGGCGTTGATGACGTGCTCCACTGATTTGTAGGCTTGCTTCACACGAGACCCACTGTACCGTGGACAATGGACCTAAATTCTTGAAATGATTCTACGTATGTTAATCTGCCCTGATAACGCAGTTTACGAGAGGTAACGTATTATAACCTAATAGATGCAAGGGAAAACATTACATTGTGCTTTCTAAAACTCTATTTAAATAAAAATATCTTAAAAAAGGTACAAATACTTTAATGCCAGGTCAAATCAGCTCTTTATGAACTAAATTTTTTAAAAAAATACCTTCCCATTATTAGTTACTTTACAAATTGTAAAATTTTAACTACGTTTTAAAAAATCATTTAACTGTAAGCGTGGCACAATTTGAGGTAAACGTACCAGTGCCCGACCCTGTTCCATTAGTTCGCATTCGCACCTTCTCCGTTAACATGGTTATTTCCACCTACTAATAAAAAGCAAATACATAATCTCACATCATGTTTAAAGCATCATTAGATTAGCCCATAGGACTAGCCCATTCCAATAGCGTTAAGATGTCTTTTAAAGAAGAAAGTCAAGTGTCAAATTTCTTTCGATTTGTTATTAAATTTGTAACAATATATTTCAACCTTTCTCTCATATTGAATAAAAAAACTGGCATTCACGCGACATTTATTTTCAAATACGACAAAATCATATTATAACTTTCAACTAAAGTTGAATGACAACGGTTTTTCACTGAAACAATAGAATACTAAACTACGAAATTTCTAAGTCATCAGGAAGTACTCCAGAGGTTTTGATACGTGGCTTATATAAGTGAGTGTCAAAATCGGCGTATTTTAGGTACGTAGGTACCAATAAAACCTAAAGTATAAAAGCTAGATAAATTAAATTTAGTGCATTTCACATGTTTCCTAACTGCATTTTAAACGGTTCGAGAGAAGGTAGTGGTGTAGGTAGTGCCCCGCTTCTTTGTTGTTAGTCTTGGCGGATGCCCAAATACAATCTTGCCGCCGGTGACGGGTAATACCAGTAAAGATATACAGCTAAAGTTTACGGGAAAAATTTCGTCAAGTTTCATGCTAATAGCCAAGTTAAAATCAATCGAAGCCGTTATATTCAATCGTTATTCTACTTTGTACTTACATCAAAGTGGTCTACGCAAAAAAAATGGTCGATATATTTGATATTGCAGAAGTATTGCGCCCCGCAAATTTTTACTAGTTAATCCTTCTTTGCATTTAAAGTCTTGCATTATATATGAAGAATTATCTGTTCCAACTTGTTACATGTACTTTAATATTTTATAAATAGAAGTTACAAGACAAATTCTAAATAGAATTGGTCTTGTAACTGATTCCTCATTGTTTGTTTTCAACTGTCGTCAGTTGGCACTTGAAGTTTTTAAATAAGTGAATTTTATGCATTAGTATACATTGATTCAGGAGAAGACTAAACTACTAAATATATTGAAAGTGGTTAACAGCAACACTACCTCCTTATAAAATTGTCGTGAAAAACTAAAATAAAATCAAAATGTTTTTATACATTTTCTCTACAAATACTTAATACGTTAAATCTAAACACATAAGCGCTGGTAAAAAAAATACAGGACAATTATACACAAATCTAACTAGTCCCACGGTAAGCTCAATAAAGCTTGTGTGTTGAGTACTAGACGACAATAAATTTAATTGATAAATGTACTTAAATACAAAACAACTCATTGACGCATCGGGAGACCCCAGGGCTGGCGCTTACCTCTGCCAGAGAATTTCTCTGGCAATACAAAGAGGTAACGCTGCCAGCATACTGGGGACGATGTCGCAGGTGACCTTTTAGATGGTGTATTCTTTCTATAATCTTTTTATCTTATAAGTTTAGTTTATGGTTTATATATACTTTTTATTTTATCATTTACTGATTCTTGTATATAGTATAGATAATACTTAAATACATAGAAAATACATCCAAGTCTCATTAACAAATGTTTACCTGTGCTCAACGTACAAATGATTGCCCTTACTGGGATTTCAACTCAGAACCTTTAGCTTCGCAGGCAATACAACTCCCACTGAGCAGCTACGAGTAAAATGGTCATCGTTAAAAAAAATGGAAACAACCATATTCGTGGCAGAGGTGTCAATTATTGCAATTAAGCTGTCCAGCGGGCCTATGATGGTTGCGTTTGTCACGCGATAAATAAGTGACATAGCTGCCATCACCTTGTGACACGTATGTGAGTGCGAGAGTGACAGGCGCGTTATCATATCATTTATCGCGTGATAAACACGACCATCATAGGCCCGCAGCATTGGGACGTTTAACTTATATTGACTACAAGAAAGTAGCAATTAACTATAGCCTAAGTCTGCCATTTCTTTCTTTAAAGCAGTGGGTTTCGAACTTTTGTGACCATGTACCTACCACTTTTTAAAAACGGCATTCGTAGTGAATCTAAAAAATCAAACACCACTAAAAATACGCTGCAATGCTTTCTTTACCCATCACGTCAGACGCAGTTGAAAGATCTTCGTACACCAAGTAGATTTGGACAGATTGAAGACGTAGAATAAATTCTATCAATTAAGAACAAATATTAATTGCATATGGATGTCGTATATTACATGTCGTCTACGCTATTTTAGAAAAAGTATTTTTTGAAGTGGTTTTTTCTTTATGAAAGAGAAATATATATAGGTACCTACGTATATAAAAAATATATATATATAATAAAGTAAAAAGCTGTACATCTGTTTTATCGACTTTAGCAAAGCCTTCGACACCGTTGTCTGGTCCAAATTATGGGAAGTATTGCTGGAGATGGGCGTTACGCGCCACTTCCATCTGATCGAGAGGCTCCATAAGTACGGCACAGCATGTATACGCTTGGAAAGAGTAGACTCTGAATCCCTTAAAATACAAGCCGGTGTCAGACAAGGATGTATATATATTATGACCGTTACTTTTTAACATCTACAACGAATACATTATGCGTATTGTTCTAGAGAAATTGGATAAAGGTGTATCGATCGGAGGTATAACATATCTAATTTTAGGTATGCTGACGATACAACGCTTCTGGCTTCATCCAAGGACGGAATCAGTAACATGCTGCGGATATTCTAAACCACTAGCCTAGAGTTTGGACTCGCCTTGAACCGCGTAAAACAAAGACCCCTGACTCCTCTCCGTGAATCAGCTCCTTGGCTCGATTTGGTTTCAGAAGAGTGTGAGAAACTGGGCTTAGGTGAGTTGACGAACTAATCTTATAATTTAACAAATATCCCAAAATAGATACATATGTATAATCTAATTACTTAACTGTACATACGAATAAAATACATTAATCACATGGTTAGGTCAGATTCGTGAAATTTATATATCCGACATTCATCTGTTTAATCAATCATATCGTACTAGTTACTTATTCATTAATAGTGATTTCGTTTATTTAATCAACAAAGGCAGTTCGGTATAAAAGCATTCGTAAATTTTTCGCACTATATTGCATAATTAAATAAAGGGTGCGAAATATCTCCCGGTATTTTCAACGGAACAAAGCACGACATCTGTCGGCGAGAAGTTGAAATCAAAACGTGATATGGCGCTGCTGCGAACAAAACTATGCTTCATTTCATATGAAATATGTGCCAATTTTCAGTGCAAACTTTTGAACTTAGAACCATTTGGCGTATTGGTTCTCAAATAAGGGTCTGACGAATGTTATCAAATGCAGAGTGTTAACAAATACAATAACCAGCTAAACTGGTAGACACCTGGTGTGAAACATTTTTATTGACAAGCGGTGTCAACCAGTATAAAAGCTTTCTCTTCTACTGATTCAGAAAACGAATGCCGACCCACTTTGTTTTAATCGTACACGAGTAAATCCTCTTAATTTTGAATGCGAATGCGTCCATGTATAAATGACATTAAAACATATATGGGGTTAGACTGGAAACATGATCAGAAAGTATTTTTTTCAGAATCGGTAATCTAATTAAATTTCGTTTAAGTACTAATATCTTAGAAATTACTATGCTTTACCAACTTTAAAAATGGTTTCGGGGCACGTTTCCTATTTCACCCTGTAGTTTTGAATGTATGTCGATTCCTTCTGGTGATAAGCAAGCAGCGAAACTATGATGCCGATGGCAGAGGTATGACGTTAAGCTACATACAGAGTGTTTTTATCTAAATTTTGAGATAAAAAAACTATTGAAGATATTAGTATTATTTATTTTTCATTTTTTCAAAATACTCTCCATTACTCTCTATACAAAGTTCCATTCGTCTGAACCAACTTTGGAAGCACTTTTGCCAGTCTTCATCAAATAGGTCCGAAATTGCTTCTTCATATGCAGCCACGGCTTCTTCAGCACTCGAAAAAAACTTCCCTTTTATTTTTTCTTTCACCATCGGGAACAAAAAAAAATCGCAGGGAGCGTAGTTAGGACTGTAGGGTGGATGTGGTAAGGTTTCTATCCCAGCTTTCTCAATAACCGCCTTTCTTCTGAGGGACGTATGTGAAGAGGCGTTATCGTGATGCAGCAAGATTCCCCGAAGTCCAGTCTTTGGTCTCCTCTCTCGCGCTGCTTTGAAAACATGCGGCAATGCTACTGTAGTATACTAATCAGAGTTGACTGACCTATAATTTTCCAGAATTGATGTTGATAAATGTCCGCCCCGTGAAAAGAGTTCCATTTTTTTGCCGACGTTACGAGGTCTTTGTAGTTTTGTTGGTAACTTTCCCTCTGAGAAGACCCATACTGACGATTGCCGCTTGTTTTCCGGCTCATATTGGTAAATCCATGTTTCGTCACCTGTAATTATTTCCGATACACGCCGCGATGTCCCGTTGTCGAATCTCAGACGCATCTCACGACACCAATCTACACGAGCCTGTTTCTCAGTATCGGAGAGCAAACGTGGTATCCAACGACAACAGAGCTTCCTTACTCCAAGATGTTGATATAGAATGATGCTAACGCTCCCCGAACTGACGCCTAAGATATTCTCTATGTCTTTGTATGTTATTCGTGGATCTTCTCGCACCAACATTTCAGTACTACACACGTTTTCTGCAGTTACTACTGTTTGCAGGCGGCCACTTCGGTGGTCTTCTTCGAGGCTGGTTTTACCCCTTTTAAATTCGTTGAACCATCTAAAAACTGTTGCCCATTGTTCAGATAAACCAAATTTAAAATCATAAAATATCATAGCACGCAAATGTTCGCGGTTAAGCTCCATCGTTACAAAGAAAAAACGCGGGAACCGTTTTAGAAAAATGACTGTAACATATTCATTTTTTAAATGGGAGCCAATCGGCAAGTTGTGTTTTATTTTTAAATAAATTTGCTTGTTATAAACATATAATTCAGGTGCGTTCCATTTTCGTATTTCGAGCATCTCAAAACTTATCGAGTGACCTACGTATAAGATACTTAATCACTCAAAAACTCATTGGTCTCTGTTGTTTACTGATATTCAGATAAAAAAAGAAAAGGAAGGTTAACCATCAACAATATTTGCTCCTGATGCGGTAATAGGGACTATGACCAGTACAACGCCATTGTTAGGGATCAGTAGCCAAAATGGTAAAAACGGAACCCTGATAGTTTCGTCATGTCCGTATGTCACAGGCATTTTACTCAAAAACGACTAGATGTATAATATTGATGTCTTGTATGAACCGCTACGTAGTTAAATAGTTAAAAAAAATAACATTTCTAGGAAGGGCGTGTAACCCAAAATGAAAAAAAAAATTGAGCAAAGTTCAGTGTGGCACATAATGTGCTGTCAGTTCTTTTTTAATAGAACTGTTAGCATATTATGTGCCACATTCTAAATTTGTTTTTGATTTAGTGAATATTTTCGGAAATAATCGCTCCGAAAGTAGCATAAATTGTCCCTCCCCCCCTCTATTTTCTAAACCTTATGTCCAAAATATATGAAAATAATACAAAGATAAAGCTTTATAAATACTTTCAACACAAATAGTGTTGAACTTGATCGATTTGTTTTTGAGTTTTGCCAAAAAACAACGCCTTTCAGCAAAAGGACGTACGCTCGTAGGGTTTTTTATATCTTATTTTTTCAACTGTAGTGCATTTTTTGTGTAAACAGCATGCATGGTATGTGAATAAATTAAAAGTACTTATTCATTTTACGAGTACATGTCATTAAAATGTTGTGCCAATATTCCCATAATTTTCAGAGACAAAGTGGCGTATATTAGTGCAAGCAACACCAATTTTCAAATCTGAACGCTGTGTTGGGCTAAAGTCACTTGCAAGGCGGGCCGGCGTTAAGTGTGGTGCAACTTGCAGTTGGCTATGCGCACTTTAACATCAATGTCTGAGCTGACAACGTTGGCTCAGTATGCTGACCTCGCAGAATAGTTATACCTACTATTAACAAAATAACCTTGTTTTGTGCCAGATTATATCGTCATATTGTGCATAATTAGTAGGCCTAGTTTACGACAAGCTTCGGTAAAAAAGAGCCACATATACGAGTGTATCTACAGTTTTCTAAAAAAATAACAAAAATAAAAAAAAACCCGAGTATGCAGTCTGAAAGTAAGTTCTTCTAGTGAAAATTTAGTAATGGCTACACATATTCCGATCTTTTGTTAATTTGCGAGTTCTGATACATCTAAATAAATAAATAGCAACATTACTTCATACTCTTCAAGCAATATCATACCACTCACTATGGTAAACCACTGCGTAGCCATTGTCAAACCGACACCGGTCCTATATGCGGCATAGGGTAAAATGGGGTTAAATAACATAGTATTAACAGTATTTTTTCTTCACTAAGTGAAACAGTCCAAAATAAAGAAAACAAAAAATAAGGTAGCACTTTTAATCAATCTTTTTCGATTAAAAGCATTTTGACTTCTTAATTTAGTGACCGCACAAGGCAGTTTCTTAGTGGGCAGAATAAAGAAAGCACTAAGACGAGCCAAGCGAAGCGCAAACCCTTTACCGGTGTTTTTCAGTTTTTCTTACCCTCTTACCTTGAGTTTCATAAACAAAATTATCGAGGTGTGATATCATAATGAAATAATGATCTTTATTCTGTAAGTAGGCCGCAAGGGCACTTTTACAAGTCTGACTCTACGGCATTCCTCAAGGGGAGACCAATATTGAGAAGAAAGCCGGAACAAACTCAACAGTCAGTCATTTTTTTTAAATATTATTTCACTATTTCAATTTAAATACTGAGCCTAGCTTAAAAATATCTTTTTAAGTGTATAACTCAATGCTTAGTTCTCCGAGAAAACATATTTAGATTTATAAATGTAAATTCAAATCGTTTATTCTGTAAAAAGTGTGTTTTACAAATCTAAATCTACCTGCATTTATTATTATAATTGGTATATATATATATCAATAGTGAACTCAATAAACATATAAAGTTTCAATTGCAAGCTCTAATACTTTAGATTTTATTGATATCTAAAAAATCCCGATTTTGGCACACACTGATGACCATGAAAATTCATTGTCATCAAAATTCCTAGGGTACTCTTCCGGAAGTCCTAGAAAGCAGACATTAGGTATGTAAGCTATTATTAGTACACAAAAAACAAAATCAATCTAAAACTGGAAACTATTACCCCCCAACGCCTTAAACTGGGAGAATGGAACTTTGTATGAGACTCCCGCAAATTTTACACTAGCGATAGCGGTCTAAAAAGTGATATAGGGACTGCTTGTTGTCTATCCATACTAATATTATAAATGCGAAAGTGTGTCTGTCTGTTCTCTCCACGCTTCTTCCTCACACCTCTACACGCTTAAACCGCTGAACCGATTTATATGAAATTTAGTATGGAGATAGTTTGAGTCCCGGGAAAGGATATAGGCTACTTTTTATCCCAGAAAAATACCCTTATCCGCGATAAACGAATTTAAGGCTGACGAAGTCGCCGGCAGAAGCTAGTATATATATATATATATATATATATATATATATATATATATACTATTATAAAGTTGTACACATGAAATGTTTCTATGTTTGTATGTGTCGTTGTGGCATCATGACACTAAATCGGCTAAACGTTAAAGGTACCCGATTATGCTAAAGAAAAAAAGAGGGGTTATGACTTTTTCACCTCCACAAACGAAGTTGCGCCATGTGGAAAATTATTTGTTTGTTCTTGAGTAGGGTTATCCAAATTGGTCCCATAACATTTTGGTGAAGATCTGATGCCGGGATCCATGAGGAATCGAAGGAATTCCTCGAATATTATGAGAACATCTATGGCGAATTCGGTATTTATTACAGTAGTATAAGCATTTACATTTGAAAATCACCATTTGGTGAAGAGAAACCGATGATGAAGACACCAGCCATCAGTTACCACTGAGGGCTCTACCAGTGTTATTTAATTCGCGGATCGCAAGTCAATTTAGAAAATTATTTTTAAAAATATATTTAGAATAGTCTTATCTACAATTGGTCTTATTTATTTACAATAGGGCCTCCTCAATCTTTCCATTTTGAGCTCTAAAAATACTTTACATCACTAAAAAGCAAAAAAAAAATTTTTGAAATAAAAAAAGAACCGACTTCAAAATTAACTAAAAAGCCAAAAATAATCTTTTATGTACAGTACAGATCACATGTGAATCACCTTTTGAAGACGGTGCCAAACCTGAAGTAAAGTCCTTTATCCAACAATTATACGAATTACTATAACTACATTTAGGTAATAACTAAAGGCTCGCCGCCGCGGTTCACGCGTGTCATTTGTGTTAATAGTAATAAATGAATGGTATGGCACCGAATTCAAAAGGTGATTCACATGTGATCCGTACTGTACATAGTACGGGAGGCCGCTAGTTATAAATAAAAAACAACGTGTTTCAGGATAAAATAATGAAAAATGTCATAAAAGAAACTTAAAAAAAAAAAAAAATTGCCAAAGCGAGACTATACGGCTCGCACTGTCAAAAAGGTATGCGATCTCATGTAGCCAAGTTTCTAACTCTACACGCTTTAACTCTACAAGCCCTAATTTCACAATCTCTACACCATAGACAAAATATGTGGCTTGGCCGTTTAACCATACATGGGCGTAAGGTGAATAATTTATTCACTGTTCATTACTTTTCTGCTATTAATTCTTGTGGCAACGAAACGATTAGTTGATTGAAATTGTTATTCGTCAATAAACACTTAATGAAAATTAATAGCATTTACAGTATTGTCTGTGAGTAAAACCAATCATCGAATGAATTTACGCTTTCGGATTACTGCTTGGATTGGTTCCCGCTGACCAAGTAATAATTAATGTTATCAATTATATATTTACGGTAAATCGAATTGAAATTCCTTTTAATTTTGTGAATTTGCTAATAGGGAATATGCATGAATTTTAATTTTTGCTTTATTAAAAGCTCATTCATGTAACAAACAGTAGACAAAAATAATTTTTTGAATAACTATAAAAATAACCAAGATATAAGCCATCAAACGTTTAATTCTATCTCTTTCTAGCAAAACGGAATTTAATATGGAGTTTACATAGCCGGCGTAGACTATGACGTAACAGTACATGTCGGACCTCTCAGTCAAATCGCCATCTAATTAGCAGTTTAAAATGCCTACATCTTGCGTGTTTCTTGGCCGATTTAAATTTTAATTTCAGATTTTGAAATCGTTTACGGTATTTTGATATTTAGTTAAGAAAAGCGATAAAGAAAATTCATGCATGTACCCTATAATAGTGAAATTTATCTGAAAACGATACATTTTAAAACATAATATTAGAGTATCTTTGATGGTTTATTTGATATAATAAAGTAGTGTTTATTCATTATCAGGTTGAACTAATGAAAGGTAATCATGAATATACTCAATTAAGCCCGTTTTGTTGTGTTGTCATTATTTATAATTTATACATTTTGATTAAATGATGGAAATGTTAGAAGTTACTCTAATTGCTGCAACTATACAGAGCGACATCTAGTTGATAAGTGGGATCCTGTCTCAGTACTTGCAAGTCCAAAAATTGCTAAATGTTATAAGAAGGTCAAACAAACTTCTTTTTTTTTCATAATTATATTCTTGTTTAATCGTATGCTTGTTTGCTTTACAGGGTTTCAGCTAAGTAGGATGACAGAATATGTACGGGAGTTACTTTAATTTAGTTCCGATTGTCTGCCTACCTAATTCATGTAATAAATATTTCGATTCATGGCTTTTACTTTAAAACTTTAATACATCTTGGAAACGGAGAAACTTCTCAAATATTACATCAAAAAAAGTTAAGCCGATGAAGAAAACCAGGGCAGACAATCGGAACTCCTCGATGATAAGGGATGATGAGATATCTCGTTGAAGATAAAAGTCTATAAAGCTGGCACTTATGAGGCGATAAATAAATAAGAAAGGAGAGTGTTGGGCTTGCGAATTGCGGAATGCGAATTCACATACTTGTCAGAAAGAGATGGCTGTTTTATCGTTATCTATCGCACAGTAAACGTGATCAGCATAGACCCACTGGTATTGACATAGCTTGTAGTTAGCTTTATTTCTGTTTAGTCCTGTTCTGTGTGCACTTATCCGCTCAATATTTTGGTTTTTCTATTTTTTAGATATTGGTGTTCGTTTACGGCACACATAGTGTAAGGTGCCAAAACGATTTTATCCAAACGGCATTGTTGGCCCGCTCTCCCCTTGCACGCATGTGTATGTCTTACTTGTATGTATGCTTGGTGGGTACTGTCCACAGTCCCATTATCTGAGTGTACGGACCGTGTCGGCGATTGCGATATCATGTCACCTGTACAGTCTGTAATCTGTTACATTCAAATGTGTTTGGCATTTCTGTCAAATTCCAATAACGGACGAGGATTCTTCATTCGCCGTATTGCTTTTTTTTTGTTTTATGTACAGTATGATTACTTTGAGTTTACCACTGACATATGCTTTTATTCCATTGGATATTCGACTTTAACACTAATACAAAAGAGTTTCTATTAAAAACAAACGACGTTTAGACAGTGTGTAAGTAATATAATCTCTTTTACGTTAGTGTTAAAATCGAATATCCAATGGCATAAAAGCATAATATGTCAGTGGTAAACTCAAAGTAATCGTACTGTATGTGCCCCGATTGCTAGAAAATGGTTTACTATTTTTGGGAATTCTTAGTAGGAGTAGGGGCAGTTTCGAAGTGTTCGGATTAATAAGAAACCTTTTTCTTCTCGTGTACCTTTTTCTTCTCGTGTGTTAAAATCTGTGAACTAGAACTACACGAAGCATTCTACCAAGACATACTTCTTAGATTGGACCATAAGCCATAACTCTATACAGTATGGTCTTATACAACTACGCGCAGAACTATATAACGAATTTCAAAAACGTTTTTGTAATATGTTTGAGCTGTGTTTCATTAATTTTAGTTTACCCTTACAAAAAGTATCGTATGTCCAATAATTATATAATTTGTTTTTTAAGTCTCGTACCACAATTATTGAAATTATACTACTATGTAATAGATACTGAAATAATACTTATTGAAATAATACCACTATGTCTATGGTTATGTAATCCTTCCGGTGCATTCTAAACTAAAGTCAAAATACCCCAGTACTTAATACGACCTAATATCTAGAAGACTATTCTCAAATCGAATGAATCCCGAATCGACTTACAACCAAAAAGAGCTATTCTCGATATACACTTTGCTCCAAACGACTCAATTTCAAATGGAATGAATTTCATAAAAACTAATTCACAAAATGAATCAGTCCCAAAATACCCTAAATTTTATTATCAAAATACTTGATTCTCTTCATGACTGAATCTCAAAATGTCCTAGTCCCAAAATACACTAAATCTATATATATATAAACTAAGTAACTAATTTGGCTCAGGGACCCAAAGAGGGTCTTGGCCTCCGAAACGAGAGCACGCCATCTGTCCCGATCGTGCGCAACTTCTTGCCAGTTACTGACTTGAAGATGTCGCAGGTCCACCTGCACACTATCCTCCCAGCTGTACCTGGGACGCCCAACCGGGCGGCGACCAGTTGGTCGTCCCTCGTACGCTCTCTTGGCAGCACGATCTCCTCCCATTCGGAGTAGGTAACCGAACCAGCGAAGTCTGTGTGATTTTGTTACGCCGATGATGTTGGGTTCGGCCACCAGCTCCTGGATCTCTATATTCTTTCGGATCGTCCACGTGCCGTCGTCTCTCTTGATAGGTCCCAGGATCTTACGCAACACCTTCCTTTCAGCTACAAGGAGTTGACATTCTTCTTTTTGAGTTATTGTCCAGGCCTCACAGCCATACATAAGGATCGGTCTTATGACAGTTTTATAGATCCTTAACTTTGAATTCCTGCTGAGAAGCCTGGACACCAACACCTTATGGAGGGCTGCACTGCATCGCAGGGTGTTTTGGACGCGGATGTTTATCTCCTCCTCTCTGGTGTTAGTATCGGTTATGG
Organism: Hedya salicella; assembly: GCA_905404275.2. NCBI lineage: Eukaryota > Metazoa > Arthropoda > Insecta > Lepidoptera > Tortricidae > Hedya > Hedya salicella. The sequence continues at coordinate 85,546,694 of FR990096.1, forward strand.
TGCATCCAAAATACCGAAATTTGACAATTCCCTTGTAGGCGGTACCCCCAACAAGAAGACTACCACGCCGAGCCCGGGGATTTTTGTATCGTTTCATCTGGAGGTATTCAGTCTTTGCCTGATTGATCCTGAGACCTATCTTAGACGCCTCTTGCTCCAAGACTCTGGCCGCTTCCGCCACCTCTTCCCGGCTTCCCCTAAAATAGCAAGGTCATGTGCGTACCCTATCACCTTGTGCTTGCCACTCAACTCAACACCTACTTCCAGTGCTAAAACATTCCTGACGACATGATCAAGGGCAAAGTTGAAAAGCACTGGTGATAGGGCATCCCCTTGCTTTAGGCCGGTCATGAGGGAATTCTTCCGGAAGCTCTCTTCCTACTCTGACACGCATTGTACTCTTCTTCGTTGCTGTAGTGATTATAGCAACTAGTTTTCTTGGGATGTTAAAATTCACCAGAATGGAATATAGTGCCTCCCGATCAATGCTGTCGTAGGCCTTTGTGAAGTCCACAAACAAAAAGTGGATGCTGTTATATATATATTCACATATTTTTTTAAAGTAAGAGATCTTAGACTACGGAAGGGGAAGTAAAAGGATGATAAAATTAGTATCACCGTTTTTAGGAAACGGAACCCTTATAATTTCTTCATGTCCGTCCGTCCGTCCATATGTCACAGGCATTTTGCTCAAAAACTACAAGATGTATACTAATGAAATTTGGAGTATAGGTGTCTTGTATAAGCCGCTACTTAGCTTGATACTTAAATAACAAAAATGGCACTTACTCAGAAGGTTATTTAAAAAAAATGGGTGTGATAAAAAAAATGGATTTTTTTTCGGAAATAATCGCTCCGAAAGTTGCTTAAGTTGTATGTCACCCTTCTATTTTCTAAACCTTACGTCCAAAAAATATGAAAAAATTACAAAGATAAAGCGTAATAAATATTTTTAACGAAAAGTGTTTCCAATATGATCAGATATTACCGTTTTTGAGTTATTGCCGAAAAGCGACGCTTCTCAACAAAAAGACGTAAGTGCCGTGGAGATACACTCTTTTGCTAGTGCACTTATTCATATCGTATATAGTGCATATTTTTGGAACCCTACACTGAGCATAGCCCGACATGCTCTTGGCCGGCTTTTATGATATATTTCTTCAACTACTTAGGTACCTTGGTATGACAATTGAGAATTTAGTGTATTTTGGGATTAGGTTGTTTTGAGAATATATTATGAGAATCTTGTGTTTTGATACTATCTAGTACATAACATTTAGGGTATTTTGGGAGTGATTCATTTTGTGAATTAGTTTTTACGAGATTAATTCCATTTGAAATTGAGTCGTTTCGAGCAAAGTGTATATCGAGGATAGCTCTTTTTATCCGACTACGCGACGCAAAGGAGGGTAATGTGTTTATCAGTCTATGTATGTATGTATGTATGTATGTATGTATGTATGCATGTATGTATGTTTGTTCCTATCTGGCACTCTAGACACCAAACGCGTGGACCGATTTTGATGATTTTTACGTCAATCGATTCGTCTTAACTGTCCAAATGTCACTGAAGACGTGAAAATGACGAAAACTTAAAATGGCGATAATGAGACGCCATATTGTGAAAAATAAAAAAATGAAAATCGACGTACTATATCGAGTGGGGTATCATTGAATAGGGATTTGAAAATCATTATTAGGTTTCTTTATCATTTTTAATTTTGAATTACCAGTTAGGAACTATAACGATTTAAAGTTGGTTAGCAAGCCGTTCTCACTAACATTTCATTTAATTTGTAATAAATCTGTGCAAGCTTCTCAATAACCCCGACGATAAAGATTGCGAAATTTACATACTTTTATAATTTTCACTAAAAAGTATAAAATAAAAATTTATAATTAAAAAAACAGTCGAGACCCATTGTTGGGAACATTTGCGTCGATCTAGATTTCTTATGGGTGCCGACTGTTTAATATCGCTATGTTCCATATTAGAATTTATTATTTGTTTTATGTGAGTATCGATCATGAATCATGAAACATTTCCATTATAACTTAACTAGTTTCTAGGGTACTGAACTTCTTTATTTCTTTTTAGTTTTTTTACGCAGTCGGGTTTTTTGTTTTTTTTTTTTTTAATTATATTTTTTTTGGGTGTAAGTCGATTCGAAATTCATTCGTTTTGAGAATAGGTCGTTTAGATAATAGGTCGTATTAAGTACTGGGGTATTTTGACTTTAGTTTCGAATGCACCGGAAGGCTTTTTATGATATTTGACCAATATTTCTATTATTAAGACGTCGTTGTATAACATTCCATAAAAAAATGTCAAAAAGCCTATTGTAGGAATAATTTAGAATGGTTCATCATAATACATATATCCTGACATTATTATTTAGGTGCGTACCTACAATTAAAGGATTATGATATAAAAGTGGTCGTTTCCTCTTTTTTGCATTTGCTTAATAAAAAGTTTTTTTAAGAGATAAAAATTAATGGTAGTTTTATTTTGTTCTAGTTAGTTAACGATAATTTGTGGTTACTGTGGAATAATATATTTAGGGTATAGTTAAATACGAGATTAAATGATTATACGTCGCGTATATACGATTTAGCTGTCATTGACATGTCTTTTGCAATCGGGGACACGCAACAATCACGTATTGATGACTCTGCGACCGTCAATCGACAATGACACTATTGCGATGGCAACAAGTTTTTATTACACGCACATTTTACTGTTTTACTAATAAATCTCGTAGTTATAATAACACAATATACCAAAGCGAGCTATCTGTGGCCTACTAGTAAAAGAAAATAAAACAAACGGATACTGTCGTAAACGATATCGATTGAAAGGGTTAAAAATATGTTCTGTTATTTTTGCGTAAATTGGATGTAGCTGGACTCTCTCTAAAAACCGTAAGTAATTCTAATTTGCACTTTGAACATGTTTTTTCAGCTCAGAAATTCGAGCTACACATTTTGATTCCAAAATCAAAAATTAGTTGGGGTTTCAATTTTTTAAAGACATAAGGTCAATGTGGGCAAGTCCGTCTATAAGACAAAACCTTCTACACGCTATAACTCTTGTATTTGTATACGCACGTCATTAAGAACTAGGTCGGAAAAGCGGTTTTTCATCCTAGTTCTTTTACTCTAAATTAGACGTCGCTATGACGACTATGGTCGCAACTCAATTGTCAACTTCATTCGTGTTTCAAACTTAAATAGCGAGTGCAAGTGGGTTCTGCAAATAAATCAGAAAAAATAGAAAGAGTCGGATTATTTGTTAAACAAGTGAGTAACTTAAATATATAACTGCTTTTCGTGTCTAACGCTTTTAATGTAGCCAGAACGCTTTAATTTCGTAGTTTTTTCGAAATGTCTAACCTTTAAAAATTGTCTAGTTGGAAAGTCCGTCTGATACGTTCAAGAGAAGCCCCAGATGTTGCCAACCTGTGGCGTTGAAATATTCTCGTTACATATATCTTCACCTTCAATAAGATACACGTATTTTTTTCATAAAATTGCTCAAAACATATTCACTATTGTTTTCTGTGTAATTCGCTATTTTACTACTTATGTAGTATTCAGTTACTAATTATTATTATTAAAACTTTTAGAGTTTTTGTTGCGATCTCTTAAATACATTCATTTTTTTTTAATTATATTTATTTAAGGAGCTTTGATCAGAGGAAACGAACATGCCAGCTCTCAATTAATATTAATACTGTTTTAAGTATTTCTTTGCGATCTCATACGAGTTGTAAACTACCAATTGTCATTTTTATTAAATTTTTGCGTTTATAATGTTATTTTATTTTGGACTTTAAAAAAGGTTTACAACCTCTTCTTCTACGCATATGCCGTACTTGCCTTTAAAACAGAAAAATACATATTCATCAAAATTGCTACCCCATATCCCTGAACTCAATACACTATTTGGCAATAAATAACGATATCAACTAGGTAATTCACATGCCTATTGGCCTTCAAATAGCGCGGCAATGAGTACTAGACGGTCGTAACTTAATACAACACGGGAATTCCTACTCGCCGAGTTTTTAAAAAAATCTCTTTTAATTACAAAAGTTTTGCTTATTTTGCTAATTTGTTTAAGCGACATTGTAAAATATAATATGTGTCATCCTTTAAGTCTAGGCGATTTTGCCTGGAATAAATAATAACCTGGATAATCCGATTTAAACTTAACTTTAAATAAAGTATACTTAAGTAAGACTTGCCCACATCAACCTTAATTGGTGATTTATTCTTTATATTTATTTAAGCATTAATATCATAAATAGAAAAATATAGTCATATAAGTTTGACATTGTCACTTTAAGTCATTTGAATTTATGGGACAACAATATTTTGCTCCCGTTGCTCAAAATTTTAAAGAATCGTATTCATACAAGTTCATTAAGATCAGGTTTACTTTCTACGTTTTCAAAACAAGATATTAAAAAAAGCCTTATACGATATTTCAATTTATAATATATCATTATGAATTGAAATATCGTTTTACCCTTCAAACTTATTCTAATTTATTAAATTGTGTTTAAAAAATGACCCGCTATACTCATTCCCTACTCACCTACGCTACGCTCTGTTTAAAAATATGACCCTCTATACTCATTCACTACTCACCTACGCTACGCTCTATTTAAAATATGACCCTCTGTACTCATTCCCTACTCACTTACGCTACGCTCTGTTTAAAATATGACCCTCTATACTCATTCCCTACTCACCTTCGCTACGCTCTGTTTAAAATATGACCCTCTGTACTCATTCTCTACTCACTTACGCTACGCTCTGTTTAAAGTATGACCCTCTGTACTCATTCCCTACTCACTTACGCTACGCTCTGTTTAAAATACGACCTCCAATACTCATTCCCTACTCACCTACGCTACGCTCTGTTTAAAATATGACCCTCTATAATCATTCCCTACTCACCTACGCTACGCTCTGTTTAAAAATATGACCCTCGATACTCATTCCCTATTCACCTAAGCTACGCTCTGTTTAAAATATGACCCTCTATAATCATTCCGTACTCACCTACGCTACGCTATGTTTAAAAATATGACCCTCTATACTCATTCGCTACTCACTTACGCTACGCTATGTTTAAAAATATGACCCTCTATAATCATTCCCTACTCACCTACGCTACGCTATGTTTAAAAATATGACCCTCTATACTCATTCACTACTCACTTACGCTACGCTCTGTTTAAAGGACACTTCATGCGGCGCGATAATCCGGCAGGGTGCAGTTATTCAGTGGAACGGTCCTGCGCTAAGCAATTAAATATCATAAAGAATATATATACTATCAAATTTATTTATGTACTTGATATGAACGTTTGTAAACACAAAAGTAACAGAAATATTAATGACATGCAGAACACTATGTTTTGTATTCGAATATGAAAGACGTAGAACGGCCAGATAGTAAAATATACGTATTAAAATTATAATATAGTTTCATTATTTCTCCACCCTGTTATTAAGATACCAAATCCTGTTTTCACAAAGATAAACTATACAAGTATGACTTCCCTTCAAAGAACGGAAATGAATTTCCTCTAAAAGCTAAAATCGTATAAAAAAAAAATCATTTTTGATTTCTATTCAATTTAATGAGCTGCAGCATCCATAAGTGAAAGATTAAACTTTCTCTTTTGCGTGGCTTATAAATAAGAGTATAAAAAAGCGGTGGTGCAGAATTTTATCTAAATTTCCGTACATCGGGGATTTAAAATGTGTTTTCCTAACCCTGTTTTGCTAAATCGAGGAGATTAAAGTTTCTCTTTTTAAATGACAAATATATAAAATTATAAAAAAGCGGCGTCGCAGACAGATTATTATCAAAATTTCCGTTGATGCCCACGTTTTGATTGATTCTGTGTTTTTCTAAACTGCATTTTACTTATTTAAATAAAAGGGTCAACCCGTGACCATGAAGGGCTGAAAAGCTCTTATCAGCCAATACTATCAAGCGACCATCTTACAAAAACTTAACACAACGACAAAATTCTTGTATTCATCGGAGCTTTATACAGGTATTATAATTCACTAATATTAAAATATCAACATGTAAAAAATCGAGTTTGGAAAAAAAATCTAAAAATATATGCGATTGAGAAAATAATATGCTGGTAAAATCAGCGAAAAAATTAACGCGAACATTAAAAAATGTTTTATGAGAATTCACTACATGAAGAAAGACGAATAATTAAATTTCCATTATTAAAATAAAATAATTAAGCCATTATGGCACATATGTAACTGTCTTTAAAACTTAGGCCCATCTGGCATGTATGCACCTTTATTTGTTGTTTCAAAAATGGGTAGTTTGCACAAATTGTAACTTTGACAGAGGAAAATATATATTTTCTCAGTCCACCCGTGACAATGGAAAGCTGAAAAGCTTCCGAAACGTCCGGAACTAAAATGACATAATATACGCGATATAAACCGTTAAATTGTTTTATTTCAATGAGTAATAATCGCGGAAACAGAAGAAAATATAGTTACTGATAAAAATTACATGAAGATGTTTATAAAAAATAGGTGACATTGGTTTTTGATCAAGCATGAGCTGTTTGGATAGAAAAGAAAATGAAATGTTTTAAATGTGGATTTTGCCGTGAGTCTATATTTTATTGGCCGTTACAACCGGGTACGATCATAATACGTTGCTCAAATATTTAAAAAAAATCAGTCCGATTTTGCATATCGGATATTACGTTTCGATCTGCGTTGCAAAAATCTTAGTTATTTAGGAATTAATAGTCTTATTAATGTGTGACTTACTGCGAGTTAAAATTACGCCATTTTGCATTTGTTCATTATCGCCATTTTACGTCCAGACGTGTTTCTTTGAACACGACTGCTATAAGAGTATACTTAACAAAAATACATATTTAAAAATATTTAACTATAATTAGTTTCCGTGTAAGACTTTCTTGAGGATTTTAAATTGTAGATATAGACGCTTGTACTTAATATTTTGTTTAATTTGTCTTAAGTCAATTTAAAAAAAAAAAGAATTTCAGGCAAGCATTACAAATCGCTAAAACACTTTTCTTAAGTGTTATATACTGCTATTAATTAGGTATATGTTTAGAAAATGTAAATAGTTTTTTTAATTCGGCATTTACGGCATCATACCAAAAAACACGAATGAATTCATACCATCATGGTTGATTTTCTCTTCGCTCATAACCAGTGATCGTTATCAACGTGCAATTTTCGTGGCAAATTGTATGGTTGACAGAAAAAGAGGATATTCACTTATTTATTTTCTAGTTTTACACAATCACTATAAAACAAATACTTGCCTACATAGGATTACAGCTCTAGATAATAAATCTACACTGTACAAAACCTTTTCCGCCCTAAATATTTTTAAAACAATATACGTCAAAATGTCATCGGGCGTCAATAAAAGTTGCGTGCAATATCTTAACAGCTTAAATTACCTTCCCGTGACTTCTGTCAACGTCGAAATGACATTTAGTTATTTATAATAGATTTTTTCCAATCGTCGTGAACGTCTGACGGCAAAACCTGTTGAACAAATTTTAGTAGTTTATTCAGCATAATTGAAGAAGTGATAGTAAATATGTAAATAAATGTTATAATTTATGAAATAAAATAATATTTAAAATAATTGAGTATTTGTTTTTTTGTCAACCATACTTTGCCACCAATTCAGCACGTTGATAACGATCACTGCTCATAACATACGAATTCCCTAAAACTCGCGACCTATCCCAACTCAACAAACAATTCTGAAGCAAATGCACAGACATCTATGGTTGGCCTTGACTTTGTGACCAGTGAGCGTTCAAGTAAATTGTAGAAAGGAATAATATTACCATTTTGTAGATACCCCGTTTAATTTTAAATAAAATTTTGATATTTATGTAATTAACCAACTAAGTACTGAATAGGAATTTAACACTTTTTATTCTTACTCGCATATAACAACTAATTCAACATAATTTTATCTTTGTGCCAAGACCTACACCTTAGTTGCTCAATTCAAAGTTTTTCTATTTAATGAAGTATAGTTTATGAGAAAATATTTAATGTGAGGTGAATTCGAATGTTATTTCAATTACAGCGATTCTTATTGCGATTATATGATCGCAATAAAGATCGCTGCAATTGAAATAACATTATGCCATATTGTTAAGTAAAATATTGAAAGAATGGCTGGCTGACTTACATAGATTTTTCAAATTGTGCCATTAATTTGACTAGTAGGTACGCTTAATTTTTTTTATTTTTATGAGCAAGTTATAATATCGTATTAATTTTACTACCTCAGACTATTTAAGCTCTATTTCATATATTATTTATTAAGTCTGCAAAATTTAAGAAAGATCTAAATCACAAGATGCGTATAATTAATGATAAGCCTATGACGCTCGACCTTGACTTACTGGTGACTCCCGTGAGTCGAGGAGCAGAGCCCATACGTGATAAATATGTTAATTCTACTTAATGATTCTCCGTTTTATTTTGTTCAAGATATGAAAAGTTTCTAATTCCACTACTAAAAATTAAATAGGAATTTCAAATTTATTACAAACTAGCTTCTGCCCGCGACTTCGTTCGCCTTAAATCGTTTATCGCAGATAAGGGTATTTATCCGGGATATAAAGTAGCTTATATCTTTCCTCTGGACTCAAACTATCTCCATACCAAATTTCATTCCAATCGGTACAGCGGTTTAAGCGTGAAGAGGTAACAGACAGACAGATAGACAGACAGACAGAAACACTTTCACATTTATAATATTAAGTATGGTACTATTTTTTTAAACGTCTTTCTACAATTTAAATTGTATGAGAAATTATACGGTAAAGAGAATTTTCCCTTGCTTATTTAAATATTACATATTTATTTAATTCAAATTTCTCATTAATAATATCGTACAATGTGTATGACATTGAAATAAAACAATTTAACGGATTATTCGGAATTATTCGGAAGCTTTCCAGCTTTCCATGGTCACGGGAGGACGCCTCCCGTGACCATGGAAAGCTGGAAAGCTTCCGAAACGTCAGGAACTAAAATGAGATAATATACGCGATATAATCCGTTAAATTGTTTTATTTCAATGAGTAATAATCGCGGAAACAGAAGAAAATATAATGTGTATGACAGTACTAATTAAAAGCTTCGCTCAATATGTTTTTTTACCCGGCATATCAGGGGAATGATTTATAAATATTATCGCACTATTTAAATAGCACGAAAAAAACATCATTATTGCATAAAATATCCCGCAGCGTAAGATACCGAACAGAGGCGTATGTCGCGAGAAATGTATCGCCTAAGACGCTTATAACCTTGGCTTACTCGTGACTCCCATGAGGCAAAGAATCAGTGCGTTTTGTTAATGTTAATGCATTACTCTGTGTTTTATTTTATAAATGTATACAATATTTTTTAATAATTAATTAAATTGGAATTGTATTTTTTTATTTATTTATAAAATTACACGATCAGTCTGCAATTTAAATACTTTTATTTTAAATACTTATAGTTCTTAATAAAATATCAAAGTAACTAGAATAACCTAATAATATTTTTAAATTACATACATTTTTAAATTAATTACGAAAATTAGTAAAATGACTGAGAGGCGTCGGAATTTAATTTTTCACCGCTAACATAAAATTGGTCTTACATAATGTTTCTTCTGGTCTTTTGTTCTAAGTATAAAAGTTATTACATCATTGATTAGTGATACACGAATACATTTGCATTTATTTCATAAATTTTGTTCTATATATCTTGAAATATGTGTACTGATACATAATTTTTATTATTTAACGAAAGAAACATATAATCGAATCTATATTTTCAACTGCAAGAAATATTGTACTAAATTGTTATTAAGCTAAAACTACACTCGGAGGAAAATTTAAAAACACATACGCTTATTAACCATAAATATGTATACTTAATGTAAAATGAACAAATCTTATTATAAGTATACATTTCGCTATGCCCTTTGATATAAAAAATCAATGCACTGCAACCATTGATTTAAAACTGCATCTAAGATCGGGACAAAAATAAATTCGCTGCGCCGCCGAGAAACAAAACAACTTTCATGAAAAAATACAAAAATAAAACAAAATACAAAACTGTTAAAATTAAATACTTACATCAACGAAGAATACGCGAAGCGGGAAAATTTAAGTCTCAAGAACGTTGCGCGGCGCGAAGTTTAAAAACCGACAAAGTTCGGAGGTAGAGTTTTTTAAAACGGAAACTCGATTGGAAAATATTCCGATTTTCCAGACGTATGCGACTTGGAAAAATATTCGGGTTTTAGGCCCCTTTATTCACCTAGGTCCTAGGATCAGGATACTAGGAAAGCTGACAAGTGTACCGTGCTGAGGCCAAAACGATACTGCGCCGATAGAACGGCCACCGCTACCTGGCTTGCAATGTCGTGCATATCACTATCTTGCCTAGATAATATAGGCATTGCACAAGCGAGATGCTACGCTTGTCTATACCGAAGTGAAACCCCATGCGCCGTCCTTTTAAGTCCCTATTGGCTTGGGAAATTCACAAATGGGCGGGAGGCGTATATGCATTTTAATATTAATGTTCCATGTATTTTGATTTTAAAATGGCGGAACTCTATATAGTGGAATGTATATATAGGCCAGTCCTGTTATATTGATTTTTCGTACTATATAAAGCTTGCGATACGTATTGAATCTGCTTCCTCGAAGTTACTGTAAGCGATAATTTTACAAAATTATTTGTTTATCTTATCATAAAAATACTAAGTTTTGATACGAAGTGGTAAGCGTGACAAGGGAATAGGGTGGTTTCCTGGGTAAAAAATAAATAAATCTAATTAGATTGATGTAAGCTATGTAAATTACGAAAAAATATTGGACACATATTTTTTCTTTTGTCAATCAAACAAAAAAAAGACAAAAATAAAGCGCGTCAAAGTTTGGGAGAGAGAAAAAAAAATCACGTGGTGTGATGTTACGTGGAACTTTAACGGGCTATATCTTCATCATTTCTTGTTTAATTGACAAAAGGAAAAATACGTGTCCAATATTTTCTGATAAACTACCTGACCGATTAATTATATTTTGTTAGGACACAAGCCTATTCATTACAGTTATCCTTTGGGAATCTTGCACTCCCTATTTTCTATCTTTATGTAAAAAATACGTCGCCTCGTAGATCAATAGCAGCATTATAGGAAGCAACCGAGCAGTTCCGCATTTCCTACCGAAATCCATATTTCAGCAGTACTAATCTTACTAACGCTAATATTGTTAATGCTAAAGTAGCTCTTGTCTATCTGTCTGTTACCTTTTCACGTTTAAGCCGCTAAACTGATTTAGATGAAATTTGGTATAGTATAGATTTATCTTGGAAATCATCTCCTAAGGTAGTGATAAAGCAGTGGCCTTTTATATACGTCCATCATGAAACTAGGTTGATCTGTTCTCGGTAACGCGTTGAAGACGTTGTTGATGAACAAATTGGCGAAACAGGCACCTTATTTCTTTTTATATTTTGTGTGTATGTGTAGGTATGTTTTAGTGGCCCCATCCAGGTCACAACCGCCGGACAGATCACAACTATTTGTGTTACAAGTATAGCTGCACTAACACGTCTGGTTATGGGATACTCTTTATCTGATTGCGCCGAGGCGACAAAGATGGGCTTTGACTTTTTTCCTCCGCGAATGAACTGAGCACCCTAGTTCTATAATGTATAAATACTCGTAGGCAAGTAAGTTTCATCTACATATCATTCACACTTAAAATATTAATAGCATTATTAAAGACTCGATTGTCCACACCTTGAAAAACTTTCAGATTTATAGTCTTAGTAGGATTTACCCTAGCATAGGTATGATGTAATACTAAAGAACGTCTTGATCAGTAAATTCTTCTATCCGAATCAATACAATGCATTTGTATTGTTAAGGAATCCATTACGATGATTGTTTGGGTGACTAGTTATTCATATCTTAATTACACAATAACAATTACGAATAAAGGTACTCGTATAATGAGACGCAAAACGTTTGCATTGAAGTACCACGTGTAGTATGAAATAAAAACAGCAATAAGTATTGATATTATCAGTTCTCGAGGAAAATACAAACACATATGCAAAATATGATCACATATATTTACAACTTTATATATTTACAATAGCTTAGAGATCACTTCCACAACCAAGACGAATCCAAGACACCTCGTTAGTTAACATCTATCAACTCTTTCAGGTTGCAGAGCGTGCCAAAGAAATCTTTGGCACGCTCTGGATTCGTCTTAAAAAGTAGTATGTATGCCTGTTACATAGTAGTTTTTTGACTTTAACATACACTCAAATCATAATCCTGCTCCTAACGCCTACAATGGCTCAAGCCACACATATTGAAAAAAAAACCTGATGATATGGATAAAGCTGAAAACATATAGCTAAGGACACTTCACTCAAGGCGAGTTTTCAACAAAAACATTAAATTAAGAAAATCTGTCAATAATTTCAATTTTGTGTTTCATCTTCGATGCAGTACTCACCGTCTCGGTGGGATTACTTTATTTTATAACAGAGTTCCTATGACCACTTACTTACATCTGTAAATACCACATAATGAAACAAACATAATGAAACAAACCCACAAAATAGAGGCGGGGGGGGGGGACAATTTATGCAACTTTCAGAGCGATTATTTCCGGAAACATTCACTAATTAAAAAAGTTATAAAACTCAAAGTATTTCTAAAAGAACTGTCGAAATATGTACGAGTACCACTCATTGATATTTGCTGAAACAAAAAATCAGATTAGATTACATGTACCTATGGAAATATATATTTTTTTTCCCCCTAGAAATACTTTTTTTTCATTTACCTATCAATCTATGTAGGCTTACACAAGACATCTTTACTCCAAGTTTCAACAATTAGAGTAAAATTTATCTGTAGTATTCTATTCTAAAACGATAAACTTAGTGTTACAACCCAAAATTACGTACAAATCGCAAAAAGTGTTGTCTCGATCCAAAGCAACAATCCTTAGTATATACTTAGTATATTACTCCGCTATACAGGACTACCGCTGTTGTTAAAACAGAGGACTCATGAGATCAAGTAATTGTGATTTCAATCTGTATCTTCGAAGTCCACGATGTGAACCAAAACATGGTTATCTATTGTTTGCCCGACATACATATGCAATAATATTTATTTGCTCGTGTTTCATTTACCCGAATTTCAGTGGCCGGAATGTTTCATTTACTAGATAAGTTATTTGACATACTCTTGTATTCTCGAATATTAGATGCCAGAATGAATCGAATGCCATACGTATTGTTTTCCATATAATTAAGTGCAATAATATTATTTGATAGAATATTCAAACATCATACTAAATATTTTTTCTTTCCCAATTGGGGTGTACCAGTTTTTTAAAGGTATGGCAAAAAGGTTAAACCTATTCCTCTAAATGGTTTGTGCCATTTAGAGGAATAGGTTTAATAAACCGCTTGCAATTGTCCGTTTTCCATTCGGATGAGTATATTTGTTACAATTCCTAACCAAAGTTTTCTGTGACGTCATTATTTAGGCATTTTGTAATCGTCTAAACCGCGTATTTCGGTTAAGGATACCGAGGTACGTAACAAATATACTCATCCGAATGGAAATCGGATAAAATTAGTATCTTAAATTAACCTATACTCGTATTTGACGATTTTGATGTAAAATCGAGGTCAAATTTTTTGGGACATCCCAATTCATCCTGGCTATGCATTTGCTATCTGCAGGCGCTCGAAAATTGTTCGGTATTGCGGGTGGGTAAGTGTTTTTAACACGTTGGTGGGTATGCAGTGGATTTAGAAACTGATATTTATTGTCAATTGTTTACATACTCGAGCAACAGTCCCCTGTTTGCAAGTATTTTGACTCTGCGCTCGCTTCGCTCGCTCCGCTATACTTGGTCACAATACGAACCAAACCTAACCTACAGCTTTCGGTTTTGGACCCATTTTCCATTTTGTCGCAGTTGCAAGCAAATCATACGCATTTTGACGCTCCGCTCGCTTCGCTCGCTCCGCTATACTTGGTCACAATACGAACCAAACCTAACCTACAGTTTTCGGTTTTGGACCCATTTTCCATTTTGTCGCAGTTGCAAGCAAATCATAAGCATTTTGACGCTCCGCTCGCTTCGCTCGCTCCGCTATACTTGGTCACAATACAAACCTAACCTAACCTACAGTTTTCGGTTTTGGACCCATTTTCCATTTTGTCGCACTTGCAAGCAAAGCATGCAAGCAATTTAATGCTCCGCTCGCTTCGCTCGCTCCGCTATTCTTGGTCACAATACAAACCTAACCTAACCTACAGTTTTTGGTTTTGGACCCATTTTCCATTTTGTCGCAGCTGCAAGCAAATCATAAGCATTTTGACGGTCCGCTTTACTTGGTCACAATACAAACCTAACCTAACCTACAGTTTTTGGTTTTCCATTTTGTCCAATTCAAACAATTAAGGATGGATGGCAATTGACATTATGGCATGTGATTGTTATGGATTACAATGATTTTGGAAAATTAGATTATTGAAATTGATATTACGGGAAACAAAGATTCTGGCATATGATTAATACGGTAAACAATAAGTATGGCATACGAAATTATGAGAAACAACTTTATGGCCGTTGATTAGTAGTGCAAATGATATTCGGGCAAATGTTATTCTGGCAAGTAAGAGTATACCCACAAAAATGTAAAACTATCTTAAATGTTCATTTCCAAATACAAAACTATAAAAATAATGTAAGGGTCTGCCGCATAGTCAATAAAAAACATTCGTTAGATAAGATATAATAAAAACAACACTAATGTGTCAAATCAAAAAGTAATTTACTATTTGACACGTAATTAAAGATATCAAACAATTAATTTTTGAATCCTACTTCACCCCTTGTATGAGGGGTGTATCCGTACCGCATGAGATAAATCAGGATACCTACGAAATATTTGCTGTAGGTTCGTATAAAGAACGACAACTCCTGTGCATAACTCCCAGTGAAGCTTTCGTTTCGTGGGCCGCTTTTAATCGTACACTGTATCCAGCTAACGTAACTAGAATCTATATATTTAACGACAAATGGGATATTACGCATCTTTTCTGTATTTATTCACTTTACGTCGTTGCTTCTTTGTAATTGTAATGTTCGAGACCCGATTAACCCCCAGTTACTGATTCGGTTTGTAAAAACTGAGTACTACTCGAAATGTTACGGTCCATTACACAGAACAAGAGAATAAGGTTAGAAAGGCTATCGAGTACAATTTGTATCAGAACCAATGTTGCCACTAGATCCCTTCCACTTCTACTACTACTCACGTATAGAAAATAAATACAGTCAAACACACACGCACAATGTCACTCGGAGCGCTATGATTCGTTCACGGTTCACCCGGACACACGGAATTTAACACTACGCTACACGTGATCCAGCCCTGCGCACCACGAATGTCAAGCGATGGAGAAATGGTCGCATTGAGCGCAATACATTGCTCTTTCAACAGCCAAAGTTAAGTCGGCACTGTAGTACTGTTATTATTGTAAAACCTTTAGTACCAAACCGTTTTTCGTAATCATTTCAATAAAATGAAGATATTTACGCTTACCGATGGAATGTTATTCGTCCTTTGGCTAAAATAGCCACTCCATTTCTGGCCCTGCACGTTACAATAGCGCAACTCGGCATTTTTCATCACTTTTTTAATATTTATTTGTAATACAATCAGGCGCAAGGTCGGCGAGCTACTGCGAGCGGCCGCGTGCCTGTCGGTACAAGTTAAGCACATTTGCACAAACTTGTGGCGCGCCTACTCCGCCAACATCGCAGTTCTAACCTTATTCTCTTGTTCTGTGGTCCATTACGAGGAACTTAGTTACGAGTGAGAGTGGATACCGACGCGGCCCGCCTAGCACTGCGCTCTAAGGCTCTGACAGCCCGGCTACTTGCTACAGGCGCAGGTGACAAAGGCACCGACCTATCCTCATTTTCATAGTAATTTATATGGTCATCGGTAGGGTTACACACGACACTGATTTCGTCACACCTGAAAGCCGCGTTGACACTCCTTGACGCAGCACTGTTACTGTTGGCAGCTGACACTGTTTTCCAACTAGGAGGCTCCGACCACCCATCAAGAAACATGACTAGCAGTGCTCGCTTTTTCGGTTTGAGTAACCGCTAATGTAATCTAAATATGTCAGTCTCACGGTAGTATTCTGGTTAACATTCGGTTTGTGTTAAAATAGGTACAGATTACAATTACATGTGTTTTTAAATGTTCTGAACGCCGACGCTAAACACGACATAGCACCAGACGCCATTTGCACTCGGACTTGCTTCTATTTAATAAAACACAAAATGGGAGAGATAGAGTGAAGGGGGAGAGAGAGGGAGAGAGGGAAGGGAGGGAGAGAGAGGGGGAAGAGAGAGGGGGTGAGATGGAGGGAGGGGGAGAAACATGGATAGAGGGGAAGGGAGGGAGGGAGGGAGAGGGACAGAGCGAGAGAGGGAGGGAGGGGGAGAGACAAAAATCAGGAATCGTAGTAAAATTATGACGCCGGTTTTGTTATGACGGTAACAGATAGGGAGAGAGAGAGTGAGGGAGGGGTGGAGGGACGGAAGGAGAGAGAGAGAGAGTTGCCTTCTTATGGAATAATGTTCATTATCCCCATTTTCTCACTCTAAATCCGTTGGTCACTGAATATTTCTGAGTATTTTTTTAAAACTTTAACAGCATCGGACAACTGATAGAAAAAAGTTTCCCTCATCTATATCTTTGTTTTACCTAAAATCTACGCGGACGAAGTCGCGGGCGGCCGCTAGTATTGAAAATAGTGCAACACATAACAGTGCTACCAACTCGCACTTTACATCAATCAACTGTCTTTTTCTCAATATGCCATTGTCGAGTCAATAACAATAAAACTATCCAACAAATAAGTAAATCCAATAATTTCTACGATTATTTTTACAAAGATACCTAATCCGAAATCTTCTGATGATCCGGACGTTGCACTTTGTTGAAATAATATAAGAATCGTGTAATAATGAAATTGATTATTGTAAAATGTATTGTTTACTTAATGTAGTTTGTGAACTGCAAGCCAAAGAAAAAAACATGTTTTTGTAGGCATGCAATCCATGCTTCATACATGCAAAGGAAGCGATATAAAAAAACTCATTCATTCCAAAAATATGAAACCGGCGGAAAGTTTTAGTCTTTGTTATATTACTCAGCATGCAATATTTAACAAGGCAATCAGAATATGTTATTCCAACAACAAGTGTCTGATCATAGCTCTGACAATGAGTATGCATCAAAATATTATACTCTAAGTATGCCATTTCCGCGACCAAGACTAATCTAGCGACATAATACGGCAAGTAAAAGCCCTGAAGTCAAATGACTGTAGAGCGTGAGAAAGAAATATACATACAAAATACTCGTACTTACTACATACACACATACACACACTAGAAAAACATCTAATCCACGACCAAGACGAATCTAACGACACCTCATACGGAAAAATTCATCAAGTCAAATGGCTGCAGAGCGTGTCAAAGAAATTTACATACAACATACCCACATATTTGTTCATATTAGATACTTGAAAAATATCACTTCCGCAACCAAGAAGAATCTAACGATGATTCATGCGGCAAAAGTCATCAAGCCTTGTAGACTATAGAGCGCGCCATGAAGTATAGGCACGAGCGAACAAGAAATAGGTATACCTACCACATTTCGACTCTATTTCACGTGTATTAGGTTCAAAAGTTGTAGATCAGTTTCTGGGCCGACCATACATACAACATACTCACATAAATATGTGAGTATGTAGTATGATACTTTCATATTTTTAGTTGATTATGAAACATTTCAAACTCATCCCAGGCAAGACAGCCATAACGTTAAGTAAGGAAGGGTGTTGGCAGTGGCAAATTTTACAATAACTACTAAAATCAACATACGATTGGACAGGAAATAAAAGTAAGTGTCGCTGTAAACTACTTATTTTTAATTTTATAACAATAATAACGGGGTAGAGCGTAGCAGTTTGACTGTGACGTCACACGCTAGTATTTTCCTACAAATTCATTCTAAACGGTCTTTTTGACGTTTCGAAAATAAGCTGATTTTAAGCTCATCAAATAGCATACCATACCGAATACACAATTCAAACGTTAATTCCGAAATGAGACACGTTTGAATTACTCAAAGTTTGCTCGCATTTAGATGACCCTTCATAGCAGACACAGTGAAAGCGGCTTACCAACATTCGAAATCAAATATGCTTCATTTAGGGTGGCTATCCATAAACGGCGAGGAGAAAACAAATAAAAAAAATATCTTTGCCATAGCAAATCTACCAGTACTATAAAGCAACTCTCTGTTAACTATTTACAAGTGTTATTAACCGCCATCATATTGAAAGTCATCATAATTGTTTTTAGTATGAAACAATAGCTTTGCCCTAAAAAAATATAGGTAAATAGTCTGTCAGTTATATTATCAAAAGATACTGGACACATATTTTTTATTTTGTCAATTAGACAAAAAATTATGATGATTTAGCCTGTTAAAGTTTCCTGTGACGTCACGCCGTGCAACCGTTTTTCGCATGGCGTGAAGCCCAAATTTTGATATACTTTATCTTTGTCTATTTTTCTAACTGACGGACTAATTCAAATAATATATATTTACCCAGAAAACTATTCTATTAATTAGGGTTCCGTACCAAAAAGGTACAAAAGGAACCCTTATGGTGCGACTCTGTCTGTCTGTCTGTCCGACTATTAAAGAGCCATATCTCATAAAAGAGTTATGCTAAGTATTTGAAATTTGGAATATTTATAAACATGGTCTGCTCACATGTATTGCACAGGAAATATTTAAAATATATTTTTATTTTCTAAAAAAACCACGAATATGAGGGGGGTAAAAATTAAAAGTCTAGCTACTGGGTCAGATGGGGTATCATGAAAGGGTTTGACCTGCACTTTTCGAATAATAATTTTAATTATTTTTATTGTGATTAGTTTTTGTTTTATTAAGGAAAATGTGAAAAAAACACCATCCCCTTTCCCCCCCTCTTTATCTCCGAAGTTTATTTTTTTTACAATTTGTATTAATAAACATAAATATTACACGAAAATTATAGCCATGTCTCTAACTAGTTAGTTTTTTTTTTAATTTGCAAAAAACCTATTTGAACAACCCGGTTGCGTTAAGTTTGCATCTGATTTGTATGGAATGTTATAGATATCAGGTGCAAACTTAACTCAACCGGTACCGGGTAATAAAATTAGGCTAAGTTAAAATTTGTACGGAATCTTCGGTGTGCGAGTCCGACTCGCACTTGGCCGGTTGTTTTATTTTCATTGTTGTCACAAAACCTAATGGGTTGTACAGGATAACCTTTTACAGATTCTTATAATTTAACGATTTCAGAACTATGACAAGTTTTATGACCCGCAATGATTACGGGTTACAACGGGATCCGATATCTATTCCAGATACATTATCTTTTAGTGTAATTTATATTATAATAAAATTTGTACACTTTTACTATATATAAAATAACTACTATAATAAAATATATGAAAAATTGCATTACTAAAAAAAACACATTTATTCACCCATACAAATTCCATCATGTCTTCACTAGACCTTTTCAAACAAAAATTCTATACTTTGATTTTTTTTACCAACCAGGCAGTAAACATGTCTGACACTGTGGGATTTCTAGCAAATGGTTTTTAAGATAATTAGGGTCCTATAACTAAATCTCGTTTAAAATCCCGAGAAAGACTTACACGTAACTTTGTGATACGTTACACAGAAAATTCAAGGCCGTAATTTGTCATTATTTGCATTATTATTATTAACCAACTTCCGAAAAAGAGGAGGTTCTCAATTCGTCTCAATGGTATGGAACTATTTAGCTCAATGCTTTATTTTAAGGTGATATGTTTTAATTAAAAACTGAGTATTTTACTCATACAGAAGCTTCGTTATATTTGTTTGTGTAACTTACTACGTTGTTGGGTTACAAATAAGTGAAGATTCCTTTGTGTTAGGTACGCTTTTTTGCAATTCCCTTGTATGCGGCTAAAAAATCTTTTAATTTAAATTTATTAAAACAATCACGTGTATTTCTGATTCAAAATCATTGTATATGTTTATTTCTACATTTTAATTTTTATCTATTTTAACAATTTATTATTCACCACCGAAAGATTAAGAGCACTATTGTAACATACCAAATTGAAACGTTAATTCGACACAAAATACATTCGCTGGCTAATCATTCTCAATGCATGTTCGTTTTCGAACGCCCCTTCATGGCGCACTTAATGTAATCGGCTTACCAGCAGTCGAAATGAAGTCTGCCCCGTTTAGGGTAATTAGACAAGGCCAGGCGTGACGAGAAATCTATTATTAGCTAGCAGGAGCCCGCAACTTTTACCGAGAAGGATAAAAAACCATTATTTGGTAACATACGTGTTATAAGACATTCTGTTTTTGAAATCTGAGTATCTGTTTTGACATAAAAAAGCTGCAATAACACATAAATACCTGAGCTGATATTTTGATAGTTTTCAAACGGCTCAACCAATTGTCTCTCAGGCTATAGCCAAACATGTTCTCATCGAAATCACCCTTCGAACACAAAAAAAGCAATCGATATCGGACCATCCGTTCAAGAGCTATGATGCTACAGACAGAGACACATGTCAAACTTATAATACCGCTTTTTTTCGTCTGTGGTAAACAAAGAGATTTGTATAGAAATTTGAAGCTTGTACTTAGCTTGTTCTTATGACTATTTTCCACGCTTCGCTTCGCCTTGCCAGTGGACCAAGTCCATTTACCATTTAATAGTTAAAATACGGACATTTTGACGACACATACACCGATACCTGCATTTAGAGTGATGAGCTTGTTGGCATTAGTCGCTTTTTGTTATGTCTATTGGAGAGTAGTAAATTAATACCTATTTGCATTTTACACAAAATCGATGTACTCGAGAGAGAGAGCGTGAGTACCAGACTCGTTAGTAGTGGAATTAATTCATTGAAGAAATCAGGTTATTAATTATTTTGTGAGCATTTAATACTTAACATCTATACTACTCTATTTTTGGTACACGGGTAGCTGTGTACCAAATATTGTATAACCACAGATGGTTATAAAATATATTTCACTTCTCCTGTTCAAAAAGTAGGTCATATTAGCTTCGCGAAGCGAGACTAAAATAGTACATTTAGCCCCTAGGGTTTAAAAGAAAGCCATATAATCCGATACGAATTTCTATAAAACTGAAAAAAAAACTTGCGGCCAGCTACGTTCTACTTACGAATAATTAAAAACAAACAAACCAACCTCATCAGATTGGCTAAAATTTCTGATCGTATTGCAGCCCTTCACATTAAAAAGTAAAAATTGTCTATGGCCATTATTAGTTTAAAAAAATACATAAGCTGTCAATTTAACTATAAAGAATTGCTCTTACTGTACTTTTTATTTTTCATGAAATATTCAATTTTAGTGTTAATAACCTATTTGTCTTTTTTATTTTCTCGCAGTCTTAGTGAAAACAGAGTGTTTAACACGTGGCTAAAAGCCATTTTGACACTCAGACATATTTGTCCTCCTTCACTATTTCGTGAGCTCGTCCAAATAATCACTTCGTGTCATAATAGCTTATTTAAGCCCCTTGTCAAACAATCTACTATTTCACTTCTCCTGCTCAAAAAGTATGTCATATTTCGTGAAGCGAGACTAAAATAGTACATTTAGCCCCTAGGGTTTAAAAGAAAGCCATATAATCCCATACAAATTTCTATGAAACTGAAAAAAAAACTTCCGGCCAGCTACATACTACTTACCAATAATTAAAAACAAACTAACCAACCTGATCAGATTGGCCAAAATTTCTGATCGAATTACTGAAAATTTGAATTTTTCATAAAATATACATTTTTAATGTTAAGTCTTTTTTACTTTTTCGCAGTCGAAGTGAAAAGCAGAGTGTTTAACACGTGGCTAAAAGCCATTATGACACTCAGACAAATTTGTCCTCGCTCACTTCGTGAGCTCGTCCAAATAATCACTCCGTGTCATAATGGCTTATTTTAACCCCTTGTCAAACAATCTACTATTTTATCCGCTTAGACTATCAAAAAAAAGGGGGGTTATAACTTTTTCTCCTCCGCGAAATATGTAATAAGAATATCATACATAAAATATTCAGATCTACTTAATAAAATAATAATGTCACGACCACGCAAGCGCAGCGTGGGACGGTCCCCAACTAGATGGATGGATGACTTCGTGGGGATCAGACTTTGTGGTGAGCTATAATTAGAAGGCCTATATTGGCCCACCGTGTGTCCTGCGCTGCCCGCATCCAGCGAACTCCAGCGACCTTAACCAAGTCTTCAGTCCACCCTTTGGAAGCCTACAAATTGTGAGTTTGACGAGTGTATCCGTGTATCTGTGTGGCTATCAGTAGCATTGTAGCTCCTAAACGGATGGACCGACGTGGATTTAGTATTTTTGTCTGAAAAATAAATTCATCGAGTGTTCTTAGCCATGGTTCAATAAAATCGGTTGCGCAGTTAGATAATTATCAACTTATGTATATACGTATCGGGGATTCACCGATAGCTTGTAAAGTAACTGAGCACAAATAGGTTATTTACACACAGTAGCGTACTGAACACATGTTCTGCTCCGACTTCAGGTAGGTACCTCGTCGGTTGACTTATATAGAACGATGGCGGCATAGACCGTGATATGCAATCCGAATAAGCTCTGATTGTATGACATGGCGGCAGGCAGGGTTGGGCAAAATGTAAGTGAAATACAAATTACAATTACAAAATGTAATTTCAACTATGAATTACAAATTACGAAGAAAAAGTACATAATTGCATTTAAATTACAAAATTTAAATTGTATTCAATTAAACATTCATTTTGTATTTATAATTTGTAATTGGATTACTTTGTAAAGTAACAAATTACTTTTATGGAATAAAACATTTTCATTATTTCCACAAGCTTTTACTTTACTTGCAATGTTTGTTTGTGGGTGTGTGTTTGTATGTTTAAGCCAAATTTCGCAACTTAATGTTAACGCACTTGTCCTCGGTGGTGATGATGACGGTGATAATGATAGTGAAGGCGATGGTAATGATGATGATGATGACGATGACGATGACAATGACTATGACGATGACTATGACGATGACGATGATGATGATGATGATGAGGACTCACCTACAGCTCGTGCCAAGATATCCCGGTTGGTACTCGTTAAGTAATGACATACTTTTGGCACTTACATCAAAATGTATTATTTTTGAGTACAGAAAAAGGAGCGAATTTATTATTTGAAGCGATAATAACGGAAAATAACAGCATGCTGGAATTGGCAAAAAAACAATATTAAATTACCAATAACAAAATATAGTTTCACATATACATAAGAAGACCAAATTCTAGCTCAATCGGAAACCGGGAAGTGGGTAAAATTAAAATTGCAAGATTTGACCCTTACATACAACAACATACATACATAACAAGTTAAATAAAAGCTCGTAAAAGGTCAAAGTACCCAATAGGTAATTGAAATTACAAATTATTGAAATTTCAACTACAAATTACTCAGTAATTCAAATTACATGTATTTCAATTGCAAATGTATTTCATTACTTGTAATTGAATTACATGTAATTCAATTTGTATTTAAATTACAAATGTAATTAATTACGCCCAACACTGGCGGCAGGTCACCGAAACAATATGCGACCTCCGAATGACACTTCGGCTCCAGGGCAATATCATGTATGGATCAGAGTTTTGAGTTGAAAAGGGGCCTGAGGAGGTTGATTAAGTAATGATAAATCCAACTTTTGAATATTATACTGGTAAATTGTAAATAAATGTAATACTAAGACTTAGTCATGCTATATGTAGCTTGACATTATTTGACTGTCACCGGTATCAAACGTACCCTGCTTGCACATCACTTAGTAATGGTTTTTTTTTTTTTACTTTGTACATTCAACAATAAATACTAGAAATTGTCCGCAACCTTTTTAATTTTTTTTTTTTTGCTTTAGCGCAGTTGGGAAAAAGTTTTTTTTCTGCAACTATATGTCGATGACATATGTCCCAAAAAAAATTGAAATTCGTTTAGTCGTATTGGCGTGATGATGGCCACAAAATCATTTATAAAACTAAAAAATTAAATAAAAAATATCTTTCGATTTTGATTGACCGTCCGTTTCGAATATTCTTTTTGACTTATTTTTCTGAAAACATCTTCAATCATATTTCAATATATAAAGACATTTCACTTTTACTAGGTACTTTATAATAAATAGTATAGAAGACATACTACTTACTTATTCGTCACAGATGTGACGTCATTCCGTAAAAGTTAGTATATTTTAGGGTTCCGATGCCAAAGGGTAAAACGCGAGCTTCTTACTAAGATTTCGTTCTCCGTCCATCCGTCTGTCTGTCTATCTACCCGTCTGTCCCCATGAATCTCATGAATCGTGATAGCTAGACAGTTGAAATTTTCACAGATGATGTATATCTAAGTATATCCGTTATAACAACAAATACTAAAACAGTATAATTTTATGTCTATCTGTCTATGTCAGTAACCGATATAAAATGATCGAACACCGCCGGGTACATTTTGCTTAGGAGTAAGGCTAACTCTGGATTTTCATAGACCGTTTGTAGCATTTATTCTGTATGGAACCCGCAGTGCGCGTCTTTGACTCGCACTTTGCCGGTTTTTGTTATTTGAATATTGATAAGCTAGTCCCGAATCAGAAAAAAATACAGCGTTAGAACTACTAGAAACTGAGAGCAACAGCACTTCCAGCAGCAGCAGCATATCTCCAGGCGTTCCAAGGCGTGCACCACCACCTAATGCTTTACGGGGAATGCAGCACCGCGAACGACGCGTGCTTGCTCGAGGCGGCTCAACGTGGACGTATTTGTATCTCTACTACGTGCAACGAGGTACTATCAAGGAGCAGGTACAAAGACACCCTGTGATAGGGAAGGTTATACAGTAGAAGAGTTAAAAGCGCGAGGCAAATATGCGTCTTTCTAGCTGCTGTGCCGGCAGCGCTAGTGGAACGAGGTTTGGCGCCTGAAAAGTGGGCTAGGGATATTTGTGTGAAACTGTGGCGACAGACCTTTCGTGCCAGTCGTTGACTCGTTAAAACAAGTAAAGTCGAAAAAAATAACTATTTACTACCAGAATGTGAGGGGTTTGCGGTCCAAAGCCAGTTTGTTTCATAATAATGTACTAATAGGTGAGTTAGATATAATTGTATTAACTGAAACGTTCCTGGCGAGCTCGGTGTAAGACGCCGAGTGTAGTGTTGCGGCCCGACCCGCGCGATTGTGTATTTGCCGCCACACTACAATGACCGGGCAATATGTAAAAGTTTTACATTGTTTGGAAATGTTATATGTAAATATTCTTATTTTGTTGTAATAGTAGGTGATTTTAATAATAGTTAAAACAATTTTCCAGTTTTTCCCCCAGTTCTGTGAATTTTCTCAGCACAATAATATACACAATGAATATGGACTTGGTATACTAGATACTAAAGATATTAATGTATCTGATGAGGTGGACCCATTCCCGTATCCCCCACCGCCGGAAGCAATGCTGAGGCTGCGAGGTGCGGGACCTGCCGCTCCGCCGCCTGTTAGTGTCAGGGGCGTGCCTGCATGGAATTTCCATAAGGCTGATTTTAGTACAATACTCCAGCATAGTTAGAACAGATTGGAGTGAAGTAACGAATGCGCAGTGTGTGAAGGAGGCTTTACCATTTTTTTGTACTTTAATTAACAACTGTATAGTTTATACGTACCTTTAAAAAAACATAGGAGGAGCAACACGAAACGTTATGTCTATCCCTCTTGGTATACTCCAAACATAATAAGCAAACTTAAATTCTACAACTTCCGAAAATAAAGAAACTGGATTTGGTAGATTGCTAATCGAGAGTTGTACCGATATTACGAAGGACATGTAGAATTTTTGATTGACAACGCGTACCGTCAATACTTGCAGAAAATTGAGTTAGACATTACTGACGACCCGACCAAATTTGGAACATGTGAAAAATAAACGTAATGACAGAAGACGGACTGATGACTTTACTTACGGAGAGAAAACGCCAAAACGGTGTTAGGTCAAAGCGTCCCCTCCGGCCACGTAGTACGCCGAGTTTTTCAGCTCGGTATTTCAGAGCACAGTGCCACGGCTCGATGCGGTAGAGGTGGCTTGAACAGTAACCTAGATATGCCAACTGTCGCTGTAGACTTCGTCGATGCAGTGGATCTACGTAAGGCAAGTAAAAAACTTAAGTCTCGCTTGGCTGCCGGCCTTAATGCCGTCCTACCATATCTGGCTAAGAATTATATCGCTGTAGTGGAGGGTCCGCTACTGTATATATATAATCTAGCTCTTCAAACTGGTGTTTATCCCTCATGTTGGAAGAAATCCAGAGTTTCTAACTGTCTAATAGCTGGACAGATCTCAACCAATTTTGGTACAAGGAATTGGAGCATACAACCGAAAATGGTTGCAGAATATATAAGCTCCCGAATCCTATTCAGGGACCTATCGAATTCATCGACACCACAGGTGATCCAAGGGCTGTAAGCTTCATCGCTCAACGTAACAGCATAGCAATACACCGGCCAGCATCTTTGGTAAGATGCTATGGAAGTAGTATTTAGATGTAATTTAACTTATAGGAAGTAATATAATGTAATTTTTCTGCGGTTTTTCAATAGGTTGATGTAATTTCAGTAAAGCATCAACCAACGCAAAAACGAAGGTTAAGTTATACGTGGCATCGAAACTGCGAAGCTTCACGCCCTCACCTACCTACGCAAGCCATGGGGTGCTGGGGCTCTTAGGGCAAGCTCACATTAATACTTACAACCTCTTTTCCTTCATAAGCAACTACATCTACCTGCAAGGCTCCTCGTTTTTCTCAGTAATTTATTTAATTGGTTAAAGTTCCCTATGTTCATAGAGTTTGTTTCATCATCTTTGGCTCACTGTATATGCGACACAGGTTGCTAGGCAACCCTAAAACGACTGTTGTAAGTTATAGGAAAATTCGATTTACCAGAGGAAAGTCGCCGTGGCGCAATGGAAGCGCACTTCCACGGTTTGGGAGAGGTTGCGGGTTCGATTCCCGTCGGCGGCCTACTTTTTGCTGTATTTTTAGGTGTATACAGTTAGGTGCAAAAATGAGTCGATACTAGTTACTTTAGAACCTTAGTAGCATGACAATAAGTCGATGTCAATCAAATTTACATTTAAATGCTGAAATTGCTGATTCCACAATATTACTCCAGGATACTGCTCCAACACTGCCTAATAACTTATTTAGTTCGTTATTATTCGTACTTTTAAACCGAAAACTGTAAAAAATCACGTCGGTTAATTTTTCAAATAATTAAAGGCGTCCCTGGTCAAGTAAACCATTAAGGACTGTATCATTAACTATGGGTACAGACAAAACCTAGTCTGACTGTTGACATGCGTATTATTTCTAAATCACGTGAAAATTTTGAATAAGGACGAAAAAAACTATTGATTGTGGACTGTAGTTTTATTTAGTAGAATTGTAAAATATTTTATCTGGACTACAGTCTTCTAGCGTATCTATCTGTCAACTTTACTACAAGTGCCGCCTCCAGGGGAGAGGGAGAGAAATTAGATGTGAATTAGCTGATTACTGACTGACACAGACCGAATACCACGCGGGCAAAACCTCAAGCACAGCTATATAGTATATATATATCCATAGTCCATACTAATATTATAAATGCGAAAGTGTGTCTGTCTGTCTGTCTGTTACCTCTTCACGCTTAAACCACTGAACCGATTTGGGTGAAATTTGGTATGGAGATAGTTTGAGTTTTGGGGAAGGACATAGGCTACTTTTTATCCAGGAAAAATACCTTTATCCGCGATAAACGAATTAAAGGCGGACGAAGTCGCGGGCAGAAGCTAGTATATAAATAGGCCTCATCGTAATCAATGTCAGGAACCCTACACCATTACAGATGTCTATAGTGGGTCCCTGACATGGCTAGCTAGGCTGTTTCGATTACAAGAAAACCTATGAGAAAATCCAAATTCTTTTCGTTCATACAGGTAAAATAAACGCTTTTTGTATAACCATATTACGTTATTAAATTTATACGTTACTTGTTGTATGTGACGCCGTATTTAGATATCATATGAAAACTTAATGTACCTAACAAGCTGTTTGCTGATTTCTTTCTTAAATTTAGTAAATATGTTTTTATGCTTATTGCTTATTGTGTCGGAACTTGGTGTGTTTTTTTTCAATTACACGACCGACGCCTTCAGATGCTTCAGTGTTAGGAGTTGTAAACTACATTCTCCAATATTGTTTTGTCTCGGGAAATTTAATTAGCTGGTTACTTACACTTGTTTACACAATAACATAATATTTACAGACAGGCCCTTGTTGATCATGAAATCCCATTTCTATTGAATGCGTATTTCAATTATTCTGAACAGTAGTACTGTTTCTCTAAGGATCCCTTCAATTCCTTATAGAGCTTCAAATAATCAGTGCTTACTTCATATTTCTCTTTATTTTCGTTATTATGTATTTTTTGCTTTCACTGTTCGTCTGTAACTGACTTTGTAAATTAATCTTAAAAGTAAATTCATATATTGGCAAAATTTAAAGGAAAATAAGAAGATTGCTGAAAGATCACTTGTAATTAAAATACCTATCATTCGAAAGAATTACCTTTTTTATGTAGGTATTTAAAAGGTAATCTACGAAAGCTTATTACCATGCCTCCTCTAGGGGGTAGGGGGGTATAGCGGGACAAGTCCTACGCAGCTCGAAGCAAACGCCGTAAAGACTGTCAAATGCTGTGATTGGTCGTTTGTCGGCGTGTTACCGTCATAGGCGAGCCAGGCCATTTCCGGAGGCGTTTATGTGATATAAAGAAAAATATCAAAACCAGTGTTTTTCTTAAAATTGTTAGTCAAAAAAGCAATCCCTTGTAAAACGTACTCATGTACTGTGGTGAGTTTATTATGAACCAGTTCCCTTCCGGATTTCTTAATCAAAAAACACAAGGTCATTGAATTAAAGGTAAGATGCCGTCAGTTTGTGTTTAATTTTGAATGAGCCGGTGGGGCATAATGGGGTATAAAACCTGGTGCAAAGTGGGGCATACTATTTGGATTATAAAAAAGTGCCCCACTTTGCCCCGTTTCAAAGACTTCTTAGTTGTAAAATATATATTTTTTTACGTTTTTAGCTTTTATGGTCTGCACATATAAGAGGAAGACTGAACAGCATTCATGGTCAATGCAAGCTATGAAACAAGCTGTACACAATGTTGTATCTAGAGAAATGGGCTACAGGAAAGCAGCAAATATGCACAATGTTCCACAGACAACGATAGAACGTTATGTTTTTAAATATCGGGGCGATCAACACGGGTCAAATGCCTTTTTTCATTTAAGGATTCACATCTCGTAGACTAATTACGTTATCAACATAATTGTGTACATAGTCATTCGCTATGATTAAGCTATGATGCTAAGTTAAAACTTTTTATTGAATCACATCATTTAAGTTTTTAGGGATGTTTACACGTTAAGTACCTTACTATGCCCCCCCCCCCCCTCCCTCCTATTCCTAAATATAATGTTCTTGAACCCAAATAAATGAACCATTGTAATTGTCACAGAAAGTGTATTGTAGAGTGTAGGTAATTACTGTGGTGGTTATAACGGTTACGTAGCAAAATATCTGAAATCGAATGTTATAAGCTTAATACACATAGGTGCTTACGAGTATGTCTCGCATGTTGACAATCTAAATGAATAATGTACGTTATCTAAAAAGTTCGAAATACATAAAACACGATTAATCGAAAGAATATAATATAGAAGTTTAAAATAATATGATTTGACATAAACTTGATTCAATCATGTCTAAAATTTAAAAAATCCAAATGAATAATGTACTTAATAAAGGTATAACTTTCGAAAAACAGACATAATAAAAGGAGCTAAAAATCACAAGGTATTATATATAGTCTACTTCAAGTCGCTACCTTTTCCAGCGGAGAAGGCAAACAATGCCCATTGATATTATACATATAAAAGTGTGTTAAACAAAATTAAAAACCTCAAAATGATTTTAAAATCTCTGTTGAAATTATGGGCCACACATTGATATTTTGAGAAAAAAAAAACTTTACATGTATAATAATACTAATATAATATTTTTTATTCAAATAACATATTACAATAATAAACTAAATCAGTATGGAGTGCCCTAGATTTTTTATTTTATTACGTAATTAACATTAAAATAAGTAGCGGCCCACTCAAGACACCTATATTTGAAATTTCATAATGGTACATTTAGTAGTTTTTAGGTAAAATGCCTGTGACATACGGACAGAGGGACATAATGAAACTTGCTGCGGGTTCTGTTTTTGCCATGTTGGCTACTGAACTCTAACAATTAAGCATCCTTTGATGACGACGTTCTCAATTTTTTGTGTCAGACTTACAACGGCCTCTTCAAAATCCATAATCGCATTTGTAAGGGTCTATTCAAACGCAGTACAGCCACACGACAACGAAGCGACAAAAAGTGGTGACTTAGTGGTTACGAGTGAATAGTGGGCTGCAGCTTCCTGTGCTGTGCACACTTGCGTTTGGTGGCAAAACGTGCATAGAGTGAATGATTTTTTTATTATCATATACATTCTTCGACGGTGTGGTGTTGTCGTTGTGGAGTGGTTGTGGTTGTCGTGGTGGTTGTGGCATATCTGTATAGACTCAAAAATTTAATATTAATAAAGAGTGATACTCTGTGATCAAGTCGAACCTAATATCTAATTTTATCTGTATATATGTGAGTAAAACACGAATAATAATGGGAATGTATTTTTCTCGTCATAGAAAGTACAAAGTATTATTACTTATTGAAATAAAACAATTTAACGGATTATATCGCGTATATTATCTCATTTTAGTTCCCGACGTTTCGGAAGCTTTCCAGCTTTCCATGATCATGGGTGGACACCGTAACCCTCATGGTTATGCTTGCCACTATAAGATAATACTAACGGTCGAATTTTCAAACGTGTCCACCCGTGACCATGGAAAGCGGGAAAGCTTCCGAAACGGGAACTAAAATGAGATAATATACGCGATATAATCCGTTAAATTGTTTTATTTCCACAAAGTATAGTGTATATACAATTTTAGGCACTATTTTAATGTTGTTTAATAGTCTAAATAAGACATACTCTATTGGACTTGTGATTAAAAATTAATGACAAAATTCTCGTTATTTGACTTTGATGACATGCCTCGAGATCCATAGGTAATTTAATTGCTTTCTGCTTCTCTTGCTGCACTAACTGTTGCAAGGCTTCTCTGCATGGCATACAAGTGCTAATTATGCTTCAGAAGAGGCAATGTGATTTTGTACTGTTTGAAATGTACAAACGTACGTCTCCCTT
Source organism: Hedya salicella (assembly GCA_905404275.2). Taxonomy (NCBI): domain Eukaryota; kingdom Metazoa; phylum Arthropoda; class Insecta; order Lepidoptera; family Tortricidae; genus Hedya; species Hedya salicella. Next base: position 85,578,433 of record FR990096.1, read on the forward strand.
GTTTTTTGCCTTCAAATCTATTATAAAGTTGCAAAAGTAAAATGTCTGTACATTGAAGACTTAAAAAAATATTGAAAAGTAATTTTGTGGTGTTCATCGTGCCAAAACGGCTAAGGTTTTCAACTATTTTTGGTACACGAATAGAGCTGTGGCGTACAGACGGTTATATGATACCCAACTGCGCTGAAGAAAAAAAGGGATATCTCGGATAAAGCGGCGTGCACCCTCTAGTTATAAATATTGTTATCTATATGAGGATGAGCCCTCAAGGCGTAACCCTCATGGCTATGCTTGCCACTAGGTATAAGATAATACTAAAGGTCGATTTTTCAAACGTGACGGTTTTATTTGTAACTGAAGTGCTTTACACTTATATGTCAGATCTACATTCACAAAATACACTTTATCAGTGTTTTGTTGATTTTTAACGAAAGTATACCCATTTCGCAACAATAAAGTCCCATCTTTTTAACATTTAATAAATTCCATCTTCAGGAGATGCATAATTTGAAGATACAGGCTGACTTGTATGCTAGAAATTGAATCTGAACAGAAACAAAGCAATGAAGCGTAATATTGACTGGTGATTTATTACTTTTTAACGACGTGGGATGATTTCCTAGAGTATATTAATGTAGACAATTAAAAGAGGCTGATATACCGACTCACCCTGGCTTTGCACGGGAAGCTAAGCATATCTGCATGAAGTATACATTTATACCCTCCTCTTGAATCACTCTATCCATTAGTGAAAACCCTATAAGAATTTGCTTGATAGGTTTTGAACGCATTCAGACAGACAGACAACAGCAGCGGGAGGACTTTCTTTTATAATATGTAAAGATTATAAAACCAAGTCTAAACCGTATCCGTCTTTTCGCGGTGAGACAAATTGATATGAACCTGAATATGTCTGAGTAAAAGTAAATGGCGTGCAAATTACAAATTGTGTTGATGTTTGTATAATTGGGGAACTATCGTGTATTTAAAACACGAAGGGACAATCGATTAGGTGACCCGCCTGATAGTAAGTGGTAATCGCAGCCCACAGACACAGGGGTACCAATGAGAGCTGGTCATGCGAACGGCCCCTTAGGGCTAATATGAAAATGTAAGGGACATTGTGCCAGAAATTTCACGGATTATAGAAGGTTTTGGGAGTTAACGACAAATATAGCTTTTACTCCCTCTCCGCACATTTTAGGATTCCGTAGCCAAAATAACAAAAACGGAACCATTATAGATTCGTCATGTCTGTCTGTCTGTCTGTCTGACCGCCCGTATGCCACAGGCATTTTACTCAAAAACTGTAAGATGTACATTAATGAAATTTGGAGCATAGGTGTCGTGTGTAAACCGATACTTAGTTTTATAGTTAAATAAATAATATATATATTTCTATGGGGGGCACTCCATACATGTAACTGAAACTGAAAAAAGAAATCAGCAAATATCAACGTGTGGCATATATTTCGACAGTTCTTCTAAAAACACTAAGGTTTTAAAAAAAAAGATTTAGTGAATATTTTCCGAAGTATTCGCTCCGAAAGTAGCATAACTTGTGCCCCCCCCCCCCCTCTATTTTCTAAACGATATGTTCAAAAAATATGAAAAAAATTACAATTATATAGCTTAATAAATACTTCAAACGAAAATTGTTTTCAACATGATCGGACATACTGATTTTAAGTTATTGCTAAAAAACTGCGCTTCTCAGCAAAAGAACGTAGGTGCCGGGGACATACGCTCTTTCGTTAGTGTTTTTTTTTTCATATCGATTTTATTTCATCTGTTTTGCATTTTTTGTATAAACTGCTGCGGAACCCTAAATGGGCGGGTCCAACTCGCACTTGGCCGCTTTTTTTTCTCGTCTCACCGATGGGTGGAGCACGCCGCACCATCTAAGTATAACAATTATTATTTTCAATTATTGAACTTTGCAAGCATTATTCAGTATTCAAATGTTACTATTTATTTATTATTACTTGTTTACTAAGGATTGTTTACTGTACTATGTTTCTTTCTTCAATTATAACATATTTCACATCGTCAAATGTTTAGTTTTAATCGTCATCTAGTTTTTGCTAAATATCTCATTGCGATCGGGGCGGTGCGGTCTTAGGTAGTTTATTGGTTGGTATATGTACAAAGGACATGTTGTCCTCAAAAAGATGTTAGCATTACATTAGAAACAGTAACAATGACACAACGCACTAATTGGAAGAACATACATGCATACAATTAACACATTCAGCACCGCGAGCCCGCTCGCCAGGCGCTCTGCTCGTAGCAAGTTTTCGCTACTTACGGTTTTTCCCACGTTATTGGCTACGAGCGTAGCGCTACGAAAACGTTGGTAGCGAAAGTGTTGAAAATTCACTGTCAATGAAAACAGAAGTCAGCGAAAATAAATACAAATTTATTTTTGCAGCCGGAAAAGTCGAAAAAAAAGTCAAACAAAATTATTGATAACGTGACGCGTTCGATATCCATACGTCAGTATTTTGATATTGGCTTTGGGGTTGAATGTAACCGTGTATTCAATGAAATGTAGATAATTATTTAGTGATGGATGCTTTAAAAAATACATTTTGTCAGTATCACATTTCTACCACTACGAAATGTGCAATGCGTTAAATTAATGTATTAAACAAATGTAGAAATGTCAAATTGTTTTCAATTAGGTTGAATTTTTTTTTTTGCTACTACAGAACTCCGTTATTTATAAACTGACTTCAAAATTACTTTTTTTGTTTGTAATACTGTAATATTACATGGAATAATTGTAACTTACTTTCATTGAAAACAATGTGACAGTAGTTTGTAAGTGTCCTTGTATTAGTTTTTATTTTGACCATATAAATATGTACCGTAATTTATGCAATAAACACTTTTAATCTGAATTTGGAAAGAAGGTGCATTCAGATTTTTCCGATATAAGTGTAGTGCCGATGTGATGATGGAATCCATGGGGAATTGAAAGAACTTCTTAAGTAGGCATACTGTGAAGGTGTAAACCTTCACGGTAGTGTTCGAGACAGACAGGCAGGTATTAAATAATAAAAAAAACAACAACATATTCGTCTGCTTAAAAAATCTTAAAACAGAAAAACAAGTCCAGTACCCTAGAAATTTGTTTGTTATAATGGAAATGATTCACGATCGATACTCACATAAAATTTTCGTTTTTTACGCAGTCGGGTTTTAGTTAAAATTATAAGTCAGTAAATTTCGCAATCTTTATCGTGGGGGCTATTGAGAAGCTTGCACAGATGTATTACAATGAAAATAAAAAAATTGTGAGAACGGCTTCCTAACCAACTTTAAACCGTTTATACATTATATTTCATCATTATTAATTGTTCGTAACTGGTCATTCAAAGTTAAAAATGATGAAATAGACCTAATAATAATGATTATCAAATTCCTATTCAATGGTACCCCACTCGACATAGTACGTCTATTTTCATTTTTTTTCTTTTTGACAATATGGCATCTCATTATCGCCATTTTTGAGTTTTCACCATTTTCATGTCTTTAGTGATATTTGGACAATTAAAACGAATCGATTGATGTAAGAATCATCAAAATCAGCCCACGCGTTTGATCCTGAGAGTGTCAGATAGAGCAAATATACCTACATGGACTGATAACCACATTACCCTCCTTTCCGTTGCGCAGTCCGGTAAAAAGGAGGAGATGTATTTAAATTAAAAATTACTACTGTCTCGTTGTAATTTTGTTAATATGAATAAGTCTTAAAGTCATAAGCCAGCTATCGTATAGAAAAGATATTCAAAATGTCAAAAAGTGAGAAACAGAAATAAATACTTGAGCCTACTATAAAGAATCACTCTCGCATGAGTGAAGAAATCGCCCAAATTCTGCCGTCGTCGCACCAGACGAAAGTTCGTTACAAGTCATAAATGGGTTGTACCGCATTCAACGTGTTAACGCGGCCGACATTCGATTTTATTTATTACTAGCTTCTGCCCGCGACTTCGTCCGCCTTTAATTCGTTTATCGCGGATAAGGATATTTTTCCGGTATAAAAAGTAGCCTATGTCCTTCCCCGGGACTCAAACTATCTCCATACCAAATTTCATCCAATTCGCTTTAGCGGTTTAAGCGTGAAGATGTAACAGACAGACAGACAGACAGACACACTTTCGCATTTGTAATATTAGTATGAATCTTTGAAATACATTAAAACAAAACACTTCATGCATGTTTTTATTAATAATTACTAGGCTTTTATTTATATCACGAAAAATTACTCATGTTGATGAAAGTAAGTAGAACTACTTAGTTATTATATGTGAATTTGCAAATATATGGTTATCCGTAACTATATCTATTAGAGGACAAACAATGTAGTCAATTTATTAAATTTATTTGTTGTATTTCAAATCCGGTGAAAACCCAGGTTTTGAGTCAAATACCCGGGTTTTACCCGACCCTTAATAATGTCGGTTACCCGGGTACCCGCGTAATCGGGTACCCGGGTTGCATTACCTACTCGAGATGCGTGCAAAATGCCTCCTCAATCTTCCCATTCTGGGCTCTAAAAAATACTTTATATCATTACTAAAACCCATCACTAAAAAGCAAAAATTTTTTTTTTAAATAAAAAAAGAGCCTACTTCAAAATAAACTAAAAAAAGCCATAAATAATCTTTATTGTACGGTACGGATCACATTTGAATCACCCTATGAAGTCGGTGCCAAACCTGAAGTAAATAAAGTTCTTTATTCAACAAAAATACGAATTACTATGACTAAATATATATGTAGGTAGATAATAACTAAAGTCTCGCCGCCGCGGTTCTTAATAGTAATAAATGAATGTAATAAATGAATGGTTTGGCACTGAATTCAAAAGGTGATTCAAATGTGATCCGTACCGTACATAAAAGATTATTTATGGCTTTTTAGTTTGTTTTGAAGTCGGTTCTTTGTTTATTTTTTATTTTTTTACCATAGAATTGGGCTGTACAAAAACAACAAAGTCAGAAATGACCAAAAACTAATTCCACATGTGTGAGTGAAATAGTGTTGCACCATGTCAGCACAAAGGTTATCGTAATCGATTATTTATGTCCCACATAGCCACACCGTATATTGTACCCACTTCAAAATAGCCTTAGAATTTCGGGGTGCCTATCGGGCAGGATTGGACTTTGACACCATAGAGAAAGAAATGTCTGCATATCATTATTATAAGATATGTAAATAAAACATCAAATTTAATCATTTTTTTATCGCCCTCGAAATATTACACTTTTGTTTAAATATGTGAGCAAAGCTGTAAGGTGCGATTTAAAGTCATTGGTTTTTACTGCTTCCTGAAGCCCTACATTTTGTGGAGCCGCCTGGTACAGCCTCACAACACATGGTGGCGATTTAAGAAACATTTGTATTAAGATAGTGTATATTGGTGAAGTGGAACTGATGAGGACCTCAGAAGGTTACTGGAACTGCTCAACGGTAAGCGATTTACGGGTGGCGAAAGATATATCTCGATTAAAATAGCTACGTTACATCATAGTCGCGAACTGAAGTAGTCCTGATGAGAATGATAATATCGAATTAATTTGATGATAGAGCTAGAAGGTAGACACCGCATCTCTTTAATGGAATAATATATCCTAGCCGTGTTTGAGCTTGTTCAGATTGTCACGAGATGTAGTTTTAAGTAATAATTAAGAACAAAGTGTGAAATAAATAAATTTTGTAACAAAAATAAAACCGATTCTAACAGGAAAACACTAAAAAGTTAAGAAATCACTACATACTTTTTTATTTTACTTAAAAGTTTTTTTAATTTACTTAAAAGTAAACGTTTTTCAACTTAATTTAAACTGTATATACAATTAATATTATGTTGGAATCGGTGCCATCAGAATGTGTAATATGTTGAAAATTTACTATAATCTTCAATTTTCAACAATTTACAAAAGGTTACTTGTAAATAAATTATAGGATCTAAATTATGCAGACATTTTTATATTTCAGTGCTTTTTTTAATTGGTTTTATTTTTGTTAAAAAGTTATTTTAGATATTGCGACGGAAAATTACAGTTACTGTCTTGTTCAAAAGAAAATTACCCTGTGATTTTTTAGGAATGCGTCAATGAATGATAAAAAAAAATCTCGATTAGTAACGAGGCTCGAGTTTCAACACCCAGCCGTTATGTCTGTGTCTGACTTTGAATTGATTATAACGTTCTTAGGGACTAATTTTCAATGCGTAGATATGCTATTTGCATGTTTTTGTCATAAGAAACCGGATCGATTGGTATCATCGAAAAAAAAAATGCACATTCCCTAATGCGTAATAAGTAATCATAGATCTCGCCCTTGGTTTCGTTTCATTTAGTCACATTGCCAATCTGTATGACGGATCACCAATCACAATCTGTATAAATGCAATGTTAATTTTATACCCCAGTCTAATTTTTGATATAAAAGTCTTGTTATGAGTACCATATGATGATATATTTAATAGAAATATTACTTATGTACACATAAGAAACATCAGCCTCGGGAAAAAATATTAATGCTCATTAGTAATGGGCGGACAGTAGATGCAATATGGTGACGAAAGCATAAGGTGGATAAGACTTTTACTACATTTCGAGTATCATTTACGTAAGCAGGGTTTGTAGCCATGTCCATATTACATATATCGTTTGACATGATTATGACATATATTGCATCCACTGTTCGCCCTTTGCTATACAAATATATCCCGTTACCGGGATTTGAACCCAGGATTGTTGGCTTCACATGCAGGGAAGATACCTACCCGTCGCAATATGACCTGTAGACAGAGATGGGCAAAATGTAATCGACTAACGATTAAGATTAACAGAATTAATTGCGACTAACGATTGAAAACGATGACTGATCAATCTTAGTTGTAACTGTAGTTTAGTTGCAACTAAATTAGTTGCCGATTAATTTTGGACAACTAATCTTTGTAATCGACTAATTAGTTAGAGTATTTTTTCGCGATTAATGTTAGAAGCAAATTGAACGGTAAACCTCGGTACGGCTATGTTGACAGACTGAATAGAACATCTTAACGGATGCATATAAATAAAATAGTCATGTCATGTATTATAACTTACGATAATTTGTCCATTTCTATGGAGGTAGATCTCTGTGCTAACTATTATTCTCTTTGATAATACCAACCGAATGATTTTCAACCGACTTCTAAAAAAGGACGAGGTTATATGTTCGACAGTTCGTATTTTTTTTTATGTATGTTCACCGATTACTCCGCCAAATGTGGACCGATTTTAATTTTTTATTTTTATTTGAAAGGATATACTCCTGAGGTGGTCCCATCACACAGTTGGGATCTGATGATGGGATCCCAGGGACATCGAGGGCAATCTTCAAATTTTATAGGTACTTATACTTATAACGTTTTTCATATACTTTCTTAAGGTATTTAAGTATTTGCATATGGTAGTCATCATCTCATCATGCTGAGCTGATGACGGAAGGTACAACTCCTTAATAGTTAAGAGTTAGAGGATAATTATTTGAAAAATCATCTGTTATAGGTGTGTTATAGGTAGTTACGTTGTAGGTATGTTAAGACAGTTAGTCATTTTCTTTATAGTGTATCCCTGAGGTAGTCTTATCACCAAGTCAGTATCTGATGATGAAATACCAGGGAAATCGAGAGAAACCCTTAAATATTATATATATTTTTCTAAAGTTATTCAGTTGTTTTCGTCTGGTTGTCATCATCAGACAAACAAACTGAGCTGATGATGGAAGGTGAGAGGGAAACTGAGCAAATGAATACGAATTAACCAACTTTTACATTTCTTTCTTCCAAAGACTCGAGATGCGTGCAAAGTGCCTCCTCAATCTTTCCATTCCGGGCCCTATCACTACGAAAATCCATCACTAAAAAAAGAACCGACTTCAGAATAAACTAAAAAGCCATAAATATTTTTTTATGTACAGTTTATTCTGAAGTCGGTTTATTTTTTTATTTATATTTTTTTTAAATTGTGCATTACCCGTTTAGTTTGACAAAACACTTATTTTGCTACTAAAGTAGTGCATCTCTCTGAAATTGGATTAAATACCTCTTATCTAATGGTAAATAAGAACTGGGCATTGAGTGCATTAGAGATAAGATAAAACTTAATAAAAACACAATTATATAAATCAAACTTTGTATATTAAATATAAATGCAACCAAGATAATGTATTTAGTTGAACTATTTGACGGTAGCCTTGTAATCGTATAAATCGCAGTTACATATTGCAAGTTAAATAAATAATATAAAAACGAGCGATTACGTGGTTTTAATATAGATTTAACCGTGAAATTTAGTTGATTGAAACTAAAACTAATTTAATTGTTAGTCAAACATTCTCACAACTAATTTTATCGTGATAAAAAAATCAAGATTGATATGTTTAATCGATTGATTTGTTAACTAAAAAATTAATCGATTAATGCACATCTCTGCCGTAGACAGCATTTTTTTAAGAAATGTTAACAAAAGTTTTGAAATTGCGTAATTTATTCTGTAATTATAGGTCTAATGTATTCTACAGGCAAGGGACTTTTAAAAGTGTACTGCCATTGTAGATTGTTTTAGGAGGGGCTAAAATAAACCATTTGACATGATCAGACGTTCATGCGGTAACATCTCACATAAGACAATTAAAAACTGGTAGTTCCCCTAGTTCAGACGGCATTACTCCAGATAATATATATTAAAAATAGCAATGACTAGTGTTGTACAACCCATCACGTATTTGTGTAATTTGAGCGTCCTATCTGCTACGTTCCCTAGTATTCTCAAAATAGCTTCAGTAACATCAATACACAAAGCTGGAAGTAGAGAAGAAGTAACAAAGTATAGGCCGATCTCTCTGCTTAGCATAATTGAGAAAATTATTAATCTTGTCGTATCTGGAGCGAAATAACAGTCTGTCACCTAACCAATTTGGCTTCAGAAAAAATAAGCCTTCTGAACAAGCGGTAGGCCCCACTGATTGATGAAATAGTGGATTGTGTTGATGTGGGTCAGAAATGTGTCAGAATATTCCTGGATCTCGCCAAGGCTTTCGATACTGTTTCTATTCCCATCTTATTAGCTAAACTCGAGAGCCTTGGCATTAGGGGACTTGCGCTTAAATCATTCGAGTCGTATTTACGCCATCGTAGGCAGTGTGTCCTAGTGGAAGAATACACCTATGACTTCAGTAACGTAGCGTTTGGTGTCCCCCAGGGGAGCGTCTGAGGACCAACTCTGTTTTTGACATATATTAACGGGCTATGTAATCTTCACCTGACAAATGTTACAACTATATCGTTTTCAGACGACACAGACACAGCCATTCTGGTACATGGAAAAGACTGGGCGGAAGTTCAAGATGCAGCAGTCCAATTTTAAACGAATAGTAGAGTATATAACGAGTAATTTACTAACACTAAATGTTCAGAAGACCAAATACCTATGTTTCGCAATGTACTACAGAGGTCAACCTAATGACGATTTTCGTATTAGGGTCACACGACATAACTTAACCTCGCCCGGATCCACCCACAGTACCGCTAGCTTTGTTGAGCGTTCAGGCACCATACGATATCTCGGTAAACTCCTCGATACTCATCTCACGTGGCGGCAGCAGATTGAGTCGCTAAAGGGCCGTTTTCGGAAAGTCGTGTTTATTTTTCGCGCTCTAAGAAACATCGCGTACCCTGAACTGTTAAGAATAGTTTACTTTGCTCTTTGTGAATCTGTTTTATGTTACTGCAATTCAGTTTGGGGAGGGACAGCAAAGACACACCTCATTGGCTTGGAAAGAGCGCAAAGGTCACTTCTCAAGGTTTACCGTAAACCATCACACTATAGCAATAAAGGCTGCTAATGACCTTTCTGTTCGGCAATTGTTTCTTAGGAAAATAGTCTATACCTATGGTAAAGTTCATGACAAGATCTTTGAAGCAGACACAAGACGTCGCCAGCGCTAGAAAACCCCAAAAAAGCGTACAAAATTTGTCCAAAGATTCCACCCGTTCATTTCTCTTCAAGTTATGAAAGCATTCTGCAGATTCTGCTCGAAATATCTTGTAAAAAGGCCTCCTAGCAAAAGGATGTTAACTGAGTGGCTTAAAGAACTGGATTATCACAATACAGTACTCCTTCTAATGGTAATAAAATAAAATAAAATAATTATTAACCATATCAATATATATTATATATATATCCCTTATCTGTTTGCCCCTATTAACTGTATATGTTTTTTATACAATTACTATACCCCATTAACTGTATATATTTTTACACTTTAGCACGCTCACTCTCACAAACACACGCGCGCGCACTCACGTACCATGATACGAACCGAACAATATATATTAAATGAGTTTTTGTAAGCTGCATATGGACCTCTCTGTACAATTTATTTAAGCATTATTATTATTTTATTTAAGATTTTGGAATAACGAAACTGGTTCCTGTAACACAGGGTTTCCTAGCTCAGGATCCATAGGATCGTGATCTATCGTGGTGTACAATTTTGAATAATAAACTTTTTCATTTTTCATTTTTAACTCAATAGGTATTTTGGTGGCATTTGACAGTCCCATCCGATAGTCTAAGAATGCGTATTTTTTTAAAGAAATCAAATGACTTCAAAAATGTGTAGATACGCTTACCTACTTATACGTATTTTAGGCCCTCAATTATAGTTACGGAAGAAAATAATAAAAGAAAAGAGACATGAAGGCAACTTGTGAATCTCCTTTTTGTTCGATGTAGGTTTTAAAGATACCGTAGGCATCTGGCCACCAACACACGATATTGTTGAAAAAAAAGTTAAAACGGCGACGTCTGTGGTAAGCGAAAGTTTGTGGTAGGTGAAAATAAAAGCTGAATGTTGGTTAGAAAGTGTATTATCTATACGTAAGACATTGATGATATTTTCAAAATAATTATTATAACGGAGTATTTGGAGGTCACTCAATAGAAAAAATTTTTTTGGACTTTTTGTGTTTCCATGTTTGTATGTGTCGTTGTGGCTTCATTACGCCAAAGCAACTACACAGATTTCAACTATTTTTGGTACACGGGTAGCTGGGTACCACCAGATGGTTATAGGATACTTTTTACCCGACTACGCTAAAGAAAAAAAGAAGGATTATGACTTTTCTCCTCCGCGAACGATGTTGCGGGCGATCTAGTGGATTAATAAGACGGCAAAAAGCGTACGCATATAATAATTTGTTCTGTTTCCGCGATTATTACTCATTTAAATAAAACAATGTAACGGATTATATCACGTATATTATCTCATTTTAGTTCCCGACGTTTCGGAAGCTTTTCAGGGTGCTGCTTTACAGGGTGACTCAGAAAAGATATATTTTCCTATGTCAAAGTTACAATTTGTGCAAACTATCCACTTTGGGAATACAAAAAAGTTGTATATATATGCCAGATGGGCCTAACCTGGCACATGTGTAACTGTATGCATATGTCAGAAGGGCTTAACTATGATATTTTAATTATTTATTCAACAGAATTTCATAAATGAGGCGTAATGAGGAAAAAAGAAACGCTGCAAAGCAAAACTCCCAGACTACCTCATTGCTAATTATAATATTTTAAAAACAAAGACTACTAAACTACTTATTAAGAGATAACATATTTTTACACCGTCTGGAAGTTAAGGTTTTGCAGGCCTATGTCTTGCTTGTTCCTTGATGAAATTTATTACAGGATCCCAAGCTGGTGGTGAAATAAAGATGCTTTTTAATCTCAATAGCCTCGCGTAGCATTTTGGGAAAATATATTTTCTCTTTGGCAAGGTAAGAGGATTATCAAACTCAATTGAATGGTTTGGTTTGTCAATTACATGTTCACAGACTGCAGACCTATTACATCGGCGGTGCTTGATATCTGCTATGTGCTCCTTCACATACACATACACTGCGTTTTGTTTGACCAATGTATGAAAGACCACACTCGCAATCCACCTTATAAATGCATGCACTCTGTAAAGGGGTGCTACCTCTTCACGGGTCTAAGGGACACCTTCTTCAACGGCTTGAAGTATGATTTTATGGAAGCACGCTTCAAGATGTTTCCGACCTTGTCTGTGACCCTTTTCATATACGGCAGGTTTACGCTCGACGGTTGGTTTCTTCATACTGGGTTTCTGCTTAGAACGTAGTATCTTGAGGTCGTTGGCTTGAAGCGCACATTCGACATTCTCCAACTCAGCAGTCAGATGCTGATCATTTAGATTCCCCTGGCTCTCTGAAACAATGATTTACCAATTGTAGCAAGTTGACTGGGATGGTGGTGAGATTTGCCATTAAAATATCTATCAGTATGCGTAGGTTTCCTATATACAGTATGACCTATGTCAATGTGAGGACCTCTAATTACTGGCACATCTAAGAATGCAAGTGAATTTTGATTTTCCAACTCCATAGTAAATTTAATTTTATTATGCACGGAGTTCAGATGGTCTAAAAAGGCTGAAACGTTAGATCTAGGTAAAATAGTAAAGGTATCATCTACGTATCTTTTAAAGATCCTCGGCTTCCATGAAAATATCGGCGACGACAGGAGACACCGGAGACCCCATTGCCACTCCATCAACTTGCCCGTAGTATTCACCATTCTATAGCATATAGCCAGATGTAAGGCAGTATTGTAATAACTCAGCATATTCCATTGCCATCTGTTGTTCACTCAATTTCACAATTTCGATACATTCTTGAATAGGTAGGCATGTGACACGAGAGACTGGACATCAAAACTGACCATAACTTCATCATCAGTTAGTCTCAGATCCTTAATCTCACTGACAAAATGGTATGAGGCCCTTGTGTATGCTTTCATCTTCCCTCGCAGTGAAGAAAGCAGACCTGCTAAGTGCGAGCTAATCGATAGGTAGGAGCATCAATTTGACGCACTATAGAGCATAACGGAGCACCAGGATTATGTATCTTTGGTATTATAGCCCGTACAGCTTTGGTGGTATCGGGCAAGCGGGCCCTAAACTTTATATATTCAGACGATTTTTAGAGTGCTTACTTATCATCTTGGCTGTCGTTTTTACTACTTTCGCCGTTGGATCTCGCTTAACAAGCTTGTATGTCGTAGCGTCTGACGAAAGTATTTCCACTGTCTGGTTGTAATCACTAGTATCCATAACATTCATCGCATTTCTCTTGTCACCTCGAAGAATGGCGATGTCTGGGTCTTCACGCAAGCTGTTATTATTTTAAGCAAATAAAGTCTACAGTGGCCAATTACTGAAGGTGACCAGTTATACCTTGAAATAAAACAATTTAACGGATTATATCGCGTATATTATCTCATTTTAGTTCCCGACGTTTCGGAAGCTTTCCAGCTTTCCATGGTCACGGGAGGACTGAGAAAAGATGTATTTTCCTCTGTCAAAGTTACAATTTGTGCAAACTACCCATTTTTTGAAAAAACACAAATAAAGGTGTACATACATGCCAGATGGGCCTAAGCTGTAAAGACAGTTACACATGTGCCAGAAGGGCTTAATTATTTTATTCTAATAATTTACCAAGCAGCATTTCACAAATGAGGCGTACTGAGGAGAAAAAAAACGCTGCAAATTAAGGTTTTGCAGTCCTGTGTCTCGCTTGTTCCTTGATGAGATGTATTACAGGATCCCAAGCTGGTGGTAGTGACAATCCATCTTCTCTATTGAAATTAGGATGCTTTTTAATCTCAATAGCCTCGCGTAGCATCCTGGGAAAATATCTTTTTTCTTTGGCAAGGATAGAAGGTTTATCAAACTTAATTGAGTGGTTTGGTTTGTCAATGACATGTTCACAAACTGCAGACCTATTACACCGACGGTGCTTGACATCTGCTATGTGCTCCTTCACCCGGGTTGATACACTGCGTTTCGTTTGACCAATGTTGGAAACAGAAGAAAATATCAGTTATACCTTGGTTAACCGTATGTGTTTCCATGAACCAGTCAGTATTGATAGATTTTTAGGCCCCAGTAGTAAATTATTTTCTTACTGGTATAGCTTAGCCTAACATTCGATTGCAGAAATTTTCATAAATAATGTAAAATTTTTTTGAACAAATGTATCTAAAATCTAGTTTTTATTTCGTTGCAAAAGTGAAATTCCAAATTGGTTCGGATAAATCCGAATACACAAAAATATTAGTCTTAGGTCTTTGTAGCATTAGTTTTTTGGTTGAATTTATCCTCCCAACTATTTTTACTCGATTATGCATACACAAGTACGTTTGCATGTGCTTGTCATTTATTTATTTATTTATTTCACAGATTACACAGCTTAACAGTGAGATACCAAGGCGCTGTGAAATGCATACAATGTTAATCTTAAATACTAACATTAAATTGTTTTATACAATACAACAATAACAATATTAATAGGTAACAGAAGACATACGATCATCCATCGCCTCACATAACCTCTTACATTCATCACAAATCATCTTCCAACTGCTTGCAAAGACATCGCAGTCAGGTGCTGATCTGAGAAGCGCGTTCAGATACTGTAAAGCGCGAACTAACGGCGATTTCCGGTACGCCACAGTGCGCGTTTTGGGAACTGCCAATAAATCGCGATCACGTGGTCTAAAATTAAATTTTGACTGCGACAGAGAAGGCACGAAGATGCGAACCAGTTGCGAGACCAGTTGAGGACAGTCTGAACCCCACGCAATATTCGGCATGCCCCAGTCACGAGTGCATAATTACGCCTTGCTTCTAATGAGTTAAAACCCAGAGAGCCAAGCAAGAATTTTGTCGGGTAAAGAAAAGGATAACATCCATAGGTTTTTTTATATAAAGAACGCAAAAACGCTTTTTGGATTTTTTCCAATAACAGGGTGTAAGTAACCTCGTGGGGGTTCCATACTATACACGCTGCCTCCAGTTTGCTCCTAACTAGAGCGATGTACATGACCCTAATGGCGAAGGTGTTGTCAAATTCGCGGGCATTGCGGATAACAAAACCCAATCTCCGGTAGCAGTCGGTAGTTAGGGTTTTCATATGGACGAGGAAATCAAGATGTGAATCAAATGTAACACCAAGGTCTTTAACAGTGTCAGTGTCATACTTTTATTTCGGAATTACCCGATCAGGAATCTGTGGTACTCAAACTTTAATGTTATAGAATAAGATAGTTGCCAAAAAAATAGTCAGATAATCGAATAAAAGTTTAACACGTATTTTTTATTTCATCAATTAAACATAAAATGACGAAGATAAATAGTCCGTTAAAGTTCCGCGTGACGTCACACCGTGCTACATTTCTTAACAAAGCGTGACGTCCCTCACTAACTCCCAAACTTTGTTGCGCTTTATCTTTGTTATATTATGTTTGATTGGCAAAAAATAACCAACATTTTTTGATAATCTAACTGACGGACTGATTCTAATATCATTGCTTTAACCAACAAACTAACCAATTTCCAATGATCAATTTTAAAATCAAACTTAACAAACACTTTAAAAGCCCGGTCAGAAATATACGATTAAGTACTGACAAGAGAGCATTGTTTTTAAGATTAATACAGCTTAGCAGAATTGTTCCAACTCATCAGCTCATCATTATTTTCTATCAGCAGTATCTTTATATCTCCAAAATTTTGTTTTTTTTTTATTTTAGTGTTACAAATTTAATACTTACATATACATATTTACAGTAGTTTTTAGATTAGTTCATGTTCTATAATCTTATAGCAGGCAAAATTTAGGAAAAAAATCCATTTTGAATTATATTACAATGAGAACTATATAAAATATGTTTGATGTATATCAATTGAAAAAGTACTATTATACTAAAATACAAAGAAAATTAATTATCAGTAATGTGTCACATTATACATTATACATTTATAATAAATTCCAATATTCCAATTAAATTACAATATGAACAAATAATATAATCAAATTACCCCACGTCACAGTATTCCTTAATGGAGTAGAAGCATTTATTTTCCTTAAACCATTTGAATCAATGTTGCTTTAATTGTTGTAACGGAAAGTCTTTTATGGCTAGTAATTTATTAAATAAGCGAATTGACACGAGCAGTTTTTACGGAATAGGTTCGATATATATTATGGTTGATATTGAAATCATTTTGCAGTTGTTCTATCTGGTCATTCCTAATATACCTGTTTTTAGGGTTCCATAGCCAAAATAACAAAAACGGAACCCTCCTGCATCCCTTAATATCCGTCTATCCGTCCGTTCGTGCGTCTGAAAGTAGCACGCATTTTAGTCAAAAAACTACAAAATGTTCATTGTACAAATTTGCAGTATAGGTGTATTGTTTAAGCCGCTACTAAGTTTAATTGATAAATAATAAAATAAAAAAATCTGGGGGGCACTCAATACACGGTTACATGTAGATTGTTTACCTCTTACAACAAAATTTTTTGCCACACGTTGATTTTTGCAGATTTTATTTTTATTTTAGCGAATATAAATATGTGGCTCATACTACGACAGATCTTTTAAAATCATTTTGAGGTTTCTATTTTTTTTAATTTACGTACCTATCAACTTGATCGGATATACTGTTTTTGAGTTATTGCCGAAAAACGGTGGAGATACGCTTTTGATAGTGCACTTTTATATATCGCATTTTTTTCGTATGAATGGCCATTTGCTCTTGGCCGTTTTTTATAGAATGTATTATTTTACTTTCCTCACAGTCGAAATGAAAAGTAGAGTGCTTAATTCGGGTGAAATTACCCATTTCACCCTCGAACTAATGACACACTCACGTTGTTCTTGCGCCAGAAATATTTCGGGTGAAATAGGTCACGTTCAACCCTTGGTTATGAATCTACTATTTATTTTTAAAAGTTAGTCACACTGCATACAAAGATTTTTAAGAAATTGCTTGTTTTGATGCTTCGCATGGCAATATAACTAACGAAATATGAAAAAATGATCATCTCTTGTTTTTATGATGTCAACCGCAACGATAAATAATAAGGAATAATCTCTCTCACTATGTGCCTATGTAGTATCTTTAAATAAAAGAACTCGAATTTCAAGAAAAATGAGTTGTTACTACCGACAAGGAACAACAAAGAAGACCATCCTACTTCCTACTATACTTACTATTTTAATATCTTTCTCTAGTAAGCAAATAAGGCCAAACGCTTGACATCTTACTTATAATTCCAATAGACGCCCTGATTGTCTTCTCAATTGCTATGAATTACATATGAATTTGCTAGCGTATGGGACGGCTTCAGGCACTGAGACATTTATAGTAATCAGTGAATTAGAAAATAAAACAATAAACTTCGAAACCACATCGATGTTTTTCAAACAGCTCAACAAATCCTGAATAGCTAATAACACTATGAATCATTTTTTTTTCAAACAAGGACAAAATAAATCAAAATTTGATCTATTTCATTAGCAGAACCTACAATGCCTCTGACAGGCTCACAGATAGACAGACGGATACACATGTTAAACTTGTAACGCCCACTTTCGTAAAAGGAGTTAATAAATGTGTTTAAAATCATTAAAAGTATAATGAGTTTTGTTCTTATAATTCAGTTTATAAATATTTCGGCTAAATACTGTTAATTTATGTAAGTATATATTTTTTTTAATCAAATAAACAAACATTATCAGAGCCCTGAAAAAACCCAACTTCAAATGACTGCAGCATATGTCACTCATACATCCATACTAATATTATAAATGCGAAAGTGTGTCTGTCTGTCTGTCTGTTACCTCTTCACGCTTAAACCGCTGAACCGATTTAGACAAAATTTAGTATGGAGATAGTTTGAGTACCGGGGAAGGACATAGGCTACTTTTTATCCAGAAAAAAATACCCTTATCCGCGATAAACGAATTTTAGGCGGACGAAGTTGCGGGCAGAAGCTAGTAACCAATAATTTAGCGATCGAATCTGAATCTAACGACATGTCATACGGCACAATCCATTAACAAATAATTCCTTAGATACCCAAATATTCATATATAAAACAGCTAAGCGGGCGGCGGGTGCACGCTGCGCGTGGCGAGTGAGAACGTGGGCTCCCGAACCGAACATTGAGGAACATGTTGTATATGTATACGCCTCCGCCGTCGACGGGCCGGCCCGTCGCGCGTGGCGGGTAACAACGCCTAAAGCCTTATTATATTGCTACAGACAAATAAACAGATTTTTTTTCATTTCAAAAGAAAAGCGTACATTCGTATATTTTATGTTTGCAGTTGCAAATATCTCTTCTTCCTTATCCCATTATTTGGGGTCGGGTCTCCTCACTATTTTGCGCGAAGTCTCGCGTTCTTGGGTTGTCAGTTCAGACAATTGGGCTTACTTGAGGTCTCTTCCCAGGTTTTTCCACCATGTTGATGGCGGACGGCCCCTTCCTCTTTTCACTTCTGGTAGCCTCCAGTTACAAATATCTATGAAACAATATTTGAAACTAAAAAAAGATCTGTAAATATGCTTCACACTTCACACAGCTATAATAAACGTGATAGTCCTAGCTAACATGGCTATGTTAGAACTTCTGAGTGTCTGTCTGTAGCATCGTAACGCCTAAACCAATTGAGTTGAACCAATGCCGATTTAATTTCTTTTGGTCGATAAATAATTTCATCCAGAGAAAAAGCGGAAACCGGCTCAGCTGTTTACAATTTATCAACTTTCTTCAAAATGCGTCGGTAATTATTTAAGGTAAACGTCCCAATGCTTTATACCCTAAAATTAAATGCAAAACGGTTACAGGGTTTTGGGACTTGGAACTAATTTTCATACACCATAATGGCAGATTTGTCGAACTCATTGTTATTGATTTCAATTTTGTTGGTTTTTTTTCGTTGTGGGGATGTTGACGGTAGCAGCTCATTATTTATATAAATGTCTTCAATAAGAGAAGAAAATCCTTTCGGACCTGTCTGTCCGTTTCCCAAAACATCCGTTCCCGTCACTACCTTTTCCTAAATAATACGTTTCCCGATATAAGTGTTTCCAAAATGTCCTTTTCCCAAAAGTTACGTTTGGCTTGATATCCGTTTCCCAAAAATACCTAATCCTGAAATGTCCGTTCCCGTCACTACCTTTTCCTAAATAATCAGTTGCCCAAAATGTGCTTCTCCTAAAAGATACGTTAACCTTTTGCCAAATAATACGTTTACCGATAAATATTTTTGTATTGGCTTAATATGCTGATGCCGACTGAACAGGGTGTAATCGTTATGTGTAGCCAGGCGATTATTCTGTAAATATAACAGATATCAGAAAACTGATCCCGAAAGTACATACTTTCGATATCAGTTTAAAGTTTTCTGATATCTGTTATACGAGGGTTGCTACTTATATATCCGGAAACAAAAAAACAAACAAACGTACACGGCTGAAAATAGTTTTATTGTTTTTCAAAGTATTCCCCTTGATGATCTATGCACTTTTGCATTCGCGTGAACCAATTTTTAAAGCACTTCTGCCACTCCGCCTGAGGTACCTCCATAACGTGTTGTTTGAATGCGTCGACAGCATCTTCAGCGGTCGAAAATCGTTGACCGCGTAATTTATTCTTTATATTTGGAAATAAATAAAAATCGTTGGGTGCCAAGTCAGGGCTGTACGGCGGATGACCCGTTAATTCCACATTTTGACCCTCCAAAAATAGAGTTGTTTCGCGTGACGTATGACAGCTGGCATTGTCATGATGAAGAATGATTCTTCGTCGCTGGTTAGTTTTACGAATTTGTTCAAATACTTCCGGTAAGCAAATGGTCGTGTACCACTCTGAATTAACCGTTCTACGGTTTTCTAGTGGCACTGTAGCTACATGGCCATTAATACCGAAGAAGCAGGCCACCATTTGTTTCAATGTACTTTTTGCACGAGTAACTTTCGTAGGGTTCGGCTCATTTTGAAACACCCATACCGTTGATTGTTGCTTCGTTTCGGGATCGTATGCATAGATCCAGGATTCGTCACCTGTATAGATGTTATAAACGGCTTTTGAGTCACCACGGTTATATTTTTTTAACATTTTATTGCACCATTCGACGCGAGCATGTTTTTGCTCATTTGTTAAGTTGTGGGGTATCCAACGCGAACAAATTTTTTTTACAGCCAAATAATTATGTAATATGCTATTAATGCTGGTCATAGAAATACCCAGAGTCGCCTCTATCTCGCGGTACGTAACATGTCGGTCGTCCATTATAAGTTTTCGCACAGCCTCGATATTTTGTTGTACAACGACCGATTTCGGGCGACCTGCCTTAACTTCGTCCGTAAGCATACTACGTCCACGATTGAACTCACTAAACCAGTGATACACAGTAGTTTTAGATGGGGCTTCATCACCAAAAGTTGAAGTTAGTTGATCTATGCACTGTTGTTGCGTTAAACCACGCCGAAAATCATAATAAATCATAGCACGAATATTTTCACGAGTGAGTTCCATTCTTGCTGCGAGATGACATTTAAAACCCGTCAAAAACAAAACACGAGCGTTAATAAGGAAGAAAAAATATACCTTATATACTTAAAAAAGTTCAAATTTTACCATGGCGGTCAAATATGCTATTTAAGAAGATTGTAATCCCGGTTTCCGGATATATAAATAGCAGCCCTCGTATTCGTATGTAATAAAATCAAATTAATAACTTTTTTAAATAAAAATAGTAATATTTAAAATAATAATTTTAAACGCTCCCATACGTTTAGTACGAAGTTCCTTGAGGCTGTAATTTTCCTACCGGACATAAAACGTATCTTTTGGCATACGGATGCTACGAGAAACGGGTTTTTTGGTAAACGGACGCTATGAGAAACGGCGGGGTAATTGTCTAGCGAACTTTTGCACTTGGTATCGGAATCAACTGTCATAGCATAGACCATACAAAATCATGATACTTGATCCGATTGCGAGTGCCAAACGCGTTAGGCAATACGGGTCTTTTGTCATACGGTCGATTTAGGAAACTGTTATTTTGGAACGGGTGTTTTGCGAAAGGGTGTTTTGGGCATACGGGTGTCGTGAGAAACGGATCTTTTGGCATACGGATGTCGTAAGAAACGGGTATTTCGGTCATACGGGTATCATGAGAAATTGGGACCGGATGTTTTGGGAAGCGGACAGAACGGTCCGAAAGGAAAAAAAAAATAAGTTAAACCAAACACATTAATCAATTCAATACGACTGCATTATAAAATGCCAGTATCGCTCATTATGTCAACAACCAATTTCAAAACATTTTTATCCAAAAAAATAGTACTTAATCCTTCTGTTTTTCTGTTGATTCAGTATTTTAACGTATTCAGAATGGTTTCTCTTGCATCATAGTGGACTTTTTTGACCTTGTTATGGTACTTTTTTTCACAATCGGCGATATTTAGACTTGTTTCCTCTTTGTTAACATTGGTGCCATTCAGTTACTTCTAACATCTGCTGTCAAAGGCTTGCCATTAAAATAAATTAGTATCAATCACTGAAAATCCGCAGCATGGCGACGGCCGTAAAGCAACTTGCTGGGCTATACTACCAATTCATGTTGAACGTGCCAACTAATGGGCTATACCTGTCAGACATTGGGACATTTACCTTATGTAACCCGGCGCCGGCGGGATCGTCCAGCTCGTAGTTTATTAGTCTCCTCTATATCTGATGTTTTCTCTCTTTCTCCTGTCCCCACTCGGGTTGAACTGGACTCTTTGTGAGTTTTCCTGGAATTTTTAGTCTTACTAAGTGAGAATAAAGTTTCTATAATGTTTCAGGAATAGAATATTTCTTGCTTTTAAAGTCCAGCGAGCAGATGTATGGGATTCGAGTATTTTAGAACTGTCGACTTAGCCCAATCTACTGGGTGAGGCTACGCTAATCACAACACCAGCACAGCGTGTTTAACTCTATCTCATACCCCACGCGCGTAACAATTTTATAAAGTCGGATAACTAAAGTAAATTAACAAAATCACGTTAGTCTCGTCATAAGGCTCGTCATATATAATATTTCTAAGTATTTAAATAAACAGTTTTGTAATAGGTGGACGTTCAGTGCACGAGTATCGTTCGGATGAACCACTTTTTGACAAACCCTAAAGGCATATTGGGTTTATTAAATCTCTATGTACATAATGCTCCCCGGTCGGAGGATGCGATGATATTAAAAGGGGTTGCGGGATCGGGATGATGAATCATTCTATCTGCTATAGATATCTATATATGTATATCCATACTATCCATACTAATATTATAAATACGAAAGTGAGTCTGTCTGTCTGTTTGTTACCTGTTCACGCTTAAAACTGCTAAACCGATTTCGATGAATTTTGCTATGGAGATAGTTTAAGTCCCGGGGAAGGACATAGGCATTTTTTATCACGGATGAATACCCTTATCCGAGATAAATGATTTTAAGGCGGACGAAGTTGCGGGCAGAAGCTAGTATTTGCATAAACATTAAAACTGCTAGTTAGTCTCGCTAAAACTCACAAACGACTTGACCGATTTGTATACCGTTACTTATATTCTGTGCCCTAGTTAGAAGTAAGTTTGAAACAGCTTCTATAATTTGAAATCCGCATGAAGCTTCCTTTTGGAAAAAAACAGAGCGCATTTTTACGGTTTCTTTATAAGAAAATATATGGATACTATCCATTTTTATATGTAACAAAGTTTTTATTAGGCGTTTTAGGCTTTAACTCACTTGAAGTAAGACGTAATTATGTTCTTCTAACTAGCGTTTGCAAAATCTTGCGAGGAAGTTCAGACTGTCCGGAACTGGTCGGTTATGTGGTTCGTCTGCTCGTGTCCTCACTTTCGAGATCAATTTCCGTCCACGCAACCGGCTACTATTAGCTGCTCCGGAGGCGCGCACCGTATCGCGCAAAAACTCTCCTCTCGTTCTAGCTCTCCACTGCCTTGATACACTTCTCGCATCAGCATCCGAGTTGGATGTTTTTGGAAGTACTTGGGCAACGGTATGTCGCGAATGTTTGAGGTACTGTGAGGCGATGGATAGTTGTAATTCTTCTGTAATATGTTAATATTTATGCTTTAAATTTTATTTATAATTCACAGTGAATTAGTTGTTATTGCGTAATTATCTTGAATAAAAAAATAAATAAATAGTACATATATATCTTTGTATTGTTCGCTATTATACAAGGGTGGTTTAAAGTGAAATGTTTATATATTTGTATATATCGTTGTGGCTTCATCACGAGAAACTGCTACACATTTGCCATTTATTTTCTAGTACACGGGTAGCTAGGCAACCAGAAACGATACGATACTTTTTACCCGACTACACTAAAGTAAAAAAAAAAAAATACTCCACTGAAAATGAAGTTGCACCTTCGAGTAAATAAAATGATAATTTAGTATGGGAATTCGACGAACTTACGTGCAACAAAATTGTCATTTCTTCCATCGCGCTCCGGACTACTTAAGAGTAGTCATCTTGCAGTCATAAACGGCGTCCGTAGCGTTCGTAGTGTGTATTTATATCCTGTTCGGTGAATTTAGGTGCACTTCACAATTATATGGAGGATAAAATAAGTTAAGGAGCACAAACGCTGTGAATCCTTCATTAGTGTATCCAAACTGTCTGTCAAGTGAAACAAGTCTTAATATTTTGCGATCGTAAGATATCTTATCATAATAACACCAAAAAGAACAACAAATACAAATCATTTATATTCAGGCAACATGGGTCCAGCATACAATTTTTAAATACAATAAATATATTGAATTCAACATTAATAAAATCAAATCATCATAATTAATCCATTAGATAAATCCAACACATAAATTAAATAAATAAATAATACACAACGATGCAAGAAAAACATTTTAAGCACGATTGAATATTGACATCAGAAGAAGAACGAAGGATTTAGTAGCATTTGGATAATAGGTATTAATGTTTTGAAATTAGTATTTGCCATGTCCTATACTGACAAACAACGGCTAAATGCAGTTCATATGCTCTAGGGACATTCTGTAGGTATTTGGAACTTTTATTTACTGCTTACAACTGGACACTTTTGCAACCGTTTTCTCTTAGATGAGATTGTACACCTTCTCTAACTTCTACACTCCATAGCGATTATTAAATACGATCTGTCATGTATCATTATACTTACGCGCAATATTGGCGGCGAAATATACAGATATCGACGATTACGATGAGACTTTTCCAAATTTTCGTCCGTGACAGTAGTTTTCCTTCAAATCAGTCGACACAGTTGCCAACCCTGATGACGTAATCCACTATCCCTTAAAAAAATTGATTCACAATAATTGCCGGGCCATTAACTACTACCTCATAATTTGCTTTTAAAAGTAGGTTCAGTTTTCGCCACGTCACATTAATAAACCTCGACTACAATCAAACGAGGCATCGGCGTGTATATGCAGATGCAGGTACTATACAGTCAGAAAGCGATCGTTCGCTTCTAACACACTATGCGCGTCAATGCATATCACCTTCCTCTGCTGCTGGTTGGCGATTCATATATTCAAGCGTTACTTAGCGGTATTCCATATTTAATTCCATAGTGTCTTGGTTAGGTGTGACAATAAGTTGTGCTAGAGGTATATTTCGCTGCGGGGTGTAATCGTGGAGTGCCGCGCCTGGAGATTAGGAGATTTATTTAGCCCAACTTACTATACACAGTATTTTAAACGCATTCAGATCGTCGTAACTAGCGATCCGTGAAACCAAGGACACTAGTGATGTTGAAAATTTTTTCACGTTTTCTTGACGCACGACTAAATTTTTGGTGTGCAGTCAATTCAATCATTCGTGATCGTGATCCACAGTTATTTTAAATTAAGAAATATTCAGCGTTTTTTTTTTAATTCCTCCGAATATATATACTGACGACTCGTTTAGCCATGTTGGTTGAATAACAGCCTGAAAAACTGACTGTTCCGGCATCTACCTAATTATCAAATTATCTTTCCTGCGTGTTGAATGTTTTCTGCTTATTTTCGTACTAGAAGGTGCCGGCAACTTCGTTCGAGGAGGAGAAAAAGTCATAACCCCTCTGTTTTCGTCAGCGTAGTCGGGTAAAAAGTACCCCTATAAACATTTGTGGATACCCAGCTGCCCTGTATTAAAAATAGTTACAATTTTTTTCGCCGAATTTGCGTGATGAAGCCACAGCGACACGTACAAACGTACAAACATACAAAAAATAATCGATTCCGACCATCAAATAGTGCGTTACAATATATGTTTTTTAAATATTTTTAATGTACAGACATTTCATTTTTACAAGTTTATTATAGTATAGATATTAATATATACACCGTGACCGTTAATAACCCGAAAGATTTAAACCACAAATTTTTGACGACTGTACGAGTAAATAATGTTATATCAACATGGGTCTAATTATGTGTCTTAATTAAATTACTATTTCAGTACGAATTAAATCTTATTAATTGCCCGCTTCTTTGTGAACAAGCCTTTAGGTGGGAATCTCAAGTTGAAGAACAGAGAGCGAGCATGACACTTCACGAATCGCTCCGAAATCATACGATGAAAGGCGAATGGCGTGACTTGTATTCCATGAATGACAAGAAGTGTCAAGTTATGTCTAGCACGATGTTTGTGTTCAAA
This sequence comes from Hedya salicella, assembly GCA_905404275.2. NCBI lineage: Eukaryota > Metazoa > Arthropoda > Insecta > Lepidoptera > Tortricidae > Hedya > Hedya salicella. The sequence continues at coordinate 85,604,093 of FR990096.1, forward strand.
TTATTTTTATTTATTGGCACCACAAAATACCACAAATACTTATGTATCCAAACTGTATTAGGTGCTACGACATTAAAGTGCTCTTACATTATTATTGAAACTTTGTGTCTTAGGTATCTTTTTTTTGACTAACAATCACAACCATAAATTGTTAGGCATGATAATATTCGAAGGAAATCATACTACTTATTTTTTTACATCATACTTACCTCTTACCTCATACAGGAAAGAGACTTTGTTGCAACAGCGATCATGCTAACCTGTACATACACTAAAATAAACAACAACATGAAACCGTTACGCATTTTTATTACGAGTAATTTAATGAATTAGATTTTCAAAATGCGTACCGCCGTTTTTAGCACAAATATTCAATCTTGAACGGATTTCATGATTTAAGTTAACATAAGTGTTCTTGATTGCTTCTGAAACCGTTTGAATTCTTATTAACAACTCTTCTCTGAAGTTCACAGGTGTTGAGTAAACCTTTTCTTTCAGAGTTCCCCATAAAAAGAAATCTAGCAGAGTTAAATCCAGTGACCGGGCAGGCCATGCTAAAACTTCGCTCCCACGGCCGATCCATCTCTCGGGGTATTATTGGTTCAGCTAATTACGAACATCCAAGCCGAAGTGGGCCGGGCATCCGTCGTGCTGGAACCATATAGTTCGTCGGGTTTCCAAATCGACATCTTCTAGCAAGTCGTTTAATTCATTATTTAGTAATAATAAATAGTTGTGAGAATTCAGTCTATTTGGAAATATGACGGGACCTATTATTTTATTATTGAAGGGGATGGAAAAGGGGGGGATATTGAAGCAAGCAAGTGTTTTAACGCTCCGCTATCCATCATCATCATGGTCATAAACAAACCTAACTTAACCTACAGTTTTCGGTTTTTGACCCATGTTCCATTTTTCAAACATTTTGCAATAAAGTAAGCAAGTATTCTATCCATAGTCATAAACAAACCTAACCTAACCTACAGTTTTCGGTTTTTGACCCATATTCCATTTTGTCGCAGTTATTCCAAACATTTTGCAATAAAGTAAGCAAGCATTCTGACGCTCCGCTATCGATGGTCATAAACAAACCATACCTAAACTACAGTTTTCGGTTTTTGACCCATGTTCCATTTTGTCGCAGTTCTTCCAAACATTTTGCAATAAAGTAAGCAAGCATTCTGACGCTCCGCTATCCATGGTCATAAACAAACCTAACCTAACCTACAGTTTTCGGTTTTTGACCTAAACAAAAAGCTATAGAATATCACTTTTAGGCAGTGGGTCTTTACTTAAAACCATTCAAAATGTTTTCAATACGTACCCATTTCATTATTGAAAATTTCATATTTTATAATCCGTCATTTATCTTGGTAATTATCCAGTTTAGAGAAAAGTTTCCCATACAAAACATGCTTATTTTAGCGTCCTTTATACGATAGCATCATAAAAAATAGGCGTTATAATAACACCAACAACCATCGAAATTTTGCTGTCCCAGCTCCCTTGAAAAACTTAAATCTTTGAGGGCGAATATTTCGGCCATTTTTGATTTTAGAGAAAAGTTGCCCATACAAAACTTGCTTATTCCAGCGTTCTCTATACGATAACATCATAAAATATAAGTGTCAAAATGACATCACACTGATGAAAAATGTTCTAAGTGTCGGGACCCCCTTTGCTTTAGTCCAACCCTGTTCTCTGCTTGTTTATCTAGATTTATTGCCCTTTCTCTGTGAACTTTTCCAAGCCCTTTTTCGCGAAACTGTCGATGGACATCCGCAAAAGTCGAATGGTGAGGTATACAACGGTTTGGGTATCGTCTTCGGTATTCGGCGACTGCCTGGAGCGAGTTCCCATCACAAAATCTGTACACAAAGTGGATATCTGCTAAATGAGCCGAAGAATAATGCGGCATAGCGAATATTATTTATTACAGTCAATACAATGTTCAATGTTATTTTATCTTGCGTGACAATTAGTTATCATTTGTAATGTGTCATTTTAGTGACAGTCAATTTCAAACTAGCCAGTTATAAGAAGAACCACTCTCGCGACTTAGAACAGAACAAACCTAATAATTAATATCTCCTTAATTATGAGTTTTTGGACTATATGTTACATAACTTTATATACTCTAATTAGGCTCTAGTATCGTTAGCTTAAATCTTTTGGGTTATTAACGGTCACGGTGTATATAACATGCTAAAATAAACAATACCTTCGCTCCGCGAGCAACACCGCGAACTGCGAAGCTTATGTTTGGTTTTAACTATTGATTCCCATACAAACTTCCACTCCTCATCCCTTTTCACCTCCATAGGGAATTATTTCCGGGGCAAAAATTATCCTATGTGTTTACTATCGTCTCAAATGAGCTCAATATTAAATACCATCTTATTGGTTCAACAGTGTGTGGAAAGACTGGAAAGGTGATACATTAGACACAATTACTTTGGAATTTTGTTATAACACCTTTACTTGAGTAATCTAAGTAAGAATTAGTACGGATATATTATATGTGTATGTTCATTGTTTACATATTTTGACATTGTATATTTAAATTAAAATAAAATAAAAATTATCAAGCTTTTCTTCTATTCAAAAGTTTTCCGGAAGATAGCTCTTCAGCAGTACCTTATTAACTATTATTATGTGTGTATATTGTAATCTTCTTGTTGTGGTGCATAATGAGTAAGAACGTTCGCTTGAGGGGTGGACGACATTTTTGTTGTTTGAAGATAAAGCCCACATCTATAGATACACTTAAATGACCGAAAGTGGCTCCACGCACCAAATATAATCCTCATACCTAGACGGCTCTAAACTATATTAGGGCCGTCTGGGAGAAACCTATTATATATTGATACAAGAATTACATTGTAGTAGGATACACTAATCCTACGTCGTATTTGTATCAGTACTATGTCAAAGATTGATCATAGCGACTATCGACGACTTGCATCGAACACATGTAAAGAGCAACTGTTTATTGCAATACACGCATACTTTTCCATGCAAAACAGAACTCAAGTCTTTACGAAACAAGGTTTATTACGTATTCTATACGGCACTGAATTGACGAAACAGCGTCAGCGTATAAAAATGAACTCTATTGAACGTTGTAAAGGGTTATAAAGTTAGTTACGTGTGTTGCCGAAAACCGAACCGTTACTTTTGGTGAATTACCTGTGTGCTAATTGCGAGTAACGTTAGTACATATGAAAACGGTGATAGAGCAGTGCTAATTTTATGAAGTGTACTATTTATGCCGGCACGTGTAAGGGTAATAGAAGAGTGATAGTGTTGAAAATGTCAAAGTTGAAGGCCATTGGGAAGAGTTTCGTTATGAATAAAACGCAGTATTTTTGATATTTTTCCGGAATTGGCACAATATCTCGTGGAATAGGCAACATAAAAAGAAAACAACATTTTTTGACGTTTATTCCACTATGTGAGAAAAAAGAAACTAAATACTCCATTTTTTAAAAGTTTGTATATTCTAACAGTTAGTAAGCAATTTTGCATGAATAAGAATTAAAATACAGAGTTTAAATGGGTACTTCTTCTCACCACAAAAATGTGTAACGAATTCTCATGCTTATCATCACCAATTTTAATCTATAGAAGAAAATGTTGTAAAATTATCGATCAAGGTTATTCGTAACATCACATGCCTTGGCTGTCTGACTGGTCTATTTGTTTATTTGTCTGTCACAGGCTCCGTACCTAATTAGTAGGCATTAAAACAACCGATGAGCGGTATTAATATTATAAATGAGAAAGTAAATAAAAATACTATCAACGAAAATTGTTTGCGACACGATTAGATATACCGTTTTTGAGTTATTGCCGAGAAAGTGCGCTTCTCAACAAAATGACGTTGGTGGCATGAAGATACGTTCTGTTGTTGGTGTATTTTTTCACACCGTTTTTTTTCCATCCGTAGTGCATTTATAGAAACGACTGCGGAACCCTATACTAAGCATGATCCGACGTGCTCCTGGCCGGTTTTTTTAAATACTCGTCATGACATTTGTACAGTTCCATTGGTTAAAAAATTGATATCCAAAAAACAATTCAATGTAAAAATAAGATATTTGTAGATTCTGAGTTCACATAAGGTAATGGGGATTATTTTTTAAATTCACAACTCTGAGAAAGTTAATGCTCCCGACAATCCCTGAAGGGAATGGAAGTTTGTATGAGGAATCGCGGTAACGCGGGCGAAGCCGCGAGTAAACGCTTGTAAAAATATAACTAAGTTATAAATAAAAGGAAGTACAAGAAAGTGAAATATACTTTTAACTACAGTAAATATGCATTAAAAAATCTCGAAATTTTCACAGCGACTAGAGTTAGAGAGATTTGTTCAAAACTCTGCTTTGGATATATATATCCAAAGCAGAGTTTTGAACAAATCTCTAAGGGATATGACCAAATCACGCAGGATGTTAAAATGGCAAATCAATTTTATTATTTTCCTACATAAATTAGTCATTTGATAAAATTACTGAAACATGCCAGTGAGTTGATGAAACGAACTCGCAAAGTCAACTCGTTTTATCATTTCACTAGACGTTCAGTAATATGATAAAGTCTGTAATGTAATATGATGGTGTAGGTGATTTAATCAAATCTCTGAATTGTTTCAGTGAAATGACGTATGTACCTAGATACCTAGATATGACATTTTACTCTACAAGTTAAGTTTGATAAATCTGCATTGTACTTCAGACTCTTCACAGGAACACTTCTTGAACCCCTGACCTCCAAATACAGATAATTTAGCAGCAAAAAACACAGTTCTTAGCATGCTACATAAGAGACTATCAGTATACGTAGTAGAGTATAGTATCACTGAACGTGTCTAGTGAAATGATAAAACAATTTGACTTTCCGAGTTCGTTTCGTCAACTTAGTGACGTGTTTCAGGGCTCGTATCAAATCACAAATCTGGTGAAATCAACAAACGAGTTGCCTTTTTGGCTGATTTCGTCATTTCACTAAACTGATTCAGTGATTTGATCAAACGACTGAAATAATAAAATAGATTCACCATTTCAACATCCTGCGTGATTTGATCATATCTCTTCGCGATATGTTCTAATTCCTGTTTTGGCCATTTCCCTGCGACAGCTATAATAATAGAAATAAAAATGAAATATAGTCAGAAATTAAACGGTGTTGAGATCTCCATATAAAGGAGTATATTTTACTAGATTGTTTGCGCTACACAACCCTTCTTGTCGGTATCTGACTCGCGTTAGGCCTACTTTTTAATACAACAAAGCGCCCTTTTGTTGGTTCATCCAATGTTGACATCCTGGACACGTGCCACTGACAGGTTAATAATTGTTAAGGAGCGATTCCACCAGTGTACGGCACTGCGGCATTTTCGTAGATTATCGACTGGGTTAACTCAGCGGGAGTGACGCTAGCTGCGAAACTAACGTTCCTGGGTGCAAACCCTGGTAAGGGTTCAAATATTTGTGTGATGAGCATAAATATTTGCTCCTGAGCCTTGGATGCTTTCTATTTATATATGTAAGCCAAATTCAAATAGTTTATTTATTAAGTAGGCCACAAGGGCACTTTTATAAGTCTGATTCTGCGGCATTTCCCAAGAGGAGACCACTGTTGAGAAGAAAACCGAAACAAACCAGTAGTCAGGAATTTTATTCACAATAATTCTTACTTAACTAGTACAATATAAATACTTAACTTAGCATTTTTAAATTATACTTAAAAGTTTTACAAATGTGTTATAACTAAATGATATAAGTAGAAAAGATGTACAGATTCTCCAAACCAATGTTACGGACGGTAGTAATATAAAATAAAGTAATCATTTTCTCAGAGATGATGAAATCAATGAAAAATAAAATAGATATCATTAGTTAATATAATTCTACTGAGATTCATCTTTATACATCTCATCTCATCTCTACACGGCATAACATGCGATAAAATAAAATAAATAAATTAAAATCCTCAGAAATGTTTAAGTATTTACTAAGACTTTATACGTCTTAGAAAATAAAAATTTAAACAATAGGTACAAAACAGATACTTAAACTAAGTTTCTAAGGGACGTATAAAGTTTTCAGGAGTCCGTATATTAGTAAGATATATGGTTCCCCTCCGTTAGCCCGAAAAACTTTCGTCCCAATTTCATTAGCCCTAATTTTGGTAACCCTAAAATCACAAACCCGAATTTTCATTCATCATAATTAATGAATAGCCCTAATTTCAGGATCCCGAATTTTCATAATGCCTAATTTCATCATACCGAATTTTCACTAGCCCTAATTTGCACTTGGCCGATTTTTTTAGACTACTAATATTATAATACCTAATTATATTAAAACCTACATTTTATTATACCTAATTATCTATAAACCTAAATATGCCTTTAATGGATAATTTCAAAAATTATTTCCATTTATTCATTACAACTCGTTCATTTGCGCTCGCGCGCACGGCGCTGCGGGAAAAGCAGCCCTATCGCCTTAGGTAACAAGTGGCAGGCCCCCAAACTCACAGCTTCGGCTCGCACGGGCAGGCGCCTACCATTTGTTACAGCGGGCGACAGCTGCTCTCCCTCCGCGCCTCCGCTTTTGGAATAACACTCTAAGGGTAGGATAGACAAGACCACGTGGAGTCGGAATTGCCATAGACTCAGGATGTAAGTACATGGGAATCTTTTGACGCTCCGCTATACATTGTCACAATAGAAACCTAACCTAACCTACAGTTTTCGAGGTTCAGCCAATTCGATATTTGTCCAAATCCGTATTTTCTGTTTTAACGTAAAAATAGGTTTAATAATCTTTAGTACTCTTGACATTTAGTGTCAGTAATGATCAGGTCTAATAATCATTCTAGGTCTAGTAATTATTAGGTTATTTCATATTAGTATTGTTGATTATTAGTACAAATCATTATTAGAGTATTCGATTATTAGGTCTAACAACTAATTAGGGTATAAAAATTAGGTGATATGACATTAGGGCTAATGAAAATTAGAGCTAGCGTTGGTAGGTGTAATAATATTAGCACTTGCGTTATTAGGTCAAGTAGGGGAGTACCAAGATATATTTTAGGAAAGTAAATATATAACCGTCTAGTACTCCCAACACCAGTTTTATTGAGCTTACCATGGAACTAGTACGATTTGTGTAATATTGTGTACGATATGTGTCTCTTAATATCTACTTATATTTATTTTCTAGAACGAAAAACGTTTGTTGACAGCAGAAGAGAAAAAAAATCATAACCCTCTTTTCTCTTAGCGTAATCGAGTAAAAGAACAGTGGTAACAGCGTACCATAAATTGTTAATCTCCATTTAGTACTGGAGATCGGCGCTGCTTTTGTGCAATGTACTATTTAAAACAGTTACAGCTTCGCCGGTGATACAGATAATATGAAAATCAATACGGGCACTATTTGAGTTCTGCAGAAAAAACATTCATGAGCAACTGTTCTGTACGGAATTTTGGTAAAACGTATCGGTTAAAATTAAATCAGAGATAGCTTCCGAAGGCCTGTCTGATGTGATTTGTGTTGATGGTGCGCTATAATCGGATCTCTTTGCCAATTTCACGATACTCTGTTAGTGTGTGTTAACAGTTATTTAGGCCAGTCAAGAGATTAACATTGATGCCTAATGTCATATTACAATGTAAGATACGAGTATTATTTGTTGATTATGCCTGTGAACGTCGAATATTCACCAGGCGTAATTGATCATAGATAAATCAGGCGTTAACGCTAATGATCGATGGTAAAACTGAACTTAACTAAAGAGAATGGTGGAATCGGGCGTTAGCTAGATACGTAACAATAATTTGTAATCGGGGATCTATGGGACCAAGGAAATGTATGGGTGAACATACAATGCTAAATAGGGTTATTGTGGTAACAATGAATTACCTTTTTTCCAGAGCGACTTAGTTACATCACCTTATTAGTTTGAAGGATCGGTTTTCATTACATAAAAAGTTAGAAAGGTAGACTTTATGTTTGTCATAGACAAGAACTGTCTATCTTTAATCTGTGTACTTATAGGTGTACACACTAAAGATAGGACAAAGTACGAAATGTATTGGAGGTGGGTACAATAAAATAAGTGTCATGTCATCCTTTGATTAAAATCAAATTCAACTTATTTATTTTTACTTGTTGTACCTACTTACATATTAATTCGTCTCAATTTACTTGTCAAAAGTCAAAAAATAGGTAGGATACCTCCTACCCCTTTCTCCATTCGCTACTTTGTTGATGTTTTTACCTTTTGGATCCATCACTTTTTGTGGCTTTTGCACTGTGATTTATGGGATAATAGCTGATTCGTGTTCAGAATCGTTTAATTCAAGACCCTAATTTAAAAAAAATGAGTATCTCTTAAAGCCATTTTAATACACTTGTGCTTTTATGCAACTCTTCGAAAATGGACTATCCCTTCCTTGCAATGCAGGCGTTTTGGAGTTGTTGCCGTATTGCATATTTTTTTTAACACGTTTTGGAGGTGTGCCGTCGCAGAATAATGAAATAATAAACGTGGTCGTAAACGAAATCAACGTCATTTGCTAGTACCTCAACTTTATGTAGCATAATGAGATTAATGAGTGCAGCAATAGCTTAATGAGTAAGTACATTTTTGATTGTAATTTACATGTTACCGCTATTGTTACAGTACATATCTCAAATATCAGTAAAATGCTTACTAAGAAAAAAAAATGCATTGATCAGGAAATATCGTCTATCAACTATCATGGCAGTCAAAATACTGAGGGCACTCAATGCATTTAACAGAAGTTAAAAAAACTTTTTCAGGAAAGATCAACGTGTATCACGTATTTTGACAGTTCTTCTAATTTGAGGTTCCTGGAAAAAAAAATATTCAAAAGTTGCATAAAATCAAAATTTTACGCATTAAACTTCATAAATACTTTCAAGGAAAATTATTTTCAACATGATGGAATATACCGATGTTGATGCATAGCAATAAAATAAAGTAATCGGTGAATCGATACAAAAAACCCCGACGACTCAGCCAATTTTCTTGAATCATAGCTAAGAACACCACTCACACATAACTTACTTTTTAAACACAAAAACTAAATCAATTTCGGTTCATATGTTTAAGCGTTGCCACAGACATACATACAGATACACAACTCAAACTTTTGACACCGCTCTTTTATGGCGGGGATTAAAAATCACTGATTTCGCAAGGCTTGTCATATAATTCTGAGTCTATTTAAATCATATTCGTCACTGTTTTTTATTAATTAGTATTAGTTTATAGTTCTTATCACTATTGTATAAAAAAAAACCATTGCAAGATAATAGTATAACAGTGTGTATAATTAGGCTTAATTTATAAAACTATTTAACAAAATTACTTTTGAGCTCACCACGGTGTGGTAAAACCTCTATTTTGTTTCACTAGTAGGTACTTTTCCCTTTTCTGGCAATAAACTAATTGTAAATTGCATGAGCCGGATGAAGTAAAACATTGATATGTTATAAAAGGAAAACTAGAAGCCAAGCCGTAGCGAAGCAGAAGTTTTAGATAAATGATTGAAATAACAATAATTACCGTATGGTGATTTTACCAGACTGTGCTCTGCAGCTCAAACACTTGCTATCTAAGTCTATTACCGAATTCAAAATATTTGAAAGCGCACTGTCTCTTTCATATGCGTATAAACAAAGCAAGTGACGAAAACAGGCCTAATTGAATTAATTTCTTCGAATCTATAGGAATTAAACCATGACACGTTCGGATACTCCTTATACATTTAAATTTTAAAATATCTTGTAGAGTTTATTAAATTATCTAATTGAAATTCCTTTTTAAAATAAAATTTAGTTATGTTAGACAGTACTTGTAGAACTAGAAGGATGTTTTCTTCACGTATTAATTTCGAGTTGAATTTTCAGAAGTAAATTTCTAATTGACTTTTCAGGGTTCCGTAGCCAAAATGGCAAAAACAGAACCCTTATAAACTCGCCATATCCGTCCGCCCGTCCGTATGAAATTAATAAGCCACAAGATGTATATTGATGAAATTTGGAGTAATGGTGTTTTATATCTATACAATTATAAAGTTTTCAAAATGAAATATCTGTACATTGAAAAATATTTTATTTTTATTTTATGTATGTTTGGATGTGTCGTTGTGGCTTCATCACGCAAAATCGGCTAAACCGATTTCAACTATTTTCGGCACACAGGTAGCCGGGTATCTCCAGATGGTAATAGAATACTTTTTACCCAAATGCGCTGGAGAAAAAAAGAGGTTTATGACTTTTTCCCCTCCGAGTACGAAGTTGGCATCTTCTAGTAAATTGTATAAATTTGACAATTCTTTTAAAAAAGTTCAAGGGTTTTAAGCAATTCTTTTGATTTAGTTAATAGTTTTGGAAATATTCGCTCCAAAAATACCATAAATTGTACATTCCCCCTTTGCATTAACTTTAAATTAAACAGTATGTCAAAAAGATATAAAAAAGAAGGAGCGCATTATAAATATTTTCAACGAAAATACAGTTTTTGAGTTATTGGTGAAAAACTTCGCTTCTCAACAAAAGGACGTAAGCGCCAATAAGATACCCTCTTTTGCCCTTTTTCACATGGTATTATTTTTTTTTTTATCTGTAGAGCATTTATTTGTAGTCCCGGCTACGGAACCCTACACAGAGCATGGTCCGACATTTCAACGAGGCCGATATTTCATCATCGTGTGCAGTTGCAGTACAAAACGCCCTTTTTGAAGTTAAGGGAAACAAATGATGGTTAGTTTTAAACCTTCTGAAATGCTGCAAATCGTCCGTTTCATTAATGTTTTAAATAATTACAGATTATGATAATCTTACAAAAACACATTTAGTAAAAAAGTGACTTATCTTGTTAACAATAATTGATTTTTTTTGCTAATTTGCTTATGGGTAAGTTCCTATACAGTAACAAAGACAATAAGTAAAACTTAACCTAAGGTTATAATAAAACAACTACATTGTGGGTGAAAAGTTGTATCCGCCACAGGAGAGCAAAGTTGTTTGCATCTTCAGGATTCTAACTACTTCCACGAGCGTATTCGTCCGTATGAAATTAGCAGACGTTAATCGTACAGGTTACGTAGCAGAATATCTTAAATCAAATGTCATAAGCTTCAAACACATAATGTCTAGAATGCCGAAAGCCTAAATGAATAATGTTTGTTCTCTATAAAGTTCAAAATATACAATATGAATATCATGATTTGACATAAAATTGATGCACATAATGTCTAGAATGTCGAAAGCCTAAATGAATAATGTTTGTTATCTATAAAGTTCAAAATATGATAATAATGAATATGATGATTTGATATAAAATTGATACACATTTCTTACGTCTTTGACGGCATTTGGTGTCCCAGAATATTTTTCTATTTCCATAATTGTTCTTTGTTTCTTTTTTCAGTTCATTAACCAATTCATAAAAATAAAGTTGTTTTTTCACACGTATTGGTTTATATGGTGGTGAAACGCCTCAGCGCTACTCGTATTTTGTGTGTAGGGTATATCGACCTGCTTTTTCACGTGATGCTCAGTCAAATAAACAAACAAACAGACAAAAATTCTACAAACTGTTGGAACGTGTTCTGTTATCGATTCTAAGGATCCCCAGCCAACTTTTTTTCGAATATCTTCCATGTACAGACTTTCGACCCTCTTTAGCTTTATTATATGTATAGAAGAAGAGTTACCGTACGGTATGCAATGTGACTTTGTATATTTTGAACGTATGAAAAATGATGTTATGGATTTCGTACGGTATGCAATTTGACTTAATGTATTTTGAACCTTATACTCGTACATAGTCAGCGGTATAGATTATAAACGTGATGAATTTTGACCGTATTTATTTTAAACTTATGACACATGACGTTATGGATTTCGTACGGTATGCAATTTGACTTAATGTATTTTGACAGTATGCATAACGAACTTATGACATTTGATTTTAGATTGAGACATTCTGCTACGTAACCATCGTACAATGTAGCGAGACTTTATCAGTTGAATCCAGCAAGCCGTTTAGGCTCGAGAACTCAAAGAAGTAGTTGTAAATAGGCGCGTACAAATAAATATAGTTAAATATATACATAGACACGAAAACCATAACTCCTTCTGACAAAGTTGGGTAAAGAAATAATATTGGCAAAACCGATATCACTTCAATTATTTTCATTATTTTTCAATCTCTGATCAGTAATTTTATTTGCATAAAATTGTATGCCCGTAAAAACTAGCCAATGTACGCTTCCCGGTCGTTTTTAATCCGATTGTCGAACGAAACCTGAAGTCAATTTGAGGCTCTGCGCAGAACTCCTGGAGGTGGTGTGGAGGTGTATGTGAAGTGCATGAAAAGCAGATGTCCTGCTTTTCATGCACTTTTAGCGGAAGACGAGGCAAACACGTATAACTACAGCACGAAAAACTAACAAAAACGGAGACACAGTGACAGTTTATCGTAGTATGGTAAAGACGAAAGCGGCCGTATGCCCTTCAGTGGTTTACACTTCTACATTAATGTTGAAGTTACCTCGTTATCTTAAGATTACGAGGTAATTTGAAATCGGTTTGATCTTCTTTACTCAGTTTTTTCTTGTCGTGTCATTACTGGAACATCGAACATCGGTGAAGTAGCCATTTGGAAGTGTTTCATTCAGGTCATTCTTTTAAGGGTTCCATATCCGGAAGGGCAGAAACGGAACCCGTATAGTTTCGTCGTGTCCATTAGTCCGTCCGTCCGTATGTCATCGGCCTTATACTCAAAAAGTACTAGATGTATATTAATGAAATTTTGAGTATGTCTTGTATAAGCCGATACTTAGTTTGATAGTTAGATAACAAAAAAAACTAGAGGTCTGTATGACTGTATAACAATCCAGTTAGGCAGGTCCTTCGAGAAAGAGATCAATCGTCGGATCCAACTCGGATCTTCTCGTCCAGCATACCTCAATGCTTGAAGACGAAAGTGTTCAACCAGTGCGAATTACCGGGGATGACCTACGGAGCCGAGACGTGGTCTCTGACTATGGGCCTCTTAAGAAAGCTCAGAGTTACTCAGCGAGCTATGGAAAGGGCTATGCTCGGTATTTCTCTACGAGATCGAATCAGGAATGAGGAGATCCGTAGACGCACCAAGGCCACCGACATAGCATACAGGGTAAGCAAACTGAAGTGGCAATGGGCAGGGCACATAGTTCGAAGGACCGACGGCCGTTGGGGCAGAAAGGTTCTAGAGAGGAGACCGCGTACCAGCAAACGCAGCGTGGAAGCAAGGTGGTCCGATGGTCTGATTAGGGTTGCGGGGGCTCGCTGGATGCGGGTCGCCTCTATCCGGACCATGTGGAAATCTATTGAGGAGGCCTGTGTCCAGCAGTGGACGTCCTACGGCTGAAATGATGATGATGATGATTATATCTAAGTACTATTCATTTACTGCAAATGTAACTGTGTAATCCTATATATCAGTGGGCACGGCAGTGCCCCCGCCAAGTCGAGCGCGAAGCAAACACTGCCGTACCATCCTTTACTGGTCCCATTTCGCCGCTTTTCCAGGCCCCTATTTGAGAACTTCTGGATAAGACCAGAACGCAGAAATTTTCGTCATCCAGTAAGCTATAATCACATAATTAAAATCCAAAATTTCAAGTGTGTAGGTCATTTAGTTCCGACGTTAAGCGAAAGCAAAGTTTCGCATTTATGACACTCACTCACTCACTCAATCATTATCATCAGAATAGAACTAATACTTCCCATAAATCAGAGAGCTGAAATTTGGTACAGAGTTAGGGTTTAATGTCCACATAAATGGAAAACTATAAAACTAGGATAATCCAAGATCTGGAGTACCTGGTGACCCTGATTAGAAAACACAAGAGCCCAACCAAACTATTAGAGATCGAGCACCAATCGTTGACGGTCGGACGTCGGACGGTGTCATGGAGCACCTGGTTTTGTACCCTTGTGTATCCTTCAACGGCCAAGTCACACAACATTAACTATAATAATTAAAAAATCGCAGTAAAAAACCTTAGACTAGGCACGACTTTGTCTATATTTCATTACTTTTTAGAGATAAACAAGCAGCTCCATCTAGACTTAACTAGTTTTTTACAGAATGTTTTTGGTGGGATTTATTTATATGGGATTTATTCTTTTATTAGGACATGTGATTATTTATGCAGTTGGTGTATATAGAAAACTGGACTGAAATTGCAAAATATTTTACACTAAACACTAATTGTATTCCAAATCTGAAGCTACTATGTCTGCTAGAAGTGCCTTAGATTTTATATGATCGGTATAAGTCAGTGAGTGAAAAAATCAAGATACTTTAACTAGTTATAATTTTTAAACTATACTGCTGCAAATTGACTGAAATTTGAAATACACCGTGTTTATACAAGGTCAGCTTGGTTACTGAAAATTCAGGCTTCTACTTTTATCCACAAAGAAGTTATAGGGACCACCCTATAACTTCTTTGTGGGAAATGTCCTGAACTGCTTCGAGAAAAGGATGGTACGGCCGTGCCAAGTTTTGCTCGAGTTGGCGGGGGCACTGCCGTGCCCCCAGATCATATATTAAATAATCCTGGTTTGTCCAGGTATCCTTGCACCAAAAATATTTGACATCCCTGGCATGATGAAGCCGCAAAGACGCATATAAACACTAAATATGCCCATTTCATTTATTTGTTTGAAAATGTCTTCGTCTTCGGTGTGTAAGTAGGTACAGACATTTCATTTCACAACTTTATTAATAGTAAGGTATAGACTTAAAATTCCTGAAACTTCAGCAAAAATAATATTGGAGCATATTGGACCACTGGCGTTAATGTCACACGCTGTTTGGTGATCTTTTTTTTTTTGCATAAATATAACAATATCTACCGTAAAGTGGGGTGACATAATAATGCAGGGGCGATTCGATAAACAGTCTGGACTGCATATCGCTGTAATTTTTGGCATAGCGTATTGTAACCACTTTAAGGCTCAAATTCACTAGTTCTTAGATAGTGACAGCTGATTATGATGTCAATCAATGCACAGGTGTAATTAAACTGCAGCTAATATTATAATTAACAGTGCATGTTGAAATAGGGCGCCATTAGCTTCATTTTCTTCTTCTAAAGTCACCCCAGTTCAAGGTATTTATACGAGTATTGGGCATATTGATATCAAATGAGACTATATTTTTTAGTGTTAAAAAGTTGCATTAACACTGATTATAAAAAAATGCCAAAACGAGTAGCTAATAAAAGAAAATGACGAATGCACTTAATGTTTCGAGTTATTCGCTAATGTAATTGTAGGTGCGGTTTTCTTAAGCGTGACTCAAATAATGATAAAATACCGATAAACGATTTGTAACATATGACGATCGGTTTGATTGAACACCTATAGTAGGTTTTTAAGCTTTTGGTTCTGTACTATTATTTTTATACAAGGAAAAATACTCCAGGAGGAATGGATGACAGTCCTAAAAGTCAGTATTTTACCACACTTTGTAACATTTATCAGATTCTGAAGGTTTTTACCTGTACCGTAATTTATTCATTGGATTGTTGACTGTACTCAAATAAACATAAAAGTTTGATGTGAAAAGAGAAAAAGAGTTTATGATAGAAATCCTAAATGAAAAAAAAATGTTCCATACCTTGCGTTTAGCTTGTTTATTGAGCCTTTAAATTTCGGTGGGAAAGTCCATTTTTACAATGATATGAATATATATCATCTTAGGTAACTAATAATACCATTCCATAACCCATGAAATTTATGGTATCTTTTATTATCAAACCGTTTCGATAAACGCTAGTAAACATAGCTGCGGAACAATAGTATTTTATGCAACTGTTGTATAATAGGGGTCAAAAAAGACGAGTGGCGTGGTATGCGATGCGAGCCTTGGCGAGCATCGCAAGTAAAGACGCCACGAGTGTTTTTTGACACAATTATACAACGTTGCATACAATAGTTTTTCTACGACTAAGGGGCCGTTCACTAATTACGTAAGGACAATAGCGAGTATCGCCAAGAAAGACGCCATGAGCGTTTTAGACCGAATTATACAACGTTGCAAACAACAGTTTTTCTACGACTAAAGGGCCATTCCTTAATTACGTAAGGACAATCGCAAGTATCGCAAAGGAAGACGCCACTGCGTTTTTTGCCCGAATCATACAACGTTGTATATAGTCTTTGGTTTTTAAACTGAGCGAATCGGCCATTGTATTCTTTAAGCCGATTAGCTCAGTTTAAAACAAAAGTCTATATAGAATAGTTTTTCTACAACTAAGGGGCCATTCATTAATTATGACAGATTTTTCGAACCCCTTCCCCCCCAGGGATCCCTACATAATTAATATGACCCCTAAGCACTTTTTAATAAAACACAAAAAGTCTAAATATTTACATTTGCGACAAAGTTTTTCTAGCAGCAAATTGTTACTTCTTGCGCCACGACACAAATTTCTTCGGGAGTAAGTACAATTAGGCGTACCCCTTCCTACATTTTTCTCACTTTCAACAGTTTATAACAAGACAAGAACCAACAACTTCAAGATGAATAAAACTTAGCGCCACGAATAAAATTAAAAAGCGAGCTGTCAATCAATATCTATGGCTTTCTTATTTTGTAAATTCGCGTATACTTGCCAGTGATGAAAACATGTTATGATTTGAAAAAAATAGGCGTTAAAATATGTGTACATAAATTGTAAAAAATGTTTTTTTTTTAAGTTGGCAGCAATGCATTTACGTAAATTATTATTTTCTTAATTTAAAACTGTATGAATTCGGCGGTTTTTGTAAGTTGGTAATATATATTATTTCATATTTAACTTTAAGACTCACTGAATATAAATTATTAGATTGAAATTTTGTACTCTGTGGCACCAAGGAATACGTTAATAGCGACATTGTAACACGCTTAGCAGTGCTTTTTTGGGAAATAGACTATAGAGTTTTGCAAGTCTTAAGTAATGTATGTCTTTACATTAGAGTTGGTAACCATTTAAATGACAGAAAGAAGTACAGGAGTAGAAAAATTCTTAATTTCCCCATACAAGATAGGAACGTGTGACTTCACTTCAGGCTTTAGTGAGCGTTTTGTGGGAAAGTCTGAAAATGGGATTTTAACATTGTTGTATCTCGATGAGTTTTTATGATATTGAAGTAGTTTTTTTTTTCTCGTATTATTGAGTCTGGGATTTTTTATTTATATAATAAATAAATATTACAGGACAATTTTACTTAAATCGAACTAGTCCCATGGTAAGCTTGTTATTTATTTATTGTTGACTATACCAAAAGGCCGCTAACTTTAAGGGGTGCCAAGCGAAAGCGTGAAATTTTTCAGAGATTTTTATATTGTATCTATCTAGCCCCTAGAATGGTCAAAATAGCTTTCTAAGCATAGTGTATTATGTTATAATAGTTTAGTTTATATTTAACACTTTAAGCATTTAAAAATTTGAATATATTTTTATGATTATTTAAGAATCTTTTCAGAGAGGTCTATAAAAATAAAGATTGCGTATTTAGTTTCTCAATAAATCTTACTTAGACTCAAAACCTATTCCTAGTAGATTATGAAAATATATTACACGCTAATTAAGTTGTTCCTTTATAAAAAGTGTTGGTATTTATTAAGACAAGTGGTAAAAACGCGTTTTTCAACGTAAACATAATTAAGTTTTATTGCGTTTATCTTCGTTTCGATAACTTGTTAAGGTAAACTGAACCAGTATGTTAGAAAAACTGTCGCTTTCAACACTCTAAACTATTAGACATACACAACACGGGAAAGTGAAGAGGTAAGATAAAAATGGATCAAAGGTCTCTTAGAGCTGGAACCTCCATAACCTGCGCGTTTTTTTTCAAAATCAATAATATTTTTAGTCTAAGATCATTTCAATTCCGAAACATTACATTAATACATTATAATTTCTACAACTTAAAGAAATAAGTAGGCAAAGAATTTTGCGATTGAATAAATTTTATTTCATTTAACTGTATTTTTATGAAAAATCCAAAAACAGCGTGTTGTAAAATGGTAACCAAACAAAAACAACAAAAAGAAAAAACATCAAAGTACTTTTTATATAAGCAAAAAAAAAACAGTAAGTGAATAGGTATTCGCTTATTTAGGTAATTCTAGCATAATAGAAAATATGATCTAAGCTATAAAAATGCCTAAGCGCATAAAAACAATTGAAACATTCCAACGTAACAGCAAATGTACTGCGCACATCAAATAAAATAACTCGTACTACTTACTTACAATTTGGTAACGCAATAAAATTATCACAAAAAAATCTCGCATAGCAAAAAAAGTTAAAATCTCACCATAGTTTAAAGGAAATCCGATTACAACAAAAACACTTCACTACGTATTTATTTTCGATTTGTTATTGGTTGGTTTTTTGATTGGGCGCGGTAACCGTGGGAACACAAAGATGGCCGCGACGCATGCGCCCGGCGACTGTGGCGAGACTGACTTTGGCGCGCTGCGCGTTCGTTTGAGTAGACTCAGAATGGGTAAAAAATAATGCGATCCGCTTTGAACATTCTGAGATTCCGTGGTATTTTAATGATATCAAAGTGTTGTTTTTTTTCTCATACACGACAGGAACAGGATTATAAAACTACTTTTATGAAATACTAGAGTTATTGTTTCATACGAATGAGTTTACGTTAAGTATGTTTACTAATTTATCTGTTAAGTTGTGATTATTGTGTTGTTTCGTTAGGAGTTTACTGCAACATAATACTAAAGCCTAATGAAAGTAATGAATGGAATATAGTCTAGCAACGGAGAATACAATTTACGCAGTTTGAGTGCATAGATGCGGCTAACTTTGTACTGCTATGCTGGGGTAAAATTTAATACATTGTGAAAATATACGTGAGAATATTATATAATTGGTGGAAAAATCTTATAATAAAAAAATAACAATTTCTATTTCACAATGAGGCCGTTCAATGTTACCCGAATATAAACGGTTTTGTTGTGTCATCGTGTCACCATCACGTAAAAACGGCTCTAGAGGAATTGAGCTCATTTTTGATATAAAGGAATGTCTGGATACCCACAAATCTTTACAGAATACTTTTTACCCGATTACAAGCAAAAAAAAGGGTTATGATATTTTATTTCTATTCCGAAAATCATTCGCTTCTCAATTTGCTCTAACGAAAAACATAGTAGGTACTTAACTATATTATGACGTAGTACATTTTGCGTTTTTCTGAAGTTTGTTTCACATACAAGTTTTTTTGTTCTGTAGCCAAAATGGCAAAAGCGTAACCTTTATAGTTTCGTCATATCAGTCCCTCCGTCCGCATGTCACAGGCATTTTTGCATGAAAATTTAGAGTATGGGTCTAATGGGTTCCCTTTATCTTACATAGTTAATATCGATTGTCCGATATACACTCCGCATAACAGATATCGCTGAAACATTTTTAGCCGAATGATATTTTAGCATAATCGTATACATACTTACTTTATACTTACTGATACTTTAGCATAACTGTCGTGTCGCATATCAATCATTTGGCAGAATTAAGTATGTATTGCAGAATAGTAATATGGCCGACTTTGACTTTGCAGCATTTTAATTCTTAATTCTTTATTTAGTTGTAAAGTCATGTATATTGTGATTAAGGTGTTATATACATTGATTGGTCAGACCATGACGCCCTGTAAGGGCACACAAAGACTTATTACTAAAATGCATAATATTAAAATACATTGTTTTCAGCATTAAGTAAATAAGAGTAATCAATTATAAGAAATATGTTTCGTGTTAATTTTACAATGTTTTACTACGGTAATTTAATTTTATAATTTAATTTAATGGAGATATTTATTTATATTTTATAATGTCATTAATGAAGTTTTGAAATTTAAATTAATAAATAGGTTACTTATTAACAGTTTAAATAAGTTATTTATAATGTACTATCATTTAGAAAATCGTCAATAGAGTAATAACACTTCCCAATTAATAATTTCTTATATCTATTTTTAAAAGTAATTTCATTTCTTTTTTGTTTAATTGAATCTGGAATTTTATTCGTAATTATAATACATTTATAATGTGGACTATTTTTATACATAGCCAAGTTAGCTTTAGGTAGTAATAACTTATTTCTATACTGCTTTCGGGTTGTCACAACCTCTTTCTTCTTTTCAAATAAATAAGGGTTTTCACAAACACAAAGAGCTGCTTGCAATATATAAATACACGGCAGAGTCAATAATTTATGTAGAATGAAGTATGGACGGCAGCTATGGGGGATACGCACGTTAGCCAAGATACGGATGCACTTCTTCTGCATTACAAACAGTTTTTGTGCTTCAGTACTACCTCTACCTCCCCAAAGCTCCACACCATATAGAAGCCACGAGTGTGCATGCGCGTAGTATGTAGATAATGCACATTCAAAGTTATTATTTGTTTTCAATACGTTTAAAGCATAAACAAATTTAGATCGTTTGGTTTTAATAGTCTGAATATGGGCTTTCCAATTTATACCGGAGTTTATAGTTATGCCTAATAATTTAAATTCTTTAACCTCTTCTATATTGGTACTTGTAGAACACGTGTCTGTTTTTAAATTTAAATCCAAAAACTTTTTAAATAGTGCTTTAAATAGTATAATTTTTGTTTTCTTTAAATTTATATCTAAATTGTGGTCACTGAGCCATTTTTGTGTTACTTCAAAAGTGTGACTGAGCTGCAAGTTACATTCAGTGCTATTTTTGCAATTTAATAGCAGCTTATTAAGCGAAATACCTTATTCGAAGCCTAAATTAATATTTGAGAGTGGCAACACTATCTGTCTCAAGACGTAGCGGTTCCTGATTGGCTGACTTTTCCCGCTCCGGTTTCCCTTGTCGACCACCAGGAAGGGGCGCAGTGTACTTTCAGCAGGGGCGTACTTTCGCGTCATTGGATCTCAAACATAAATAACTATTATTTTGCAATATATACCATATAAAGATAGTAGTTTTTATCATGAAGTGATACTGATAACTTATAGGTTACCTCGATTTACGTGTGCGTGGGAGTGTTAACTCTTACGTTTGTATATGTGACTAATAAAAAACTACCTACATTAGTAAGTGTTAAGTTATTAATGCGGTCTATTGCGAAAATAGCTAAAAACGCCAGGCAAAGCTAAAAGTTTAGGCTTCGAATAAGGTATTGCGCTTTATAAGCGTTTTATTGTATGGTAAAACGCTGCTATTAAGCTTTTGTACCGTTATTCGAAGCCTAAATTAATATTTGAGATCTGTCTGTTATCGCCTGGTGGTCAGACGCCAATGTGATCTTTATTATAAGAAAATTGCTTTGGACAAGTGTACCTGTGGTATATTATCGAGTGCACATGTACTTAGCGGATTGAGTGTGGTTACTTCGTCATCGTAAACAGCAACAACAGAGTGATTAACAAGTGATACTTATAAGTGGAAATAATTATTGTGTACAATCTACAGGTAATAAGAAAGGAGATTATCAAATAAGTTTTTGTAAACAAATGTATTATTATTAAAAATCATACATATCATTGATTAGTTTTTTAATTTATACACATTCCCCTGAAAATGACATTAACAATGCTTTACGATTGAGATCTCAGTTTATTATACATACTTATAAGGAAGCAATAGTAATTTGGTATAGTAATTAGATAGGTTAAGTATTAAGCTTTAATGTGATTGAGAGTAAACAATAACGAAATGAGATAACACTCTTATAACAGTTAAATAACAGGTTAATTACCTATAGCGTTAAAATAATTACTTATAACAGGTGCAGAACTAGAAACAGATTCTGATTGTCTTATTTCTCTGCAATAAAACTTCCTAAAAGTATTTTGCGTGCGCCAGTTGCCGCGAGCTAGGATCTCATCAAGGGGACAGTCCTGTATCCAACATTTAGAGGCTACCGCAGGACGAATGCTGCCGGGACTGGCCCGGATGCCCGCCTCCAGGAGTACCTTTCTGACCCATTTCGCGATAACTGTGCGCGATGCAGCTTTAGGGGGACCACAAGCAGTTAAAAACTGATAATTACTATTACATACAGTACGTCTTTCAACTGATAAGGATATCACTCTAGTTACCCAAAAAACTGGATCCAAATTTGTACATTCCTTATTTTTTAGTAATCGCCATCCAGACTGCCTATAGGTAGCGCAGTCCGTTTCGGATCCAAAGATTGGCCAGAAAATAATATCATTTTCATCTACGATATAGCTATCAGAATCAATCGCTAACAAAGTAAGATCGTGAACCCTGCGCCTTGAACACAACAAAAGCAATGTTGAGGCCCATTTCGAACATTCCAATAGACTATTTTCATTTACAGTATGACCTTGTAACCACTGTATTAAAACATTTGTATCCTATATTGGGATCTTAGTTGTTTTAGGATTTACGTTAGAAATAGCCTTCAAAGCGTGCTTTACAAGGACATGCGAGCTTAATTTAATTTTATGATCCGCATCACAAAGAGTGGCAATAGCAGACTTATAAACCAAAATAGTGCCGTAAGATAAGCCATGAGTCTTGTGAAAATCTATCAGAAATCTTGCAAAATCAGACCCCGGAGGTGCAAACATATTAACTTTATTTTCATAGCACCACGACTTCCATCTTTTCAAGGCTGGTTGGTAAGTCTTAAGTGAAGATTTTCGCCAGCTAGCACATAGAATATCTCTCTGTTCTAGGGACCAATCCTTTACACTTTCCGACCACCCCCACATTCCATACCTCCAGGATCATGTCCTGGACCCTGGGAGGTGGACGGGCCGTTGCTGTGTCTATTAGTACTCTGGCCATGTTCTGAATGGTAAATGGGGGGGCTAGCGCTCGGTTCCTCAGATCGGGTCTCCAAAATACTTTTAACCACCGTGGGGCCACTAACAAGTATATGCCTGCTGAGCTGTTTAGGTGTGGTTTTACTCGCGGGATTAGGAACGGGGGCGGAAATAACCACGCCAGTTGGTAGTCCCAGGTCTGGCTGAAGGCGTCGTAGAATTGGGCTTGCTGATCTCTTATGTCCAGAGATACGTACTTGGGAACTACGTGAGCAGTCGCTGAGGCAAATAGGTCTATGTAAGGAGTTCCCCATTTTTGAAAAATGGTCTCCGTCATTCCGTGTAGGAGATGCCATTCGGGTACAGGACATAAACGGGACAGCTGATCTGCTTCGGAATTGAACCTCCCGGGGAGGTGATGGATCTCGACATGAATGTTGTATATGTCCAGGAGGTGAAAGATTTCGAAGCAAATATTCAGCAGAGTGGTGGATTTCGTCCCACCCTCGTTTTTCAGGTAAGAAACCACGGACATATTATCGCTCTGAATCATTAATGACTGGTCTGATAAGTAAAGACAATGACCTTTTAAGGCATATAGGACGGCCAACATCTCTCGCTGATTGGAATGAAGGGTTCCTTCCCCGTGCGACCATTGGCCGCCCGTTCTTTCGTTGTCTATCTGAGCTCTCCATGCCAATTCCGAGGCGTCGGTCACGAGATAGTCAGACACGGGGGGTGGTGAATCTTTGAATGGCTATTGGCATTGGCCAGCCACCACACCAATTTGTTCACGGCTTCCTGAGGAATTGGAAATCGATTGCGAGGGTTCTGATGGTGAAGTAGGTATTGACAATGCTTCAATAGGGCTCGGTGGTTTAGACGTCCTCGTGAGACAGGGAAACTGGCAAATTTTATTGATCCTACAATGCTCTGGATTTCTTTTAAATTCACAGATTTTCGTTTCAATAGACTTTTCAGCTTCTGCACTAGACCTAGGCATTTCTTTGTAGGGAGATATTTTAGGTTCGAATGAGGATCCCAGCAAATGCCCAAATATTCTAGTGCCTTTTGAGGGACTAGAATGGACTTTTCGTGATTTACCTGCCAACCCAAGTCTTGAAGAAGGCGAACAGTCTCTAGGCCTTGCTTTGTCAAGGTATAAGGGTTTTGATTTGCTAGCAGAAAGTCGTCGAGATATACTAGGACGCGAAACCCTTTGTCCCTTAGAATTTGTGCTATCCAATTGGTTAATGAAGCAATCATTTTTGGGGCACAGGCCAGACCAAAGGGTAGACACGTCATCTGCAATAGTTTTCCGTTGAACAGTAACCTTCGGAAGCGTTTGAGAGATCGATCTTCAAGAGCCAGTCTGACGGCTGTAGAAAAGCCGGTATTTTGTGAATGTTTACAAGGCGGAACTTTAGAGTTGGGAGGTAGAAATTTAGATTTTTGAGATTGAAAATGGGGCGAAAAGCCCCGTCATTTTTGAGCGTCAAGAACATTGGGGAAATGAAACTGGGTCTGCGGACTACAGGTTCCAGGGCTCCCATGTCCAGTAACTTCTGAATTTCGATTTCCATCTCTCTTGAGTTTGAAAGTTGTCCGAACTTGGCAGTACTAATGGAGGTTTGATGCAAAAAGCGATTCGAAATCCTTGGATTAGTTTTATCAATGTAGAAGGGGCGTGCAGGGACTCCCATTTTTGTACAAATTTTGTTAGTTGCCCCGCCTGAAAACTGCTCGAGTCAGAATTTTCTTTTTTCTGCGTAATCCCTGCGCGGGGCATTGGAGCTCGAGTTTCTACCCTGAACTCTAAGGGCCTGGTGGTAGATATATAGGCCCTGATTGCGGATACTCTTTTGCCGGTTGGATTTTCCCTGAGGATTTGTGGGTGGTCTAGGTGGGCGAAACATTTCACGCCAACCCGTGGGATAAAAATTGTGAACACCTTGCGCAGGTGGCAGTGCAAAGGGCCTAGGCATAGGCATAAGCATAATGTAATTAGTTGGATCAAAGACGCCCTGCTCGGGCAGTCTATGGGTGTTTTGGTTAGAGCCTGGTTGCGCAACAGGTTTAGATTAATTTGTCGTGCGTACTGGCCAAAAAGCTTTATCGACGCCGCCTTGTTTTTCAATCGCTGCTGAAAAAGCCTCTTTCTGGAAAAGAAACTGCGAACTTGGCGGGATTTTTCTCAAGGTTTCCTTGAAGAATTTATCCTTCACTGAGCGAAGAATGCTGTCTCTTCGTTGCTGAATGAGATCAGCTCAATGGCCACATGCCAATTGCAGGGCATTGTTAGAGATTTTTTGAAACTACCTTCAATAAAAAGTTCCTTTAAGTTTATCTTGTAACGATTGTGCGGATAACTCCGCACTTAAACGAGACCATTCTAAAAGATATTCAAAAGCGGAATCGGCCGCTTCGCTCTGTTTTACAAGAGCTTGAGTAAGGGAAGCGAAACCCCGTTCAGTGACACTTAAATTTTAAAACCTGTCGAAGGGCTTTATTTCATCATCTGTTTCCAGCTCCGTAAAAGCTCGTTGGGAACAATACTGCTTTTGCACTTCCAAATATCGAACACTGGACCAATTTTCTGAGTCAAAATGGTGGATGGAATTTATGAAACTGACGTGAGCTGGTGAGGATTTAGGCATCACTGGTTCTTTTAACACAGTGCACAAAGACAATTTTAAAGCGTTTTCTTGTCCACCAGAAATTGGTGGCGCCTCCTCGTTCTTGACGAACAATTCACCACTCACGTCAGCATCAATCTCGTCTCCAATCTCAGAAGAATGGGCCATGGGGGCCTGCGGGTGCCACATGTTCCCAATCAGATTCCTAATTGCACTAACCTGTTCAGACAAAACACGAATTTCTTTGCTGTAATTATCACGTCGCGGCCGTTTTCTTTTGGATTCTGATTTGGACTTTTTAGCCTTCCTTTTTAAACGTGGAGGCGTCGTTTGCACCTTTGACGTACCCGGAACGGGTGTCAGCTCTTCTTCAGACTCTGATGACGAACTTGAGCTTGAACTTGAGCTAGAGTCCGTCATATTCTGTAACTTAAATTTATATTAAAATTCGAACGGTTACACTATTTAAGAAATAAATATTGTTCAGCATTTACAATAAAAAGGGATTCCAGATTTTTTGTAAGGAACCGTGCGTTTCCACAAACAGAACGCCAATGACGCGAAAGGCGGCGCTCCGCGCCCAGGCACTGCGGCCCCCCCTGGTGGTCGAAAAGGGAAACCGGAGCGGGAAAAGTCAGCCAATCAAGAACCGCTACGTCATGAGACAGATAGTGTTGCCACTCTCAAATATTAATTTTGGCTTCGAATAACGGTACAGAAGCTTAATAACAATGAGACATTGTCAGCGAACATAACGCAGGTAGTTTTCGGGTTTAGGGCTGCGGGTAGGTCATTTATATATGCTAGAATTAGGAGGCATCCGCAAACACTACCTTGGGGGATGGAACACGTTATATTGCGCATTTCAGAAGTAATAACGTTTACTTGTTTACATTCTTTATCAAAGTAATCAATTTCCACGTATTGTTTACGGTTGTGGAGATAAGACTGAAACCATTTAATATTTATGTAGCAGAATAAATGTTTTGCAGAATGTCTTGAAGCATAATACTAATATCGCCCTTATTTGCGCATAATTTTATGAGGCAGCGAATTTGTTCTATCATAAACCGAAACCTGTAGGTTAGGTTAGGTTTGTATTGTGACCATGTATAGCGGAGCTGGCGAAGCAATCGGAGCGTCAAAATGAGTAAAAAACCGAAAACTGTAGTTTAGGTTTTCATTATGAATATAGGATATGTAAACTGTAGGATAGGTTAGGTTTGTACTGTGACCATGTACCTATAGCGGAACGAGCGGAGCGTCAAATGGGTCAAAAACCGAAAACTGTAGGTTAGAATAGGTTTGTATTGTGAGCACATATAGCGGAGCAAGCGTAGCGAACGAAGCTTCAAAAATAGTCAGAAACCGAAAACTGTAGGTTAAGTTAGGTTTATATTGTGACCATGTATAGCGTAGCTTCAAAAAGAGTCAAAAACCGAAAACTGTATGTTAGGTTAGGTTTTTATTGTGTTTATTTAAGACAACCATTATTCGATCATATGACTATTATTCTAAACAAGATTATGCGAATGTACGATTCTGCCAAAGAACGTTGTGCCAAATGCAGTATGCCAACTAAATACAATGCGATACAAATTTCGGCCATAGGACTATTTTTCTGTTCGTCATTTAGCCAATGTACTATTCTGGCTAACAAAGTTGTGCAAAATGATAGTAAGCAAAAAAATATATGCGAAATGATGATTCTGCCAAGAGTGCTCTATGCGAAACAAAATTATTACAATCAAGTTTATGCAACGCATAAGTGAACTGCGCCTTGTAAAGACCGCTACTTCGTTTGGTAGTTACATAATTTAATAAAAATGTCCGTCCGTCCGTCCGTATGTCACAGGCATTTTACTCAGAAACTATAAGACATATACTGATGAAATTTGGGGTATAGGTGTCTTGTGTGAGCCGCTACTTAGTTTGATAGTTAAATAAAAAATATATTTATTCGACGACCGGTTTGGCTCAGTGGGAGTAACGTTGCTTGCCAAGCTGAGGTCCTGGGTTCAAATCTCGGTAAGGGCAAATATTTGTGTGATGAGCATAAATATATTTTCCTGAGTCTTGGATGTTTTCTATGTATATAAGTAATATATCTATTAACTATATCGTCGTCTAGTACCCATAACACAAGCCTTATTGAGCTTACCATGGGGCTAGTTCGATTTGTGTAAAATTGTACCTTAATATTTATTTATTCATTTATTTATTTATTTATTTATATATATTTATAAGGGAGGTACACCATACATGTAACCAAAACTGAAAAAATAAAATTAAGCATATATCAATGTGTGGCACATTATTCGACAGATCTTCTAAAAACACTTTGATGTTTCTGATTTTTTTATTTAGTGAATATTTTCGGAAATATTCTCTCCGAAAGTAGCAAAAATTGTGTCCCCCCCCCCCTCTATTTTCTAAGCGGTATGTTCAATAAATATGAAAAAAAATATAAATATAAAGCTTAATAATTACTTCCAACAAAAATTGTTTTCAACATGATCGGACATACCGTTTTTAAATTATTGCCAAAAAACTGCGCTTCTCAGTAAAAGGACGTAAGTGCCGGGGAGATACGCACTTTTATTACTGTTTTTTTTCATATTGTATTTTTTTCATCTGGAGTGCATTTTTTGTATAAACGGCTGCGAAACCCTACATTGAGCATGGTCCGACATGCTCTTGGCCGGTTTTTTTTCAAACAGTGACGAAATTTTATTTTTTCTTCTACTTATAAAGTTCTACGTCTCACAAGCTCTATAAGAAATATGTGCGTGTTTTGTACAGGTACGAGGCTTCGTTTGCGCCCGTGGAAAAAATCGTAGCCCATTTTTCTTTACCATAATTGGATAAAACGTATTTTATATATCCTTCCTTGCATGGCTAATTGTTCAGTTATGCCTATCTGTATGCCTATCTGTAAAACCTTTCAGCTACAGACCAAATTTCACGTCAATAGTCCAAACAATTGAGTTGGTTATGTTTTTGTTTGTACAGGTGTTTTTTATTGTGCAGGCAAATTTGGGAATTTCCGATACTGCCTATACAAACCATTCCGGAATTGCAAGCCCTGGTTGTTTGCGTTTGTAGAAATAGGAATATTTGAGTAGTGCTGTACCTACGGGTTATATCGGCTCCGCCGCTAGTGCTTGAACAATGTGTTCGGTAATTACATGGCTTGTTATCTTTACAACATACTGTACGTAATTAAGGTAGGTAGACGTGCTAATGCTAGGCAGCTTAATTCCAATAATTGTCGCCACGTTTGTCACCTCTATTGCTACTACTTAAGGCTGAAAATACTACCTAATGGGGCAGGTTCGGGCACTGGGGACATATACCTTATCCTATTGATTGACGACCGGTTTAGCGCAGTGGAATTGACGCTGCTTGTGAAGCTGACGGTCCTGGGTTCAAATCCTGGCAAGGGCAAATATTTGCGTAAAATAAATATATCGATTAAATATATCATCGTAATACTCATAGCGCAAGCCTAGTTTGATATAGACTAGTTAGATTTGTAAAGCGTTGTCCCCTAATATTTTTTTTATTTATTGATCTATTGAGCCCTTTTGTTATGAATCTATTTGTGTATTTTGAGTTGTCAAGTTTTAGTAGGAGAGCCGACCGCACAATTGCGAACCGACTTGATACCGCGATGAAATGCACAATGGTTTCCCATAAAAGTGATGCTTAGTCCGAATTCGTTAGTCTGCTACGGCGGAACTTGCCGAAAGTAAAAAAAAGGAAAGTCTCAGTTTAAGCTCTTGAGGTGATTATTGTGTAATGTGTATCGTGTAATAATAACGTTTTTTCGTGTAGGTAAATAAAGGATACCTATTGTAATTTGAAATTATTTTATTTTTATATTATATAAGGCAACCAGAGTTCAAAAAAGCTGTAAGTAAGTAATTACAGGTCTGACGCTTAACTGAGCCTGCTCATGAGGTAAGGGAGCGGTACGGGAGGGGTGACAAGTGACGTGACATGACGTGTCCTAACTGTCTCGCTGTACACATGTACGTCACTTTTGTACCCCATACCTCAGGAACAGGTTCAGTTATGCGTTAGGACTATAATACCTTCGCTGCTGAGCCCAATAGGTATTATAAATATAAATAAATTTTTAAAATATTTTATTATGAACATATACATATACAAATATAAGCATAAAGTAATAAAATTTCCGTTATCGGTATAATTTCAAAATACGGGTTCCACAGATGTTGCACACATAATATCGTCTGCCAAGGTGTTTCGGCAGGAAAAGCCTTGGGAGACTTATATATTCCAGAAATTAGGGTTCATACCAACCGACTGGAATTGGTTTCATGATGGTATCAGATGAGTTTATTTAGGGGTCCCGATGGTCACCTTTGACTGCGGATCCATAGAATTATTTCTGTCTTTTTACAAGAATACATTTTTTAAATACAACTTTAATGATTAATCTGCGTGTCGTGTTATAAATATAGAAAATAAACCCATATTCAGGATTGACATATTTTCGTTCTGTTTTTATGTTCAAGCCTTCGTAGCATTAAAACGTCTAAGGTTACATACATGATTTCGACTAATTTAAATTCTTAAAGTATGCCAATTCATTTGATACTAACCACTCCATAACTTCAAAGTATAAGTGTGTTTTTTTCCGTCCCAAACTTTAACCAACGTTTTCTCAATAGTCGCTTTTTCACTTTTGCAACTTTGAAGAATTAAAAAAATAACTATAGCACGTAGAGACATATTATCTTACATAACTTCTCATCATCGACAAAGTAGAAATTTTTCCCTAAAACAGGCACAAATATGATATCGACGATTTTGTTAGGTATTTAACAAAGTGGGACGCTGGGCACTAAACTTTGAGGCCTTAAAAAGGTGCTTTTTACAGTGTGTTAAAAAGGTGCTTTTTAAAGGCGGTGTATTACAGTATGTTCTATCAGTTTTCATTGAAAGTCGATTTTCGGTAGGTTTTGCCATATTTCACTAAACTGTCCATAACTCCTTAACTAGAATCGACAAAGTGGGACGTTTTACTAAACACACTCACAAATTTCTAACTGATGCCATAATTATTATTTCGGTATCAGATGGGTTAAGTGACACCATATTTTAACCTTTATTAAATTTAAATTATATTTGACATGTACCTATATTATGATTAAGACAATGTATGATCAATACAAATAAATGATATGATATGATATGATATGATATCAGATGGGTTAAGTGACACCCTCTTTTTCGCACCGGAAATGACTTTATTTTTTTACTTTCGGCAAGTTCCGCCATGGCAGACTAACAAATTCGGACTAAGCATCACTTTTATGGGAAACCATTGTGCATTTCATCTCGGTATCAAGTCGGTTCGCAATTTTGCGGTCCGCTCTCCTACTATTTTGATTTCGATGTATCTTGGGAAGGTTGCAAATTTGGTGTTATACTGTAAACCGCATAAAAAAAGGCTGGCATTTATAATAAATTGGATCATTGCATAGTTGTGTGTGCCTTATTGGACCTCAGAAGGGAGGTTTTGGGGTAACAACGATGGTGGAAGACCGTTTATTGGTTTGTCGTGATGAGGCCACAAAGACACATTACAATAATGACCTATTTCAGTCATCGTTTCCAAAATATCTCTAATGTGCAGTCGAGTTCATAAATATCCCATCATCATTCCCAACGGGTCAAAAATTTATGTACAAAAATGGTGTGTATACATCTGTTCAGATTTACTCGTAACAATGAAAAAAATATTAACGTTTCATCTCTTATATTTATCTTTCAATAATATGTAAGCAACTGAAAACAAACAAATGGGTACTGTATTTTTCAAAAGTATTTAAACAAATATAATATCTGTAGGCACAAACAATACAATTCAAATGTAAATAACAATCACCGAAAAAAGCACCATATTTCAAATGATACATTTATCTCTTTCAGTTCGAATGTGACGTCATAGCAGTGCCCCAAGTCTTTGCTGGCTCTTTCTTACTTATTTTTGTTATTTTCGATTTACAATGGATTTAAGAAAAAGAGATTTGGTCATAAATTCTTATATCAAACTTAAACTGAAAGAGACAAAGCTATTATCTGACAGAAAGATACTCTTTTCAGTGATTGGCATTTTTCGAAATTTGATTTACATATTTTGTTTATACTGATATTTATGAATTTCTACTTGTTCACATAAATTTGCAAAACCTTAGTATAGATATTTATTAGTTTTCAGATGTTTACATATTATTGAGAGGATTGCTCAGATAAATATGACAGGGAAATGTTTATATATTCTTTACTGTTAAATCTGTATAGATGTATAAGAACACTTCTGTGTACATTTATTTTTGAAGCCTTGCCCATAATATATGTTATATTTATGAACTCGACTGTAGGTACTATACTGCCGATACACTAAAATCGCACGGGTAGATTTGGCATTTGGACCCTAATGCTGCAAAATTATGTCTCGTAGGTGGGACTGCCCGCGACTAAGTATTTGAACGGTAGACCTCGGCAGTGTCGCGAGGAGTCGGTGTATACATGCTACCGCATGCGCAGGATCGCACTCTGTGACCAGCTACAGGGGAGCCCTACGTTCAGCAGTGGACATCCAATTCTGATACATACATACATAGTATATGTATTTTCCATATACGTAAATCAAAACAAATATTTTTGATACAGTGATCATTATATAGTCCGTATCACTTATTTTTCAAATTTTATTTCAAAGTGCCGATATTTTATTTTTACAACTTTATAATAGTATAGGTACAATTTATTCTTTGGGGACCATGCCTGGGTGCCTAGACTATACATGAGTGGCTTAACGATACTATAAGCTACTACATTACACAAGTTCTTTGCAAGAGAGAAACGAGCGTGTCGAACAATTTACTATACTCGTATAACCATGGATGTCATTATTAATTTCGCACTCGAATGCCTTCTGTTCGTCTCTTATATAACTAGACACGTGAATTCGTGGTACATGTTCCAAATCCCAGGTCAAAATATGTCGGTCCGTCAAGCAGGTTGTCAAAACTGACTTAAGAAAAGGAAGCCAAGGGCAAGACCCGTGAAAACGAGTAGTTTATACTTGTAACTGACGACACCACATATGACCTTTTTCTTCTTCGTCATCTCTTCCTCATGACTGAGGGTCGTCACCACTAGAGGCCATAATTTTGAGCACCAAAGCTTTCCACTCCACACGGTTTTCCGCTTTCCGGGTTGACGCCTGTAGCTGTCTGACAAGCTTCTTTCATGGCATCGGTCCATCGGTACATATGTACATTACATACACACAAAAACGATTACTTTCCTGCTGATGCAGTTAAATAAATGAGAATATAGTTATGATCATAATACGTATTGGCAACGCACAAAGTTATGTAGCTTTAGGTAGTGTCATCCATTGACCCCTGTCGTCAGAATTGGTGAGGGGTGAAACCGGATTTTAATGAGCAGTGGGTGTTCGGATGCTCGGGTGGCCAGGTTTCAAGAATAGTACAGACATTAGGACAGTCCATAATAATGGAAAGATCTAGACACAGGGGCAGTGAGTCAGCCAAGTTCTCAAAGCAAAAAAGGCGACACACCGGCCATACACGAACTATGGTCAAATAGATAATTAAAGTGACCTACTACTACTTGCAATTTCAGGTGTCTTCTAATTGCCGAATTATATAAACAGCCTCTTAAAAATTATTTATTTTATTTCTTCGGAGAACCAACAGCTAAAAGTAATACATTGGTGGCATAAAATAAGTATCAGAAACCCAATTACAGGTTCCCACAGGTAGTAACATGATACTAAATAGAGACGCTCACATAATGCACAACATCGCAGAGCCTTCTAATAGTGATTACTCTGACTAAGTAAAGTAAACTACAACAATTTTGAACTACAACCAATTAAAACTAAATTAAATTCAACAAACAATGTTCCGGTCAAGGCACGCTCATTCAAAGAACCCGTTCGTTATCTTACGCCGCACAGTCGGGATATTACTGTTGAAAATATCGATATCCAACTCTTTAGTTAAGTTATTCAAACTTTTGTCAGCACGTAACAGAAAGCTATTCTTCCTATAATTACGCGAGGAAAAGGGAATTGAGAGGGGAGGTCTTTTCTCAAACATGCAATGAAATGTCGTCATTACGTGCGTTAAAACAGGCTTCAAAGTATCCCGTTTCGGGCGGAACAACCTGAGACCACTGTAAAGGAATTTCATACAAAATTGAAGGCCTAGGACGGGATTTTTTTTCTTAATTTTAATGTAAGCTTGGCGTCTGTGTCATGAACAGTGTCTTGTATAATTCAACAAATTACTTATAATAAAACCTGATGATTCGGTAGTATTTGAAACAATATTATTAACATGGATGTGTAAACATTCACGTTGACCAATTCACATTATTTTGACGTCTAACAATTACTATTTTATCACTGACTGATTAGTGGTGTGGGTGTGGAGGTAGATTGAGTGTATAAGTAGGAGAAAATCAGAATCCATTATATCTACTAACTTGACAAAAAATAAGTACCTAATGATATCCCATCAAAGACATTAATGTCAAAGAATGCCAAGTTCCTTAACGGTTTACGGCTGGTAACTTTTTAAAGAAGTGAGATCTAACTGGAAACCTAGTTCTTTGAAACCTTTATATATTATATTACAGTTCCTGTCATTTATTTATTTGTTACTTATATGCATTTTTACACAGTATTACAGTGCATATCTAACACACTGTGAAATTACGATACATAAACAAAATTAAATGGTGGATATTCTGTCATCCATCTTCTCACAGAATTTCAGATATTCCTGACAAACAGCCCCCATCGCCATGCAAGAAGATCATGCCGTGGCGCTGATAATAGGAGCGCGTTATGTAGCACGAAGGAGTGGCGAGCTACTATGCGAGACGGTGCTCGCCGGTGGTACTACCATTAGGGCGCGTAGTGCGGTCTTGGGATAATCCTGAGGACTTCTGGAACAAATGATTTTACCAGTTCTGGGCATTCTAAATCATCGCGCAATACGCGTCAAACAATACCGAACACTTTACGTTTCCTATCCAAAGAGTTAATTCCTAATCTGCCTTATGATAATTTTGTAGGATTACAAAAAGGATAATATCCGTTTACTTATTTGAACAGTATTTGTAAGATAGCTTTTTGGACCTTATCTAGAAGCAAGATATAGGTTTTTCCATGAGGGTTCCACGCTTCCAACTTACAAACGCACCAGAGCGTTCTAAAACTTATAAAGCACCTTAATAGCCCCGGGATCGTCAAAATCCCCTACGCTGCGAATTACGAATCCTCGTCTACGGAAACTGCATATCGTCATGCATAACGTTCTGCAATTGTTTAACCGTACTTTTCTCAGGGCCAAAGGACCCAATAGACCCGATGCCGCAATGCAAGGTGTTAAAATCATTTGTTATGTTAATGACTACTCAATAGTGGCAGGCTTCTCCGCCAACGAAATAAGCAAGCACTTTCTAGTATGGTATTAGGACACTTTACCAATGGATTGAATGGCGTAGCATGTCATATATCTGTCCTTATACTGTATAATCCTCACCATATTCACCCTAGCGCAGGGACGCAGTGTTTGTAGACAATACGGGCGAGCGAGACGAATGAATATCGAATTTTAACACACGTTATCTCTGCCAGTTATTTGGTTCCATTTACCGGCAGCAAAGTTTTAAATCCGAGATCTCAAATTCAAAAAAATAAATCTATTTTTTTAAGAATATAAACTTTTCGGGTTTATCTTACTCAGAATCGTCTGTTATTTGAACATCACACAAAAAAGTTTCACAATATTTTACGTGGAAAAATATTTTTCAAGCGCCTCACTCAAACAAACTCATACAAAAATTTGACGATCCAGAATAAAAAAATTAAAGACGTTTTTTTTTACTAGGTTTGAAAATACAAAGGCTTCTGAGCAAGATTCACCCAAAAGTCAAAATTGTGAAAAAAAGTTGATGTAGTTATTACATTACATACACTTTTTTTAATACTACTCATACACTGCATGAAATGTGTTTGAAATGACTACTCCTTATAGGTGTATAAATATAGGTAATATGTATGTATAAGGTAGAACCCGGTAAAAATAGGTAAGTAGGTATTGTTCACTCAAAAATTTCATCTCCTGTTTCTGACTAATAAGGATCTTGGATAATTCCCATGAAAAAGAGGATATAAGTTTGACCTGTGTATCCGTGTGTTATCGCTGTGTAGGTGTCTGTCTGGCGTCATAGGTCTTGAACAAATGGACCGCTTTTGATTTAGTTTTTTGTGTTGGAAAGTTACACCGAACTTGTTCTTAGCCATGATTAAAGACGCCTGTTAAGCCGTTTGATAACTATCAGCTTTTTATGTTAAAATGCAAAGTCTACCTACTAGGTGAAATGAGTATTATAATAAAAGGCCTTGATTTGCACATTAACATTTTTGTGTTACAGCATTTTAATTTCGATTTATGAAAGTGGAAATAATACCGTTCCCTCTCATCTCCGAAGTTTAACAATATGGTTTCGTGAAGTTTCCACTTCTTTTGTATTCGTCGCCTCAACTCACCCGGCCAGTGAAGTCGGAATAATAGAAAGTTTGTTCAGAATCTTCGGTGCGTCTGACTCGCGCACCGAAGTTTCAGTATTTATCGCACCTGTGTTGTTTTTTTCTAGATATGACGGAGGTTTTTCATTGCTTCACCGAATATTTCTTAAATGTTTATTTCTCTTTACTAAGCATTTGTGTCTTAGCAGGTAATTCCAAAATGACAGAAATTAAAAATAACCTACTCTACTTTATCAATATTTACATCAAAAGTTCGTCCATTCACTAAAGCGTGCTAGCAGGCATCGCCCGTTCAGCCACTTTCGTACTCGTACACTCTAACATCAGTCACCCAGTCGCACTCGCAAACAAATCACAGTGCGAGCAGCGAGATGAGCAGCTCAAGTGCGCCGATACGAGTCATTGTTATTATTGAAGCGCCGCCACCCCGAAGGGTTTAGACAGAACGTAATGTCTATTTGTATCGGAATAGGCACGTGCAGTCATCGGGCAGTCCGTTTGCAGTTCACATACAAGTTTACTTCGGAAAAGCGCTAGACATAGAAAAAAGTATTTAATTTTCTTTTTAAGAGGATATACTAGCACGGAGACTTTTGAAAACTAGGTATTATTAAAAACTATTGCTGTCGCTCTGCGTGCTCGCGGGGAGGCTACGGCCGCTCTGTAAATATGTGTGTAAGCCAGCGACGTGTGCGTGCCGCGACGGTACTCAATCGTTAGTGGTATTTTTTGGTGTTTCGGGCTGATTGTTACATGCTCTTGAATTTATATTGTGATTTTGGATTGTTTAATGGACTGTTGTGTGCAGCATTACCGCCGCATGTGCAAACTTTTTGGTTTGTCAAAATTTTATTCCGTCCGCTTTCTGTCAACATCAGTATCGTAAATCGAGATTAGTGAGTTTTAAATTTGATTTTTGGTTGAGAATGTGAAAATGTAGCTGTCATGGATTATTCTATTGACAGACATATGTCGAAAACGTTGGAAATTTTCTTTAAAAAAATCGAATAGATTCTGTGAGATTAAAGATTCAGTGTTTCGTGGCGATAGTGCAGGCCAAATTTAGTGCAATAAGTATCCTCGTGAAAGTTAACAACGAAAACACTGATTGCCCTTTTTCCCTTTGAAGGGCTAATTTCTTCGCCGATCGGAGGATAATAACAATCGGATATTTATAACACATCGCCGTGTCTACCGCTCACGGGTAAGTGTTTCGCAAGGTTTTGTTTCATGGATTGAAATACCTTCCTTATTCTAGTCGTAGTTTGTTTGCGATACAAAAGCTTACCTATTCTTTCAGTTTCACCCATACCCCTCATCCTCGCTTCACTGCTTTTCGAGGTCTAAACCGGGAGATTATTTGCCGATCAGCTTGCCGGTGTGCGGCTACCCGGACCGCTGTATACGTAACCCTGCTTCGGCTTGAACGTCGGCGTCGTTGGAGAAGCCCGAATACCTGATAGCCAGTTCCGGATCGCTTTCCAAGATTTTTCTTTAGTGAATTATTCAGGTACCCCGTATTTAGTGGCACGACTGGGTGACGGTTCTCTCCGTAGTTACATACTGATTTGATTAATTTTTCTAAATTCAAAACGGGCCGTTGTCGCTCTAATTTCCTTTCGAATTTATTTCGCCGTACTTTCTGGTCACCCGGCGCGAACCATTCTCAATAGAACGCAATATACACACAACTTTTACCCGATCACGTACACATTGTGGTACTGGGATAGGTCACGCTCAGTGCACCGTACCTGAGCTTAGTACACGGTTCATTCTGTATGATATCTTGGGAGATTTCCTGGTGATCCTGGCCACGTAAATCTCTAAATTGTTCGCGGGTTCTGACTGGTTTATTTAAGTACCTTTTTATAGCCGCGTGTAAAACGGGAAGGCAACGCGTCCTTTTTAATAAATGTGTAAATATTCTGTGATTTTTTTCTTTACAAATTAGGTCAACGTAGCATTAAATTTTACATAGGTACACTCGGCAACACTTAGCCGAGCTAGCGGCAAGTATTATCTCTATTTCGCTGCATGTGCTACTACTTCTGTGACTCGGCTTATGTTCATTGGTTACTTCTGATCTTCTTTTTGATCTTGCTAAGTTTACTGGACCGGATAAATCTTTTTGGATTTTGGTAAGTACCTGTTTAATTCCGTGCATGGCGTGAACAATATTAAACCATAAGACTCATGTCCCAAGTTCTAATTTCTTTAAATGTATATTTCGACTTATCAAGTTCTTCTCGCCATACACGGAATGATTGCTAAGGTACTCTGTACATTTTTGGGTTACTATATGGCACAAAAACTAAAAATATTTTCTGAATAGTCTAGATTCCACGGGTATGTCCCAGAAATATACTTAGACTAACTCTTAAACAATCAGATGAATGTAATTTATTTGTCGTTCAAATAATAGTAGATTGTTTAACAAGGGGCTAAAATAAGCCATTATGACACGAAGTGATTTTTTGGACAATTATGACTAAGTGTCATAGTGGCTTTTAGCCACGTGTTAAACACTCTGCTTTTTTCACTTCGACTGCGAGAAACTAAAAAAGACAACATTAAAATTGTATATTTTTAGAAAAATTAAAAGTACAGTTTTAGAAGAAATTTGGGACAATCTGATCAGGTTGGTTTGTTTGTTTTTAATTATTCGTAAATAGTATGTAGCTGGCCGCAAGTTTTTTTTTCAGTGTCATAGAAATTTGTATTGGATTATATGGCTTTCTTTTAAACCCTAGGGGCTAAATGTACTATTTTAGTCTCGCTTCGCGAAGCTAATACGAGTATGACGTGCTTTTTGAGCAGGAGACGTGAAAATTATTTTTAGATTAATTAGTTTATAAAATAATGTTATATGAGGGTGAGTAGTGATCGGTCGAACAAGTACAATATATTCAGTTACTTACTAATTAGGTGCATATCTGCAGTGATACCTATTTTTTTTTTATGACATAGGAGTTAAACGAGCAGACGGCTCGCCTGATGGTAAGCGATCGCCGACACTTGCATCACCGGAGGAGTCACAAGTGCGTTGCTGGCCTTTCAGGTGGGAGTACGCTCTTTTCTTGAAGGCTTTAAGGTCGCATCGGTCCGGAAATATCGGTGGCAATTTATTCCACAGTTCAGTCGTGCGAGGCAGGAAATTTGTAGGAAAACGCACAGTTGTGGACTGCCAACCATCTAAGTGGTGAGGGTGGAAATGTTGTCGAGTAGGACGATGGCGGAAAGATGCAGCTGGGATCAACCTGAACAATTCCTCGGAGCACTCCCCGTTATACATGCGATGGAATATGCAGAGCGAGGCTACATCTCTACGCAGAGTCAAGGAGTCAAGCTGATCTGAAATACGCTGGCAACCGACGATACGAGTCGCTCTCCGTTAAATTCGGTCTAGAGGGAGAAGCTGGTACTGGGGAGCCCCAGCCCACAGATGATAACAGTATTCCATGTGTGGGCGGACCTGCGCCTTGTAAAGCTGGGCCGGAGTAAACCACTGTCTCGATCTGTTGAGCACGCCAAGCTTCTTAGAGGCTATTTGGCCTTACCCTCTAGATGGCCGCGGAACTGGACTTCACTCGATATATCGACGCCAAGGATTCCGATACTGGCTGTGGCAGTTAGGGGAGTATTCTCACAACGAGTTGATGCAACAAACGCAGACTTTTTAGCGGTGAAAGTGCAAACCTGTGTCTTTGTAGGGTTTAAACTTAAACTTCTTTTTGGGAAGTTTCAACTTCAGACACAAGTATGTCTAACACTGGTATAAGAAAATACTTCGCCAGGTATGTTCTTCCGAAATGAAGGCGGTCACGTGGGTGACACTATAGGACTTTTACACGGCTATTGCTGGTTCTCAAACTTTATGTTTTGGGGTAATTTTAATAAACAAAAACAAACTTCATAATTAGCATGGTACAAGAATGTGTTTTTTTGGGTCATGATAATTAGCTAGTGGACTTTGCATGCAACTTCAAACGCCAAAAAATTACGCCAACACATTATACAAGTATATTCTCATAACGTAGAGGAACCAGTAAAATGTACATGGATCCAGTAATGTACAAAATTGTATTTAAAAGCAAAAATTAAGAAAAAGGAGACAAATTCGGCAGTATAATAACATGTGGTTCCTAAAAGTATAGACTTTCCATAGACTATAGAAAAATATGACATACGAGTCGACCATTTTGTTCATCTATACTAGTATAAAGTTGTAAAAATTTAATGTCTGTACATTGCAGATATTTTCAAAAAATTGATTGTTACGGAGGTCACTAAAACGAAAAATATATTTTTTGGATTTTATGTATGTTTGTATGTGTCGTTGTGGCTTCATCACGTAAAATCGGCTAAACAGATTTCCATATTTATTGGTACACGGGTAGCTGGGTATCTCCAGATGGTTATAGGATACTTTTTACCCGACTATGCTGAAAAAAATACGCCGGGTTATAACTGTTTCTCCTCCGCGAACGAAGTTGCGTGCATCTTCTAAATAATAAAATAATCAAAACTGGGTTGCTACTGGAGTCTAAAGAGGTTGGCCCTTGCACTTCTTCAACCAAGTAAGCCACCGCCCAGGGGTACATATAGGTAAACTGAGTTGATTCTGACCTTGAATCAAGAGCAGCTATCGTGCAGGCAGGCGGGGGAGGGGGGAGAAATGTGGCTCCGCCGCGCTCCACTCTAAGCTCAATATCTTCGTAAATAAAGTAACTGTATCGTGTTTGATATCATTTTCAGATAATTTTATGATGCCAAATTTATTTTTGATACGATAATTATGCCTTTTATATAAAAAAAGCGAGATTTTTGCAAAAATATGAAAATATGGATTCTATTTTTTTTTCAAAAACCTTATATAATACAAAAACTACCAATTTAAACTCTATGAAAAAATTATAAAGAGATAGCGCGTTTATTCAGAACCATAAAAATATACACTTTATTGGTATTATTGTCTACTAAATACTTTTAAAAAAATATTTATTATTATGCACTTTTCGTTCTGAGCTTGTTATTTGCATAACTTAGGCAAATACATCAACTTATATCTAATTATTAGAACATTTTAAGATGCTGGCTTTATTACTGGTAAATAAATACAAACTTTTCATATGAAAAAAAAATAATTGAAAAATAAATAATACTCATCGTCGTACCTCACCAATATCATTGCGAATCACAGGTAGATCTAGGACACCACGGCCTTAGATGCCCCAAAAGCGCCGGCAGACTCCCGCCACGCTTGTCTAAACGACATTATACGTCGGGCTCTTGTCAGTGTCCACGTTCCTGCGATATCGAACCAAATGCCCTCGCTCGAGACGATGGCAAAAGACCCGACGGCATGACGTTGGTACCGTGGCGGTTGGGACGGCCCTTAGTGTGGGACTCCACCTGCGTGGACACTTTGGCTTCGTCACACATTCCAATGACATGTCAAAAGCCAGGTCGGCGGCCACAAACGCGGAGGCGGCTAAGCGAAAATATATGTGTTTGGGTGACAATTATATTATCGTATTGTTTGCGGTAGAGACTCTAGGTTCATGGGGGCCAAAGGCTCACGAACTTTTCAATACCTTGAAGAAAAAACTTATTCGATCTTCCTCTGATCCCAGAGCTGGTGCGTTTCTCGGACAAAGGCTCAGTATTGCTGTGCAGCGGGGAAACGCCGCCAGCATCTTGGGATCATTTCCGCCAATGAGTGACCTTGGGTAGGTGGGTTACATCTTTTTGTAAATTAGGTTTTCATCAAATAAAAATACTCATCAATATTTTTTGACTAAATCATTATGAAATACTAAACATAACGGTCTATATACACTTGAGCAAAAATACTATCAAATAGCCTACTCATTCACAAATTTAAATATATATACTTTGATGGTTTTATTATCTACCAAAAACTTATTAGTATATTTTTATTGCCGCTCGACAAACATGTGCAGGAGTACTTTGCGCTCTGAGCTTGATAATTGCTTACATTGTAAATGAAATGAAAACTGTTAGAAAGGGTAAAAAGGATTTCTTTAAATAAATACGTCGATTTGGCCAAAGAATATCAGCAAATAAATA
The DNA here is from genome assembly GCA_905404275.2 of Hedya salicella. NCBI lineage: Eukaryota > Metazoa > Arthropoda > Insecta > Lepidoptera > Tortricidae > Hedya > Hedya salicella. The sequence goes on from FR990096.1 coordinate 85,646,349, forward strand.
AACATACAGTATAGTAATATTAATATACTTCATACTTTATATAAAAAAATGAATGGTCCTCCCGTGACCATGGAAAGCTGGAAAGCTTCCGAAACGTCGGGAACTAAAATGAGATAATATATGCGATATAATCCGTTAAATTGTTTTATTTCAATAAAAAAATGAAATTTGTTTAAAGTCTGACAACAGTTTAACCCTGAGATAGTGTCGCTGCAAACAGCTTACGTATGGCAATAATGTGCGTACGTCGTGTATAGTCGGGGTAGTGGGCATTGGCTTCATGTTGATACTCGTATAATGTAAAAACACTGATTGCAGAGAATTTGGTTCTTTTAATTTACCTATTCGTCAAAATCTGATTCTAAATATGCAATATTTATATATTCTTCGTTTTATGACTCTGACGAAGTCTGATTTTCATCAGATGTTGTGTCGCTTTCTGGACCACCAACCTAGATTATATAACGATTATGGTCATGAATTCATGAATTTTATGCCTTATAGCACATTTATCAAAGTCGTCTATTTGAATTCTCTCTTTGTGTGGGGCTTTGCCTTGTACCAGGGGCAAAGTCAAGACCGTCTCAATATTTTTAGAAATATTTTTTATCGTCGATCTACATAAACCTTAAACGTAATGTTAAAGTTTAAACCAAGCACCTAACCAGTTCAATACAACCGCACTTAAGTTAACTTACTGTAAGTATTTGATTGCGTTCACTACAATTTTTTTCGCGTCTTTGTGATGTTTTTTGGCACTTTTGTAATAAAACCGTTTATAGTTTAATATATTCGTAGATATTTTCTGTTTGTTTACATCGGTGACATTCGATGACATCCACAGTTCGTTGTCAAAAAGTACTTGTTGCCAGTAAAAGAAATTAGTACCACTGAAAATCCGCAAAATGGCGAGGGTCAAATAAATTGTTGTCAGGCTTTACTAAAGAAATGAGAAGAAGCATCTAACTAAAAATGCCAAATTAAAAAGAACATTTATTTTATTGTATTTACAATCTCAGCTATCACCTCCGCAGCCACAAAGTTCCGTGCATTTTTATTTACGTTTTAAGCAGTTACACCTTCCTGCTTGCATATGCATTTAATTAATTCCAAACAAGCTGTTGCTGCAGCCGACAAAGTTGTCAAAATGGGCTCCCAGGAGCCACTTGCCCTAATTCAACCCCAGTCAGCAGAACTTGGCAATTGTTGCATGGGTGTAAAAATTTGGCCCCATACATGACCACCCTGTTACACTGCCCGTTTCAAGTGTTGAAGTGATGCGTCTTTAGTTGGGGGCAAATTCTCTAACTGCCTATCTTTTTTGTAAAAGAGAAACTTTCACTTCACACGTCACAGACCTAAAATCGTAAAGTGAAAATTCAATTAAATATCTATATATATATATATATATGCAAATGGAACTTGCAACTATAAAGTCAAAAACTATTCCTCATAATTTAGACTTAAATACTTGTCGTACATAAAGACTGTAAAGGTTTTTAACACGGACAGTGCTCTCTCTAGATCGCCTTGTAACCCATATTGTAGTCCTGCAGTCGCATCTGGGTACTCTAAGCATAGGTGCTCTCTTTTTTATTATTCCTCCGAATAGGGAAACAGTGTCACAGTCAGTAAATGCATGAAGCAGAAGGCAGTATTTGCGCCCTTTGTGGCCCTAAAAACAAATTAGAAAAGCATACTGTAACCAAGACTATACTCTATACGATACAACTTTTATGCGCTTACCCAATGCATAATTCGGCTAATTGTCGCAATTGTGACACACATGCTACGGCAAGCACGACAACATCGGTATCAACCATTATTATTATTTTAGTTTGTTCTTGAGCTACAGCACATTTATTAATTTATTTATTTCAAACAGATTACACAGCTTAACAGTAAGGTACCAAGGCGCTGTGAAATGCATACAATGTTAATCTTAAATACTAACATTAAATTGTTTTATACAATACAACAATAACAATATTAATAGGTAACAGAAGACATACGATCATCCATCGCCTCACATAACCTCTTACATTCATCACAAATCATCTTCCAACTGCTTGCAAAAACATCGCAGTCAGGTGCTGATCTGAGAAGCGCGTTCAGATCCTGTAAAGCGCGAACTAACGGCGATTTCCGGTACGCTACAGTGCGCGTTTTGGGAACTGCCAATAGGTCGCGATCACGTGATCTAAAATTAAATTTTGACTGCGACAGAGAAGGCACGAAGATGCGAACCAGTTGCGAGTGCATAATTACGCCTTGCTTCTAATGAGTTAAAACCCAGGGAGCCAAGCAAGAATATTGTCGGGTAAAGAAAAGGATAACATCCATAGGTTTTTTTACATAAAAAACGCAAAAACGCTTTTTGGATTTTTTCCAATAACAGGGTGTAAGTAACCTCGTGGGGGTTACACATATTCAAACTGGAAGAAATCACCAGTTCCTTTCATGTCATGCTATTGCTAATGCATTGGGAAAGCCCATAAAAATAGTATCGTATAGGATATAGTCTTGGTTACAGTATGTTTTTCTAATTTATTTTCAGGGCGCAAATACTGCCACTGTTTCATGCATTTACTGAGTGTGACACTGTTTCGCTTTTCGGAGGAAAAATAAAAAAGAGAGTGGCTTCTATGCTTGGAGTACCCAGATGCGACAGCAGCCACAATCAAAAGATACAGTCATTAAAAAAGGTGTTTCCATACAAATAATTGTCGTCAATAGAAAACCTTATGGGTGCTTCCAGTTGTCCTTAGAAACTTGAAATTTGGTAAGAAGGTAGCTGGTATTACACAAAAACGCAAAAAATCTGAACATTATAATTTTTATCTCTCTGGCTATATCAGAAACGAATTTAAAATGACATCACACTGCGTTCATTTTGTTTAGGAGCACTGCTCTGCTAACACTGAATTTTCATACACACGAGTGTTTTTAGGATATATTTTGTTGGACCCGCACTTTGCTGGAGCTAAGCTAAACGAATGCTTTACTCCATCCTTCCGAGTACTTCTTCATTTCAATCGATCTAAATGTTTTACCTTATCATAAACATTACTTACTGGTAAACGGCACGAGTATGTTCCCGAATTTGATGAGTAACGGGCGCAAGGCATCATGCCACGCGCTCGACCAATAGGCAGCATTGAGAACATAAATATGCTGTGTTTTTAAGGTATAAAATCTGTAGAAATAGAGGAATTAAATAATCTATGCTAATATGCTCAATACTAGTAAAAAAATATCTATTTATAAATTTAAATAAGGTCCCGACGAATTGCGAACCTCCTCCTTTTTTGTGAGTCAGTTAATAATGAAACATTTGAAAAACCGAAGTAGCTTTCTTCTGAATTAAACAAAATTCTGGCGGAAATTTGTCGCAACAACGAAGCTCGTTCCACGCGATTTTTACCTATTTTTCAAAATTTCGTCACTATCTTACCGCACCCGCAATATTCCCCTGCTGTACCTCTTTCCAAAAAAATGAGAAAAGAAAAGTTAAGGCGGTTAAAAAAAAGAAGATGCCCTGGCTGCTTACAACGACGAAATTTCTGAGGTGTGAAAATAAGGGTAGTCGCAGGTATTCTCCAAGTCGTATAGTCGAATGAAAAAGTATATACGTGTTAATGATGCATGAATACTTTGAAAAAATATACAAACACACCAACTAGTAATTAAGGAATACAATGAGTAATTGTTGAGTATATAAATTTTATTTTGACACGACCTTCCTATGTATGTACTTAATCTGTGTCGAAAGTCTGTATGGTTACAGGTAAATCTTCACATGTGACCTACGGGGGTGTAAGAGAAGACAAGGATTGATTGATTGATGCCATAGGAGATCAAGGAAGCGAGATGGAAGCAGCTACACGGTTAACGTCATCCATAGTTACACCGCACCGACAAGAGCTTATTATACAGTCTTAAATGTATGATGATAAGCTCGAATCAAGGGTCAGATTATAGTGGTCAGTCGATCATTTCACAGGCTTTATCGCCCGTAATAAACCACTAATGCCTGTTGCACACGTTGCCTTTGAAGCTGAGGTCCTGGGTTCAAATTACGGTAAGGTCAAATATTTGTATGATGAGCATAAATATTTGTTCCCAGACTTGGATGTTTTCAATGTATATAAGTAATATATCTATTAAATATATCATCGTTTAGTAGGGTCAACTGTCCAACGTTGTTACACAATGGTACACAGTGAAACTTTACAAAATCTCGAAAACGTGATGTTGCCAACTAAAGCAGAGTATCTTGCAGGGATAAGCTCAGGGGCCCTCCCCACTGGCCTAGTACAGGCCGACGCCGCGTCGAGTAAACACGTCTTCACGAGTGATTATTTGATTTGGCTACGACAAAGTAGGTTCTTTTCTTCATATTTGGTATTTTTTTTGCAAGTTACTGATAATGATTTCGTACTTCTCAATGTCATTGTGCATTCTGTGTATTCTATAGTATATTTGGACTCAAATCTATGTCACTTTTTTTTAACGGAAATAAAAAAAATACCTGGCTGCCTCACGTTAAAACAATCCAGTGTGGTGTGCAATGAAACATGTTTCAATGTTACAATTTCTAGCTTCATTGTAGATCATGTAGGAAATTACATATATAGGCCATACAATTTTTACTCGACTGCGGCAGAAAAAGGGTTATGTTTTTCGAATGTGAGTATGTATGTATATTTCTTTAGCACGCTCTGCAGCATTTAAAGGCTTTATGTATTACGCATGAGATGTCATAAGATTCATCTAAGACGTAGGAGTGTTCAAAACTATTTTTGATACTAAATTATGTTGAATGAAACTGAAAATATATTATTTCTGTGAGGCAGATAATGTTAATGCGCTATGACAAGTTTGACGTCTATGCAGTGACCTCACTTCAATACAGTTTGCGTTGACGATTGATTTTTTATATTTTTTAATTGTATTTAATAGATTATGTGTGCATATTTTAACTTTTTCGCGTTTGATATCTTCACGTAATGCTTAAGTCTTAAATGTACCAAACGATACGATACGGAATTAATTTAAATGAGAACAATTTAAATACTTTAACTATTATTACAAAAAAATGACAAGTTTTTTTCATTTATAATGGATAGGTGTTAAAACCTGTAAGACAGGTCGTTTTGTTAATTTTATTGATTATACCATTAATAAAGCATTTTTCGTGTTCATTTACTTTATTTTGCTTCCATACCCACCTTATTAGTAGGTACCCAATGTAAAAAACTTTAATAAAAAACTTATAATAATTCAGACACCGTACAAGTGAAGCTATGATGTGGGATACCATGCGATTACTAAATAAATTGTTTATCATGCTGCAGAATATCAGACACCTAATTGGTAAAAACCAAGCACTCAGTTTCATTGTGCCAACTACCCTTGTTTCATTGTAAAAAAGTCAGGGGTTCATTATATGGACACAAGGAAACAAAGGTCTTTCATTATTAAAAAAAAATATAACTCAGATATCGTAAAACTGAAGATGTAATTTGAAATACCATGCGATTACTAAATAAAGTGTCTATCATGGCGCAAAATATCAGAGGCGTATTTTTAGAAATTACAGAGATATGATGCTTTGAAATTTGGATGTTCCATTGATGCACAGGTAAAAAGCAAAGTACTTCCGACACTGTTTTAATGTAAAACCCCCATGTTTCATTGTACAAAATCAGGTATTTTACTGTATAGACACAATAAAAAAAAAAATCATTTTTTGAAAAAATTATAGTAACTCTGACATCATAAAAGCAAAGCTGTGATTTAAAATATCATGAGATAGCAGAATAAATTGACTATCATAGTGCAAAATATCAATATAAACTGCAGAGATAGGGAGGCTCGAAATTTAGGTGGTTCATTGATCGATACCGTACCCTACTCATAACACAAGCCTTTTGAGCTTACCATGGGACTAGTTCGATTTGTGTAAAGATTGTCCTGTAATATTTTATGAATTATTTAGTATTATTTAAATGAATGTAACACGAGAGACTCAACTAAGTACCGAGTGCTTACCAAAAGTTGATCTGAGCTAATAACAGACTCAAATATGTACACATTTCATATTAACTTGCACTTTGAAGCGTACGTGAAAGTTTGTAAAGTTTCGTTTGAATCTCAGTTCAATCAAGAGTGAACTAGAGGTTATTTAAATAGAGAGAATAAAATATAAGTAACCTCACTGAAAATAAACATTATGTTGATTTGAAATATTTCAATTTCTGTGTCTGCGACACATTATTCACATTTTTAGGGTTCCGTAGCCAAAATGCCAAAAACGGAACCCTTATAGTTTCGTCATGTCCGTCCGTCCGTCCGTATGTCACAAGCATTCTACTCAAAAACTATAAGATGTATTTTGATGAAATTTGGAAGATAGGTGTCTTGTGTAAGCAGCTACTTAGTTTGATAGTTAAATAAAATATATATATATAATTTCTATACACACAATTTTTTTTTCACCTAATAGCAATGTGTGGCACATCATCAGTCAGATCTTTTAAAAACACTTTGCAGTTTCTAAAAAGTTTTTTTGATTTATTGAATATTTTTGGAAATATTCGCTCCGAAAGTAGCAGAAATTGTGTCCTCCCCCTCTATTTTCTAAATGGTATGTTCAAAAATATGAATGTACAAATATAAAGCTTAATAAATACTTCCAACGAAAATTGTTTTCAGCACGATCAAACATACCGTTTTTTAGTTATTGCCAAAAAACTGCACTTCTCAGCAAAAGGACGTAAGTGCCGGGGTGATACGCAATTGTAGTGATTTTTTTTCGTATCGTATTTTTTTCATCAGTAGTGCATTTTTTGGTGTATACGGCTGCAGAACCCTACATTGAGCATGACCCGACATGCTCTTGGCCGGTTTTTTAACTTTTACATTTTTATGAACTTTATATTAATTTATATTAAGATAAATAAATCAAGGTGTACTCGTAGCTTTTTAGGGTTCCTTATCAAAAAGGTAAAAAAAGAACCCTTATGGTGCGACTCTGTCCGTCTATCAGATTATTAGAGCGCCATATCTCAATAACTAAAAATTTGGAATATTTTTAAACATGGACAGCTTACATGTATTAAGAAGGAAATCTTATAAAATATATTTTTATTTTCTAAAAAAACGACCAATATTTGGGGGGCAAAAATGAAGAGTCTAGTCACTAGGGCAATTAGGGTGTCATATGAAAAGGCACGTGATCTATAAATTTTCGAACAATTCTTTTTATTGTGCTTTAGTTTCGTTTTATTAAGGAAAATGTAGAAAAAAATACATACAAAATACGGTCAGATTTAGGCACAAATTTAACTCTCAAAATGTATTTAGAAAGTTTCTTAAGTACTTACTAACAATACGAGAGTTTCAAGCTGAGCAAATCTTAACTATATAACTACCGTGAGATTCAGACATATATGTAGATTAGCACTGAATACTAATCCAGAAACTCAACCCTCAGTTAGCTCCTTTTGATACAGTCGGGAAAAAAAATACTCAATGGATTCACAAATGTTCTTGTTACTTGTAAGATACCTCAGCTAAAGTGTACGACTAGCTTCTAAACGACTCAACCTCACACACCACACAAATCTACTATACAATAGTTAAACCTTCAGACGAAACACAACAAATACATAATTTATGGGAATCGGACTAAATTCATTCATACTTGTATGACTAATGATCGCGCAATATCATAAAGTCATAAGTTGTGCTTATTTCATTGGAAAATATACTTATTTTAGTTAGAATGGTATGATTCCTTTTAAAATGCCGGTTTTAAGTGGATTGGAACCTTCAAATATCTCACTCACTACCCAAGGTTTATGTGGAGGTTCGTCAACGGTGAATATTAAAATGACGCTATTCCGCAGTAATTTATACGGCTTAGTCTTTATATTACTAAGCTGTATCTAGTGTTGTTTACCATAGTTTTCTATGATGTAACGTACATTTATTTTGTAATACAAATGTAATAATGAAATGGATGTACAATATATTTACATATGTACGAGTATTAGAATAGAATTAAGTGAAACCAGGCTATTTGAAAGTCATAAAATTGGTTATTTTTAATGTTGGAACGTATATATGTGTGTACGTGTTATTGTAGCCACATCATGTCAAAATGGCTGGAAGGAATTCCATTCATCGAAGAGACTACATATTCACATTCGTTTGACTTTGTCATTTCATAACTTATGTTTAGGGAAGAAGTTTCAATATCCTTTACATATCTTCACAGGGCTACCGAAAACAGCAGTCATGAAAAAGGTTGAAAAATACTGGAATTCATAAGGTATACAGTTGGATTAGTTCCCGATTTTTCGGATTTTGGTTTTGGCAGATTATTTTTCCATCGGATTGTTGTTTCTTCGGTATCGATCGTCGAGCCTTTCTACCCTGTGTAAATGTACCTATAATAAAATCAGTAAGGTACAGAGAGCGTTCACATATATTTTATGCCATATTGTTGCTGAGCAATAGGACGCGACTTCAAATGCGTAGAAGCATATTTTCTATGTAGCTGAATAATTCCAACGAAACAAGAATCCCACTAATGGGGAACTAATCTCCTTGTTAACAAATATGGATCCAATTAGTGATAGTACGATGTTTAATATCCTGAAGACGGCACCTTTTCCATGCGAGTACCAACGCTCTCGACTGTTTCATCCCTGGTTTTTAAAACTAGGCGAATGCTTGTGTACACAATATAGGTACCAGAGGCGTGGCGTGAATAGAACCCCGATTCTTCTTTTTAAACTTTTATATCATCCGTGAATAGCATTTTAATGCTTTTCTAAATGAATACGAACGATCCGCCCCGGCTTCGCTCGCGGTTAGCAGAGCTTATATCCCTAGGTAGTATGGCTACTTATTTTTAAGCCGTAAGGCGAAATGTGCACTGTCATGATATACTTAGCAGGCGCGCCTGAACATTCTCATTGTTGTCTTTGGAAGTATTTGTCAAAATTTAATTGTGCTAAGGACTAAGAATATCGCTTTTAAATACCACAAACGACAAAAGTATTTATTTTGGTAACAATCAATTGAATACAAAACAAAGCGGCCAAGAGCATGTCAGACCATTGCTCAGTGTAGGATTTCGTATCCGACACTACAAAGAAATGCACTAGAGATGAAAAAAAATCTACGTACAAAAGTTTATCAGCAAAAGAGCGTAATTATACGCTCTGGCACTTACGTCATTTTGCCAAGAAGCATTTTTTTCGTCAATAACTCAATAACGGTACATCAGATCATGTTGAAAATATTTTTCGGTGAATGAATTTCTTAAGTTTTTATTTTTGTGATTTTTTCATATTTTTTGGAAAATTGAGGGGGTATGCTACTTTCGTAGCGATTATTTCCGAAAATAATCACTAAATCAAAAAGTTTTGTAGAAACTTCACAATATTTTTAAAAGAACTGTCGAAATATGTGCCACACTCTGATATTTACTGAAAATATATTTTTCAGTTTCGGTTACATATATGGAAATATATTTTACTGTTATTTAACTATCAAACTAAGTAGCGACTTATACAAAACACCTATCCTCCACATTTCATCAATATACATTCAGTAGTTTTTGAGTAAAATGCTTGTGACATACGGACGGCCGGACATGACGAAACTATAAATTCCGTCTTTGCTATTTTGGCTACGGAAGCCTAAAAAAGTTAAATATGACCAACTTCCCGATTTCCGATTATGTAAACATTTAGCATACTACTATGTAACTTTCATTTATTTAACCTGCGGCTTTAAGCGGGTATTTAATACAGACACGTAATATCAATAGATGTAAACATATTATAAACTTTATTGGCGGCTATTTTTTCCTTTTCTTGTCTTCATGTCAAGGTGAAAGGGTGAAAGGCATCAAGCTAATGGAACCGTTGACATAGGTATTATCTCAAGTATTTTCCACTAAGTATAAAGAATATAAGAGAAAAAGTAACACGTAAATATGTCAATTCGTGTCTTGGCGTGTTAAAAAGGTGTTGGGGAAGTTTACGTGGTCTCTGGGACAAACATTAACGTTAATGATTGCTTTGTAAATAAAATCGCCATTATGCGCCATTTTGTTCTAGGGGACCTTTGACCTTTTACTCAGAGTAGGAGGAACCTTTATAGTTTAGTGAAGTTTTTTTAGACCGATACTTTGAATGAATAAATTAAGATAATGAATTCGTTTATTCAGGCAACATGGCCCTATATACCTTATAACTAGACTAGCATACATTTTAAATACTACTTAGTTCGCGGAGGAGGAAAATGATATAACCATCTTTTAGCTGCGGCGGTAGAACGTATCCTATACCCATCTGTGGGTGCTCAACTGCCCGTGTACCAAAAATAGTTAAAATCAGTGAAGTGTAACTGTTTTGGCGTGACGAAGCCGACTCAGACGACAAATTTTTCGGATGTGTCTTTGCACACATACAAAACCTTCTTAATAGTCAGTTTCACTTTTTTTTATATCTTCAAGGTACACGCATTTGTTCTTTACAACCTTATAATAATACCCTATAGATTACAATAAAAAATAAACTAAACAACGAGGTTTCAGGTAGCCGACCGTGGAAATGGTGTCATATTCCGGATATGACACCTTTCAGCCAGAATTCGCCGGCTATTTCCCTGGCCGCGAATTTATCTGTTGGAATTGGAGCTCTCAATTCACGTTGAGGTGAGACTCCCACATCACGGCCTCAGAATGATTCTGGTCTTGACAGGTGTATACGTACTCCACGATCTCCTCAGTCTTCGTAGAGTAATGTAGACATATACAACAGCGTCGTTAGCACAACGGGACGCAACAAGTATTTGGGTCCGTACGGTACCGCCAGCTATTTCTTCCTTTCAACCTTATTAAAATAATTCTTGTCGCATCAGGTCTCTCGGGGAGCTGGCTTTGGTGGGTCCTTAAAAAGACTGCTGTTTACATTTCGATTGAACATTTAATTACTTTAAGCTGTGTAGGCCCCTCACCAGTAATTGGTGTCACGCCAAAACCTATTTATTTAGGTTAGCCGCAGTAGTGAGCAGTACGATCACCATTTTCTACATTTACCGGTGAGGATGTTGCGAAACGAAAACATAACTAGCTAAATGTACTTTTTCACCTCACTCGCTCGGAAAAGCTCCATTTACAGCGTCAAATCTGCGCGGAAAAGTAATTTGAAGTTCGAATTTATAGTTTTATATGGTTTTTTGTTTGTTATGTTATGAGTGTGTTTCTTAGGTTCATCATCACAAGTTTTAAGTGAATAAATATCGGTTTGTTTGTTTTCTTACATCTCACATGTTTCCTCGCTGCAGTAAGGTGAAAATTTGTGTTCCTGACGTCTGCAAAATTATTTGGCTTCTCGTACGTTGAAAGCCTCGTTACGAGTACACTCAAGAATCTATGTTCATTTATTTTAGATTCCTTCGCTTGCTCGGCTTTCATTCAAGCACTCGCGCCAAATAACAACTATGCAGCTTGGATAACAAATAACTATTTCCGCTTCCTTATTTTAAAAACGACAATTACTGTATGACCAACAATACACGCAAAATGATAGTGAACAAAAAGGCCGATTACGAAACTAAACCTTCATTTGTCCGTCAAAAACAACAAATTTAAAATTACGAACGTTCTCATGATCGGAGTCACGAATTTGGAGAAACAGAGACAGAATGATGTAATAACTCAGCAGTGCAAATGAAACGGCTACAGTGACTCAGATGCCGCTTCAATGAAAAATGTATCATAAGTAAGTTAGGCGGTTAAAACTGTTTGAAGCGCGCCATGTGTTTCGCTGTGTACAATAAAGTTATTTGCTCTTAGAATAGCTTTCATATTCGAATGACGGTTACTTAGATATTAACCGAATAGTTGTATAAGGATTTAGTGTTAGTACTTTTTTTTCGTTTTCAAGATATTAGCTTTCTACGTGTATAATTCCCACGGTAGAAAGATGCAATAGCAGATATGTGTATTATACATAATGGTGAAATGAAGTGCATTTAAACATCAATCTAGGTCTGTACACACTTACGTCTTACTGTTATAAGTTTTGTTGCTCTTCCGGCAAACGTATACAGTTTGTATAAACAATTGTTAGATACCTACAGTTTTAAATGGTTGCAAATATAGCTTTGACAAGCGTAGGTCTGCAATTTGGAAACATACCTATAATAATACTTAAACGGCGCCTCTGCCTATTCTATTGAGGACATTCATTCAAAATTTAAACTCAGAACATCGTGTTTCAAGGTGATGCTCAGGTCCGAAATGTCATAAACATCGCACAATAACATAACTTTAACAACATTTTTGCTCTGAACTATCTCTTATCATTTTGCACGCATTCGTTAGAGAGGGATGAATGAAGAAGTGGTTGTCGTTTTAATGGCGCAGTTGATTTCCAGGAAAACAGGAGTATAGACAACACGATTTAATATTGCTAACATTATATTATACACCAGGGTTTATACCCTGGTGTATAACATAATGCCCCAATGGATTCAGTTGCCGGTTACTACGTTTCCGCTTTTTGCCGTCCATATGGTAACGCTTTGGCCCGTAATGTCATAAACGACATACAATAAAATTACTTTAACATCATTTTTACTCTGAATTATCTCAAGCATTTTGTATGCATACGTTAGGGAGGGATGGATGAAAGAGATAGCTGACATTTTCATGGCTGAACTGTATTTCCAGGAGCAGCTTTATTCGATGTAATATTGCATACATTATATATTAATGTATTTGAAATCATAAAGCTTTTCCTGTAAAAGCAATCCAATTTGCAGCGCTTTAAATAAGTAGTACAAGATCCCGCATGACGTCGGCCATATCTTATCTAATTTTTTATTGAATATTTTTTGTAAAAAAGGGGGGTGCCTTTTAAATTGCCAACTTTGTTGGCAGAAAAGAATAAAGTCATGACGCTCTTTTTTGCTTTACAGTAATCGGGAAAAAATCATATAACCATCCTCAGATGTCCAGTTATCCTATTAGTATGTAATAATGGTTGAAATTCATCCAGCCGTTTTGTCATGATGTCAGTACAAACACACATTCTAGCATATATACATTCAAATAAAATTGAAAAAAAAAAAACTAATGCAATTCAGTGTCCTCCAAATAGAGGCTATTTATAAAATTGCCTTCAATGTATAGACTTTTGACGGCACGTTTGGCTTGCACAACGGTCTCCAAAGCGGGAGCTCCCGGGCTCGAATCCCAGTTAGTGAAAATGTTTGTGTGATGAGGATGAGCACTAATGTTTGTTCCTGGGCCTTGGACGTTTTATATTTATTAAAGTACCATATTTATCTATTAAAGTATGTACATCGTCTGGTTCACGTATATAATACATCATATATAACTTGTGTAAGATTGTCATTGTCACCGACATGCATTTATTTATTTGATGTTGTTCAACTTGCATCTGAGGAAACATGGAACCGAGGTATAAATACTAGGTAGGTATAGGTAGTGCGCACTTATTGATTTAAATAATACAGATACAGACCTTTTATGCTGCCCTTCCGTTGTCGCATTTTATGTACTCGATTTTACCGTGTGAACGTAGTCTTTAGCATTCTTGTTTTACCCTCTAGCTGAATATTTCCTATAGTTCAATGCACCTTCAAAAAATAATTTATGCATGATGATCATTTAATTTTTACCACGTACTACCTACTACCTAGATAGATAGACCGGATAGTGGCATACGCTGCTATTATTTTCCAGCAAGAGCGATATTGCTGAAGAATAGGCACGGTAATTCCTAAAGCAATTGACGGTAACTCAAAAAATCAAGTTTGGATTATTTATACCATCGTTTAGCATTAAGACATTCTGCATCCGATGAACCAAACAATTAGCCGAACCCAAAGACAATTTTGCACATCTTAATTTTCCCACATTTACTAAGCCATTTGGCTTTAGTGTAATATTGCAAAGCTAAAGCGAATTCAGCGACTTAAATCAATTGTCATTTTCTCTATTTAGTCGAAATGTCTAAAAAAATGTTATAGTCTGGCTATAATATCTTTACCCAACCAATTTTAATTGTTTTATCTGTGCTTTGGTATATGGCAACACTGAATATAGGGCACTAAATAGTCTTAGGAATAATAAATAAGTCACTAACACCACATAACGATATATTCTCAGTGCTCTTAAGAGGCTGCTAAAAGCTAAATAGATTCACTTGAAAAAAAGTGTTATTCAAAAGTACTAAGATTGGTTAATCTTACCAGCCAAAGACTATGCAATGTAAACATTGCCGCTTTTAGCGATAATCGCTTCTTGCTGTTGCTTTACAGCATCGAAGTTAATGATGATGCGGAAAAGCAGTTCTCGCTGACCACTTTTATATGGTTTTCCCATAGTTAAACCTTTATTTTTTACAAAACCAACGCACGTAATGGTAAATTGTTTCTATGACACATAAACAACTTGACGTCTGTGACAGACACAAAACATTGCCATGTTCAGTTTTTATATATTTGACAGTTCATTTGCTTGGAAGAGATAAAATGGTCCGACTTTAGTCTGGTTCTCTTTGAGGGCAAAATTGTAGTCATGATTCCAAGAAAATTCTGATGTCGCAATGAATTTGTAACTGCAAATAAACCTAAGTTAATTAATAGAAAGTAAATGTAAACAGAGTGTGATAATCAAAGCCCGGATGACGGGAGAAATTATGCGTTGACGTCTCAATAGTGCGAGGACACACATTTTATAAGTCGATAAAATGTCGATAAAAAGCACGATGGACTGGACCACCGTTACAAAATTCAGAAAAATTATAGGTACTAGGTTAATTAAAATGAGCTGTTTGTACTTTTTTTAAATATTTTATATAGTTTTCGTAATAAACAATTAGTATTTTTTCTACATTTTCCGATTTTAAACTCCTTCGCCTAGGTGATAAAATCCATTTCAGCCAACTAAAGGACCGTTCTAAATCTACTGTAGTAATTGGGGCAAATTTAAATAACTCATAGTGGTTATGAATTACTTCTGTACTACGCAGTTCTACTTCTTTTCCAGATATCAAGTTATTTAAGATTTTTAAAGTTGACACGCCAACGTTTTTCTTCAACACATTCTTATATTTATCGTGCATAACTTTGCCTTGAGGATGTAAACGTAATCTTGACAAGTGCACTTTCAACTTTTGAACGATATTCAAGCTGGTTTCCAGGCTTAAATTTTGGTTTTGTAACTGTTTTATGGTACCAGGTATTATTGACGCATTATTGTTTATCCATTTTAGATCGTTCAAAATAATGATATCGTTCATAGCACGTTTTACTTTCAAAATATACATTGATTCCCTATTAGGGAATGTTTGTATGACTCGCTTGATTTCAGGTAAATATTGATGATAATAGCAGGCCGCGTCTATCCATGTTCCCCATCTTCTTATAGTTGGCTGCGGTGGTAAGGGAATAGTTGGTAACATTTGACGAAACGTTCTTATTCTTTTAGGCGATTTTAGGAACACTTTTTTGTGTATGCGATTAAATTATTCACAGAGGGAAATAGTAATCGAACTTGTTCAGCTACCCTATTCACGCCGTGAGCTAGGCATGTAACATGCACTAGCTTGGAAAAAAAGTTCCTTCCTGCCTTTAGCATATAGGCTACGCCATCCGCAAGGAGTAACAAAACTTGGCCGTGTTTGTTATAGTCATTTCCCCATAATTTCTCCAAGGCATTTGTAATAAGAGTTGATATAGTTACATTATTAACTTCGTCTAAACAAACACTAGATATGATGTGTGGGGTGCCCATTTTTTTTTTAAATAAAGCTCCAACCATCACGTTACCTATTTGACGTCCGTTGGCATCTGTGGATGCGTCTACGCTTACGTAAATTTTAGCATTTGCGAGTTCAGTCCGGATTTGATGCATTTTCTCTTTATACGCGATGTCAAAAGTAGTAGTGCCAAAGTAGTTTTTCTTAGAAAAGATTCATCGGGAATACATATATCTTTACTAAATTTTCCGGATTTGCAATTGGAAATGAAATTGGTGAAAATGGGGTTCTTAATCTGGGTCTAGGGGATGTTGCAAGCCGAAATAAACTTTAACAGTTCAAGATTGAATATTTTGAGTTTTTGTTGAAACGCCGCTGTGCCTTTTGCTTCTGATATGTCTTTGTACGGAAAATTTGGTATGTAACATTTTAATTCGACATTTTTTACAAAAGAAGTCTTCACCTTAATCTTCTATTTATTCCGCGTAATCGGCTATCCAAGTACGTAGTTTCTTCCTGCATAGCATGTCAGCTCGATAATGTTAATGAATTAATGATGAAAAATTAATTCGTTTTAATGTAATTTCTAAGATTGACATTGATTGACTTGAGTCAATCAAGTCATGAGTCAATAATGTCAGATAGCGGTTGTTTATAATTGCGATAAGCAAATATGATATGAAAGAGGTTTGTAAGTTATGAAAAAGGTATCTTTATATAATTGTCACTCTTATTTTATTATTACAATCATTCCCGTGACCCGTAATATTGATAATAATTATAGTATGTAATATAATTAGTTATCTGAAATAATATATAATAAGCTACTAGGTACCTGATGTAATATTATGTAGCAACCTGACATGTAAGATAATAAGTTTGATCAATCAGTTTCTGATTCAAAAATTGTTCGTATGGATGTCGATAGAATAGTCGATATTTAATTAAGCACTAGTGAAAAGTGCATTTTTGCTCCCGTCGTCCGGGCTTTGGTGATAATGTAGATACTGGGTGTGTATTCATTTCTATAGTATGATTTGACAAAATTTGTATCTGTTTTAATCTTGCTAGCAGGCTTCAAGACATATATATAATAAACATACATGCAAATACAAAAAAAATGCACAGACCTCCGAATAGTCCTTAGCTTATTAATTATTTATATTAAAAAATATTTTTGAAGATCTCTCTCTTTTGTATAGTACGTCTCACTTATTCACCCCCATCTTATAAAGAGATTTTCAATCCCAACAATTTCACTTTCCTTTGCTATTTTTAGCATATTTTCTTACACAGAAACCTTGTCCGGACTTACTAACACAACAGAGAAAGAATTAGCCAAATAGTTGCAGCCGTTGTGAAGTGATGTGCACACCTACATTTTTTCAATTTGTGTACACCCACACATATTATTAATGATATTTAGTAAAAAAATCTAATAAAATAGTGAAACACTGTGAAGATAGGTCGATTTATGGCGGGATCTTAAACCAAATGGAAATAACCACTCTAAAACGCTGTAAGAAGATTACATCTTATACAAGATGCGAGTATTATGTCCTAAATATACGTTGGAATCACACAGCGCCATCTTGAGTTTGTTCTCAGTGCGTTTGAATATTCATAATATTTTCTTTGACGTAAATGATAAATTTATAACGTCACAATAATGTCGCAAACTTGAGCTTCTTAAACGGAGTTTGGACGAGCAAAATTTTTACGGCAATGTGTATAGCTCCAACATGTTAACAATATTGCTTGGCTACCTGCTCTGTCTATTGTCCACTAATTGCAATTTGCAATGCAATTTGTTACTCAATTGGTGCCGGTAATCCATTCTATCTATCTATCTATCAGCCACGGACGTCCACTGCTGAACATATACCTCGCACGAGGTGTGATCCTGCGCAGACCGCATCCACTGACTCCCCGCGACCCTTACGAGGTCATCTGTCCACCTAGTTGGGGGCCGTTCCACGTTGCGCTTTCCTATGCGTGGTCACCACTTCAGAACAACAACAACAACAACAACAACAACAACAATTATTTATTGCACACCAACAACAGAAACAGTACAATAGAGCCTTAACATAAAATAGGTAAACAATAGGCGGTCTTGTCGCTAAAGAGCGATCTCTTCCAGACAACCTTTGGGTAGCGGAAATGACATAAAATAGCTAGAAATGAGTAGGTGGTGAGATAAGAATACATATAATACAAAAATAAATAAAAACAAACATACATATTATACATATATATATATATATATATATATATATATATACTAAACATATATACTACTATATATATATATATATATACAAAGTAAGAAAGAAAACTATGATACAGTTGACATCAAAGTGATTAGAAAACCAGAAGTAGAATTAAAAATATAAATTATGGGAGAGATAAATAATTATCCTTTAACTTAGTTTTAAATATAGGCAATGACTTCGCTTGCGTTAAATCGAGTGGAAGAGAGTTCCACAACACAGTAGCCCGGAATGTAAAAGAATTTGTATAAAACTTTGACTTTGATGATGGAACAGCTAGAAGATAGTTTTGAGCGGACCTTGCTGATAGAAGATAACTAAAACGTTCTTTGAGATAGCGGGGAGTCGCACGATGAAAGAGTGTATTATAGAGAAGAGAAAGAATGTGAGTGATACGACGAAGACGGATAGGGAGCCACTTGAGTTGTGAACGGAAACTAGACACATGATCATACTTGCGTGACCCAAATTTAAACCTAATACACATGTTTTGAATTCGCTCAAGTTTGTTAAGTTGCTCCTCTGAAAGATATAGATAGGCAGCATCAGCGTAGTCAAAAATGGGAAGGAGTAGTTTTAGAGCAAGCGCAATTTTAGTGGCGATAGGAAGAAAATTACGAAGCCTTCTCAGTGAACCCACTGCGGCGAACACTGCGGCGAATCCTGCTAACCTCATTCAGCTGCGGCACCCAGGAAAGAGTGCGATCCAAGATTATACCTAAATTCTTTACAGAGTGAGAAAAAGGAATTTGAACACCATTAAATACAATTCTTGGGAGGCCAGCAAAGTCAACTTTAGAAATCATCTTTGAGCTGCCAATTATGATAACTTGCGTCTTCGTAGAATTAACTTTCAGGCCATAGCTACTAGTCCACTCCGAAATCAGCTCCATTAGCCATGGTTATAACCGACGGGAGATCGCCGAGTACACCCTGAGAATATATTTGGAGATCGTCAGCATAAAGGTGATAAAAAGAAGATAGATTATGAGTAATGGAATTAATAAAAATTTAAAATAGCAGTGGAGACAGCACACCGCCTTACGGAACGCCAGAAAGTATGCTGCACCAAGGAGATCGGGAAGTATTCACCTTTATACGCTGCCGACGATTAGTTAGGTAACTATGAAACCATTCAATAACCGCAGGAGATATGTTAAGAGAACGTAATATAGCCAACAAAATTTCAAAATCAACAGTGTTGAACGCGTTACTAAAATCCAGAAGTCAATTTCCGGTCATTCATACCCGACCGAATATCATCCGTAATTTTTACGAGAGCAGTAGTCGTACTATGACCGGATCGGAAACCGGACTGATATGGATTTAGAAGATCATTCCGATTTAGAAAAGAAGTAAGTTGCTGAAATACTAAACGTTCAAGGACTTTGGATAAGAAAGGAAGAATGGAAATAGGTCGGTAATCTGAGAAGGTGGCAGGATTAGATTTTTTCGGTAAGGGAATTATATCAGCATCCTTCCAGATAGCAGGAAAGACACTAGATGAAACAGAAGCATTCAGGATACTGGCAATTACAGGAACAAGAAGGTCAAGCAGAGGAAGTGTAGTATGCGTAGCGTCGGGGTGGTAGGTGGAACGGAAACTTGGTGATTCTTCACGTAGTTTATATATATAGTTTTAACCAACAACTCTCTATACTCTAGACTACCGTCTAACCTCAACTATATCTTAATTCTCCCTATAATGTTACAATACTTAAGTATATATACAATTAATCTACGTGATCAACGTGTTCAACAGAGGAAATCCCTTATCGGATAGATAGGCACTTTATCTGGTTTTTTCACGTCTATCTACATACGTGTAGATGAGACGGTTTGCCTATCACACCTCCCCTGAAAAGGTAGGGGGTTCCCTCCCCTGAAAAGAACGCTATTCATAATATAATTTTTCACTATTCTTATGTACTAAATAATCTTTTCCATCCTTAATTACATTTAAATTAGAACCTATAATATCCTTTATTTTATATGGATCCAAATACAAATTATTGAGCTTGTTGTAGTTTTCATTTTTAATTAGTACTAATTCTCCTATCTTAAAGTTTATAACGTTAGACTTACTGTCATAATTTAATTTTCTTTTAATTTTGCTTTCTATTAAATTGTTTCTGGCATCTGTATATGCTTTCTGTAACCTAAATTCTAATTCTAATGAGTAATTGTCATAGTTATATAATGGTTCAACTCTATTTACAACGTTACTTGGTATATTGCATGGTTTCCCAAATACTAGTTCATACGGTGAGTATTTTGTACTTGTGTTTACAGAAGTATTGTACGCAAAACACCAATACTGAACCCATGAGCTCCAGTTTGTGGTATAATTCCTAGTTTGTATTCTTAGATAGCTACCAAGCTGCTTATGCCAATTCTCTAGTGAACCAATACTTTCGTGATGGTATGGTGTTGAGTTGATTTTCTCGATTTGCAATAATTTACACACCTCGTTCAATGTTGCATTGATAAATTCTGTACCACAATCTGTCGCTATGGTTTGGGGAATACCATATCATAAAAAAAAAAATTCAACAAATGTCCTGGCTACAGTTTGGGAATCCTTGCTTTCTAATGGATATGCCTCTACATACTTAGTTAATTCACATTGCAAAGTTAGAATATACTTATATCCTACATTATCCTGATCTAATGGTCCAACTATATGTAAAAATACCTTTTCAAAAGACATTGTAGCTGTGGTAGTTATTACCATTTTATCTGTCGTTTGTCTACTATTAAATTTCTGTTTTTGACAATCTTTACAACGCCTCACAAACTCGTCCACGTCTTGTCGCATGTTTTTCCAATAATACTTCTTCTGAATATTGTAAATCATTCTGGTACTACCAGCAAGTCCACTAGTTGGTAACAAATGATAATCATTAAGTATAATTCGAATCATTTCCCGATCGGTAAGTTTCGTTTTTCCCTGTATGATACATAACCTAGGTAACTCATCTTGTCTCGCGCGAAAGACATTAGCTAACATGATAACATGGTTTTTATTGAGCTCATTTTTAATAATCACCAACTCTACTTTATTTAAACTTTTACACATCCCAATCAGGTCTTGTAACGCTACGTCTAAGCGTGCCTTCGTTAATAGAGAATCCTGATTCATATAAATCGTAGAGTCTACACAAATTACATTATTATTACTCTTATTCGCGGTCCGCTTCAAATCATTCATCAGTACTGACATTTTCAGAATTTCTTTACTTGAGCAAATTATTAATTCTGTATCTTCTCGTGTCCTTTTTATGATATCTACTACTTTAGGCTGGCCGGGCTCTAAAGACGTAGTACTTAATCCTCGTGTCTCATTTATTACTTTCGATGAGTGCGCCATTGAACGAGTAACTACTCCAACGAAACTCGAATTTAACGACTTTAACTCATCCGATGTGATGACAATTCTAGATAAGGCATCTGCCGTAACATTATCTGAACCTTTAATATATTCAATCTCGAAATCATACTCCTCCAAAGTTAGTCTAAACTTCGTCAATCAACTACTAGGATCCGTCATGCTAAACAAATGTACCAAGGGTTTATGATCCGTCAAAATCCTAAACTTCCTATCGTACAAATATGGACGAAAAACCTTAACTGCCCACACAACTGCCAATAATTCTTTGTGAATTGTGGGATAATTTACTTCTGACTTATTCAATTGCCTACTTGCGAAAGCTACAGGCTTGATATTCGCATTTGATAATACTACCCCTATTGCAAATCCTGAGGCATCTGTTTGCAGACGAAAAACATTGTCCTCCGATAAATTGGGATAATCTAAAACTGGCGATGAAGCCAGTAAAGACTTCAACTTCTGAAACGCATTCTCACAATCCTCCGACCATTTAAATTCGACGCCTTTCTTGCACAACCTATTTAAGGGATACGCTATTCCTGCAAAATCTTTAATGAATTTCCGATAAAAATTAGCAAAAGCTACAAAACGACGAACCTCATCCGCATTTTTAGGTACCGGGAACTTATTCAAAGCTTCTATCTTACTCTTATCTGGTAAAACTCCATTGGGTGTTATTATATGACCCAAGTAATTTAATTCCTTTTTAAGAAAAACGCATTTACATGGGTTAAGCTTTAAATTAACTTCCCCGAACCTTTCGAAAACCTTAATTAAGTTGGCTTTATGCTCGCGCAGACTTTTCCCGAAAACAATAACATCATCCAAATATAAAAAACAAGCATCATAAGTCAACCCCGACAACGCTACAGACATAAGCTTGGAAAAAGCACTAGGACTAGTCTTAAGTCCCATTGGTAGTCTCTTTAATTGGTATTGCTTATCTGCTGTGAAAGCAGTAAACTTTCTACACTCCGGTGACAAATTCATCTGGTAATACCCAGAACTCAAATCTAAATGTGAAAAATAAATACAACCCGACAAAGAGTCTAATATTTCTTGCATATTTGGCAGTGGGAATTTCTCATCAACTATTTTCTTGTTCAAAAGTCGATAATCAATAACAATCCGCCATTGCTTTTCAGCACTACTGTCTAACTTCTTTGGTAAAAGTAACAGAGGGGAAGACCACTCACTAGTACACTCCTCAATGATATCCTCGTCCCTTAATTTCTCAATTTCCTATACTAACCCTTTTTTCTGTGCAAATGGCATTCTGTATGGTTTAACATATACGGGAGAGGCATCGTTCTGCAATTTGATCTCATAATCGAATAAATTAGAAACTGACAACTTATCACCCTGCATGTGAAAAATATCTGCGTATTTCGCACAAATACTCTCAATTGAACGACTTCCTTCGTCGTCGAGATAAGACCTGAGTTTTAATAACCCAAAAAGTGTTTTCACTCTGTCAACTGACTTTCCTTCTTGAGAGTCCAAAGAACAAACAAAGTAATCCGATAACCTATTAATCCTCGGACAATAATTACTCAATTTTACTTCGTTTTCTCGAGTATTCAAAAATCGTACCGGAATTCTCCCATCCTGCGAAGATACAACTGTGCCCGCTACGAAAACGCAAAACTTAAATTACCTTCCTCATAATTAATATTACACTTATATTTTAAAAGGAAATCTTCTCCTAAAATACCATCACTCATACACGTAAGACCATTAAACACGTAAAACTTGTGGCAAAACCTATAACCTTCCATACATAATCCTAGCTCGACATAGCCCATCGACTCCAAATTTCCACATACTCCTCGTATTTTTAACCTATCCGGCACTATTCGTAAATCTGACCCCTTAATCCAGTTATATTTTATAATCGACACATTAGCTCCAGTATCAACCAATAACGATAATTTCTTATCTGAACAACCTACAACTACGTGATTACTAATATTGTAAGTTAAGATATCTACATAATCTCTTTCAGACACGAAAAAATTCTAACTCGCTACGCTGATTATCTGAGTCACGCTCTGCAGCCGCTGACTCGACAACATTAACATTACGTGTACGCTGTCCGTTTGACCTAGCGAAATTGTTTGATTTCTGCTTGCTATAAAAATACTGACCCTGACCTTGCTGACTCGCATTGCGATTATAGCTTGAGTGTGCAGAATTATATTTACTACTGCTATTTTTAGCCTGAGACTGCCGTTGACTATAATACTGTTTATTGTTATGGAAAAACCCATTATTTTGTCTGAAAGGTCGTTTTGAAAATTGAAAACAATTTGCCGCTGGCTTGTGAATAACCTCTGATTCATCTATAGCGACAGTTATTGCTTCCCGAATGGACTCAATGGCACGTGATGCAATAATAGTACTAAGCCTCTCGCTATTTAAACCTTCCGCAAAACGCCTAATCGCAGTTTTCTCATTAATTGGTCTCAAAATATCATGTGCTGCCGAATCCCCGTCAGCCTGAGCCAGAGTAAGGTCAGTAAACAGCTGCTCTATCTCGTTTCCAAAATCTTCGATATTCCTATTCCCTTGCCTACACCTCTGAAGCTGCGAAAGAATGGCTATATACGATTTTTTAGGCAATAAATACCTCCTAATGTCAGAAATTAAACCCGATACGGTCGCGTATTCATTTTTAAGTCTTAACTTGGCTTTACTTGATAACCATGTCTTAATAACAAAATTTACCAAAACGCCTTGCTCTTTATCCAATAGTGTGCTACTATAAAACTGTAATCCGTCAATTAATTGATTTATTTGCTTTTCCTCCACGTCTACTACTGGCAAAAGAGAAAGAGCTGTCTTTAAATCAAAATCGGCCATTTTCGACTCTGGATCTGAACCTACTAACTCCTGAATTTCCAAGTATAAATGCTCAAACTGTTCGACGGTTTTCAATACAATCTCGAGGTCCACAGCTTCAACATCTTTTTTACATATATCATCTACCAATAAATCAAAACTACGCTTAATCCCTTACAGCACGTAAATTTCCTAATACATCTAGAAGGCTAGCCATAAAAATGATTTAACTTAACACTCAAAGTAAACAACATAACAACAAACAAATATTAAAAAACATTGACCTATTTACACAGTTTCTCCTCGAATCGCTCGTCATGCCGTTTGTCGCTCCCAGCCGCCAGCTGACTTGCTCGTAGACCCGGGACAACGCGTAGACCGTCAGGTAGCCCACAACAGCTATGAGCAGGACCTCCGATAGCTCCAAACCCGCCGAAGCCAATGACGCGGTGTGGTTGTTTGGCGCAGTCACGATGACGTTATCCTTTGATTGCTGGCCGCCCATTTCTTTGATCGAAATTCAGTGACACGAATATAGTTAAGCAAAGTCACCTCGCAGATGATATTCTTCTTAGCTCGAGCGCCCCGTAGTCGCCTCGTCCTCTAAATCTTCCTGCAGTAACTTGTCTTCACTTGTCACGGTCGCCATGTAGTATGCGTAGCGTCGGGGTGGTAGGTGGAACGGAAACTCGGTGATTCTTCACATAGTTTATATATATATAGTTTTAACCAACAACTCTCTATACTCTAGACTACCGTCTAACCTCAACTATATCTTAATTCTCCCTATAATGTTACAATACTTAAGTATATATACAATTAATCTACGTGATCAACGTGTTCAACAGAGGAAATCCCTTATCGGATAGATAGGCACTTTATCTGGTTTTTTCACGTCTATCTACATACGTGTAGATGAGACGGTTTGCCTATCATAGAAGGATCATACTACGGCTCACATTATCAACACCAACGGCGTTGGAAGTAATGGCTAGTAGGTTTTTCTTAACATCACTTTAAGAAAATTGAGTTAGAAAAAAGGATTAAAGTCTGGAGTTGGGAGAGATGAAAGATAATCAAGGGTCCTGGTCTTAACAGGACCGCTAAAAACGGAAGAAGAAGAGAAATGCTGATTCAGCTGATCAATATTGAGGTCTTTAGAACAGGAATCCTGCTGAGATTTCCCAACTCCTAGCTACTTAAGAAATTTCCATACTTTAGAAGGATCACCATTTTCAACAGACTGGTGAATATGGCGCCTTTGCGCACCTCGGCAAACAGTACTACAATGGTTGCGCAAAGTGTGGTAACGTGTTTTGTTCTTATCAGAAGGGTCATTTTTATACCTAGACTTGGCCAAATTTTTCTTCTCAATAAGCGTTCTGATCTCATTCGTGAGCCAGGGAGCAGGAAGATGTTTCACCCTGATAGGCCGAACTGGAGCGTGCACGTCATAGAGCTGAGTAAGAAGCGAGTTAAATAAAGAAATCTTTTCATAAATCGTGTCAGCCCCAGAGATGACACTCCAGTCCACCTTCATCGCATCATTACGAAGCTTATCCTCATCAATCCGACTAAAATTGCGCTGAAATAAGGTTTTAGGTTTGAGTTTAGGAGGTCGAATTTTACATGACAAAAAAAGTAAATAGTGATATGAAAACGCATCCGCAGAGTACTGTCCAAATTTGGCAACATGGGCTTTAGATGATGTCAGGGTGATGTCTAAAAGTGAAGGTGAGCAATTCGGAAAGTGATGCGTAGCACGAGAAGGAAGAATGATCATATTACAGGCGGACACTATAGATCTCAATGATTTTGACCGATTATCATCTTTGAGGAGGCATGTATTAAAATCACCTATTATGACATGATGATTATAGGATGGCATAATGTCTTCAAGGAGTTTTTCTAACCAAGCGAAGTAATCAACGTTAAGAGACGGTGAGTAAAATACACCAAGGAGAAATTTGGAATGTGAAACAGTTACGTCAAGAAATAAGTACTGACATGCAAGCGATAGAATAAGGGATATGTGACCGAAGGTAAATTGCAACTCCACCGCCACCCCTTAAAGAGCGGTCATTCCTAATCAAAGTGAAACCAGGCAGAGAGTAAGAAGTAGAAGAATGACATGGCTTAAGCCAGGATTCTGAGACAAGAACCGCATGAACATCTTGAAGATCAAATGTTAAGGTCAGATCAATAAAGTGAGCGGGAATACTTTGAGCATTAATATGTATTATGTTAAAATTTTTTGAAACGTCGCTAAGTTGTTCTGTTAAAAAATCATGTGGGGAAAGAGGCAAACTATGAAAACTGTCATCATCACTGTTATCATTAGAAAAACAGGACATAAAATGATCATTAAGAACATTATTAGCACTACTATCAAACTGTGTCATAATTGCAAATAATAATAGTAATAAAATAATAAATACTATATATAAAGAAAGGTAACAAAAACAAAAATAATACGGTCATTCACTACCCACCAGCAGCCAAGGATTTTAAGAATAATGTAAACAAGCATAGACATTACATAGATTGCACAAAGCAAAAACAAAACGCACTGTATTAAATGACAGTTCTACTAACTAATTATCTGTTGCTCGGGTTGCTCCTCATAAACTTCAAATTGACATTGACAGATGTCTGACAATCTATTTTATGTTTGTCATTGAACAACCTTAAAATAGGGTTGGGATTTGAGCGTTCCTGTCAATAGCAAGTCCGGTGAAAATTCAAATTTGATTTTATTAATTTGTTAGCATATCCAGTTTGCTGCTCTGTAATTTAGTTTTCCGTTTGTATATTTTTTCATTTTGTACGTTCATTTTATTTAAGCGGCTGGCTTAGACGTTTTTTTACAATGTCCTCTGACTCGGAGCCGCCAGATCCTGGCGGCAGCGAGTATGAGCCGTATGAGGATTCGCTTAGGCCAGTTAAAGTTGGGAGCCAACGGCCGATAAAGAGAGGCGCTGAAGATAGTCGCGAAGATCCTATTCACCCTAAAAAACCTGCG
Organism: Hedya salicella; assembly: GCA_905404275.2. NCBI lineage: Eukaryota > Metazoa > Arthropoda > Insecta > Lepidoptera > Tortricidae > Hedya > Hedya salicella. Next base: position 85,673,694 of record FR990096.1, read on the forward strand.
ATTAATTCTCCACAACAACCATCCATCCAAACCGCATTTACTCACCCAGATTTTGAGGAAGTACGCAATAGGTATGCTGAATCTGATGTTGGACCTTTTGTGATCAGTTTTCAAAAAAATATGTCTGATCCATCGTCTGGAATCACCTTAAGGGCCACTAATTTTGGCCATTTTCTTTACAAAAATGACATTCCTTGCATAATAAAAGATGGAGTGAAACGAGTTGGTCGAAATCGGTTTGCAGTGGAGTTTGAGTCCGCGCATCATGCCAACAATTGCCTTGTCCATCCTGCCTTAGTGACAGCCAATTTCTGTGCTGCTATCCCATCGTTTTGTGTGACTAGAATGGGTATAGTTCGCAATATCGCAACAGACTGGTCGATGGATGAAGTTGTCCTGAATTTGTCAGTTCCGTCTGGGTTTGGTAGGGTTATCAAGGCCCGCCAACTGAGTCGGAAGATATTGGGTGAGAATAATTCTATACAATGGGTTCCGACTCAGTCAGTTGTTCTTACTTTCTCCGGCCGCATTTTGCCGCCTCATGTATACTGCTTCTACAATAGAGCCTCCCTGTAGAATGTTACTTATACCCGACTATACAGTGCAACAATTGTTGCAGATTTGGACACGTTAAAGCACAATGCCGATCTAAATCGCGATGTTATAAGTGCGGGGAAAACCATGAAGGTTTTTCGTGTACGGTGACAGCATTTTCCTGCCTGTTTTGCTCAGGAAATCATTGTGGCAATAATCAGGCTTGTTCTGAGCATCACAGACAGTTAATTATAAAATTGGCTATGTCTCAGGACAATTTATCTTACATGGAAGCTGCAGCTCGCTATCCCGGTGTCAGAAGGTATTTTGCGAAAACTGCATACGCTTCTTCTCCTCGCGTTCAATTGTCTGGACCTTCACCTCCTTCACGTTCCGTATCTCAACCTCCGTGGCAATATAACTCTCAATCCTTCCGCAAAACTATGCCTACACCTCGTAGATCTCCTCCTTCTTCTCCTCATCACAATGGCTATGACAGGTTGGCTCATGCCAATATTGTTCAGGACCCGCAATCTATGCTTCCTAATGGTTGTGCTCTCCAAAATCAGGATTCTTGTAACAACGATAATTTAATTTAATTACTCAGGTCTCTCATCCTTATTATTTCTAAGTGTTCTAACACTGAACCGAACATCATGCGTGAAAAACTATTCGATCTCGTCTCACTATTTTGTTCCCGCAATGGCTCAAACGATTCTACAATGGAACTTTCGCAGCATTTGAAATAAAAAATAGGATGTATCTTTTCTTGTCAATAAATATAACCCATTTCTTCTTGCCATCCAGGAGACATGGTTAAGACTTGACTCTATTTTTAGAGTTCCGGGTTTTGCATGCCTGCGGGATAACAGAGGGGATGGGCATGGCGGTGCAGCTATCTTGGTTGCCCGTTCTGTCACCTCTTCACAAATTCCTCTTCCTGCTCTCAGTGACTACATTAGTGCGGTTGCTGTTAGAGTGAATAATATTTCTTTTCTTTCCATCTATATCCCTGACCCTCACGTGGCTGTAATGCCTGAATTATCGTTAATTATTTCATCACTCCCTCCTCCTTGTTTAATTCTTGGAGACTTTAACATACATCACATATTGTGGGGATCCTACTACTGTGATTGTGTTTCCGCTTCGTTTCTTGACATTGTTGACTTTTTTGCTTTGTGTATTCTTAATGATGGCTCTCCCACGAGGCGTGTAACTCCCTTGCAGGATCCCAGAAGCGCTGTGGACATTTTTTTATCGTCGGCCTCTGTATCTTCTAGGGTTTTCTGGCGTATTCTCCCTACTACTTTTGGTAGTGACCATTTCCCAATCCTTTTGTCCTTTCCTGACCCAGTTCCGTCGTTCTGCCAAGCCCCTCGACTGAAATAACAAATAACTAAAGCTGATTGGCCATTATATAGTTTTACCTTGGACAGTGAAATTACCCGCATTTCAGCCCCTACTGTAGGTAATGTAATTGATGTATACAATGATTTTAATAAAGCTGTTTTGTGCTCCGCTGATAAAGCCATTCCCCGAAAGAAAAAACATTCTAGTAAAATTCCGTTTCCTCCTTGGTGGGATTCAGACTGTGTGACAGATCTGTTGCTGTTAGGAAGCGTAAAGAGGCTGAAGTTTTACTCTCTTCGAATTTTAATAGGGATAATTACGACAATTATCTTAAAGTTTCAGCGGATACTTCTAAATTCCTCTTAAATAAAAAGAAAAATGGCTGGCAAAAGTTTTGTGAAAGTCTTTCCCCGTCTACGCGTTCTGCTTTGGTCTGGAAGGGCATCAATCGTTTTCGCGGCGCTTTTACGCCTTATTCAATTCTACAAGCGAATGACCCCTCTGATTGGGTAGAGACATTTGCGCAGAAGTTAGCGCCTCCTTCTATTCCCTCTCTTGAGGAAGTTACCCCTGTTGTGACTCCATTGAATCAAGGCCCAACTAGTTACTTTGATAGTCCATTTTCATATGAAGAATTTTTAACAGCTACCAATCATCTCAAGGATTCTTCCCCTGGTGTGGATGGAATTCCATATTCTTTTATTTTGCGCGCCAATTCCGACTCCAAACAGTTCTTCCTTAAAATTTTGAATAATATATTTTTATCGGGAGTTCCTCCGAAAGACTGGAAAACTCAGATTATTGTTCCCATTCTAAAACCTGGTAAGCTTAGTAACGATCCTTCTGGTTACAGCCCTATTGCCCTTTCCTCTGCTTTGGCAAAAATATTGGAACATCTCATTAAAAATAGATTAGAGTGGAGTGGAGCAGAAAGCAAGGGTATATTGGCAAAAAGCCAGTTTGGTTTTCGTAAGGGCCTTGGTACAATGGACAGTCTCGCCATCTTTACCACAGACATACGAATCGCTTTTTTAAACTCTAAGGCAGTTGTTGGTGTCTTTTTAGACGTCGCTTCGGCGTATGACAATGTTCTTCTCCCTAAACTTAGGCAAAAACTGCATAATTTGGAGTTCCCCGAGAGGCTCGTTAATTTTACCATCAATTTTCTTCTCTCTAGATCTATATTAATTAGTGTTAGCAATATTTCTCTACCAGCTAGGGTAATATGAAAGGGTCTTCCACAAGGCTCAGTTTTAACACCGCTTTTGTACAGCCTTTATACTTATGATTTGGAATTATCGGTAAATCCTTTTTGTAGTGTTCTTCAATACGCTGACGATATTTGTTTATATTCCTCAGTTTCTAGTATTTCGGATGCCGTCCCTCGGCTTAATTCGGCACTCAATTATTTAAGTATTTGGTTGGAACATCATGGACTATCTTTATCGATATCAAAGAGTTCACTAGTCGTGTTCACCCGTAAAAGACGTGTTCCTGATATTTTGGTAAGCTGTAACGGGGTTCCAATTCCTGTTTCAGATCGGGTTAAATTTCTAGGCGTCATCTTTGATTCCAAGTTATCTGGAATTCATCATCTCAACAATGCAGCCCAGAAAAGTGAGAAAAATGTAAACATCATTAGATCTCTTTCTGGTGTATGGTGGGGTTCCCATCCGTATTGTCAAAAATTAGTATATAATGCTTAGTTCGCAGTCACCTTGATTATGGTTCTTTTCTCCTGGAACCTTGTAATAAAGCGGCATTAAGTTCTTTGGAAAAAATTCAATCTAAAAGTCTTCGCATTGTTATTGGTGCCATGCGATCTTCTCCTATTAATGCTCTCCAAATTGAATGTGTAGAGCCTCCACTTCATTTGAGAAGACAATATTTATGAGATCGGTTTATTTTTAAAATTATTAAATCTGCATCTCATCCTCTTATTCCAAAACTTCAGCTTCTTTTCAGATTAGTTACTACTTCTAGTTACTGGTTTCACAAAAATAGTCCCTGTCTTGTAAAAACTTGCCTTAAATTTACTCGGCTCCCATGCCCGGTATATCAATGTAGGCTTAATCCCATATTTGAGACTTCATATGAGGCAATTATCTTTCGTCCTGGTGTTCTTACTAATTTGGGACTTAATAAAGATAGTATTTGTGCGAATTCTCTTTTAAATAAAACTATTGATAAGCATTGGTCTAATTGGATTTGTATTTATACGGATGCTTCCCAGTTGTCTGAACAGGGCCTGCCGTGGGGTCTGCCGCATGGATTCCTAGATTTAATGTTATTCTTAGTTTTAAATTACCTTCTTACTCATCTGTTTTTACGGGCGATCTTTTCTGCGATCTTAACTGTGTGATCTTTTCTGATTCGAAGAGTTCTCTTCAGGCTATTTTAGCGAATCAATTGCGTTCTAAGGTAAAATTTCCACTTATTCTAGAAATAAAACGAGTTCTTTACTGTCTTTCTAACAAAGGTGTTAGGGTCTCATTAGCCTGGATACCTAGTCACGTGGATATTCGTGGTAATGAGATTGCGGAACAGTGCGCTAAGGATGCAGTCGTTAGTGGTTGTCTATCAGCATATAGATGTTACGCTCACGATTTGGTTTCTCTAGCCAAGACTCGTCTCGACGATGAATGGTTTACAGAATGGGCCCGATCTAGACAGACTAAAGGTTTTCATTACTCTGATGTCCAGGATTATATTCCAGTAAGACCTTGGTTTTTCCGATATCGCGAGGCCAATAAAAAAGTGACTTCCTCCATTTGCAGATTACGGTTGGGCCACTCGTGTTCCCCTGTTTTCCTGTTCAAAATACATGTTAAAGACAATTCGTTGTGTGAGTGCGGTTTAGATGACTTGGTACTTTGGAACATATATTTTTCGAGTGCAATAGATTATCTTCATCTCTCTATGATCTTTTTCCTCCATTCATCCCTCGCCCTGTAAATTTCAAGTCATTACTTCGTTTAGTTTTCACTCCATTCATCTCCATTTTATCAGATTTTATCAGAAATAACAATATTAGACTTTGGTTTATTCTTTCGCGTATCTTTCCATTAATATCATTTTTTTCTAGATCAGCATTCTGGTTTACAATTTGTTTTGGCGATTTTATTCGATGCTATAATTTATATCCGTAAAATTTATACCTTGCTGTTTTCAAAACTTGACTCCGAGCAGTATCAAAACGAAAACAACCTACTTCCTAATAATTGACTGAAGTGAATTCGGAAAACTGAAATTGGCACAAGCTGCGAGCTGCCATTTTTAATAACTAACTAACCTTAAAATAACTAAAAGATTAGAAAAGTTAATTATAAAATTAAAGTAGGTACACAAAAACAGTATAACACGAATAAATACAAGAGGAGCAACATACCGAACCAAATTAAGGAGACTCTTGAAAACAACAAGGAGACGGTAAACGTTACAATTATGGCTTCGGAACACGTCTGGGTCGCTTAATTGATTGCGTGGCAGCCGCAGCGACCTTCTGAACCGATGACGATGTGGTGGATTCCCTCGCCGCCACAGATATACTACTCATCTGCGCAAGACTGGCGATGCGATGCCGCGCTCTGTTTGCATCGAGAACATACACGTTTCCGTTCCACGACCAGCAATTGCGGACGCCAAAACGATCCCGAGCGGCAACAAATAAGTCATGTCGGGGTTTCGTTAAAAACTCCCCAACTGTAATTCCGGAACCCTTCAGAGCGACCTTGCCAAACCATAGCTCATCGCGAATGGTGATGTCCCGAAACTTTATAAGAATTGTTTGCGACTTTCCAGCTCGAGGTTTACCCAGACGATGACAGCGCCCGATATTAGCAGCGGTCACACTACTCTTAATGAGCTTGAGCTTCTCAACAACAAGAGCAGTTGTGTCTTCTGCACTCAAGTCTGTGCTATTTATTCCGTGAAACACCAACATCTTGCGTCGAGAGCGCATCTCCATGCTATCCACCTGCTGCGCAACAAGCTCAACCTGCCTTTGTAGCATGTCCAGAGATTTCAAAATGAAGGCCTGGAAGGTACTGAAGTCTGAGGCTACAGAAGTCACGGAAGGGTTGCTAGACCCTGCCTTGTCCAAGTCACGCTGAAGCTCTGCCATCCGTGTGTGGAAAACCTCAGCCAGCTCTGCTATGGATTCCTTGATAGCGCCCACTTGTGCCATTGTATATGCAATAAATGTAGTGCAGGGAAATAAATAAAACTGTCCAGAAAAATGTGATATAACTGCTGGTAGGTGAGAAGTACAAGTTAAACATGTATTAAATTATGTTTTTGCTTAGAAAAACGCACTATTTGGATTTTTAAATATTAGAACACTTTTTGATGATGTTAATCGTTTTTGTTCACCTACCCGAGAAAAACAGAACTTTACTGTTCCAACGGCCATACGTTCTCGGGGCTACATGGCTCGCCCATTGCCACTTCAACGATACAATCCTGTGAGCTACTTTGGTTCTTCTGCGGATATCCTCATTTCTGATTCTATCACGAAGAGAAACTCCGAGCATAGCCCTTTCCAGTTCACGTTGCGTAAATCTCAGCCGCCTTATGAATCCTATTATGAACGACCATGTCTCAGTTCCGCAGGTCATCACTGGCAACACGCACTGTTCGAAGACCTTCGTCGTCAAGCACTTGGGTATTTATGACAAAAATATATAACGCAGCTTCCCGAATGCTGCCAAGCCGAGTTGGACGATTGACCTCCTTCTCGATGTTGGACTTACCTAGCTGGACGATTTGTCCCACGTATACATACTCGTCAACAACTTCGAGAGCAGAGCTTCCGACAGCTATCGGGTAAGGTGTGACATGGTCATTCGACATGATTTTTTTCTTGTCCATGTTCATTTTCAGACCTACACGCTGGGAGACTCGGCCGAGGCCTTCGAGCATAGCATTTAATTCCTCCAACGACTGCCATGACCACGATACCATCTGCAAATCGTAGGTGAGTGAGGTACTCGCTGTTGATGGTGATACCAAGTTCATTCTAATCTAGAAGCTAGAAGGCATCTTCCAACGCAGTAAACAGTTTCGGAGAAATGACGTCTCCCTGTCTTACTCCTTGCTGCTGTTGAATTGGTTTCGCGCCTGGTCTTGGATGCGGACTGAGATAGTGGCGTTTCTGTACAAACACTTCAGCATTTCGATGTATCGATAATCAATATGGCACCGCTGGAGGGATTGAAGCACAGCCCAAGTCTCGATCGAATCGAGGGCTTTTTCATAGTCCACAAACGCTAAGCATAGTTGCCGGTTACACTCCTCGGTCTTCTCTATAAACTGCCGCAGCGTATGAATGTGCTCTATGGTGCTAAAGCCTTTTCGGAATCCGGCTTGTTCGGGAGGTTGGAAATCGTCAAACCTGTGCTTGAGACGATTCGTAATGACTCTGGAAAACAGCTTATAAGCATGGCTCAGGAGCGAGATGGGCCTGTAGTTTTTCAATAGGGTGTTGTCACCTTTCTTGGAGAACAATGTCACCACGCTCCTTTTCCATGCTTCAGGCGTCGTGCCTTCGTGGTTAACGGAACCGAACAATTTCTGGAGTACTAGTTTTCCACCCACTCCCACTCCCAAAAGTTCAGTTGTAATTCTACCATTCTCAAGCTGTTTCAGAGCCATTCTAATCTCATACAGGCTGACGTTCGGGATATCTTCGGTAGTGTCGGATCAGTTTCGATCTTGGGTCTGCATCCAGACTATTAACGGGCTTTTGGGCTGAGGTGTATAGCTGTCCATAGAATCTTTCGATCTCTCTCAAAATCTCCGTTTTGGACGAAACAATATTGCCACTATCGGTCTTCAGCTTAGTCAACTGGCTTTGTCAAATAGACAGATCTCTTGCGAACACTTTAGAGCCTTTGTTCCGCTTATCACTCTGCTCATGATTTCTTCGTTTGCCCGACTTTGCGTTAAAGTCCCCCATCAACACCGTGTAGTGGGTACCGGAAGTTCCATGTATGGCTTTGGAAACATCCTCATACATGGTCTCCACTGCCGTATCGGGGTATGCCGAAGTTGGTGCGTTAACCTGTATCACCTTCAGCGAATATCGTTTGGTAATTCTGAGTAGTCGGTAGTAGTAGTAGTCTGAGTACGCCACCCTCGCCGACACACTCTCGACACTAATCACGTTGTTGACGAGATTCTTGTGGACGATGAACCCGAGACCGCCTTGGGACAGTTGATCGCCCTCCCGGAAATAGAAAAGGTTGCCAGACTTAAGGGTTATCGTGTCCTCCCCCTGTCTTCAGACTTCTAATAATCCTATGATGTCCTAACGAACCTTTTCTATTGCTTCTTACAACTGTCAATCTTCTCGTTGGTCCTCAAGTTGTTTCTGGTAGCCAATAACACAATTCTTCACTCCCTGCGCCCCACCGCTGACCCGACCGCAACCGTAGTTAGGAGCGCCAGAGCTATCGGAGACTGGGGGCCGTTTTCGTTTTGTGCTTCTTATCATAGGGGGTTTTGCCCTAATCGCCACGCTGAGATGGGCGGGTTGGCGATCGCAGAAGGTTGATGGTATGGTTGGTAATTGACAGCGCTGCTGCCCACCGCCACCATGGATTTTTCCTTAGTCGCTTCTTACGACACCCACAGGAAGAGATGGGGTGGACCTATTGTATGCCGGTACCCACGCAGCAATACGGTAATCCATTAGTGCTTATAGATTGCCCAAAATTGTGCGTCCAAACAGTATCACCAACAACATAGGTTGCTACGTATTGTTCAGTAGCGGCCAATACCTATCAAGATGAATACCAGCAACAATGCGGTAAGGTTGAAGTAAAGCTACTGAATTTTGACGAGAAATATGACTATATTGCCGACTATACTTTGCCATTAAAATGTTGCTCATTTACACTACCCTTTATTTATCTACTAGACAGAAAGTCATAAACCTTTATCAGCGTAATCGGAAGATCTATCGTCGAATCCGGCTTAGTCTTTTCGACCAATATCAGTCCCAAGATAAAAGTCTTTGACCAGTGTGACGGGATGACTTACAGATCTGACGGCCTTATAAGAAGGCTCCGAGTAACCCATAGAGCAATCGAGAGGGCCATGAGGAGACCGAAAGTTATCGACATATGTGTAGCGACATACTCATGTGGCAATGTGCAGGGCACTGGGACCAACAAACTCTTGAGTGGCGAGCACGCACCAGTAGGCGCAGCGCAGGTACAAGGCACCCGCACAAGGTGGGCTGAAGACCTGGTGAATGTCGCTGGAGTCCACTGGATTAGGGCGGCGCAGGACCAGTCATGGTGGCGTTCGTTGGAGGAGGCCTACGTTCGGCGGTGGAAGTTGTTTTGATTTTGTCGGGTAAAAAGTATCCTAATAATCATGCTTAGATGAATAGCGATTGTACCAAAAATTATGGACATTTGTCCACCCGTTTTGACGTTATGAAGACGTAAAGACACGTACAAAAAAAAGATTTATATTCGCTTCCTTTAAGTAGTTCGCTTTTCTTACTTTTCTGATAATGCCTTCTGTGTACGTACTTTAAGAGATTTTAATTTGTACATGAATTCAGAAAAAAAGCAAATTTGGGTAACTGGAGTTTTGTACTTGAAACTCATTTCTACTATTTTCTCTATGTCATGATACATTAAAAAGTTACAGTGATCGTTACCGCCCCAATTATTTACACCTTCATAGCAACAAAGATAACAAAACATGATGTAAATATTGTAATTAGGGTTCAAGCATTGCGACATTTATCTTAAATACAGTATATTTTTAAATTTGGCATGTGTCATTATCCCCATTGCTCTTAGATAATGTAACCACTGAAGATGACAAGATGTGTCTGAAGCAAACAAAAATCAAGCATTTTAATAGAGGGGAGCCGATGTTACACGGAAATATTCCTATTTCTACAAACGCACATACAATAAAACACCTACGAAACAAAAACACATGGTGTTTGAAATCTCTAAACCATTGCTCGGTACCCTAAATAAATAAATAGGTGTGTCTGAAGTGTTGCTAACTAAGCAGCGCACCAATTCATTGCGAACCATGCACATGATTGTGTTCACTTTATTTGCCTCGAGTCAAACGAAACTTAAGTCGAATCGTAGCGTTTCAATTTCCAAACGAAGGTTTTATTATCTCAGAGTCAATTAAGTATTTATCGCTTCTTAATTGGAATTGGTAGGTAAATAATAGTTTTTGCAGAGCAAATTGATATTTTTATTTGCTTAAACCTCCGAAAAAAAAGGAGGGGTATTATAAGTTTGTCGTGTATATCTGTGTGTTGGGGTGCCGGTCTCTAGTTTCCTAGCGCGCGAACGGATATACCGAGTATTTAATTGTTGTTTGAAGGTGACTTCATTGAGAGTGGCCTTCAGCCGTTTGAAACTATCAGCAATTTTGTACATGTGTAGGGATTTTTAACTGTGACATTTCACACGATTACCTTGTTTCATAGATTGAGTAGAAAACGGTTACTTGTTAGTAGATTTAAGAACTATGCAGATACTTTTCAGTGTTCTCTTTTAAGAGTCGGTTTTAGATTTTGTTAAATGTTTTATTTCACGCGTTTTACTTAAAAGTATTGCTGTATTGTTACTTAAAAGTATATCTCGTGACAATTTTAACAGCCCCAAACACGGCTAGGTAAGGATACATTATTTTATTAAAGAGATCCGATGTCTACCTTCCGGCTCCATCATCGAATTAATTCGATGGTACCATTCTCATTAGGATCATTTCAATTTCCGACTGTGAATTAGCTTAGCTATTTTAATCGAGATTTATCTTGTCGCCACCCGTAAATCACTTATCGTTGAGGAGTTCCAGTGACTTTCTGTGGTCCCCTTCATCCGTTCCAATCACCAATATACATTTTCTGAATGCAAATACTTCAGTTGTTTCTTAAAATACCATCCAAGAATCGCTATATGTGTGTCTACAATATATGAGGAGTTCCATGAATTCCTCATGGATCCCATCATTAGATCTTCACTAATTTCATATGAAACTAACCTGGATGTATTTACCTGGTAGGTATAGGTAAACAAGAGATTTTTTTCGTAAACGGTTTATAAATGACGGAGTTCTGAGGTAATAAATATAAGAAAAAACATACAACCGAATTGAGAACCACTTACACTGTTTTTGGGAGTCGGTTAAAAATTGTCCGTTTTACGTGTTAAAATGTCTTCAATGTATAGACATTTCATTTTTGCAACTTTAAAATAGTATAGATTAGCTGAATTCGAGGGCAAAAAGCGGAAACGTAGTAACCGCCAACTGAACCCAATGGGGGTTACTACGTTTTTGCTTTTTGCCATCAATATAATTGATAGACTCAGGCATTATTCTGAGGACCGAACGATGGGAATGGAGAGGAGGTTTAATGGATGATAGTTCCTTTGCTTTCCCGCGAAATTGTGTATGTGTTGTATGTAACAGTAAAATGTGATCACATGCGCATATTTTCATGCAGTTTATGTCTGGTATATCATAGTACATAAATAAAATCGCCAAAAAATCCATACACTAAATTTCACGCAAATCATTTGATAAATGCGCCCCGTAGAGGAGAACCGCCGGACATCCGACGGACAGACGCACATATACAAAAGCGTCTTTGCCCGAGCTGAAACGGCGATGTTACGGCTACGCTCGCTCGGTCAATAATTTTACTCAGGAAATTGATACACTACCTACGTGTAGCCTAAACCCCTGCAGCTAGAAACATGAAACGTGTTAATCCTTTATGGACGTTACAGGTGCATTAAGGAATTAATTTTGAAATTGGCATTCTACGCAGACGAAGTCGATGGCAAAAAGCACCGGCGCGACAGGGAAATGTCTCCTTAAATACGATGTCAGCAATTTCTCGATAAAGCTTCATTGAATTCATGAAGTGATCAAATATGGCTTTATTTTCCTGGTACCTATTGTGAGTTTGAAGGGAAAATTAAATGAAGAAAGATATTTCAAGTTAACTTAAGTCTAGCTCATTTATAGGGTTCCGTGCCAAAATGGTTAAAGAGGAGCCTTTAGGTGTGTTATGTAATCGATTAGAAATAAGGAATAGTTATAAATAATGTCAAAATGGATTTGTGAATAACGAGCCATTTTTTTTCTCGAGTTATACATTATCTTAATACTCCAGCAAATTATGAGATTATTAGGTGTACCATGTATATGTTAATATTTTTTTTAATTTTGTTACATCATTTTGGACCTGACTTACTTGACTTATGATCCTGTGTCCCCTAGAAGGGGCAGAGGGCGTCCACAGTGACTCTCCATCCCGAACGGTCTTGAGCTTCGCGCTTGATTTCACTCCCATGTTTTCCCGATCTTCTTGGCTTCGTCGAGTATGGATCGCCGCCGGGTTTGTTTGGGACGACCACGTTTAGTATGTTCATCATTTAACTATCAAACTAAGTAGCGGCTCATACAAGACACCTATCCTCCAAATTTCATCAATATACATCCAGTAGTTTTTGAGTAAAATGCCTGTGACATACGGATGGGCGGACGGACGGACGGACATGACGAAACTATAAGGGTTCCGTTTTTGAAGTAGAAACCGATCCTATTAAAATACAAAGGGGTATATTCGAGGGCGATACACTAAGTCCGTTATGGTTTTGTCTTGTTCTGAACCCGCTTTCTAATATTTTAAATTCTACAGATGCAGGCTACCACTACTTAAAGTACATCGACTCATACAAACAGACTGAAAATATAAACCGTTTGCTTTACATGGATGGCATTAAACTGTATGCTGACAATGAAATAGACTTGTGCAGATTGTCTAACTTAACGGAACAACTTAATAACGATATAAAAATGGAATTCGGCATAGATAAATGTAGAATTAATTGGATCAGGGCAGGACAGACCTACGAACACAATTAAACTCTCGAATCCGGTGAACTGATTGAACTTCTTAACGAACAAGAAACTTACAAATATTTAGGGTATAATCAAGCACAACAAATACAGCATACAGAGACAAAACAAAAACTAAAACTACAATTTCAACACAGGCTGAATATTATTTTAAAATCCCAACCCTACGCATGCAATACAGTCAAAGCTATAAACACTTTCGCCATACCCGTTCTCACCACTTTTGGAATAATAAACTGGACAAAAGGCGATCTAAAAGCACTACAACGCAAAATAAACACAACAATGACCAGGTTTCGAAAACATCATCGAAGATCATGCGTACAACGGTTAACATTGCCCAGAAAGGAAGGTGGGAGGGGTATCATACACATTAGTAATTTATATAATAAACAAATCCCAACCCTAAGTCAATATTTTTCAGCAAATCAGAATCGTCCACATTCCACAAAGCTATCACTCAAAATGATCGCAAATCTACCCCGTTAAATTTGTAAGACAACACAAAACAGAAAAAGAAAAGCTAGACTGACGACAAAAAAAAAATGTCGAATGGGCTAGAAAGTCTCTGCATGGTAGACATCATCACGATTTACGTCAAGTCAATGTCGACAAAGAAGCGTCGAACGCGTGGCTGAAACGGGCCGAGCTCTTTCCGGAGACCGAAGGCTTCATGATGGCAATACAAGATCAGGTAATAAAGACTAGGAACTATCAACGGTATATTATAAAATCTGCCACTGGAGACATATGCAGAAAATACAATAGCTGCCCCGAAACCATCCAACACATCATAAGTTCATGTAAATCTATTGCCCAGACTGACTATAAGCACAGACATGACCAAGTAGCAAATATTATCCACCAAAAACTTGCCCACCAATTTAATTCAATTACATCCGTAGAACCATATACAAATACAAGCCTGAAAGTGTCCTAGACAACAACACAACCAAATTGTACTTTGACCGAGCCATCCTTACTGACCGAACGACCCACTACAATAGACCTGACATAACAATAGTAAATAAAACAAACAAAACTGCCTACTAGATAGACATAGCTGTCCCTAATACTCACAATTCACAAACTACAATAGCTGAAAAAATTACTAAATACATCAAAGTGAAAGACGATATAACCCGACTTTGGCACCTACAAAAAGTTACTATAGTACCGATTGCCCTGTCAGCTACCGGCATGATACCGAACCAGTTACATCAATCGCTTAAGACCCTAAATCTCCCACCAAACACATACTGCCTACTTCAAAAAGCTGTCATTCTGAATACTTGTCGAATAGTTAGGAAATTCTTACAAACTGATCAGGAACATCCATCAACCGCTTCAGCTATACCAATCACACAAAATACCTCTCAGATGTCCATGCAAACAACCGTGCATTCCAATAACCCACAATCTGCCATTGAATCTATCCCTCAGTCGGACCCTCAATACACACATTTCACGTCTGTACAACCTGCTTAATAGTAAGTTAAAAACCTACCTGATATGTACTTGGCTTAGGCCCGTACGTAACAGTATACCGGCGAAAACCGAGAATAGATAAAAATAAATAATAATAATAAAGCCATTTATTAACCCAACAATTACAAATACATGCAAATATAATTTGATAAGAAACAATTTTGAATTATCCTTACATTAAACTAAGTATAGCGTTTTACTTGCAATATCAGGCCAGCCTTAAATACTTAATTATAGTATATTACTGCAGAGGCCGGGAAAAGTAATTTCGTGGATGAGTACGGTTTTGAAGAACGAGGCGTAGCCGAGTCCTTCAATCGATACGAATCTACGAAATAACATTCCTGCCGAGGCATGTATACTGCTTTTCTCCCAATATGCGAGGAAATTTGACACATATTTATGTAACTTATTTTCGTAAAAAATAACACGGCAGACCATCTTTGACATGAAATTCACGATCCCGCCTTGATTTTTTTAAGGATATTAAAGTTAAAAGTTTTGGGTCCGAAATGAATATTTGGTTCCACATGAAATATAGTAATGAAAATAAATAAAAAGAAAACCCATAGCAATAGTTAAAATAAATATATGCATTATTGCTTTTGAATCGGCAATGCCTAAATGCACAACATTTAAAAAAACATACCTTTACTGCAAAATATTTATCAGTCCCAGAAGATCATTAAGACTGAAAATTTGGACACAATAATTATTGTTTTTTTTCTATTATTATTGGCATTAACCATGCATTACTAAACGCAGAAAACAATTAATGTTTTTTTTAAATCTCGGTTTTTGTACGTTTACTGTATGGTGAATTTTACTATTGGCTGTATGGTGACTTTTCAAAGTCTTGGATGAAATTAAAAGTAAACATCTGCACAATAATATACACATCCCAGGCCTGTCTGGGAAGTAATGCCACTTTTTTTTTAAATTGACTATCGTATCAACGTATAAAACGATGAACTTTGCGGTGTGTTTTTACTACATTAATGGGAACATTTCCGAGCAAGTTGGAGAAAAGTGCTTTTCTCAAACATATGCAATGAAATAAAAAATACACCACTCAAAAAATTACACGATAAAAGTTTTTCAATTTTCCGTTCAATCCCTCCATAATATTTTTTTTTACAGAAGTCGTCCGTATTTCGCCTGTGTAGTTTTCGAATTGACCCTATTAGGGCCGTTATACACAACCTGATAATAGGAATCTTAATTTCTATAATAAATAAAATAAATGCAGAGGATTTTAAATATTGTCTACGGTCTTTGGTGTCTTACATATAAACAATATTTTAAATTTATTTATCAACATATGAACTATACAGATTCCCGTTCTTAATGTCAGTTCGTGTGTAACAGACCTTAACGCGGATATTTTTAGTGCGATAACCATTCAGCCAAGGAGAAAATTAAAAAAATATAATTCAGCTATGTAGCCTGTTCATGAACAGAGACGCCATATTTACACAAAAATAAAAAATAAAATACTTCCCGGCCTAGGCCTTCAATTTTGTATGAAATTCCTTTACACTTCTCTCAAGTTGCTCCGCCCGAAACATGATACCTTGAAGCCTGTTTTAAAGCACGTAATGACGACATTTCATTGCATGTTTGAGAAAAATATATTTATTTCATTAATAACAATTCGGTGAGTGTCTAACATTCCTAGTTTGCATTAAATTAAAATTTCATGTTAATTTCATTTCATTTCATATAAAATTATAAGGGATATAATTAGATTTTAGTAATATAGATTTTAATAATAGTATAAACATTATTTTGCTTCAACATTCTCTTGAATCACAGATTTTATGTAAGTATGTATTTTAAAGAAAACTATACAGGTATCACAAATTCTACACTACACTACACTAACTGTTTGGTGTAAAGGTTCAAAACAAAGCTTGCTTGTAGGGATTTTTTAAGGAAAGAACGTGTGCACTACTCGATGATTTATTTGCGACTAGTTTTTTGACCCATACATATCTATATATCACCCATTAACAAACCTTGCATGCCTAAACGCAACTAACATACCGCCCAATAAAAGGTCATCGACCTTTTCTTACCTTATACATAGTTGTACGTCTACAAAACTGTACATAGTATTTGACTATAACAAATTGTACGACAAAATTATCAGCATGCAATCACATTGACAAACTATAGCCCTATGTATAGAAAGGAATGACAAATATGAGTTATTACAATAATAAATTAGGACAGGTCACGTTACATAAGAGTTGATCATATGATATTGGATGATATGATATTGATACGAAATATTTAAATAGGTACATGCAAAATTGAATATAATAAAAACAGTATCACGACTCATTATCAACAGGTATCAGACACAGTTTTGTGATAGTTCCCTTAACAATAGAATCGCCACTCATTACACTATAAACACGAGTGAGATAGTCGACGCCCGGTTGCTTATCCACGATACGTCCAAGCTGCCATTTGCCGGGTGGCAAGTTGTCATTTTTGATAATTACAATTTGGCCTATTTTAAGTTCCTCTTGCCTTTGAAGCCACTTAGGCCGTTGCTGCAGTCAGCTTAAAATATTCTTGTTGCCACTGCCTCCAAAAGTCATTAATAAGTTTCTGTGTGTGGCGCCAACGGCTTAAACTGCTTATGCTAGCATCTTTCAGTGATGGAGATGGTACAGTGGTGGGAGCTTCTCCGATCAAAAAATGGCCAGGAGTAAGTACTTCCATGGTGTCAATATTTTTATCTTCGATAAGACATAAAGGCCGTGAGTTAAGACATGATTCTATATGACATAGAATAGTACTCATTTCTTCAAGTGTCAAGTTGGTGTTCAAAATCCGTTTTAATTGGTATTTCATAGAGCGAACACCGGCCTCCCATAACCCTCCAAATGTGGGACTGTATGCAGGTATAAAATGCTATTGCGTTCCGTCTAAGGCCAATTTCTCAGCTACTTCGCCATCTAGTTCCAGTTTCGCATCTTTTCAGTCCTCAGCAAGCTCTTTATTCGCTCCCACAAAGTTGCGGCCTTGGTCGCTCCAGAGAATCGTACATCGCCCTCTTCGTGCTACAAATCTTCGGAAGGCACCGATAAATGCTTCTCACGTTAGATCGCTCACCAATTCTAAATGTATTGCTTTGGTGGCCATACGTACGAAAATTGCAATATGAGCCTTGCATGTTTTTGCACCTCGACCTTTGGACAACAAAATTTGGCAAGGTCCGGCAAAATCAACACCGCTATTTAAGAAAGTTCTAGCTGGTGTCACTCTCTCTCTTGGTAAGTCTCCCATTATTTGTTCTTTCATAACGGCGTTATGCCTTGCACATTTTAGACATTTTCTGAGAAAAGTTGCAAGAAGGCTCTTTACTCTTAAAATCCAGTACCTTAATCTTATAATATGCAGTTTAATGTCAGTTGATATCTTCCATGCAGGGTTTGATGATAAGCGTCTGCCATAATCAGGTAAGTCAGGTGACATTTGCTTAAATATCATGGAATGTTTTCTGTCCTCATTTAAAGCAGAATGGCACAATTTACCGCCCACCCTGAGGATATTGTTTGCATCAAGAAACGGGTTGAGGGTTCTTAATTTGCTTCTAGTGCTTACTCTATTTCTCTTTTCTAGGTTTTGTATATCTTCCTTAAAGCATTCATTTTGTGCAGCCTTTATACATATTACGAGTAGTAACGCCGTGTCTAATTTTTGTGTGGTAATTTTACTTCTTATGGCTATAGCAGTTTTCTCTTTCTGATTTGTCAGGAATCTTCTCGTGTAAACTATGGATTTCAATAATTCAGATAGTGACTCATACTCCTCGAATTTTTCAGGTAAAGTTTTGTATCTTTCATTGTTACTGTTTACTTTTAGATTAGCGGCCATCGTAATTCCTTTTCTTTCTAGGTTCGTGTCTTCGATAATCGGATGTTCTAATTGTATGTCCTTTTGTTTCAGACAATGCGGTCCGTGCCACCAAATGCTGCAATTCTTCACTTCAGCCACCGACATGCCTCTGGACGCAATATCTGCAGGATTGTCCTTCGTTCGAACATGATTTGGAGTAATGTCTTGTATAGCTACGACACTATTTCGTACAAATGTTTGCCATCTTGTAGGATCTCCATGCAGCCATGCCAATACTATCGTGGAGTCTGTCCAGGCAAACATCTGACTGGTGGGTATTCTTGTTGTTTCGCTTATTTGTTTTAGTAACCTTGATAGCAACACAGCACCGCATAATTCCATACGAAGAATGGTCATTGGTTTAACAGGTCCCAATCGCGTTTTGGCTGCTACAAGAAACGTTTTGCATTCTTCATCTTGGGTACTCACGCGCAGGTATGCTGCGGCTCCATATGCGTGGTTAGATGCGTCACAATACCCGTGTACCGTCACATCTTCCAGTGAGTCTTGTGTAGTATTTAACCATCTGTCTAGTTTAATGTTTTTAATCTCCTCGAAACTTCTACGAATATTCGACCATTCGTCCTTTACAGCAGTGTTCACTTCTTCGTCCCATCCAACGTTCAATTACCATATTTTTTGAATAATTCTTTTTGCAGGAAGCAAAGCAGGAGAAATCCAGCCCAGGGGATCAAAAAGTCGCTGAATGTCAGCCAAGATATTATGTTTTGTAATTATTTCCGGCAGATTTGACAGGTTCAATGTATAATGGAAGGTATCTTCACCCATGTTCCAGCAAAGTCCTAGAGCTTTAATAATACCTCCAAGTTCTAGGTCTATCTTCACATGAGTATTTCTCTCTGAAGCTGCAAATTCTTTAAGGAACTCGGTGCTATTTGATGCCCATTTTTGAAGGCTAAACCCTCCTTTCTTCAAAATGTCTACTATTTGTTTGGCAGTATCTATTGCTTCTGTCACGGTATCTAAGCCGGTCATCAAGTCGTCCATAAAATAATCTTCTTTAATACATTTTGCTGCGATCGAATAGTCTTTGCCTTCACCTTCTGCCACTTGTTGTAGCGTCTTTAATGCAAGATAAGGTGCCGAAGCTGTACCAAACGTAACGCGAAGAAGCCGATAATCTTTGACAGGAGCACTGGTATTCTTGCGCCAAAGTATTCTCTGATAATCGGTATCCTTGGGATTGATCAGTACTTGTATTTATATTTTCTGAATATCTGCTATTACACCTATTCGTCGCATACGCCATCTCATAACTAGGTTCTCATATCTTCTTGCAAGTGCGGTCCTATTAATAGCTCTTCATTCAAAGCTACACCATTGGGTCCCTTCGATGAGGCACGGTATACTATCCTTGTTTTTGTGGTTTCCTTTTCTTCTTTGATCACAGCATGGTGTGGTAGATAAACTGCTGTATTATCTATCTCTTCTTGAGGTACTTCTTCAATATAATTTAGTTCCATATATTCTTCCATTGCCTAAATACAATCGTTTTTCGATTTAGTATCCTTCTTGAACCTTCTTTCTAATTGTTTTAGTCGGAGCATTGCAATTTCTCTTGTATATTCCTTTGGAGATGTGGATCTGCTGTTTTGAATGGTAATGTCACCACGTATCTTCCATCTTCGTTTCTCATATGCGTCTCTTTGTATATATTTTCACATTCTTCTTCTTCTTTAGTTAATTGTTTCCTTGTGTCTGTAGTGTCTATCTCCCAAAATGCCCTTAACATGTCATCAACATTGACTTGATGATGCATCACTATTATATCTTCTTTAGAAGTGTATGCTGTATCTTCTGCTTTTCCAAAATGGATCCATCCTAGAGACATACTGTTGATAGTCGTTTGTGTAGAGCCGACTCCGGTAACAGTTCCCTTTGCTGGTAACCTCTTAACTCGTAGTGCTTGTGCTGCGCGCTCACTTATAAAACTTGATTGGGAGCCTTGATTGATTAGAGCACGCAGTGATGTCACGTGTCCATCGTTATCCTTTACAGAAACCACCGCCGTCGCTAGCAGGGCCCTGGACTTTTTGCACGCAAAATGAGTCGATGTTTGTACCACCTCTTCTTCATTGTTATTATGAGGGTCCGAGCTTGAGTGCTGCGTCCGTTGACTGTGATGAGCTTGTGCCATATCTGGTTCCTTATTCTGCGCTTGATGGATAAATGTGTGATGTCACTTCTTGCATAGACGACATGTGAAATAAATATGACATCGTAAAGCAGAATATCCAGGAAGTAGACAGTTGAAACATAGATTATTTTTCTTCACATACTCCATTCTCTCCACAAGTGACATTTTGATAAATTCCTTACAGTGACATAAGGTGTGTTCTTCCCTACATAAAGCACAACTCTTCGATGGCGCCGTCGCGTGAAATGACTTCTCCTTAATACTTCTTGCTTCCTTGGATACATTGGCAGTGAGCGGGTTAATCAGTTCTAACGTACGGAATTTCGATTCGTGATACGCCCTTAGTTCTGTCCATTTCGGTAACTCGTCGGCATTTAACTGGTACGCGTGTTCTTCCCACGATTTATGCGTTTCAGGATCGAGTCTATTCACTACTAGGGAATAAAAAAAGGGGAACGGGTCCCACGGTTCAATATTCACTCCAAGATTAAGTAAATCATACAAACATTGTGTCGATGTATCCAATACATTTTTTATTTGAGCAGATGTTTGTGAAACGCATTTCCTTTGATTAAATAACCTCTTCAATAAGGAGTTCACAATTAGGCTTCTATTACCGAACCTTTGTTTTAAAGTTTTCCATGCTAATTCGTAACTCTGTTCGGTAGTTGTGACATGTTTAAGTAACGCCGCGGCTTCACCAGAGATACTTGACTTCAAATAGTGCAGTTTTTGAACTTTGCTGAGACTCGTATTGTTGTGGATCAACGATATAAACAAATCATGAAACGTTGGCCACTCTTCGTAATTATTTGAAAACACGGGGAGGTGAATGGCAGGTAGCTTGGCTTGTTTTTGTCCCGCATCGGCCATAGGAACATCCAACGATCCTGTCCCCTTAAATTGCACAGCACCGGTCAGCGCGTCCTTTATATCGCCTTGTAAACAAATATACAACTCTTCCATAGCGTAATAATCTTCCTTAAGAAAATACTGCATCTCGCCGCGCTGCTCAGTAGTCGTAATTTGTACCAGTTGTTGATGCGCCGTTTTAAATATCTGCCAGTAGTAGTTTCCGAGGCTACTCACAATGAAGATCAACTTTTAGTATATGACCAAGATGAAAATATCCCTATGATTGACTGCTAAATTCAAATAATTGACACCCCGCTTGTCACCTCTATTGTAATGAAATATAAGGTTTTTAGATGCAATGTCGGGCACTACCTTCAATATCATTATCAGACTCAAAATAACAATAACGACGTGAGAAAAATTTATAACAAAATCGCAATGATATTTCACAGTGATTCTTTTGAAACTGGAACTACAGTTACCGCGATTTAAATGTAACGCTTTTCACCTATAACTTCGATAGACTCCACTGCGTCGTTGTAACTTATGAATACCGACAGATATGACGTCAACCTTCTTACCTCTTAGTAAAGGTATGTCCTGAATTGTGCTGCAATCTTATTCGAAAACATTTTGCACATTTAAGTGCAGTACAAGTATTCGCTGACAAACTGTTCCGGAAGCAGTACAACATGTTTGTGAACAAATTTGCCGCAGGAAACTTTTGTTTAATCGCACCCACAGACTGAGTTACTTTCGCATTTATAATATTAGAATTGGCAGGTAGTGTCTGCTCAAATAGGAACGTGATTCATGTAAGTCATTTTAAGATATAATATCAAAAGTCAGTATATGTAATGGGTATGGAAGCGTGTAAACTCAGTGAACGGTGTTCAGTCCCCTGTTAACGTGTCGTAAGACATGTACTTAACCGCTTGAACATGACGGCCATATTTTGTAGGTAATTCTAACTAACAGCTGTTACTTCGAGCTATTTTTTTATTATTACGAATAAAATGGGGGTATATGTGTTTAACGTGTGTGTCTATGACATTGTATAGTTTCAGATAAGAACACTTTCAAAGAAAATACTATACCCAAAAGGTTCGATTGCACTGACACGCAGGTACACACATTAAAGCTATAGACCCCTTTTATTTGAAATAATCAAAAAAACCTGTGATGAATTTTACACATTTTACAAAAAACATATGAAAAATACACAAAAATATTTTCACCACCATGGCTCGGAAAAGCTCAATTTACAGCGCCAAATCTGTGTGGAAAAGTTCGATTTTACCGCTAGCGTGGAAAAGACATTTGAAGTTCGAATTTACATTTTTTCTCACAATCGACCTGCACAAAGGCTAAAAATAGGAGTGTTGTACGGTTGTATATGAATTCTAAAAGTAAGAACGTTATTTTACTACGCACTAAGTAACATAAATAATTACAAGCTTCTGCCCGTGACTTCGTCCGCCTTAAATCGTTAATCGCGGATAAGAATATTTTTCCGGGATAAAAAGTCTCAAACTCTCTCCATACCAAATTTTATCCAAATCGGTTCTGCGGTTTAAGCGTGAAGAGGTAACAGACAGACAGACAGACAGACAGACAGACAGACGGACAGACTTTCGCATTTATAATATTAAAATGGATTATTATTAAAAAACGTAATATTTCATTATGAAATACGACTGTAATTTTCTATCCAGAAAAGAGTAAATGAAAAGAGGTTTTATTAAATAAAAAAACACATGATTAGTATTAAAAAAAAACATGTTGCGAAATAGCTAGATAAAGAAGCCAAGATAAATGTTAGTACTTTGGGATAGTATATTTTTAATTTTAATATAAGTATCAGTTATTATATTTTATCAACATTATTTATAAAATATAAAATACTTTTAATATTTTCTTCTGTTTCCGCGATTATTACTCATTGAAATAAAACAATTTAACGACAATAGAACTAAAATGAGATAATATACGCGATATAATCCGTTAAATTGTTTTATTTCAATAAAATACTTTTATCAAAAAAATCGTGTAAGTAACTAAATGCAAAATCCATGTTTAAAAAAACCAGCCCAGTGCGAGTCGGACTCACGCACCGAGGGCTCCGTACAAAATATACGCTATAAATGGCCGTATCTAAGAAAATCTAGTGTTAGCAGAGCCCTACTCCTAAGCAAAATGTACGCGGCGCTCGATCATTTTACATCGGTTATCACAAAAACAATAGTTTTTTACATTTATTTTGTTGACTGTGCTGTAAGAGCTTCCTTCGTACCAAATTTCGAGTTTCTAGAACAACGGGAAGTACTCTATCAATTTCAAAAAGTGTCGAAATATACGTACCTACGGCATAAACGGCCGTATTTTTTTTAGGGTTCTATAGCCAAACGGCAAAAACGGAACCGTTATTGTTTTGTCATGTCTGTCAGTCCGTCCGTCCGTCCGTATGACACAGGCATTTCGGTCGAAAACTAATAAATGTATAATATTGATGAAATTTGCAAATATCAATGTGTGGCTCATTTGTCGACAGTTCTTTTAAAAGGACTTAGAGGTTTCTAAAAAAAATAATTATATTACGGCGAAAAACAGTGTCGGATTTCTAATAAAAAAAGAACTTAAAGATACACATAATAGATTTCACTGGCATTTCAGATAGAGTTGCCAGATTAGATATGAAATTTGAGCACACTACATTAAGCATTACTCAGATCTACGCCCTCACCGAGAAGGCGTCAGAAGTAGAAATCAAAAAGTTTTACAAAGACATCCGAAGTGCTTTAGAAAAACCTTTAAAAAACTTAATACTACTTGGCGATTTTAATGTAAAAATCGGGCAACGGAAGCCAGGGGAAAAGTCTGTTATGGGCCCTTGGGGATATGGAACCAGAAACAAACGTGGAAATCTGTTTGTTCGATTTTGTCATGAAAACGAGCTCTACATCATGAACTCTCATTACAAGAAAAAGTCAATGGACTTTGTTGTCACCGGACGGGAACACAAAAAATGAAATTGATTTTTTTATCTCTCGAAGACCAGATTTATAGAGACCATTACGTGAAAAACATAGAAGTGATAAAAACCACTCACCCAATCGACCACAGATTGATGCGAGCCACATGGATTCTGGATTCCAAAAAACAAAAGTCCAGGACACACTTTAGAAGAAAACAATGTGGATTTCTACCGATCGAAAAAGAGTCTTAAAAACATTTTCATGGAGCAATCAATTAAAATATCAAATGAATGTAATATCCAGGAAACGTATACAATCGTCATGAACAAAATGAAGGAATGCACCAACAAATTACCATTTATAGAAAAGAAAAACAGACTGGATTATATTAAGACTGATAAAATAAAAAATCTAATTAACCGAAGAACAGAACTTAAAGAAATGTCAAACAAGTCTCAGTCTGATAAAAAAGAAATTAAACGGCTCTACTCCAGCATTCGAAAAAGTATAAAAAGAAAAAAGCAATAATTCAGTCATAATATTTTAAAAGAGGAATTTAGTAAAAGAAGGTCAAATAAAAGTGGACACAAGAAAATAAACACCGATAAAAAGTGGATTCCAGCGCTTAAAAATCGTACAGGTGAATTAAATTCGAATAGAAACAACGTAATACAGATTGCAACCGAATTTTATCAGAACTTATACAACGAGAAGAAGCCAGTAACGATACCTTTACATGGTCATGATATGATATACACGCCCCAACGACATCCCTCCTTTATTGCCGAGCGAAATAAGATATTCATTAGATACCTTAAAGACAATGAAAAGCCCGGAAGATGATAACCTCACAAATGACATCATCAAAGCTCTAAATGAACCTTTTACTCCTATCCTAACTCAATTGTTTATCGAAATCATCAAACAAGAACAAATACCTGAGCAATGGGAGTCATCAGTAATAACTCTACTTTATAAGAAAGGCGACCCGCTTAATATAATCAATTATCGTCCAATAAGTCTTCTTCAAAGTACGTATAAGCTCTTCACGAACGTCCTGCTCTCAAGACTAAGGAAATTTCTCGATGACCAATTCAACACTAGACCATATTTTTACAATTAGGCAAATTATCGAAAAATACAGAGAGTATCGAACAACGCTCCATCTGGCGTTCATTAATTATTCAAAGGCTTTTGACTCTATTTCGCATGAAAAGTTGTGGAACGCCTTAAATGAACAAGGAATCGACGGAAAATATATTAACATCCTGAAAGTAATCTATCAGAATAGCAAAGCTCTAGTTAAATTAGACAAAAAAAGGAAATTGATTCAAAATTAAAAGAGGAGTGAGACTGGGCGACCCTATCTCGCCAAACTTATTTAATTCGCTCCTCGAACACATTTTTCGAAAAATGAACTTGTTTAAATTGGGAATTAACATCGACGGCGAGTATATAAATCATCTGCGCTTCGCGGATGATATCGTTTTAATATCCGAAAATCACGTAGATCTTCAATACACGATGGAAACGTAGAACATCTGCAGTGAGGTTTGGAGATGAACTCGGACAAAACGTGTGTTATGACAAACGGAGAACGGAAAAGTATTCTGATAGAAAATTATAATATTGCTTATGTCGACGAATATACATACTTAGGCCAAAACATATCACTGGACGGTCCCTACCTAGATGAAGTAGAAAGAAGGATCAAGAAAGCTTGGAATGCATATTGGTCGCATAAGCATATTTTCAAATCCATATTAGACATTAAATTGAAAAAGACTGCAATCGACACCGTCGTAACCCCGACTCAACTCTGCGGATGTCAAACATGGGCCATCACTAATCAAATAATCGACAAATTGCAAACGTTCCAGAGATCCGTCGAGAGATACGAATAAAGGATAGAGTGAGAAGTGCCGACATCAGTAAAATGACAAACATCGTAGATGCGGCAGAAATGGCATGCCGACTAAAGTGGCGCTGGGCTGGTCACATCGCGAGAACGAACGACGGCAGATGGAGCGAAAGAGTGCTGCACTGGTACCCGAGGGAGGACCGCCGTCCGCAAGGCCGCCGCGCAGCCGCTGGACCATCGACGTCGCGTAGATGCGACTGGCTTCCGATAGAGACTTGTGGAACAAGATGGAGGAGGCCTTTGTCCAAAAATGGACAAACCTAAAAACCGGTTAGTGTTAGTTGCGTTTAGGCATGCATATGTGCGTAAGGATTTTTAATGGGTAATATATAGATATGTATGGGTCAAAAAACTAGTCGCAAATTAATCATCGAGCAGTGCACACGTTCTTTCCTTTAATAATCCGTACAAGCAGTTTTGAATCCTATTACACCAAACATATGGTCGACATCGAACCGGATCCAAGCCAGACCAGGGAATACGATTGGGCAGGCGAGAACAATAGCGAACCGCTATCTGGAGCCTAATGAGTCATCGTTTGCTAACGTTTTAAGTGAATTTAGAAGATATTACTTTATTGCGGAGTGTTGTTTACGCAAATTAACTGGTCAATAGTGCAATATGAGTTCATCGGATCAACTACTACAAGTTTTAGAAGATACAGCGTGCTCTTGAAGGAAAACTGAAACGAATTTAAAGAAATGTCCAAAGCAACGGTTAACAAAAGGCTACTTAGAAGCACGAAGCGCTTGTATCGAAGCGTATTGACAGACATTTAAAACGGCGCATCAACAACTGGTACAAATTACGACTACTGAGCAGCGCGGCGAGATGCAGTATTTTCTTAAGGAAGATTATTACGCTATAGAAGAGTTGTATATTTGTTTACAAGGCGATATAAAGGACGCGCTGTTCGGTGCTGTGCAATTTAAGGGGACAGGCTTGTTGGATGTTTCTATGGCCGATGCGGGACAAAAACAAGTCAAGCTACCTCCCATTCACCTCCCCGTGTTTTCAAATAATTACGAAGAGTGGCCAACGTTTCATGATTTGTTTATATCGTTGATCCACAACAATACGAGTCTCAGCAAAGTTCAAAAACTGCACTATTTGAAGTCAAGTATCTCTGGTGAAGCCGCGGCGTTACTAAAACATGTCACAACTACCGAACAGAGTTACGAATTAGCATGGAAAACTTTAAAACAAAGGTTCGGTAATAGAAGCCTAATTGTGAACTCCTTATTGAAGAGGTTATTTAATCAAAGGAAATGCGTTTCACAAACATCTACTCAACGCATAAATTGTGGGAAGAACACGCGTTCCAGTTAAATGCCGACGAGTTACAGAAATGGACAGAACTAAGGGCGTATCTTGGATCGAAATTCCGTACGTTAGAACTGATTAACCCGCTCACTGCCAATGTATCCAAGGAAGCAAGAAGTATTAAGGAGAAGTCATTTCACGCGACGGCGCCATCGAAGAGTTGTGCTTTGTGTAGGGAAGAACACACCTTATGTCACAGTTAGGAATTTATCAAAATGTCACTTGTGGAGAGAATGGAGTATGTGAAGAAAAATAATCTATGTGTCAACTGTCTACTTCCTGGACATTCTGCTTTACGATATCGTATTCATTTCACATGTCGTCTATGCAAGAAGTGACATCACACACTTATCCATCAAGCGCAGAATAAGGAACCAGATATGACACAAGCTCATCACAGTCAACTGACGCAGCACTCAAGCTCGGAACCTCATAATAACAATGAAGAAGAGGTGGTACAAATATCGACTCATTTTGCGTGCAAAAAGTCCAGGGCCCTGCTAGCGATGGCGGTGGTTTCTGTAAGGGATAACGATGGACACGTGACGTCACTGCGTGCTCTAATCGATCAAGGCTCCCAATCAAGTTTTATAAGTGAGCGCGCAGCACAAGCACTACTAGTTACGAGGTTACCAGCAAAGGGAACTGTTACCGGAGTCGGCTCTACACAAACGACTATCAACAGTATGTCTCAACTGTAAATTATTTCAAAGCAAGATTCCAATGTCAAGATAGATGTGAGGGCTTATATCATGTCCTCGAAGATAACATCACAATTACCGGCAAGTAAGATAAACTATAACCCCCATCTGGCCGATCCAAGTTTTCACCAGCCAGGGCGAGTAGACATGTTGCTCGGTGTAGAAGTTTTGTGCACAAATATTCAAGAGTAATATTATCAGAGGTCCACCTGACTCACCATGCGCGCAAGACACCAGCCTAGGAGGGATTCTTTTTGGAAAAGCAGAAGATACAGCATACACTTCTAAAGAAGATATAATAGTGATGCATCAGCAAGTCAATGTTGATGACATGTTAAGGGCATTTTGGGAGATAGACACTACAGACACGCGGAAACAATTAACTAAAGAAGAAGAAGAATGTGAAAATATATACAAAGAGACGCATATGAGAAACGAAGATGGAAGTTTTGGCCAATGTCGTTCATTATCCATACTTCGTCTAATACTCCCGGAATAACTCTGCAATTAAGAACATTTTGGAAGGCGAAAATAGTGGTGATGTTTGAAAAAACCACGTCAATAAGCGAAATTGCTCGTCAATTACATTTAACGGTAAGTTAAATATATTCATTATATTTTATAAACTTACCTATAGCTCACATTTATGAATAATTTTAGCAGTTAAATTTGCCTTCGTTTATTCATTTGTCTAGGTTATCAAAGGAAACTATTAAAATTGGTTTACGTATACCACGATAATACATGCTATTTTTTTCGATTACTTTTGTTATAATTCATAATTACAAATTATTTTACGAATACCTTATAGTATACGTCTTTAGCATTATGAAATTGATGTTCTTCTACGCTATAAATGCATTGCATCATTTTATTTTGCTTATGGTATATTTAAGTTGTTATAAGGATGATTAAATAAAAATAACTTTTGTTTACAGAGAAAAACTGTGTGTAATATATTTATTGCCGAGTGCTTTCAAAATGGCGCGAAGGAAAAAAGCGTGCGATGAATTTGTGGAGTTGTGGACAAAGGATTATCCTGAATTACAGGCACGCGATACAAAATTATATTGCACTAAGTGCAATGTTAGTTTCGCCCAGAGAAAAGCTTCTATGGAACGACATTTCAACTCGGAAAAGCATACATCCGTCAAAAAAGATTTTAGGATGGAATTGACCAAATTTTTGGTAAGCTGTAATATACCATGGTCTCAGTTACAAAATCCCATATTCAAAAATTTTATCAATAACTGCGTGTCTGGAAAGTTCGAAAAAACTGTGGATGCCCCTTCGTTATGTTTGTTGAGACAGAATTACGTAAACCAAATATACGATGAACAAATGCAAAAAATTAAAAAGGAGTTAGAAAATGCTTTTATTTACGTGAGTGTTGATGAAACAACAGATGCCAGGGGTCGTCAAATTGCTAATGTGATAGTCGGTGCATTGCTTGAAATGCAGTCGCAACTCCACATGTATTGTCAAGCAAAAAATTGTAACAAACTAACAATATAAGTATAACGGATAGCGTCAAAAATGCACTGGGTAATTTGTGGGGTCTCGACCACAATAAACATGAGAAAGTGTTCATTGAAATAAAACAATTTAACGGATTATATCGCGTATATTATCTCATTTTAGTTCCCGACGTTTCGGAAGCTTTCCAGCTTTCCATAGTCACGGGAGGACTGAGAAAATATGTAGGAAAATACATATTTTCTCAGTCCTCCCGTGACTATGGAAAGCTGGAAAGCTTCCGAAACGTCGGGAAGTAAAATGAGATAATATACGCGATATAATCCGTTAATTTGTTTTATTTCAATGAGTAATAATCGCGGAAACAGAAGAAAATATTATGAGAAAGTGTTATTATTAACTGATGGTGTAGGGTACATGCAAAAAGCGGGTAGAACATTGAAAAAAAATTACCCAAACCTTCTCCATGTTACATGTTTGGCTCATGGTCTTAACAGAGTTGCTGATCAAGTTCGCGTTCTTTTTCCAGAAGTGAATAAATTAATATCAAATGTAAAAAAAGTTTTTCGAAAATCGCCAAAAAGAATAAAAACATTTAAAGAAATGGTTAATGGAATACCCTTACCTCCAAATCCAACGAGTATTCGTTGGGAACGTGGATTGAGGCTGCGACATACTATAATAAGTATTTCGAGGAAATAAAAGGCGTTGTGGACACATTTCGTGATTCTGACGCAGCATGTATCACAAAGGCCAAAAAAGCATTTCGCAGTGCGAAAATTCGGAATGATTTAAATTTTATAGCGAAATATCTTCAGGTACTTCCAGACGCTATTAACAAACTGCAGTGCCCGACTCTATCTCTCAGTGAAAGTTTTGCCATCGTTCAAAAAACATACAAGCATATATCGAAAATAAATTTGAGTGCTAATGGAAAAAAATATTTAAAAAGCTGACACATGTCTTGAAGAAAAATACTGGATTTGACATAATAAAATAAATTAATGAATTGATACAAGGGAAGGAGATAATACTTGAATCATCATTACGAGTTTGTCACACTACTCTAGATTATTTCCATCGTTTCATGTATGCACCTACAACAACAGTTGATGTTGAAAGATCATTTAGTCAATTAAAATGGATATTTACTGCTAGACGCCGCAAATTGACTGTGGAACATTTAGAAAAAATCTTTGTAATCTATTACGAAAACCAAATAATACATGTGAAAAATACACGTTAGTAAAAATTACACACGTTGTTTTCTTATTATTTAAATAGACTTTCTTCTAAGTAGGTAAGCGTTTAATTAGTAAACGATAACAGTTATCTTCACACAAGTACGTATATATTGTTAAAATTGTTAAAAAAGACGTTAAAAGATAATTATATTTACTTATTTCCTATGTATAAACTTGTTAACTAAACAGGTGGAAACATATGACAACAGTTTAAACCCATACCCCTTTGCGGCTGTATTTTTTATTGATCTTTTCTAGAGAAAACTCTCCACATGTTAAGAGCTTCTTAGATGTTTAGTAGCTGTAGGCAGAATACGTCCGTTTCTACCAAATAGACATTCTGTTTTATCTGCTCTTTATCTGATTGGTAATTGTACCCGCGATAACGACGTATTTTTGTAATATGTAACAGTTATGATTTATTTTATGGTTATGAATACGACTTATTAAAATTTAATTGCCTTGATGCACCTTAATATTCATTGAACTGAATTTCCAATTTTAGATATTCAGCAAATTGATTTTCTCATCTTTCGCTATTAAGCGAACTGGGCAATATTATTAAAGAACATTTTCCACGAAGTTCACATTTTTATTTCATTATCTCCGGTATGCGACGTTCCGCAAAATGGCATTTCTACGTCATCCGGACCAGCCGAAGACTTTTAAACTCAGCTTCAGTTGAATACCATTAGTACCTACTTGCCACGTAATGTCGGATTTACCGATAGGTAACCTTTAGGGTTTCTTACGCAGAGTACCTACCAAATTAACCCTAGGTTAAACCCTGTTGATATCGTTCAAAGTGTCAAAAATATCGCTACACGTGTTTATTGTTACTGCCATAAAGATACACTACATAGATAGGTATGGCGCTTTGGACGCTACATATTATTTGATGCTGACTGACCATTTTACAAACCACATTTTTAAGGTTTCGCAGCCAAAATGGCAAAAACGGGACCCTTATAGCTTCGTCATGTCCATCCGTCTGTCCGTATGTCACAGACACGTTACTCAAAAACTACTGGATGTAAGTATATTGATGAAATGTTTACTATACTATTATCTATTCTGTATGAGTCGCTACTTACTTTGAAGAGGCAAGAATAATAGCACATTTACAGCCATTTTAATCGAAAATACCACTGGTGCATTTGCCGTACCGTATAGGCTGCTATATAGGCCCACCAACACCTTTTCATGTTTTTATTTTTTTTAAGCCACAGAAAAATCTGTAATTTTTGTCTAACAATAAGGAGGCTTATTCCTACGTATAAAAAAACTTTCAAGATTTTTGATTTTTTTTTCACACTACTTATTTCGAAACGGTATGTCCAAAAATTATGAAAAAAAGATAAAACTTAATAAATACTTTCAACGAAAGTTGTTTTCAACATGAACGAATATACCGTTTTTGAGTTATTGCCAAAAAACTGCGGTTTCAGCTAAAGGACGTAAGTGCCGTGGAGATTCGCTCTTTTGGTGGTGCACTTTTTCATATCGTATTTTTTCATCTGTAGTGCATTTTTTGGTTCGAACGGCTGCGGAAGCCTACACTGATCATGGTCAGAGATGATCTTGGCGGTTTTTTTTTTTTAATTTCATGTTTATTTGATATTCCACTGCAAGATGTTAATATTCAATAACATAGTTAGGTACTTATATGTAAACAACTTAAGTGAAGCTCTTCTTGTAGGTTTGTAGTAGTGTACAGAATTTGATGTGGAGATTGTGGAATGGGATTTTTCTAATATTATGGATCCTAAAATTATCTGTCGGATACGCCACTTCTACATACAAGAGATGCTTTACTTAAGTTATTTACAATGAGTACAATGAATAAATGAATACATTTTTTACTGGGATGCCCCAACAGTGTGACAAGACCTTTATATTATCAACATTAATCCACGCATAGATGGCGCCAAAGGAAAGCTGAGGGCATAGCATAAATAGTAAAAGGTTCCACCAAGCACTCAGAGATGGCACCATGATGTGGTGTTGGGACGCCCAGCCGGGAACAAACGGGCTGGGGTGTGGCGCATTCATTCAGCCCACAAGATTCCGTTAGGCTAGGGCTGTGTTGGATAGGGTTAGCTCACCCTAACCTACCACACTCTTAGTTGGGAAGAGCCAATTCAGAAACCCTGATGGTATCAAAACTTAGATGGCGCTATCTGAAAGGTTTTTTTAGAACAAAAATCTTAAAAAGTATGAAGATCTATTATTTTTCTCATCAAGGATCATTAAAACAAGAGGACCGTCTACGTATTTTTATTTAAAGCATTAAGGGTTTCACCCCATCTAATAACTCTATTTATGAACAGTCTGGCGTAAACGAGGACGCCGTGGCGCTCAACCGCCTAGCATATCGACAATGATAACAGCAACGTGCTGCCGATGCCGTCCAAGTTAAAAATCTACGGTACGCTACCGAAAGTCATAGAAATAATTTGTTTAAAGAATTGTAAGTTTCTTCTCATTGGCGCTACCTGTGCATATCATACAGGTAAAGTTTAGATTTAATTTGCTTAGTTTTTAGGTTTAAGTAGCCAAAATAAAAATACGTTCCATATGAAACATATTATCTATATAAGTATAGTAGATTATTTGTACTTTGAATTTAAAAGCCTTGATGACGGTTTCTTGATGTCGGTAATATTATTAACATATAAAACAGATTGTTTCACAAATGCCAACTAAAAGGTCTACGTGTCTAGACACACTACACAGCATTTCGTTTCTTGCGTCAAATTTTTTTATTATGGTTGCGTAGCCAATATGGCAAAAACCGAATCCTTTTAGTTTCGTTATGTTCGTCCGTCAGTCCGTAGGTCACAGGCATTTTACTCTTAAACTAAATGATGTATATTGATGATATAATGAGTGTAGATCTTAATATATAAAAATAAGTATTTCTAGGTGGGAGGGGGGCACTATACACATAAAACCGAAACTGTTTTTTTTTACTCACGTCAATGTGCGGCTGTGGCATATATTTAGAAAGCTCTTTTAAAAACATATTTGTTTCTAAAAAAATTTTTTTAGTGAATATTTTTCGGAAATAATTGCTGCAAAAGTCACATAAATTGTGTCCCCTCCCCTCTATTTTCTGAAAGGTACCTTACATACTGTTACCCAAGAATAAGATACATAAAACTTAATAAGTACTAACAAAACTTATTTTCATTATGATCGAAAATAGGTACCGTATTTGAGTTATTGTTAAAAACCAGCGCTTCCCAGCAAAGTAACGCAAGTGCCGTGGAGATACGCTCTTTTGCTAGCGCATTTTTTCATTTAATGTTTACTCATCTGTAAGTTGTGCATTTTTTGTACATCATGATGAACACCTGCGGAACCCTACACTGAGCATGGTCCGACATGCTCTAAGCTGGTTTTTTTTATGAGATGCCCGTTTCTTAAAAACGCAACAAGCTACTACTAATGCTGTCATCTAGCGGAGGGTGCGTGTACGAGCGACTCACTTGGGTGAGCAGTTAACTTTGGTGCCAAGTTCTTGGAGTATTAAATAGTAAACGTTGTATCACTTGGTTGTGCAGATGGCGCCACATACCCTTCCTGTATTTAACATTTTTCTCATAGGTTTCCGTTATTTATTATCACTTATGGACTGTTATGTGCTTTCTAAGTTTGTATTTACATATGTTGTATGTATGTGGATATGTGTGTATGAAACTTACTTATATCAACACCCTTATTTTTTCTTCTCAAGGATTTTAACAATTTGTCTTTAGACGTGCCTGGGTTGAAGGATTGTAGTAGTTGTAGGCTAGTAGTAGTAGCTAGTAGGCTAATATTTTGCTGGCGATTTGTTATGCTAACAATATACTTGTTAGTTAGATATTTTTGCGGCTAACTGTATTTATCTGAAAGCAAACTAGTCCAACTGGTACACTAACCCTTCAATATTTACGCTAATGTTGTTTTGAGATACGTAGCCAGCTATCGTAAACAAAAGTACAGCAAGTCACGCACTTTCCATTTATTATAGATATGATAATAACAGTTTCTGTTATGTATTCGTTATTTAGGGTATCGTGAGCTTTTAATAAAACATTTAAGACTATTTGCCACATTGTCGTAATGTAGCAGTATAAAGGATCTGCCACACAGACGTTCACCCCACTGGTGCGGGCGATCACTGCGACCAACCCGTAGTTTTCTTCTTTTCGCTCTGTTTACAATTTTTCCTTTCTCTCAACGCCCTAAGTCAAGTTGAACCGGTTGCCAACCCAACTCTAAGTGGCCACGACACTAGATGGCATTCCCGTTTTAGTTTGTGGGTTTGCGCTCCCTCCACTGAATCCGATTACTAGTACGGAGACCTAGTGAGACCTGACGCAGTTCAAAGTGAAGTCGTCAGTCCATCTTATGGGGGCCTACCCACGCTACATCCTCCGGTGCATAATCGCCGCTTAAGAACCTCAGCCGCCATCGGGATTGCGACCAGTTTATCCTGCAGATTGTTACTTAAGCTTTGCAATTCTTCGAGCAATGTCGGTCACTCTGTTCTTCTACGGATCGCTACATCCACACCGAATCATACATTCCATACCAAAGCTTTTGCTAAAGGCCATTACAACAATAGTACTGTCAATTGCTATACTTTCGATGACGGATACGACTGCAAGGGTATATCCAGTATAAAGACATGGACATAAAAACGAAACATTTAGCGATGTTATTATTGAACAAAAAAATAGTATAGGAACAATTAATTCGTAAACAGCAAAGCTAATAATCAATTAATCGTAAGATTTAAACATTTTGTCACGTTTGCAAAGTTGAATAATTGTAAATAGTCATTCTTATAGGTACATAGATGGCGTTGTAAATATCGGGGCCGTTCCCCCCTTTGTGTACAGCGATTGACCGTCCTCTTGTTTTGAGGGTCCTTGCTTTTAAGCTGAGTATAGGTACCCGATGACATTTCTTAGGGAAGGGAAGTTAGATCCGATCCTCATGCTATTACGTAGTACAATATCAAATGACTATGACTTATGTGATTAAAGCATTCAGCAAAAATCAAGAGAGCACTCAAGGTACGTCAGTCTCGGCAGTGTTCCATAACCATTAGTTGGTACCTACACCTTCTACTCGTACCTCAATTCATAGTGTACATTATTGGAATTAAGGTATCAAACATTGGGATTAAAGGATAGGTAGTAGTTCCATAGCTATTCCGCGTAGTAGTGTCTTGGTTATTACGTTGTGCTTGAAATTGACTACTCGGCTGGATTCCGCACCGTCAATATCTCCTGCATCTCCTGATGATTCCTTGCGTTATATTAACTTGCGTATTGTTTGTGGAAAATGCATGAAAATATACGCATGTGAGTAGGTATAGTTAAAATATATTAACATTTTAATAAGATAACACACAGCATGACAAATACATGAATATATAACGTACATGACAGTTTTATCTTTTGTTTCCGCGATTATTACTCATTTAAATAAAACAATTTAACGGACTATATCGCGTGTATTATCTATTTTGAGTACTCGACGTTCCGGAAGCTTTTCAGCTTTCCATGGTGACGGGTTGAGTTTTCATTTCATTCAGTGCACAAAAGTCATATTTATTTATTTATTCATTCGCATTATTTCTTCCAAAGATAATTATGATAGCAATCTTTCTTCCATAGATAAACTATCACAGATTGTGACAAATATTAATTTACATTGCCCGTTACAAAGTAATATATCCTGTCAATGTGCCATAAATATGTTTAAATTAAAAGTGACACTTGAAAGTTAACGTTCCGATACATGTTTATACTTACATCTATATTGCTACATAAATAAATATCTTTACAAGGTGATTGAAGCGTTCTTATTTTTAATATTGACATTGAATTGCCGAATGTCAAAATTTACGTCTTATACTTTTTAAGTGTTTGTGTATCTGCGTGTCTGTCTATGGCATCATACGTCTCTAGTAGAGGGACTGACATCGTCTTTAAATAGTTGTATCTTGGTTTTAATAAACAATGGATTCGAGAAAAGCTACTGCAATATTTTCTAATAAGGAATAGGTATTTTGTATTGATATTTCGCAATTTCAGCGAGTAACACACGTACACATTTTTATTTACTATAATATGCCAGCTAGTGCGGCAAACTTCTGTCTGCCTTAGAATAATTCATTTTGTTTTATCTTGTTATTCTGCTACTCCTTACGAGTACGAGGACAATCAATCAAATCTGAGCAGCCGTTGTTGAGTTACTAAGGTGATTTCACGACTTTGTTTTATTTAAAACAACTTACATACGTTTGATATGCCACCTTATAAGAACTGTGTCACGGTAAAAGTAGATTATTATATATATATTTATAAATAGTTAGTTAACTATAATATTTAAATGTTGCTGTTTGATTCACTTTTGCTTATCATTTATCAATTAGTCAAAGTTGGCGTGATGAAAAGAGATTGTAATAAACTGAATAACACAAAAGAAAGTTATTTATTGTCATAGTAGAAACTTAAAAAAAAATACCGTATTTATTAATTTCAAACAATAAAAATAATGTAGTATTGTAGAATAGTTAAAAAAGTTAGTAATGTAATTAATATATAGCTAATTATCACATTTTTATCTATAAATGCTTGCAAGCGCGGGAACGCATAAATACTAAGAAATTTTGACACAGACCCGAACCACGAATACTATTCCAAATGGTAGCACAGTGTGTCTCCAATATTTCCGCTTTTACTCGTCAAATTCAAATTCAAAAATACTTTATTCATAGGTAATTTCATTATTACTCTTAAAACATGTCATTATTGAATATTCTCATGACAACGTTCAATGATAACACCTCATACATTTTCTATGGAATTAAAGTCAGGTGATCTAGTAGGCCACGAAATTACATTTATATTTTTGTGCTGGTAAAACCACTCACGCACATTTTGCGAACGATGGATGGGACCGGACAGTTATCTTAACAAGCGTACTTACTGATAATTTTTCCTCTGGATAGATATTCCTAATCGTTGGTAACACGGTTTCTTCCAGCACATTGTAATAGTCAGCACAGCACTCTACGCCCCACTCGGCTTTCGGACCAGTTCTCCAGGATCAGCACTCATCCAACCCCACATGTTCACAGTAATAAGACCAGACTCCACGTATAAAATGTTTTTTTCATCTGTAAACATGACATTGCTCCAATCGTCATTTAAGTGTTCCCGGGCGAACTAAAATATTTCTTCTTTGTATTGTGGTGTTAGTAAAAGTTTGACCGCATGCCTACGATGCTGCAATCGTTCACTATGAAGGACACGGCGAATAGTGTCTACTTTTGTGTCATATAAACGGGCGTAGGTAATAGTTAGTTGTTTGAAAACCGTTTACTTCATACTCCCGGACTAACGACGCTGCTGTGCGTCAATCAGCCGTGGTCAATAGTTCTTTGGCGGTGCAATAATGACCCTTCTTCTCCGAATCGTTGCACCCATAAAGCAACCGTTTTTCTCTGCAACAATATTTAGAAATATAATACAGATACCGTTTAAATATAATCATTATATTTGTATTATATATAAAACAATACTTACATTTACACCGGTTTCTCTGGCAATTTCTGCCATATTTTTGCCTTCATTATGCAAGGCATTATCTGTGACCTTTTCACTAAATCGATGTCGTAATGACAATTCATTTTAAAACTTGATAAATAATGAAAATCAATCAAACAAGACAATCGAACCGACGGGAATAGCTATTGCTAGCGGACGATTTGTTTCTTTGCAATAAAAACTAGAACGGTATATTTATGTTTTAAGTCTACCCTCTAAGTATGAGTGTTAACCAATAAATAATTGTTGCACTTTTCAGCAACAAATACCAAGTGAATTTATTATTTATTATTCATATTCGTGTGAAATTATAATTACTTTTTGATAAACCTAAAAAAATAATCAATTAGAAAATATTTATACTAAACGCATTACTTGAATTTTTTGTAAACTTACGTCATTCTGAATATGGTAATAAATTTCATTATCTTTCACCAAGTCTCAATGGCTGAGGGGCTAAATGCAGCCTTTTAAAACGTCTAAGAGGCCCAGAGTTCGAATCCTGGCAACAGTTTTAGGAATAGTAGTGTTTTTGGATTTTGCGTAAATCATCATCTGTTACTACAGATGATTAATATGATTCGAATTTAGACTGTCCTTAAAAACATTTAATAAATTATCGAAGATACATTCTATAATTTCTGGATTTCGACAACACCCATAATAAACAAACTGACTCCGCTTACCAACGGAATAAAATATTGTTAGCTACTTCCGCCGCCCAGAGGGCGCCACCAGCAACCGACGTTATATAAGCCAGCAAGAACAAGCAGCCGGCCTATTTGGACGACAGGCGTGCGCTCGATAACATACAGAAATTCGTGTATTTTGGAATATATTTTTATTTTGTAAATTATAGATTTAAGTAAATATAACAGTATTTGTTGATTTGTTCGCGTATTTATTTTTAATAAATATTTAGTTCCGCCAAAAATATTTTATTTTACATATAACGCTGTTATCAGCGCCATCTATTGGAATCTCATGAAACTAATGAAGTATAGCACGTAGCGTAAGCGTCTCGAGTTGCTTCAAGGCATTCGCGTTTAACAATGACCATCCACTTATGCAGCCCATAGTACCTAAAATCTATTTGCTGAAGTTTAAAAAAAAACTGTAATGAAAGGGCACTAGTGCGATTATGTAATGTCAAAAAACACACGTGTGCAATGGCCTGGAATACAGCCATAAAAACGTTGTAATAAGGTAAGAGGCACTTTACAGTGTTGAAAAGATATTTATATGTACTAAGAGGTGCTTAGTAACAAATGTACGCTTAAACGTAAAGTTTCAAGTGTTGCTTTTAATGTACTGTGAATATTCATGCATGTTTCACAGTGTGTGACGGTGATTTTACGAAAGAAAAGAAAGGTTGTAAACATAACGGTAGAGCATTGAACGAGAAGATTAAACTGGCACATGCTTTGTAAGCAAGTATTTGTCATACTGCGTGTAAACTTATAACATTAAAATACATAACTCTTATTTGAGAAATAAAATTATATGCGATAACTATTGGTGTTTGCGTCAAGGGAAAAATAATAAAAATTCGTGTTTCAAATGTGGAACTCCATGCATTAGGTACCTACAATTTACAGCATAGAATACTAATACAAAACATGTTGCGTTCTGTATGAAGGGGCTCCACACAAAACATGTGAAATTTACGGAAACAATAGGGTACATGCATGATTTTTTTTATCTCTTTTCTTAACTAAACATCAAAATACAGTAAAAACTATTTCAGAATGCAAAATTAAAATGGAAATCGGCCAAGAAATACGCATAATAATATTTAGGCAATTTAAACTAGTAAATAGACAGAGAGGGCCGATATGCACTGTTACGTCACAGTGCACTCCGGCCATATAAACTCCATATTAAATTCTGTTTTGCAAGAAAGAGATAGAATTAAATGTTTGATGGCTTATATCTTCGTTATTTTTACAGCTATTCGAAAAAATATTTTTGTCTACTGTTTATTACATGTATGAGCTTTTAATAAAGCAAGAATAAAAAATCATGCATATTCCCTATCGTTAGATTTGTTTAGGCATAGTTCAACCTTGTATTTTTCACAGGCCACAAAGGTTTTTCCTCGACATCGAGATCCAGGATATTTACAAAGCTGGCGATTTTCTTTCCATATAGGGAAATGGTCTATGCGATCTACGCTGACATCGTGAGGATGAAGAATCCCCACATCTGTCTTTTTTGCTTTTTTAGCTATAAGAACTTCAGTTCTAGCAGATGGTCATCTAGCCATCTGGAAGTTAAGATAATCTGGATACGTCAGGGGCCTACAGTGATTTTGACATTGAAATATTGCGGGCAACAATAAATCGGGTCTGCGAAGAATCTAGCGATTCAGACAAAAGTTGATTATCGAGTCCTTAAGGTGCGTCCACACTTATTTGCTCGTATCCGATCACCGTGCCGTGGCATGACTGCGTATCGCGGTGCTTGGACGCTCACTGTCGGCGCGCCTATCATGCCGTACTCTTCCGATATAACTGTGTGATACGCTTAGCAAATGGATTTCGAGCGATCGGATCGGCGCAATGTCCAAACGCGTGATCGTGACACGCGATCGTGTCATGCGATGATGATCTGATACGGGCAAATGATACAAATGTGGACGCACCTTTAGTTAAGCTGACCCAAATTACGTACGACATATTTTCAAGTATTTCACTACTCCACGCGTCTGAATTACCTGTCAGAGATTCAGTATTGGCCATGGACTTAACAACTAGAACTGGACTGAGCACTGCGAAAATAAAGTGTGTCCGACAGAGAAAGCAAGCTAGAGAATTGCATCTCGTTACTGTTATTAGGATTATTTTGAAATATGTCTGTGTAAATTCATATTCAGTAGGACATAATGAAAATTGGTAAATTAAATGAAAATATTTAAGTTTTAATATTATATTCTTTATTTATTTTACATCTTAATGCTGTTTTTTGTTACAAATGAATATAAAAAGTAAATACAAAAGGCTGCACAGAGAGAAACCTAACGATGTGGACCCTGTCCAGGATTACTGCCTTCTGTATATGACCCTTGATCCAGCCATCTAGCAAGAGTCTCTTAAGATGTTGGTTATAATAAGGGTTCCTAACCAACCATGTTTGACCATTTGGTCGAGCCATTTCCGAGTTGTTGCGAGACTAACGCACGTTATTTTATTTTTATTTATGTAGATAAATAATAGATATTACGCGCTTATTACATCCTCAGAACACTATTCAGCTGACAAACGGACAAGTTAAAATAAACGTACCTTAACATTACTAAGTTATGAATTTTGCGAAATCGGCCTAAATCATAAGTCACCCTAATAAGGTTGACATATGGTCTTGTTGTTTTATCGTAAAATAAAACCAATTGTTCGTTACCTGTGAAATGATATTCCGTAATTCGTGAAGCTTTCGCTTTTTACATCCCTTGACACTACATTATTTGACCATATTTAGCTTATTTCAAGCATATTGATGTTATGAGACAATAATATTCTCTCCATTGACATACTATGTAAATGTCATTAAATATTTAAAATTACTACTATGTTTAATGCAATATCGTGTTTAATCAGTAAAAAATGTTGATATTTTATTTATTTATTTATTTTACTTTATTGCACAAAACAAAAGTAAGTACGAATGGCGAACTTAATGCCAAAAGGCAGTCTCTACCAGTCAACCATAGGGCCAAACAGAGAAGCATGAAAATGGTGCAGTGGGGAAAAACATTAAGTACTGAGAGCGTTAGGACACACAAGCAAATAATGCATACATAATTGCTTATACCTATACTATATGGTATACAATATATATATATTACATATAAATAATAAATACAAAATATACCAGCTACTGCATGGAAGATGGGCGCTAATTGAGTTCTTGTTTCAGCAGATGCCTACGTAGCATCCGCTTGAAAACTACCTTGCTTGGGGCTTG
Organism: Hedya salicella; assembly: GCA_905404275.2. Classification (NCBI taxonomy): domain Eukaryota; kingdom Metazoa; phylum Arthropoda; class Insecta; order Lepidoptera; family Tortricidae; genus Hedya; species Hedya salicella. The sequence goes on from FR990096.1 coordinate 85,716,124, forward strand.
TCTGATAGAAAGAGGGAGCGAATTCCAGAGACGGCTTGCCTGAACGGCGAAAGAATTTGACATGAAACCGGTGTAGTGTGAAGGAATTGAAAGTTTGAGAATTCGGGAGGAACGTAGTTCACAGCCTGGACGGGGAGTTTGAAAAGCGAATTTGCTTTTGAGGTATCCTGGAGCGGAAGGCTCGAACAGGATATAAAATAGGAAACAAAGGATTCTAAGTGACCTGCGACCACGTATGGGAAGACAATTGAGCTGACATTGTTGATATCTTCAACATTTACAAATTAGGTAAAAGGTAACTTATTCCTAATATAAATGTAGTCCTGGTTAGTACAAGTAGGTAATTATGTCCACTATACTTTAAATTATTTAATACCAGAACGTTTAACTTTTTTACATTGGCAACTTGTGCGAATGAGGCACCGTCCTCGGGTTTGATGCTCTCGCTCGGACCGCATTCTCTAGTCTCTAACCACCACACCATTGTAGACTGTCTTGCTTAGTTATATGTTTCAATTTTGATTGGCTAAGAAAAGTCAGTACTCAATCCAGTGTCGTTATTAAATCCACGGTATTGGCATCAACATCAACCAAAGGTAACTTATTTTCACCAACCCATGTCTTTGATAGCTCAGAAAATACTTACTCAGCACGTCCTACACTCTAATTCTGCAGAATCAACTTACAATACCAGAAGCTGTCCTAATATTTGTTCAAATTCATAGTCAATTGCAAAAAAAAAAAACATAATACCGGAGCCCTCCTTTGAACTAAAAATAACGGCAGTTAATGTGCGTATAACTTTTAAGTAGATAAGACCCGTTTTTATTAAACAATGCATTTTATCGCCAATTTGTTGATCTTATTTCAAACAATTCGATGCTACTTATCATTCTCATACCCTATAATCCATATTTGCACAAAGCTTGACTTCAAAAAGAGTAGCTTAAAATAATCCCAAAACATTTCAATACGACACCTCTGAAGTGAAAGTAACAACTCATAATATTTGCTTTTCTAATATACTTCTAATGTCCGTTGCCGTGGAGGTAGTGATCCCAAAAAACGTATGCGTTTATGGTTTTTTTAAATCGAAAACCACCCTTATAGTATCTATTTTATACATCATAATAGACCCCGTTAATCTTTGTTTATTGACCATAGAGCAGACAGTACTAGCGTAGTAAAACGACGCAAGTCTCATAGATATTGAATGCGCATAAGCTCCTTTAGTAAATCGCGACGTCATAGTGGAAAGCATAGACAATGGATTTTTAATCGTGACTCTGCATAATGGGGATGGAAATAACGTTTACCTTTACACAACGTGACGTCATAGGCTTAGGGATCCGCTGCTAACGATGACAAGCCTAGTGTGTAGTGATCGAGCTATTCGGCTCACTTCATGGACGAATAAAACAAGAGGATTGCCAATCGTCATACAAATAGCCGTTCCCCGTTATTTACAACGCCGTAGATATATACGAAGATTTATTGTAAACATAACAGTATTTAACGATCAAATTTATTCTGTACTCTTGGTCTTTGTTCAGTTATAACTACAACATTCGTTTTATAGCGCGATCTAGTTTGAATACTCGAAATTCCCTTCCAGTCGGCGCACGATCCGAAATATAGCGTTTGACAGTCCTCTTATTTTAAGCGTCTATGGCTTACATAGACTATCTCATTTATCGCAACGAATAACAAGGTCATTGGAGCGTTTGTTCTGAATGAAAACTACATTCACTAGTCAAATTATATTCTGGCTTCATTTTTAGATCGTTATTTTCTTATTATATCTTAATACTTATTGCTTATGGTAATTTTCTCAAAAAATGCAATTCGTATCAAACTACCCCATATCTATACGGGACACATTGATATGCATACTTACTCATATTATTAAAAGCCAGTTAAAACACGTTTATAAATAAATTAGTTTGAACTCTTATTTACATACTAATTTTAAGTAGGATTTTCATTTGTTATTTTCTGTAAATCAGCAAATTTATTTGTATTTTTTTTAATGCTATTTTGATGTCTTAACTAAAACCATGCAATTTTTCAGGGTTCCGTACCTCAAATGGAAAACACGCAACTCTTATAGGATCACTTTGTTGTCCGTGCCTCTTTCTGTCTATCTGTCTGTCAAGACCCTTTATCTCGGGATCGCGTGGAGGTATCGAGTTGAAATTAAATCTTAATGTACTCAAATCTACGGTCCCTTGAAGCTCTACAAAACTTAAACTTCTAAGTTTACGTAAAAAGAGATACTGCCGTTTATGCCGCAAAATACGTATATTTCGACACTCTTTGAAATTGATAGGGTACTTCCAGTTGTTCTAGAAACTTGAAATTTATATATTTGTATTAAGGAAGCCCTTATAGCACAATCAACAAAATAAATCTGAAAAACTATTTATTTATGTCTGTCTGTCTATATCAGTAACCAATATAAAATCATCGAGCACTACGTTCATTTTGCTTAGTAGTAGGGAGGTCTCTGCTGACACTAAATTTTCATAGACACGGCCATTTATAGCGTATATTTTGTACGGAACCCTCGGTGCGCGAGTCCGACTAGCCCTTGGTCGGTTTTTTTTATAATTCAGTCATTCATTTGTAAATATTATAGTTTTCAATGTAATCAAAATCTAGCCATAAAAAGCCATGTTTTTCAAAGGATCTATGTAAAAAAATATCGTGATCGCACTATTGTGTATATATACTGGCCGCATAATCAGAATCCACACATCCACGAGAACGTTCACTATAAACATTATCTTTACACAAATTAGACAAAACTTTACGCCGTACCGCAAAATGCACATTTATACCTGCAGTGTGAGAAGTGCATAAGCGAAGAAGAAATTGGGGCAGCCTATTGGTTGTGTTGGTGGCTTATTTGTCATCTTAAGCAGCACTATTTATCGCTCCCTTAAACTGAGATGTCGATGTCGTGTAGTTCAGTAAATTTTTGGTTATATGTATGTATTTGTGTAGGTATATGTATATTGGTATATATGTTTATTTGTATTTTATATTTATTTATTAGTATCTAGTATCTTTGTATGTATCTGAAATGTTCATTTCTCTTTTGTTTTTCTTTCTGGCTTTAATTTATGATTTGTCTCATCTTCATGTGCACCACTTACTTACTCATTGGTTGTTTACTTTGCGCCATCTCTACTACCTCAAGGTTGTCTGGAAGAGATCGCTTTTTAGCGATAAGACCGCCTGTTGTTTACCATTTCTCATACTGGCTTAGATTTAAGTGTGATGTTATTTTCTTTTGGTGTGCAATAAAGAGTACTTATTATTATTATTATTATTTGTGTATAATATTATGCAATCTTTCGTTTAATTGCTACGACCACTGTATCCATGTGCCCCTTGTATCAATGTACCCTCGTTCCACTTAATGAAGAGGACTTCCAAGGAGAAATTGCATCCTGTTCCTATATAATTTTAAACAAAACTCCAACGACCGCACACGCAGGAGGTTCTATAAATATATTATCTTTTCATTTGGTGGACCGTTTCTTCTTCTATTTCACAACTATCGATATCGAGAAAAAACTAGTTACTCTAGATAGATTGTGACAATCTTATGTTTATGGCGCGAATTTTCAGGTCTCGGGCAATAAGAGTAACTATAAACTATTTACTGTTTACTCTTACTGAATCTCTCACCAACAGTATTACTCCATGTCCCTAAATGGGTTATTTCGTGATTGTTTCATATTCAAATCTAACCTTACTCTGAAACGGAAATCGTTTCCTGATTAGTTTTAAATCGTTGTATAGAAAACTTAATTACTTTTCTAGACTAAATTATAAAATTGTAAAAAGGGAATTTTTGTACATTGAATATATTCTTCGTATATATAGATGTGTGAGTATTCTTTGGCCCATAAGCTCGCCACGGAGTGGGATCCTGCGCAGGCCGTTTCCACCGACTACCGGCGACTCTCCCTAGTAGGGGGCCATCATACGCTGCGCTTTCCTATGCGTGGTCGCCACTCCATGGACTATATTACTATTAACAGCTTTCGTTTACCATAAAAAAATACAATATTTATAAGGATAATCACTTGACAATGAGAGAGTTTTGCCTGCGGGCTTAATCCGGTGATACATTTTGATTACAATGGGCTTCTAATATAATATTTCAAATGCCAGTTCTGCGATTACAACCGTTCATGGTTCCACCCAAGGTGTTTTAAGAGGGGTAGCAAAGGGTTAAACTATAGAACTTATCGAGTGCCTTCTAGTTCTGGCATATCTAATTTATACTTCTGTATGGATATTTAGATTATATTAGCGGTTACTCAAGACGTAAAAGCCGAATTCTGCTCGACATGGTTCGGTCCGTAGACACGAGTGAACCGCGACGTCGCCCGTTCGCAGGTCGCCGTGTCCTGTGCTTGTGTGTTAGTTTCCCTACTATTGGCATTATAAAATATACTTATTGGAAACGAATGCTCTAACTCTCTCTAAGTTAAAAATGTTTGACTCTGGTCTTTTTGTCATTCGTGTGATAATTTATAACAAACTAGCTTCTGCCCGCGACTTCGTCCGCCTTAAATTCGTTTATCGCGAATAAGAGTATTTTTCCGGGATAAAAAGTAGCCTATTTCCTTCCCCAGGTCTCGAACTATCTCCATACCAAATTTCATCCAAATCGGTTCAGCGGATTAAGCGTGAAGAGGTAACAAACAGACAGACAGACTTTCGCATTTATAATATTAGTATGGATATGGATTAGTATGGATTAAATACCACAAGTGTATAAAAAAGAAAACAACTTCGTCCGTGGAGGAGAAACATATCAAAACCCTATCTATCTATCTTTTGCTTCCGCGTAGTTGGGTAAAAAGTATCCAATAACCAACTGGAGGTACCTAGCTGTACCTACCAGTGTACCAACAATAGTTGAAATTCGTTTAGACGATTTGGCGTGATGAAGCCACAACGACACATACAAACATACAAAAAATCGTTATTTTACAACGAACGATTTGTGTGGGTTAAAAAAGTTAATTCACGTGTCAATAACTAACAAAGGATGGTGACATATTGGGCCTTATTCACAGGCTTCTCAACGTTCTTCTATTTATACATTCTAGGATGGTTATACGATACTTTTCACCCGACTACGCCGAAGCAAAGAGGGTATTGACGATCTTCCTCCGTGAACGAATTTGCACCTTATTTTATTACAACTCTACAAAACGGAGCTTAATCGGGTATAAATATGATTTATTTAGTCAAGAAGTAGAAAAAAGTCAAGTTTTTAAGTTTTAAGGTTTTTGGCTCCCGCCCCCTAAGTAAACACAGGGTTCTCGTGGTTGCAAACTTAGGATAGTCTTCCTAGTGTACCCAGCCCCAAACAACCTGCTAAAGTTACATTGATTCCGGACTACATTCCAGTACTAATGTATTTTTTGTTATACAATGCCCATTTCTTGCAGACGCTGATATTATAAATAGGTATATATATTGAATTCTACAAACGTTTTTCATTACTTGCAAGATTTTTGTTTACATATATTGCATTAATAATCAGACTATATTGTTAGCCACATTCATTCATTCAATTTCATTGGCCATGATATGAATTCGGTACTATCGACCGTACCATGGGTCTTTAAATTGGAGTTATCACATTGCCACATCGAACTCAGGCGGTTTCAGCTAATTTCGCAAAAAGGATATTTAAGTTTACAAGTTGCGGAGAGATTTGTGTGGGTCTAAAAGTTCACCCATTAGCCACAGCAGTTTTCTATGGGGACTTCGAACATACATATACATAAAAAACATACAGTGGATTTGAGTACCGTCAACTGGGGTTACTTTGATCAACAGGGTTACATTGATCACTCATTTTTAATCCATAAGAGTTTTAAACGCGTTTATGAGATTTTATTGATAAGTTTGGCAACCTCGTTAAAAAAATATCCTTAAAGCGTTCAGAAATACGCTCCTTATAGTTTAAAAATTAATGATCAATGTTACCCCGTTGATCAAAGTAACCCCAGTGTACCGGTACCTACTTCTTTTTGAAATCGGTTAAACAAACTTGTATTAAGTCGACCATATAACCGAGCGGTCGTCTGTGGTACGAGAGAGACAACGGTATTTGGAAGGTAAGTACAGCAAGGGAAACTGACACACATTCCTTTTTAGTCCTTATTGCCATTGTGACAAGAGCGAAAAAGGTAGGGGAGACAGGAAGGTAAACCGGTCAACGTTGATATTTATTTACTTTCAGCCTCATCTCTGAACGAGCTACCTTACAATGTAGGCCACCATATCTCCACTCTGTCATCAACGCCGTCAACCACGTTTGCATAGAAGCATAGATAAATTCGAGGCAATTGGCATACTGCTCGCTGGTGGAGGGGTTGACACGTTCGACGGTGCTCGTGGTGTGACCACGTGCGAGATCAATCGTATCTATCTTTGCGCTTTGATTTGTATCTAAGAGTATGTCACAAAATTATGAAATAACATACAAAAAATAATAATTTCGAAATGCCCTGACCCTGCCCTAACCCTAACCCAAACATACATGTACTGAGTTTGAGTCATAATACACATGTTTTTGGGTATAGTATAACCTTAATGTACATATGTAATCCAGCCATGCATAATCATATGAACATCTTAATATTCAGGTCAGGATTTATAATCTAAGCCCTATGCTAATTGATCCGATGTATGATGTCATATGCAGCACCGATATGACGTCATGACCTCGATATGTCATATGTTGGAAGATGATCAAGTATGCCAGACACCCGGCTGGGTTTGTAATCCCGACAAAAACAGGGTGTACGTATTATAACTTTGTCATGTATACCTGTGTATCTGTGTGTCTGTCTGTCTGTTAATTTGTGTGTCTAATATTACTGTGTCGGTCTATATGTGTGTGTGTATGTTTCTGTATAAGTGTGTAAGTGTCTCTCCCCGTGGCATCGTACATCAATCAGCGCATGGAAATATTTTAATTGTTTTTTTTTTGTGTTCGGAAGTTGACTTTATCGTTTGCGATCGCTTCTGCGAAAAATCGATTTAACAGTTTAATAATTGTATTTTTTTTACTAGATGGGCTGTAGAGCAAGCCAGATGTATAAGGCGTATGAGATACGAGTATTAATCTCACCCGAATCTCGACCGAAACGGGCCTAAAACCGAAACATCACAAGAAACATCGTACACCCACCATAGTTCGGGTCCAACTTGTTTCAATTATACCAGCAATTTGTTAGTTTTATTCATTTACCAGTAATATCTTGAAAGGGACATTATTCGCTGGGTACGCCGTTTAATCGAAGCACAGAACAGAATTGAAGCTAGTCGACGGAAAGATATACACGATATCCGACTTCCATTAAGCTTAATACAATTAAAAATACGACAATACATCATTAAAATTATAATCACTATTTTTATAGAATTATAAAATCCAGTTGCATTACTAACTAAGAGAACAATATTTATACGAATTAGCGACATGTCTCGTCACTTGAAATATTTGGCCACGTCAGAGCGGCTGGATGGATATCAAAAGTGTTTGGTAAAAAGATAGCTGATCACCCGTCTACCGTCAACTAACAAAAGAAAGAGTATTATGTTCAAGTATCTCTAACATTATATTGTATATAATTATAATTGATATCCATCCATTAGATCTTAAGATTATTATTATTATTCCAGTACAAGTATTCAGTCGACACAAAAGTCAACATGCAAATTAATATTATGCACAAATTAAATAGTAAAATGAAACAAAATGTCAATGTGAATTAAATTGCAAGAAATAATAATTATCTAATAATTTATAGAATGTAACATTTCATCATTTTCAGATTAGATATTAAGAATTAAAATTATGCATGTCGTAGTTTATAGAAATAGAATATTATACAAGTTTACCGACGTTTCATTTGTTTCTGATCTTGGTTTATAATAATATCGGTAGTGGAGTGATCCACTAATAAATTGCAAATATTGTGATTATTATCATGATATTTGTAAAACAAAAAGTACAGTCTTGATAATAGCGCCACCTCTCGCCCAGCCATGGTAGCTGTAAAGGTAGCTGCTCGGGGTGAAAGTAACTTCACAGTTCTACACTAGGCGGTGCTAAACGGCTAAAGATTCGGATGCAGCATACAGAGATCCATAAGCAAGAACAGATGACAAAATTCGTCGACTACTGGTATGGACGATTAGCTCAGTTGGTTAGAGCGTGCTGCCCCGGTCTGGCTCAAGGCACTGGTATCGTCGAATTTTTTTTTCATTTGTTTCTGATCTTTGTTTCTAATGATGGTCTTAGTCCTAAATTAATAGATACAATGTCTCTGTTCGCAGGTAGGTTGGTCAATCAACAATATACCTGGTTGCCATGGGTACGTTTACTGAGATTTAAAACTTCGATTGTAAACGATATAAAGGCAACAACATATTTTTTGTAGCCAATATAAGTATATGTACTCGTATATTCTTCAATTGCTCATCTCGTCAGTTCGAGTATATTAATGGCCTAGATTATTCGTATTTTTCTAAGTAACTCTGTCATTTTTGTCTTCTAAATTACCGCATAAAATAACAAAAAAAAAGTCAATTCTCCACTTGCTTTCGGTCATGAAAATAATTCTAACTAGACCAAAGTTTTGACCACTAAAAACCAGGTCATACGTCAACACTGTAGTGTAAACCGTGTCGAGACTCCTTAGGCAGCACATGTTGTTTGTAAAGCGGTATTCAATGGAGCATTATATGGTGACAAGCCACGAAACCAATATGGCATTCGAATTATGATAATTTCATATGCAAATACGCTGTATCTTAAGTGCTATCGAAATACGTGTTACCGTTTTGCAGTTGATAGACAGTTGCGTGCACAAGTGTTAATACAATTCAAAATCAAATCTTTGATCTGCAAGTAGGCCTCCAGGGCACCTTTACAGTTAACGTTATACCCCGTATTTTTTATTTACTTTAACTTTAATGTACGAGATTTTTAAAGAAAAATCTGAAAACTAAATGTTAGCAACATGTTCGCATCGCAAAGCCATTGGAAACCTGCAGGGCCTACTATGGTTGCATTTGGGTCAATCAACCTTTTTCTGATTAAATCTGTCACTATTGTCTCCTGAGTTACGGGACAGAATGACAACACGAAAAGTTGATCCACCCATTTACACGCGATAAAAGAAACGGTTTGTCACTTTCTGACGAGTGAAGGAGTGCGAGAGCGACGGATGCGTTATCGTCTGTTTGTCACGCAATTAACACGAGCTTCTAGAACCGCTCCGTTCGACTAGGTACCGCGTGGAGCACAATTTTACAGCTTTCCTTTTTAGTACAGACGATTAACTTCAACGTATTGCTTGATACATTCACAGTTAGTACCTTGTGAAGTATCTAATCTCTTTATTAGGGTGTTGGACAGTAGTCACAAATGTCACAATAAGTGTATTATTTTACAATAAATAATCAGAGTCGACCCCCTGAACACGAAAGCTGTAAATTTTTCGAGACTATGGGAACTCTAATGATATAATGTACGCGATATAATCCGTCTATATTGTTTTATTTAAATGAGTGATAATCGCGAATACTCAATCAATACAGAAAATAAAAGTAGCTAACACACATTTTTGCCGTCTTTACTGTTTTTAATTTGACATAAACTAAAAGGGCTGTTACCCTTTTTAGTTTCTTTGACTGTACACACTGTATTTGCCTACAAACTTCATACCAACCGTTCGCTTAGACGTTTCGAAAAAAGAAGCCAATTTGAGTTGTCATGATGAAGTACCTTATTAAATAAATACTTAAGTAGCTATATAAGTACCAACTATGACATCCCATTCTCTCTCCAAATTTTGACAGAATAAGAAATAAAAACTTGTTACACTAATTTAAATAGCATATTTGTTTTATTTTATAAAAATGTGGAACGAACCTTCAAAACAACCATTTAAGATAGATATAATAGTATCGTTAAATAATAACTTTGTTTGAATTGTAAAATGTTATCGTAAGTTTACTTAGTTCCAAAATCTGTGCAATGTTTTGAATATCAGCATTTTTCTACTATACATGCGTCAGGAGATTTTCACTAGTTTACCGATTTCTTGTTACTCCTTTTATCTAAAGAATCTAGCCAAGTGCGAGTCGGACTCGCGCACCGACGGCTCCGTACAAAATATACGCTACAAATGGCCGTATCTATGAAAATCCAGTGTTAGCGGGGCCCTACTCCTAAGCAAAGTGTACGCGGTGCTCGATCATTTTATGTTAGTTTAAAGTGTCGAAAATTTTTGCGGCATAAACGGCCGTATCTTTTTATCACGAAAAATTAGAAACTTGATTTTTTCACAGCTTTAAGGGACCGTAGACCTGAGTATATAGTTTTAATTTCAACTCGATACCTTCACGCGTTCTTGAAATTAAGGGTCTTGACTGACAGACAGACGGACAGACAGGTAGGCGGCCGGACAACAAAGTAATCTTATGAGGGTTCCGTTTTTTTCCTTTTGAGGTATGGAACCCCAAAAAGACTATTAATTTGAGATTACCTAACAATTAGTTTAAATGAAAAACGAGACAGCAGTAGAAGTAGTAAAAAAGGTCCATTAACAGCGGCACTGATTTCTACCTGGATTTGGTAAGTTATAGAAATACTCATCTGCGCAGCTGGTAATGGGCCGTAGGCTTAATAGTAGCTTGCGCATTCATCGTAGCTTGTCATTGTAAATCGGTTAAAGAAAATAAACAAGGTATAAGGAGCCCATTATTAGCTTAAAGTGTCTAAGATATTATACCTAATTGTACTCGCTAGTACTTCAAACAGATGCCATAAAAATTTGAATAAAAGGGGTCGAGCCATGTGCGCAGGCGTCTCGCTCGGCCGCACTCCCAAATTTACGACAACGGTGATCTACATACACTATACTCTATTTTGTTTAAAGACAAAGTACGCTATACCACAGAATAAATAAATGAGAGTACAAGTACAGAAGATAAAACACTGTGAGAGTTAGTACTTGTACTTATTGCAATCAAATCAAATTAAAACATTCATTTTAAGCGTGAAAGGCCTCATAAATAACCTTGCAAACTAACATCTATGCTATTATATCTAAACAATCTGTGCATTGAATATATTTTCAAAAGAATAACTGTAACGGACTATTAAAATTTATGTGAGGTGAGGTCATTAAATTGATTTCAATATATGGAAATTTTCGTTTTTTTTTATGTTACGAGTGACAAACGGGCAGACGAGCCACCTGATGGAAAGTAGTCATCGTCGCCCATGGATATGTGCAACACCGGAGGAATCGCCCATATTTTGCCAACCCTTGAGAGCCCTGTTAACTCGCTTCTTGAAGAATTCCATGTTATAGCACTCTGGAAATACTTCAGGGGGAAGGTTAGTCCACACTTGCAAGAGCGTGGTAAAAATGAGCGTGATCCGCGTTTATTTTTGAGATGCTAAGCATCCAGATATGTACTTTGTTTCTGAGGCGGAAGGTGCGATGATAGAAACGTGACGGTGGCACCAACTTAAAAAGTTCTTCAGAACATTCCCCAGTGTTCATACGGTAGAACCACAGAACAAGAGGATAAGGTTAGAACGGCGATGTGGGTGGAGTAGGCGCGCCACAAGTTTGTGCAAATGTTCTTAACTTGTACCGACAGGCACGCGGCCGCTCGCAGTTGCTCGCCAACCTTGCGCCAGAATGTATTAAAAATAAATATAATAAAAGTGGTGGGAAATGCCGAGTAGCGTATTGTAACTTGCAGGGCAAGAAGTGGAGTGGCTACTTTAGCCAAAGGAGGAATAACATTCCATCGGTAAGCGTAAATATCTTCATTTTATTAAAATGTTTACGAAAAACGGTTTGGTACTAAAGGTTTTACAATAATAACGATAATTGTTAAATTTTGTATACATTGCTCGCATAGTACTACAGTGCCGACATAACTTTAGCTGTTAAAAGAGCAATGTATTGCCCTCAACGCGACCATTTCTCAATCGCTTGACATTCGTGGTTCGCAGGGCTCGATCACGTGGAGCATAGTGTTAAATTTCGTTAGTGTGGGTGAGCGCGCATTTAAATTCCGTTTGTGTGGGGGAGCCGTGAACGAATCATAGCGCTCCGAGTGACATTGTGCGCGTGTGTGTTTGACTGTGTTTATTTTCTATACGTGAGTAGTAGTAGAAGTGGAAGGGATCTAGTGGCAAAATTGGTTCTGATACAAATTGTACTCGATGGCCTTTCTAACCTTATTCTCTTTTTCTGTGGGTAGAACAAACACAGAGAGCCAACATCTCTCCTGAAGCTAAGTGGTTCTAGGCCGGGATCATTTATAAATAAACATAAATATTACACGAACGTTATAAATATGTCTCTAACTAGCAATTTTGTTTTAAAATTTTCAAAAAACCTATTTGAACTCCTGGTTGCGTTAAGTTTGGACCTCATCAGGTGCAACCTTAACTTAACCGGAACCGGGTAATAGTGTTAGGGTAAGTGAAAGTTTGTACGGAACCCTCGGTGCGCGAGTCCAACTCGCACTTGGCCGGTTTTTTTATTAAACCATCCACGTGAAAACCAAATACTTTCAGCTGTCAACAGTTTATCATAATTGCTACTTTATTAATTTAGCTAGCTTAAGGAAAATACATTTTACTCAATTAAGGAATAATTTGACATTTCTTAAAAATCACTGTATTAAATGATATGTAATTTTAATTTTATTTCTTTATTTCTAGTTTGTATGATTGAGTTGTGTTACCTTTGTGATTATTAAATGAAATGGATTTTTACATAATTAAGAAGAGTTTAGTAATGCAAAATGCATTATGTATATAAATGCCAATATTAATGTATTGTTGTTGATTATAGTTCAGATAACTATTAATGGCGTGCCTATAATATATTAATGAGAATATGTATTTTTATTTGTACGTTATTATTGTATAGGTAGCTGGAATAGGGTAGTTTCCTGGGTAAAAACAAATATCGAAAAATATTCTTTTGTCAATCAAACAAAAAAATACAAAAATAAAGCGCGTCAAAGTTTGGGAATGAGGGCGCATGACTTCACGCCGTGCGAAAATCGGGCGCACGGTGTAACGTCACGGGCAACTTTAACAGGCTATATCTTCATCATCTTCAGGGTATCCGGATATCTCAGGGTGCGCCGTGCTTGACTATATAAGTTCATATCGTACATTTTAATACAGTATCGAATTGGGGAAGAAGATCGCAACACATGGCTATTACAACACGCTCCACGGCATTGGTGTCTCTTTTAGGCCTTTTCAAAAGCCTTATTGAAAAGGCTTAAACGAACGCTTCGTCATACGTAAAACCCTGCAAGTTTTCCCACCAGCTACAATGACGCCTACTAGAAAGCGTGTAGCAGCATCCCTTTGTTACAAATAAAATTTGAAAGTTGTAACGTAATTAAAGCCCGACCAGGAAAATAAAAATACCTCCGCTGGGGGTAGCAATAATTATAGCAACATTAGTATGATATACTTACTACCTACGGAGATGTTATTTAGAGGAATAGAGTCTAATCCTTCAGACTTTCTATCCGACAAATACTTCGTCATATTGTAAATCACTTTTCTTAAAAGAGTTTTAATGGTTCTCGACATTTTAACGCACAAATAACTCACAATATCCCAGAAATAGGTCCCGCACAATCAACATCTCACTTTGACACCAATTGATAGATGGTTTTAATGACGTCTGTAAAGTTAATATTGCCAGTTAAAGAAATTAGTTCCTATAGTTTTTCGCAATATGGCAATTTTTTTTAATTTTCTAGTCGGGCTTAAGCCCCAGTAGGTTTCGTCAACTCTTACTGTGTAAAGCCGAAAGCAAGAGTTGACGAAACCTACTGGTGACCGTAGACCACTTTCCTTGCGCAACGAGTTTAATTTAAATTAAAGAAGTTTAAACATAACATTGAACCAAAATTCAATAAAATGTAATTTAAAAATTACTTGTCTTATTTTGTCATGAAGAATATTTTCTGAAAAATTACTTTAATAAATACAATGTTTTGGGTTGAAATATAAATAGTTAGGTGCTCATATTTCCAATGTCTTACGTTGATTACACGCCCTCGATTATTAATGCTATACTTACCCTATTAGAAGTCGTATCTATGTCGATCTAAATTGAATTAATCATTCCTGTGCCATATGTCTTACGAGGGTGATGTAGCTTGACCATTCGAGGCAAAGTATTCCACTAAATGTTACAACCCCTAACTTGGAAGTAACTTAGGACACTTTAATTTATAACTTACGTGGTATTTACCGCTTTAGTCTGGGATAAAAACTTGCCTATGTCATTTTCCAGCCTCTATTTTGTCTACAAGCATAAACAAACAAACACAACATCTAATTTACAATATTAGGGAGGATGAGGACTAGATATTGCAGGTCCGCGGGAGGCCATACTCACAACCAAAGCCCTTTATTATGAACAATTTACTTATTTTAGAAAGGTTTATCACAAAGATTGCACCGTTGTGGATGAAGTAATGACAAAAACGATCACCAAGTATAAAAATCTCTAAAATTTAAAATTATAATCATCTCTGTTAAGGAAACTACTGCCTCATGACGTTACAACATTGAAAAGTCAAACGACATATCCCAAAATACATTTTTTTTAGTTGAAAATATAATGTGCAACATAGAGATTACAAAAGGTACTTTTTTATCCCTTGTATTTTTAATTTGTTTTTATTTTTTGTCATAAACTTTGTACAAACGTACAGCCGCAGGATGAAATGATTCAACACTTTTCAACCTTAATACGATAATGTAGAGTCGAAGAGAACGAATCTTTTCATTCCTCTACTTTACATAATATCAGCCATATAGAAGTCATCACTATATCACAAATATAAATCAACCAACACAAATTATAAGTTTTCTAACTAATTGACGAATGTTTGATTTCCTGTTCAATATGAAACATTTTATTTTGGCTACTGTCAAACGTATTGTGGTTTATTGTAACCAAATAGTTATTTTCTGAGTGTAGTCGTCACGGTGACCATGCGGGTATACCAAGCACGCGACACAATTACCTGTAATACTGCAACAAAACAATATTTACTTTATCACAAAATGGGGTGTATTATTCAATAATGACAATCGAATGCCCTATGTTTTTAATGCATCAATTACTAAATTCACAAAGTTATTTTTGCAGCTACAGTGGACACTACTACGCCACGTCTGTAAACAAGCATTACGACGGTCGTTTTATTTGGCTTTTGTCCATCGGCAAACATAAGTCTGTGCGATTGAACAGATGTTTGAATCAATATGCCCACATATCTAGTGGTGTGTGGAGTGTTTGGTATAGAAATATATTGTGCGTGAAAGGTGTTGGATATTTTCAAATCGGTTAGTTTAATTGCTCAAGTTTTTGTGGAATGAAGTTATGAACCGGACTTCATCCGAAAGAAAATACTTAGGCAGAGCGATACCGGGGTTGCACGGTGAAAGGATTGATGTTAGAGATATTGTCTATAGCGACATCTAGTGACACTAATATATCAATTTCTAATGCCATAGTATAATATCTAAATAACACATGATAAATCTATCGCGTTTTTTAGTTTGATTTGTCCTTATGTAACTTTTATTTTAGAATGTCTGAGACCACAAAAATAATGACATATTTTAGATTATTTCTTGAGCAGGTAGTTATTAAATTGGGTCTTTGAGGGGTCAGTGGGTCGAAAACAACTCAAACGAAATCGGAAGCCCCATCGTGGGATTCCTAACGTTCCTTCTAATTGGGGACCGATTTGCGGCCAGGGACATTCTTGAGACTAGTTTTGTCACTTAGGGATGCCACCCGTACCTACTTGTATGTAAATTGAATAAACCTTATATAATAATGCAGGTTTTTATATATTCTATTTAATTATGACTTATTCAAGCCCGAGTGTGTGAAAAGAAGTGACGTGACTTTTTAGCAATCACGTTTTTTGCCAGTACCGTGATGATATAATTACTCATTATCTTTATTTTAAAACAAGTTAAACTGATTATCACCAATATCATCTTATTATAATTCATACAACTATGGTACATACAACTATATCCTGAAAAAAAATTTACATTATTAAAGATTTAGACAAAAAATATTAATTTCCTGCAGTAAAATATTAATTTTTCCCTTGAACCCATTTATGCTAATATATCGCACCTAGGCGGGTTAAATTCACTTTAATTTGGATCGCAGTCGGGTTATTTTGGTCTTTGATCGCTTTACAGCTTGCGTCTTCAGGAGTAAAGTAAAAACTACCTACCAATCGAAATCATATTAAATCTAAAACACTGATTTAGCTACAAATACTTAAAGACAAAAAACATTTAATACGGGATTAACAGTAATCAGTTGATGGAATAAAGATGATTTCATATGAATTAGGATGGATTTAAGTCACATCTTAATATATTTTCATTTCTTATTTTATTGCTATATCGTAGTATAAATTGCATCCATTGTTAACAATAGCTAAACGTAATTAACAGCAAAATACTGGTCGGAATTACGGGAAAGATTAAATTTGATATAAATTATTAGGTTAAAATAAAATGCACTTTTACTCGTGCACATTTTCCCGGAATTCTACATTTTAAAGGCCATCTAGCAAAAATGATTGCAGGTTGAGAATTAAAGTGCTACTACAGAAATTAAATTCAATTTTCAACGAACGGTTAAAGGTCAAGCTCGTGTAGTTTATTTTAAAAGTAATGACATTCGTGTTATACTCGTACGAGCATGTTACGGCAAAAAGTTTTCATTTAAACTGTGAGCAAAGCAGCTATGTTAATAACCTATATACAATATAGTAGTTAAGTTTTACTTCTGTCCATTTCCCTTACAGGAACCAACACCAACAACACACCACTGTTAGGAACTGCACAACACAAGAATGGCCTTATTGTAACGTTACAGCCACCTTGCGGCTCTTGAAAGTTAAATATGTTTTCGACTCTGTCTTCATAGATTATGAGTGCACCAATAGAAAGATGACCTTCACAGTTGTATAGGTACAGTTCTTATACGCACGCCAGAAGTGTATTGTACCCTCGTAATCTATTTATCGTTTGTCATTTTGGTGTATACGTTTAGCGAGCCCAATATTTTATTATTGTTTCTTTCAAGTGGATTGGACAGAACTGAAGAATTTTCCAAAAATTATGCAATGAAAACAAGTTTATTAGAATTTTTTGATAGATGACTGGACCCTTGGTCAGATACAGAAAGCATTACTCCTGGATATGACGGAAATCTTCTCTTTGCAGCCCCGTTTTGACCTCTTCCCTCATAACGAATGAAATTGTACCTCTAATTTATTACCTTTGTAAATTATGTATATAGTAGAACCGCCCATATTTCTTATTTGATTTACAATGTTAAATGGTAGAAACTACCCTAGGCATAAGTCAGTGGTTCAACGATACGTTATTCTGTGCAGTAAAGAAAATAAAGGCTCAGAGCTCTGAAAAAACCCGACTGTAAAACATCATAGCGTCTGTTACAGCCACGACGCCCACAACTGAGACATACCTAAAGGTGCGTCCACATTTGTATCATTTGCCCGTATCAGATCATCGTCGCGTGGCATGATCGCGTGTCACGATCACGCGTTTGGACGTTGCGCTGATCCGAACGCTCGAAATCCAAATCCAAGTGAGCGTCCAAGCAGCGCGATACGCAGTCATGCCTCGGCACGGTGATCGGATACGAGCAAATGATACAAGTGTGGACGCACCTTAACGACACCTCTACGTCAAAATCCATTGAGCCGTTTAAAGGTTGCAGAGCGTCAATTAAATAGACAGTTAATGAAACGAATATCGTAACCTTAATTTCAACTTGATTGTTGTCGGGAAAAAATATCTTATAAGCATTCATGGATGTCCAATACTAGGTACAATAACTAGACTTGAAAAAATGGTTTAAATCTATTGAACCAATCTAGGAGTTGTTGAGGCTGCAAAGACACACACATAGGTTTATACAGACAGACACAATAAATATATTGCTCGATTTTATGACCATAAAATAGTCCGTTCCACCTATTTTTTATCAAAATATCTTCAATGTACTTACAAAAATTGTTTTTTTACTACTTTAAAATATGGCTGTTAACGTGACAACCCTAGCGGTGTTGACGATCCGTGACCCGAAACCCTTACCGGATAATCATTTGCCTACTTTGTAATTAACTTTAAACTGTATTTATTTCCAAAATGAATATACTCTAACCTTTGCCTGCGCTTCTTTGTATACAACTTTTAAACAAACTAAGGGTATTATTCTACCAGTGCACGACACTGCCACAGTCTAGAAATCAATACAGTCATCCGACGAAGGCGTCTAGACAGAGCAATTGTGCGAAGTGCAAGGGGCGAGACGCAGGTGGGGCGAGCCCGAGCTGCAATGTCCGTATTAGTTTGGTAGCTCGGGACATGTCATTGCCATTTACGCAAACATCAAAACGTCGGCCCACTTTGTTTTTTTTACTTTATGACATTGTACTGCACGGTGCTGCACATTGTACGGCACATTTCGTAGACTCACGTAAGTACACATATTCATGCGCACAATGTGCGGCACTCTCCGTTAACAAAATTTACATGCCATCATAAACATTACACGTAAAAAATTGCAAGTCTCGTGATTTCTTCTGCCGCATAAAGTAACCGCATAAAACCAATTCGGTTAATTTATTCAGTACCCATCCATGGAAGCATACAGATGCCCACAACTTTGTCATACATTTTGACGAATTAGTCAACTAACGACATGTAATAGTGACCGTCATAGTGGCCCACAGTGACCGTATCAAAATTCCACATCTTTATCTATTTAACAAATGAATAAAATTGTTCAAAAATGTGCAGATTAAGCGCTTTCATATGATATACTAATTGACCTAGTAATTTCAAAATTTGATACGGAACCCTAAAAATGCATAATTAACTACATAGTAGTATGGTATAAATTTACAGTAGATACAGTATAAATATTATTTCTGACGGCCGGCTATAAGAAAATTGACCAATTGAACCATTTTGTTTGTTCATCGAAAGTCTCCAAAGTCAATGTACAGTGGAGGTCATAAGTTTACACACGCGTGACAAATACATGCTTGATATTAATGTCTACAAAAGGTTGTAGCCCGGCTAGTCGTCGGGAATAAAAGATAGGACGTGGTAATGAAAAACATATAATAAAAATAGACTATATACAAATAAAGAACATAAACTAAACGGGATTCAGTCAGTACGCGGCAATATACGGAAATCACTGGCCTTATCTGAGCAGGGAGGTAGGACGGTTGTGGAGATTCAGTTTCCTTTCCAATTTTCCATTTCCAGCTTTCCAAGAAGGCATTTGATGGAACCGTCGGCTGAGGTGCGACTGTAGGCTGCAGATAGGTTTTCAGTGGAAAACTTTAGTGAAGAAGAAAGGGCTGTAAAAATGCTCCACTTAATGGGTGGTTCAAATCAACCCAAGCCCTATTTCTTCATGGTTAAGACCAGTGAAAACGAAATAAGACTTGGATTGAGTTGAACAGAACAATACACGAAAATGAAGAAAAATAACTATATACAAAATGTTCCTGCGAAGTGGCAGCCCTTGTAGATTTTTAATCTAACACTGTATTGCAAAATACTGTACATTTTTTACAGTTTTAGAGTTTTGTAACAGCATATTTTGCTCAGCACAAGTTCAAGTCAAACCTGTCTCCCACAAACAAAAGACAATCGTGGAACTCAAATTTTCCCCATACAATTTATTACTGGCCAGTATTGTGCCAAGGAGTTTTGCCGCGTTACAAGGTGTAAGTATAAAAATGTACGCATGAACGTAAAGTTTCAAGTGTTGCTTGAATATATATATCTATGGCTCATTGATATAAATTGTTTTCTGTAACATGTAATATAAATATATATTATATCTGTCACAATCTGTGACAATGATTTTATGAAAGAATGGTTGTAAACATAACTATGGACCATTGAAGTGAAAAAATTAAACTGTCTCATGCAATGTAAGCAACTATTTGTCATACTGTGTGTAAACTTATTTAAATGTAAAGATATTTTTATAGGAACTCTCAATTGTAAATCTTTGACTTTGACTGTACGTCTTGCTGTCGTGAATACTGGTTTGTAATATAATACAACCACAATATTACAAACATTTGTCAGACAATGTAATAAAATAAATAGCAGATGTATTACAAGTACAGTAAGTTGATAATGTATGGACGCAATAATCACCATTGTTGGATAAGCGTCCGCGCATAAATTGCTGGCTAATTATTTTATTGGTGATGGACCGTCGCCGGCTATTACACAAATATTACAAAATACGACTCAAGAGGTTTTGCGCTTCGCCTTTTGGTATATATACGTAGGTTTTGACAGTGCTACTCCTGTACTTATATATATATTATTCAAGTAGGAGGAAGTTTCGGGTTGGAGGTACGCCGACGAATGATTTCGAAGTGGTATCGGGCCTGAATCTGGGCAATGAATGACATGACATGACATGACATGACAGGGCATGTCTTGTGAATGACGACACATTTGGCTCAGTGGATTACACAACGGCCTACGAAGCTGGCAGCCTCGGGTTCGAATCCCGGCCAGGGCAAGTATTTGTGTGATGAGCACGAATGTTTGTTCCTGGATCTTGTTTTTTTTGTATGTATTTAATTATCATAATGTATCTATATATTATGTACCGCTAGTACCCATAGTACAAGCTTCGCTTAGTTTAGGACTAGGTCGATTAGTGTAAGATTGTCCCTGTGTTATTTATTTAATTAATGCTCTATCGCCTTCGCTTTTCAATCTAGTTGTCGAATACATAGTGAGAAAGGTACGAGCCGTAGACTTCGGACTAGAATATAGGTATGCAGATGATCTTGCAATTCTGGGACCAACCAGTCAGGACGTGAAGGTTGCCGTTGAAACACTCGAGCGGGAAGCGGCGAAGGTCGGCTTATGAATAAATTACGACAAAACTGAGTATTTCCTCATAAACCGTAGAGCACTACAAAAATTCTTATATATATGAGGTACCAGGTATGAAGGGGTCTTGGAGTTTAAATATCTAGGCTGTACTACCACTATATCTAGGCTGTACCAACACCCAAGGGGAGGAAATTGAAATCCACGTACAGAACTCTCTGCGCTGTAGTGCCGCTACACCACACACGGTACGAAAGTCCAGTCTTCACCAAAGAAAAAAGAGAAGCACCAAAATCTGCATATATAAAACTGCCATCAGGCCAACTAATGTAGGATGCGAGGGTTGGACTCTAACGGTTATAGAGGAAAGTATGTTACAGGTGGCTGAAAGTAAATCTTTCCCAAAATAGTCGAGCCAAAGCAAACACCGGATGGAGGATGGAGAATTCTAGATAGAAAATTGAAGCACCTTATGGCTGAAGAAATTAAAATGCACCAAATGCGCTGGCTCGTGCATGTGATCCGGATGACGGATGGTCGCAGTGTCAGCAGAGCATATTTTTTGATTGACAGAAGTGGAGAAATCTTTTGTTGGAGGCCAGGACTGACTTGGGTCACTCAGACATTGGATTAAGTTAGAAAGGAAGTAGTAAGTATATTATAGAAAAAAGTTAGAAGATACAAAAGTGGGATGATTGAAAAAGAAAGCGATACAAATATAAAAGTTAACGTTTGCGTTAGCTACGGAACGTCTGTGTTGAAACAAAATGGCTATCCCTGTTACTCCAAATCTTTGGAGATTCGGGCGTCTTGTGATTGGTGCACACTGCATATATTGCGCACGTACACTGCGCATGAATTATTTATGTATTTGTTTGGGTGTGCGCCCATACTACTCCCCTGTCGAGACCTGTGCTACGGTTGACAGTGATAGTAGTCAGAGAAGTTGACTAAGCGTCCGCTCCGTGTTTCTTGGTTGAATCGGTGATAGTGGTGGTGCTGGTGAGGGCACCGGATTTGGAGGTTGTGGCGCTTTCTCACCGACGGAGAACGCCGGCCTGAGCTGATCGATGGACAAAGTAAAAATATTGCCATGGATAATGGTGTCAAAGGTCTTGTCAGCCCGGGTGATGCTCTTGTACGGGCCCGAGTAAAGGGGGCTCGAGGAACCTGCGAGCCGGTCCTTTTCTCAGAATGCCATGGTGTGAGGTGATGAGTCTCCTGGGGATAAAAAGTTTTGGTATTGTGCCACTTTGGTAGATGTGGTGACAACTTTACCATCGCGGCACTTCGTCGTGATCAAAGTCTGTTACATTAAATGGTATGGTTTTAAATCATCCTTAGGACTTAGAAACTCGCCAGGCAGTCACCATATACAAGTTCAGTACTGTGCTGTTGTCTGAATGTCCTCCTTCCAGACTGTCCCTATGCCAAATAATATCATCGAGGATCTCTGACCAACTGCTGTTGCTGTAACACATGATAACTCCCTACATCTGACGGTGTGGTCGTATGTTTTGGTCGAATGACATTTTATATCCGTAATAACACGTCACGTACTCTAGAGAACCAAATCTGGCGATTTAGCCAGATTCAAAACTCATTCCACAGGATTTAGCGCTGATGTTTACTCAAGGGAATGCTTCAGGCTAACGAGTGAATTTGTTGATTGCTGTGAGACAATATTGATACCAGTAGCCGAGTGAGTGGAGCAATGGACCGACAACGTAGACGTCCTGGAGTTTCGCTGAAGGTGTGGAGATTAATGACAGTGTGTGATCATGTGTGAAGTGTGCCCTAGCTCCGAGACGGTTGCATTACTAAGTGGGAATCTGACTTTTTCCAGTTTCAAGTTGGTACCCTTCAGTCACAGTTGTTCGCTGTCGCCTTCTTGAACGCGCACAATAGCGGTATTACGTTGTCGTTCACGAGACAAAATATCAGCCCGAAGTTCTCTTGCCTGGGAACATATTTGATTTTAATTATTAATCAGAAACAGCAAAGTCGAGATATCTATATTGAAGTGGTGAACATTTATCTCGTGGTGCGTCTAAGGTTTATGATTGGTAAGCTGGCAATCATACGAACTGTAGTTGGATTGTGACTAAATCTTGCGAAAGGGAAATGCCAAGGATTGCCATGAGTCGCGTTTATGCTGCTGCAACACCGCACCGATTCCAGTGCATAAAGCATCCGTAAAAATTTAGTGTCCATGTCGGGATGAGCAAGTAGAGATAGACTTGCTTTGCACTCTTCGAACTCCGTGGGCTGCCGTGATACAATTTAAACACGTAAACCACTTTAATTTGATTTTCACTTTACAGGCTTTAACAATGCTTTACTTCGAATCGAATTAGCATGGAGTTGACATAACATGAACAAACAATTTAAATTGCCACAGCCCCGAAAACTTTTTTCTGACGTTTGTACGGCTGCCGGTTTCGAAACAAAGACGTGGTTACGCGTGCTCGGTTATAGTCATGGCGCATTGTTGACCATTCGAAGGGTTAACTTAATCGGGCGGTCTTGTAATTCAATCACGTAACAATGGAAGAACATCCTGTTTACCGTTTATACAATTATCATATGCGCTCCGTGATTTCATACGAGTACATCTTTCCTTTCGCCGCTGAAGTTGATTTTCAAAAATAAATATTCTTAGTACACCTACGAGTACAATTGTAAAATGACTGTCATTTTCGATAACTGTCGGTAATTTTTGATGGATATCCAGACTTCTTTGAGAAGTCAAACCAGTGACATTTATTTTTGATACTTATTTAAAGCACTAACAGCAAGGGTGCTCAACTGAGGAACTTAACTCGTTGCCCACGGCCGTTTGTTAGTGGGAGTTGTTTTTTTTCCATTGTTGCCACATGGATGAAACAATAAATATATAGTAAAAAATATAACAAGTTTGGAGACATATCATTTGACATATATTTAAGCCATTATTGATTTAACTGAATGTTTACATTCATTCGTATATTTGTTTAATTATTTCAAATTAAAATGATAAATAAGTATGATAAATATAACAATTTATGGTAGAAAAGAAATTTAAAACATCAACGTAAGTCGTAGTAAAACAAAGGATATACTAGTCGTAAATGTCAATTGTCAACGCAACCGAACCAGAGAGAAAATAAATACTAAATATCTTCTGGAATTAAAAATATATTCCTAAACCGCAAAGAATTAGATTCAAACAAGACACAAGTGAGAAAATGTATGTTGATGTACATCGCAGGTGCTCCAAATGCGGAATGACTCCGTAAATGGACAATTTGAAAAAAATAAAAAACATTGGTTTCCGAATCCGGGGATAACCAACGTTTTAAGGTAATTTAATTAGTATAAAATAAGACCGTGCCCCGAGATTTCAACAGCATTATTGATGTAATTTGTCTTTGCAATAGTAGGTACCCTAAAGCATGGGGTACATATTGTTGGCCTTGCCATAACAGAGACCGTGATCAATAGAATCTCTTAAGAAGCTGTACTGTATAAACAAAGTCTTGTGCAATAGACACTTTGAGGACTCCTGCTTTACTGAAAGTTCTAAAAGTACCTAAATTAAGTAAGTTTTCTGTTCCGGGAGAGTTCTTTACAAAGAGAGATGTAACGTCACAAGGGTTATGGGATACTTGCTATCCCACTATGCTGAAGCAAAATAAGGGTTATGGCTTTTTCTTCCTTCTCGAACGAAATTGAGGGCATCCTCTAATATTAAAGTAATATGTATTCAAATGTTTATCCATATAACATAATAGATTAGTTATCTTTATTAAGTATCTTTAATTACAGGTGAGCTTTGTCCGGAAGCACATGCAACAGCTACAATGCTAAATCAATTTAATGAGTTGTTCCACTTGTTGAATGCTGACAGTACAGACCTGCGTTGAGGAAAGAAGTACTCCACGAATATAACATGTTGCAGCCCACATTTATATTTATTTACGTGTATGGAAGAGTCTGTCCGGGCACTTACATTTAAAGAGATACGGTCACCTCCGCCATCACAAGAAGGTTGGATTCGTTCAATTAATGTTGTAGAGAGACTGGGAGAGAAATTGAATGCATTGGGCATCAGTAGCACTGCGTGAAGTCATTTTTGAGTGATGACACTTATTCACCCATACACATGTTCACAAGTTTTAGAGAATATGATAGTAATAGTTTAAATTATGTTCATAGGGACTATGTACTCTGTGTTGAGACATGTGCACCACTTATATATAAACTACTTTTGAGCATAAGAAGCGTGGGCTATATGGGAATAATTATGCAAATGCTGTCTCGGATTGTTTATAAGTTTATAATATGTAAACAGCACCGTATTTTTAAATATTAATCATATGAAAATAATGGATTTTACATTGTAATGAAACAATACATAACACTTAAAAATAAAGAAGTTCCTGAGATGTAGAAAGAAAAACCGTTACAGAAAAAATAAATATGTATTCAAAAAAATAAGTAGGTTATTAAGTTGTTTTTTACTTTAAATGTGAAACAAATCACATATTTTTATTACCATATTGATACAAAGATATTAGTAGAAAGAAAAATTTATTGGCTTGGACTGTAGTGGATTGCAATTATTTTTTCTTTCTACTTTCTTTCTACTTAGATCATCATCAGTATTGTATTAAAGACAAATTAAGCACCTAAGATTCCAGTGATAAAATAAGTATTTATGTAAAAAACCTCATGTGTTGAGTTCCCCTTTGAATAAATAATGTTGATTTCAACTTGATTTAGTTTTATTTCATCTACAAGCTGATTATGAGAATGAAAGTAACAACGCCAGAGATGTAAGGGAAACTCGCACTTCTCAATACTTAACTGATGATAATTATTATATTACTGCTATTAGAATTAGTTTCTCCATTTATTTTCGAGATATCAGTTAAGTATTTGGAAGTGCGAGTTCCTTTTACATCGCGAATGTCGCTTTTTGAACGATGACACCTATTTAAATTTCCCGCGTTGAGTTTAGTTTCATTGCGGGTACGCCGCGGCGCTGTAGTATACGTGTATGTCGCTTTTCCTTGTATGACAGTTAGCCTTCTTCTCCTTGTGAGTAGTATATTCTTCGACTAACAGTTTTATAGGCTGCGGTGACTGCTTAACGTCAAGCAGGCCGTACGTTTGTCTGTCACCTATAAAAATAAGTTCGGCAGTCCTATTCCAACTGGGTACTGAAAACGCTCCATACTATCTAATTGTAAATTAAGTATTTGGGCATTTTGCTCATGAAAGATACATGTTTGCTACAGAATTAATGTTTTATGAAATTAAAAGGAATCGGAGACAAAGCTTTAATTTTGATTTTGGATTTTTAAAAAATCACATCAATTGAGTAAATTTTGTATTTCAAAGCCATTTAGATTTTTTCTATGTTTTCTTTATTTTATGATACATTGGTTTTTGTTTAGCAATCAAACAACAGTAAGCACGTCATCCCTATAACATTGTCATCTCAAATTAAATTACTCGTAGGACCCAGATAGGATTAACTACGTCTGGACTACTCACAGCTGGCCCGAGAGCCCACGTGCAGCAGCACCAAGCATGAGGTGCCGGGGCTTGCTTAAATATGTTTAATAAAATACCAAAATCACCATATTTATGCCTACAATATTTCAAGACTACTTTCAATTCCTCATAGATGCCATCATCAGATTTTCACTAGGGTTAAATGGGCCTAATGTGCAAAGGCGGTCCATCCAAATCTGATCGGCGGTTCATCTGAGGTAATCAACATAAAAAAATGTAACCGAATTGAGATCCACCTTATTTTTTGGGAGTCGGAACGGCTGTATCTTTGAAATCCAGTGTACCTACTAAGCAAAGTGTACGCAGTGTGTGGTCATTTCATATTGCTTTTTGACATAGATAGACAGGAAAAAAATACGATTTTCAGACATGATGTTGTGCAATAGGACAACTGAAAGTACCCTGCAGGTTTTCCGTAGACAGCAATTCGTATGAAAATACATTTTTCAATAACTATATCTTCAAAGTTCGATTCTTCACAGCATCAAGGAACTTTAGTTTATTATATTAAATTCAGCTTAATACCTTCACTCGTTCCTTATAAAATGAGGACTTACTTGAAATATGACAGAGAGGCAAAAGGACAGACCACAAAGTGATCCTATAAGGGTTCCGTTTTTCCTTTTGGGGTACGGAAATCTAAAATGGTCTCACCGGAAGATCAGTGCTGGCTCCCGAGCCGGTATTATGCGAAGGTGGGACCATTTCGGGGCAGAGTTTTAGTTTTTTTGTATGTAATTTGTTTATTTTTTTTATCGTGCATATGCTATGCTACCGAATAAATTTATTTTCTTTCTTTCTTTTCTTTCTTCTAAAAAAGATTGCACTTGGCAAGTTTTTAAACAGTCTATGGCTGTGTTTAGAATATTTGATGCCATCTGTATTTCTGGGTTCAAACTGACGTCCCTCGCTCTATTATTACGCCGTGTTCTACATAGCGCCACTAATTTTATATTTATGATTACTGTAATTAAACATTGCTATTTTGGCAATACAATATTAACTGCCAGCCAACCGTACCGTGTAATAAAGGTCTTAAGAGCGTTGGATTACTTAAGTGGTTTGAACACTTGAACAGGGCTTTCCTTGAAATTACAATATCACTAAACGAGATAGTAAGGCGATAACAATGAGACACGACTATTTCGCTTATCCAGTGGCTCAAAAGTACGTACCAGTGATATCAATATCACTTTTGAATTACTAAATGAGCAATTCGTTACATATATTTTGATCACACGCTTTTCAACTTACGCAATTTTTTTATAGATTGTGTTTAGGGAATGCAACCAAACAGTGAAAAAACCGAGAATCAAGAATCCGTCAATCCGTCAACCATCCGGGGTTAACCGCTTTGACACTCGCTTTTTACTGGATTTAAAAGCGAGTTTTCCCGTTTAATGTTTTAAAGGGATATTATGATCTTATTTCATCTAGGTTCCTTATCCTAATCCTATCCCTTTAGCCACTCTTTGGAGACCTTCTTCTAACTTTTTATATGGTTGGCTACAAAACATCTGTCAAATCTCCACTTGGCTCCTCAAATCATTCAATGGTCCGGAGTACGGTACCACGAACGCGCCCACCGCGTCCGAAATCACTTGTAACCACCCTGTGTGGCACTACAGGTCTGCAGATTTGGATGGGATGCGATCCTTCCTTGCGTCCTACTCTTGGAGTCATATAGCTTCACTCTGGATGATCTCAACGTTGCCGATGATTCTGCTGTTGTCGTGGAGCTTCGGGGAATGCAACTTTTCATTTCATCCTCGCAGTCTAGACTTCTCGCCAAAAGCGGGAATATTACCAAGCCTGGGTAAATGCAGTGACAGTAACCAGTGTTATTTATTATTTATAGTACGGGATGAAAAGACCAGCGCGTTAAAAAAGTAGTTTACTTTACTTCCAGCTCAATCAAAAATTTTATTGCCACGGCGAAGTCGCTGCACTTTAGTAGAATTGGAGAGAAACTAGAGCGCCTCCTTGTGTCTCGAACTCAATGTGTTCTGGTGTATTGCCATAGCTATCCAGGGAAATTTCTGCTCGCCGTCTTTTCCACCTATGCATATGGGAAATGATTCATTATCTCACGACGAGAAGGCGAAAGCTGATCTTTTGGGGAAACTCTTTGCGTCCAACTGGACTTTGAACAACGGGGGACACGAGCCGCCGACCATACCACGGCACGTTAGCTATATGCTGGATTGCCCGGTTCCACCAACATGCAGTGCGTTAATCACTTCTATCTCTTGTTTACGAATGACGTCAAGCGGGCCCTATTTAATCCCTGCTATTG
Source organism: Hedya salicella (assembly GCA_905404275.2). Taxonomy (NCBI): domain Eukaryota; kingdom Metazoa; phylum Arthropoda; class Insecta; order Lepidoptera; family Tortricidae; genus Hedya; species Hedya salicella. The sequence goes on from FR990096.1 coordinate 85,745,055, forward strand.
TTTTAAATATGTGCGCTCCATTGTTGACACCGGTTCAGTCTTTTTCGGCTCTTTTACACTTATGGCGTAGTTCCAATCTTATGGAACTCAGCTTTGGTGCACCCGATCCCTATACTAGGTCACCGCTCGTACCCATCGCACTAGGTTGATATCCCAAGTGACAAAATTAAGTGCAATAAAAGTCCTGAGAATTGCTAATTACTGTTCATGAATCATGCTTAGCACTATAATGATGTTTTAAACCTTTACTTTACACCAAATAGGCCCTAGTTTTATCACTGATTTATTCTAATATAAACACTAGATAAAGGCTCCCAGGGTGATAAATCAGCTGTATACTGGAAATGTAAAAGTGACGAGAAACGCTTTATAATACTAAAATAGTGCAGTCTGCAACGTTGATGTCACAATTTGCAACGATAAAAGTAACCAAAACCTGTTTACAGTGCTACGAGTATTATGCACCGTAAACGATTCCAGTGATCTTTTTTATCACACCTGCTTGTGCGCTATTTTGTTAACATATATCGCTAAGTCGTTTATGCTATAATTCATTCGCCATTTTTACTTAAAGTAACATATGTTACGTAGGTCATAAAAGGACACACTAAATAACATTTGTGGGCCGTAACTCTGTCGGTACTTTCATTTACGAAAATAATTGTATCGATGAAATAATTATGCTGATTTCAAATTTGACAATGCGCCTCAGAATTTGACCTGTCTGCGGCTGCTACAGTAGTACACATAGGCTCCAGTAGAGCTGCTAATGTGTATCACGGCAGAAAATAGCCGCCATATTTTAACAGATTAGGTTTCCGTTGTCCAAATATAAAATAGTGAAGTCAAAATAAATTTCTTTGTCAATATATCATTAAAACACAAAAATATGTGAAAAAAAAAGTAGGTAGTGTAACAATAATAATAGATCATAATTTTATAATGGTAAATTACACTATCGCTTAACATTCAAATATTCGTCAAAAGCAGCAACGTACATTGCGATAATTTGGGATATGGTAAATATGTACCTACCTAGAAAACATAAGGGTGTTACCACACCAATTCTAAGTCTGTTGGTTTTCCTTATCCGGAATATATCCCGATCACAAAAGGAGGTAGCTTGGGTATTTAATTATTACTACACAAAATCAGCCATATCTGTTGTTTTGAGCTGTGATAAAGGGGTAGTGTTCTCACTCTCATATTCGCCATCCTTATTACTGGCTTGAAAAGGAAAACATTATTGCTACTGCCCTATTGCAGTAGGTATAAAACAAATATTTTGTGCAGAACCACGTACTATATTTACTAGACCCGCTTGACCAGTATGAAACTTTTTTTGAAATACTAGTTATATACTTGATACTGAAAAGGTAGTATAGATCTATGTAGTCCTTTAATTCTCACTGCTTTTATGTAACGCTTTAGTCTCTTAGCAGTAACACAAACGCACTTATAGAAGGTATTATGAATTTAACTGTCCAGGTAACTTATGGTACTATTTGATACTAAAAAAGAATTTTCATGACTTTTACAGATAAGAGTGATGTTGAGGGAGCTTTTTAGAAGCTAAAAACGTTACGTAATGGTCGTAAATAGTCCTTTTACATTGCAGATTGATTCTGGAATAGTGTTTTCGATACTGCAACAATACTAGTAGGTACTATAAAAGTTTCGACGCAATATTAGTGCAAAATAGGTACATAAGAGTATTGGTAAGGTTGTCTATAGTATTACATAGTACCATAATTCCGTTTTGCATATCTATTACAGTGCGACACTTTAAATATTCTTTTTTATAGTTCTCTAAGCGTTCTAAGAGCTAAATTATACAACCATAACGCTCCGCTAGAAATCTCTACGGTACATGCAGTCACAATTGTTACCCTTATAGGCCTACTATATCAGTGTTTGGTGATATAATGCCTTTGTTTTGTTACTTTATGTAATTTTATATAAGTTTCATTAAAAAAAAACAAAGTAAAATTTATGAAAATTATTTAAATTTTACATAATTATTCGCTTACTTCCTAGCTTTTTCGGAAATTTTACAGATTTATGTGTTTTTTTGTAGGTAAAATTACATACATTTTTAATAGTGTAAAAATCCAACTTCGCAAAAGAATGATTAGAAAACTGTCATTCCTTGACAGATAATCATTCCTTTAACATCTTACACGTGATATCTTAAGTGTGCTAGAACAGTTGGACGTAATTAGGTTAGTAAAACAATGGAGGTTTGATTATTCATGAAAAATGAATGGAAATATGTTACGCCATCACCAGTGCTAAGCGTTCTGCCATTTTTTTTCTAGCAATCATATACAGGGTATAAATAGGATCCATCGTATTTGGGGTTGCAAATACAAAAAAAAACATAATGTCTTTTTTCAAATTTATGAAAAAAAACATGAAATAAACCTGGCACCATTGTTTTTTTTCTAAATAAGGTTTTTTTTCAGATGATCAAATAATACTATAATAACGATTTTTTTATTTATATATAAGTAACTTAAAACTAAGTACATTAAAGTTTGTGTCTATATTATGTAACTAAAACTAAGCTATTCTCGAATAGTCTCGTGGATTTAGGTACAACTTAAGATATGGACAAAATAAATCAGGTCATTCAGGATTTAAGCATAGGCCACATGATTCTTAGTAATGCAGTATTTACCAAAACCAACTTATTTCTTAGGCAAAAATGATGTTTTTTAGTTAAAAAAAACGATGCATCTGTCACCCGCATCCGTGCCTGTTCACATTGTTGACAAGCATGTATACAATAAGGGGTATCGTTTAAAAACGTCGTACTTACTTTGCAACTCCACTTATAAATGTAACTTTAAATTCCTAATAATAAAGGTCCTTTAAAAGTAGCAATATAATGGATATTAGCCCCCAGGGCGGAACAAATACAATACAAATGAAATGTAATGAACAAGGGGATTGACTGTGGCTAGTCTCGAAGTGATTAAAAGATGGAATAGGCACCGCTAGCCTATGCCGCGACTTTGTTCGTGTACATTGGGGAAAACATTTTTTCCGAATGATATCGTGTTTCTAATGACTATGATATGTATACATCGACGCTGGAAAGCAAACACGTAGTAACAACCCACAAAAACGAATTTGTTTACCAGAGACGAAAAACATTCCGAGTTTTGAAAAAAATCATAACTTTTGTGTTTATGAAGCTAACTTTTTCAAAATTGGATACAATAAACAAAATTTGTAGGACTTCAATTTTATATTAATGAATTCAACCAAAAGTGATTACAAGTGGAAATTGTGTAGGTTACTACGTTTTGATTTTTTTCACAGTAAGCAAACACGTAGTAAACACATCGCCAAATGTATGAGATTTTATTTTCTTAATTTTTTTATGGCCTATAAAAACGCAGTAACTCAGGTGAATTTGACAAAAGATAACCTCAATAAATAGAGGTTTTTTGTCATTTAGTACGTGTTTGCGGTGCAAATTTTGAAAAAAATAAGAATAATTCTTGTTCCTCTTTCCCCCATTTTTCATCGTATTGGCACGTGGATTCGACCTATCGACGCAGAAAAATACGGTGATTCCAAAATTTCAATAAAAAAAAATTCGACCCGATGTGGGTTACTACGTGTTTGCTTTCCAGCGTCGACATGCTCTTCAAAAGTGAACACTAGAAATGTTAAAAATAACTACTCAACAAACTCTTGCACAAAAGTATGGTAGAAGTTATAATATAATATATTGATTTTGGTTAACACACCCACTCAACTGTTTTAAACATGTTTTATTGCTACTTTGACATTTAGCAATAATTTAATTACACGTTTTTTCTTTTTTGCTTCATCAATATAACTGTTTCATAGGTTGTTTGTCTTCAATATGATTAGTTGTATTTTTTTGTTTTTGTATCGCTTATCCTGATTTCTTGGTTTATGCCATGCACTCTCACTGAATTAGTCTTCGTTGGGATCTTTTCACTCAGTCGACTATGCCGCATGCCGGTCCACTACAGAGTTAGTTGTAACATGGCGATAGTTACAACAACTGTAAATTTTTTAGTGATTCGTTCAGTAGCCACTGATCCATAAAATAAACAATAAATTTAATGTTTTTGTAGTTATTTGGTAGCATAAGAACTATAAACAACCATCCTTCTCTTATAATTTCCTCGGGTGGGTGTGACATTTTTTTTTCCTATTTTTGATCCATACTTTTTAATTCTTGAGCTTTCTTTTTAATACCTAGCTTGTGCGTAATGAAGCTGGATATTTAACTGTCTGGATATATTTTATTTATTGCATTATACACCGCGATCTCAAAATCCAATTTGAATATTATATTAACTGTGTTTCCAAAGGGACAAATTATCTATAAAAATCTGTAAAAACTTTTTGTATGTTTTCTGTATTTTGTCCGACAAAATTAAACTAAAGGCACTATAATATTATTTTCAGGGCTAGGTACTGCCTAAGTCGGTGTGAAATTTGTACAGCGGTTTGAAGGGATGCTGTACAATTTTGAAAGTTCCATCGCCTATAAATACCTTAGCCCTGTGAAATATTCTCTCATATTATGCCTCACAAATATTCAATTCCATCATTTACGTTATTTGACAGTTTTGGCTTAATCTTGTCAGGTATTTCCACTTCTTTTACTTTATCTTAGTTTCTTTACTTTGTTAGAATGTTTCCTTAAATTATACAATCCTGCCTTTTTTTCCTCGAACGGTGGAATATTGATCAGACTGGCGTATGATTAGGTACGTACGTACTGTATCAACGCAAATAACGGTTCTTTTTCCGGTTGTCACCAAAAAATTCTATAGATCTATTTCACAAAAATACATTTAATATATTTGCTTCCGCGAGAATAATCAATATTACAAGGGTATGTCATAGTAATATGACAATGCATGTCATTATAAATCATAAATAATGAAGCGGTTAGGAAGATGTACAATTTATTTTGATTGCCATTGTACTGGATGCTTACTATTAGAACCTTTAAAACCAGAAGGTAATTCAAGTATGGAAGTCCGGTTTAGGAAAAACGCCAGATAATGAGGGCGTACATTTTTGGTGGATGCTGGTACGAACTTAGCCGAGCCTATCTCTAACGAACTCAAAGGGTAAAAAATGTTTAATAATAATAATACAATATATTTATATTTCATCGGGCACCAAAGCCTGCCTACCACCAGCGAGTAGAACACAGGATTGGACTGAGATAGCCGAAGCCAACGATAATCTCAACGATATCAATGCCCACCACGATACATGACTTGATAAATATATTCAATAGGTACTATTATAAAGTTGTAAAAATGAAATGTCTGTACATTGGAGATACTTTCCAAATATTGATTGTATCGGATTATTTTGAGCTCACTAAGTTATTATTATTATTTAATTTTTGTGTTTGTATGTCCGTATCTGTCATTGTGACTTCATCACGCCAAATCGGCTAAACGGATTTCAACTTTTTTTGATACACGGGTCGGGTAGCTGGATATCTCCACATTGTTATAGAATACTTTTTACTTATTTAATACTGGAATAAAGCGTTTAATGTTTTATTTCTCTTCAGTTTCGCGTTCTTCATTCTGTGTTATGTTAGTATTACCTACTGATGAAAATGTACTCCAATCTATTTTTAGTTCCTTTTGGTCAGTAGTGTCAAAAACGAACTCAAATTTAAATTGGGTTCAGTTTTCTCACTACTGACGAAAGTGCACTACACATACATAATTACGTATTCACAAACATAGCTGAAAAGTGAGGAATGTGTCCGCAATCAATTTAGAGATAGATTAAATACTTAATGTCAATGCCAAATGCCTAATTGCAGTCACTTAAGCATTTGGCACAATCAGTAATATTGTACTAAATAATTGTTAACTATTACAATAATCAGTATTTAACCAACACTAAATGTACTTGTTATAATGCCCTTGCGACCATCTTACAGAAAAAAATCATTAGGCATTTCATTATTTCATCTCCCGTGGTTGAATGATCTACGTGTGCCCGCAAAATTTAATGAAAATAATCACCACAAATAATCACCGTATGTCCAGATACCCTTGTACCAAGCATGGTTGAGCTCCAAGTAGCCATTTTAACGAGATGGAGCCGCAAAGGTACATGCATAATTCATACAGAGAAACATAAAAATATTATATAAATAGCCTGGTAAACTTAGTTATTTGAAAACATTGCACAGACATTTCACTTTTATAACTTTAAAATAGTGTTGATTGAAGTATTTTCACCGGTCAATTATTCTACAATAAGGTTTCATTTTTTCGTACTCTTTTAAACGTCCGCAAAAAAGCTGTATAATGGAACAATTGGCTTTAGCCAAAAGGGGTTTTGACAGCATTTTGACATGTAAACCGATGCCGTGCGTCCTATTTCTATTGTCATCATTGTTCAGTACTTAATAATCATTTCAAAAACTAATTTAAATTTACAAATAAAGCTCTTTTTTGCTTTTCACTTAAAAAATTAATTATGTCATGATTCCTAAGTATTTTATTTTATAACTAAAACACTTAGATGCGGGTGCTTTCCTTTGCACGCTAACTCTCATTATCCGGTCTTACCCTAAATCAGATTGGCTTGATTTTAGCAATCCATAGTAAAACAACACATACCTTTTAATAACGAAACATGGCGTTTTGGGTAACTGAGTCATCTTATTACATTGTTTAGATACTATTTCTCTGATCACAAGCGTTTACGAAAACCTCTTACTCTCTTTACATACATAAGCCAGGTTCATGTGAAAGAGTCGTTCGCACCTTGAATGTAAATTCGTTGCACTAGATCACCTTCGCAGTCTTTGTGCATTGCAGACTGCGTTCAGCTTCATCTCTAGAAGGCTGCGGCTGGCGTTCCCATTTGTAGGTTTCCTTCCATCAATAAGCCCGATTGCTGATAAGGAGGCCAAGCCAGACCAACTCAGTCCAAGATCAAAAATAATAAAAAAGAGCAAGAGGTAGGCGACAAGCCCGCTGTCGAGTATTTAAATTAGAAGTCAAACATAGGGACGTTGTTTACCTTAAATTAGATATGGTCCGTAACTCTCGCATTGATATGTATTTTATAAAGTAATGGATCCTTTATCATTTATTTATCGCGTGTTGAAGTCCGCAAGCGCAAAAGACACCTCAACAACGTGATAATAGTACATTACTACAGAGGCCGGAACGAAAGGGGTTGCCGGCTGATGACATATAGATAGGATAGGTCTGAGGCTTTATACGCAGTGGCAGAATTTCATGATGCCTGTGGCACAACTTTATGTGGGATGGAAATTAAAGAAGAGGACTTTGCCGGCCTAGGCCTGCATGATTTGTATGAAATTCCATTAATAACTTCTTGTCCTAGCCGCACCTGAAACGTCATAACTTCGCAGCCTAATTATAAGGAACATAACATCTATATTTCATTGCATGTTTGAAAAAAAGCAATATCAGACAAATGAGCGCCATCTAGTAATAAATAAGTTTCTCATGTAAATAAAATAATTTAACGGATTATATCGCGTAGATTATCTCATTTGAGTTCCCGACGTTTTGGAAGCTTTTCAGCTTTTCATAGTCACGGGTTGACTGCGGGATGAGATAATATATATTACAAACTTAACAAAACGCCGAATTCATACAGCTGCTTTTTAATTTTCTTCGTGGCGCTAAATTTTATTCATCTTGAAGTTGTTGGTTGTTGTCTTGTTATAAGCTGTTGAAAGTGAGAAAAATGTAGGTAGCCCTAATTGTACTTACTCCCGAAGAAATTTGTGTCGTGCCGCAAGAAGTATCAAACAATATTCTGCTAGAAAAATCTCGGCGCACATATGAATATTTAAACTTTTTGTGTTTTATAAAGTGCTTAGGGGTCATTCGTTAATTACGTATGGGGGGGGGAGGGGTTCGAAAAATCTGTCGTAATTAATGAATGGCCCCTTAGTTGTAGAAAAACTATTGTATATACACTTTTGTTTTAAACTGAGCTAATCGGCTTAAAGAATACAATGGCCGATTCGCTCAGTTTAAAAACCAAAGACTATATACAACGTTGTATAATTCGGTCTAAAACGCTCGTGGCGCCTTTTTTGCGATACTCGCTATTGTCCTTACGTAATAAGTGAACGGGGCCCCTTTGTCGTAGAAAAACTATTGTATGCAACGTTGTACAATTGTGTCAAAAAACACACGTGGCGTCTTTACTTGCGATGCTCGCCAAGGCTCGCATCGCAACCCACGCCACTAGCCTTTTTTGACTCCTTTTATACAAAAGTTGCATAAAATACAATTATTTAAATGAGTAATATTTAATTGCGGAAATAGAAGAAAATATTAAACAAGTTTCTGTCAAAAAATACATTTGTGTGATAATCTTTATTTTGCCCACTGTACTTTTCTTTGAACGTCCATCAACTATTTGGTACGGTTCCTACGAGCGCTTTCCGGCTCCAATGTCAAGTCAGCTCTATTGGATTGCCACTGAACTTACATAACTTCGGCTAAATTCGCAAAACTCGTAACTCCATCGGATCAAATTTTACACGAGTCTCCGTTGTAACTTCATATGAAGTTACGTTAGAGCCAAAACATTGAAATTGGAATTATCTATTTGCTTTAGATACGGTACATACAAAAGATGGTCAAAAACACGTATAGCCCTTAACATATCTAACCAGTAGCACTGGCGTGCAAAAATACACAATTAAATTATTTGAACATGTCAAACATTATATTTTAATTAAATTTTCAATTAAATTATAATAAATATACACACTCCAAAATTAAAACAATTTACATAAAATAGACAATGAATTATAATAATCAATACAAGTCAATAATCAATAATTTAAATAATCCTTAACTGAAGAAAATGTCTGCTCTTTTAACCAATTGTACAATTTACTTTTAAATTGATGTAGTTTTAGATCCTTAAGATCGTTTGGTAATTTATTGAATATCCGTATGGCCATTGGAAAACAGTTTTTAGGGTATAGATCAGTTTTTGCTTTAGGATACTGTAACCTTTGTGGATATCTCGTTTTAAAGTTACTTACTTGGCCTTTTGTTCTAAAATAGTGTGCATGAGTTTTAACAAAAACACAGATTTCAAAGATACAAAGAGATGGTACAGTTAATAAATTCAGTTTTTGGAACCATGGCTTACAGTACGTTATGGGACTAACGTCACACACCCCACAGTAATATACCATAACTTAACACTGATCCCACGTAGGCATGATAAGTTAAGCGCGGTTTGTTGATTGGTTATTTTAGCCAGCCTCCAAAGAGCATATGCAAATCTATTTAGTTTGCTACTTCTCAACATGTTTTTTCCAGGAGCACCTATTATCTAACGTTATACCTAAAAATTTTATATCATTTGATTCTTTTGTAATTTGGTTTTCATAAGTCACTAGAATTTTTTCTTTGCTTTCATGTCTGTTATAGAATTGAATATAGGTTGTTTTTTGGAGATTTACTGCAAGGTTATTATCTTTAAGCCATTTTATTATGTTCCTAACTGTTTGATTTATATCATCATTAAAACTTTCTTTATCTGCACACTTTATTACGACAGAAATATCGTCAGCATAAAGAGTACAGTGGTGGCGTGTTACCAACGGTAAATCATTTATGTATATCAGAAATAGTAAAGGGCCTAAAATACTACCCTGAGGGACGCCCATGTTATTAGGTTTTGGGTCAGATTGGCAATTGAAAGCGGCACCGTTTGAGTCGATACTTATCAGCTGAACCTGCTGATATCTATTGCTCAAATAGCTCTCAATCTATTTTTTTGACCCTCCTCTTAAGCCATATACTTAACATTTACGTAGTAAGGTTTGATGTGAAACAAAGTCAAAAGCTTTGCTCATGTCGAAGAATATCGCCGTAGTAGGTATTTTATTATCAAAATTGGTTGTTATGATTTTGACTACGTTAAAAGCCGCCAAAGTGGTTGATTTGCCCTTTTGAAAACCATTGTGCTGTAGTGTAAGTATATTGTATTTGTTTAAAAATGATGTGATCCTGGTATGCACCAATTTTTCTATGACTTTAGATAGAACAGGTATTAAGGATATTGGTCTAAAGTTGTCGATTATTTCCTTATCACCTTTTTTAAATAAAGGTTTAACTATTGACAATTTTAGTTTTTCTGGGAATACACCTTCTAAAAAGACCGATTTATAAGGTGACTGAGTATGGGTGATAACCAGTCAGCCGTAGATTTTAGGACTTTCGTACAAATACCGTCGAACCCACAGAAGGTGTATTTTTCAGGGTCTTCATTACCTTAAATATCTCATTTTCATCAGTCGAAAATAAGAACATGTTCTCATTTTGTTTTTTGATTTTTTGTTTGTAGTTTTTTCTATAATTACATAATTGTTTATTATTATTAGTCATGTCAACAAATGTATCATTAAATATTTTTGCAATTTCGTTTGGATTATTAATTAAATTAATGTTGAGGTTGATTTGCTTTATAATATGTTGTTCCTTAGAGCCATTTCCTGTGTTATCTTTTATTAAGTCCCACGTTGCTCGTTGCTGAATTTATATATTTTATGTTCGATAGCTTTTAAGCAGTGTAAATACATTTTTTGAACAGTTTTAAATAGTCTCGATACCTTCGCTTATTAGAGGTACAACGAGTTGTATAATATTTATATCTTAATGACCGTTTTGTGCGTGATGCTTTCTTAATGCCCTTTGTAATCCTTGATACCTGTGTGCATTTTTGTTTCAATTTAATTCGTTTTAAAGGAGAACAAAGATTATAGAAGATGGATGAGTTGTCACGAAACACATTGAAGGCTACATTAAAATCTGGTTCAGTGTAAACGTCATTCCATGTTAAATTGCATAGACATTCATAGGATTTACGCATATTTTCGTCACTGTAATCCCGCCTTTTAACGAACTTGAGTGACTGACCAATTATTGTAGTACTAGTAGGATTTTTCAATAATTGCCCAGTATTGTGATCTGACAGCTGTAAATGATGCAGTTCAGGTGTAGCATCGGACGTATTACTTATAATTTGATCCAGACACGCTATTCCTCTAGTTGGTTGGTTAATATGAATCTGATAGTTATAATTTTGCAATATTCTGCGGTATTCAAACTCCTGTTTAGATTTTTTAAGAATGTCAATGTTCAAATCACCTGTTATTACAATTTTCTTCCTTGTCGTTTTTCGCAATACTGTCAAAAGTTTTTCTAGTCGAGATAGAAATATATTAGGAGGCGAATTTGGAGTTCTGTAAATGCATATAATATAACCAAACAGTTGTGTTGCTTAATTTCTATACCACAGCATTCAAAAATGTAGTCTAATTGTAGGTCTTTTAAAAGTGCAAGGGTTCAAAATATAAACCATCTCTGCATAAGATATAGACACCTCCTCTCTTCTGGATTTTCCTACAGTACCAATTCGCACGCTGATACCCATGTAGACTAACATTTTGCCCATTTCCAGCTTTTATAAAAGTTTCACTCAGACATATTACAACTTCTGTTTTATTTAATTTGGAGGAATCCCGAAGAGCTATTGGTACCATATCACGTTTGCCTACACCTGCAATATTTAGATGTAATATTGTGATATTACTGTTGAGTTTGGACTCGAAATAAATTATTTTTTTGCTGAGGGTCATCTGCAGCATCTTGTACTTTATTAATTGCAGACTCGTTTATTGGGTATGTATCATTTTTTCGTGGGTCTGTATGATTTCCGTTACATTTTGGTTGAGAGACTTGCGTTTTGTGTGCATTTTCTTTCATTTTGTTGAAGATATATGGTATAGTACCTTTTTTATACTTCGCATCGATATTTGTTTTGTTAATATTCCCAGTTTTCATAAAATTTTGGTACATGTTATCATAGAATAAGCTGTCAATACAAACATTGATTTTAAAACTTAAATAAGACAAATAATTCCTCTTATTGAAAGTCGGTGTTTCCACATCCAGATAAATACAGTGTTTGAAGTTGTTCAAAATTAATTTAGTTTTATCTCGCTTAGATGTGGATTATTTACAATACTTATTATCATAACTGTTGCATTACAATGGTTCTTTATAAAGAAGCTTAATTCTATAAATACTTCCGTTGGATTTGAGTCATCTTCACCAACACAGACAATTATATTATATTTGGCCGTGGATTTTGCAAGGAACGATGAGTGGGTGTTCAAAATCTCGCGACAAGTGGCCCCTGGCTTTAGAAAAGAATATATGTTATAATTTTCAAAACTTTGTACCCTCTCTAGATCTAATAAGGGTTGATGTTAGACCTCGACACTGCTGGCCTCCGAGGATGAAAATATTTATTGCGGTTGTTTCATTTTCGTCCGTTTCTGTATGAATTTGGCTATTTGCTTGTTTGGAACTATTTGTAGCTAACGGTTTAGACTCTCTTCTAGAAGACACTTGATCCACCTTATTATCCTCATTTGCAAATTGCAATACTTGTGATGTTTCATTAGGTTTTGAATCCAAATATGTACCTAATTCTAGTCTTGAATTGGCAAACGATGTAGTAGGCGTGCTTGTAATATGTGACAGTTGAAGGCGTTTTGGTTTGCCCATTTTCTTTTTTTTCTTTTTTGAAGATATCACTACTGAGTCATTTTTGATATTATTCGGCTCATGACAGACTCTTTAATATTTCAATAATGTTTCTTTGTTCGGCTAATTGTTTATTGAGGTCAAGAACTTGGAGTGATAATGATTCCACTTCAGTATGTGCAACGACAAGTTGCGTCTTCAAGCCGTCTGTTTCCTGTTTCATTTCCATAAAATATTCTGCTGTCAGTACAAAAGTTGAGAGGTCAGGTAAGCACTTGCTCCCACTAGAATTACTAAGCCCGGAGGAATTTTCACTTACTTCGTTTAGATCGAAGGAGTGGTTGATTTTATTTCTTCTTAATAGATAGATCTGTGGCGAAAGTAGTGACCTCTATGAAGTACTGTATCAATGTTGAATACTGTTGACAAAATTTCTGAATACAACTTTTCTTCGTGTGGTTGGCAGGTTGGCGTGTGCGTCAGTTGTCAATGTCAAATACTATCAACTCAAGGCAGTTTATTCAATCGGTTGTTTATGTATGGCAATGACAAGTGATACCGTTGTAGTTTTCGTCGATAACAGCGTTTACATTTTAAGATATTCAAAACGTAACGGTTCAAGATATGTATCTTACCGATGATCTTCTTTTTATAGTGGTGCTTATGCCAGTGAAAACAGTGAGATAGTAGTGGCGTTTTATAGGTGAGATTATCTTCTGCACTTGTAACTATTTATCACTTAACGAATGGTGATTTCAATACGTTTTTATAATTTATAATGCGACGAGCTCTCGCTTCCAATGTTTACATTACTTTGAAAAAAAAATATGGTGTTACAAGGTTTGTGACTTTAGCCGACAATAAGTAGGTATGCTAAATATAATCTCAATCGGAAACCGGCAAGTGGGTCAAATTTAACCTGCAAGATTTGACACGGACAATATAATACAAATATTGCAAGTTGAATAAAAGCTAATACAAGCAAAATAATGACCGACGCACCACGAGGCCCGTCCACCGGTCGGGGATGATGTAATTACGGCCTCAATAACGATGCGCTCGCGCTGCGACGCGGCGACTGGTGCGATACCGCGCCGCCGGTGGCGTGCGGACGCGAGTTACACGCGCACGGCGGAGCGGAAGCGAATAACCTATCGTTCCCACTGGTGAAACCAGAAATTTTCTATGAAATTTCAAAACGCATTAATAAAAAAGCAGCCATGAGCATATAGGCACTATATAAATAAAAAAATACGATAATGATAAAATCTTATTTCCTTTTGCTGAGAAGCGCAGTATTTGAGCAATAACTCAAAAGCGGTATTTACGATCATGTTGAAAACAATTATCGATGAAAATATATTTAGGAAGATCTTTATCTTTACTTTTTATATTTTATGGACATAAGGTTTAGAAAAGAGTGCGGGGGGGGGGGGGGGGGGGAAGGACACACAATACTGTACTTTAGGAGCGATTATTTCCGAAAATATTGAAACAATCTATATTTTTTTAATTACATCGTATTTTTCGAAGATCTGACGAAATATGTCCCACATTTTCTTATTGCAGCTTATAAAAGACGCCTAAACTATATTTTTCACTAACTATAAGGTCAGCTTATAAAGCAACTTAAGGCAGGTCCGACTTGAGTTTGTTTAGGTATGACGACGAGCGAAGCGACGTATAGATTAGGTTGAACTGCGACACTTACGAGCGCGCGAAGCGTACGAGCCACGGTAGGTAGTCCACTACTTAAAGTTCATTTTGCGCACTATTTAACGTTATTACAGCCGGCCGAATTGTCACCGACGTTACGTCAGTGCGAAACGATAGGTACCCTCAATGATGAATCATAAACAACAATACATATTAAAATTTGGAAGTGTGACGATTCTGGCTACAATCGGTAGTAAAAGAAAGATTCGGAGGATCAATTTTATGTGAGTCAATATGGACCCGTTTAAATGTTATGATTGACAAGGTTATGGAGAATTATGGTTATGGATGAAATATATATGACAACCAGCATTATGAGTACAAGCATAATTTTAGTGGCGACATTATGAATTACGATGTTCTGGAAACTGTTTATTATATTAGTATATGTTAGTTTCCATTCATTTATATTTCATTCGCCAAACAAAAACACGTATTGCACAACGCTCACTGCTTGTGCCTCGCTACTATACTCCCGGCACGCGACTGATGGACTTTTAAACGTAAACACATGTACTGTCAATTATTTCATTAGTCAATATTTGACAGATGGCGATGTGACAGTCTCATCTGTAAACCAATTGCTGCCAGGTGCTTGTACAGTAAATTGAATGTGTTTTGCGTCACCCCAATAACACAGTCCACTCGGTCCGAGCCACAATAGTGGCACCGGTAGTGAACATGGCTCCGTCATTAAAAATTAAGTATTCTTAAACTAATATCAAGTAAATACTATCCCACTTATCTACAATATGGTAAAATTGAAAAAGTAAAATGCCCATTCAAAAAATAAGTTTTTTTATAATTTAAAAGTCTTTAATTGATTATCTTTTTACAATTTTTTTTATGATAATGAATAGATTTTGTTTTTTATAATTAAGGACCTATTTTCTTAATAATGAAAACGAATCAGTAAAAAATCGATCGCAATCAATAATCATAAAATGGATTGGTGACAAACCTGGCCACAATGGCCTCAATTAATTGTTTGTTTTTTGTTGTTGTTGTATATCTTAAGGGACTATTTGCAGCTAATTGAATAATGGTAGGCGGTTAATATTTAAACCGTTTTTGCTGCAAGGATCTGAGAATAGTCATAGGAAACTTTTTACCTGACTACTCAAATGCGAAAAAGAGGGTATTGTTTTTTCTCCTCCGCGAACGAAATTGTTGATTGCTGTCAGCGTGAAGGTTTGTGATGATGTCTATTATGTTAAGATATTACAGCATTTCGAGATGGGCTGCAGACCGCAACCGCACGTCCGGCTACACTCCAAATCAAACCTTAACGGTCTGGTAAGAAGGTTCAATTTTCGGTGTGCAGTGGAAGTGCACCGGCTGCACAACGACACTTCTCAGCACACGGAAAATGGAACCTTTTTCCATGCCAATTAAGTTCAATTTGGAGTGCAGCGGGACGTGTGCTACTAATTAGCAATAGTGAGGGCAAAGCTGCGGTAAATCCAATAATCCACACTAATACTACTTAGTGGCCTGTGAGCTGTAGACCTCTCCATATCACCGCCATTATCAATAAAAATCACAAATACTGAATCGACAAAAAGTCCATATTATCGAACCTGCTCACAAAATTTCACGAGAATGGGTTGAGAAATGTGACTAGTCGAAGAGAGTATCCGGACAAACAGACATACGATTTTTTCCGCCCAAGCTGTACGCTGGCTCGGTCAATTATAAGCCCGAAAGTATCGCTGTCTGTTTGTTACCGATTCATGCTTAAACCACAGAAATATATGGTGTAGAGATAGTTTAATACCCTGGAAAGGACATACTCCATTCGTCTTAAGTACAGTGAGTAGTGACAATTTTACAACTTTCGTATTTTTATACATATATTTATGATTAAAAGAATTTATTTTATATGAGATAAAACATGTGTGTCAATGTTTACATTCTTTCCGGACGAATATCAGTGCAAGCAAGACCAGTTTTCAAATTTGGACGTTTTATTCAGGGGTAAGTCACTTGCACCAGAGTACGCGGTACGATTTGAGGCGGGCCGGCGTTATCAAAGTATGGTGCAACTTGAAGGTGGCTCAGTACCTACTTACGCACCTAACAGTTGGCTCAGCATGTTCATCTCGCAGTTATTATAGTGTTACTCAATAAACCTACCTACTACTTATAAACAAAATAACTTTGTTTTATGTAAGATTCGGTCGTTGTATTGCGTATAATTACATAAAAGAGCTACAAGATAAAAATCCACGTACAAACAAGCGTATCTACAGTTATTTCTATTAAAAAAAACTAACATATACTGAAATTTTCTTGAAAGGCAGAAAGTTACGTTAAATTAATAGAACAAAAAAATATTTAATCGACTCTTCTGCAAAATGTTGATTTTGCGGTTGCAACTGTATAAATAAGTAGGAGGTATCGAGGATATTTATTAGCATGAAAATTGAGGGGATGAAAAAGGGAGTGGAATATGCTATGGGGTATTAATCATTAAAACATAGGCCAGTCAGTTCTTGGTAACGCTAGTATATTATAAGTGAGGACACTTGTGAAATCGTTTTTTGGTTCGTTTTCATTTCTGGTTCAACGTGAAGTTCAAATCTGTTCCAATCATTCTGTTATGTCATTAGCTAAGTGTACATTTGTTTACGATAAGTAAGGTAATAAGGATCTCGTTATATAAGTAGGGAACTGGTTGGGTAGTTTATGAGTAACAAATGAATAGATTATCGGACATATTATACAGTCAAAAATTATGTTCTCTTCAATTTATTCAGCTTAAAAATATATACAAAGTTAGTCGTTCTAAAATATTTTTGTACTAATTATGTACGTATATATTTTTAAGCTGATTGAACCTACACATTTTGATTTTATTGTCGTGTAATAAAAAGAAAAAATTTATTTCCCCACATTAATAAAAAAATAACAAATGTCGAACGATTGCTTTCTCCAATTCAGAGTTTCGTGCTCAAAAAGTCGTATCCACCGAAGATCTTCTATGAAAATAAGCCGTTTTGTAACTGACTAACTGTGAATTTGTAACTTTACGCAAATGGCATTTTTACGCACGCGATATGCCAGTGTCAGATTCGGGCGATAAAACGTGACGAGAGACATACGTAGCGGTTAGTGGTTCCGTATTAATTTATATGACATAGTGACAAAAATAAGAACGAATAGTTTAAATGTAGAAAATCAAATACTATTTTTAGAATTTTTATTTAATTGAAAATATAATCAGAGCAAATAAATCCCCTTCTAACCCGGTAAAATAATTGTTGCGCAATCTGCACTACGTATTTTCATGATAGTCATTTGCCGCGATCATTCTATAACACGAATATATCCGATTTGATCCGCCAGTCGCCGAATATTATTCTTAGTACTCTCTGACTGCACTATTATTTATTTTATCGACACCCGTATAGTAAATCTCCTTTAATTTGTTTCTAAAAACATAGCTTTTTAATACTAAAATTGCATATCCTCATAACTGCATGATATATGATGTATGGGATCATGTACAACTTTACAGCACAGATCCGGGCCTGAGGGTGGCCGAGAGGGCGGGCGCGGAGCTATTCCCGATTAATATGGTTCATGGCTCAATAGTTGAACATGAAACACATGAAATAGGTTTTAATATGTCGACTGCTGACTAAGTAGATAAAGTAGTCTATTCAACCGTACATAATTGGGCATAACACTCGTGTGATCTTATTTTGAAACTCACTTCCGGCTCGTTTTTTACACGCACACTCGTGTTTTCAAGCCTCTCATTCTGTTTCAGTTGCACGAACTACTATCATGGCTGATCATTTGACTGAGTTATCGTCCTCGGTAAGAAAGGCATGGGAGCATCCAACGGTGAGAACGAAGCAGAAGGACCTACTCACAACACACTCTCGTATGTACAACAAAAGTACATTATAGGTCCCTCGCAGCGACACTTGCAATGTGTATGTACGTAACTGATAGATAGATTACAGGTAGCGAATGTATTCAAAGAGCTTAAATAAAGGAGATAGTCCCGTATTTGAGGTAACAGTGGGTCGCTTTATGCACATATGAAGATTGTATGTTTCACTGCGGATCCCTAAAAATAATAATTAAGTCTGGTATTGGCTATCACAATAACGATCAAATGTTTGTCAGCCGTAGACAATTTAGTATTGTAAAAAATAAAAACGCGTTTTAAATTGTGTTATGGGAATGCAATAACCTACTTAATGATGTAAAATTTCGTTCAATGCCAAAACCAGAATTATTGATTTAACTGACCAATACCCTATACTGAGATTCAGTTTTTTTGCTCGAAATAAAGGCAGTTTGGTTTTTTATCTGTTCTAAACATCAAAAGTAGGTATTTTTTTGCCAATTATTTCTTATACACCGTGTTTTGTTGTTTGCGTTTGACATACTTGCTCAGCACATTTCAATAAGCTACGGACTAAATCGATTTTTGTTACTTTTTATACACCTAAATCTCTAAAGGGATCATTACATACGTTCAAACTAGTAAAGCCGTAAAGAACTACGCTACTCCACCTAACACACGCTCATGCACACAAATACAACCAAAACCCGTGTCGCACTCTTCTCAAAATAAGTTTTAATAAATAGAGCTGACGTTGACTTTTGTTTTAAAGTAAACTCTCAACTTTAAGCAGAGAATAATATGCGACTAGCTTTTGGCTACGACTTCGTCCACGTAAAATTTGATAAAAAAAAATGCTTCTGTCTGAACTAACTGTCTTGCGGTAAGCCGAAGCAGAAGGCGGTCGATACGTGGGTCATATAGATGAAAGAGCTTGCGAGACAGTGCCAAAAGTGACGCTTTATACCGTTCCGTTAGAATACCTGGATGCTAAGAGGCATATTCGTAAAAAGGCGGCTCAAGCCCTCTTAAACGTACGTTTACGACGAAGCTGGACCACTCTACTACGATTCATGCAATCGCAAGAACAAGACGAAGTTTGGTTTTGCGAGCCATATGCGAGCGTTCCATAATCTGGATAGGAAATGACGGAGTCGCTTACGTCGGATACGACAAAGAGGACACCACTATTAAATTACTATTTTATATTTTATTATTATTATTATCAGTCTGAACCGTACCACTGCTGGGCAAAGGCCTCCCACTCTTTCTTCCATTCATCCGCATTTAAGGCAGCAACGGACTAATCCCGTCGAAACGTGTCTAGGTCATCCCGCCATCTCCGTCGTGGTCTACCGCGACACCGAACTCTATTGGGTGGGATATCCAGTCAGTGGTATTCTTGGCCCACAGTTCATTCGGCATACGGCATACGTGTCTAGCCCAATCCCCCTTCAGCTTAGCGGCTGTCAGGGCTACGTCGGCAATATGGGTTTTGGAGCGTAAGATGGTATTCGTGATGCGATATTTTAGTTTGACTCTCAAAATGTTACGCTCCATTGCCCTCTGGCAAACCTTGAGGGAATATTTCTGAGCATTAGTCAAAGACCAAGTCTGGGCACCTATGCTAGCTAAGTGAGGATCGGAAGAATGCACATGTCCATGAGCTTTATATTTATATATATTTATATTATATTTATTTAGAGGAAAACTTTGCGTACCTATTTAGTTATATCGTGTTTATGAGCATGTAGATTTCAGAAATTTTTCAGTAATACAATCGTATGAAGGGTTGTTAAAAATATTTAATTTAGCAGTTCCAACAGGCTAAAAACGAAATGCCCTGCTATGTATTTTCGAAATAAGTATGCGTCAACGTCGAACGCAGCGCTGAAGGACTCGTCGCTACTATAATGTGACCCTTGGACACGTATAAACTATTCGTATTCTTAAACCTCGTCCTTAGTATTGTTTTCTTAAGCCAGTTTCGACAGCCTGCTTGACGGACCAATATTTTTGGACATCTGGAACATATCTCGTTATGTCAGGAAAGAACTGAGAGCGGTGTAGCGCTAATTTTTAGACACGCCACACTTACGACTTTATACCTGTGTCGACAAAGGTATAATTTAATTATTTACGCCGAACGTTTGCAGGAAGCTTAAACAAATGACATAACTAATGATGCGTGAGGGGCAGGTGCGCCGGCCGCTTAGGACGGCCGAACGCGGGCGACTTCACAATTCAAACACGTACTCGATCACAGAAATTAAAACAATTTCAGTTTTAAAATATGCTAAATTAAAAATAATGTTTGTGTGTGTGCTCTTGAGCTTCTAATGCAAAAAAACATCGTTAAAAAAATAGTTGTAAAAAAAGCTCGACTCTTTTCTTTAGCTAAAAATCCATATTCCATATTAATATTATAAATGCGAAAGTGTGTCTGTCTGTCTGTCTGTCTGTTACCTCTTCACGCTTAAACCGCTGAACCGATTTGGATGAAATTTGGTATGGAGATAGTTTGAGTCCCGGGGAAGGACATAGGCTACTTTTTATTCCGGAAAAATACCCTTATCCGCAATAAACGAATTTAAGGCGGACGAAGTCGCGTGCAGAAGCTAGTACTTAATATTTATTATAAATGTGAAAGTGTGTCAGTCTGTCTGTCTGTTACCTCTTCACGCTGAAACCGCTAAACTGATTTGAATGAAATGTTAAAATGGTATGAAGATGGTTTGAGTCCAGGGGAAGGACATAGTCTACTTTGTATCCTAGAAAAATGCCCTCATCCTCGATAAATGAATTTAAGGCGGACGAATACGCGGGCAGAAGCTAGTTAGCTATAATTCTCACGCACTTAGCTTGGCCGGTTTTTGTATTTTTTTGATCGGCGCAATACAAATAGAAATAAACGTACCTATGTATCCCTTCTGTACCTGGTGTATTAAGTAAACGTACCTATGTATCCCTTCTGTACCTGGTGTATTAAGTAAACGTACCTATGTATCCCTTCTGTACCGGTGTATTAAGTAAACGTACCTATGTATCCCTTCTGTACCTGGTATATTAAGTAAACGTACCTATGTATCCCTTCTGTACCGGTGTATTAAGTAAAATCCTCTTTTTATCGACCCTTCTATATAGTATTTTTCTCCTAATGTTGATCAAAAAGCTTACACAATTTTCGTATTTGAATTCCGTCCTTCATTCATAGCATTATACAAGGTCATAAATATAAAATGATAGCCGAAAGGAATTAAATAAAAGGAAACCCTGATTTCTAACATCGAAAGATCTACAGAAGCTTGATTCTGACTGCTGAGTAAAAATATCATTAATGTAAAAAAGAGTGGGTGTACGGCTTTGGAACTGAAATATTGTAAAACATTTAAGGTACAAGTTCGTTTCCGACCGCAGATAGCAACGATACGTTCCACCGCACTCCAAATTGAATCTTAATCGTAAGGCTAAAAGGGTTAATTTTCTCTGTGGCGAAAAAGTGTCACCGTGCAGTAGTGGTTGCTTTTTGCGGTCAGTCACAAATGTGTACCTTTGTAGTTAAATTACAGATATACTGGCTGGTAGCGAGCCAGCTTGTATTTCAATTTAGATAAGCAGTTTAAAGTTCCTCGCTACCCAAAGGTTGACTGGAAGATATCGCTGTTTAGCCATAAGACCGCCTGTTGTTTAGCACCCCTTAGAGATTTTTTTATTGTACTCTGTTATATGGTATTCAATAAAGAGTTATTGTATTGTACTGTACGCTTAAAAATACATGAAGGTATGTATCCATTTTTGTATTCCTATAATGGAAAATCGCTGGACTGTAAGCCATTCGCCATGGTTAACAGGATTATCAATTATCAGTATTTCACATAATTATATTAAGCCTGCAATGCCATTTCAGTTTTCAGAGTAATTCTATTAAGGCTAACTCCCTTAACAGAATTACTGTCATTGAAATTATAAGTATAATATCGTATCATTACCACTATTTGTATACGTATTTAAATCACCATAATTATATAGAAATTGGGTACCTTCCTATAGACAATATAGGTATGAGCTTCATCTTTGTATGGTGAAATTTTCTTTTTACATATTTTTTCAGACTTTGCTTTCCCACTGGATTTCACTTATTTAAAAAGCTTATATACCAAATTTCAAGAAGATAGGAAGACATTTAGGGGTTGCATACAACGATCAGTAAGTGAGAAAGTGATTACAACGCCAGAATGCACATTTAAAAACTTTATTGGACATGCATTAATAGAAATAATAATACAAATTTGGAGTTATACGTAAACCTCATTTACCTGTTGAATAGCAGTAAACACCGATATAAAAACTAAGATGCTACATCGCTTGAAACCTCATCTTTTGTAAGCTTGGGTACGCCTTTCCTGTGGTGTTCCGTGACTCTCAGCAAGAATTGTTTCTGTTCTTCATTTTTAACTGAATCGTTAATTTCTTTTATCAGAGCAATGCCTTGTTGTGCACTATCATTAAATACCTTAGATCATCAACGATAACCTTTAAGTGTACTGCCACAATATTCGGTTTTGGCCTGAATACCGACAGTGAAAAGAAAGTTCTTGTCTTACTGGTAACAAAGTCACTGAGAGATTTGTCCTCAAGTTTAATTTTACCGAAAAGACGTTTCAGTTCTTTCTTCTCTGCAGGATTATTTAAATTCGCAAACATCTTTTGTTTTTTATCTTGGGTGATACATTCGGCCAAAAACGCTTATCCAATGTTTATTTCCGATAAATACCAAAGATGTCGCTTAGCCGCAGTGATGGCACTTTTTTGCACAACTTTATCTGGGTAAGAGGTCAAAAGCTGTATCTTGTCCAAATCATTATTTAGGGCCCATCGGCTAATCATTGCTTCGTGCAAGAATCTGACGTATATTAAGCACACAAAGTATCCAATACGTTTCATACTTTTGAGTTCTTTTTTAGTCACACCAGGACTTTCGACTATTTGTTTGGTAAACAAAACGATTTTGAGTGCATACATAGCCTTAGCCATCCACCTTGCCTGATGTAGAGCCCCTGGTGCCCTAAATTTAAAATCACTTTGAGGCCACCAAGGTATAATAAAGAGAGCTGTATCAATTGTTTATAATCTTCTCTTGGATATTTTCTATCATTTAAGACATTCTGGAGATAGTGTATCAATTCCAGGCGTTGGACTCCCAAAAAACCTTGGTTACTCGTACAATCGCCTTCGTCTAGCATCGTCGTATACGATTTCTTATTAAGCCTATCCCAAAGGTTTTGAAACTTACGGAAAATTTAAATATCAGGTCCACTTGACGGTACAGAGCAGTATGCATCAAATACTCCTTTAAATATAAGTTCATGGGTGTGATGACGGCAGGCTAAGCATAACAAACTCTTATTGAATTCCTTTTCAATTCGGATACATGCTCCTTGAATGATTCCTGTATTAGATGCCGTAGTGTGAAAACATATACCAATGATGTGGCGACGCAAATTAAATCGGTCTACCTCTTGAACAACTAACTCAGTCAATTAGCTCACTAGTACCTCGTTGAGCAACAGGAACGCCAAGCAGATGTTCAAAAATTTTGCCTGTCACAATTACAGCTACTCTATCTTCCAGACTCTTACCAGAGGTAACAGAGGGTAATAATTTACTGTCCCAATGCAATACTAATGGTGGAGGATTTTCAAATAAAATGGGATTCGATTTCTTTAGCCATTTGACGTCGGTTGGTTGATCGAGCTCGGTGAACGGAAGAGCCTGATATGGAAATCTGTGACACATCATGGCCGAGGCTTTTAGCAGTTGCACTAAACGATGCTAGCTTGAGACTAGCTTGTCGATTTGGGAGTTTTCTCGATCCCAGGTAGCCGTAAGTGTCTGGTCAAGAGGCCTGATTTTATGAACAGAACGTGACTTTTTTGAGGCGACACGGTAAGTTTGTCGTCTTCGTCGCTTGATGACGATGGGGAAGAATCAGCTTCTAGCGTAACTACTGTATTATTTTCTGAAATCTTTTGATAGTGTTTTTTCTTAAATGCATCAAACGAACTCATGCGATCTTCTCTCTGTATCATAAGGAAGTCTTTATCACTTTGCAAAACGTCACTCCTTGTAAGCACATCCTGACATGCGATATCAAACAGGTCTTCCAGATCAGCTGGCCAGACTGGCCGTTTCATATTTGCCGTTTCTATGGTCCTAGATTTTTCTTTAGCCTCCTTTTTATTGCTACTCGGATATTTTCCTCGCTTAACAGGAGTATTAGCCTTCCACCATACCTTCTTTAGCTTTATACTTGTGGATTTTACAGCATCAGAAAGTGTGTGAAAGAATCAATTTCTTTGTGATGATAAATAAACAGTAATAACGCTTGTCCCCTAGAGGGGAGCCGAGCTCCTAAAAATTCGCCACAAGGAACTTTTTTAAGCAACCAGATTTCACGTCTTACTCATTTTTACGGTAAAATACAAACAAAAAGTAAGTCGAATATACTCTTAGCACTTTTTTCTACCTATTATCCACATTAAAATACCGTAAAGTAGTCAAATGACACTGAAGAACCACTTATTAGCTTTCCTACCCTCCATAGTAAAAAAATAGGTGTTTGAGAAGAAACGTATCAAAGTGTGCAACCTCTAAATACTCACCGATTTTCACGAAATTTCAAATGTAAGTATGTGAGATCGAGAACCGAGCAAAGTCAAATGAAAATTGAAAATTTGGAAAAATGAAACAACCTAGATTTTTTAACATGCGCAGATAACACGATGAATATATATATTAACTTATTTTAACGCTTATAGCCAAAATAATCAAAAAGGAACAATAAGAAAACAATTTGATTATAGAGATGTACAAGCATTACGTAGTCATAGAATTGTTGTTTTTAACTTAACTAACTTTAACTTCATTCACTCTGAGCATTTTGACAGTTCATATAAATGAGCTGATTCGACCTGCAGCCAAGTATCCCATTTAACACCTGCTACAATATAAAAGTAATTAACTAGCAATGGACTTGAACAAAACTCTCTACAGAAGTTAGAAGGTTTTGGTCACTTTTCAGTACTTTGGAGGACAATCTCTCCCAATAGCTAGAGATTTATCCCGCTAATAAAAAATGCATGACGGTTATTTTAAAATACTCCCTAACATAAGTATATCGAAATAAATCAAATCAGAGCCGTACAGTAAGGTACCTTTCCTTATAAGTTGAATGCACAACGGCTTACAAAGCCGGCGGTCCTGGGTTCGAATCCCAGCCAGGTCCGAATCCTGGGTCTTGACTTTTCTATACCTATATTTAAGTATTATATTTATGTGTATAAGTATTAACTCGTATAACGTGCCTAATACCTATTATACATGCTTTGCTTAGTTTAGAACTAGGTCGACTTGTGCAAATTTGTCCCTGATGTTATTTAATTAAATAAATTTACCAAAAACATGGTCTCTTCGGCTTTGACACTGCTGTTGGATAAAACCATGAACTATGGAAAAGGTAAGGAGGCCAATCGCATACAGAAAAACGGATGAAAAAGTAAATAATAGTTCCAAATTCCACATCCGTCTAGAATGGCGCTAGTGTAGCAAGATAGTCTGAGGTCAACAACCATTTACAAAACATTTTTATTAGAATGTTACTTGCACCTTCGTTCTTCATTTTTTAAATATTTAACTGTGTTCAAAATATTGTTTCTTGCATCGCTGTGCATTTTTATGGTAATTTATTTTACACACTTGCTACTGTTGCGCCACCTTTTGACGGACACTTTGGATATACACACAGACATTGTTTTCCTTAGTTTTCTACACTCCATAGATAAAACAAAAATGATAATAAGTCGCTCGTGTGCGTAGCGCCTTAACGTTAGAATTCATACGCCTATCATATAAGAAGTTTTATAACAATCGATTCACGGAATAATCCTTTGGTAAATAAATGATTGCTCTTTACAACAGCTGTTTTTTAAATATAAATTAAATCAACATCATGACTAAATAGTGTTTTGAAGACGATGTTAGCGCCCAAAAAAAACTTAAAAATAATGCAAAAAATAGTTTCTTTTCTGCCATGATATTTAAAACAGCGTAATTATTTTGTTTTAAAAACAAATAAATTTTTCTTAGGTATACCCATATTTAAGAGGAAAATTATGATCATAACAGATTTCAAAGGACATTAATATGATCGGAGCTCTCAAATTATAGCATATCTCTTCCACAAGACAAATCTAAAGACACCGCGTGTACACGTCGAAATTCATCAAGCTGTTTAGGCGGCAGAGCGTGCCAAAGAAATAGACAAATATACATACACTCAGCAAACATAAACCTCTTTCTAACGAGGTAGGGTAAAAAGTAGACTTAAATAACCCTTGCAATGCGCTTTTACCCTCAAAACACCTAGAAAATAGATGAAGATCTTCAAATGACTGGAATGATAGCGAAGAACACTCTTAATTAAGGGCACTAAGAAAAAGAGTGCCCCCTACGTTATTCCATATTATGGATTTTAGGCTCGTTTTACTCAGAATCAAGAGCAACTTTCAGTTTTGTGACGCTCTTACAAAATGTACAGAAGTGAGTTTACTAAGTTGGCTTTTTTTAGCAGTCCATAATCTGAAACAACACGTTCTTGTGAAAAAGCCCTTAAGTCAAACTTTCAGACAAAACGCTAAATCAAAACACATATAGACAAAATGAATACATAGATATACACTTAGTATAACTACCATTTTTCGCCGGGTATTTAAAAAAACCTACAATCATCGAAAAGTCAATATCAAACCTCCATTCGATTATGGAATAAACAACTGTTTGTAATATTTGAAATTTGGCTAATACCTAGGTATATAGTCTTACTCGTATCAGGCTGGATTTCACCAATCTTTTACTCCGAGAATTACGTTTATTATCAAATAGTTATGTCAAATTAATATGGAGTTTTGACATTAGTATCCAAGAATAAGCGTTATTCTCGGAATAAAAGTTTGTTGAAATTCAGCCTTACAGTAAGAAGAGAGAATTTATTCAATCAATGTTTTTATACACCTTTAGAATAAATAAAAAAAGTTCTTGTCTAATTAGTTTTGATTTCTTTACTGTTTTTTTTGCTGCAAATATGTATAGGTACTCTAATGAATTGCACTGAAAGTGCTTATGTTTTCAATGATATTATGATGACGAATATGGTACAAATAATAACGATTGATCTATATGTACAAAATAACGAATTTTTGGGGTCACAGTGTAATAAATGGATATATTATTCCGGCTGTGCAAAAATATTGAAACAGTATGTTTCATATGACATCGTAAAGTCTCACTGTGAAAACGTTGAAAGGTTGCGTTTTAACGCATAATTAATTTTTATTGAACTCTTGCTCTATTGAATTCACGTGAAAAACGCAGTAAATTCACCTGTAAACGACTTTCAGATCCGGTGCTATTGAAATGAAATGTAGTTTAATGGATAAAACCATTCACATTGACATTTAACCTCATTTAAACCTTCGTCAATTTATATAAATATTTTTTCTCGTTTTCGGATGACTGAAAACTGAAACGCAATCTAGTTTGTCTAACTCGGCTTATAATATAATTGTCTTAATTAGAAAACCCATAATCATAGTCAAAATATACAGATAACTTCCTTCTTTAAAAATACGGTAAAAAAAACTGGTTGTTCTCATTTGTAAAAACCGCGGGTTATTGAACTATTGAGATTAGGTGCTGACCATAGAAAAAACTACCCCTATGCGGCAAAATGACAAACACCTATTATTATTTATTAACCGGCAACATAATTACAAGAGATAGGGGCGGCAGATGTTTATAACGCCTATGCTGTGAAGATGTATATGCATTCCGTTCGAGTTCGGTTTGCACCTAGTTTCAATATCATCGCCAAATATACAACTTTTAGTGGAACGAATAAAATTTTCTTATGGGACTTTCCAACGGTATTAATTTAGAATATCGATAGATAAGTACTGCTTCCGTTCGAAATACATATAGTAATGAATATGCAAGTAGCATTTATACTGTTGATAAAGACCGTATGGGTCAAATAAGAAAGACAATAAAGTTCTCTCCCTTTATGGATAAATAAGACGTTGAAATTAACATTAAATTATAATAATCGATTGTCATTATCATCCGGGTTGATTTCTATATGATGCGATGAACACAATATCTACTATGGAATGTCACTTCCAAATGAGTTAGTAATTAAAACAGTTATCGATTTTAATATTGGAAGGAAGTCCTAAGTTAACTGTCATTATTGCCACAAAAACTTCTACGTCTGAACATCGTAAACACCGAGATGCATACCTACTTGATGCAACCGGCTTGTACACCGGCTAACACATGGCCGGGTGCAGAGGTCGTGTAGGGAAAGCGAAAACGATCGCAGCGCTCGATGTGGCTGAAGTGTCTGTCAAATGTCATACTTTTACTAGTAACTGCAAAAGAAAATACGGTACGTTATTGGTTCCAACGTTTCCGTTCTGGAAATTTTGACCTACAGAACAAGCCCCGTGGACGGCCGGCGACACAAGTTGACAACGAAGAATTAAATTAAAAAATTGTGGAAGCAGATCCATCGCAAACCACGCCAGAGTTAGCGGCAGGCTTCGGAGTGAGCGATAAAACCATAAGCATTAGCCATTAAACAACCCAGACTGGTCAATCGATCTAGTCCACTGCTGCTTTAGGACATCGCTCGACCACATACGGCACGCTTGACGACCGCAAAACTAAGGGAGCTGCGACTGGAATGTCTTTGACACCTACCATATACTCCTTGCTCCAACTGAATACCATTTTTTTCGGAATTTGGACAACTTCATGCAAGGAAAAAAAAATCAATTCTCACGAAGCTGTCCAAACGGCCGTCAAAGATTTTATTGATTCTCGCTCACACATTTTTTTTAGTAAGGGAATCAATGAACTACCTTCGAGATGGCAAAAGAGTTCATAGATAGCCATGGTACATAGGTACATTGACGAAATAAAAAAAAATTGTTTCATAAAAAAATCGTTTTCATTTCTGCCATATGAAACGGCAATTTCATATGTACCTAAGGACCTAATATATAAAATGTAGCAGTGGGAGTTAAGGGGTGGTCATCATCCATATATTTATGAAATATAATTAAGCACCTACATTAACACTTATATAATGGTCCTTAAAACTCGTTTGCCAGCTTATGACACACTAGCGTTGGAACGAAAAAAAAATTCACGCCTACTTTAGGTGTACGAGAGGGACCCGAAAAAAAATTGTTTTAAGTTTTTATTTTACCGTTATGTCGTTACTCATACAAAATTTCAGTTTTCTTCACGGAGCTAAGCCGCGGACGGACAGACAGATGGACAGACGGACATGGCGAAACTATAAGGGTTCTTAGTTGACTACGGAATCCTAAACTGTTATTATACTTTGAAATCAAATTGTTATTAATGTTACAATTAATTACTAGTTTTTATTTTGCATCCAACAATGACTACTATGTATCAAGAAAATGGTGATTTAACTAACTAGGTAGCCGAAGTTCAGACGAAGCTTCAATTTATTGTCACCTACCCGGTGTCTATCCCGGTGTCTGTAATCAAATCTTGGAAGTAAAATTTTACCCACTTCTCGGTTTTCGATTGAGTTAAAAGTTACTTATGTAAGTTCGGTGACAATGCAATATTATAATACCATCCAGCTGATCTGATGATGGTGCCGGAAGGTGGTCGTGGTAATTGTAACAGAATCACTCAACCTTACCGAGTTTCGGCTCTTTAGAAGCGTCTGAATGAGTAGTTAATGGATGTTCAAAGAAAAGTACAAAAGGCAATAAAAGTTTGTGACTAAATAGTACGTTTCGATGCTAGTGTGGAAAGTATAATAATACTACGAGCTGCAGGCGATGGCAAGACTCGGGACGAGTGAAGAATTACATTTCTGCACGTGTATCGAACGATGTTTTTTAATATAGTTGCAACAAAATAAGAAAAACAATAAGTAGGGTATTTGAAACTTTTGAGATTATGAAGAGGCGTTTTTTTTTTAGATTTTATTCGACTAGAATGGATTTTGATATTATTATTGAACCCAGTTCAATGGAGGTTCTTCAAATGCATGTTCTATAAGACGGAAACAATTGTAAATATAAAACATGATACGATTATTTGTGTATCGGATATTTATAAAAACAATATCGAATGTTGCCTTTGGAAACTTAAAACATGCTTGCAGTAAGAAAAAACGCCTCGTCTTTGACATGCGTTTCGGCAGCTATTGCGTTTCATTCAGATAACTTATTAACAACGGTTTTTCAATGTTAGAAAATCAACGTAATATAATGATGAAAAAGTAAGTAATAAGATATGAAATATGTATATTTTACATATTCTGACATTAACAGTAAGTTTTTATGTTGTATACGACGTTTAAAGGAAACTAATATTATTACTCATTAATAAGTAGCGATAAATTGGAACAAACATAAATTTAAAAAAAATGGTAATGTGAAAAGCACTAGTTCGCGGAAACCAACTTTCCGCACGCTAAACGGCTACGTAAAGTAGTACTTTTCGAGCAACAGTATTAAAAATGAAATTTTTGACTGAAACTTAACTTAGTACTTCTTGCATATAGTACCTAGAATCTTGTCTCTGAAGTCGATATCACAATAAATAATAAAATGCATTCCCAACGGCACGAAAAAAACTGTCACGAACAATAATACTATTTTTAATTCAACTTGGGTACCATTGTTAATTGTCTGAATCCAGCTAGTATCTACCTATCTGTACCGTGTCAATTCTTTATCTTGATAAAATACACTTGTCCCATATTTGTTACTTAACTTTACAACACAATAAAAATAGAAGTAACAGAACTATAACAGATTTTTATCACAACATTAATTAGAATCGCGATTAATTCACACTTTTGACTTTAATAATGTTTGAATACGACCTGCAAGTGAATCATTTTAATTTTGAATCTATCTTAAGGCATTAGAGTTAAAAGTTGCTTTTTTATCATTTTTTCTGCCGATAAACCGTTTATTCTTTGGACAGATGTTTCAATACGTAGAAATAATTATTTCTTATACTACAGTCACCTTGACCCTTACCTACTTAAAAATAAGTTATGGATTCGTTTAAAATCTAAAATAATCTTGCAAAGAGTCAGCAGTGTTAACAAGTGTAAAAAAGGTATATTATAAACGGTTCGCATTTTTGTTTAATTCGGCAATTCGTATGAGTTTTGGAGTTTATTCGACCCACATGTCTGAGTATGATCGTTTCCGTTCTAATTAAAACTAATGCTTTAAAGACTTTATTTATTTAAACTGTTTTAGATACACACACGTAAATAATATGTACAATTGGCGTTAAGTCCGCCAAATAGTATAATGTATTAGACAGCATGGAAATTGGTAGGTACAGTGGGTAATGGATAAATACATTCATTTATCATTTTGAAATATATGTCACAAATCTTTATAAACATATATACATAGACGCACACCTATGCTACATTATATTTTAGTACTAACACATTTTATACTAAGTATGGCGCGAGAGTAGAGGTTTTTTTTAGTTTCAACTCAAATAAAATTATAACATAGAATCCGAATCTTCCAGCGAAATAACTGATATTAAAACAAAAACCAGACAAAAGCATGTCGAACCATGTTCAGTGTAGGGTTCCGCAGCCGTTCATACAAAAAAATGCACTACAGATGAAAAAAATACGATATGAAAAAGTGCACTAGCAAAAGAGCGTATCTCCACGGCACTTACGTCCTTTAGCTGAGAAGCGGAGTTTTTTGGCAATAACTTCGAATAATATTATATTCTTCAATTCGATCATGTTGAAAACAATTTTCGTTGAAAGTATTTATTAGGCTTTATCTTCGTAATATTGTTCATATTTTTTGGACTTACCGTGTAGAAAATAGAGGAAGAGGGAAACAATTTATGGTACTTTCAAAACTTTTATTTTCTGAATCAAAAGTAATTTCAGAAACCTCAGTCTTTTTAAAAGAAATGTCGAAATAATATGTGCCACACATTGATATTTCTGTTTTTTTTTTTCAGTTTCGGTTACATGTATTGCCCACTCTAGAAATATGTTTTATTATTATTTAACTATCAAACTAAGTAGCGGCTTATACAAGACACCTATGCTCCAAATTTCATCAATGTAGGTACATCTAGTAGTTTTTAGTAAAATGCCTGTGACTTACGGACGGACGGATGGTCATGACGAAACTATAATGATTCCGTTTTTGCCATTTTCGCTACGCAACCCTAAAAACAACGACTAAACGTAACTACCCCAGGGCACCTTTTACCAGCAGGCATACAAATCGATGACTTAGTTAGATCGTCTGCACTCTTTGGCTAAGGAGCCCAAAACTACATCATGACAAGACCTCCTTCGTTGGATCACCGCCACGACCGAGCGTGCGCCGGTTTCCCGCAATCTTGGCACGCTGCGTCGTCCTGATAGTACTACCACGAATATAAGTTACATCGGCACGGCAGCCACGCCGGTGAACTCACAGGCGATCTCGCGCTCTCTCGCTCATGGCGACTGACGCGGCGCTGGAGCTGCAGGCGTCGCGCGTGAAATTTTGGCCAATGGGCGTTGAAGAACGTGCTGCCTTATAATTGGTTAATCTGTTTTCAAAAAATGCTTTCTGCGCAGGTATATCGTTGTTACTTATATTTGTGGTACTACTCTGTACGTGGTTGCCACTCGAGAACCTTTCTGCCCCAGCAGCCATGGGTTCTACGAGCAATGAGCCTCACCCACTGACACTGAAAATTAAAAATACAACATACAGAGTTCAAATTACGCGTTGTCAAGAAATAGCAGTATAATAATTATGTGCATCTCTGTTTCTGTTCATGAATCTCAGGATCCTAGCAGGAGCGAGTAAGAAGTCTGCATGCGACAGGGTCATCGTGCTCCGCCCCCCCCCCCCCCTCCTTTTACATCTTTGGTATACATTAGAAAAGTGAAGTAGCTTTAAGTAAACAGAGGTCAAATAAGGTCCGTTATGCCAATTGTCAAATTTGACTTCAAAAAAACAAGCCACTAGCGAACACAGTGATTAGTGTTGGCAATTAATTGATATTTATCTAGGTGTCAAATTAGGGTAAACCAAGGTATAACTGGCCACCTTTAGTAATTTGCCACTATAGACTTTATTTGCTTAAAATAAGAATTGAACGCATTCCACGCCATCTACTGACATTGATTAATATTACCACATTAATCAGCTTTCGTTTAAGTACAAATTCTGTCCACTATAGACACTAGCGCCAAAATTATCGTTTGTTTGTTGACAGTCGGTCCACTTGTCTCAACAAGAACGGTCATCGCTTAGTAAAACGTTAACGAGATTGAATCTTTTAAAATTTTGTTTCAGTGTCAGATTAGTAAGTGTACTTATTTCTACTATGTTATTCGAGCTGCCGAAGAGGTGAGTAAAATGCGTTTGCTTAGTTTTTTGCCTAAAACTAATTTAAACCAGAGTTTGGGGGGTGGCCAGTTAATGAATGTAATTTTTTGTTTACAATCAGAAATTGGCTGCCTATGCCAGTAACTAGTAAATTTCTTAAAGTTAAGTTATTTGCTAAATTCAAACCTATTTAAAAAGATAATAAGGTATAGTTTTCAATACAAAAATACTGGTAACATTACCCTATCGCATTCAGAAACTGGCATAGGTGGACAGTTGAGTGGCCAGTTACTGAAAGTGCAATTTTGATCTACAGGTTTCCAAGGTTATGTGTTAAAAACCACATCCAACATGCCAAAAACACAAGGTATAGCTTTAAACGTTCAGCACACTGAAACAGAAAGAGAACACAATGCTCGATAAGGGTACAGATGAGTTTGTACAACTGCCAAAGCCGATGAAGGCCTAGCAGAAAGTCCGCAAAGTTTTATTTCGATTATTTCGTAAGGAAGCTAGAAAACAAGGTTTTTAGCTACCTTTAGATAGATAAACTACACTTATGTAAACATAGTGAAAAGTGATCGCAATGAGCCACTATCAGTGTTGATATTTGTTTATTTTTTATATTTTTTTAAATGAAATTGTAAGAATAATTTAAAGACGTTTAGTTCCCATCATTTGCTGTGTTTAAAGATTAATTAATTAGTAGCTTTAAGTGGTAAATCGCATCTTAGTGCATATGGCCAATTAATGGTTTTCTAATGGCCAGTAACTAAATTTTGTGGCCAATTACTGGTGAAATCAGTAGTTTTTGTTTGAATACAGATGTTTGCAAGGAAACCTCTTTTATTTCAACAAAAACCCAAAGATATATTAAAATCAAGGTCCTTTTTATACGTAAGAGTTATAAATAAAGTAATTAAATTACACAATTCGTTAAAAAATAAACTTAAAATTGCGAAGTCGCTTAAGTGGACAGTTACTAGTGAGTTTACCCTAATCGGTGAAGAGTCGGGCAACGCTGCATAGCGGTTACCTTGGTCAAGTTTTCTGAATACGATAGGTGATAAGTTATCGGGCTGGCCTAAGCCTAACCCATTATTACAGACACAGGTGACCATGACAGCTGTCAATGTCATCGCATTAATCAATGTCAAATGACCTCCCTTTGTGGTTTCTTATGACACCTGTAAAGACGCTATTAGTCGTACAAAAGGTAAAATTAGTGGTTTTATCTGCTATCAAGCTGTCAAAATAAAAACATAAAAACACTCACATTAACTGTGAATTTAAGTATAAATATTGTACTGTATGGCCAAGTGCAAGCGAAATTTGCGCACCGAGGGTTCCGTACAAAATATACGCTTAAAACGGCCATGTCCCGGAATATTCAGTGTTGGTAGAGTCCACCCAGCTCCTAAGCAAATTGTACAAATTATGGGGTAATATGTTACTGACATACAGACAGACACAAAAAAAAAAGAATTGCAGATTTATTTAATTGCTTGTGCTATTAGAGCTACCTTCATACCGAATTTCAAGTTTCCAGAACAACTGGATGTACCCTATAGGTTTTCCATGGATAGAAATTTGTATGGAAACAACTTTGTTAATTACTGTATGTAGTTGCGTTGACTTCGAAGTTTGAATGTTTTACATCTTCAAGGGACTGCAGACTAGAGTACCTATCTGATATTAATTTCAGCTTGATACCGCCATGAAAAAAAGGGATCTTGACTGACAGACGGACGGACAACAAAGCGATCCTATAAGGGTTCCGTTTTTGAGGTATGGAATCCTAAAATATGCCAGTTATACTTAAATTTAACGTGTGTATCTGTGTATCTATCTGTTGCATCTTAGCTCCTTGGCGGATGATCCAATGTTGATTTACTTTTCTTTACTAGAAAGATGTTTTGATCGAGCATGATTCACGACAATCTCTTCAGTCGTTGGGAGATCATGGACAGATATCGATAAACTCTCTTATTGATGCTTTGCCCCTAAACTAGGGGTCGCCAAACGGCCCGCGGATCAAATCTCTTTTTAACAATATGAATTAAAAAGAGAGTTCCCCTTGTGATACAAGTTACAAGCTTCTGAGAAACGGGCCTCTCCATATATTGTATACTAGGAGGCGCGCGCAATTTCATTCGCGGAGGAGAAAAAGTTATAAAACCTCTTTTTTTCTTCAGCGTAGACGGATAAAAAGTATCTGGAGATACCCAGCTACCCGAGTATTAAAATAGTTGAAATCCGTTTAGCCGACACATACAAAAATAAAAAATAAAAATTCAATTCAGTAATTTCCAAATAGTCCGTTACAATATTTTTTTTGAAAATATCTTCAATGCACTTGTAGAATTTTAATTTTTACAACTTTATAATAAATAGTATAGATTAATTAATTATACAAGGTTTATATTAGTTTCCTTGAGACATTTTAATATAAGTATGCACTTAAGGGGAACATCTTGTAAGTCGAAATCATTCTAAGTGCTATATTTAGATACGACGATACTAGTTGAAATTTTGCAAACGTAATGTGTTACCAACGTGACCAATGACACTAATATCACAGTAATACTAGCAACGGTTGACAGGCCGACGCAGCGTGGGTAGGCCAAGCCTCCGACAAGGTGGACTGATGACTAGGTGAGGGTCGCTGAACTCTCCTGGATATAGATAACTAGGAGCGGTCTTAGTGGCGTTCTTTGGGAGAGGCCTATGTACAAAAGTAGACATATTTGGAAGAAGCTAAACATTGTATTTTTGAAATAGCATACCATACAGTGATACATTCAGAGACATGAAACTATAAATAAACATCTATACTATTATAAAGTTTATATAAAATATATTTTTTGGATTTTTTGTATACTTAATTGTATGTTTGTATGTGTCGCTGTGGCTTCATCGCGCCAAATCTATTTTTGGTACAAGAGTAGCTGGATATTTCCAGGTGGTTATAGGATACTTTTAACCCAACTGCGCTGAAGGAAAAAAAGAGGCATTTTGACATTTGAGACTCCACGAACGAAGTCGCGGGCACCTTCTACTAATATATACTTTTTGTCTGCGAATCGGCTCGTGCCAGACCTTTAAAACGTTATGAAAAAAACGATATAATAACGATATATTTCGTTTGTGTTTAAAATTTCGTTCAAATAAAATCAATATTCCTTTATAACGTTATATCACATCACCACGAAATGAAAACCACAACATAATAAAATAGCGTTATAAATGTTTAAATAACGTTATTATATTCCTAATATTCATAGGCGGCATTTGGTAGGTTTTTGGGGTAGCAAATTTCATAAGTGGCTTCCATTTTGGAATTCAAGATGGCCGAAATCACTTTATGTTTATTTTATCCCTTTCATAGGTTTTTTGATTGTATAGAATTCAAAAATTCAAGTACAAGTAGGGGTAGGCAAAACTTTTAAATAGACGCCATTATATATGGCCAAATCTGAATTCCCAGAAACCTAGAAAACGACTCCCATGATGACTTTTCCATAAAAAGTAATTTCCGCCATCTAAAATTTCAAAATCTGCACCCCAAAAAACTTAAAAAAGCGGCCAAGTGCGAGTCGGACTCGCCCATGAAGGGTTCCGCAGCCGTTTATACAAAACAATGCACTACAGATGGAAAAAAATACGATATGAAAAAAAAACACTATCAAAAGAGCTTATCTTCTTGGCACTTACGTTCTTTTGCTGAGAAGCGCAGTTTTTTGGCAATAACTTAAAAACGGTATGTCCGATCATGTTGAAAATAATTTTATTTTTTTGTCATATTTTTTGAAGATACCGTTTAGAAAATACAGGGGGTAGACACAATTTTTGCTACTTTCGGAGCGAATATTTCGGAAAATAATCACTAAATCAAATTTTTTTTAAACCTTAAAGTGTTTTTAGAAGAACTGTCGAAATATGTGCCACGCATAGATATTTGCAATTTTTTTTACTTTCGGTTACATTTATAGAGTGCCCCCCCCCCCCCTAGAAATATATACATTTTTTATTTAACTATCAAACTAAGTAGCGGTTTACACAAGACACCTATGCTCAAAATGTCATCAATAAATAAATAAATATTACGCGTCAATTTTTACACAAATCGTACTAGTCCCATGGTAAGCTCAATAAGGCTTGTGTTAAGGGTACTAGACGACGATATATTTAATAAATATATTATTACTTATATACATAGAAAACATCCAAGAGTCAGGAACAAATAATTATATGCTCATCACACAAATATTTGCCCTTACCGGGATTGAACCCAGGTTCTCAGCTTCGCAGGATGTATATCTCATAGTTTTTGAGTAAAATGCCTATGACATACGGACGGACAGACAGACAGACAGACATGACGAATCCATAAGGGTTCCGTTTTTTGCCACTTGGCTACGGAACCCTAAAAACGACACCTATGATGTATTTTCAGTACAAGTGATGACCACCATCTTGCATTCCAAAATTAACGCCATTTTCTAAATCCCCGCACCCAAAAACCTAGAAAACGACACCTATAATGACTTTTTCATATAAAATTTTGTACGCCATCTTGATTTCCAAAATAGACGCCATTTCCCAAAACCGCACACCGAAATACCTAGATAACGACACCTCAGATGACTTTTCATAATAAGTGATGTCCGCCATCTTGATTTCCAAATTCGCACCCCCAAAAACCTGGAAATTTATATTATATTCTCTGTAGCTTATTTTTATAACAGCAATTGTTCAAGTATTTTGGTAGGTTTTCGAGATAAAAGCAAATAACTGACAAAAGTGACATTTAACCAAAATCCTAAAGTCAGCACAGCCCAGCCTCCACACCCGAGTACTTTTAGGAGGTATATTAGGACACCTCAAGGAAACCCTGTACTAATATTAAAAACTACACGAATTGTTTCCGCTGATTAGCTTATTTCTGCTAATTTTCTCGGGCTATAACCTTTTTAATCACCACTAGTTGCATTCGTATTTCCCAATCCCAGTTTCTGACGTATTCAGTTTATGAAATCAGAACGTATTTTCAAATCACCCAGTGGCTGACAAAATCCGATCTGATACTACAAGTAACTAACGAATTATGTACCTAGATTGTAGCAACGGCAAGGCAAAACTATGCCATGCGCCGTGAACCGCAATGCAGGAGCAAGAAAGAGAGGGTCTATAACGTTATTATATCGCTAGCCGAAGTATCGATATATATGTATAGGTGTTAGTTTAATAACGTTATAAGGGATACCGCTACTTTTTTATAACGTTATTTGTGTAATTATACCGATATAAAAGATAGCGTTACATGAAAATAACGTTTATTAAGGCTGGCTCGTGCGCACTAAGACGTAGCGTCATTTATATTTGTTTTTTCTTACTTCTAAGTTAAGAATTGCAGCTGTGCCACGTGTCATTTAAATGCTCCAATTTCTATTGTAAACTTAATTCCAACTAAGAAATAACCGACTAAAATAAGGCGCACCCACGCTTTTTTCATTAATGCCTTTTTGGACAATGTATTTAGGACTCTAGTAACTTAGACTTAAGAACTTAAGAATGAAAATGTGTTCATATGACTCAAGACTGTATTTGAAATTCAGCTGTACTCGTAAAGCTTACGAATAACAAAGTTCTAACAAAAAATGGAGTATGGGGTCGAGAAGGTGCTCTTGCTAGCTTTATAAATATGTGACTTATGATTTGGGTCTTTGGGCCTATTTTAAATTCAACAAGCTTTTTTTAAAAGTGATACATGGTTACACATACGTTGACAGCAGCATTGTGAATGTTAAGGAAAAAATATATATAAATCGTACAAGCAGTTCTTCCATTTCTAGAGAAATGTGGACAAATTGCGTGAAATTGTATTTCAACTGTACATTTTGTAACTTTTGACAAAATGGCTGCATAGTTGTCAAAATGGTCACTGGAAAATCGATTAGTGGTATAATAAATAGTATTAATATTAACGATTCTTTACAACAAAATATGGTAGAAGCATAGACGTTTTTTCTTAGACTTGAGAAGACACGCAGCTTACTAATTCAATTTAACTAATTCTAGACTCTTGTAAGGGAACTGGACTTTTATAATACTACTCGAACGACGGTGCTCGCAACTTCGTTAGCGGAGGAGAAAAAAATCATAAACATTTTTTTAGCGTAGTCAAATAAAAAGTATCCTGTAACTATCTGTGGATGCCCAGCTACCCACGTACCAAAAATAGTTGTAATCCATTTAGCCGGTTTGGCGTAATGAAGCCACAACGACACATACAAAAATAACGATTCTATGACCTTCAAATAGTCCGAATCACTTTTTTAAATATATCCAATGTGCAGACATTAAATTTTTACAACTTCATTATACTCATTACCTATAGATTAATAACATTGCAATTATATTAAGAAAATTACATTAGAGTATTTTTTTATATTTATTTTATCATATAGGTACTAGACGGTGACAAAGTCATAACCCCTGTTTTTTCTTCAGCGTAATCGGATAAAAGTATCCTATAACCATCTGTGGACACCCAGCTACCTGGTTACCAAAAATAATTAAAATCCGTTTCGCCGATTTAGCGAAATAAAGCCTCAATGACACATACAAACATCCAAAACATACAAAGTTGGATTTTGAAGCTCAATTCAGCGGTTTAGTCCTGATTCTAGTAAATTACCGGCAATAACGGACTTCTTCACCTAGCGGTTCTTTATCATCTCAGTCGGACACTCTTGACGGAATGGTCGTCGTCGTAGGTCCACTTATATATATAGGCAGATGTAACTGCCCTCAAGATTTCTCGCCATTTCTCCCTGCTGGCAGACATTGCTCCAGGGCTTGTATTTGTTCGGTCCAATATCTGCACTTCCGCAACTGGAATCGATCTTGTAAATACCAGGTGATGGGAACCGAGTAACATCCTTAGGTGATCTTACACCATTATATTCGAATGATAGATAACCTTAGATGACCTTGGATAACGGCGTGTACACAGATTTTATCGATAACCTTTTTAGTACTATACTGAGACTATATGGACGTAGACCGATGTCCAAAACGTTAAAAAATTACCAACGAAATGTAATTAAACCAATAATATTTGTATAAGTCGGAGCGTCCGGAGGCCGAGAGGGCATTTGCGGCTTATCCGACATCTTGAAACTGCGTCAGGTCCCGGTGGGCGTGAACGAGCAGGTTTTCACAAAATAAAAGTCTTAATACGTAATCTGATCACTGTAGGTACTATTTATTTTCAATTAATACACCCTAAAACTACACAAAGATTACAATAATAACTTTGGATTAAAAGCAAATGGGTTTGCAAGCTGTCAACGAATGACATCTCGCGTCACTCGCCCGCTTTGACACTTACAACTCCATTCCGGGTTACCCGCTCTTAAAATTATAAATCTGATATTAATAGTATGTCTAAATACCCGAGTAATAGAAATAATCTCAAATCAACGAACTAAAATTAATCGCGCGCCGTTATACACGATGTGATATTGAGTAAAAATCGTGTAATTTTAAATCAATGACGTAAGAACTAGAAATTACTAACTCCTAGTCAAGCTGATTACACCACAGTACGTTTTCTAGGAATCTGGTAATTATGAGCATAATTTATATGAATCTGAACTAGGAAATGCAATCGGTTATTTTTAGTATGGGAAAAAACCGGGTTTAAACCGAAACCGACGGTTATTTCATACAAATCGGTTAACCGATTGCATTCCTTAATCATAACCTTCCAAGTTCCTCTTTTCTTTCCATACATATCATAAAGTCTCTATCACTGAACGTGTCGAGTGAAATGATAAAACGAGTTGAATTTGCGAGTTCGTTTCGTCACCTCAAAGGCGTGTTACAGGGATTTTATCAAATCACTAAACGAATCTGGTAAATTAAAAACCGAGTTGCCTTTTTTGGTTGATTTTTCACTATACCTACTGATTCAGAAATTTAATCAAGTGACTGATTTTTTTTTGGCAAATGATAGAATTAATTCGCCATTTTAACATCTGGCGTGATTTGGTCATATCCCTTAGAGATTTATTCAAATCTCTGTTTTGGCTATTTCCCTGCGACATATTAATAGTCTAGTTAAAATAATTGTAAGCTATATTGATTTTAATATGTACAGTCAGCGCCAATAAGTCTAAAACACTCAAAGAACCAAAGATATCACACATCTTTACGCTTACATAAGAATAAAGATGAGGATATTACAGACTGACCGACATCCAGATTATACTGACTGCACCCAACGCACCTCGTGACGTCATAATAAACAAGAAATCTATTACTTACTCCAAGAAGCATGATCTTTAGTTCGCGATATTAAAGGAAGTTTCTTTTTAATCTTGTTTTTTTTCTCATCTGTCGGCGTCGACAAAGGCGAGCATGTCCGACTGCCGCACGCGCCGCAGCTGGAGGTTAGGGCTGTGACTACTGTCGATAACTTTCATATCGCTAACGCTTAAATCAATATTGATAATACATAAGAAATGCCAATGCCTTGTGATTTATGATAGGGATTATGGTGATGATTTATAGGAATATCATGGTATGAGAAAAAAGGTCTTTGGATAATAAATAACGAGGCATGTTATAACTGTGTTATAACGTATAAAATCATAAAATGTACAAAAAAAATTGAAATTGTTGGATAAGTAACGTTAACTAAATATAAAAAGTATTCACCTGCAATCTCAAGTAAGCTTACCCGTCGATCCCATAATCAGATATTTATACATTCCAACAAATAAATCTTTTAAATGGTCTGAGTGGCAATTAATTATGCTTGCAAAGAATTACGGAAAATGCATATTCCTTTTTTTTTCTTTCTCATATCGAAAATATGTATATGTATCACAAATATTGATAATTGAGTGTAGCAGCCATATCGACACACTAAACCCTCACTATTTTAATGCATTCAGCCGCATTTCTCCTTGCGAATTCCTTCAAAACGTACAAGAAATATTTTATTTCATTTCAAACAATAAGACCAAGGAGGCAGCTGATTTTTTGTGCAATATGCAATCCAATTATTTACTACTCAAAAAACAATTTTAGTGTAAGTTTGAACCTTGTCTAGAACAGCTTAAGGTGTGTATTTTGAATATGCAATAGCAAAAACATATTTGTTATTTAGCGTAACCGATGCAACTGAACAAATAATTGTATTTCAAGTTTGAATCGTATGCCTTCGTTTGTAAAGTTTATTATTTAAGTACCAGCAATACTAAGAACTCGGCTAATTTAAGCGCGTGTGTTAATTCATACAAACTCACTTAGTACTCGAATTACTTGACTTCGCCTCTTTTAAGTACTCCTGTTACAGGGGTACCTTTGTGAAATTAAAAATAGTGTAAATGTCTTAGACGAGCGAAAAAATAATGAATGGGTTGAGTTTACTAGTATTTGACAGCTAATTCCGTTAGTTAATTAGTGGTGTCAAAAACGGGAGTTTAAATAAGTTTTAGAAAAGTTTTTGTACGTACATCCATTGTTTTTTAAACCACTGTCCAAATCTATGAACTAAATTTATTTGGTCGATCCACTTATTCTTGTTGTAATTCTATTCAGTGAGTTCACGCTATTACCATAGTGTCAAGGTGGGTATAAAGGCTAGTAAAATTATTGTACCCTTTGAATCGTTTAAAATCGTACAGTGATAAGGAGTGCGTCAAGAGACGCAAGCATGGCAAAAAGGTACTGAGAAAAGTTGACCGAGGCATCTTCGACTTGATTTGTTTTTGCCATTTTGGCTACGGAACCCTAAAAATGGCAAGTTCGTAAATTATAGTCTCAAGTGATTCTGTTCCAATTTTGTGTATCGTAAAGTTCACGGCTACAGCACTAATATTGTCAGATTTGTTTTGCTTAGTTCACTGTAAAGAGACTCGAAATGTATCAAAATGCGGTGACTTCAACAAAGTAAGAGTTCAGATTATTCAAACTGA
This sequence comes from Hedya salicella, assembly GCA_905404275.2. Classification (NCBI taxonomy): domain Eukaryota; kingdom Metazoa; phylum Arthropoda; class Insecta; order Lepidoptera; family Tortricidae; genus Hedya; species Hedya salicella. The sequence continues at coordinate 85,788,724 of FR990096.1, forward strand.
TTATTTTTTGATATCGTAATAATACTTATGAAAACACTTACTTACATGTAACCAGTTTTGGTTTAAAAAAATAGTTATTAATGTTGATGTTCCAGTGCTAGAAACTGTTCCAATAATTGGCACTTTCAGCCTCAATCTGTTGCCATATAAATGACAGAGGCTAATAATAATGGAAACTAGAACGTCCCACTGAACACTTTGTTCGACCAGTATTTGCAGTCTAGTAAAGACCTATATCCAATATCCACGAACTCTGTATTACGAGATCATCACAACGTGCTGCCGATTCAAGTTGTCGAGCACCACGCGGAATGCCGGTGGTGTCCCTGCCTGGCATAGCAGCACGTTTAGCACTCTCTGGACACCCACCTGTAGGAGTATCTGAAGACAAATGGGTAACTATTGCTGAGGGCGAGTGTGGATGCGTCGAAAGTAACGAAACCAGCCTACCTATGATGGTTGCGTTTGTCACGCGATAAATAAGTGACATTGCTGCCGTCACCTTCTCACAAGTACGTGAGTGCGAGAGTGACAGACGCGTTATCATATCATTTATCTCGTGCTAAACGCGACCATCATAGGCCCGCAGCTATTACTATCAGCTTCGATAGCATTCGAAGATATGCGGCTCTTACGGCTCAAAACTGGAAAAGTCCCATGCCAGACAGGTTGCAGAACTTCAGAACTTCCGATCAAGTGGTTTCAGGGCTCATACTGAACGGGAGGCAACACAATTTCAAGCTTGGTTCCCTACAAATTTTCCTAACAACTATAACCTTCCTTCTCTTTAGTATCTCAGAAGAAAAACTGCCAAACCGTCACGCGCTTGCCTAGTATATGTATATAAGCTATAAGGAGTTTATCTACATCTATTTTGAGAACAAATATTGACACGCACAATGTTGCAATCAACGTCTCTTAAAATTGATGTAGGGTTAGATCCCGTGGAGAGACGTTCGGCTGCTTGGCTTGCCAAGAACAAGAACAGCACGAAAGCCTATGACTGATTCAGTGACTCAGTCATATGAGAGGATTTTGGTGATGTATAAAGATGGTACCGCTTCAAATTTCTGGTTAGGTTGGGTAGTTGCGGAAAAAACTATGAGCATAAACAATTTGCTCTCGGCTATGCGACACAAACATTACTGATTTAGATTATTTTAGTGATAACTATTGTGAACTTGTAATAAATTCATTACGAGTAGGTATGTTTTATAATTATAAAGGACCAAGAAAACTATACATTCAAAATTATAAACCTTTACGTTTAATTAATTTAAGGCAGAAAATAACAAAAGTATAAGAGGAAAACTCTTAACAACCTTGTCCATTCCATGTAATTGTGGTGAAATCATATGAGGACAAGTGAAACAATGTATACCTTTTACTCCCTTCTTCCACCGTACGCTCTTGGACAAGCATTATGATAAATTAAGGGCTTATAGAACAATAGGCTTTTTACGACAACATTTATATTTTGTGGTTTCCTTAACAATACCTACACTACACTTTATAGATTGTAATATTAATCTTGATATTTACGCCCCATTAGCTAAAGTATTCTTGCGAGTGCGAACTATACGAATTGGGTCGTAATAGCCACTTCTTAACTTAAAATTAAGATATCGGAATGAAGACTATACAGAACGATAGCGCTTAAATCCTGAGCAAAATTGTATATACATTGGTACGTATTTTTAGCCAAAATGTCCTTTACGACAAATACGTCAATTAACATAAGGATTAGTACTTACAACATAAAAGTTCGATGGCGAGACGCGCTCTGTTTTAAAAATATTTAAACTCAAATAATAATATGATGCAAGTACAATGGAGCGGTCTGAACAACATCGTACATTATGTAGGTACACTATGTACTGAGTCCTCGACCACAGCGAGTGTTTTAGGGGGGTATCTTCGTATAAGACGTAATGTGCATCTATTTATGCTGACATTGGCTTATCCACTAGAAGAAAATCGTTCAGCATAGACTTTCACAATGTTTTACTTATTTTAGTCTATTGTCTAAGTAGTAAAATTAAAAATTTCGGTAAAATATACCGGAGAGATCTTAGATGATCCTAGCTATGTTAAATAACAAATACCCTACCCTAGACGAGTTAACCCTTTATTATTTATGTTCGCCTTCTTCATTCTATTCAGGGTCATTCGGCACACCAAAATTTTGAATATACGAGTAACGAGTAGCACAATGTTTGGCATATAGATAATTGTATGTATTTAACTGTGGGATATAAAAACTGGAATACGTAACAAGACAAGTTTTTAAATTGTACGTTTGTTTTTATAGAGTACTTATGTTAAAATTTAAATTTATACCGTAGTTATAGCAAATTGTAACCATTGTGTAGAACCCAGTAGATTAGGTTAAGTTTGTTTTAAAAAGATTCGAAAAAAACTCAGGTTGGGAAATGAAATTATATTTTATGTCATTTCCGCTACCCAAAGGTTGTCTGGAAGAGATCGCTCTTTAGCGATAAGACCGCCTATTGTTTACCGATTTTATGTTAAGGCTCTATTGTACTGTTTCTGTTGTTGGTGTGCAAAGAAGAATTGTTGTTGTTGTTGTTGTTGTTGTTGTTGTTGTTGAAATATTTGAGAAGTAACCAGTTGGGGAACATAATTTGATAATTTTATTAGTAACCTACATAAAAATGTGTAGTTTTCCCAACAATTCCACCCAAAAACATTCCAAAACTGTAGTTTTACACTTTATATATAAGTACGAGTAATTGATTTACCGCATTTAACATGCAGTTCCTTTGTATGAACATTAATAACGAAAAAAATACTATGTCTAAAAAGTATTGTTTGAGAGTAGGTTACATCCGTTGTTTGTCCCGTACGAGTATTTATAACTTTTCTATATTTTAATCACTACAGTAAAGAGGTAACATGTGTTATATTCTGTCTGTTGTGTTTTGTGAAGGTTACAACAACTAATGCGATACAAAAACGCTTCCATAGTTGAATGTGCGCGGTCATGCGCTTACGCATCGTGAGTGACAACGTCATTATTTCCGATTTTGTCAGTGACACCCGCTGACAGTTTGCACGCCCTAATTGTGTAGTTGTTCATTCAGAGTAAAAAGATGTAAAGAAAACAAACGAATGGAGAACATTTGAAGTCTGTCAAAAATCAGCCTACAAGTCATAACTTTAACAATAATTAACACATAGGTCGCGTGATATGCGTATACGCACGACTTCACAACGGCTTATGCTAATACGAGTCAATCAATGCGCAGAAGTAGCATAAATGATCTACAAACTTAATGTACACTTGGAAAACAACACCAAAAATTCCCTCCCTAGTACAAATCGTATGCAATATTGCTACAAGAATGACGCTCGTGACAGTAAAGTTAAATTGGTACGTTCAAAAAGCGCGCAAAGTTATTTTACTCGCGGAAAATTAAGGAACTAAATAGTCGTCATATTATCTTCATAGAGACGCGGGACGACAGCGCCGCCAGGGACTTCAAACATAACTTTGTCTGGAACGCCCACGAAACGGTTACAATTGTATGTCACAGTATCGTTGGTAAAACGACGTAAGAACATTGCAGTTCTACTGCGTTTAAATTTTTTTTACAATTAAAGCAGAGAAAATCTGCTGCCCCCAAATTGGGGTGAAATCAAATTATATTCATTTAGTAACTAATTTTATACTTCGATTCAAGGGGTCGAGGTCAAGGGGTCAAATGTTTGGAATTGCATTCACAAATGTCGATAATTCATGGACTTTGGGCCGTATGCTAACATCCTACTTTTAATTAACCCTCTTTTTTGTTTCAGCGTCGTCGATTAAATCGTATCTTATAACCATCTTTGGATGCCCAGCTACTCACGTACTACTTAGCTGTAATGATGGTAACCAATTTGAACATTTTGACGTGATGAAGCGGCAAAGATATACAAATGCCCAAAAAATCCGAAAAGCATATTTTGTGTATAATAAGAATCCTATAACTGTATGTGTATGCCCAGCTACTGTGTACCTACTAAAAATAGTTTAAAGCCGTTAGCCGTCTTGGCGTGATGAATCCGCAACCACACAGCCAACATACAAAATCCATACTAATATTATAAATGCGAAAGTGTGTCTGTCTATCTGTGTCTGTCTGTCTGTCTGTCTGTCTGTCTGTCTGTCTGTTACCTCTTCACGCTTAAACCGCTGAACCGATTTGGATGAAATTTGGTATGGAGATAGTTTGAGTCCCGGGGAAGGACATAGGCTACTTTTTATCCCGGAAAAATGCCCTGATCCGCGATAAATGAATTTAAGGTGGACGAAGTCGCGGGCAGAAGCTATACTCGTACATATATAAAAGTAATCGATTCAGTAACCTTCAAATAGTCCATATCACTTTCTTAAATATTATTCAATGTACAGACACTTAATTTTAACAACTTTATAATATGTATATATCGAAGTTAGAAGAGTGAAATTTCGATCTCGAAGAGAGATTCTAAGCTTTCCATAGCTTGCTGACGTGACTCTGAGCTTCCTTAAGAAGCTCATAGTTAGAGATCACGTCTGGACTCCGTAGCTCATTACCGGTTATAAGTACTGGTTGAAGACTTTCGTCTTCAAGCACTGAGTTATCCTGGACGAGAAGACACTTCGCAGTTTCCCAAACGCTGCCCAAGTGCCCATCCGACTTAAATCTGTCCATTAATCTCTTTCTTGAAGTTGGACCTGAACAATCCATTTGTCCTAGATCGACGTATTCGCCGAGAACTTCGAGGATCGAGAATCCACGGAGTGTTTTGTAGAATCTGAGTTTGAACCTGGTAAATTTGGCGTAGCCAGCCTTTATTATTATCGAATTCAGTGGCATACCATTTGCGGCTACTTAGAGCAGGGTAGGGACGCGGTCATCACGAGGACTGGGAAGATACTTTAGCGCTATGACTGGTCATTTTGATTTTACGCCATTTAAAATAAGACGAGTATACTATACTTCATCTCGACGAGATGATAGAGTTTTCACTTAAGTTTTGTCAATTCTTTGAGCTTTGTCAGATCTTTCAACTCCTGAGTCGGTCTCACAGAGGTACTACGAGTTTGCTTGTTCTCTGGGTTATTTTTGGATCGTGAGCGACCACGGATCAGTGCCATAGAACCGTCGGCCCCAGAGGCCGACGAGTTCTTGTGTGAACGGGTTGCAATCCGGTCAAATTTTCAATCCGGCTGGATTAAGCCCAATCCGGTCGGATCCGGAGTTTTGCTATTGCGTCCATCCAAAATTATGCTTTTTGTCCAGTTTATTGGCCGTGAAGTAGACACTCGCAGCTGTTTTTACAAATTAACTAATGAAACAATGGTTTAGCGCTAAAATCACCCTTATTAAGTCAAAAATCAGTCTCACTAGCCACTATTTTCACAGTAAGATATAAAATTTAAGCATCTGCTTCAATAAATATTTTGAATAAAAAATAAAACAAACACTTTAATTACAGGGACTTTTTATAGTTTAAATTGCCAAATCTAAGAGTTTACCACTAATTGTCCGGATCCGGTAAATTTTTACCGGGTCCGGTGGCCGCCAAAAAGTACCGCATCCGTCGGATTACCGAAACCGCTGGACCGGATTGCAATCCCTACTTGTGTGGCGGTAACGGAAAACGCAGCTTGCCCTTCCACTCCACTATGTCGTGCTGGCCCTTTGAAGGAACCCTATGTTTAGCACCCGACGTCTTTTGCCACGTGGAAGCCAGAATCTGTGGACGGTTGCCAAAAAAAACAACTAAGGCTCTAGAAACAATGGTCGACCAATGGTACACGCGTACGGTCGGTCTGGCGTAGCCATCGCTGTAGAAAGCATAGGCGCGTTCAAACTGATGCTAACTCTGACCGTATCTGGCCATACAAAACAGTAAATACCATCGATCGGTCGAGCACTGTTTCCAGCCTTCGGTCCAGGGTTGAAAGAAAATATTATCATGTGGACAAATGAATCAATTGAACTCTATTTTTATCGCCTTTAAAAGGGCGCTGGGAATTTTATTCAAACTTTTTGCTGGTGCAAAAAGTTTGACCGCGTGATCCAGTTTCACTTTAAATTGGCATTTAATTTCACTGTGAAATATCGAAGGTAAAAATTCACCAGGCTGTTAAAAAAATCTTATTTTCAACCGCCGAACTATTGTGCCAAACCTGGCCTTCCAATACTTTTTTTAAATGGCAAAGTGTAAGAGAACTCTAATGTTAGTTTTTATTTGTTATTACTTTGTAATGGCTGAATTCGATATCGGCCGCGGCCTTTAAATATTTTTTTTCTTAACTACTTATAATTTACTTTTATTTTAATTACTACACGCAGTTAATGTTATGCAATTAATTTTCCATTTTAGAATACGAGTAGGTAGGTAATTGTATGGCATTTAGCGTTTGTTAAAACTATGTCACCTACTTTAAATTGTAAATTAAAAATACTCACAACCAAACCCGGTAATTTTCAATACATTTACAGAATTTGTCAAGTGACCAACAATAGCATATTACTAAAAGAGATCGATTTAAGAAATCTTCAGTTTTCTTGAAACACGTTTATTTAACTTAGCCTTTAAGCATTCATCAAAAATAAACTCATATTTATTTTGCGCATCGACCGAATGCCTTCCATAAAATCCCATCTCCTTCACTTGCTCGCCCATTCAGTCGTTCAATTATTTAGCAATACTTCCAATACATATAACCACATATACCATTCTCTATTCTTCAGTTTTACATTGCAATTATCACTTTGTCTATGCAGCGTGTGGCTTTTCTAACCATTGCGTTTGAATTGCGCCTTTATAAGTTGGCGTCATAAGTCGATAATAAATAATCTCTATCAATAATACAACAAAACAAACTAAACCCATGAACGCTAAACCGTAAAAACAAGTGCTCAGAGTGACAAAATCTAAATGACCGGCTTCATTTTCCGAAGACTCACTCTTATACTTAGCTTCCCTTCTTTCGATCGCCAATTCCTCGTCTTTAAGAAATTTTTGGAAAAAGCCACCTTCCACCAGCCTGGTCTGTGAAGATGATAGTTCTACATAGCCTCCCCACCGAGGAGTCATAACTACCGACATAGGCAGATGATTCACAGCCTTATCCAAGATCTGCAAGTTGTTATACCCCAACAAGATCAATCTTGTGGTTAATATGAGGTAACGCCGGCCCCTCGATACCGGTGTCAGGTATGTGTACATTTCAGGAATAGTCATCGCCTTAAAATGTTCTCCAACAGCAGTGCCGTTGTACAAATTACTCTGCCTTATCGATCCTCCATACCCATCTACCAACTTCACAGCGTTTTCTATTGTATCGAAACGCGGCTCCAAATGCTTTGTCTGCAAGCCTTTCACTAACACTCCTTGATAAGCAATAGTTATCACCAAACTGAACCAAACCCAGAGAACAAAAAGAAAATTGATCAATAGGGATTTCGATTCATAGTCACCGGATTGCCCTAAGATGATAGCAAAAGTTTTCCACGCTATACGGGAGCTCCTTTTGCTATTACTCGATTCAATGTAGTTGATGATCTTCAGTACAACGACGACCGTTGAGTATGTGGCAAATAGTAGAATAGTAATGTTGTTCATCAGTGGTATTATCACTTTAGCCCACACGTAGATTTCACGCTGAGGAGGTCCGCACCAAACACTCTCAAAAAAGTAGAACACAGTGGTGAACTGTGTTGCTACAAATTCTGGATTAAATATTACCGGCAAGTATAGATGAATCTTTTTTTCCTTTAAAAAATCGATTGTCTCCTGATCTCGGTTTTCACCGCAGGAAACTTTGACAGTTGTGTTCAAATGTGCCGCCATCAACATAAATAGATCACCGTTGAGTCCTTTCATAAAGGGTGACGATCCGTTAACACAGTCCAGTTTAACGTACGGGGAAGCTTGGACGGTACCCACTCGAGTCTCGCATCCGAGAAGATTCTTAAACTTGCTGGGGAAAAAAGTTTCATGTAAGTCAATTTTCAGCGGAGTAGTGTTTCCACAGATATCATTACTGTAGGGATAGTATGAGTACATATCTAGTGACAGATTCTCATTCAGAATCAGAATTATCAAATCAGTAATGTCATAATCCCAAGCTGTCTTCGTAATATGACTTAGCTCACCCTTTGTCAGTATTGTTACAACTTTGCTCGGATTTGTGATGTTTTTATCCAAATTTGTGACGAAACGGAAAAATTCGTCATCCGATGCGACAAACAGTACTGCCTGTTCTAAAGCTATCGTTTTATTTTTTTCCTCATTCATATGAAAAATGTTAACACTCCCTTGGTAAATTGATAGGAAAGTAGACACTAGATCGAAATCAGCTTGATCCCAAACCACCGAGGTTGTAGTTCGATATTGAAACTCTGAATTCGCAATATGAGCTGCCATTTTGGGCATTTTCCCCAGCATATTCTCCGTCAAACTGGAAACAACGAAAAGGAGAGGTGCAACATTCATGGTGTAATTCAATACAATAAAATTTAACGTCTAGTCTTCAACAATGTGAACTAAAACCAATGAGTAACGTCGGTAAAATCACAATGTTATATTATTGACGTGACAAGTAGAAAAGGCGTAACTCCATTGTAGTTTTTTCGAATTGATTTTACCCTTCGATATAGCGGTTATTAGGGTTCCGCCCTGGAAAAGCTTCAAATATTTAATGTCTTGCTTTGTGTGCGACATGCGAGTGCAGTGCAATGATGAGTGGCACGCCACGTCCCGGCTGCCGCGCTGCTGCAATACGAGCGCCATAATCGAGGAGGGGCGAGCGCCGCGCTGGCCAGCGCTGCTACGCACGAGGAAGGCAATTTACGCCTCCTCCAACACCCTGATTGCGGCAGTCAGCGAGTCAAATGTAAGCCCGCTTCACGAGTGCTGGAGAGTTTACCTCAAACGTAATAACTATGATTATAATTATTAGTTGTGTTTCTACTTGTTTGTTTTTTTTGGGACCTAAACATACTGGAATTAAATTTGTTTTTTTTTTAATCCCTAGGGTGGAAAATATTTTTTTATTGTTAGGATTAGCCACGGAGTGAAAGATAATTGAGTTACGTCATATTATTAAAATAATAGCTTTTCATATATCTAAACTCAGCTATACATTAAACGACATATTTATTACAATCTGTAGGTTGATATTAAAGTGATGTTACAGTTGGTCAATTTTTTTTTGTCAATTACAGGAAATAATCAATAATAATAGATTGTTTGACAAGGGGCTGAAAAAATAAGCCATTATGACACGAAGTTAGTTATTTGGACGAGCTCACGAAGTGAGCGAGGACAAATATGTTTGAGTGTCATAGTTGCTTTTGCTTTTCACTTCGACTTTCGGCTGCGAGAAAATAAAAAAGACGTAACATTCAAATTGTATATTTCATGAAAAACTATAAGTACAGTTTGAGCAATTCTAACAGAAAGTTTAGTCAATCTGATCAGGTTGATTTGTTTGTTTTTAATTATTTGTAAGGAGTATGTGTCATAGAAATTTGTATGGGATAATATGGATTTCTTTTAAACCCTAGGGGCTAAATGTACTATTTTAGTCTCGCTTCGCGAAGCTAATATAACGCAATTTTTGAGCAGGAGAAGTGAAAAAATCATTCCTCTATTCTGCTCCCCGCCATAATGTCATTATAACATGATACTGTTTTTCGCGTTTCGGCTTACCCATCTAGATGCACGTCGTGACCAACTCGACAGTTAGTTACAGGCAAGTGGCAAGTGGCCAGTGCGAAAAGGTTAGAGGTTGTAGGTTTAGTTTAAATTTTAACCGATTATTCTTAACCCGTCACACGTCCAGCCTTCCAAGATGAAAAAGCCGGTAGTGTCCCCATACAAACATGAAATCTCCAAAATCTCGCGGTAAATAAACATTTCACCTACCTTAGAAATAATAATAGGCATTATGTTATAAACTGTTAGAAAGCTGGATAAATTTTACATATGTTGCAATATATTTCAATAATGTGCCTTACTTGAAATAAACGTAGTTTTTTTTCTTCAAATATTTTGGTTTTCTTTCCGGCCGGTCACAAATCACTCGCAAATATCACTGAATTGACTATGACATGTCACATTACACATACTTTAACAAAAACTTAGTTAGTTTAGGCGTTGATTTAACGTAACTTAACCACGATAACACTTTTAATTACTTCACAATAAATATTTCACTTGTCAAAAATCAATAAGGCTTCCTACCGGAGCAAGTGGGTTGTCGATAACATTTTTCGTTATTTTGCTTTTATTCCACGATTTCTATCGGTTGAAAATTTAAATTTTGACGCATTAATAGTTGTTAGTGGCTGAGAACACACTTTTAAGTCGACCAATGATAGGAATCGACCTCGAAAAATAGCCAAAGACAAGCGAGCTGCTTATGGACTTATTAGTCTACGGGACGCTACCGGCACAAAACGCTTATAGACTTATTAGGCTATGGGACGCGTGATGGGTTAATATAAAGACGTCTCTCAATGTAACTGACAATTCGAAAGTGCTTGTACCTAGGCCTACTTGAATAAAGAATATTTTGATTTTGATACCTGTTTTTTAAAAAGTACACGTAGTGCATATTTTAGTTTCCTCACAGTCGAAATGAAAAGAAGAGTGATAAACTCGGTTGGAATAACCCATTTTACCCTCAAACTATTAAAAAATATGTCGGGTGCAATGGGTCACTTTCAACTCTTGGTCATCAATCTACTACTTAAGTTAATTTTCTGAGGAAAGATATATATGCTTCTACCGCCTATGCCGTCCTGACCTCCTATCATTAAAGACTACGGCTGACTCCACCTATATATCACCCTCGACCAGTACAGTATAGCTTATTTACTGGTATCGAGTGTTATGTTATGGTTGTGACTGCCATGTGTGTGATTAGTAGGTTCATTGCCACTACTTTCAAATGGAATTTTCTTTAAATATTTTCATATTTTTGTTATACATCACACATTTTCCTGTTATTATTTGGCTTCTCGTGCCTTGAAGTCTCGTTACGCCCAGTGCCTAGTGCTTCAATTTTAGCTTCCTTCACTTGCTTAGCTTTCAATTGAACACCTCACGCGAAATAACAACTTGGTTGCCTTGCTAAACAAATAACAAATATACAACCTGCTCTGAAACACATCAGAGAGTTATGCTTGTTCCTCCTCAGCGACCGAAGTTGCGAGCACCTTTTATTATATACTAATATGAAAAAAAGTGTGTCGTAGCTGTCACATTGATTTCTTTCAAGAGCTTAATAAACTTAAGTAAACACAATAAGTTGTTTACATGAAAATTGATAATATATTTAAAACTAAGCCGGATTTGCCTGGGGTACATAAAACATTTTTTGCTCCTAATGACCTATGAATACTTGGTTACAATCTCTTCCCTTCCTTACGGGAACCGTGTATATATAATTTATATCGAACTAAGCTGAACAAAAAGAGAACTATATTTCTCCTCCGTTAACGAAGTTGTAGGCAAATAAAATAAAAGAAAATTTTCAGTTTTTTATAAAAATTGCATAAAATTTAATCTAAAAGAGTGAGTCTAAGGTACAGATTTTTAGATCAAACAGTGTACAAGCATCTTGTTCGGAAGTCACGATCACGGAACCCCGTGTTTTCTTGGTACTATTACTCTATTGCTGTATGAAGAACACTGTCTATACTTAAATCCATTAATATACTAGTACACTAATACCGTGACAGCTTGATGAAGTACTTTAAAAAAAAAATATGGCATGCATATAATCAGTTGCTTTCAAATTACCGTTATGACCTTACTTCTACAAATCAACATATAGTAAATATATACATACATTATGTACAAATAATAAGTGATACGGTCTATATGAAAGTCACTGTTTACAAACATTTTTTGTTGGTTTATCTGTATCGTTGTGGCTCTCTCGCGCCAACACGTGTCGTGTTGGTTGTCGTGAAGATCAGGATTAAAATTAAATCAAATGTTAAAAAACTGTCTACAAACGAAAACCTATAAAACTGAAATTTCCGAGCCTGCCCCTTTTACTTTAATATTGAAATACTTAATAGTAAGTACTATTGAAATAGTTAATTTTGTGATTGAAGCGTCGTCGCGTCGGGTCAATAATAGGTTTTTTGTGTCCGATGTTGAAATGTTTATCATAAAAGTAGATGAAAGGGGTGGAACGGGCCATTTGAAGGATTGATTGTAATTGTGTTAGTTTTTATTGTTGGTATGCGCTTCTGTGCTAACATCACGCCAAGACGTCTGATCGGATTTTAACTTTTTTTTGTATTAATTATAGCAGAGTTGGATATCCGAGGATGCAGTGAAGTAAATAAGTTTGTAATAAAAAAATAATTTGTGTGACAAGTTCATATTGCCGACTCTACTTTCCTTTGAATATCCACCGAGGCGATTGCAAAGAGCTCATAATCGTTAGGATTGCGATGTTTTATTATAAAGTTCCCATGAACACCATCCGCCTCGTTGTTGCCATAATACCACTGTATTATCATCGAAATTACGTAGAGAAACCAAAGAGTCCAATCGGTCACCGTTGTTCAAATGTGATTGAAATCTTTCTTGCAAATGTTGGAAATAATTTTACTTATTTTTGGCAGGCTTTTTACAACACTACGTAAGTTTGCGTTTTTAAAGTTAGCCTCAACACCCCGCAGCCGTAGCGCCCGTGAACACCCTTTTGACACCTATAAAACGATGGGGTGTTTGTGGCAGGCAACGACGAATGTTGCAATCACGTCTTTAGGATAGTTTTTATCATAAGAAAATTGATTTTATCTATTTCTTATCACAAAAACACACATAATTTTTTGAAAATTAATCTCATGAATCATGATGGTATAATCTGTTTGTGACCTGACCGAAAACGCCGATCGCCATGTAGCCACAAAACGAATGCCGTCACTATAGCAGAAGCATTTGTGGTGTACTCAGACAGAGTGTCTTGAGAGTCATCCAGTGGTAATTGCAGTATGCATGTTTGGTGTTTGCTGCTGTTATTATGACATATCACGGCTATCGTTTAGGCACGAATGAATATCTATTTTTCAATATTGTTTTAATATGTGTTGGCATTTAGCGATAATATTTGGAGGAGATTAATAAATCATGAACCAGTTTTTTTTATGTAAATTTTGATTTATATTCGTCAACAAAGGCCCTGAGAACTTGGGTACTTGAAGGTAGCCCTGTTTCGTAGGTCATGAACGTACTTAATAACATATTTCAATGAGAATGGTCGAATAGCCCATTTCTGCGACGCTACTAGCTTTCTTCAGACACACACGTATGTAGCATAAATTGACTGTTTTTTTTTGACAATCAGTCTTGTTTTTTTCAGAGTTCAAATAATGTTTATATGAGACTAATTACTACTAAAGTATTTAAAAATATCAGAATTGATAGTTCTTGCCATTTCTACTAAGTACTGGGCGCTTAAATAGCTTCTTACTAAAAATTACTTAGACGTACCATCATTCCTAAAAAAAGCATGTGTTTGCATTTTTGTGGTTTTGGCCATACAATTTTATTGAACTGTGAGAATTCTAAAAAAGAGATTTTAGATTAAGAATATATTCAATTAACGCAATTTTATTTTCTTTCTTTCATTTCTTTATTTCACGATACATTATTCCTTAAATCTTGTAACTGCAACACGTTTGACGTGAGTCTTGATCCCTATTGTATAACTTAAAAAATCGGAAACTACCGATACCTACTGAAATGGTAAAGATCTCGCAAAATGTCTTCCAAAATCTTAACCATCTCTACCCTTGATCCGATCAGCTGCCTCCGATGACTACAATAGTTGCTCTCATTCCATCTTACCCATTGTCAGATGCGCTATTGTCATATTGTTGCCCCAAAATCATTCTTGCACTTCCGTGTACGTTGCGCGAAACAGACAGACAATGGGGTGGGCCCTTTTTTCGCTTGCAAACCAGTTTTTTTTATGTAAATTTTGATTTATATTCGTCAACAAAGGCCCTGAGAACTTGGGTACTTGAAGGTAGCCCTGTTTCGTAGGCCCGGGGTGATAGTTGCTACCTCACGATGTTCACGTGTCTTTCTACTTTCTTATGGCTTACGAAGGGTCAATTTAGCATGATATTGGATTTACTTTCATGTTTAAAACTTGGTAATGCTTTTAAAGTAACTGTGAATCAAGAAAGAGAACTAGATATTTTAAAGTTGTCTTATCTGTTCGATGCCTGAGGTAATAAATACACTTTCTTAACCCCCTCAAAAAAGTGGGATGTTATTCTTTACAGAGAACAAGCATGGCTCTAATTGTATCGTTATTTTTAAAGGTAAACAGCTAATCAACAAAAGGAACGTATAGAGACATCCTTCGTGTCTACATCTGCTCTTTGTAAAATAAACATTTGATAGCGAAGAAACAGTGGAGAGCGTTTGTATGAAATAGTGATGCCATTCCACCTCCCGTGTGTATGCATACCTAAAGCTTTTTTGATTCATTTTCTTTATTACAAAGGTGTTCAAGTGTGCTATTAGCTTCTGCTTCTTCGTAACCTCTCTGCTGAGGCCCGCGACCACTTGAGGTATTTTATACATCAAAACCGTCCAGGCCGATCGGTCTTCTGCCATCCAAATAAGTAGACGCCTGCATGCTTGACGGCAAGCTTTCTTCACTGCATCGGTTCATCGAGTCAGCGGTCTTCCTTGCTCCCTTGTTCCCCCTACGTGACCAATCACCATGAGCTTCTCTAGACTGTCTGGTTCACTTCTAGCTGCGTGTTTGAAGTACTAAAGGTGTCGTGTACAGATGGTCGATATGCGGCACTTGAGTTGTAGTTCGGCCGCATTAGAAACATAAGTGCGACGAGCCATAGTGTGTTCTTAGCTATGACTCAAGGTAATCCGTTCAGATCTCCAAATGAAGCCAATGAACCATTCAGAGAGTTCAAGCTGAATCTTTTCTAATCTTACTTTGGAAAGTAATGACGTATAAACGCCACCCCCCTCTTGGTCGCGTTTATACACTAAAAACACACATTAAAAAAAATCTCACGTGAGGTTGGGAGCGGTTGAATCTCACAAAACCACACCAGGGCGAGGGGGGGGTCGGAAAATCGCCAAAACCGCTTCACGTAATTAATGGACGCTCCGCCCCTTCAGCATGTGGGGGGTTTAATATCACTTTAGAGGTATATTATAGGATAGTATTTTAGTTTTTATAATTTTGGAATATTTATTTTATGTTATTAAGCATTAACCCGAGATCAGTATTATTTAATTTAAGAATTTGGGTGGAGCACAGCTGTGGTGCCTTTGAACTCAATTACAGTATTGATTTGAGGTTCCACGATGTCAACACTTTACCACACCATAGCGAGATCACATCCAATAACTTTCAATCGCGTATGAATTGTTTAGGGCTGACTCCGGCCACTTAATTACCTTACATTGGTAAAAGGTGAAGCTCAAAAATTACCAATTAGTTTAATGAATCATATTTTATACTAGGCTAAGTATCTACCGTTTTTTTGTGATTACGTAGTTGATAATCCATACTAATCC
Organism: Hedya salicella; assembly: GCA_905404275.2. Lineage (NCBI taxonomy): Eukaryota > Metazoa > Arthropoda > Insecta > Lepidoptera > Tortricidae > Hedya > Hedya salicella. The sequence goes on from FR990096.1 coordinate 85,804,318, forward strand.
ATACTAATATTATTAATGCGAAAGTGTGTCTGTCTGTCTGTCTGTTACCTCTTCACGCTTAAACCGCTGAACCGATTTGGATGAAATTTGGTATGGAGATAGTTTGAGTCCCAGGGAAGGACATAGGCTACTTTTTATCCCAGAAAATTACCCTTATTCGCGATAAACGAATTTAAGGCGGACGAAGTCGCGGGCGGAAGTAATGTATTGCTTCTTTTGGCTATCACTCAAGTTAATAACAGACGAGCGAATGTTTTCATCTGGATCTATTTTATGGTTACTTAGTTACGAGACTCATGCTTATCGATCAAATTAAAAATGTAGTTTTTCTCAAGTGGTAAATAAAAGTAATGCAACATTAGCATTAAAAAGAAACATCTTATTCTTTCCGGAACACTGATATTGGGGTTTACCTTACTCAAAATCTACATGATGTATATTAATCAAATTTGGAATATAAGGGTCTTGTATAAGCCGCTAGGTGGTTGGATGGTTACATAATGATGATGGTTAATAACAAAATAATATTCTAGGTGAGCCACTCCATACTGCAAGCTACCGAAACTGAAACAAAAATCCGTAAATATCAATGACAGGCACGTTTTTAGATCTTTTAAAAAGACTTTGAGGTTATTAAAAACGTTTTTTGATTAAATGTATGTATCATAAATTGTGTCCCCCCTCTATTAGCAAAAGATAACAAGCAAAACTTAATAAATACTTTCAACGAAAATTATTTTCAATATGATCGGATATACCGTTTTTGAGTTATTGCCCTAAAACTGCGCTTCTCAGCTCTTGCAAAAGGACGTAAGTGGTGCGGAGATACGCTCTTTTGCTATTACACTTTTTCATAATATTGTATTTTTTTCATCTGTGCTTTATTTGCATAAACGGCTGCGGAACCCTACACTTAGGATGGTCCGACATTTTCTTGGCCAGTGTTCTAAGTAACTTTGTCACTATTGTCTCCTGAGTTACGGTACGGAATAACAACAGGAACAAGTTAAGCCACCCACTTCCAATATTAATACACGAAAAAACTGAACCAGATGGAGGCAAATCATTCGCTCCAAGGGTAAACTAACCAATGATGATCCCGATCCTCGGTCATGACGGAACGACAACAGAGAGAAGTTAGCCTGATCACCCGCCTGCGCCCATCAAATCCCACTGATAGCTAAAAACAAGTGCTGCGATGTTACTTGTAGCCAATTTCAGAGTCGCAAAATAGACGGTGTTGTGCATATCGGAGATCGGCTTTTTGTATGGACACTGTCGGTCCTCTTGTTTTAATGTTTTAATGGTCCCTACGTAAACTAACGTGATGCAAATTGTAACAAGGTCGTCATGAGCAAGGACTTAAAGACAAGCTAGCTTTTTAACTGACTCCCACAAAAGGAGGTGGTTATCAATTCGGTTCTTTTTTTTTAATGTTTGTTACCTCAGAACTCTGTCATATATAAACCGATTTAGATTGTTTTTGTTAGGTGGCTTCAGATTGGTCCCATTTAATTTTAGTGAAGATCTTATAGCGATTTTGGTATTATAAGAAACATAATAAGCATTTGCATTCAGAAAGTGTACATTGGTATAGTGAAACTGACCAAGAAGACCACAGAAGGTCACTGGAACTTCTCAACGATAAGTGATTTAGGTTGGCGACGTGATGCATTTGGATTAAAATAGCTAAGCTTCTTCATAATCGCAAATTGAAATGGTCCTGATGAGGATGGTACCATCGAATTGATTTGATGATGGAGCCGGAAGGTAGGCACCGGATCTCTGTAATAAAATAATGTATCCCAACCGTGTTTTAGGCTTGTAATAATTGTAACGAGACGCACTTTTAAGTAATGATTAACTAAGAAGAGTAAAATAAATTAACTATTTAACAAAACATTAAACCGACTGCAAAAAAATCACTAAAACGTAAACAAAATTAACTGCAATTCAGTTTCTTCAATTTACTTACATTAAACTGTTTGTCTACTCATATCTATTCAGTATATAAATGCACGCCAAAATAAGATTAATTGTAGGTATATACTATATAGATTGAATAGACAAACGGTTACTTGTAAGTAAATTGAAGAAACTAAATGATGCAGTTTTATTTACTTTTTATTTTTTTTGGACTCAATTTTTTTTTTTGTAAAAAAGTGAATTTATAATCAAAGATACTTTACCGACTCCACCCGAAGTCCAGAAATGAATATCTGTAATAGTTATTGTACTGTCAGACTATTAAACCTGTCTAAATTCATTACAAACAACCCTAAAAAGTCACAATAAATCATTACTTCCAACCATACACTTGATAATACATTTAAAACAGATTTATATGTATTAATAAAACTTCATAGTCATTCCTAAGTCGTTATAACAATGCAAATTCACTTTTGCGCGTATCCAAATTGTGAACTACCGTCGCTTTGTATTGGACGCAAGCATTATGTCCGTTTGCAGCGCGGCTGTCAACTGAATTTATAAGTTTGTGACAAGTTTATATTTGCGGGTGGTCAAATTAGGAACTACCAGCGTCACGTACAAAATTTGAATGTAATTTCCTAAATGCAGCGCCACTATTAGCCGTATAGATGACTATGTCATAGATAAATATGGGGAAGACTCCCTTGCCGTGGGAGGTCATAGGTTAAAGGAAGGTTGGTTTATAGTCCATGAAACCGCTTTGACAGTGAAAACTGGTTTAGGCTAGTTACAACTGGAACCCGATTTTGTATGCCTGTCACATCACGATACAGAAGTGTTATTTTAAAATTTTAATAACAATAGTCGTAATCAAGAAAACAAATCGACGGGTTTTTTTGCTGTGAGCTAGTATGTATTCAATTTCCTTTAAACATAAGTCTAGATATAGACAGAGGGCCATCAAGAATTAAATTGTAAGCAATTAGTTTTAAAAGTATATTTATTTTTAAAACTTTATATAATTTTCTAGATTAAGTACCATATGCTTCTAAAATCAGTATTAGACTATCATCATAGGTTTTAAAATCACAATAAAATTACTAGTATCATAGGCTTTAAAAATCGGTCCGGTCTACGCGTGTACTTTTATGTTTAGAGTTTAAATCAATAGCTATTTATTTTTTAATAAAAACCATTGTATATATACTACAGATAAACTAGTATCAAGGACCAAATCGTAACATCCGAGTTTAGTCGATTTTGCATGCACATATCTGTATCGCTGGCAAAATGGCAGCAAGCTTCATTTCAATGAAAGATGTATCATTATTACAATCAGGTATTACGTTATATACTTCGGTACATAGACATATATTGCTAAATATTAGCATGCAAAATGTTAGTAGGTATACTAGGATATTCCCGCGATTACGAGCGCGTAGCGTACTCTTTTATAAGTCTCGACCAACATATTTAACAAGATGCTATCGCTAGATGGCTGTATCAAGGGTCGAATACAGAAAGCAGTACTCCTGGACACGGCGCGAAAATTCAGGAGAATCCCCTCTCTGTAACCCTGACCACAGGTAGCTTGAGTGAGTTTGGTTTTTTTATGATGGTTTGATATTGTAAATATGGTGCAGCGTGGAGCGTTTCAACCGCCGATCTCGAGTGTTATGAGATTTTGGCGAATATAAGATTCTTGATAAGTTGCAAATAACGTGCGCTGATAAAATTAATGTACTTCAAAAAAAATCATTCCATACTGATCTATTATATCAAATCAGTGGATAACTATCGGTGAGAAAATTGTATATTCCACAAACTACATTGAAAAGACATAAGGCTATACCATAGAACCCAAACTATAATAAGAAAAGAGTGATACCTAATTAACATAATTAACATATGTAAAACTCAAACCACGTTTGCTCGCTCACAGTACAACACTAGGTCTGCAATGCTTTATAACAAAATTAATACATTACTAGACTTACACTCAAAAACTTTACCACGAATGCAAAAAGCACCTAACAAATTGGCATACAAATAGAAACTATGAAGAAATTGAGAAATTGCTTTGATTAATCTAACATACCTACACAGACCGTACACACACACGCACACACACACACAAACACACCACACACTCACACACTCACACACACACACACACAAACGCACGCACACGCGCAAGCAAAACCTGATTTTTAAAATAGTTTAAATTGTAATCTTTAAGAGTTAAATAAATTAAATTGTTTACACCTCATATTACCTAAGGAAGAGCGGCGCCTCCCAACGCAGGCATTTTTATGCTTACACGGCGGCTTCATCCCTTAGACTTTGTAAAATGTGTTTTTTACGCAATAAAGAATTTTGTATTTGTATTTGCATATCTTGAGCTCACAAATAAACGCTATTTATAATTCGTACATGACTTCAAACGGATGGTGTTATCCGTCAAGAATTCATAACAAACTAGAACGGGCGGTTTTATCGACATTAAAGCGCACCAATTAGCTTTTTGATTTTAACTTTTTATATGCTTATTTTAAAAAAGATAACCAAAGAGGATGAATAAATAAAGAGATAGATAGTGAAGGTTTTAAGATCAATTTGCCGTTGTTGGCAACTAATTAAGCCAACAGGTCTAAAATGCCAACCACAAGGTGTGCTTCATCCGTTGGCAGATGCAGACTATATTAACTAAGGCGCGTGCCTAACATGACCTTTGTGAAGTTATTAACAAAACAACATAGTTTTTTATTGAACTAGCTACCGCAAGGTTCAAATGTCATATAAGGAGGTAAACCCGTAATCCCCTACTCCCATTTTTTGACATATTTTTTATACAACTATGCAGAATCAAGAGCGCTATCCGAAGAAAAATTGACACATTCTTCGGAATTATATTAAATGATACTAGGAATGATAGGATAGGAGAATGAGGATAGGAGGCCCTCGTGGCCTCTTTTATTTATTCCTTGGGAACAGTACATTTCCTAGGGATAAAAACTATTCCATGTCTTTTCTAGAGTCTCAAAATAGCATATAAGGAATATTCATGTAGGTACTTAAATTGGTTCAGCGGTTTAAATGCAAAGAGGTAAACAGACAGAGTTAGTTTCGCATTTATAATATTAGTACTTATGGATTACCACAAACAAGGTGACGTAACTTCGTTCGCAAAGCAGATAAATAGTCATAATCTTCTTTTTAGTTTGAAAGTTAAAGTATCCTATAATAATTTGTGGCCCGTTTCACTTGTTTTTTGGAAATATTTTCATTGTACGGGCAGTATTTCACTTTTACAAAAATTATAAATCGAATTTATAACGCGATTAAATAAAACAAAATGAGCCGAACTGACAGAAACCTGAGTTCCTTTTTGAAACTAACAAATTTAACTTAAAACTAATTACTTTTTCGCGGCAACCCAAAATTCGTATAGACCTCCAACACGAAAGTACGCCATCTTGCCCGATCCTGCTCCACTTCCTGTCATCTAGCGCCAGCTCTCAGCACGCTCAGATCCGCCACGACCATATCCCTCCAGTAGTACTTAGGGTGACCAATAGGACGTCGCCCCACCCGTCAACCCAAGAATGCTCTTTTGACTTATCGATCAATCTCCATTTCCTCGACGTGGACAATCCCGAGAAGACGATGAGCATTGGTTTGATGATGATCACGAATGATGTTTGATTCAGCCAACAGTTCCTCCACTACCACATTTTTGCGGATCCTCCAACTACCATTCTTACACTTTTGCAGGTCCCACGATCTTTCTAAACTCTTTGCAACTACAAAGCTTTGTTCCTCTTTAAGGGTTAGCGACCAAGCCTCACAGCCATACATTAATATGGATTGGAAACGGTTTCATATATCTATAACTTTGTAGTTCTGCTAAGAATATTGGACACCAACATCCCCTGAAAAGTGCCGCGCTGCAGCGTATAGGTGCATCCACATTTGTATCATTTGCCCATATCAGATCATCGTCACGTGGCATGATCACGCGTTTGGACGTTGCGCCGATCGGATCTCTCGAAATCCATTTTGCTACGCGTATCACACAGTTATATCGGACGAGTACGGCATGATCGGTGCGCCGACAGTAAGCGTCCAAGCAGCGCGATGCAGTCATGCCACGGCACGGTGATCGGATACGAGCAAATGATACAAGTGTGGACGCACCTTAAGGTGCTCTGGATGTGAATGTTGATTTCGATCTCTCTTGTAACCGAGATATCCAAACCCCATGGACCTAAGGTTTTGACCTAGGAAAGGAGTAACATTATATTTGGGGCCGAGATTTCTATATTTATTTCATTTTAATTTTTCCGCCGCCTCTGCGCTACCCCCGCTCCTTCAGATGTTCTGCGGAGGTGAGATGGGGCTAGTATATCTACACAGTGGTTTTGACTAGATATAAACTCTCCGTGTATTTTTAGAAATAACATTTGATGGTAAGCGTGTCAGTTTTCATTTAATACAAAAAAGTACCTAATGCGTATAGTGGAGATTATGCATCTTTCTTTTTACAAAACAAAAACACTCTACAAAATGAAACACCCATTCTTAAACAAGAATGGTGGTAGTACCTTAATCTACCTTACTAAATTATTAAAAACTAGCTTTGTCAAGTGACACTACGTCTTGTATTAAATATTTAACGGTACGATCTTTCTAAGAGAGCGTCCATTAATTACGCGAGGCGAATTAGGCGATTTTTCCGACCCATCCTTCTTTCTTTTTAGGGTTCCATACCAAAAAGGTAAAAAAGGAACCCTTATGGAGCGACTCTGTCTATCTGTCTGTCTGTTTGTCTGTCTGTCTACCTGTCTGTATATCCGAGTATTAGAGCACCATGTCTTAAAAACTACGTCTGCTATTTGAAATTTTGAATATTTAAAAACATGGGCAGCCCACGCGTATTGCAAAGGAAATATTTAAAAATATATTTTTATTTTCTAAGAATAACGACGAATATGATGTGGGGCAAAAATTAAGAGTTTAGCTTCTAGGTCAAGTAGGATATCATATAAAAGAACTTGATCTGCACATTTTCGATCAATTTTGTTTTTTTATTGTGTTTAGATTTGTTTTTTTTAAGGAAAATTTAAGTTGTATAAAGTTACTAAATCCAAATGCCATGCCGTACATCCTTAATAGCTCGGCCTACGAATGAGTCAAACTGTATGAACTTATATAACAATGCTATCTCGGTAAGAATATTTTAACGGTCTCATCGCGTTAAAACGGCTGAATAAATCCTAGCCAAGTTTGGCACAAGGATAGCTAGACCTGACCTGACTGCACCGGACGAAGCTGAGCAAACGAACAGGATTATGACTTTTGCCTCCTATGGTCATTAAAATACCAGCGGCCGATTGACCAAGGTAGCGTGGTTTTTTTTTCTACCTTTATTGAAGTAAGTAGGGCCCTAAACGGAGTTATTATATAGATACAATTGAGTGGATTAATTTCTTCTAGGGTGTTGTAGCCAATGTACCAAAAACGGAGCCCGTATAGTTTTGTATTGTCCTTCCATCCACCGTCCTTCTGTATGTCACAGACATTCTACTTAAAAACTACAAGATGTATATTGATGAAATTTAGAAAATAGGTATCTTCTATAAACCGCTACTTTACTTTGGTAGTTTAATAACAACAATAAATATGTTTAGGGGGGCACTCCATACATGTAACCAAAACTGAAATGATGTTAGCTACGAGTACACCCGTCCAAAGTGCATATAAATTAAGATCATTTATACTACATACTTCACTCATAAAGCTGTGTATATTCTCAAAAATCTGGGACCACTAGCCACTTGAAAAAAAAAGGAAAGAAAAGAAAACTGTCCTAGGTACAGTCAGCGTCAAATAGTCTGCAGCATCCAAAGTACCAAAATTATCGCAAAACATCTTTTTTTTATGGGCATAAAGATGTGTAACGATATATTTGGCGGTTCGCATGCTACAGACTATGTCACCCTGACTGTACAACAAATCAGATGTACCTTGGACCGTGTCTGTTGTACCTTGGACAGAGCAGGTTCAAATCAAGAAAAGCGTTTTTATTAGCTGTCATTTATTTATTATCTGTTGAAATAATATTAGTAATAATTAGAATTAGATATATTAGCATAAATTTGCAATTAACGATAATTTTGTCCTAATTATTTTTGTCAATTTTTAAGCATGTAATTCTAACTTGCAACTTACTTCTGTTTTTAATTTTCTTTTCACTAAACAAAAATTCTACCAAAATATCCATTTGAATTGCTGGATTTAATATAAATATTAAAATTAAAGTTATACCAAACTGAGAGTTTACTGCATCCTTAATTGCAACGAGCATTTTTTCTTGCACTTGATTAAATACTTTTTTGAATGCAAGATTTTTACGCAAATGTTGTACTGAGGTGCCTTCTTTAGTGCCGTCTTCAGGCAGTTCGGGGAATGCGAAAATGCACGGAACCACTATGTTCATTTTTGCGCCTTCACGAAGGACCATTACAATAAGAGGACTGAGTATTTCCACACAAAAAGCCGTTCCCCGATATGTACAACGCCATCTATGTATAAGAATTATTTTTTACAATTATTCAACTTTGCAAGCGTGACAGAGTAATAAAATGTTATGATTTATATATTATTATTGACCGATTGTTACTATACTATAACTCTTTATTGAATTATAACATAGATAAATATTTATTATTAAAGCGCCATCTATTTTTTGTCCGAATATATCCTTGCGATCGGAACACGATCCAAAGTATTGCAAGTGTCAGGCCTCTTGTTTCAATGGTCCTTGATCTTCACTAAATTTACTGCATTTTGGAAATGCTTATATGCGCGGGAGATTTTAAATAAATATTATTGTTCTAGGTACAACTCTGTCCAAGGTATTTTTTATACAACAGGGGGGTTATTGCCTAACGAAATTTTGACGCTTGGTATCCGAATCAACTGTCATAGCCCATACAAAATCATGCGCTTGATTCTGATTGCGAGCGTTAAACGCGTTAGGTAATAGCGGGGCAGGTTCCCCTATAGGTAGGTGTCTTGTGTAGGCCGCTACGTAGTTTGATAGATAAATTATAAAAAAATATATTTCTAGGGGGGCCTCCGTATATGTATTCGAAACTAAAAAAAATGTAGTTCAGCAAATATCAATGTGTGGCACATATTTTGACAGTACTTTTAAAAAAAATTTGAGGTTATTAATTTGTTTTTGATTTATTTGATGTTTTTGATTTATTGGATGTTTTTGATTTATTAGATGTTTTTGATTTATTAGATGTTTTCGGAAAATATCGCTCCGAAAATTGCATAAATTGTGTCTCTACCTCTATTTTCTAAACCTTATTTCAAAACAAATGAAATAAATCACAAAAATAAAGGTTAGTAAATACTTTCAACGAAAATGGTTTTCAATCGCATATTCCGTTTTTGAGTTATTGCCAAAGAACGGCGATTCTCTACAAAAGGTCGTAAGTGCCGTGGAGATACGCTCTTTTGCTAGTGCACTTTTTCATGTCATATTTTTTCCATCCGTAGTGCATTTTTTCGAATGGACGGCTGCGGAACCCCACACTGAGCATGGTCTGACTGCCTCTTGGCCGGTTTTTATTATTCTGTCCTGTAGCTCAGGAGATAATAAAGTCTTTGCCGAAAAATATTGTTCTACGCTTTTTATTAATAAATCAACATTTTAAATAACCACCAAACAGGGTAACACTACGGTGACATTCTTCTTAAGCTGTATGAAATGTACAGAGAGTTCATAAATTGAATTTATGCAGACATTACAATGTTGTTCAATTTATGAACTCACTTGGGCAGAATACGGGACCGTAAGTTTCAGGTAATTCGGAAACTTACGGTCCCGTATTCTGCCCAAGTTATTTATGCACCTTTGTACGTGACAAACCAGAAGCATGATTACTTCAAGTTCGAAGTATCGCTAGAACTTCTGGATTACATCTCCACTTCTCAAATTCGACGAAATACTTACCTAAGACATGTCTTTAATGATTTTAATTTTATAGGCACCTCAATTTTAGAACATGTTTATTAAGATAAATAATATAGGCTTATCAAGTTATTATTTTGGAAACGGGCATACTGAAAGAACACTTAATCGAAAAATATATGAACTGAAATGCAAGCATACTAAATATAATAAGGTAAGTGTAGTATTTTTTTCGATTCTCCGACATCCCAGTAGCCCATTTATTTCACATAATGCCACTTTTTAGGGTTCCGTAACCAAAATGGCAAAAACGGAACCCTTATTGTTTCATCGTGTCCTCTGTCCGTCAGTCCATCCCTCTGTCAGTCCGTGTATCAAAGACATATTTTAATTAAAAACTATTAGGGTAGAAACAGGGCTCGACCGATAGTACGCGCGTACGGTTGATCGGGTGTAGCGTAGCTATCGCTGTGCAAAGCATAGGCACGTTCAGACTGATGCTGACCGTCAGCGCGTATGCGGCCATACAAAACCCACTAGACCGACCGACCGTACGAGCGTGCAATCCGTCGAGCACTGCTTCCAGTCTAAGATGTATATTCATGAAGTATGGAGGATAGGTGTCTCGTATAAGCCGCTACTTAGTTTAATTGTTAAATAACAAAATATAAAATACTTCTAGGGGGGAACTCCTCCATACATGTACCCGAAAGTGAAAAAATAATAATAATTCAGCGTGTATGATTGTGTGGCACATATTTCAACAGATTTTTTTAAAAAACTCAGGTTTTTAAAACAATATTTTATTTAGTGAATATTTTCGGAAATAATTGCTCCGATAGTAGCATAAATTTAGCAGCAGTTTAGTATAGCATACGTTTTCAACATGATGGGATGTACCGTTTGAGTTACTGCCAAAAATCTCCGCTTCCCAGCAAAAGGACGTGGGTGGCGTGGAGATACGCTCTTTTCCTAGTGCACTTTTTCATATCGTATTTTTTTTCATCTGTAGTGGCGGCTGCAGAACCCTACACTGAGCTTGGTCTGACATGCTCTTGGCCGGTTTTATTTACAAGTACATTGGTACTCACCTCACAAGTATTTCAATTTAACAACTTTACGAGTATAATACCGGAAAGTATAGAAGTGTAAAATGTGTGCGAGTACACCGAGTGACGTTTACCCTATTGAGTTATGGACATGTTCCTTGTAGGGCCCGAAAGTGTTATTATACCCTACCTACCAGCGTGTCGATTGTATAGAGGTTATACATCAAATAAATTGTAACAAAATGAATTTTCGGCTACTAAAGCAATTACTACGTAATTATGCACATAAAATAAATAATAATGTTTACCATATCAATATAAATTATAGGAAACGATGAAATACCTGCTTTAATAACTGTGTAGCGTATAAAGATATGAATAAAGTTAAAAATTATGTAGCAAATGGCTTAGTAACTGTATTTTTATTGTTGTTGGCGGGTAAATTTTTATTGCAAGGGCGTTCTAAGATTAACTCTTAACAAAAGATTGCTGCTCTTAATACAAGCAACTGTCATATTAATTCATTTAAAAAAGTCACCCCTCCTTTAATTTTTTTAGTATAAAAAACGTGGGTAAGAGCTTTTGAGGCAAAGATAAAAAAGTATTCTCTTCGCTGAATTTCTTGTCTGTGTCGTAGTTGGGCAAGTCTGTAAAACGAGTTTTTTAGAATTAAGTTTTTTTTTTATTTATGCATTCCGATGAGCTTCAGGTATTTTCGTTTTTACTGTCGCTCATTTTTATAAAAATAGTTCCTTAACAGATAAAAAATAGTATAACTAGTATTAAAACGAATAAATAAGAATGAACAGCACAACACGAATTAAGCGCTTAGGTAATTCATAGTTTATTGCATTGTCATCATGTGGTAGGTACATTTAGGTCTTACATTTAGGTTGATTCCAAAACATGAACCCTAACACAGTCAGGGCGAGTTAGAGGTGCTTACATCAGGTGTTTCAACATTAAGCAAGGCTATAAAATAATTACATTCAGATAATATAACAATATTTAAGCACAAATACCATCATTCATGTTAGTATAGCCCAGCGGCTCTCAAACTTTTTTGGAGACGGAATCCGTTAGTAAAGCGAAATATTTGATGGAGACCTAAAATAATTAAAACTAGTTTATGTATGATAAACATCAACATCTCCGTCTAAAAACTGCTGCATAAAGCCGTCCCCATCGATCTCAGCAACGACTGGTCGTACGCTGCCAGATCGTCGGTCCATCTTGTTGGGCATCGCTACTCAAGAATATTTCTTCCACAGCGGCCCCAATGCACTACCCGCTTATAGCCACTTAAGTGTATGTGTAGTTTTTATTAATACCGGAGGCAATATTATTTAAATCTACCTAACCATCGCACTACGTATACATATAATTCAATTAAACAATGCAAATGGTCCTGGGTTGAAATCCTAAGGCTGTTTCGTAAAGTAGTATTAGTAAAGTTGTGTCATGAGCATCATTACTTGTTTCCGCGTCTTGGTTGTTTCCATATACAAATAGGTATATCTATTAAATATATCGTCGTCTAGTACCCATAACACAAGCCTTTCCGAGCTTATTTGGGACTATTTCGATTTGTGTAAAATGGTCCCTTAATAATTATGTATTTTTATATATATTTAAAGAAAATTCATATTTAGAAAAATTGCCCTCAGGCTACTCGGCGCGTTTGCGTTTCGTTTGTCTCCTATCGCATTCATTGAATAATATCCTTTCATAAGAGAGTAATCTTCTAGTGCTCTCCCGCGCATACCCCATTTTATTTTATTAATATAGGTTATAAGAAGATATGAAAACGGTGTACTTGATATATTATAAATTCGAGAGTACACACGATTATTATCGTGTGATTTTTATTTTCTTCTTTAACCCTTATTTTTTAGTTGTGATATTAGCGCGGAACCCCTACAGAAGCGGAGCACACTTTGAAAATCGCTGCATAGCCTTTTAACATTTTGAATACACCATTTAACATCCATACTAATATTATAATTGCGAAAGTGTATCTGTCTGTCTGTCTATCTGTCTGTCTTTCTGTTTCCTCTTCACGCTTAAACCGCTGAACCGATTTGGATGAAATTTGGTATGGAGATAGTTTGAGTCCCGGGGAAGGACATAGGCTAATTTTTATCCCGGAAAAATACCCTTATAGACGAATTTAAGGCGGACGAAGTCGCGGGCAGAAGCTAGTTATCAATATATCTGTTAAGATGTTACATAACAATATAGAAATATCTCTTTTTATGTCATAGGGGACCTGAGCGTAAGTGATCACCGTCGCTCATAGACACCTTCAGCACTAAAGGAGTCACAAGTGCGTCGTCAACCTTTCAGGTGGGAGTACGTTCTTTTATTGAAGGCTCGAAAGGTGGCATTAATGCGGAAATACTGCAGGCGACCATTTATTCCACAGTTCAGTCGTTCAAGGCAGGAAAATAACGCACAGTTTTGGACTGCTAACCATCTAAGTAGTGAGGATGGAAAAATACAAATAATGGTTGGAAGATGGTAGAAAGATGCGGCAGGGATCATCCTGGAGCAATCCCCGTTATACAAACCATACAAAATGCAAGGTGAGGCTACATCTCTACGCAGTGCCCAGGAGTCAAGCCGATCTGAAATAGCTGGCAACCGACGATATGAGTCGCTCTCTGTTAAATGCGGTCTAGAGGGAGGAGCTTGCACTGGGGAACCAGTCCACATATATGAGAATTGTATTCCAGATGTGGGACGATCGGGTGCACCGAAGCTGACTTCATGAGATCGGGTCAACGCCAGAAGAGTAAGAGAACTAAAAAAGACGCGTTAAACCCGGTGCCAACTCTGGAACGCACATCTCTAACACAATAGGAGAGAATCCATCGGGCCTACTCGACTTATAAATTTCGAGGGAAAAAGTTGCTTTTTGGTGGAGACGGACATCCGGCTTATAGCTATCGTACCGTCGTATGGTCGGTTGATCGTGTCTCCTTTTCTCCAAAGTCGTGTTGGAGGCAAACAGCTTTGCCAAAAGATCGGCTTTCTCCTTTGCGTCGTTTGCCAACGAATCATTACCCATATGTAGAGATAGAAAAGACGGCGTGCAGGAATTTCCCTGGAGATCTTTGGCAAGAGACCAGAACACATTATAAGTTCCGAAAGGAGGCTCTCTTGTTTCTCGTTAATTATACCAATGTGCAGCAACTTTGCCCTGGCAATATCTTTCTTGAAGAACCTGAAGGCAAAGTTAATCTCCTTTTTTAACGCGGTGGTATTTTTATCCCGTACTGTCGTTGCATTTACCCAGACTTGGTAACATTCCTACTTTCGACGGGAAGGCTTTTTGCAGAATCGACCAAACTAAGGTTGGGATTCTCCACCAACGGGGACTGCAGAGGATGGCATGAAAGGTTCCAATCCCTGAAGCATCACGTCAGCAAAATAATCAGCAGCAACGAATGATCCAAAGATCATCCAGCTTGAAGTAAACCTGCCTCTAAGGGTAGACGGCAAAAAGGGTCCGCATCCTATCCAAATCTGCTGACCTGTAGCCCACCCTGTACCCAAGCCGTCTGTAAGCAGCTTACTAATATGGAAGGTACTCTGCCACCATACTCTGGACCAGGCAATGATCCGAGGAGCTAAGTGGGGCTTTGACAGATGTTTTGTAGCCAACCGGATGAGAGGTCAGCAAAAGGTCTAACTGGAAAGAAACCTGGCTCTCCGCATAGGGGATTCGTTTAGGAGCAGCAACCAATTGTCATAAGCCATATGCCAGAGCAAAGCCGTAAACAGATCTCTCCGCATGATCGGTCTTGCTAGTGCCGAGCCATTTGGCGTGATGGGCGTTAAAAATTTTCAAGTATCGTAACACTAAAGTAACTAGTCTCTGTGGATGGGATCTGCTGTTGCATGGAGTTTGCAGCTATTTGAATCTGCCGAATGAGTCTCGAGTTGCGGCACCACCGCTACCTTGGACCTGCGGACTCTGGCGCGCCATCTGGTCCAGATTGGATGGCTGTCGCTGTCGACAGGCAGCCATGAGATGGACTACTTTCAAGATTGCTGAGGCGGAGAGAGCTGATGTCAACTTTAACATTCACGCACACCCTAGCCATGCATGATAGAACACAGTTTTGCCCACTTTTTCTGCGTGATATCCAGTACTTCATAAGGCGTGCAAAAACGAACATCCAAGAATGCACTTGCACCAGACCAATATGACTTAACTATATACATGTTTCAGGAGGCATATGTCCTTTTTTCACTGGCATCTGTGTAACGATTGTGACCTTTGCGCGTGCATTTCTCAAGTAATGAAGCTCCTATGGCGATTGTATTTATAATTTCAAACGGTTAAACTTTTAACTTACTAAAAAGTGCCCGCTTTTAAGTTCAGTGTATTCAGGTATAATGTATTTTATAACCATCTATGGATGCCCAGCTACCAAAAATACGTTTTAAAATACCTTTAGCCGTTTTAACGTGAAGAAGCCGCGCGACACATGTCATACTAAAATTTCAAATATATATATAAATACTAGCAGCCGCCCGCGACTTCGTCCGCGTAGATTTTAGGTAAAACCAGATATATAAATGAAGAAAACTTTTTTCGTCAGTTGTCCGATGCTGTTAATGTTTAAAAAAAATACTCAGAAGATATTCAGCGTCCAACGGATTTAGAGTGATAAAATGGGGATATTGAACATTATTCCATAAGAAGGCAACACTGGCACCTTTAATTTGAACGCCTGCTAGACTATGACAGGCGAATTTCCCGACACTGGCCAAAATAAAATATTCTAGAAGGTCCTTCGGCGTTTCAAAATGATAGTATTTTAAGGCAAAGCAAACAATGGTTGTCTGTAAAGTCGGTTTACAAACGATAATTTTACGTGGTACCGTCATAAGAAAACGGACGTCATAATTTTACTACGACACCATTATTTTGTCTCTCTCTCCGTCCCTCCGTCCCCGTCTCACTCTCGGTCTCTCCCTCCTTTTCTTCCTCTCTCTCCCTTTCTCTTCCTCTACCCCTCCGTCCCTCCCTCCTTCCCTCTCTTCCTCTCACTGTCTCTCCATCCCTATCTCTGTCCCTGTCTCTCCCTCCCTCTCTCTCTGTCCCTGTCTCTCTCCCACTCTTCCTTTCTCTTTCTTTCTCTCTCGTCTCACTATCTCTCCCTCCCTCCCGCCCTCTCTCTCCCTCCCGCCCTCTCTCTCCTTTTTACCATCCCTCCCTTCCTCTTCGTGTTTTTCTTTAATAATTAATTAAAAAATATATTTCTGGATAGCTACCTATTATAAAAGAAACCTGCTGTCCTGCTGTCATGTTTCTAGCCACAGTTTAACATTAAAAATCACACGTTACTTATGTGAACTTTCAACCCCCATCTTAACCCCTTCAATGGATGAATTGGAAAAGATGCCCTTATCAATGTTTTTCACTGTACATAAGGAAGTTGAAGCCGAAGTTTTAAGCGTCTAACTTTGAAAACGACATGTTTCCCATACAAACTTTCAACTTTTTTTCAACCCCCTTTTGGGATGTTCTTTTTATAGCAACGCTAAATCATTTGTTTTTTTAGTAAGAAACCTTTATACAAAGGTTCAAGTTTATAACTTTCCAAATGAACGATTTCTATACAAAGGTTCAACCCCTATCAACCCTTAAAGGGGTGAACTTTAAGGGTTGAATTTCGAATAATCCTTTCTTAGTCCACGTCCACGTACTAAGAATATACACGTAAAGATAATTCTTTGGAATAAAAATTTCAGAGTTAACAAAAAGTAATGATTATCCATTTATTGGTGAAAAGAACCCGTTTTTTGTATTTATCTTATTTTTAAACCAAACTTTGATACTAACGTGTCCAATTGGTTTCCTAGCAACTGTTTGTTGATATAATTCTTTGCAATAGAAATTTCACAATGAACAAAACTCGGGGTTTTCTAAGGCTTTTCCATTTATCGTTAAAAAACCCATTTTATGAATGAATATACTTGAAAATTGTAGCCTATGTTTTATTCTGATATTTAAGCTATATTACTGAAGAAGTTTACGCAAATCTGTTGTGTAGTTTTTGCGCAATAGTGGAACGTACATACATACTTTTACTTTTATAATATAGTAAGGATAAGGATAACGATAAAGATAAGGATATTTAGTGATTATTAAATTGTCACTTTCACTTACTTTTGAAAAGAAATTTAATATACAGACGTTTTTAATTTTAAATATTAATAATAGTAGTGATAACCAATTGTAGGTATGTATTACAAGTTAAAATATGTGTTATGCCAGTGACGACATACTGCTGAGACTTGGTCAGTCACAATAAATAATTATCAGGAATAATCTTGCAGAAAACATCTTGGACATCTTTGTTCCAAACTTAAATATGTATTTTAGTTAGATACCAGGAGACAATTTACATAATATAATAAGATCAATTATAATACATAAAAACATGGAAAAGAACCAGGATCCAGGTACAAATATTCGTGCTTATCACACAAACACGTGCCCTGGTCCGAATTTTAACCCGAAACCGTAAACTTTGTAGGCCGTTGTGCAACCAACTGAGCCAAAAGTGGGCCTCATTTTCTTCTTAGGTGCATGCTCTTGACAGAGTAGTCGTGGTTACTCGAGCGGTTTCGCATTAGCGCGTTGTACAATCTGCCACCTGTAGGCACGATGCCAGGGTATGAAATATTAAAATAAAGGATCATTTTTCGTCAGTTACATATAAAAAAATATTAGGTACGTATCTTTTGTTTTTGATTTTTAATAATAGTAAAATACTCTGATAAATCACATAAGCTCAAAGTCACGGCATAAATGCAGACAGTGGAGCGAGCCATGCTCGGAGTCTCCTTGCCTGATCGATTCAGAAATGAGGAGATCTCCAGAAAAACCAAGATAGTCAACAAACAGTCGACGCTGTGTTTCGTACTGGGACTTTAAGATGGCTCAGTTGGTCATCTGGTGTAATAAATAGATGAGTAGTTTAGACAACGTAACCTCGTAAATACGCGTAGCTATCTAATGCAATGTATACATGACCTCGGGTAATACTATTCGTAATTACACATTTGGTCATCTGATGTATTCGTATAAATTCGTAGTTCATAAAATACCCTAGAAAATCAAGACGGGACATCAAGACATCTATATGACTGCGGGTTGCTATTTTAGACATCATCTGGTATATAGAAAGCCTTCAGGTTTTTCACGCGCAGTATTGAAAGCATAGAGAAAGTTACCGTTGTGCTACTACGTTGAAGTATAAGTTAGTTAAAAGCAAAATAGCCTGAAGCATCAATTGGTGGGGACTCCCCGTTTGCTTTATAGATCTGTAACGTCATAGACCTATTAAAACTGTTCTACAGAATCAATGAGAAGTACCTAACAGCCGAACCAGGTCATTTAATAACAACACTAATTAATATCTAAAATGGTCATCTGATGTCGGTAGCCCACAAGCTTCATTCGCAGGAGTAAAGTAGATACAGTTTTCTACGGGCCTTAAAAAATATTCAAATTACACTAATTAATACCCGTGTATTATTTACACGAAGACGGTCTTAAAGCGCGGCGCTCAGTGTTTCTGTTTTACGAGTAAAGCCACGTTTTGTAAACTCTCGTGCGAATGATGCTGGTTTAGACAATATAACCGCGCAAACATATTGTACCTAGACACCCCGCGGCTACACTTTTAGTCATCTGATTTATAAATGACGTAATGCGTAGTTTAGTCACAAAATAGCCAAGGGCATCATCACGGCTCCCCACTGCTATAGTTTTGGTCATCCAGTGTATAGATGACCTGATGTGTAGTTTAGACAAAATAGCCCCAAGCGTCAACAATGCAGCACCCCGCCAGTCGCCGCCTCGAAAATACGAAGCAACTAGTCGGAAAGGTAGATTAAATACATTACATACGGGAAAGAATGTTCCCTACCCCGGTGCCCCCAGTGATGAGTCCCGCAACGGGTTGCCAGGAGGACGTGCTTCCACTATCGAGTCACATCTCTCTACTGGACGCACGTTTGGACTTGTAACATTATCATTGAGTCAGACGACACGTTTGGCTCATTTGGTTACACAACGGCCTACGAAGCTGGCGATGGCGGGCCCGGGCTCGAATACCAGCCACATTACAAGCTTTGCTTAGCTTGGGACTTGGTCGATTTTAGTAAAATTGTTCTTGATTTAGTCAAAGTTAATAACCCTCTTTTTTACTGCAGTGTAATCAGATATAAAGTATCCTATAACCAATGAAATTTGTGGATGTCTAGCTACACGTGTACCAAAAAAAGCTGAAATATGTTTATCCATTTTGGCGTATTGACGGAACAACGACACATACAAATGTACAATAATTTAAAAATGTGACCTTCAAATAGTCCGTATAAGTAATTTTTTTGAAAATATTTCCTATATACAGATATTTTTACAACTTTATAATAGTATAGATTTAGTCTCTTAAGAGACTAATACTAATACGAATATATGTATGACGGGAATAGATGGTTGGCTGGTCATGGAAATGGATGGCAGAGGTATATAGGCTCATTTTAAATAACTTATCGTTGTGGTATTTCTCAAGTATCGATTATGTTAGTACCTCAATGTTCGATTTTTTTCTCTCTTCCACAGTTATGGGTTGATCCGGTTCAACCTACCTCCGCATTCCATGTGCCTTGCGCACTGCATCCCAACCCAACTTTAACTGGCCGCGGGTGACATTCCCGTGTGTGTGATTGCGCTCCTTCCACTGAATCTAAGCCAAGTGCGAGTCAGACTCGCTCACCGCGGGTTCTGTACAAACTTTCACTTACCCTAACATTATTACCCGGTTCCGGTTGAGTTAAGTTTGTACTTGATATAGATCTACATAGCATCGCATACAAACGAGGTGCAAACTTAACGCAACCGGTTTGTTGCGTTAAATAGTGTAATATTTATGATTATTTATACAAATTATGAATGTTTCTTTTTTTCACTTTTTCCTTAGTAAAACAAAATTGAACCAAAAAAAAAAATCAAAAAGTGCAGATCAAGCCCTTTCATATAAGTATATCACTTTTAGTTTTTGCCCCCCCCCCCCCCCTATCCTTTTTTAAAAATAAAAATATAATTTAAAATGCTTCCTTCGAATATTCCAAATTTCAAATATATAGCACAAGCAGTTTTCGAGATGTGGCGCTTTAATAGTCGGACAGTCAGACAGACTGACAGACAGACAGACAGAGTCGCACCACCAAGGTACTCTCTATTATGGCTACCTCGCTTGCAGCTTGGCATGCGAACTACCCATCCTTCTCACTTTGCAGAATTTTGTTTGCTAAGGTAAAAGGTGCCCTGTACTTGAAAATATTTGTCATCTGACAAGAAGTTGTCTAGCCAGAGGCATCATGTGTAATTCGACTGCAGTTTTCCAGTAGAATGTGTTAAGTTTGTCACGAGTAACGTAAAACACGAGCAAGCAAGCGTTATTGTTACAGGTGAGGAACTGGAATTAGTTAATAGTTAATAATACAGTCTTTCTCAGTATAACATTAGATTCTAAGCTCCAATGGGGTCCCTATATTGCTAATCTCTCGAATAGACCGAGTTCTGCAGCTTTTGCAGTAAGTAAGATTCGTCAATTAACAGACGTGATAACGGCTCGATTAGTGTATTTCAGTTATTTCCACAGTATTATGTCGTATGGCAACTTACTTTGGGGCAGTACTTCCGACATTAATACTATATTTGTTCTGCAGAAAGGGCTGTTCGTGCGATATATAAAATGAACCATAGAGACTCGCTTAGAGATAAGTTTAAGGACATTAATATAATCACAGTGCATTGTCAATACATTTATGAGAATATTATGTATATGTACGTAAAAATATTACCCACTTTAAGAAGAACTGTGATATACATAATATTAATACTAAAAATAAGCATAAACTCGCAGTGCAAAAATTCAAAGTCTAGCTACTAGGTAAAGTACGGTATCAAATAGAGGGGCTTGAACTGTAAATTTTTTACCAATTTTTATACTGTGATCAAACTGTGTTTTACTAAGGAAAATATGAAATAAACACCAACCCAACAGATATTAGGTGCAAACTTAACTCAACCGGAACCGGGTAATAATGTTAGGGCAGGGCGCATAAGGCAGGTTTTTTTATTTCTTCAATAATTGGCAAACGCGACATCTTATAAAGTTGTAGAATTGAAATGTCTGTATATTGAAGATATTTATAAAAAAATAGTTCGACGGATTTCATCCAATTTGGTGCAAGAGTAGGATGGACATTTAAGGGTGATTAAAAGATACTAACTTTACTCTACTGCGTTAAAGTGAAAAACGGATTATGACTTTTTTTCCGCCGCGAGCCAAACTAAGTAATAATTTAAATAGACGGTTCTTTGGTAAAAACAATGTAATTGGTTCTAATAATGTGTACAATGGTGGTCCCAGAAGTAGCCGGCCTAACAAAGATAAGACAAAATCATTGGAAGAAACGTATTTATTTCTCAATATAGTTTCTTTTTAACGCAAACTCTTTCCCCAGCGATTTAGGTTTCCTCATGTCCATTTTTTCAGTAAAAATGCGATACAATAAAGCATTTTTATAAATGTCTACCACGTCTGCTAACTCGCGCACTTTTAGTCTACGGTTTTCCAGTACTCATTTGTGTTTTTTTTTTCATCATTTCTAGCGTAGTCACTTCATTTAGTCGACCGCTGCGATGTTCATCTTTGCAGCTTGTGCGACCTCATATAATCTCAGCAACCAAATTCTTTACAGTTGTAAATGAAGGAGCAGACTCTCCCAGAGTAGTATACAGCTCGACTTTCATATCAGTTGGACTTACACCTTCGAACTATTGAACATACCACTATCGAAAACCAATATTGTTCATATTTGCAAAATCACTCAAAGCAATCTCTATTAATGGCTGTAAAACAAAAACAAAAAACGAAGCATTTTCTTTTTCAAATGAACGCGACGAAAGTAATTCGCATTCGACTTTTTTTTTAGTTTGGCAGTCTGCACTGCTATCTATAAACGAGGTCGGGTTTCTTTTGGGACCACCCTCGTATGATACAAAAATAATAATTTAAAAAACATACAAAGTGTCAGAATTATTTCGTTTAATACAAAATTATGGGATTTTATCTATTGTGTCCTGTTTGCGTGAAACTGTAAACTACTTAAGTGCCTCAAAGCCTTTGGCTATTCAATAAATACACATTGAAGGTACAGAAAAATATTATCTTGTCCATAAGTAATACTCGTGAGAAGATACACCTCAAACGTATTTATAGTAAGACATTTCTCTATAAATACTCGTATTTAAGGGCATGTGTTTTGTACTTATTATTTGTACTTGGGTTTAAAAAATAATTGCCTAATCTACTTCTCTACATGTACAATATCTATGAAAATGAATTATATTACATCAAAAACGTCTTATAGTGTCCTAAAAACAGTACCCTACAAATGAATAGAAAAAATAGTACTTTTTAACGAATGTGAATGTTGTCCTTCAGTATCACACACGTCCTCTGGCTGATAATAAAAACCACCTCAGTAACATTTCTTACTTAACGTTAATTTCTAAATAGTAGTTTTAGTCTTTATAAGATTACTCAATGAAAATAATTAAATAAAATAATAAACTACTATAAAAAAGATTAGCCCGGGGACTGTTTGCTACAACAAAACATGCCTAAATGGACGCGTTAACAGAGAAACAGTCTTAAATACATAAAATAATTGTAATATAAGTAAAAATAAAATGTTAACATTTAAAAAATCAAAGTACGTAGAGAGGTCATAGAGGATTGAGATTCAAGGCGTACAGGACAGTGCTCGTTGGTTGAATGGTTGAGACGTTAGACCGGTAATCCGATGGTACCTGGTTCGATTCCTGATGTAATTCACGTTTGAGCACAATTAAGTTTAAGCTTCTTAAGAAGAAAAAAAAATTTTTTTATCTATATAACAAGTTTAAATATTCCAAATATTTTACTAAACGCTCTTTGTTATTACACTCGCGGTCAAATAATACGGCTCAGTGACAAAATATTTTTATCTTGCAAATTAATAATGATACCTGCATGAAACTAACTCTATATTAAAGATAATTTAATAACTTATGAAATAATACCTTAAATGTATTTTTTTAAAGCTTGAGTTTGGTACCTAATCATTAAAATCACGCTTGTTATACTTTCGCTTGTTTTCTCACTTTTGTTTTCAATCTGTCAAATGAAATTGATAAAAAACAGTATTAACAGTCTTTCACGGTCATTATTGAATTACATACTATAATGTCGCTAACATTAGAACGGATTGTCACTATGCTAGAAGCTATAGAAGAAGTCAGAGAAGTACAGCGAGAGTAACAGGCGTGTCACTTTCTGAGCAGCATTGCAGAGTCATCCAACATTTCCGACTTTCCGAGTAACTGGACAGAACATTAGAAGAACAGGAACCGGTAGGCCGAGATGTACTACGGCTCGGAAGGATCGGTTTATTGTTACGACCATGCTCCGAAAACGGCATCTCACGGCAGTTGAAGTAACAAATCAAATTCGACAGACCCGAAGAGACGACGTAAGCGAATGGACTGTAAGAATAAGCAGCTCCAAAAAGCTAAATTGACCCCTATATACCCACGAAAAGTCTGAAACTTCATGGAACATCGAGTAGCAAGATAACGTTACGCCCGCGAACATGCACAATGAGAAGTCGAAGAGTGTGTTAGAGTAGTGTTTTCTGACGAATCCAGATCAATGCCTATGCACATAAGCAGCACAGCGTTTACCGACGGCCAGGGGAATGTTTAATTCCAGCTTGTTCTGAGGAAAAGTATCGTTTGACGGTGGATCTGTTATGGTTTGGGCTGGAATCTCTTTATAGAGTCGCACGGAGTTAGAGCTGATAGAAAATGGTACGCTTATTATTAGTGCAAGATATGTAGAAGAGATCCTTAATAAGCATGTCAGCCCATACTTAGCAAATATAGTTATGGCCATATGCAGCTGAAATTATAAATGAATACTTTTGCACGCTCAGGGCGAGCTTATAGGAGATGTATAAAAAATGGGAACCTCCGATGTTTGTCCGCGAGTGTAGTTAGTTTCAATTTGTTTTGAATTTTTGAGGCTTTGAGGACAAAAACCTAAAAAGCAAATTTTCTAAACGTGTAAAAGTCTCATAAAAAAACTCTTTTGATGAAAGTTAGATGGAGAATCTGATATCTACCAAAATCAATTACTCATTATGTTTCACTTCATGCCCACGCGCAGCACTGTGCGACTGCGGATCCCGCTGCGCACAGTGGGCCGTCCTCCCCCAAACTGACAAAGGGTTAATGCAAATAATTAGAAAAAACCCTCTTATGCCCATTTTCAACTACTATAAACGTAGAATAAGTTCTAAATTCGAATGGTTCACATTTTTTTTTGATAATTATAGTAAAACATGTTCCTACGGCGTTTAAAACTCTATATAAGTGCTTTTAGAGACGGATTTAGTGCGATATGAAATGTTTAAAAAAAACTGAAATTCGTGCGCGTGTTCATTAAAAGGTGGTGTTAATCATTCAATGATTTTTGATTGAATTGAAATGAAACTATTGTGCTGGTTATGGTTACATATGCTCGTGTCTATAGAGGGTAGCTAAAGATCAAGGATTTAAGGAAATATACTTTCCTAATATTTTGTGGTTTATTTGTTAGTTTGTCAAATATTCTATAACTTTTTTAATGGTTATTTATATATCATATTATTTATATGTATATCTTCTAGACTATTATAAATTTGTAAAAATGAAATGTCTGTACATTGAAGATATTTTCAAAAAACCGAGTGTTATGGGCCATTTGGATGTCACTAAAACGAAAAATATTTTTTTGATTTTATGTATGTTTGTATGTGTCGTTGTGGCTTCATCACGCAAAATCGGCTTATCAGATTTCAACAATTTTTGGTATATGGGTATCTGGGTATCTAACAAATAAATAATCTTTTCTCCTCAGTACGCCTCATTTGTAAAATGCTGCTTGGTAAATTATTAAAATAAAATAATTAAGCCCTTCTGGCACATGTGTAACTGACTTTACAGCTTAGGCCCATCTGGCGTGTATGTACACCTTTATTTGTTTTTTCAAAAATGGGTAGTTTGCACAAATTGTAATTTTGACAGAGGAAAATACATCTTTTCTCAGTCCACCCGTGACCATGGAAAGCTGAAAAGCTTCCGAAACGTCGAGAACTAAAATGAGATAATGTACGCGATATAATCCGTTAAATTGTTTTATTTCAATAATAATAAAAAAATTAAACGTGAAGTAAAACATAATATTACGATGAATTTAGAACCCGCCTACGTTTTTTGGAGTCAGTTTAAATACGGATTATTTTTGCTATCCCAATTTGTTGTACTGATGATTTGTATTAATATGAATGGTTTTTTTCTGAAATTCCGTTTCGATTTTCTGGGGTGGTAAGTTTCACGAACAAGATTGAGCCGTTCTTGTAAAAAACCTTTATTCGCTAAAAATATTGATGACAGTGGAAACATTTTTATTCGCATATTTCGATATATTTATCTTTTGACACTTCCTCGTAAAGTGGCTCTTATCACATCGTTTTTATGGCTGTAATCCAGTCCATTACAAACGCGTGTTTTTTAAAATTCCATAACCGCACTAGTGCCTTTTCATTACAGTTTTATAACGTCAGCAAATAGCTTTTAGGTACAACAAACATTATAGGTTATTTTAATAAATCTAAGGTGCTACTTAATTATAGAAAACAAATAATTTGAATAAATTATAAAGTTTTCTACACAAAATAATATTTTGTTTGTATTGAATTGCTATAATTATTCAGTTTATTATATTACTAGCGGCCGCCCGCGACTTCGTCCGCGTAGATTTTAGATAAAAACAGAGATATAAATGAAGAAAACTTTTTTCTGTCAGTTGTCTGATGATGTTAATGGTAAAAAAAAATACTCAGAAGATATTCAGTGACCAACGGATTTAGAGTGAGAAAATGGGGATAATGAACACTATTCCATAAGAAGGCAACACTGGTACTTTTAATTTTAACGCCTGCTAGACTATGAGAAGAAGAGACAGGCGAAGTTCCCGACAGTGGCCAAAATGAAATGTTCTAGAAGGCACCTCGGCAATAGTATTTTAAGGCAATGTTAAAATTGGTTGTCTGTAACGTCGGTTTACGAACGATAATTTTACGTTTTACCGTCATAACAAAACTGGCGTCATAATTTTACAGCGACACCTATTTTTTGTCTCTCCCTCCCTCTCTCTCACTCTCTCTCTCCCTCTCTCCCATCTCTCTCCCTGCCTCCCTCTCCTCCATCACTCCCTCCCTCTTTCCCTCCCGTCGTCCCTCTCTCCGTCCCTCTCTCCCTCTTTCTCCCTCCCTCCCTCTCTTCTTCTCTCTCTCTCTCCTCCCCCTCTTCTCAATCTCCCTCCCTATTTTCCTATCTCTCTCTCTCTCTTCCTCGTCTCTCTCGACGTCACGACGACGTACGACACTGTCTGGAGAGAAGGATTGCTTTTCAAGCTTTTGTCAATGGTTCCTAGTCTGACAATTGTAAATCTTATTTCCAACATGCTCTGCCAGCGACGCTTCAATGTGTACTTGGGTCCCAAGATTGGCCATGGTAAGCACCTGAATAACGCCTTGCCGCAGGGCTCCGTACTGGCGCCTATATTCTGTTCAATCTTTATATACACGACCTGCCAACTACTACCGTCAGGAAGTTCATATACGCGGACGATATATGCCTTGCCACTCAAGATAAGAACTTTGAACGCCTAGAAACCACCCTGTCAGCCGATATGGTACTGCTTTCTTATTATTTTAAAACCTGGCGCCTGACTCCCAGTACAAGCAAAACAGAGATGTGCTGCTTTCATATGCATAACCAATCCGCCAAGTGGGAGCTGAAAGTACACCTGAGTGGTCCCATGCTAAAGCATAATTGCAACACAAAATACCTCGGCGTCACTCTGGATCGCTTCTTCACATTCAAACAGCACTTAACCTGTACGGCGAACAAGCTATAAACACGTAACAATATAGTACAATAATTGACCGGAACCTCTTGGGGAGCAAGTGCTGATGTATTGCGCACTACTGCGTTATCACTGGTGTACTCCACGGCCGAACACTGTGCTCTAGTCTGACTGGGAAGCGCGCACACGTCTAGAGTGGACGTCGAACTAAATAAGGCAATGCGTCTCATATCTGGTACGCTTCAATTGACCCGCTGCCACTGGCTTCCTGTGCTCTGCAGGATTCCCCCACCCGACCTAAGGAGGAAAGCCGCTTTGGTAAGGGAAGCGACAAAAATTACAAAGCACCTAAGCCTTCCCATCCACTGAAAGTTTTTGGTTCCCGCCCACCACCGTTTAAATCTAGAAATGCTTCCTATAAAATTGCCTCGGAGCTGCTCAAAAATAAGTTTAATCTCCAGCAGGAATGGTCGCAAAGAGCTCGACAATGGCAGACAAACTTGGCTCTCGCATAATCTCTTTATATTTATTTTATATTTAATTCTGATGTAAAGGGATTCACTTTACCAAGACGGGACTGGTGTAACCTCAACAAACTCCGAATCGGCCACGGTCACTGTGCTCACTATAAGCATCGCTGCGGCTGGGTGCGGAGGAGCAAACCATTCAGCATATTGCCCAATACTGCCCTATAACTCGGTACAAGGATGGCCCTCTCGAAGATCTGATCACCCTTAACGACGATGCCATTAAGTGGCTGACTAATCTTAGCCTTAACCTGTAAGTTGTGTATCCGTCTCTAATAAAACCTTGTGCCATACGATTAATTAATTAATTTGGAGGTCAAGGGTTCAAGAAGTGTTCCTATGAATAATTTAAAGTACAATGCAGATTGATCAAACTTAACTGTTGAGTAAAATGTTATATATAGGTACATACTTACGTCATTTCACTGAACCAGTTCAGAGATTTGATCAAGTCACCTATGTCTAGTGGAAAGATAAAACGAGTTAACTTTGCGAGTTCGCTTCGTAACTCACTGACGTGTTTCAGATATTTTATCAAATGACTAAACAAATCTGGTGAAATGAAAAAAAATCATTCCGACGAATTGAGAACCTCCTCCTTTTTATGAAGTCAGTTAATAAACGAGTTACCTATCTTGGCTGCTTTCATCATTTCACTAAACACATTCAGGGATTTGATCAAATCACTGATTTTTTCTAGGCATATGATAACATGGATTCGCTATTTTGACATCGTGCGTGATTTGGTCATATTCCTTAGAGATTTGTTCCCTGCGGCATGCATATAGACAAGCAAGTACCCTATCTGTGACCTAAGTTTACGTCACACGTATATTCAAATGTTTAGGGAGTCGTTCTGGAAGTAATTGGACACGTGATGCAATGGCACGTGTTCAAAATCGGAGGTCCAAATATCTGGCACTGGTGCCTTAACCTGATTGTCACGTTTCGTTCAAGAAAACGAATCCAAGGACAACATTTTTTTTTTTAATTTGACTTTCAAATGAGTAGGTCTCAGTATGTCCACTGCAAACACACAAACTGGAAGGCCACCCGCGGCTACTTAGAGGAAGGTGGAACGCAGTGCGCAAGGCACAAAGACTGTGGAGGTGGTTTGAGCCGGTTTAACCCGACTCTAGGCGTGGGTAAGAGAGCGAGATACATGATAACGAATAGTAATATGAGTCGAGGTCACGTTATAGTGTTCGTCAGCTTCCTTCTACAGAGCTACCCGCGTTGCGTCATCCGTTGCGTGTTCGCCACCCGATAACTTTTCGACCCCAGAGGCCATCGGTTCTACGAATTATGAGATGTGCCTACGAGCGATGTCGGTTACTCTAGTTCTTCTGTGTTTGACACCTACTATTTATTTCATGTAATGTAAATATTTTATAGTTGTAAATTATACTCAGATTTTTTATTTGAGACCAAAATTTTACTGCATATGGTGGTATAAGTGTCAGTATTTTAATCAATAAAACTTACCCTAACATTACTGGGTGCACGATTTCTCATTGACGTTTTTATGAAATAATGTTTATTTGTTTAAATAATCAAGATGAGAACTGTCAGATAGTCTTGAATTAAAAATCAGGGTTTGGAAGACGTAGGGACAGGGACTTTGTTCGCAGCGGAAAGAAGTATTAGTATTACTCTTTTTTACGGCATCGTAGTCGGTTAAAAGTATCCTATATCATCCTCGGGTCGGTGCAGCTATTTTCATATACATTCATAATTACATACCTGCATACATACACCAAAACTAACATAAAATAATGCATAAATGTATTTTTCATCTTTGGTTCTCCATATATTTATATAGTCTACTTAACTAAAATACTACTTATTTTTTTATATAAACTTATTTTAAATAATTACTAATGTAAATACTTACATTAGTAATTATTTAATCTAATAATTATAATGATAATGTAAATACTTACATTATCATTATAAAATATTAATAACACATATTTACAGTTGATTTACAAACTAGATCAAAAAAATCATTAAAAGGAGTCTCCCAGTATAGAGCCCGTCTGCGGTATCGTCCCCAGCACGCTTGCTTTGTAATACGAGGCTTAATCTCTGGGCGAAATAGAAGCCTGAGGATCCGACGAGTTTTACTAAATTTGTTTCACTATATTTTTTGTGTCAGACGACCACGGGCCGAAGGTTTCAACCGCCAATGCCGCAAAATCGTAATTATTTTGTAGACAGGCGTATTTGCGACGTGTGTTTGTGCATCTTCCGCGGCCGTCCCTGGTTTCCGGGAGGAGCGTTGGACATGGGACGGGGCAAAAGTATCCACGCATGTAACGTCCCATGCCAAGGACCACCCTAGCTGCCATGGCCCCAGAGTGCAGCCATCAGGTCTCTTCCCGTCTGCAGCGGACAGTCCCACAGGCTCCAGAGTCGCTGGGACGGATGCAGTGCCAAGCGCTCGGCGGATGAGGTCGTTAAGTGCCGCGTATCTATAAAAACGGCCAGCACTTGCTTGACAATAAAGACCGTGTCGTCCGAGGGTATCGGCTGAGCCTTCGCAGCGGCAGCAGGGGCGAGGTTCGCAAGTCTTTATACCCAGGCAGAGACAGACAGCGATTCGTAGGGTACCGGGGATCCGATGTTGCGTGAAGGGAGGGAGGGCGTGCAGCCAAAGTACTACATATTAAAAAAAATCTCAATGATCAGACATTTAAAACTTCATAATATGAGCAGTAGGTGTTTGTATAGATGTCAAACTGACCCAGTAGCTTATATTTTGATCCGTCACGTCAAACTAGTCGATTGATCCTTATTTTGGGAATTTTTGTAACGCAAAAACTTAATTCTCTTACGGCTTTGCGATTTAATTTTCAAATGAATTTTGGGAGTACAACTGATACTGATAAACATTATAGCCGCAATGTCATTCACTAATTCACCGCATTTTCGTAACAGAGTTTGTAGTCCATTTGCCCGATTAAATGTTTGTTGAATTTTCAAAGTTGTTTACTTTAAACATTTCGGGAACTAAAACAGAGCGTGCGGAAATGGTCAGCAAAATTCTATATTTTCCATACATCACCAGTGTAATTTGATATTGGGCGGGTTTTTGTATGCATTCGATGGCGGACCTACGTTATTTGGACGCATGTTAAGTGAGTATAGACAAAATACAGCCAGTCCGCTTGATACGCGCATAAGTGGTTAAAATCCAAATAAAAGTGGTTAGAACGGTACGCAATGTGTACAGATTGATCGGCTATACAGAAGATGGGGAGAAATAAAGGCCTTAATGTCGCAAATAAGGAAAACAACCAAGCTCAATTCCGCAGGGAAGTGTAATCGGATGTTTCCTATTTCTGGCTTACATCAATCATTGGCAAAAAATATAAATGGCATTTGCGTGATATATCCCTACTGCTGCTGAATTGCGCAAGTATTAATGAATGCAATTAATGTCAACCAGAAATAGCCCAAAACATAACAAAGTGGCTTGAAGAAAGTATCTTGGAATTTAACCTGCAAAAAACAAAAATCAGGCAATTAAAACCGATTAAAACGCCGTTATTTTTGACATTACAATTTTATTTACAACTAGCTTCTGCCCGCGACTTCGTCCGCCTTGAATTCGTTTATCGCGGATAAGGATATTTTTCCGGGATAAAAAGTAGCCTATGTCCATCCCCGGGACTCAAACTATCCCCATACCAAATTTCATCCAAATCGGTTCAGCGGTTTAAGCGTGAAGAGGTAACAGACAGACAT
Source organism: Hedya salicella (assembly GCA_905404275.2). Taxonomy (NCBI): domain Eukaryota; kingdom Metazoa; phylum Arthropoda; class Insecta; order Lepidoptera; family Tortricidae; genus Hedya; species Hedya salicella. Next base: position 85,835,615 of record FR990096.1, read on the forward strand.
AGAGACAGACAGACAGACAGACAAACAGACAGACAGACAGACAGACAGACAGACAGACAAACTTTCGCATTTATAATATTAGTATGGATTTGTGGTAACAAATGTAAGATCTTGATCCTAAGGAGATTGAAAATAAATCTGTCTCCAAGTTCGGATCAAGCGCCTTCAGTGGTTGGTTGTATATTGTTGCGAATACCATAGCGTCGTCAATCATCGAGTAGTGTTTAATACATGTGTATCAGTTTTTCGCTGACTAAATTAAGAACGGAGCATATGGCAGTCTTAAAGTGACAAGCGAAGGAGAAACAAGTGGAAAGAAGAGGAAGTTAAAAGTGAAATGATAAAAGTGAAGTAGTGGAAGTGAACTAGAAAGTGTTCAGTGTCAGTGACGCAGTGTGTGCTATACACGGTGCGAAATCTAGTATAGGTACCGGGACGCGTTTAAAAGTGAGTCCCTGCTACTGTAAGTCGTGAATAAACTAACGTGGAACTGTCAACGTGTTTTAACTCTATCCTATACCCCCCGCTCGTAACATTATATTCTAATAAACTTTTCGAAGTCCCCTAGTTAGGGCCCTTTCTCGGAAAGTATTCAGAATTGAAACTAGTTTAAGGCTGTTGCATCTTCTTTCCGGGCCCATCTTGGCTGGTTTCCAATTTGTCAGCGTTGGTTAAATCATCAGACCAACTTAAAATGTTATCATACTAGTAATATTGCATTGTCACCGAATTTACATAAGTAGGTCACATTTTACATGCAAGATTTGTTTACATAGTTACAGGTGTTAGTAATAAAGAGCTTGTAAAAAACAGCGTCGTTACGTGCTTATAACTAGTCATTCTCATAACAGGAAAGGCAAATTAATGTTGTGTCAGATTTTGCCGAGGGTGAATCAAAGACGCGTGCGCTCAAACGCTAGTTTTCAAGCTATGTAAAGCGACTAGGAAAATTTGATTACTTTGAAATGTCAGAGGTGACGTTTTACACCGGCGTCGCTTAGTTAGTAACTTCAAAGGACCAATTCCGGAACCCGTCAAGCGTTATAAACTGGGAAACATGTTTTATGTTGTGCGAAATCTCTATGAACTATATACATTCTAGTTTTAATAGCAGCCACAACTAGATGTAGAACTTTCGTGTAAAAAATAAGGACTTTTGAGACATAAGAGTATATACAGAAAAATGTATAGCATAATCTGTAAGCTTGTAACAATCTGGGCAACAATAAAGAACAAACTTATGCAACAGGACTGAAATGAGTTTTAATCATCTGCACGACGAATCACTACATTTTGAACTCTGATCTCAACAACGAGCTACGAAATAATGCGAAATGATGAATATTATCTGAATGACACCCATGGTCAAAGTCTTACAGTGTAATATATTATTAGAACCTGATTTTGAACTGGGTAGGTCTCGATTCTTCTGCCAGTTATTCTTGCCATTGATCAGATTTAGTAAGGCGCAAATTTAACGGGAATGTCACTGACGGCCACTTGGAGTAGGGTTGGGACGCAGTGCGCAAGGCAGACGGACTGTGGAGATGGGATGAACTGGTTCGACCTGACTTAGGGCGTGGGACAGAGAGCGCAAGAGTCGGACATGGTGGAGTATTGTGCGATCGGACATGGTGGAGTATTAGGCTATAGTCTGGTCGACCCTCCAAGCTGCTATTAACATCAAATACTCGAAACTGCAATCCCATGAAGCTGTGAAAAAAATCAAACATCTATTCTCAAGGTTTTCAAAAGATATAGTCATTAAAAAGGGTGCTTACATACAACTTGCCGTGGATTAGAAACCTATAGGGTAGGTACTTTCAGTTGTAGGAGGAACTTGAACTTCACTACTCATGAAGGTATATTCTTATAGCACAAGCAATGGGAAAAGTCTGGAATTCTTATATTTTTGTCTATGTCAGTAACAAATATAAAATGACCCCACATTACGTACATTTTGCTTAAGAGCAGGGCTCCGCTAACACTGGGTTTTCTTAAAAACGGGCATTTATCCATACTAATATTATAAATGCGAAAGTAACTCTGTCTGTCTGTCTGTCACAACACGCCTGAGCTGCTGACCTAACGTATAGATGAAATTTGGTTTGGAAATAATTTGAGAGTCTAGAAAGGATATAATTATAAATCCCGGAAATCAACCATGTCAGGGGTGCAAACGGGGTAGCAATTTGTGTAAGGGATCAATAATTAAAACATAGGCCGCCTACTCAGTTCTCGTTAACGCGAGCGAGGTTTGCTAGTAGCGTATATTTTGACTCCCGAAATATACGAACTATATACATTTACTTAGGTACCTACATATTTGTACAGAACCCTCAGAGCGCGAGTCCAAGTCGCACTTTGTCGCCGGTTTGTTGTCTTCACCATTGTGTGATTTAAACAGAAGAGCCGCGGCAGGTGGGTCCGGAACGGAGTGACCCGTCTATATTTGTTAATAAACAACAGTTGGCAACATCTGTTGCTAATCCAATTTATTGAAACGGCCGCATTTGAGTATAAAATAAAATTACAGCCCCTATATGTGTCTATTAGAAAATATAACGCGTGCCGTAATCCAATCAAATGATGGTTGGTTAGATTGAGTTATATGTGATAAATAAATAAAAAAAAAATAAAAAACATGTTGAGGGAAATCAAATGATAGACATACATATACATCAGTCAAATTATTCGCATGTGGTGTGTGGTACCTACGTAAGCCTGTAATATAAAAATACTCATGTTTTATTGTATACATAATTAAGGTTACATTCAATTTAAATGATTGATGAAATTATTCATTAAATTGATTTTTAAATATTCTTTAATATGCGAGGTAACTCTCACCAATAACTTGACTTTAAAGAAAACCATTGTTCACTTTTTTGAGAGAAGAAACATTTTATACATTCAGTGGTTGAGGCTACTTGTTGTATATCAATCGTTATACAGCCACAATGTGTAGACATTGGAGTGGAGAAGAAGGTGGGATACATTGCCGGTTTTAAATACATGAAGCATTGTAACACTTTTGAATAACGTCAATATGTATCTCGCGATGTGTAATTAATCAGTAGGTAATGAAAATATTTAATTCTTAACTATGATTTATAATTCAACTTATAACTATGACAGATTAAGCACTGTCAAAGTGTCTAATTCATTTTAGTCAGTGTCAAAAGTAACATTTCAGATGTAGAGAACCGTTATATATTATTAATGAACTTCTATATACTTTTAATAAAAAAATATTATAAGTATCAGTGCGATACATTTTTAAAACTGTTTAAAACAGAATAACAAAATATACAAATTCAAGTCAAAATTATGACTATTCCGTTCGTAAAAAATAGATTTTATAATTTTAATATCCAATTGTAATATCGTACCATATTATAATAAATTGTACACGACTATCAATCAATCCTCGTGTCATTGCTGCCAAAAATGCCTCAATAGCGATCTTAAAATGAGCTGCAAACGTGGTAAATAAACCGTTCTCAACTTAAAAACTCGGAACACACGCCTACTTTCAAATGCAAAAACGTATCTATGAATTATTGTATTAAGAACTGTCATGTTTATATTAAATATACCGATTACTTTATTTATCTGTGAGATTTGTCAACCGAGTTTGAAGTAGTTATATCACACTTAGATATGCGCTCAAAGTCATGAGTTTGATCCCTGGAAACTTTATGATGTCATATGAAAACCTATTTGCTTAAATATTTTTTAAAATCCAAAATATATCCTTATTTTACACTATGACGTCAAAATTACTATTACTATGACCTCAATTTTTTGTGAATTTGTGTCGATGAACTTTTTCTTGCCAAGACCTGTCCGGTACAAACTATTCATGATTTTGTAAAACATAATTGTTTTTCGTTAATTTCATTATTTCAATAACAAAATTATGAGTATTGTGGTCTTATTTACACAATTAAGTTTCATAATGTTATTCAAACTTATGTGAAAAAGTGACCCAGTGGAAATTTGTCAAGTTCCATACTACATTGCGTTGTCCCTTAGACGTAGTCGTCATTTAAACAGCGGTATTTTGTCAAATTATTCCTAGACGAGCCTCATTTAAACTTAATTATTCAATACTAGGACAATATTAATTTGTAGTAATATTATTATTATTTTAATTTAAGTTTTATTTTTCCTTACTGATAGGATCAAATCGAGGTCCGCTGAGTCACAGGAAATCAAGTATGCATAAAGAGAAAGAGAGACAATCAATAGACGGGCCAATATGGAACTGTCTTTCGATCGCGTGATTGCTATTTCGCAACGCAGAAAGCTCCGATTGCTCGGCAATTTCGTCCGTGACTCTGAGCAAGGCAGCGTGTATGTACTGTGGTTCTGCTGGGTGACATCGCAATTCTGGCAGTTACGTATTTTATTTACAAATATTTTATTATTATTATGTAGCAAACGTGACTAGAATGTCCTTAACTTGTTTGGAATTTTAGCAACATTAGAGATATTTTTTGTGTAAAATTAATTTAACCGTTATTTTTCTGCTGAGTCACATAAAACGAGACCCAAGAGAGCGAGGAGACTTTTTTTGGTTTTTTATGTTATTCTTGTAAATAAGGTCATAATGTTGGTACTTGGCATAATAGTTGAATTTTACTTTCAAATGAGCTTATATTGAAGCAAAAAAAATCACCTGTTAAACGAAATGTACTTCAAAGATATTCTAAGAAAGGATTCTAAATTTTTGTTTAATTATCTAAAATTGTAACGATCATTACAAAAATTCATAGACTGATTATATATCGAAAAAAACTCTGTGTCGTTTTAATATGTGAGTTTATTATATATCAGAAAATTCTTGATTATAATTATTTGTCTCTAGAGTCATAATATTTTTTTTCTGGGCTAACGATTTGTCCCTTTTAATTATAACGACTATCACAAAAATTTTAAGACTAACTGCTTAGTTTCTATTTAATGTTATTTAATTCCCATTAAGAGCATAAATGTCGTTGTGTCTCAGTCGAGTTTTTGTCAGGTCGATTTCCTATCTATAAGCCCCAAATACCGGTTCAAAAATAAAAAAGATCGGTGCTGAAACCAGTACAGCTAACTTTAGTATACAAGTATGATAAAGAAAATCTGCATATTCTTATATTATTATTTGTGCAAAACATTTTCATCGCAAGCAAAGAATAGTTGATCCACCCATTTTTACATTGTGTATGTAAATCGATCTTGTTATACCATATCTTATTTTTCAATAAAACCACTCCGAAAACTCAAGGATTATGTCAGTATCGTTGAATTATCAATGTTATTATGCAACACAATAAAATATAAATCAAAACATATTGAACAAAAAAATATTTTTCTTTATTATTCAAATGTTTGGCTGCATGGACGCGGTCGGCGAAGGACCGGTCTCAGTGGCGTTCGTTGAGGGAGGCCTATGACCAGCAGTGGACGTCTTTTTGCTGATGATTATAATGATGAGGTGGGTTAAGTCCAATTCGATTTAGGTCATAAGTAGTTGGGTAATGTTGGACTATAGTTGTCTTGTTTTATGGTACCGACTTGTTTTCGTAGGAAACGTCTGTGACTTACGACCTTCTATCCCTGCACAGCACAATAGTAGTGAATATCCGAATATCACCGTCACGGTGCGTAAGCGCAGGTGCCACTAATTCGATTAATTAATGTCCACGTGAGAAATCGCCCAATTTACACTACACAAGGCGGAAACGTCACCTGTTCGATGAACGTTAAACATTACTGTTATCGCCCAAAGCCTAGCTGTTTGGTAGTGCCGAAAGTTGCCGAAGAAATTGCTCGACTATGCATAGAATTGGATTTCCATTCAAATCATGATATATATCTTGAGTGTATAGCGATCACTGTTAGATTTATAAAATGACTAAATTTCCTCCTCCACTCCATTCCAATTAGATACTACTAGTATATTTATAAATAAAAGATATAAATAATGAAATAAAACCAGTGTCTTTTCCGCCAATTAAGCTTCTGAGTCTAGTATATTCTCGAAAAACATAACCCTCCTTTTAACGTAGTCAGAATAAATAATAGGCTATAAAAATACAAAATTAGGAAAAGTTATCAAAAATATATCACTACGTCTTATGTGTTATTTTTGTAACTATTTTGTAGCTGTATATCGAAACCAAACTGAAAATATCAGTGGCCGTCAAAGTAACATAACTTCTAATTCCAGGGTATTATAATATTCAATTAACATAATAATTATTCGTAACCGCTGCCATATTGTATAACAGGTGCCGGGTATAATGAAAATCAACGTATCTTGATAAGATCGTCGACCAAATACGCATGCGGCTACCACACACACACACGCTCTGTGTCTCCATTCGGAGCTGCGGTCACGCCGCCCCGCGGTCTTTGTTTTGATTTAACATTCCGTAATATACAAACATCCGTACGGGTCTGCGGAGCTCAGTGTGGCATCGTAGATCGCACCGCATCATCGTCGGAGTGCGAGGTAAAGCACTTATTACACTTGACTGTAGATATTTAGCATCCTTAATGGCGGAGGGCAGTTAAGCGGCGTCACTCCGAAAGTATTTGCTTCCCGGTCGTTAGTGATTGAATTCAAGGTAGTGTAATTGGTATTAATAATTAGTATGTTGCGTTGTTGCATACAAATCAGGATTCTACAGTCAAAATTTCAAGCGACGGCATCGTACATCGGAGTGGTGTCCAGTGTAGTAGAGATAACTGCCTAAACATATGTACTGCCGTTAGATTCATCTTGGTCGTGAGAGTTATATCTAATGAACACTAAAGTAAACATTTAATGCCTCTTCAATTTTTTTTTCATATAAATAAGTGAACGGGCTGTGAATGTCACTAAATCGAATCATATATTTTCCTAATTTCACGCCAAAACGTTTGAAAGGATTGAAACCAGTTTTGGTACAAGGATAGCTGGACATCTGAGGATCGTTAAAGGATAGTTTTACCCCTCCAAATAGCACAAAATGGCAAATAAATCTACAACACTTTGACTCGTCTTCGAAAATGTGTCCACGAAAGTCACGATATCAAAACAGAAAAGTTGTCTATTCTCAGTTGTTCTGACGCACAACCACCCGATACCTCATAGTATTCAGGTCACCTCACATCTAATATTCTGTTAATCATAACGTATATAATTCTAAGTATAGGTATGACGTCACAATTTACGTAGTTAGGTGACTACCACTTTAGATAATAAGAAGCTAAGGTTGCTCCACAGAGTACGAGAAGGTCTAGAGAGAGTAGTCTGTCTAGCAATTTCTTCGAAACATTCGGTATGAGGATATTACAGGTATAAGTCCTATACATGTAAGGGCAGGAAAACGCGATCAAGGCCATCTTAACATTTTTTAATAGAAGGTGCTCCCAACTTCCTGCCAAAGCAAGATGCGCACCTTCTTCTAATCTTTAACAAACTTCGTCTATCAAATCAGTTTTCCATGAACACAATACGTTCCTTGTCACATTATATTCGAACTTCCTCTAGTCGTCTAATAGCCAGCTCCTTACACTTAGCCCGTACCAATCTCACTATATACTAAGTTTAATATCTGTACGTTGAAAATATTTTCATAAACAGCGTATTTTTATCTCTTTGTATCCACATCGAGACAAAACAACAAAACATTTCAGCCATTTTTGGCACACTTGTAACTGAGCATCCAAGGATAGTTATGGAATACATTTCAACCGAGAACGGTAAAGTAAAGAAGTGGGTTATGGTTATGACTTTCTTAATCTTTACTAGTACCATTCATTTATTACTATAAATTAAATGCATGCATCCAAATATAATATCCACAGCGCAGGATTCGTCCTAAATACAAAATGAGCATCCGTTACAACCTTCGTCAAAATTATATACAACTATTTATCAGCGACAAGCTTCGTCCAAATGATACATTATAGCAATCCGCAACACGCTTCGTCAATAACAAATAATAATCAAACTCCGGCCTGACCAGCACCTGGGGCAAACGTTCCAAAGATGCTAGCAGCATTGCCCCGCTGTATCGCTATCGATATTTGCTGAACCAGGTACGAGCCAGACCTGGGGTCGCAACCTCTTTCCCTCAAACGTTGCCCTATTTTTTTGATGAATGACTTGGCCTCGGAGCACCATGGACCACTCGTCTCTACAGCTACCGGAACAAAGTCATAAATTGGCTCCAAATTTGAGTATTTCGCATGCTTATGCTTAGCTGCAATTTCAGCCGCAGTTCCCGCTTTGCTAATAGTGTGCCCAAGGTGAGAGGGAGCGAATGTGCTGACACACGTCGCATCCCAAATAAGGCTACGACCTTTTGCCCATGGCACCAGTGTCAACCCGTCCGGTCTCCTACCATCAGTCCTACTAAGACCTTGAGGCTCCAGTATACAAGGCATATTGGCGGAGACCATTGCGCGCCGTATGATGTCATTTATAGCGTAATGCCTTGAAAACCTACCAGCACTCCGAACGCAACTTAAGCCATGATGGCCATTCGCCTCAACCGATGCCCCACAAATACATTGGTGATGCTCGCACACCGAACACCCTAACCTAAGTGCTACCCCCACTCTTAAAGACTCATTATCCAGAAGTGTACCTAAGTGTGACGATGGTAATGCGTGCAGCCAAGCTCCGGACTCCGGCTCCACCACACGGCTCCATCTTTACTTACTTAATCTTGAACGACTAAATTTCTTTTAGCCTTTATTTTTTTCACTTATTTACATTAACTTTAACAATCAGATAATAACCTAATAATTTTCTGTATTCTAAAAACTATATGCTAAAATCCAGTATAATAGTCTCCAGCACGCTCGCCGCTTTACCTTTTTGTAATCCGAGGCTTAATCTTTGGGCGAAATAGGAGCCCGCTGATATCGCCTAATGATCCGACGAGTTTTATTGAAATTTGTTTATATATTTATTTGTATTGGACGATCATGGGCCAATGGTCTCGACCGTTACGCAAATTCGTAATTCTTCTTTATTTAGAAGGCGTACTTGCGGCACTTGACGTTTTGAGCTTCTTCCACGGCCGTGCATGGTGTCCGGGCGGAGCGTTGCACATGAGGCGGGGCAAGAGTGTAACGTCCCATGATAAGGCCCGCCCCAGATGCCATGGCACTAGTGTACAGCCATCCGGTCCCTTCCCGTCTGAAGACTCCAGAGTCGCTGGGACGGAAACGGTCCCTAACACCCAGCGGATGAGGTTATTAAGTGCCGCGTGTCTTTAAAAACGGACAGCACTTGCTGAACAATGGAGGCCGTGAGGTCAGAGGGTATCAGTTGAGCCTCTATAGTGGCAGCAGAGGTGAGATTCGCAAGTCTTTATACCGAGGCGAAGGCAGACAGCAATTCGTAGGGCACTGGGGTCTAGGACGCATTCGATGTTTGTTAACCGTACGCGTAAGCGTACAACCAAAGTTCCGACTCTGATTCGGATGCTGCGAGTAGGCGAGGCGCTTTGTGCATTGCGACAATTGTCCATTAAATGTCTGTAAATAGGCCTTATTGTTATGACATGCCAAGCAGTTTGGCTGGTTTTTCAGATGGCGGCCTCTCGCCGGAGTTGCTGGCGCTCCATGCCGACTCTGCACCTGCCGGGCAGACGCAACTACATCAGCGGGATTGGTAACGTTAATGATACCACTAATGAGGGTGACAGAACTGTAAATGGATCAGAGTGAAGCAGGAAGAGCCAGGTGACCTGTGGAGCATATGCCCAATCCGCCATATTTGATCAGCAGTTGTAGAAGTGTAGACTTAGGCCTGTTTTGAAGAATTTTGTTCTAATGGAATTTAGGTCGTTGAGACCTGAAAACGCCTTTCCTCCTAAAGTCCTGTCATCCAGGTTCAAGTCAAACGCTTAATTCGGAGGCGAGCTGTGTTATGCTGGGGACGCTGGGGGGGATAGCTAGGCTAAACGTGACGTGGCCAAGCCGGTCGTCTTGCTGACAATTGGGCATTTTAACGCTCAGCCATAAGCCTGATTCTGAACCTCTATTTTAACGTTTCTAGTACATTTCTTAGTCATTTTCTAATGGTTAAGGGAACATTTGGTATAATTTTAAAAAAAACCTTCTCTATGTGTGTCAGAGTGATAGCATACTCTGTGCGAAGCTGTTACGAACTGTCAGGTTCACATGCAATTAGATGAGATGCAATATACCTGAGTGTAGGAAATTTGCTGCACTCTTCGATCGCAATTACTCTGAATCGATAAAATGGAATGGATAAAATGACACTGAAAGTCGAGGACTTATAACTTTTTTAATTCGCAAAACTCGCGGTAGTGCATACTTAGTGTGAATTTTTTCAAATCTGTCAAACCATTGAAACCATACTTCATAAAAATGTGGCACGAGCGAGCTCGCCAATAACTACACGTTCATGTGAAACTTGAAATCCATTTATTTGTACAACCAGAATATCTAAGTTTTGCGTAACGCGACTGCTACCCATAATTATAGAAAATCATAATGTATTGTTGATCATAAAATCATAAGTCACACATATTCTTAAACTGACAAATTCAGGATTGTTTAGAAAGTCGTCCTGTTGAACTTATTATATTAAGTTGCATTAAGTTATGTTTGTTTTACGACAATTCTGAAAATTCCATGGTTTCGTAGGAAAACGCAATTATGACTAACGAACATTTGGACAAACATTACATTACGACTTTTGATTTTATGGCAGCCAATATAGACTCGCTCCGTCAACTTTCGTCACGAAGTAACTACATTGTAACAAGAGGCTGGCCCAATATTATAGGGTTTTCCGGTACGTTTCAGGATTTCTTCACGTATTAATTAGAAAACATGTACCTCTAACTATATTTAAACTTCAACTCACATGGAATTGGAGAGTATTTCACAAAGAAATAACAATTTTCGAGTTTAATTAATCTGACTCACACTTGGTCGGCTTATATCAACATCTAGAACGTGTCCGCAACTTCGTTCGCGGTGGACGAAAAAGTCATAAATAAGCTTCTTTTTGGCTTCTGACCCATACTTATTACCCGACTACCCATGTAATAAGTATCTGATAACCACATGTGGATATCGCGCTATCCTTGTACCAAAAATGATAGATTTCATTTTTATAACTTTATAATTTTAAACTATAATAATTCACTACACTTATTTCGTTTAGCTCTCCATACACATTATATTCAAGAAAGAAATGATCGTTTCGTATTGTTATATATGGATATAATTATGTACATAGTTAATAAGTTAAGTGCGAGTTGCAGTCTCACACGAAAGTTTATTTCTGATTTTATTACACTATGTAACGTTAATTCAATGAAAAAATGAAGTAACGTAACAATGTCTCAGGAGTGGATCACCGAGAAAACGTGCATAATTTTATTTATTAGTAATCAAACGATAGAGTTTCGTGTATTATAATATTTATTGTTAATACGTTTACTTATTGTTGAAATAATTTTATTTATAAATAACAAAATTTGTAGACTCAACCCGTAAATAGTGGGATCTCGGTCTATAAATTGAAAGACTAACCAAATTAAAAAATAAAAGATGACTTCGACCGTAAATTACCGGATTCAGCGGGGTTATTGCCTAACGAAATTTTAACACTTGGTATCGGAATCAACTCATTGATATAAAACAATTTAACGGATTATATCGCGTATATTATCTCATTTTAGTTCCCGACGTTTCGGAAGCTTTCCAGCTTTCCATGGTCACGGGAGGACTGAGAAAAGATGTATTTTCCTCTGTCAAAGTTACAATTTGTGCAAAACTACCCATTTTTTGAAAAAACACAAATAAAGGTGTACATGCATGCCAGATGGGCCTAAGCTGTAAAGACAGTTACACATGTGCCAGAAGGGCTTAATTATTTTATTCTAATAATTTACCAAGCAGCATTTCACAAATGAGGCGTACTGAGGAGAAAAGAAACGCTGCAAAGAAAAACTCCCAGGCTACCTCATTACTAATTATAATATTTAAAAACAGGGACTATTAAACTACTTTTAAACAGATAAGATATTTTTTATATATTTATTTGTATTGGACGATCATGGGCCAATGGTCTCGACCGTTACGCAAATTCGTAATTCTTCTTTATTTAGAAGGCGTACTTGCGGCACTTGACGTTTTGAGCTTCTTCCACGGCCGTGCATGGTGTCCGGGCGGAGCGTTGCACATGAGGCGGGGCAAGAGTGTAACGTCCCATGATAAGGCCCGCCCCAGATGCCATGGCACTAGTGTACAGCCATCCGGTCCCTTCCCGTCTGAAGACTCCAGAGTCGCTGGGACGGAAGCGGTCCCTAACACCCAGCGGATGAGGTTATTAAGTGCCGCGTGTCTTTAAAAACGGACAGCACTTGCTGAACAATGGAGGCCGTGAGGTCAGAGGGTATCAGTTGAGCCTCTATAGTGGCAGCAGAGGTGAGATTCGCAAGTCTTTATACCGAGGCGAAGGCAGACAGCAATTCGTAGGGCACTGGGGTCTAGGACGCATTCGATGTTTGTTAACCGTACGCGTAAGCGTACAACCAAAGTTCCGACTCTGATTCGGATGCTGCGAGTAGGCGAGGCGCTTTGTGCATTGCGACAATTGTCCATTAAATGTCTGTAAATAGGCCTTATTGTTATGACATGCCAAGCAGTTTGGCTGGTTTTTCAGATGGCGGCCTCTCGCCGGAGTTGCTGGCGCTCCATGCCGACTCTGCACCTGCCGGGCAGACGCAACTACATCAGCGGGATTGGTAACGTTAATGATACCACTAATGAGGGTGACAGAACTGTAAATGGATCAGAGTGAAGCAGGAAGAGCCAGGTGACCTGTGGAGCATATGCCCAATCCGCCATATTTGATCAGCAGTTGTAGAAGTGTAGACTTAGGCCTGTTTTGAAGAATTTTGTTCTAATGGAATTTAGGTCGTTGAGACCTGAAAACGCCTTTCCTCCTAAAGTCCTGTCATCCAGGTTCAAGTCAAACGCTTAATTCGGAGGCGAGCTGTGTTATGCTGGGGACGCTGGGGGGGATAGCTAGGCTAAACGTGACGTGGCCAAGCCGGTCGTCTTGCTGACAATTGGGCATTTTAACGCTCAGCCATAAGCCTGATTCTGAACCTCTATTTTAACGTTTCTAGTACATTTCTTAGTCATTTTCTAATGGTTAAGGGAACATTTGGTATAATTTTAAAAAAAACCTTCTCTATGTGTGTCAGAGTGATAGCATACTCTGTGCGAAGCTGTTACGAACTGTCAGGTTCACATGCAATTAGATGAGATGCAATATACCTGAGTGTAGGAAATTTGCTGCACTCTTCGATCGCAATTACTCTGAATCGATAAAATGGAATGGATAAAATGACACTGAAAGTCGAGGACTTATAACTTTTTTAATTCGCAAAACTCGCGGTAGTGCATACTTAGTGTGAATTTTTTCAAATCTGTCAAACCATTGAAACCATACTTCATAAAAATGTGGCACGAGCGAGCTCGCCAATAACTACACGTTCATGTGAAACTTGAAATCCATTTATTTGTACAACCAGAATATCTAAGTTTTGCGTAACGCGACTGCTACCCATAATTATAGAAAATCATAATGTATTGTTGATCATAAAATCATAAGTCACACATATTCTTAAACTGACAAATTCAGGATTGTTTAGAAAGTCGTCCTGTTGAACTTATTATATTAAGTTGCATTAAGTTATGTTTGTTTTACGACAATTCTGAAAATTCCATGGTTTCGTAGGAAAACGCAATTATGACTAACGAACATTTGGACAAACATTACATTACGACTTTTGATTTTATGGCAGCCAATATAGACTCGCTCCGTCAACTTTCGTCACGAAGTAACTACATTGTAACAAGAGGCTGGCCCAATATTATAGGGTTTTCCGGTACGTTTCAGGATTTCTTCACGTATTAATTAGAAAACATGTACCTCTAACTATATTTAAACTTCAACTCACATGGAATTGGAGAGTATTTCACAAAGAAATAACAATTTTCGAGTTTAATTAATCTAACTCACACTTGGTCGGCTTATATCAACATCTAGAACGTGTCCGCAACTTCGTTCGCGGTGGACGAAAAAGTCATAAATAAGCTTCTTTTTGGCTTCTGACCCATACTTATTACCCGACTACCCATGTAATAAGTATCTGATAACCACATGTGGATATCGCGCTATCCTTGTACCAAAAATGATAGATTTCATTTTTATAACTTTATAATTTTAAACTATAATAATTCACTACACTTATTTCGTTTAGCTCTCCATACACATTATATTCAAGAAAGAAATGATCGTTTCGTATTGTTATATATGGATATAATTATGTACATAGTTAATAAGTTAAGTGCGAGTTGCAGTCTCACACGAAAGTTTATTTCTGATTTTATTACACTATGTAACGTTAATTCAATGAAAAAATGAAGTAACGTAACAATGTCTCAGGAGTGGATCACCGAGAAAACGTGCATAATTTTATTTATTAGTAATCAAACGATAGAGTTTCGTGTATTATAATATTTATTGTTAATACGTTTACTTATTGTTGAAATAATTTTATTTATAAATAACAAAATTTGTAGACTCAACCCGTAAATAGTGGGATCTCGGTCTATAAATTGAAAGACTAACCAAATTAAAAAATAAAAGATGACTTCGACCGTAAATTACCGGATTCAGCGGGGTTATTGCCTAACGAAATTTTAACACTTGGTATCGGAATCAACTCATTGATATAAAACAATTTAACGGATTATATCGCGTATATTATCTCATTTTAGTTCCCGACGTTTCGGAAGCTTTCCAGCTTTCCATGGTCACGGGAGGACTGAGAAAAGATGTATTTTCCTCTGTCAAAGTTACAATTTGTGCAAAACTACCCATTTTTTGAAAAAACACAAATAAAGGTGTACATGCATGCCAGATGGGCCTAAGCTGTAAAGACAGTTACACATGTGCCAGAAGGGCTTAATTATTTTATTCTAATAATTTACCAAGCAGCATTTCACAAATGAGGCGTACTGAGGAGAAAAGAAACGCTGCAAAGAAAAACTCCCAGGCTACCTCATTACTAATTATAATATTTAAAAACAGGGACTATTAAACTACTTTTAAACAGATAAGATATTTTACACCTTCTATCCTTGCCAAAGAAAAAAGATATTTTCCCAGGATGCTACGAGAGGCTATTGAGATTAAAAAGCATCCTAATTTCAATAGAGAAGATGGATTGTCACTACCACCAGCTTGGGATCCTGTAATACATCTCATCAAGGAACAAGCGAGACACAAGACTGCAAAACCTTAATTTCCGAACGGTGTAAAATATCTTATCTGTTTAAAAGTAGTTTAATAGTCCCTGTTTTTAAATATTATAATTAGTAATGAGGTAGCCTGGGAGTTTTTCTTTGCAGCGTTTCTTTTCTCCTCAGTACGCCTCATTTGTGAAATGCTGCTTGGTAAATTATTAGAATAAAATAATTAAGCCCTTCTGGCACATGTGTAACTGTCTTTACAGCTTAGGCCCATCTGGCATGCATGTACACCTTTATTTGTGTTTTTTCAAAAAATGGGTAGTTTTGCACAAATTGTAACTTTGACAGAGGAAAATACATCTTTTCTCAGTCCTCCCGTGACCATGGAAAGCTGGAAAGCTTCCGAAACGTCGGGAACTAAAATGAGATAATATACGCGATATAATCCGTTAAATTGTTTTATTTCAATGAGTAATAATCGCGGAAACAGAAGAAAATATTATCGGAATCAACTGTCATAGCCCATACAAAATCATGACACTTGATTCTGATTGCGAACGTCAAACGCGTTAGGCAATACGGGGGCTGGTCTATAGTGTTAGGAGTTAAATTTATTTAAACAAAACTAAACCGTGGTCTAGTAAGATACTTATTTCCCTAGTTGCTAGAATAAATAGGGAAACGAATTTATCATTTTGTTTTGCCTAAATACATAATTACCAAAATTGACTAATGATCGTCAAATAATTAAGAACAAAAATTACACCAAAGTAAAAAAACCTTAATTCTAATGAAATAGAAAACCTTATTTCTTCCTACCTTACTTTGTCCTGCGCAGGATAAAAAGGTTAGGTTTACAACAATTCCGTTCAGGTTATTACATACATTCACAAAACTTGTAGTGTCACATTTAGATGGGTACACGCAAAATAAGTGGGAATACGTTTGGACAAACAAACATAAAGAGTAATTTCCAGATTCTTACAAAACTTGTGAAATAAAATTTAAGATAACATTTATAGATTTAGAAAGTCAAGCCGCATACCGCACAAAAAAATCTGTTGCCCTATTTCCACTAGATTAGCAGTCATTTAAATGAAAACTCACTGCTTGCGCCACCGAATTGAACGGTCCTGTAAAATACCTCCGATTCCTCAAGACTTGCCCAATCGGACCGTTGCGGAACCGCGCGCCGTCTGTGCGACCGTGCGCATCCTGTCGGACACCATCAACTGGCACTCTCAATAAAACAAGAAAGGCTCCGCCCGGCTGTCACGTCACCCGCAAGGAGGACTGTAAATCACACGCACCTACAAATCATACGCAAAAGGAAACCAACTCGAAAATCAAAATTAGCGCAACTTACCCCAGAAAATGGGAAAACTCGATGAAAAGAAAACCACTTCTTGTCGCCACAACTGGACGTGGGTTTTAAACCAACCGAGTAACGCAGGAAACCACAGAAGACTCAATTATTATTGTTAAATATGTCAGTCGAAAAAAAATCGCTCAACAAAAGCACAATCTACTATTCACTGACACGGAAAAATTTAAGTTGTCAAAATTTAAAAACCTGCCATTTGGAATACAACTTAGGCGGCCTGTATCCATGATTTGTCATGAAGGCATGAACTCATTATTTAATTCAAAGCACTATGCTTTGACTTGTAGCGGGTGTTAACGCTACAACTATTATTATTTTTTATCATAGCGACCGCAGTAATAAACATTACGTGAAAAATTCAAGGTTCTACCTATATTACAGCTGTTATTTACTTTTACCTGAAAAGCATCCCTATGTTATGGAACATCAACAGGTTGTTTAGGGATACACTAGGAAGATTATCCTAAGGTTTCAACCTTGAGGACCCTATGCTGACTTGGAAGGGACAAAACGTTCTTCTTTTTTTTAGTTTTTCTTAAACCACATTTGGGTACCACATTGCGTGACAAAGTTGAATAGCATGAAATTTCTTTGTCTTAAAATTCCCCCCCACATTACCACAGGGTCCTCAAGGTCGAAAACTTAGGATATAGCACAGACTAATAAGAGATACTACGTATCAGACTGCCAACTCACAAACAAATATTATTTGCACTAGGCAACTATATTTAATCTGTACGATTAGTGTTGACTGACGTCAATTGTTTTTCTATTCGAGATTGCAATATGGCAAGGGATCGTAACGTATTCAGCCAAAGTGGTCTAGGTTCATTGAATGAGGTCTAATATTTAGAATGAATAGTTCCCGGCACGTAACCTATAACGGAATGGATATTTGAACGGATTTGAACACGTAACTTCAGTAATTGTATTTACGAGATCAAATTATATGCTGAGAATTATATACCTCAGTGGCAAATAATAAAACACACATTATTTGTTAAAAGATTTATTCATCAATTTCTTTTTAAAATTTGTCGTAAGCATTCTTCTGTATTGCAAGTAATACGTCTGTCCCCTTTCATATTTTGTTGGTTGTGTTGCACCAATTCATAATTGTAAATCGGACAGTCGGAGCAATGAAATGACTGAGAATAGTTTTGTGCTCGGCGCAAGAAAAGAAAGAAAATGAATTCTCGGACATAATGTTTGCTAGTTCTGCGGGCGATAATCTTGCAAGATCATCACGATTTATACACTTCAACCACTAAGTATTTTCTCAGAGCACGGGAAATGGTGTAAAAGAGCCTCCTTTCGCAATGTTCTACAAACACAGCACTCTTAAAACATTTTGCAAAAAGCAAGACAGGATAAACACAAGGACATCACTCGATAACACATTACTGTGACAGTGACAGAATGAATTTCGACAAGTAATATATAGATGACAAGACGAGTGTATTGACAAAGCAACAGCCAATCACAGCAGAGAAAAACGTCATTCAACATTAAAAACAACATGGCGCTAACGTACGCGTTTTGTTATACGAAGATTACCAGCTGTGGGATATAGTCATCCCAGTGTATCGCCAATCAACCTGTTAAAATTCCATGAAATTTGGAATACTTTCCTGCTACCCTCACCTTTTTTCATATGTCGCCTGAATTACTACGAGTATACATACTCTTGTTTTCGCATCTTGAATTATTATCGGTATTCCTCGTACAATTCATTATTTTAATTTCCATTTACATGAATTTATTTTCATCTAAAATAATGAGACGCATACTCAAAGCCATAAGACTCGATTTTGTAGTTGGTAGATACGCGTGCGGAAGCGTGGGTCCTCGTAGTCTTTTAAAAGTGTCTCAAGAGCATGAAAATTGTAGGAATAACATTTTCAGTGCAAGCAAAGGTTCATAAGATAAGCTTTGTCGTAAAGTAAAAGTAGTGCATCCCAGCAAGTTTTATAAATTAAAGTTCGTTCGTAAACGAACAGTGCAACTAATAGACGTTGTCTACTTCGTTTTCGGTATCAACTAGGTCGTACATGCAAATACTCGTAGTACTGTAATGCATCGGAATTATAAGAAAGCTCGTAGTGTCTCGGAGCGCAATGCTTCTTTGCAAGATCGAATCAGGAATAAAGATATCCGTAGGAAACTACAGTGAGCTCTACGTGATCACGTTACACATTAATTATAATCCCCAGTAACATAAGTTATTTCTTGTAAAATTGTGCGAAGTTTTAATCATTATTCCGTAATCTAGTTTTATGTATATGCATCAGTAACCAAATAGCCACAACTTCATTGGTTAGTGCGCTATACCTATATCCTCGTTCTGCCCAATGTTCTCAATAAAGAACACATTGAATTTAGTAGTTCCTGCCCGAGGTTTTTTATTTATACTTCAGGCTTCTGCCCAATGTTCTCAATGAATCACATATTCAACTTTGCCGCCTAGCGACTAAAATTGTGGTGATTTGCGATTTAATTTACTTGTTTCTGATTGGTTAGAATATTAGCGAATACTTTGTCAAGGTTTTGCATTGAACTTGCTTGAACTCACTGATCAGTATCACGCTACAGGTCACCGAATGGCGCTGTTTTGCAAAAGAGGTAAGTTTGATCCATATTTATTGCAGTAATCTTGCATGAGTTTTCAATGAATATCATAGTAATATAAATCAAAGTAGTTCTTATTCGTAATTAAAAGTTTATTTTCGTAATTTAACATATTTTCGATTTTTCAAGGCAATTTAACGAAATATGTGATTTATTGAGAACATTGGGCAGAACTGACTACTGTTTTTATTTTATACTACTGGTTGATGGAGAGATCTAAGATATATTGGGAGAGTCAGATATCGGTGATTTTATTCTGTCTGATGATGTAGATCCACAATATGATGAGGCCACTTAGTTGGTAATCTTCTGGTTTTCCTGACACATCGTTGGGCACAGACGATCGAGACTAAGATTATTGGCGCTTAGTTTAGACATGACGAAGGCTTTTGATCGGGTTTGGCACAAAACACTTCTTTCGAAGCTTTTATTTTATGGGCTTCCTGACAAATTATGCGAATGGGTCAATAGCTTTCTAGCACACAGATATATGCATAAAGGTCGTGGTTGACGGTGCGTGCTCTGAATCCACGTTTGTGAATGATGGTGTCCCTCCAGGCTGTGTGCTATCGCCCATGCTGTTCCTTCTGCATATCAATGAGTTGCTGCAAGCTGCATATCTGTGGTATTCAATGTTATGCGGATGATAGCAAGAGTTACGCCTCATACATCGGTCGCGCCAATATTTCTCGGGATAACAGTATACTCGGAAGTGAAGACTGATTAATTTGATTAAAATAATCGTGGTTTTGATTTATTTACCCACTAGAAAGGCAATTTTTGAGGTTTATTATTAATAAAGAGGATTTATATAATATTTTGTTAGAAGTCAGTTGCTATTATCATTGATCTTGACTTTTTTCACTATGAAAATACGATTAAATGTAAACTTGTTTAATTTAGTATCTCGCAACTGCTAAGTATGCATTTATTATGCATACTACACATGCATATTACAAAAAGTAATAAATGCCAAATAAATAATATCCTATTTAGGCAATTCTGCCCAGTGTTCTTAATCAAGAACAAAAGATATGGACTCCAAAACTAGCTCAGTCTATTAAATCTGCCCTCCTTATGAAGAGTGCAGTAACTCGTGTTTTTGTCAAAATTGAGTTAGATACATATTCGGAATCAGCAAGACGAGCTTTAAAATTTCGTCTTGGACATGCTATGTCAAAATTGTCAGGAACCTGACTTCTCATTAACGATAACTGTAGTTACTTAGAATTCTGTATAATCTTTACAAAGCATAAGTGCAGAAAGTTTAGATACTGCACGAATTTTTGGAATAATTTTATTACAGTTCAGTATTTTAATGTTTAAAGTGCAGTATATATAGTTACTGCACTTATCAGTGGGAGACTCCACTTTTGACATTACTCAGCAAACTATTCAATAGTGCAGGAAGTATAGTTACTGTACTTATAATAGGGAGAAACGTTGTAGAATATTATGGCGTATTAGTCATTACTGCAGTAAATGATCTTTACTGCAGTTATGTTTAGAAAATATATTTACACTTTCGTAATATTCTTAAGTATATATATATATGCCGGGCAGGGGTACAACGGACGCCATATTCGCACTTCGCCAATTGTGTGAAAAATATAGACTTACGCAAAAAAACCTGCATATGGTGTTTGTTGATCTCGAGAAGGCTTATGATCGTGTACCTTGTGAGGTTTTGTGGTGGGCCTTGAAAGAGAAATGTGTGCCTGGGAAAGACGTGGGGTTGATTCGGTCTATGTACGACCGATGTTGTACACGCGTCCGGTCGGTGGCTGGCACCACGGACAGGTTCAGTGGCGCGGTGGGCTTACACCAGGGGTCGGCTTTAAGCCCCTTACTCTTCCTGCTTGTCATAGACGCTCTGTCGTCAGGCACTCAGGAGGAGGCACCCTGGTGTATGCTCTTTTCTGACGATATTGTCCTTGTCGGTGAAGAGGGGCTTGAAATTCAGAGCAGACTAGAGCAGTGGCGGCGAAAATTGGAGAATGTTGGCCTTAAAATCAGTCGATCCAAAACAGAACACCTGATTTGCGATTTTGGCGGTCACCCCAATCTAACGCCCATAGAGCTCGATGGCGTAACGCTGCCGGTCTGCTCCGATTTCCGATACCTAGGGTCACTCAAACAGTGCGATGGTGACATTGACCGTGACATTAAAAACCGAATCAGCGCAGGATGGATGAAGTGGCGACAGGTCTCGGGAGTAATATGCGATGCCCGAACGCCCCTTTGATTGAAGGGCAAAATCTACAAAAGCATTGTGAGACCTGTCGTCATGTATGGATCCGAATGTTGGGCCGCAAAGGTGACGGATGAAAACAGATTGCATGTTACGGAGATGAGAATGTTGAGATGGATGAGTGGCGTGACGAGAATGGATCGGATAAGGAATGAGTATGTAAGAGGAAGCCTGAAAGTAGCACCCGTAGTCGATAAGCTGAGAGCAAATCGCCTACGGTGGTATGGACACATTATGCAGAGGGATGAGAGCCATGTGACAAGAAGGGTATTATATATGCATGTGGAAGGATGTAAGAGGAGGGGTAGGCCGAAGAAACAGTGGATGGATTGCGTGAGAGATGACATGAAGAGGAAAGATGTAAGTGACGAGATGACGAGTGATAGAGAGGTATGGAAGAAAAAAGCATACTGCGCCGACCCCAAGTAAATGGGATAAGGACAAGCGAATGATGATGATAGTGCAGTACGTCAAAATTACTGCACTTTTATCTAGGAGAAAGGACATTTTTTCGCGAGTCAATTGGGTGGCGCGGGTACGCTAACAGAGGCCAGTTATTGCGGTGTAAATGTTCAAGCCGGGACCGCCCGTGTTTGATCTAGTTTTTATTAAACGGTAAGTTTGACTGCGATTATATAAAATTTTATACACGTACCCGTGTACTAATGTTATATTTTGTTCGAATTACGCACCATCTTTTAGCTAGTTAGACTTTTAAACGTGTCTGTATTTATATTGAAGTAAACTTACTACTTATACAAGTTTTCCGTAACTATAAACCAAGCTATTCGAGTGTTCCTCCAATATTATAAATTTTGTTTCAATCCTATCCTACTAATATTATAGATGTAAAAATTCGTACTAATTTACGTAAATATGAATGGATGCAAGGAAAGATGGATAACTATTTTCTTCGGTTTCCGCGATTGTCACACGTTCATATGAAACAATTTAAACGGATAACAGATGGATGTTTGGATAAAATTTTGCACACTAATAAAACATGATTACAAATAACACATATAGGTACACATAGTTTTATCCGGGGAAATTAAGTCTACCTACTTAAAACTTCAAACGAGAAACAAGATAGGTAACGAGTCTGTGCGGATGGAATCGTAAGCAAAAGCTAGTCATTCACAATCATGATTCACAAGTTTCATCATTCATTTATGATTTGTCATTCGCTGCTAGGTACTTCTGTGTATATTTTTTGACCCATCCTATTATACTGGCTAGCTCTAGATACTTAAATTGGCTGTATATAAACGATTATGTCATACTCGCGTAACGTGGTACTTGTTACGTGAGTATGTTTAAAGCACCTTTAAGGCCAAGCCACACCGGATGCGTGTGCGTGGCGTGTACGTAGACGTGCGCGTGGCGTGCGCGATGTAAAGTACGAATACCCATAAGAGATGAAACACCGCTGCGCACGTGCACTCCACGCAAGCGGTGTGCCATCTACTATGACATTTCATACGATACAACGCGCACGCCACGCACTCGTGCGCGTGCACGTGGTGCGCACGCATCCGGTGTGGCTTGGTCTTTACTAGTGCCAGTAGGTACCTCTTAGGAATTACGATACTTCAGTGGAGTGGTGCTAAAGGTCAAGTTAGTTCGCTATATTTTTTTTACTATGGTATCTGAAGCTACATAAACTAATTATAGGCCTGAATATACCTCAACTTATTCTAAGTACAACGTTTCAGAGCAAACTAGCTTGTCGTTTGAAAATGAGAGCGTAACTACTATGTTTGGTATGGAGAACCGAACTTACCGGGGACTCTTAAGTTGTGAAAGTATTAACTTAAACTTTTGTGAAATTATATGTTTTTGTTTCTTTTACTTTATATTATTTGCATTAGTTATACACCGTGACCGTTAATAACCCGAAAGATTTAAGCTAACGATACTAGAGCCTAATTAGAGTATATAAAGTTATGTAACAATAGTCCAAAAATTCATAATTAAGGAGATATTAATTATTTACAACAAATCAAAAGTTAAAAAAATCTCCAGTGTAACACACCTTAAGGGCGTGAGCATGACGTAGCCACCTACTTCTTTTACACGTAGATGCACTAACTGTATGGTAGTTAGCCAGTTTCATAAAGAAGTTTGGTATCTATCTACAAAAAGTTTTTACTACCGAAAATATTTTCATCACGAGATAAAAGGATATAACATGCAACTAAAATACAGTGTATTAATCCGAATAATTATAATATCTTATCTTACACACTTCAATCTCAAGTAGCTTTTTTGTTATCACTGAGAATAGAGATAATTAGGTTTGTTCTGTTCTAAGTCGCGAGAGTGGTTCTTCTTATAACTGGCTAGTTTGAAAATGATTGTCACTAAAATGACACATTACAAATGATAACTAATTGTCACGCAAGATAAAATAACATTGAACATTTTATTGTCTCATTTAGCAGATGTCCACTTTGTGTACGGATTTTGTGATGGGAACTCGCTCCAGGCAGTCGCCGAATACCGAAGACGATACCCAAACCGTCGTATACCTCACCATTCGACTTTTGCGGATGTCCATCGACAGTTTCGCGAAAAAAGGCTTGGAAAAGTTCACAGAGAAAGGGCTATAAATCTAGATGAACAAGCAGAGAACAGAATAATGAACATCATAACAGAAGACCCAACTTTGTCATCAAGAGCTGTAGCAAGAATGGTCAATGTTAACTATAAGCTCGTATTAAGGCTATGGAAAAGGTACGGCCTGCATCCTTTTCACTACAGGAAAGTACACGGATTAATTAACAATGACGGGCTAGCTAGAGTTGCCTTTTGCCAAAGGATGAATCAGAAATTAGTGGAAGATCCTGGATTTCTAAATAAGATATTATGGACAGATGAATCGTTGTTCACGAGAGAGGGAGTTTTTAATTCCCATAATCAGCATATGTGGTTAGAAGAAAATCCCCATGCGAAAAGGGAAAATTCACACCAGCACAAATTTTCCGTAAACTTGTGGGCTGGCATTATTGGGAATAAAATAATAGGTCCCGTCATATTTCCAAATAGACTGAATTCTCACAACTATTTATTATTTCTAAATAATGAATTAAACGACCTGCTAGAAGATGTCGATTTGGAAACCCGACGAACTATGTGGTTCCAGCACGACGGATGCCCGGCCCACTTCGGCTTGCATGTTCGTAATTGGCTGAACCAACGATATCCCGAGAGATGGATCTGCCGTGGGAGCGAAGTTTTAGCATGGCCTGCCCGGTCACCGGATTTAACTCCGCTAGATTTCTTTCTATGGGGAACTCTGAAAGATAAGGTTTACTCAACACCTGTGAACTCCAGAAAAGAGTTGTTAATAAGAATTCAAACGGTTTCAGAAGAAATCAAGAACACTTATGTTAACTTGAATCATGAAATCCGTTCAAGATTGAATATTTGTGCTGAAAACGGCGGTACACATTTTGAAAATCTAATTCATTAAATTACTCGTAATAAAAATGCGTAACTGTTTCATGTTTTTGTTTATTTTACTGTAGGTACAGGTCAGCATGATCGCTATTACAACAAAGTCCCTTTCCTGTATGAGGTAAGAGGTAAGTATGATGTAAAAAATAAGTAGTATGATTTCCTTCGAATATTATCATGCCTAACAATTTATGGTTGTGATTGTTAGTCAAAATAAAGGTACCTAAGATACAAAGTTTCAATAATAATGTAAGAGCACTTTAATGTCGTAGCACCTTATAAAGTTTGGATACATAAATATTTGTGGTATTTTGAGGTGCCAATAAATAAAAATAATTTCAACACAAACATCGTGCTAGACATAACTTGACACTTCTTGTCATTCATGGAATACAAGTCATGCCATTCGCCTTTCATCGTATGATTTCGGAGCGATTCGTGAAGTGTCATGCTCGCTCTCTGTTCTTCAACTTGAGATTCCCACCTAAAGGCTTGTTCACAAAGAAGCGGGCAATTAATAAGATTTAATTCGTACTGAAATAGTAATTTAATTAAGACACATAATTAGACCCATGTTGATATAACATTATTTACTCGTACAGTCGTCAAAAATATGTGGTTTAAATCTTTCGGGTTATTAACGGTCACGGTGTATATGTCTGTGTATATGTATTATAAAGATTA
This sequence comes from Hedya salicella, assembly GCA_905404275.2. NCBI lineage: Eukaryota > Metazoa > Arthropoda > Insecta > Lepidoptera > Tortricidae > Hedya > Hedya salicella. Next base: position 85,861,324 of record FR990096.1, read on the forward strand.
TGTTCTTAACATTGAAGTGACTTAAATAATTAGTTACTACGTTTATACTTAGGCGAACCTAACACATTATTCAATTATTCTGTAACGATAACTGCAGTAAGTGCGTTTTTGTAATCATAAGTGCAGCAAAACGGTTACTTACTGCAGTTATGGTTAGGGATAGTTATGACAAATTCTATAGTATACCTTATAATGATTGCGTTTTCGTATTTCTTTCTGAACTAGAATTATATTTTTTATGTTTTCAGTAATACATACACATTCTGTAACTGTTAACGATTATTTTGATGTAATACTAATTTAGTCTATGAGATACGCTTAAAAAAAGAAAACAATTTTTGAACTGCCTTTTCTCGAAAACTTCTTTATTCGAGATACTGCACTCTTCATAAGGAGGGCAGAAATACTTTACCTTTATAACCTTAAAATTAATTAAAAAAATCTTGCTTACCTTTAACACCGCAAATTCAGTAAAAAATGTGTTGGGCAGAACCCATATAAATTAAATTGTATTTGATTAAGAACATTGGACAGAAAAGGGATGTCTATCTGAAAATGCTTGGGCAGGACGAGGATAAATAATTGAATTGTATTTAAGAACAATGTACCGTTTGTACCCATACAAACCTTAAAATGCGTTATTAAAAAGAACTGAGCCTGCTTCAAGTAGTCGGGATGTCAGAGCCTTGGCGCGCAGTACGAGACGGGCAGCGTTGGTGCCCACTCGTCGCTCACGACTAAGGTCCTCGTCCTAGACTGCAACATATCACGCAGTACTCGGCTTTTAAAAGACGATAAACATAATACGAGCAGAAATTATAATACTTAAATACATAGAAAACATCTAAGACCCAGGACAAACATTCGTGCTTATCACACAAACACTTGTCCTGGCCAAGATTCGAAACCGGGACCGTCGGCTCCGTAGGCCATTTTGGAACCCACTGAGCCAAACGAGTCGTGAGAATTTTTTTAATAATGAAGTGGCAAGCAGGACAGATTGCTCGTAGTACTGATGTCAGCTGAGGTTAGAATACTTGAGTAGAGACCACGCACCGAAATACGCAGCATAAATAAGCCTGCACAAAGCGAATTGATGACCTGATGAAGGTCGCTGGAGCCCGCTCGATGTGGGCGGCGCAAGTCCGGCCATTGTGGCTTTCTTTCCGGGAGGCTTACGTCCAGCAGTTAACGCCTACCGGCTGATGATGACGCCATGATAGAATTATTATTCAAGATACATTGTACCTAGATATTCTTTCTACATTAATTTTGCTTCCGTGCATATATTCATGTACGAGTCAAAATTTCATTGAGCAGTTTTGGTAGGTTTACTGTAGGCCTACAATAAAAACATCTAAAAAATATACATAAATATTTTTCTATTTCTACTTTCAAAAAGCTATGTAAGTAATAATATGAAAATAAATACCTACATCAATCTTTAGTTGTGTAAGAGGGCAAACTACGTGAACCACTTTTGTATTTTTACTAAAAATTGTAAGGTTTGCGGATATTTCAATCAATAAGTTTTCAAGCAGTCGAGCTTAATAACTCAATCAAGTCGAACAGGTGGCAGCACTTGCGAACCTAATAGCGATATTAGTGGGAATGCTGGCTAGTTCAGGCAGTCTATGCACATTGTGACAATAATTTAATGGAAAGTAGTGTACAAATGGAAGACAGGGGGCGATGCGTTGTGATGTATTAAGGAGAAGATCGAAAATTTAATTGTTATTGCTTACTTGGAACTTTTAGCTGATCATTCCTCGAGATTAATAGTAAGTTTCGTTTAATTTGATACAATAATGCAGAATATTTAACATGTTATTTTTTTACATGAACAAATTAAGAGTGCAAAAAACGGGAACGACAGGACTGTTTCACCTGTCTCTACCCGTATTATTAGAATTGGAAACACACAGAGAACATTAGTCAATGAGCGACAGCGGTCCTCAAAATTTACAAATTGTTAAAATAAGTATCCAAATAAGCATCTTCTTAGGGCCCGCTGGCACTTTGATTCATTATTAGTTAGTAAATTTGTTACAACACGCAAACGGAAAATGTATGAACGCGAACTAATAACTGATCAAAGTGTGACCTTAATTTGCAGAGAAGAGTTGTCTTGAAAAATTGCAAGTTGTCAGGCGCAGATTTTGCTCCATCTCTCTCAATTGACAAAAATGTATACTAGTTCAAGTATATAACTTGATTATACTAGTTAATGATACCTTATTGATTTTTAAATTGATAATAAACTGCTTCTCAATGATCTTCTGAAAGGTGTGCTGGAATGGATCACAGTAAATAATCTGTGCTACAGAATGCAAAGAAAATTAAATGAGTAAAATTTCTTTGCCAAATGTTTGACGGTCGACACTACAATTTAGTCGTACAATTTGTAGACACGACACTACTTTAAGTGGAGAGAAAATGGACCTCGTTGATGACGCCCTTTTCCTGGGCTTACTCTTTATCGTTACCTGCAATGGGCGCCTCATATATCGGGTTGGTTCAAGGCCAAGCTCTGCTGCTTATTCGATAAGACGAATCAGACAATTCACCAACGTGGAAACAGCCCGCCTTGTCTACTTCAGCTTCTTTTATAGTATTATGTCTTACGGCATATTGATCTGGGGTAAAACAGCAGCAGCAGCGGTCTACAAAAGAGATCCATCAGATCTATGTATAACCCGGGATCTCGAGAATTGCTAAAAGAACGATTTAAAGAGATAAGTATTCTTACAGTAGCTTCACAGTGCATACTAGATGTGATTTTGTACATAATCAAGGCCAGAAACGTACACTCCTTTCAAAAACCAATACACAAAAGAATACATAGATCATGGACTACCTACTAGTTCCCAAGTTTTGTCTGCAGAAAGTGAATAAAACATTTCTGGCAATTTTATAAGTTTTTACAACAAAATACCTACCCTTAGACGTATGGAAATTGCCTGATAGTCCCTTTAGAAGGTACATCAATAAAGTTCTCCTGAAAAAGGATATACAATAATTGAAAAATATTTAGATGACAAAGGTTCATGGCTTGGAGTATTTAGTAAATGGAGACGCCTTCATGTCGTTTCCCCTCTGCCAAAGACGTTGGTACAATGTTCAAACTGTTTAATAAAAACTACTTCATTCATCGATTATTGGCAGTCTTGTAATCGTTATTTACGCGTGACAACCTCCAGGTTCATGGCCAGTTATTACGTCCCGAAAGGCGTTATAAATAGGGAATGGATGAAAATTTTCAAAAATCTTGAAATATTGTTTATAGGTAGGAATAAGTCACCTTATAGTCAGAAAAAAATTACAGATTTATCTGTGGCTTAGAAAAAAATAAAAAGATGAAAAGGTGTTGGTGGGCCTATATGACAGCTTATACGGTACGGCAAATGCACCATTGATGTTTTCGATTAAAATGGCTGTAAATGTACTGTTATTCTTGCCCTATAAACAAAATTTAAAGTTTTTTGAAAATATTCATTCAATCCCCAACTGTCCTGTCACTACTAATGGCTGTTTTATAAACAAAATGGTATTTTTCTCAAACATGCAATGAAATGTCGTCATTACGTGCGTTATAACAGGCTTCAAAGTTTCAAGTTTCCGGGAAGTCTTTTTTTTAAAAATATTAATGTAAACATGGCGTCTTTGTTCATGAACAGGCTAAACAGCAGAATTATATATTTTTTTTCTAGTGGCTAAATGGTTATCGGACCAAAAATATCCGTGTTAATGCCTATTACACACGAACTGTTATTAAGAACACAAATCTGTATAGTTCATATGTTGATAAACAAATTCTAAATATTGTCTATATGTCACCAGAGACCATAGACAATATTTAAAATCGTCTGCATTTATTTTATTTATTAAAGATATTGAGATTCTTATTATCAGATTGCGTAATAGAGTCTACTCGAACACTACACACGCGAAATACGGACGACTTCGAATGGACTCAGAGATAATATAGATAATAAAATATAAGATAATATACATAAAGTGTGCCCATTTATTTGTCTGTTGCATTAATAGTGTTACGGTGTTACCTACTAAGTAATTATTAATATAATTATGTAATTTTTAAATAAGTTGTAAATGGTTTTCTGTTTATTGTAAAATCTGATATTTCAATTGCCTGAGGTCTACTTCCAGAATAAAATTATGAATGTGAATTTGAATATATGTTTGAAATATTATATTTCTAGTGGTTTACGCTGTACGTTGTCTGTTATTACGTCACTTTGTCATGTTCAGTGCGAGAAACAACGTTGTGTGAAAAGCGAAGTTGCGGGGAGTCTGCGTTAGCCCGGCCCGGCAAGCCTTGAGTTTGAGAACCCCTATGTTATTTAGGGCAGGTGCATAACATGCGCACGAGTCGATATCCGGGCCATTTGGACAGGCGCGATGTTTTCCTTTTTTAAGTAACATCATGTTTGGACACGCCTCAGGCATGTGTGGATACTCGATTAAAAAGTATCTGCCTGCCGTATAAATCACGTTATTTTTGGTTTTATAGGTAATTAAATTTGGTTTTAATGCACACACGTTATTATTTTCTGGACAAATATAAATATTTAGGGATGAAAAAGGGTGTGTGTTGCTTTGTCCTGCTGTACTATCGCAGCAAGGAGCCACATTTATACGGTTTTTTTTTTCTGAGGAAAAATATGGTGTTTTTTATATGACCGGAATGCACAGTTCCCGAGGAATATGCAATAGTTGATTGTGCTACAAGAGAGCAAAGTTGTTTATTATGCTGCGAATGGCGATATCAAATCCCGTGCGATGGCTCTATTATTCATCCGCTTTTTTCTTCAGCGTAGTCAACTAAAACGTATCTTACAACCACTTGTGCTCATCTACCCATGCACCACTATTTTTTAAAGTCCGTTAAACCGTATTGACGTGATGGAACCACAATGACAAAAACACCCAAAAAACCAAAAAAAATATTATTGAAGATCACCAAGGTGGAAGAAGCAATAGAGAAGGTTCGCTGGGATATCATAGCTAGGATTTTCAGAAGTTCGAAGAGAGGAGGACACACGACAATCCTTAAGTCTGGAACCTTTTCCATTTCCGGGTTCATCGCCCACAAGAACCTCGTCAACATCGTGGTTTGTGTCGAGAGTGTGTCGGCGAGGGTGGCGTAACTTATACTTAGAATTGTCACGGGATCCGGAATAAAGGAAAACTGTTTAACAACAACAATAAATATACCAGGGCCAGGATATTTATTGTTGTAAAATAAAGGAAATGAAAAGGCACCTGAGGACAAAACAAACAGTCCTTAAGCTACATAGCATTATTTACATTTTAAGCAGTTAGCAATTAATTACAAAATATATATGAACTTACATTTCCATGCCTAGTATTATAAATACGTGTTTGACAACACGACGACGGTTCAACAGTATGGTTTTACTCTTAGATTTAGATTTAAGAATGTATTCAAATAAATAATAGTCACTCAAAGCACTCAGGTTTCGGGTATAAAGGAACTATGCTTTGCTTAGGCTTGAGGATTTTAAAAACATTGTTCAAGAGTGAGACTAAGAGCAAACATCTGATCAGGTCCGAAGTACAGAATTGAATGAAGCTCGAGCGTGTGTTCGAGTGTGGAATTTTAAAATAATTTTGAAATTGCTGTCAGAAGAATATTTTTTAAAAAGCTGCGCATAGCCAGACAGCTCGTATGCAACGAGTCGTAATGCGCCTAGTTACAGAATTAACAAAGGGTATTCACTGATAGTGATGAAAGTTTACGCACCAACTTCAGCACACCCTGATACGGAAGTGGAGACCAACGTATTAGAATGTCTCCAAAACCATGCATGGGATTTATAGAACCCACTACAAGGTTTTGATGGGAGACTTTAACGCAAAGCTGCTATTTCTGGACCGATGGAACCTTCAAACGTTCAAGAAAAGAGCGTACTCCCACTTGAATGGCCGGCAATGCACTTATGACTCCCTTGGTGTTGCAGGTGTCTATGGGCAATGATGATCGCTTACCATCAGGCGATCCGTCTGCTGGTTTGCCCCCTATACCTATAATAAAAAAGCTAGGCTAACGAAGCAGTGATGATTAGAGAGTAGGTCATTTCGGGACTGGGACATGGAACCACAGGCGATAGCAACTGGTTGACTTCATGGAGATGAACTTTTTTTTCAAGATGAGACCCCACAGAAAGTTTACCTGGTTCCGATGTTTCCATAAGAAATGAGATTGATATTATAATTTCAAACCAAAAACAGATATTCAACGATGTTTCCAAGATCAACAGGGTGAAAAACACGTAGTGATCACAGGATGGTAAAAGGTAGGTTGAATCTGAAAACTGCACTGGAACGTTCTAAATGGATGAAGTCTACGCTCCGCCCAACCCCTGCCCGCATTTTCCAAACCCCGAAAGTTTTCAGCTCCAGCTTGAAAATCGTTTCGAATGCCTAGCAGATTGCGTTACTGTCTCCGACACACAAATAGGACCAAATGGATCTCCAACGATACTCTCAAACTCTAGACACCAGACGTGAATTGATATTACAGTACACAGCTGATAATGTCAGTATACAGATGGCTAAATAGACAGATCTCTAAATCTCTCAGAAGCGACATGAGGCATTTTAACACCACCTGCATCAAAAATACCATTGAGATGAACAAAGGCTCCAAAGTGTTCGCAATGGATTTGTCTATTGGATAAAGCCAGCTGAACAAGCTGAAGACCGATAGTGGCAATATTGTCTCGTCTAAAACTTTTCTATGGACAGGTTTACACCTCAGTACAAAAATCCGTTTATCGTAATATGAGATAAAAATGGCTGAAACAGCTTAAGAACAATAAGACACTAGGCGATGATAGAAGTACGACTGAACCTCTGAGAGCGGGTGGGAAACCAGTATAAAGTCTTCTAGAAGTTGTTCGATTCCGTTATACTGGAGGGCATGACGTCTGAAGCATGGAATAGAAGCGAGGTGACATTGTTATTCACGAAAAGTGACAAAAGCTTATTGAAGAAGTACAGGCCCATCTTGCTGCTGAGCCATGTTTATAAGCTGTGCTCCAGAGCGTTTACGAATCGTCTCGGGCACAGGTTTGACTACTTTCAACCTCCCGAACAAGCCGGATTCTGAAAAGGCGTAAGCACCATAGACCACATCCATATTCAGCGGCAGTTTATACAGAAAAACAAGGAGTATTACCGGTCACTATGCTTAGCGTTTGTGGATTATGTTAGTCTTTGATTGGATCGAGACATGGGCTTCAATGCCTTCAGCGGTGCCTTATCGGCTATCAATACATCGAAGTCTTGAACTGATTGTACAGAAACGCCACTATGTCAGTCCGAATCCAAGCATAGAGCTCAGAGCCTATTCAACTGCAGCGAGGAGTAAGAACAGGGAGAGGTCATTTCTCTGAAACTGTTTACTGCTGGGTTAGAAGATGCCTTCAAACTACTGTATTGGAACGGATTTGGCATCAACATCAACGGCGAGACTCACCTTCGATTTGCAGACGATATCGCGGTCATGGCATAGTCATTGGAGGAGTTAAGCGCCATGCTCGAAGACCTGGGCAAAGTCTCCCAGTAAGTAAGTAGATCTAAAGATGAACATGTACAAGGGAAAAATCATGTCGAATGACCATCCTTACGCGATAGTTGATGGGAGCTCTTGTTTGAAAGTTTTTGAGGAGTATGTATACCTGGGACAAATGGTTCAGCTAGGAAAGTCCAACTTCGGGAAGTCATCAGTTAATCGTTGAATCAGACTCGGCATTTGGGAAGCTGCGTCATATCTTTTCGTCGAAAATACCCCAGTGCATAAAGATGAAGAAGCTCTGCGAACAGTGAGTGTTGCCCGTTATGACCTACGGAACGTTCCATAGAGAGGATCTTGGGATTATGAAGCTCAATCCAGTGGTTTGGTACTGATTCTAGTAAATGTTCGGGAATAGCGGTCGAAGAATTACAACGAAAGGTAATTAAATAAAATAGTATTTATACGCGATTAAGCCCCGTTAGTTGTGGTATGATGGTCGTTTACAGTGGAACTCATAAGGCGGTGCAGAGTCACGCAACGTGCAATGGAAAACGCTATGCTTGGAGTTCCTCTACGTGATAGAATCAGTATTGAGGATATCCGCAGAAGAACCAAAGTAACCGACATAGCTCGCAGGATTGCATGGTTGAAGTGGCAATGGGCAGGCCATGTAGCCGAGAGAACGGATGGTCGTTGGTCAGGAACGGCCTGGAGTGGCGACCACGCATAAGTAGCTCAGCGTGGGATTGCCCCCGACGCGACTAAATCTGCATAGGATCGCACTCTGTGGCAAGCTATGGGGAGACCTATGTTCAGTAGTGGACCTCCGTGGCTGATAGACTTGTATTTGTATAAATATATATGGTTTCTCGGAAACAGTTCTAGCAATTTAGATAAAATTTGCTATGTAGACTAAGTTTTAGTTTCCAAGTTTATATATGTATATATATAGTAGGAAAACTTAGTCGCCCACAGTGTTGCCACCTTGGCGATTTTGTCACTAAATCTAACGGGTTTTTAGAACTAGTCAGCGACTTTTTTTCAAGCTTTTCATACATTTAGCGACTTTTTTAAAGGATGTCTTTCATACATTTAACGATATTTGAGCACAATTTTCTACAAAACTAGCGGAATTTTTAAAATATCTAGCGACTTTCATTAATCTCAGGTGGCAACACTCGTCGCCCAGCTTCTTCATACGTATATCTAAATACCTATCTATAAACGTTAAAGAGTTTCAAAGACACAAAAAAAAAAACACGGTGACAGATAGCAAAATCATCTAAAGCGAATTGTAAACTTAATGCTTTTACAAAAGTGCACAAAAAGTACGAAAACTACCGGATATTTGTAATTTACAATTGATTGTATCGTCACAGTTCAATTGAATTGTTTGCCATTTGCCCCGTCCAATGCTAACTGAATTTATACGTGATTGTAAAAGTAAAAAATGCTTATTTCTGTACACAATGGTGTGTCGTTAGTGAACGTTCAGCGTGTTTTTTTAAGTTTTTAACTTCACTTGTTAGTGTGTCCGGCTATTTAAGCGCTAAAAGAAAACTAGGAAGAACCCTTGTAGTTTTGTCATGTCCGTCCGTCCGTCCTTATGTCACAGGCATTGTACTCAAAAACTACGTCATGTATATTTATGAAATTTGGATGACAGGATTTAGTTAGATAGTTAAATAATAACACAATATATTTCTAGGGTACTTCATACATGTAACTGACACTGAAAAAAATAGTCAGCAAATATCAATGTGTGGCACATATTTCGACAGTTGTATAAAAATACTTTGAGGTTTCTAAAAAAATATTGATTAAGTGAATATTTTCAGGAATAATCGCTCCGAAAGTTGCATAAATTGTGTCCCCCCCCCCCCCCCCCTATCTATTTTTTAACGGTATGTCCAAAAAATATGAAATAAATGACAAAAATAAAGCTCCATTTTGTGTCAGCAGTATTTGTGGTGAAATAAGTAAATGCTTTTTTCGCTAAGTAATACCTTGATTTAATCCTCATGTGCGTAAAATTCGAATGGGAAAGAGAATATATTGTCAAATACTATATGAATATAGACGAGGCCATAATGTTTAAAATTCCTTCCACGTTCGATTCAAGCCAAGCCAGATAGCTAACCAGTGAATCCCCCAAAATATTGCTTGACACGTCAGGTCTATTAAAATAGCAACGAAAATTGTTTTCAACATGGTCGAATATACCGTTTTTAAGTTATTGCCAAAAACCGCACTTCTGAGCTAAAAGGCTTAAGTGCCGTGGAGATACACTCTTTCGCTAGTGCACTTTTAAATATCGTATTTGTTTCACCTGTAGTTCTTTTTTTTTGTATGAACGGCTGCCTGTCGTTCAATACTTATACAAACTTTTAGTATAATTTCATTTAACTAACTATTAATTCACATAATAAACATGATGCATAAAAACAAAATAGATAATGTTGTTGGGCATATTAATTAAAAACCAGAATATATAACGTTAACATTATTTATAACGATCATTAGGAATAGTTTTTTTACTTGTTTTAAATACATTCAGTATAATGATTAAAATTTAGAACAAAGTTTTAATTAATGGTCGGGTGACATAATATTATATGATATACTTGGTGTCAATCAAAGTATCATCGAATTATACCGAAAACTGTAGGTTATGTTAGGTTTGTATTGTGACCGTGTATAGTGAGGGAGCGGAGCGTCAAAATGCTTGCATGCCCTCGTGAGGATCGCTTAAAAAAGGAATGAAAAATGATTTTTAGTATTTTTTCATTTACTCAAAGGTTAGCTGGAAAATGTGTTTCTATTTTTTGTGTTTTTGTATATTGGGTTACTCAATGAAACATTTGGTTAGCAATAAATATTTAAACGAATATTACGCTACAACACGCTAACAAACACACAACACACATGAAAAATATTGCACACCCAGGGGTGTGCAATATTTTTCATGTGTGTTGTGCAGCACGGTCCGATATGATCTTGGCCGGTTTTTTACATACTATTAAAGATTTTAAGTATTTTCTTTATCTTTGTTTCATTGGGTATTAAGAATGTAATGTTGTTTTTTCTTACCTACTCATAAATCTGTTTTCTTGATAGGGTTCCGTAGGTACCTCAAAACGAAAAGACGAAACCCTTATAGGATCACTTTGTCGTCCCTCTGTCTGTTCGCCGGTCTATCTACCACGGTTTTTCTCAGGAACGCGTGAAAGTATCACGTTGAAATTAATAAAATATTTGCGGTTTCTTGAAGTTGTAAGAAAATCAAGCTTCCAAGTCAACGCAATCCAAAGATACAGTTATTAAAAAAAATGCTTCCATACAAATAGCCCGCCATAGAAAACCTATAACTAGGGTTCTTCAAGTTGTCCTAGAAACTTGAAATTTGCTATCAAGGTAAGCTCTTATAGTACAACCCACAAAATAAATCTGAAATCTAGTTTTTAGGGTTTCGTAGCCACAGTGGCAAAAACGGAATGAAACGATTCGTCATGTCTGTCTGTCAGTCTGTCTGTCTGTCCGTCCGTATGTTACAGGCATTTTACTCATAAACTATAAGCTGTACATTAATGAAATTTGGAGCATGGGTGTCGTGTGTAAACCGCTACTTATAGTAATAGTTAAATAAAAAAGTATATATTTCTAGGGGGAGCACTCCATACATGTAACCGAAACTGAAATAATTTTTTTTTACCAAATATGATTGTGTGGCACATATATCCATAGTTCTTCTAAAATCACTTTGAGGTTCCTTAAAAATGTTTTTGAATTAGTGAATATTTTTCGAAATATTCGCTACGAAAGTAGCAAAAATTATGTCCGTCCCCCCTCTATTTTCTAAAAAACGGTATGTTCAAAAAATATGAAAAAATGTACAAATATAAAGTTTAATATTTTCTTCTGTTTCTGCGATTATTACTCATTGAAATAAAACAATTTAACGGATTATATCGCGTATATTATCTCATTTTAGTTCCCGACGTTTCGGAAGCTTTTCAGCTTTCCATGGTCACGGGTCCACCCGCGATATAATCCGTTAAATTGTTTTATTTCAAATATAAAGCTTAATAAATACTTCCAACGAAAATTATTTTCAACATGATAGGACAGTCTGTTTTAAAGTTATTGCCAAAAAACTGCGCTTCTCAGCAAAAGGACGTTGGTGCCGGGGACATACGCTCTTTTGTTAGTGTTCTTTTCATATTGCATTATTTTTCATCTGTAGTGCATTTTTTTTGTATAAACCCTTCATGGGCGAGTCTGACTCGCACATGGCCGTTTTTTTATGTCTGTTTGTCTACGTCAGTAACTACTATAAAATGACCCCGTTTTATAATATCGTGATAACAATAATTGTGTATTTTTTTATTTATATTTAACACACAGTCATAAAACATATCTTATGTTTTGTGCGAAACTATTACTCAATGAGAACTAATTTAATAACCGATGACTTGAATGAGTGTAGGTGAAAAGGGGCTTTTATTGTAATGATAGTACGAGCAATAAATGATGCAACTTTTATGACCTACCTACCCATACTTATCACCAAGATCTACTATCGAAAATCCGCACCATATACAAAAGACAGACGTCGGCAAAGGAAAAAAAACTCCTTACCATCATGACCGTTCCACCTTCACAATACCGGTTATGCTTCTCGCTCATACATATGTACGGCAGATACAAGTAAGGGGGACACAAGAACATGTGGCATGTCACAACCCCAGGTAAGTTCTCTATCTGAATTATTCGAACGCGGGCATTTCGCGCGAAAGCACGCTGGCGCATGCGCTTTTGATGTTTTTAAGTTTTACTTTTAATTGCAATTCGTATGGCCAGTTGCAATTTCGAATACCATGCGTGTGTGTTTATAAGGATTGCCGGTTTGTGACGGAAAGTGCGAGTTAACGGTAAGTTTTACTTGTGGATTTTGTATTTTTTTATGTGACTTTAGGATAATTGTCGATAATCATAATTTTTTTCAATCCAATAAATACAATACATTTAAAAATGCTTTCGACGGAGGAATAATAAATCACTCTGTGGTCTTTGGGTTTTCGTGAATGTCAATTAAAATGATTAAGATTATAATTTAAAAGTTTTTATTTAGTTACTCATAATTACGTATTCAATCCAATGTTCAAAAGTTTTATTTGGAAATTATTACCTACATAATGTTAAAATTTTTTAGAAGTTGTTTCTTAAACCAACGTCACATCCGATTAAACATAATCTTAAACCAGGGCCATTATCATGTAAAATTAAAGCATAATAATGTAATAAATTAATCTTTTGAATTAACCTCGAAGGGAACGTGTGGTTTAGTAGAATTATAGAATTATCTTACCACGTGTTCCGTTTATGTTAGTAGTTAAATGCAACTATCTATTTAGATACGTAATAAACAAAAATGATTGAAATTTTTACCGCGCAAAAGGAAGACGTGTAATGTTTTTATTTGAGGTATTCACACGAATATTCTTAATTTTTACACGCATCGCTTATAGTTTATTAATAGTACAAAATAGTATAGCTATATTATTTAAGCTCTTTAAAGATACCTGTAAAGATCTATGGAAGAGGCCAACACACCTATATGCTAATGAAACATACATTGTATATAGATTTTATATACTTTTGGTTTTAAGAGTACTCGGTCACAATTATTAGTTTCTTAAACCTTGTAGGGTGGGGTAAGAAAAGTTTGTATGACAATAAAAAATTGCGGGTGAAGTTATGGGGTTCATTTTGTTAAACTACGAGTATAATGGGATAAAAAAAATATTGGGCCATCGATTTCTAGACAAAAAATACTCTTTTATTAAAAGTGAACTATGAGGGACCCATTACGTATGTAATTTGCCTACTGTTAAAAAATAGCAAAGCATGGTGTGATTCGGTATAAAGCAACATGTCGTACAATTATAATACGTACAGCACAAATAAAACATATAAGTTACTACAAAAATCCTCAGATGCGGTCTGTTCTTTCTGCGGTTTGAATTCTCGTATAGTTTGAGGTTCTTTTTAATATTTTGCTAAAAGTTTTCTTTCTAATATTATAAACTACAAGGTATATATATAGAAACATCGTTTGCGGAAGAGGAAAAGTCATAACCCTCTTTTATGCTTCAGCGTAGTCCGGTAAAAGGTATCTTATAACCATTTGTTCGATGCTCAGCTACCTGTGCACCAATAACGGTTGTAATCCATTAAGCCGTTTTGAAGTGACCCAGCCGCATTAACATACAATCTTACACACACAAATATTTTATGTATAGTCCGGACACTTAATTTTTTGAAAATATAGTTTTAATATGTGAACAATACGCATGAGCATTACGGTGTTTCTTATACCACTATGGTGGTAAACAAGCATACAGGCTGCATGATAGTAAACAGTCGGCTACAACGGTATCACTCTAAATATGTTTGTAATAAGCATATGTTTCTTTATCTATATGTCAATATATACTCATATCAGTTCAAGATAAGTCGCTTTCAAAGCTGGTTATGATAATACCTAGTTGATGGTATGATATACCAATTTAAGCTACTATGATGTGTACTATGTTGGTACAGTACTTTTCGTTATTATGAAAAGTGTTAAAATGTAAATTTAATTTTGTGGCTCAAAACGTCACGGCCTGCTCATGAGATGAAAAACTTGACGTCTGAATCTGAAGGTTGCATGTCTAGTATGTAGAAAACATGGAATCAGCGATTTTCCCGCTATTTGGATAGGCAGTAAATAAATAAATATTAGGTAGTAAAAAGTCGTTGTTAGTAGGTATTGTCAATTTGACAAAAAATAGAATTACCCAAAAGCGAGATACCGAGAATTACCCAAAAGCATTCAACTCTCGCGCATTAATTTAAAAATATATACCTACCATCACATAATAAATAAAAATAACATTAAGACTTGGTTAAGTGTTTTTATAGAAATCTTTAATGTCTAAACACCTTTTCATAATATTAGTATACATACACGAAGATATTATTCCCATCGTTATTTTGGTTTTGGCTTAGCATGTTTTTTTTTTGGTTCAGCCTCCTCTGACGGTATTCCGTTATTTCTAATCTTTTGTTCAATTAATGTAGGTTGTTTTGTTATTGGAAAAGTCTGCGAATGAAATTTGAGAATCAAGTTTTTGAATAGGCGAATTTTAACTCAAAACTCCCAATCGCTCTTAAAACCAAGATGAGTCGTAAAAAATCACTGGATCTGAATTGTATCTCCTTTTTATTTCTAAAGTAAGTAACGATTCGCAGTAGGGCTAAGGTAAATATGGAATAAGAGCAATTTTCAAAATAATGATAATCGATTTTAGAATAACCAATATTGTTTTACTATTGCAATTTTTCAAAATTAGTCAAGACTGTAAGCGAAGCGATTTAAATTTTTAGCTCAGCGATATTTTATGCAAAGCGATATTTTTCCCATGCCTTAAAATTACGGCTTTTATGATATTAGTAATTAATAATTACTAAAAGAAAAAACAGTCACAAAAACAAATATAAGTTTATTTTATTTACATTTAAAATCTAATTATGACGTGTATCTTCTGGCGGCCCAGTTTAAATGTAAATAAAACAAACTTATGTTTTTGTGACTGGTTTTTCTTGGGCGGCAAGAGGGTGTTCTTTGTTAAATATATAATCTAAGTTAATATTAAATCAAAAATGTTATTATGAACCTCAGTCAAAACCGGCTTAGTTTTAAAGTTATTATCAATTGTCCTGTAAACTATTAATCACAATTGGTCCGCGACGTTGGCACGTAAAGCTGCCAAGCTTCGCGTCGCTATTGACAGACATGAAATTGACAGTGGAAAAGTAATCGGCGCCATTTTATTAAAAGGGATAAATTTCATAGAAGAGAAAATTATTGAACTTTTATATGCAAAATCCACAAAACTAGATTTTTAATAATAATAATATTCTTGCTGCATTTGACTGGCCTAATGACCACAGAAATGCGGGGTAAATTCTTTCGGATTCTTCGCGGGCACCTATACGATAACAATTTTTAAAGTTTTTACCGGCTGAAATAATTATAAATATGCAACCCCACAACTTGGAGTCCGAAGCAAATTTTTGCATAGTGATTGCATTTATTTATGACAAAGGATGTGATTGGATCTTCCAGTTTCTTATGAAAGACATAACAGGAGCTATTTTGGAAAGTTGTTACAATTTATACTGTACAAATACAAATCTCAGAAAATGCTTGTACTTGTAACATCGACTTCGTATGTTAGTAAAGTCTACATTGCATTCGGCTTAATTAGTATCTAGTGATCCTAGGGTGTGGGTTCAATTTCTGGCCAATGTAAACATTTGTGAAAAGTAAAGATAGTACACAGTCTTGGACGGTTTATATAAATACATATCTTGAATTATTTTAGTCACTCTCCGGTATCACATGCTGATTGTTAAATTAAAGGTATCATTAAAAAAAAAGATATGATAATCGCAAAAACCGAAGAGAATATTTATGATAGCTTACACGCGTAGATGACTAGTGCGTGTTTAATGCCATCCGTCATCAAAAATGTACCAATCTTTTGACAAGGTACCTTGTATATTCAGGTGTTCGAGCTGGAGAGAGACTGGGGAATATCAGTATTACATTGATTATTGTACCTATATTTGGCATATTTTGTTCAATTAATCAACAACGTCGGTCAGCCAAGAAATTGGTCTATCACTTACCCTAAGAGACATGAAATCGAAAAGTGTTACATAAAAATTATATATTACGTTGTACCTTATGCCCGAAACCGTCACGATGGCACTATATTATTTGCTTTTATTTTTACGTATGGTTACCCTATATTTAATTAAGTGTATTACAAAACTGTAAAAATTAATTTTGTCGTTTAATATGTTTTACGATATCCGCGGATATGGTGTAATTTTTTTCTGAGTGTTTGGTGAAATTCCAACCAAATAATTAGCCTCCTGAGGCCTAAAGTAGAATTTTAGCTGTTAGATAAGTAACCTTCTGAAAAGCAAAAAATATTACAAATATTACGAATTTGTACACAGGGTCGTAGGAGGTTATATAAATTCTTAGAAAAATTAACACTTAGGGGAGGCACTTAGCTTTCTTTGCATTTTTGCAAATTGCTTGCGCAGACAGTGCAACTTATGTACAAACGACGCAAAATTGTTATTTGTTACAAATTCTATTGTCCATAATACTTACGAGGTGTAATTTTCATCATACTTATTTATTAACATAATACTGTTATAGATCCTCGTAAATAACAAACAAAAGTCCGCACATTCGCAAGGGTCA
Organism: Hedya salicella; assembly: GCA_905404275.2. Lineage (NCBI taxonomy): Eukaryota > Metazoa > Arthropoda > Insecta > Lepidoptera > Tortricidae > Hedya > Hedya salicella. Next base: position 85,878,216 of record FR990096.1, read on the forward strand.
TTGTAAATGGCGGTCATACAAAAACGCATCGCGAGTAAGTCAAGCTATCAACCACAATAAGCATTCATTATGAGAGCCCTTTAATACACTTAACGGAGTACAAATAAAACAAAGGATCATGGCTTCTCACGAGTTCTTACCTTCACGGGTCACCGGGGTCCTTAATTAGCGGGAACGGGACAGAATATACGCGCGCAGCGCGAGCCTAAAAAGGACAGTACAGAATTTTAATAAGGCACCCTTTGCAGTCAACGAACCGTGCAGATTTTTTTTGCACAGTTTTTAAAGTAGGTTTTTTTAATTGTGAGAACTGTACTTTACAGTCTAGTGGGTTTGAGTTTCGTTAGGTTTTTTATAGTCATAGTTCTGCAAGGCTTTTGCTCGGGGGTTCGTTTTGCAAGGTTTTGAAGGATATTACTATCATTGGAAGCTTTATCTGCTCTGGATAATATCATTGTAACATCACAACTCTAAAGTTGTTATATTATATTACAACTTCATTACTTGTGTCGTTAATTAAATATTGATTATAAACTTAATGGCCTATAACTCTTAAAATGCCTTTAAGGCTATTTAAACGTTACACCAAATATGTGATTTGATGCGTTTTGACCACAGATACATTTTATTAAAAGTAATACACAAATTGACACTAAGATCATGCGCTAAAAAATTATAACAAATCCTTTTTATTTTCATAACAAGAAAACTTCACTTAATGACACCTCCCTGTGTCAAAAACACCGTGAAATCGCATTGTCATTGAAATTTGCATCTTTTAATTCTCTTCACAAAATAACATTTGCCGGAGTGGTTTGTCGTCTGTTAATGTTTGTACGTTTAAAGATTAGTTCCTTTTATTACTTACACCGGATGACACAGATTAGTTTGTCGTCTAGTAATTTATTAATTTAATATTTAAAAAAGGAACACGCTTTTGATTAGAAGTTTACTTGGGGGTTGGCACGCAAAAAAAACAAATTATCTTTGAAACATACGCTTATACTTTTGAGGCTTCTAAAAACGCCACTGAACTCCTTTATAAAGTGACAAAGTAAAATTGTTTTTTCAAAACCGTTTTAATTTGTATCTGATAAACTAGAAATGTTCATCGGAATAATAACAAAAGCCTATTTGCTATAATGTGTCATTTTTCAGCAGACGTCATTGCAATATAAACTCTATATTATTAAAAAATATTTTAATAATATAGAGTTTATAACATCAAACATATTTTCAAAAGAAAAAACGGGAACCTTATGATACTAAAAATCATCTTACTACTGGTGTTATTACAATATTAATGTGCTTGGCTACCACAGCACTTCAAGTTTCTAAAGGACCCTTTGAGGAGACAAACTCTAGGAAGGTTATACAATTTGACGCACTTAGTTTGCGTCTCTGAAGTTATACTGAACACCCTCCCGCTGCTTCATTCGACTTTTTGATTCCTAACAACAAAAAAAAAACCTCCGCAATCCCTGTGCCTTGCGCACGTCGTCCCAACTTAACTCTAAGAGAACACACTTGGCATTTCTGTTAGTAGATTTGAGCTTCCTGCACTGAATCCGATTATTGATAAAGAGATCTAGCTTAATCTACAATGTTCAAAATCATAATGAAAACTAAAAACAATAGGCATGATGGATGACTGGGTATCAAAATCAAAATTCCATTTGGTCCGTTAGCTAGATAATCAAAAATTATTAGACGCGTATTTTTTGCTTTTTCAAAATAATAAAGAAATCGCATTAAAGTTTAGGAATGGGGGCTCGTGACGTCACTCCTAAGTAAAGTTTGTACTTAGGAGTGACGTCACGCGACTTTTTGACTCAATGTTTCGCCTTTATTTCTCGATTATGTAAAAAAAAAATACATGTCCAATATTTTTTATTTATCTACATGGCGGACTGATTATTAACATTGAGTCATCACCCCTATTACTGCGATGCTTCTTTTTTCGTGTCGAGATTCCCAAATAGAGGCTGTCCTAGGGAAACTTGTACTGTTGACAGCGCTGGCTGTCGCGTCTCTCAGGTCCAGTTGCGTTGCCACTACGAGTAGTAGTTGACTTCTGAAAGACAAACGTATTGCGTTAATTATACAATGATACTTTTTACTCTAGCACACAAAGAGGTTTTATTATTTCTTGATCGCAGACGAAGTGACAGGCAAATAAGTATATTGTAACCTATTGTCACTTGTCTTATTCCTCAGCTGATTTAAAGTTATAAATACCGTCCTAACAAGCTAGCCCAGGTGTAAGCATGGTCATTGTGCACCGGCCCCCTTAACCTCTCGCCCCGAGGTTTGTGGGATTACCCAAGTTCCCAGCCGTTATTTGTTTTGGATTAAGTTTTTAAGGGATTATGCTTAAAATGTGATATAATTTCATACGGTTCAGTTGCGATACTAAATAATGTTTTCTGTCGAGGAAGTCAAAGATGCAGGCAACATGGAACAATAATAGAAGAAAAATAAAAGTTTGAACAGCACGATCCGCTTTAAATGTATGGGTATTAATAAAAGTGGTAACATCAACACAGCGCCATCTCTGGATCGGATTATTGCTCTGTCTTTATTGCGCCAAAACGGCTGGAAACAATATTTGACACAGAAGTAGGTATGTACCACTAACCTAAGGATGGTTATAGGATACTTTTAGAATCACTATGTTGGAGTAAAAAGGGGGGTTGTGCCTTTTCTCTCCGCCACGAACTAAGTTAATGGCACCTTTTATTAAAATTTAATTTCGTCGATAAGTCCATTAGCGATGTACAATCACTATTGCGAGTGTTATTTGTATATCCGCATATACTGTTGATCAAGCCTTATTATTAGTGCCACCGACTTCCCTGCTGCCTAGTAATGTAGCAGCGGTCATACATACTTCAAATAGATATATGTATTTCATTCCGTTGACGTTAGAAACGTAAAATAAAATTAATACCACTAATAGTACATTATTGGCGACGCTGGGAAGTGAGGGATTGCCGGACGAGTATAAGTTTGTAAGGACGAGCGATAGCGAGGCCTTGCTATATACGAGTCAGGCAATCTCCTTTCCCGCCGAGGCATATATAGTGCTTTTCTCAAAAATGACACAATAAAATAAAAAAATACATTATTTAATATTAAACGAATTGTGCGACATAGTACAGTTGCTAAATGTTAAATTTACACCAGGAACACTCATATTAGTATGCTGAATTTCGGTTTGTGTAAGTATTTGATACATTCCGTATCGTCAGCACTTGAACTTATATCGCTATACCACCTTTTATTTTTTCAATAATTAAAATTGCCAGTATTTTTCTACAGAAAACGATAAGCCATTGCGGACACGGATAAAAACGCAGCTTTTTCAGAAAAAAAAATATTTGGCTGTATACGACTTGTGCCTTCATTTTATGTAGCCGTTTCATTTTTTTTTTAAAGTTAACAACTAGACAATACTGAAAATCATATGCAACTTTATTGTCATCCAGCAAATTCCCATTTTTTTTAAATTGAGATTGACCATAAACTATGTACTTCGCCTTAACAAGACAATAAGGACGACTTTTACGGACATTTTGGAGAAAAAAATATATCTTACGTTATATGGGATTGAATGTTAATTTTCGTGTTCAAGACAAAATCGTAACGAAATAAGTAGACTGTTTTACCTATGTCCTTTGCTCTTTAGAGTAAATATAACATATCTACAAAAATGCAGGCATTTGGAAAAATAACCTGGAATATACAAGAAATTAAAGATAATTTCTCGTTCCTACACAATATGTCAAAGGCGGTACGGGAATTATTCGAGCCTCACATCTAACCGCGGAATAATATGTGAAAGTTTAATTTGTAGTTATTTACACCTTCTGCCATCACCTACATATCTTTTGTATTTGTAAATGTTTTGTAGAATAAATATTTTTATTTCCAAGCACAATAAAAATACCGGTCAACCCTTTTCCAGAAAAAAAGTTGAAAAATCGCACCAAACAGAAACGGGTTCCTATTTCAAAAACGACAATAGACAAACTTTTTCTTTTGCGTAATAAATGACTTAGGAACAGGGGCATACTGCCAACAATAAATCGATCTTAAGGGGTGTTTTGAAAAAAAACATTACGGTTTCATCGCACTTTATTTGACTTAAAAAATGGCTGTAAAATACTTAACTGTTATATTATTTAGTATAGACGGTGTTAATAGTTTAGTATCAAGAGGTCGTAAAATTTTATAGTGTATAATAACTATGACAATATTATTAAATTCTTAAATCCGTAAATTAGATAACTTTTATTATTTACTTTTTAGGACAGTTTTGGCGTGTGGCATGTCTTACGATACTTTATGGCTGATCTGTGTTTCCTTATTTTTGAAATGATCTATCATTCTTTTTGTACAAAAACAATTAAGTAGTAAGTAACAAAGAATCCATCAAAGAACTAATATTAAGTAACTTATGAACTGAATAAACCTTATTTAACCTATTAGGACCTAAACTATATGAATACTTCCACGTCCCCTATGTCGATACCGCTGGGTAAGGTGCCGATAAGGGTGGCCACGTTGTCTCGGTGGATGGCAATGTGTATGGCTACATGTACCTTTAAAACGTAGCATATTACGGTATCTTCTCAAAAAACTGCACTCACGTCGATTTGCGCTACCGTACAAATTTACTTTCGAATATATAATGTTTAGTTAGCATTTTCAGTCGCCATACATTATTTTGTAGATAAAGGGCGATCGGAAATCGCTCATACCATCACTAGCCCCATCGTGAACTTATACATATCAATAAGTAATCAGCCACCCCTTGGTCTCCGATTCCCACGTAAACCATACAAATCAAGTCATACAAGCATTAAAAAAAATAGATCAGAAGCATACGTGTCCCAACTTTGAGTTGGCTACTTTCCACGAACGCTGTAGGGTTTAAATTCGTTTGTTAAATGTTTAAGGGACAATTTCGCACACTTCCTTATACGTGAAATATAAGGTTAACAATAAAACATCCTTCGAATTGTATAACAATTGTTCTGGCTACTCCAGTTCCATAAGCGAACGCGATTGTTCAACAATAGCTCAATTTAAAGAGGGTGATGTATCTTCGGCATCTGCCGCTTTTTTGCTTAGACGAGATTCTGAAAACCGTGATTTATTATTAACCGATATTATTATTTACAAAAGCACACTACAAAACTGTAAGAGATTTGTCACTACGCGACGGCTAAGAACAGTTTAATCTTAAAAAAGTTTTAGTGAAATCCCTCCCTTAATTCTGTCCATATAACCCAGGCTTAAAAACAATGTTACTCTCTACTAACATTTAACAACAAAGAATTGAATTGATTCCATTGATTGTTTTTTTTTTCGATTTAAGTGGCGTATAAAATTGGACAATATTACTTGCTAAATTTAAAGGAGTACTTTGTTGGTGGTATTGAGTTACGAGTATATCTGTACATAAATATATATTTTCTCACCACCAAAACTGTCGTTTATCTCGATTCCCATTTCAACCGTAAAAATATTAAGGATTTTATGTACATATTATACATATATATATACATTTTTCATATATACAACCTAATTACCCCGTTCCAAAAATCACGAAAAACGAGGTCGGAACGAGGGATGGAAATGGTTACCGCTTGTTTAAAATCAAAGACTGAGTTTGAGAACGTAATTCACAATCCTCTTAAGTACAGTTCGAGTTAACATTCTAGCTAGCGTCTTTAAGAAATTAATTTCATTCGAAGAATATTCGCTTAAAGTTACCTGTAAAAATACATTGTACACATTATACGGTAGTGGAATAGCGGCCATTGTAAGTCAGTATTTCCTGAAGTCAACATTGATCGACACCAACCGGCGCTATGCATTGGATTGGCACGAGTGGAAATGAATGCCTAATTACATTGCCGTTATTACTTATTAGATACGCGAAGGACCTCAGCATAACGTCAGTGTATCTCAGTCTGCCTTCGACTCACAATCAAGTTAATTATTTGGATATTACAAAATGAGCACATACAAATAAAAGACATCAATTTGCTGTGCCACGCTGTGACGTCATATTTTGAATTTCTCTTACAAAAATTAGTGATTCCATCTGTCAGGAATAGTTAGGCCGCTTCCCGTTTGGCCGGAAATATTTTCTACTTCGTTCTCGCTCCATACAAAACATGTACGTTGAACAATATAGAACGGCATCGCACCACTTTACCAGGAAGCTACTATGTTGTATTGCAATAACAAAGTCCTTATGGTCTTCTGTTTTCCCATGCCCGTCAAAGGATGCCTTGCACATTTTGGTAGTAATTAATTGTACGGTACTTGTACTAATTAGGCGCATACCTGGAACCCAGCCGCCAAGGGTTAACGCTTGGTAACTTTACTTATCTACTGTGTGTTTTACAAGTGTGTATTATTAATGCATTGCATTCGCTCCGTGCTCATTTGTGATGTTTGTTACTGTTGTGTGCCCACATCGGTGTCCCGTGGTATTTAGGTAGCCCTTGATAGATTAGTAATATAAGTGTTTCCTGCAGAAAAAAGGAAATTAATAAAAAAACCAAGTTAATCGTGTACCTCGTTTGTAGGTATGTGAAATTCATGATAAATTAATTAATATTTGTCCTTGAACTTTACAAGTTATCAGCTTACGTCTTCTTACGACAGAAAAATTGAATAAAGTATTACAATGTTGTAGTGTATGTATAACGTTGTTTTTTTTTTTTATCACTGTAAAAAGAAATGTTGGTTGGAATTTATCCACTTGATAATCACATACAGCAACCATTGTGTGATCCACAAAATTGTGCTTTTGGATAAAAATACCACGAAATTAACCCAAGCTAGAAATTCATAGAAACCTTATTGAATAGTCCTGACGCCACCGAAATCTTGCTAACAGACATATTTGACTTTAGTAAACAACTAATCCCCCACGAATAAAGAGGGATGTCAGAAGTTTAGCCTGGTGTATCTGTAAATGCGACGTCATCTTGAGTATCTTTAGCTATAATTAAAGAAAATCCGTTCTACTTTTGCAAATTTTCAGTTTTTTTCTAGTTGTCTACTTATTTTTTTATTATTTAGGTACTTATAGTAATGCCCGACTCATCCAATAACAGTCGCACGCAGGCAAACTGGCAAGTCTATGGTTACGACCATATGTCATAGATTATAACCATAGATAAACGTAACAGCCGACGCATGCACTCCCCTATTAGAAAGTAGGGAGCATTGAAGAGCAACTTTACTGCACGATGCGACACTATTCACTTGTTACACACGTGAAGACTCTCGAAAGTTTGAAATATGGCAATTCCAACGTAAATTGTACATTTCCTCAAGAACTTCGATACTATTCTAAAATTTTATCAAATCCAAGTTGTCTTACAGGGGTCATGAATCTAGAAAAATCTTAACAACGCGACATTCTTACAGTGTGTTCATGAAGTATGAACATTGGTATCAGCGCCATCTCTCAGTCATAAAATCTTTGGGCGCCCTATACGCCAAAACGGCTCCACGGATTTGAACGTTTGAATTTCTAGTCATCAATAAAATTTAAACTTAATTGCATAATAGAGCACACAATTAATGCCTTGAGACTTTCTGTGTGAGTTTATACGGTACAGTGCGTGTAAATATATAATTATTTATATTTATTCAAATTCCTACTACATAAAGTCATCAATTTTATTTTACTATTTTGTAAACACTGTACTATTAAAACAACTTTTACTATTGGTTCAGTGAGTTGACTTCGCAAGTCTAACCCCCGTATTTAATGGTGGAGATTAAACACAATAAAAATCTGTGCAATTTCTCACTAAAAACAAGATTCGGTTGAGAAATACGACTTGTAGAGGAGAAGATCGGGACAGACATACAAAAGCATTGTCCCCATAAATAGATGTCAAAATAGCTATCTCACTTTTTGGCAAGTATATGATTGCGAGAGTGACGGCGGCTTCATTAATTTATCACGTGATAACCGCGACCACCTCGGGCCCGCTGGTTCGCACTCCACATACAGTATTATAAGTACACGCTCTCAGCTTTTTTGAATTATAACTAATGCTGTACAATATCATTATACACCCCAATAGAGTTCCTTAGTTCAGTATACAGCCATGTCTTAAATCAAAAAATCCCTTTCATCAAGAAACTACTTATGTAAATTATATATGATGTGAGCACAACTACACATACATACGAGTCTACATACATACAAAAATAATAATAAAAAATGGTTTTCGATCGTTAAATAGCGCGTCTCACATATTTTTATGAAAATATGTTAACAACAACCATTTTTACAACTAGTATAGATATTTGTAACTAAGTGGTCTGCATACGCAGGACTGATTCTAAGCCTATTTATTAAGTAATTAATTCTATCTATTCGATACCTCCTATGCATGCTGGTGCAACTGAAAGATCAACATTTTACAGGAGAGCTGATTAAAGATCCTTTTGTTCCAAATTTAACGTAAACTGTCTTAACTTAATATAATATGTTAAGTCTGCCTTTCAAGATAACTTCAAATAAAATTTGATTATTTAAATTAAAAGAACTTCAGACTGCATACTGGGGTTTTAAAATTATTGGATATTTTTGAGAAAACTATAGATATACTTGGCTTTAGATTTACTTTGCTATTCTTATGTTATGTAAAAAGATACTTTTAATCATAAGTCTGTATAAAAACCAAAATCGTAAAATTTACGCTTCACTCCATCTTGACTCACTACACTGAGGAGGTATAGTAATAGTATATTAAGTGAAAAATCAAAACAGCGCCTTTTTATGAACTGTCAAACACAAAGTTTCAAAAAGAAAACTTTTTTCACTTCTTCTGCTCAAAAAGTACGTCATATTAGCCTCGCGAAGCGATCCTAAAATAGTACATTTAGCCCCTAGGGTTTAAAAGAAAGCCATGTAATCCCATACAAATTTCTATGACACTGAAAAAAACTTGTGGCCTGCTACATACTCCTTACGAATAATTAAAAACAAACAAACCAACCTGATTAGATTGGCCAAACTTTCTGATAGACTTGGTTAAACTGTACTTTTAGTTTTTCATGAAATATACAATTATAATGTTAATTATTTTTTATTTTCTCGCCGTCGAAGCGAAAAGCAGTGTTTAACACGTCGCTAAAAGCCATTGTGACACTCAGACATATTCGTACTCGCTCGCTTCGTGAGCTCGTAAAAATAATCACTTCGTGTCATAATGGCTTATTTTAGCCCCTTGTTAAACAATCTACTATTATAACTTAATGCTGTATAATCAAATCGCCTCCTTGTTTTTCGTTTTTGATTATCATAAATCAGCCAAAAGCATATAAATTAATCAAAAGTATAAATCTAAATAATCATACCTAGATGTGACCTACGTTTTTTTTTTAGTAACAGCATTCTTTTGTAAACGTGTTATAATTTAAATTGACTAAAGGAAACTTTAATAGTTTCTCTAATATAACCATAACGAACACGTTATCTGAAATATTAGGGACTCGCTTTATTCTTTTAATAAACATTAAATTAACTTTCAAAATTATAACTTCCAAACAAAGTCTAATTAACATAACAAATTGCGAACTAATCAACCAATGACTTAGAATCGTTCGACATACGCTCATTATATGCCAATTTTCCATTATTATGTTAAACATAATGGCCGAGTTCGCTTTGGTTGCTGGGCATAAATAAAATTTCGCCAAATTAAATTGACTGTATGATTACATACATATTCGGGCATCATTCAAAGACTCATGCTGTGCAAAACCAATGTTAAAACGATATGCAGAATTCGTATAAATGCGTCACCACATTCTCTATTCAATTTAAGATGGGGTGCCGTTTGCTTTCTTAAAACTTTTCATACGCTTCCGAAAGGCGTACTGCTGTGGGATAAAGTCGAAAATATGCGAGTCCTTATTTCAGTCTGAGACGTCAACGTTTTTTTTATTGTTGAGAACTGGTCTAAATTCTAGGGGACCTGAGCTGTACCAGTTCTTATTGTTAGTGCTCTATAGAAATAAGTCTAAAGGTTAGGCGTACTAAATGGATTCGAATGAATGTTATAGCACGCGATTTTTGAAAGGATCCTCACACCCCGACGTTTGAGCATTTCTCATTTGTATCGACGAGCTGGTTTTTGGAGTTTGTTTAAAACAGTGCAGATATACATACAACAGGAATAAGTTGGTCGGGCATAGGGGACTTGTCACCACGATGTGGCAGCATTTTATGTAGTATGGCTCAGACTATTCATCATTTGTCATATACATACAAAGCCCTACGTGTTCAATAAAACAAGCCATTTAGGATGCTGTTGGGACTGTCCAGGTGGTGTAGCGCCGCACTCATATTTATAGAGACGCGCAGACGGTTTTCGAGCGCTTATGCGCAGGAAGGTCGCCTCCATGCTGAGCAGGCTCAGAAGGAACACCAAAAGCACCCTGTGTGTCATTGCTGGCAGACGTGACTGTCCTGTCCTGACGTAGGTAGAGAACCAGCCAGGTAAAACGGTTTACACTTTTTACATTTGAGTAAAATAATTGGTAACATGAAGTTTCCCAGAGGTGTCATAGTACACGTTACATGCACACAGAATTTACAAATTGTGTATTTTTTTGTTATATCGTTTTTTATTTATTTTTTACCTAACCCTCGATATGACGTTTGTTCGCGACAACAGACTAATAGGGATGATTACTAAATTGTAATAATTAGTCCATCATGTAATTTATAAAAAATATGGACACATATTTTTTTCTTTTTTCACATAATCGAAAAATAAAGGCGATACATTGAGTCAAAATGTCGCGTGCGTGACGTCACTCTTAAGTACAAATTTTACTTGGGATTGACGCCACAAACCCCTACTCCCAAACCTTAATGCGATTTATCTGAGTATTATTTTATTATATTCAAAAATCAAAAAATACGTGTGCAATATTTTTGTATTACCTAGCTGACGGACTAATTAGAATTTTGATTTTCATACCCCGTCGTCATGCCTATTGTAACAATTTTTACTTTGGTCTATATCATTAGGTAAGATTATAAATAAAAGGCATGACTTTGTCATCTAACATTTTAATTGTTCTTGCTAATTTGTACAGACCGAAATAAAAATGTATACAGTCCATAGTCGCGAACAAATATCACAACCAGGATTAAAAAAAAAATCTTAAAAAAATATGATATGTAAATAAATCATCAGTAGATTTCAAGTACACATAACGCATACTACCGAGAAAAAATATAATATTAACACCTCTGGGAACTACACTTAATGTTCCCAATTGTAAGTAGATATATATACGGGGATGGGATGGATGTATTCTATGTATGTAAGTATTATAATTTATCTATATATTATGAATATCGTCGCCTAGTATCCCATAGTACAAGTTTTGCTTAGTTTGGGACGAGTTAAATTTGTGTAAGATTATCTCTGATATTATTATTTATTATACCTTATATAACTGACTTAGGATAATATTTAATATAAGACTTTATGGATGTAAAACGTCTGAAAAAAGACATTTATCTATTAACTATTTATAATAAAAAATAATAGGCATTACTTGGAACGTTTCTGTATATCATTATTGGCATACCGCAAAATGTACACGATGTCTTCAGTTTAATAAAAGTCTACGTAATAAGTGCAAACCTTGCGCAACTTCGATAATAATGTGAAGTGTCAACTGACAAAATCAACTTCTAATGTGAAGGAATTGAGGTTGAAGGTTTATATGAAAAGGGTTGAAAATCCAACCGACTGGCCCGAAATTAAGGCCTAAGACGATAAGAGAGAAAAATTTGCCGCGTGTCACGTGCACTTCGTAGTTTTTTACATTGTTTTCTGTTGTGTTACTTGTTGGCGTATGGTCTTGAACACTATAATAGTATTTTATGCAATCGTTAAACAATGTATGTGTCGAGTGGGTGTGTATATGTCGAGAACCGCGTTTAGGCCACGAAGCTTGCTGAGTGGCCTCATTAAGGTACGAGACTTAAAAAGCTAATTGTATAACTATATTGTATACAATACTTTTTCTACGAGTAACCGAGAAATTACAGTAAATGAAACGTAAAAAAAAATCAAAAACATAGCTTTTTTTAAAAAAAAATCTTTATAGTTATGTGCGGAGTTGTATAATATAGGTATTATAGTTCAGTGCCATATACTATAAACCTCTATGGTTTATAGAGTAATGGTCCAATCTAAAAAGTATGTCTTTTTAGTATGATGTATGATTCGCGGAGTTCTTATTCACAGATTATTGTTCACGAGTAGATAAAACACGTTTTAATATCAAGCACCAGTTACCGTATAATTTAGATGGCTGTGACAGGAACAAACGAACGCGGAAAGAAGCTGAATTATTCATTAACCCACCTGCCGTAGGAGCGCCCTGTTCGATAATTTCAGTCCCACTATTAAAGCGCTCCCAACTTCAATGCATAGGCTTGTGCATATGCTTTTTAAAATAATCTATTTCCAATATAAAAGCAGTCCCTCAAACGCCATGACATTCTAGTGCCAAAATCTTCTCTTTGAGGGTTGGTGGGAGATTTGAATTGCTTTGCAATTGGGTACGGGTTTGGCGACGTAAACGTAAAGACAAATAGTCAATACTCTACTTAAATAACAATGATTATAATAATATACGTGTATATTATAAGAAATGTATTTAAATTTAATACAATAATGAACTATTGCAGGTACTGTTTGAAAAATCCATCCAATCACTAGCATACCTGGATAAAATAATCCCACCAAAAACATTTCATGTAAATTTGGTAGCCAAGACTCACAAGCTCATAACGCTTTCGCTGTAAAAAAGTTATCAGATCCCAGGAAATACCAAGCCCTCAAGCTCTGACTTTACTGACCCTAAATCTTATCTTAAAAAACCGGCCAAAGGGTTTTGGCAACATACAAAAAAGTTAAGTCCGAGACCTGGCGTCCCGGTGAGCGTGGAGGGAATCAGTGATCACAAAAACATAGCTGACATGTTCAGGTGTCACTTTCAGGTGGAATCTCCACTTAAAGGCCCTCAGGGGGATGTTGAGGTCGTTGTGTCGGGGTCACCCGAGCGTGTCACAGCTAAACAAGTCGCCTCAATAATAAAGGGTATGATGGCCAGAGGTAAATCACCCGGACACGACGGCCTCAGCATTGAATACGTCCAACACGCTGGGCCACACCTCCCCAGGCTGCTAGGAGTACCATATACGCTTTGTATTAGACATTCATACCTGCCCAGTGGGTTAATGATGACGATCGTGGTGCCGATAATTAAAAATAGAACCGGTGACATTTCAGACAAATGCAACTACCGGCCGATATCATTGGCTACAACTGCAGCGAAAGTGCTTGACGGCCTGTTTGAGAGACAGCTATAAAACACCTTCATCTACATGATGCACAGTTCGGGTTTAGACCCGGGCTTTCAACTGAAAAGTGCCATTATGTCACTCAAGCATACCGTCAGGTACTACACTGATAGGAACACGCCTGTGTACGCAGCTTTTCTAGATCTCTCTAAAGTATTTGACCTAGTTAGATTTGAGATTCTCTGGTCTAAACTAAACGCCACCAGAGTACCGGGGGAACTGGTAAATATCTTTACGCACACAAAACTAACTAGGTCAAGTGGTTTAATGAGCGTTCTGAGGAGTACGTGCTGGAATGCGGAGTGCCTCAAGGGGGGGTTGACCTCACCTTCGCTTTTCAGCCTGTACGTAAACCAGCTGATCGATTAGATGAGCGCCGCCGGTGTCAGTTGCTCGATTATCTCGCGTTTGGCTGAACCGAGTCAGATGCGGTTTTCGAAAAAGTATTTGTTACTTTCTGGAAGTCTCGGTATACGACGTTTTGGTGAAGGCAGTTCCCTTTTTTTTAAGAAATGATTTCAATAATTGTTGAATTGTTACGCCGGCAATGACTTACTACTACTAAGAGATTACGATAAAGCAGATTTCTTCTCTTGAATAGAAACTTTTGCCCGCGGTTTCGCTCGCGTCAAATTCGGGGTAATTTTGAATTTAAAAACCAGCTAAGAGCATGTCGGACCATGCTTAGTGTACGGTTCCGCAACTGTTACTACAAAAATAAGCACTACAGACCAGCAAAAGAGCGTATCTTCATGCGGATTACGTCCTTTTGTTGAGAAGCGGAGTTTTTCGGCAATATCTCAAAAACCGTATATCCGATCGCATTGCACACGATCTTCGTTGAAAGTATTTATTAACTTTTATGTTTTTAATTGCTTTACGACTTACGGATTAGAAAATAGAGGGAAGGGGAGGACCCAAAATATTCCCTAACTCAATTTTTTTTCTCTTAGAAACCTCAAAGCGTTTTCACTACCCAAAGGTTGTCTGGAAGAGATGGCTGTTTGGCGATGAGACCACCTGTTGTTTACCTCTCCTTGAATGTATTGTAGTTAACGTCCCAGAAAACTATAAATTGACACCTATATTGATATTTTCACATTTCATCCCCATCGCACACCAACAGGGAGATGATATTTCACGTCCACTAAATTTGATTTTATAATCAATGCCATTTTCGTAATTAACGTCCCAAATAACCCTAAAAACGAAACCCATATTGATATTTTCACATTTCAACCCCATCGCACCCCGACAGGGGCGATAGTGTTTCACGTCCGCCACGTCGGATTTTAAAATCGTTGTTGTTTTCGTAATCAACGACCGGATAAACTAAAGAAACAATACCCATGTCAACTTTTAGACTTTGTAACCAAATTTCCCCTTTTAGGGGTTGAATTTTCAAAAACCCTGAAACACGTGTTTACTCATTTATTGTTAAAAATACTCCTGTAAAGTTTCGAATAAAATAGTCTTACTAATCTTGTTTCCCCATACAAACTTTGGACCCCCATTTCAACCCTTTACGAGCTGAATTTTGAAAAACCCTTTCTTAGTGGATACTAATGTTATAACAACTGCGTATTGTCATAAATTCAGGTCTCTAGGTCCAACAGTTTGGGCTGGGCGTTGATTTAAGTGAGTCAGTCAGTCAGTCAGCACTTTGTCTTTTATATATATAGATAAATATGGACGCTGTCTGAAATAAATTTATTTTATTTTATTTTATTTATTTTTATTTTGCTGAGAAGCACAGTTTTTTGGAAATAACTTAAAAACGGTGTGTCCGATCATGTTGAAAACAATTTTTATTGGAAGTATTTATTAATCTCTACATACAATTTTTACTACTTTCGGAGCGAATATTTCCGAAAATACACACTAAATCATTTTTTTTTGTAAAAACCTAAAAATGTGTTCAGAATATCTGTCGAATGGTGTGCCACACATTGATATTGCTGATTTTTTTCCTCTTTTGGTTACATGTGTGGAGTGCCCCCCTTAGAAATATATATATTTTTTATTTAATCTTATAGTTTTTGAGTAAAATGCCTGTGACATATATGGACGGACGGACGGACGGACGGACGGATGACGAAACTATAAGGGTTCCGTTTTTGCCATTTTGGCTATGGAGCCCTAAAAAGTGTGGCTTTAACTGGCTTGAAGCCCCTAAGCCCTGATTTTACTAACCTTACACCTAGGTTTCAGAAGTATAGCCTGTCCGTTTCATAGAGAGGAATTCAAAATAATAATATTATTATCACAATATTGAAGACAATATACTGATGTATGAAACGGCTAAGCCATACTTTTTAAGCCCAGGTGTAGGGTTAGTAAAATCAGGCCTTATGGTCTCACTTCTTTTTGTAAGGTGCCCTAGTTTTTTTTATTTTCTTTGGCTGTTGCGTTTATTAAAAATTCTCCGGAAGAACGATTTAAGTAGTAAAATTTCTTAATAGTTTTTGTTCGTCTCACTACCGTGCCCCCAGATTTTGTCTGTTCTTTGTATGTAAATTCTAGGCTCCATTTCAAATTTCAGCTTTCTAGAGCATCGTGAAGTATTTCTGTTGTACTAGTTCCGTACCGAGACCTGCACCCCCTTTTTTGGGGTAGGAGGGTGAAAGTTACAGATTTCTTGATTTAACTATTTTTTGTATGTAAATCCTAGGCTCCATGCCAAATTTCAGCTTTCTAGATTATCGGGAAGTACCCTAGAATTTTGATACGTGAGTGAGTCAGTGACAAAGTCGGCGTATTTTAGGTATCAATGAAACCTAGGATATGAAAGCTGGATGAATGAAATTTAGTGCATTTCAAATGTTCCCCGACTACATCTTAACCTGTGAATTTGGGCTCTCGGGTGTTTAATGCGACGAAGCTATAAGGGTATGGAAATGGTTCGGGAAAAGGTAGAGTGCCCTGCTTCTTTTATTTTCGTCTTGGCGAGGGCACTGCCGTGCCTCCAGATTATATACGCATGCGATACATTAAGGAGAGATCTTCCTATAATCCTAACGAAAGCCAACGGATATTAAAAGTTAAGTGTGAAAGTAAAAGGTTGAAAACCAACACCGACGGAGTCGAATTGATAAGCTTCTTAATATTTTTCCCCTCGCTAGCTCGGAAAACCGTCTGATCCTTTCAGAGGGTAAACACATCCGCACGAAGCGCTATGGTGCAACGTTTATCATGCGTACCGCAAAGGAGTGGAACTCGTTGCCTGCGAGTGTGTTCCCCGACCATTATAATTTGGGCGTGTTCAAGACAAGAGTGAATAGGCTGTTTCTAGACGGGCATGATACATCCTTAACCGCATCGTCACTTAACAACAGGTGAGATTGCGGTCAAATGCCCATCTATTTATAATAAAAAAAAAAAAATAATAAAAAAAAAAAAAATTATCCACTAGTGGGGAAAGTAATCTGACAGATAACAAAACCTAAAATGCTTATAATAATGGTTCGTTATCATTAAGTAAAAATTGGTATTTAGCTTCATTTAATGATTTTTAAGTCATAAACCTTAAAATTCTATAGACAACATTTGTTTTTTTTTATAATAATAATGAAACGCATAAGTTGAGTCGATATTACAAAACGCATCGTCAGAAATGTCAACGTTGTCAACAAAATACTTTATTTAAAAACTTTTCTATTGATGATGATTCTAATTAACCCGATGATGAATATATTCTGCACAAATTAAGGCCATTTTTTTATAAGCTGTTTTTTTGCATGTCGCACTTTATAGTGAGGTGAAAAGTTTTGTGTTACACACGGGTGCAAGGTTGTATTTTACTTCTCGTGTGTTGAAACACTCGCTTCACTCGTGGTTCAACCATAGAATCCTTTCGCTTGCTCTTGTTTTTATTCCAGACTCGCGGGTGAAATACAACTTTGCATCCTGGTATAACAAATAACTATTGTTCTCAAGAAGTGCACTTTAATACTTTACTACTTGTATAATTACGGCACCTCACTCGTGTGTCCATCGCAGCTGCTCCTATAGCAACATATTGACTTCGTATAGTTTTGTTCTAGAAAATAGCCCCTTATAGGCCTACGGATATGGTATAAAATGGATATGCTAATAAATAACGAGGGGTGGGCGTTTCGTATTTTATTGTATGCCTGTTTTATTAACGTTTAACACTTTGTTAGTATTTTTGTAGATATACATAAGTATGTAATATGCAAAATTTAACCCTTACTAAAAGGAGTTCATGTGTTCGTCCGCGAAAACGGACACTAAGGAAACATTTCTATTTCTACTAACGCACATATTTAAAAGTCACCTACAACCAAAAATAACACACGCATTAATGTTTATTGTAACATGTACTCATAAACTGATCAGATTTTTCTCATATAATTAGGCACAGGAGAATGCGTCTATCTCCAGTTGTCTTATGCTCTAAGAGTTACACCACACTACTTACAAACAATTACTATACATTTTGTTGACTTTACACTTATCCCAAAACTTCAAGAGATTTAGTAATGTTGCATCTTAGCTATATTAATCACTACATGATGGCCGTTATTTCGTCTGCGCTAGAGAAAAAAAATATACACGTCTTTTTTGTTTCAGTGTAATTGGATAAAAAGTATCGTTTAAACATGTATAAATGACCGCCTACTCGTGTACCAAAAATAGTTATAATCCGTTTAGCCCTTGGAGTGACGAAAAAGATACATAATAATATAATCATACAAAACCTAAGAATAACGTATGTTTCAATTTAATGACCTTCAAACAGCTTGTTCTTATTTTTTTGAAAATATTTTCTGTGTTTAACATTACAATTTTACACCTTTATATATAGTACTATTACCAGAAAGTGCCCGCCACTTCCTTCGCGTAAGAGAAAAAAGTTTTTACCTCATTTTTACTTCATGACAGTTTTGTAAGATGTATCTTTCGCTTAGCCGTTTTGGCGTGATGAAATCATAATGGCACATTCAAACATACAACAAATAATTAAATATTATTTCGATTCCGATTCAGTGACTTTCAAAATGGCTTTTAACTATTGTTTCACTTCTCCTGCTCAAAAAGTAAGTCATATTAGCTTCGCGAAGCGAGACTAAAATAGTACATTTAGCCCCTAGGGTTTAAAAGATAGCCATATAATCCAATACAAATTTCTACGAAACTGAAAAAAAAAACTTGCGGCCAGCTAACATACTACTTACGAATAATTAAAAACAAACAAACCAACCTCATCAGATTGGCCAAAATTTCTGACCGTATTGTAGCCCTTCACATTAAAAAGTAAAAATTGTCTATGGCCATTATTAGTTTTAAAAAATATATAAGCTGTCAATTTAACTATAAAGAATAGCTCAAACTGTACTTTTTATTTTTCCTGAAATATACAATTTTAATGTTAAGTCTTTTCTATTTTCTCGCAGTCGAAGTGAAAAGCAGAGTGTTTAACACATGGCTAAAAGCCATTATGACACTCAGACATATTTGTCCTCGCTCACTTCGTGAGCTCGTCCAAATAATCACTTCGTATCATAATGGCTTATTTTAGCCCCTTGTCAAACAATCTACTATTGATAGGTACACGGGTAGCTGGTCATCCACAGATTGGCTGCTCAGAAACAATTTAGTCAATTTTTGGCGATTGTTAGTTTTTTTATCCCATTGGATACCTTCTATTAAAACGTATGCTTATTTTTTTCGGAGTACTTTTTCAGGTATTGGTAAAAAGTAATTTCAATTATCTAAAATTTGGTCAAAAACAACGATAAAACACAGTTTCTGTACTAAATCCAGGTTAAAATCAAGTAACTCGAACCAGTTCTATTTTAACCTTGGGTTTGAAAGAAGTACTTTTCTTTTTATAGTAGCCCGACAGTTAATGAGGAAAGTATAACACACGAGTTACTTGGTTAGAATTCGGTAACAGGTGAGTTACTTGCTTTTACAATAGACATTTGTACTTGTATTGGTTGTGTTCACACGGATTGATATTCCACACCTGAATCATTCCACACATTACGTACCTATTATGATTATGAGTACAAGAAATATATATTTATGCGTTAATCTTGCCGGACTTAGGAATAAAATGTCGAAATTGAGTTAATAGTTTAAGAACATCAAATTAATTACTGGACGATTGTGTGTTTAATTATTAAACTAAGCCGTGGAAGAATGTTGGTTGCCACAAATTTGCAAAGCAAGCTCCATGTACCTAACTCTATATGTAACGTATAATCTACTAGAGCATAACTTGTTTTATTTATTTTATTTTTAAATGAGTATAGAATTATAATTCTTATTGCCATATACCAAATATGTTTTTTACACATTGATCTAAAACTAGGTGAGGTTATTAGATTAGTGTTGCCTTTGATAGACTTAACTAATCCCAGCTTTGTTTTGTGCGTCGTGAGTCGCTCCGTGCGACGTAATTACTTGGAGATTCTTGAGTCCCTAAAACTGGGGAACAAGAACGGTGGCGGTGGTGGTAATGATAGTGATGGTGGTGATGATGGTGGTGGTGGTGATGGTGGTGATGATGGTAGTGATGGTGGTGGTAGTGGTGGTGTTGATGGTGATGATGGTGGTGATCGTGGTCGTGGTGGTGATGGTGGTGATGATGGTAGTGATGGTGGTGGTATGGTAGTGGTGGTCGTATGATAGTGGTGGTGTTGATGGTGGTGGTTCTGATGGTGGTGATGGTGATGGTGGTTGATGGTAGTGGATGATGGTGGTGGTGGTGGTGATGATGGTGGAGACGGTGATGATGGTGGTACCATCACCATCGCCACCATTATCACCATCAACACTACCATCATCATCATCATCATCATCATCAAATCACCATCACCACCATCACTACCACCACCACCATCATCCACTACCATCCACCACTGTCACCATCATCACCATCACCACCATCATCACCACCACCACCACCACCATCATCATCCTCACTATCATCACCATCAACGCCACCACCACCATCATCATCATCACCGCCGTCACCACCACCACCATCATCCACTACCATCCACCACCGTCACCATCATCACAACACAAGCATCCCAATCATCACCATCACCACTATCATCACCACCATCCCAATCATCACCATCACCATCATCACCACCATCACCACCACCACCATCCACCACCACCATGCACCAATGATCATCCAATCCTGAATACCAGTAGAAACCCCCAGGGTCCATCAGAATCTGGAAAATGGTTGACAGTCCGGAAGCTCTTTATATCCTTCCGAATCCATAATTTAAAATAGGCACAAACAAAAATCTTTCTATTGACACAACACATAATTTCAGCAAGCAGCAAGGTCAAAAAAATAAACTGGAATAAAGTAGCCTCAAAACAAGTGCCACCATACTGCAAAAGGAGTCGATAGTTCACAACTAGTCAATGCGCGATACGACGAGTCGAGAGAGAGCATCTAATATGTACTAGATGGCGCGTGCGCTCGAAGTATTACGTTCGGGCCGAACGAGCAAGGTCATTTCCCCATTCTTCGCCTTAACGTTTTTCAACCCTTAACACTAATATTATTGAATATACAATTTCGGTGTAATAGGCCCAATGTGATACTGGTTTGGAATTGTCCCAAAGTGATTATGTTAAAAAATGTATCCGTAAAGAAAAAAAAAGGAAGATTAGTAATATTTCATCACAGTGACATGAATTTAAATTGTAGTTAATAAATACGGTGTATAAGTACTACGGCTAGTGTTTCTTTTAGACATAAGTAATATAATAAGCTGGTCCTATACTAAAATGGATAAAATCTGTTAAACTACACACATCTAAATAGGCATATATTATATATGTTTTGGTTTCCAGACAGCTTATTTCAGTAAAAAAATCAAATATAACTCCAATTTAACTATTTTAACCCTACGTTGCATACAGTTCCACATATGGCACTACCAAAATATTTGCGAATTGTGACAAAATACATGTAGGTGGAGAAATCTATTATTCGTCTGAGGATACTTTGCATACTAGGCTACTATATAGTTCAGCGCTTTGCCGCTAGGCAGCGGTATCGGTCCACAGTTCACGAGCCATTGATTAAAATTCGGCAGTCGGTGTTAGAATCTGCTTAAACAACAAATTCAATTAAAAAATAATTTTAGTTTAATTGAATTTGTAACTTTGACAGAGGAAAATACATCTTTTCTCAGTCCTCCCGTGACCATGGAAAGCTGGAAAGCTTCCGAAACGTTGGGAACTAAAATGAGATAATATACGCGATATAATCCGTTAAATTGTTTTATTTCAATGAGTAATAATCGCGGAAACAGAAGAAAATATTATGTACACCAGTACGGACTGGATGTTGCTAACCAAATCAGGCGGTATGAAGACCTCAGGACGGGACTCGCACGAGCTCGAAGTTCATTGAATTTCCTTAAAGAATGCCGTGATGAAGATCTCATTCCTACATGCGTGAAAATAGCACCGAAGAAGGACATTTTCGGTAGTGAACGGATTCTCCGCCAAGCTAGTGCAAAGTTAATGTGCAAACTTATCCACAATACCCGTTATTCAGCTCACGTATTTGAACAACAGATTAAAGAAAAGAGTGACGAATTGCAGTTGATATTGACAGATGATGACTTCAAAAGTATTGTTGAACAAGGCGACAGACGTTACGCATCAAAATTTAAAAGCTGTACACGTAAGAAAAATGCTAAGTTTGACAAGTTGAAATCAAAACGCACTAGGAATGAAACGCTCCGTGGAGGTTATCAAACGTCAACGTCAAATGCCGTTGCACCTGTAGTGAATATTAGCTCGAAAGAACTCTGGCAATCGCAAACCTCGCTTCTTAAAAAAGGGCTTGATTATGTTGTTACTCCACGGAATATCCCTTTTGAACAGATTATAGTCGGTGTGGAAGATTGTTTGGTCCAAAATCATATGCGTAAGGAGGATTTGGAGGCCGTACGCCAGGATGTGTCTTCAATTTTAAGACGAGCGAAGTCTCCTAAAGTTAACTTACCCAGAACTGAATTCATCGCTTTGAAGAGCTTGCGTGAAGACCCAGACATCACCATTCTTCGAGCTGACAAGGGAAATGCGACGGTTGTTATGGATACTAGTGATTACAACCAGAAAGTGGAAGTACTTTTGTGAGACGCTACAACATACAAGCTTGTTAAGCGAGATCCAACGGCGAAAGTAGTAAAAACGACAGCCGAGCTGATAAGTAAGCACTCTGAAAATCTTAATCTGGTTGTGAAAAGTTTAGTGCCTTCTTGCCCGGTGCCACCAAAGTTGTACGGGTTACCAAAGATACATAAACCTGGTGCTCCGTTACGCCCTATAGTGAGTCAAATCGATACTCCTACCTATCGATTAGCTCGGCACTTAGCAGGTGTACTTTCTTTACTGCGAGGGAAGACGGAAGCATACACAAGGGACTCATACCATTTTGTCAGTGAGATTAAGGATTTGAGACTAACTGATGATGAAGTTATGGTCAGTTTTGATGTCCAGTCTCTCTTCACATGCCTGCCAGTTCAAGAATGTATCGAAATTGTGAAAAGAAGATTGGGTGAACAACAGATGGCAATAGAATATGCTGAGTTATTACAACACTGGCTATATGCTATGGATTGGTGAATTCTACGGGCAAGTTGATGGTGTGTCAATGGGGTCTCCGGTGTCTCCAGTCGTCGCCGATATTTTCATGGAAGACTTCGAGGAGAGAGCGCTTTCATTGGCACCTGTCAAGCCGAGGATCTTTAAAAGATACGTAGATGATACCTTTACTATTTTACCTAGATCTAGTGTTTCAGCTTTCTTAGACCATCTGAACTCCATGCATTGTAAAATTAAATTCACTATGGAGTTGGAAAATCAAAATTCACTTGCATTCTTAGATGTGCTAGTAATTAGAGGTCCTAAAAATGACATAGGTCATACTGTATATAGGAAACCTACGCATACAGATAGGTATTTGAATGGCAAATCTCACCACCATCCCTGTCAACTTGCAGTTTACAGTGGGTAAATCTTTGTTTCAGAGAGCCAGGGGTATCTGCGACAATCAAAATCTGACTGCTGAGTTACAGAATGTCAAACGTGCGCTTCGAGCCAACGAGCTCCAGATACCACGTTCCAAGCAGAATCCCAGGATGAAGAAACCAACAGTCGAGCGTAAACCTGCCGTATTACCATATGTGAAAGGGGTCACAGACAAGATCGGAAACATCTTGAAGCGTGCTTCTATAAAAACATATTTCAAGCCGTTGAAGAAGGTGTCTCAATACCTTAGACCCGTGAAGAGTAGCACCCCTATGCAGAGTGCAGGCATTTATAAGCTGGACTGCGAGTGTGGTCTTTCATATATTGGTCAAACGAAACGCAGTGTATCAACCCGGGTGAAGGAGCACATAGCAGATGTCAAGCACTGTCGGTGTAATAGGTCTGCAGTCTGTGAACATGTCATTGACAAACCAAACCACTCAATTAAGTTTGATAAACCTTCTATCCTTGCCAAAGAAAAAAGATATTTTCCCAGGATGCTACGCGAGGCTATTGAGATTAAAAAGCATCCTAATTTCAATAGAGAAGATGGATTGTCACTACCACCAGCTTGGGATCCTGTAATACATCTCATCAAGGAACAAGCGAGACACAGGACTGCAAAACCTTAATTTCCGAACGGTGTAAAATATCTTATCTGTTTAAAAGTAGTTTAATAGTCTCTGTTTTTTTTTAAATATTATAATAAGTAATGAGGTAGCCTGGGAGTTTTTCTTTGCAGCGTTTCTTTTCTCCTCAGTACGCCTCATTTGTGAAATGCTGCTTGGTAAATTATTAGAATAAAATAATTAAGCCCTTCTGGCACATGTGTAACTGTCTTTACAGCTTAGGCCCATCTGGCATGTATGTACACCTTTATTTGTGTTTTTTCAAAAAATGGGTAGTTTGCACAAATTGTAACTTTGACAGAGGAAAATACATCTTTTCTCAGTCCTCCCGTGACCATGGAAAGCTGGAAAGCTTCCGAAACGTTGGGAACTAAAATGAGATAATATACGCGATATAATCTGTTAAATTGTTTTATTTCAATAATTTTAGTGTTAAATAGGAAGAAAAAATATACATCATGACTGCAACTGTGCAACATTGAAAGATTAGTTTAATTGTATAGTATTGCGATATTTAGATAACCTTGAGAAGTATTTTTTACACGTTCCCAATATGGTACTCCATGCATTGACGTTCATTTTGGTAATACAAACCAAGTGTGCAATACTTGCACTTATTAGAGACTTTATCCGGTTGGCATAAGTTTTAGTTTCGCCTAATCTGTAGAAACCGTTATTTATGGTTTTGTGGTAGTTTAATACTTTAATAATTATGTATTTTTTTTAGATGATGCCGAAGAAACCTTTACAGGATGCGGATATTGAGCAATTTTTATCAATACCACCTGGAAGTGAAGATGATCTGTATTGCTCGTAGTTGGGTGCCGATAGTGATTGTGACATTGAAATATTGCGGGCAACAATAAATCGGATCTGCGAAGAATCTAGTGATTCAGAGAGAAGTCGATCGTCGAGGCCTGAGTTAGTTGAGTTGACCCCAGTTACGTACGACATATTTTCAAATAATGCACTACTCCACACGTCGGAACTACATGTCGAAAATTCAGAATTGGCATCATCATCAACCGAAGGTAACTTATTTTCACCAATCCATGTCTATGATAGCTCAGAAAATATTTACCAGCACATCCTACGCTTTAATTAAAGGATTGGAGTTGTGCATTACTTGAAACTATGTCGTACTTAACTGCGGTCAGCTTAACAAATTGAGGACTTGACGACCAAACTTTCTCTGAATCACTAGATTTTTCGTAGACCCGATTTACTGTTGCTCGCAATATTTCAATGTCGAAAGCACTATCGCCCCCGACGAATCCAGATCATCTTCACTTCCAGATGGCTGGTCGACCATCTACTAGAACTGAAGTTATTTTAGCTGAAAAAGCAAAAAAAGAAAAACTGTGGCGATTCTTCCTCCTCACGGTGTCAGGGTAGATCGCATAGACCATTTCCCTATATGGAAAGATAAATTTTTTGTGGCCCGTGAAAAATGCAAGATTTAACTGTACCTAAACAAATCTAATAATTGTTTATTGTAAATTTCACATTTAACACAAAACGCATCATGTAACAGCGGTAAAATAAGTTATTATTTGTATCTGTATACTATGCTGTAAATTGTACCTAATGTATGGAGTTCCACATCTGGAACACGAATAAAAAAACTTCTTTTCTCTACACGATGGGTTGTATATTTTTTTTATTATTTTTCCCCGGACGCAAACACCAATAGTTATCACATATAATTTTATTACTCAAAAAAAAACTCATGCACTGTAGGGTTAAAATTGACTATTAATCAACTATGTTAAAAACAAGTAATCTTCAGTTACTTGTTTCTAATACGATAATTTTGTATTTTTTTGTTTTTATAACCGAGTTAAAAACAATTTTCTGCTGCGTACCCTCAACTGCTCCAGTTACACTGTGGATTAAAAAACAAATATTGTACAATACTATACATATCATACATTGAAAAAAAAAAATTTTGGATATCTCGTGCACTTTTTAAGAATATGTCTTTTAAAGTTAAGATATGTTTTTGGCTTTCCTATTAAATTCACTAAAAATCTTGTTACTGGTTCTCAATTTTGCGCAGTCGAGAAGGTTATCAATCAATCAATCAATCAATTAAATAATGCTTTATATAGGCCTAGTTACAAGCATTTTCGAATTGTCAGGTACAGTACATTAGAGAAGTGTTTACATATGATAACTCTTTTTCCGACTACGCTCTATAATTAATGAGGGTTATAATTTTATTCTCTATTTTTAATCCACTGACAAAGTCCACCTAGTTATTTATACAAAGAACAAAGGAAAAAGTTCAATGTGGTCCACTACAATGTAGGCGGGACTCGAACCCACGTCCTCTGTTTATATGCAACAGTGCTCCATTTTCATCTGAGCTACTACATTGCTACGTACACCCCATCAAATTTTAGTCTTAGCAATCCAACGCTTACAGCAAACTCAACAACTCTCAACTTTATAATACGTAGTAGAAGGTAACGGAACATAAAGCCCATGTCATGAGTTTGAAACGAGCGTGTCAAGAATCGAATCGGAACCACGTCTTGCTAGTCGGCTACCGTTATAAGTGTTTCGATAACCTTCGAGGGGCCTTCGAGAACAATGATTGGGTTCTTAAAATGCTTGGAATAATGTTTACGCGGAGAAAGAGAGGTATGTTGTTCTTACTAATGTGGTGGCAAATACGTATACAGCCTGCCTTATGTTAAAAAGTCACCGTAACCTATGGACGCTTGCAATGCATTATTTTGTAATTATAGGGTAAACTGACAAAAATGCATGGCACAAATCAAAACCTTAACCAATAACTTACTTTAACCAGAACACGGTTCTTATAACTATAATATTCTTATATAAATAATACTTCCCGTTTCGATTGAACCAATATTTCCCATGCATTGTGCATATCATGATAGCACACATGATATGCGCCATGGAGCTGGTCTGATGATGGATCCTGATGGTGGTCAAACGATCTTTGTAATAAAAGAAAGCAATCTTATAATCGTGCGTTTGGACTGTTTAGAATCTTGTCGGCGAGTAGTTGATGAATGTTTAAAGAAAAGAACAGTCAGTAACAAACGCCTGTCACAATAAATATTTTTCTGACATAAACTTATCATGATTGAAAGTAAAATTTATTTCGAAGGATTTCTATGGCTCGCTATAATTTTAACGGTGCAATATGCTAATAAATAGTTATGACAGCAATTCATAGTTTTAAGGTCGGAAAAACACTTAGCCTACTCGACAGCGTCATTCATAAAGCACGGTCATCGGAATTAGAAACGCATTGTATTCTAACCGTAACTGAGATCTCGACCGTTTTTGTAAACATGCCAATTTCTTCCGTTCTCTACCCACATACCCGATTATCTACATGTCGTGAACAGTTTACTTATGACCAGTGAAAATTGAGGTATGCTTAGAGCACTGGAGAAGGTATATGGACGCATTCCCTACTGCCAAAGTAAGCAACTGTCAGGTCAATTTACTGACAAATGATAAATTGACTTAGTTAAATTTCCGCACAAATAAGGAAAAGCTGAAATATTTAAAAGGGCTTTCAAGATTTTCAGAGCTATCAAGTTTTCTCCTCACACGGGTTTTGCTTTCGGTTAAGTCTTACAGTTTTCAAAAAATAATAGGATTCCGTTTTCTCTTTTACGGAATTTCAAAAACATGATATATGGTTCAGGAATACATTTTTCAGTTAGGTACACAAATATTACTACCAAGATCAAACATTTACACCCTTTCGCTTCGTACATGTTACCTAGGGACTTACTAATAAATATTTTTTCTCATCTTGTATGAGTGTCCCACGGCTGAACAAAGGCCTCTTCCCTAGACTTCTACGGCGTGCATTAAGTTGTCTCTTTTAGTGAGCTGCTAAGCGACGCGCTCATATCGTCACGCCTATTTCATTTACGTCGCTCCTTCTCTAGTTTGTACCCTAATGTATCGTTAATTGTTATATGCAATCAACATAATTACGATATTACATATATAGGTAATTCATCTATAGGGAATCAGCAGTAATTGAGCGTACTCGTTTAAATGCGTGAATTCATAGCCGATATTAATTATGATATAGCTGATTGGTCCCTTGCAAATATAGTAATAATAATATTATTTGTTACAGATTAAAAATGCTTAAATGGGCAGTGTACGCCAAAAAGAACCAAGAAGTAAAAAGTGATGCAGAATCAGAGGAAAAAGAATACAATGGACCATACAATAACAGGATCCGTCGATCCCTCGATGCTCAATCTATTAAAAAGAGCAAAAAGCCTAGCCGTTACCAAAGGAGGTCACTGGGGCCCTCGGCAGTCCGGAAAAACATAAAAACAGTTGACAAGGAAAATCTAAACTACATTGGGAATACACCCAACTATTTCAAAGAGGGATTCGTCATGAAAACAGAAATCCTAGCTCTGAAAGATGTCAGCAACATAACTCCAACAAACGGAACGCCTGTGAAACATTTCGAAAGGAGAAGATTTTACCTGAACGGTTCGAAAGAGGACATTCTACCCAATTTACCCACAACCCCTCCCACATACAGTAGGAGAGTGAGAGAAGCAAAGAAGAGGAAACTAGAAATGTCACAAGAAGGGTTTAGGAGAGACAGTAGCGTTTACAAATCGGAAAGAAGAATAAAAGCTAAAGATATAAGCGTTTTATGTTCAGGATTAACGCAAAGTTCTTCAGAACCTTCTTTGAATGAATTATCCGATAGACTGAGTATGACCAGTAGTCGACTTTCTTTTGCGGCTAACAAGCTGCCTAAAAATAATGGTCCCATAAGCACAACCAAGGCCGCAAACGAAGGTTTAGTCGAAATAGAATACGATGAAGATCTAGTCTTGAACTGTGTTGAAAAACCTATTATTGATAAGGTAACAGAAAAGACGACCCTACCGATCTTCGGACATCATATTTTCACAGATAATCCTCTCTATTTCAACAAAAATGAGAATGGCTTCAGTAATATTATACCTTTAAAACGCACACGAAAGAAATCTAAGGAATTTGAAAGTTCCTTTAAGTCTCCTTGCGTGGATAATCGAGATGCGCACACACTTATGAGGGATGCCTGCTCACCTGTCTCCATTACGCCTTTGTCAATAAAATTGGCCGCTTTAAGGTTTAGTGCTTTAAGCACCCATAGTAAATCAAAAAGAGTTCCTTTTACTAATGATGTCACGGAGTATTTTCCCAAAATTGAAAATCAATTCCCTATCACACTCAAGGACGACGAAAGTGCAACTGAAATGGAATACAAATTCATATTAGGCAAGGATTCTATAACAAACAATACTGAATCAACTGTATCAACAACGCAAATGGGAGACGTGACCCTTGAGAGAATGATCGAAGATATCATAAAAAGTACTAAAATAATCAAATCGAAAAGAAGAGTAGTAAAGAAAAATATTCAAACTTCAATTGAAGAGGAAATCCCTTCAATAGAATGCGTAAAGGATTTATTCGTTAACCCTCAAGCTGAAAACAAATTCAATTTAATAAAAGAAGCCAGGTACGTGAATCTCTCAAGGGAAAATTCTGTTTCGCCTAAAGGTACTCCTACTAAGAAAATAATGCCAGTGCACAGGGTAAATGAAAAATTACTCAAAAACCTTCCTATTGGGTGTTTCATACTGGATGACGGTGACGGTTATAATGAAAGAGAAGTTTGCACACCCGAAAATGCGATAGAAACTAAATTCAGGATTTCAACGAATGACAACTTCAGTAGAACACTATGTAGATCACAGTCCATGAATGCAGCGTCTTTGGACAAAAGTAATCTAACCAGGATAAATTCAGCATCGACGCCAGACATTTCAAAAGAAAGTTCGCAGCTAAGGTTGAAAAGACAAAGATGTATCCGTAGGAAGAAATCAACTTTAAGTAACGACAGCCAGTGGAAAATGAAGCATTCTAGAGCAGTGTTAACACAAATGGATATCCCGAGCCCTGCATTAGATCTACACAGTGTATCTACTGAAACCTTTAGCACAGAAACGTTTGACGAAGCACTTGATAAATCTATAAGGTCCAACGTGTCTCACAGTAGTCTTATGCCGTTCGTTGAAATGAAAAGATCGCAAGAAATGTTTGGTCTTACTCTTGAAAATGGCATTCCGAGTCCTATCACTCCTGTACCAAACCTCAAGCGGTCAAGTAACGTTTTGAGTGAAGAACGAGCACATAAGACCAGTAAACTGGACATCGTAGCAAATGACGCTTTTACTCCAGTTATAGAACATAAATCCTCTAGAAGATGTCTAACATATTCTCCCGAAGAGGGCAGTATAAACAGCAGTGAGGAGAAAAGGAGAAGCGTGGCCAGTAATCCCATGGAAAACAGTGCTCATCGACTGAATGCGCCAAAAGGAACAATAGATTTAGAAATAATAACTAAACATGACGTTATTGACGTGCACGGTGAGTAATTACTTTGGTCAGAAAATTTTGTCAGAACCAAACGGCTGAGTTCAATATTTGTTCATTAAATACATATTTTTATTAACAGTAATCAGATGTCGAGATCTCCAAAGGGCTTGCGGCAAAACGGAGGATATCAATGCATATGCTAAGGTAAATATAATTACAGCGGGCCTATGATGGTTGCGTTTGTCACGCGATAAATAAATGACATAGCTGCCATCATCTTCTGACACGTATATGAGTGCGAGAGTGACAGGCGCGTCATCATATCATTTATCGCGGGTTAAACGTGACCATCATAGGCCCGGTAAATATACTTAAATAAACATACTGAAAATTCATATTTCAGGGGTAAGAGATACCTCTTTACAAATGAGCGAAAAAGTGATTCCTTGTAATTTCAAAAAATAGAAACTCAATACAGTTATTTAATTATACGCATTTGTAAAAGTACAGATATTGTTCTTCATCACTGCCGCACTGCAGCCTGACTGAAACAGACATGGACATCATTTTATAATAATTATCAGCTTCCACATCTTAAATTTTGTCTAGGTGGTAATAGGAGGTGCTTCTGAGAGCCAGCCCCTGCCCTCCCAAAGGTCCATTTTCCAGAGGACGTCCGTCCTCTATGGAAAAAGGGAGCCGGAGTTCCAAAGACATCTGAAACTGCCTCTCCCTTCTTCGGTGTACGAGAACCAGATGCTTCATGTGTCTGTGTGGCATAGAGACAAGAAATATCGGTGAGTACCTGATATTTTAATCTCCGAGTAATAAATTCTATACGAGTCTATTTAGTCAAATTGTAGGTGTTACGAGACCACCACCACGCTCATCTGTGCACAGCATTTAAATTGCGTTGTGTAAAATTGACGACCGGTTTGGCTCAGCGGTAGTAACGTTGCCTGCAAGGCTGAAGGTCCTGGGTTCGAATCCCGGTAAGTGCAAATATTTGTGTGATGAGCATAAATATTTATTCTTGAGTCTTGGATGTTTTCTATGTACATATATAAGTAGATATATATATTAAATATATTGTTGCCTAGTACCCATTACACAAGCCTTATTGAGCTAACTATGAGACTAGTTTTATTTGTGTAAAATTGTCGTGTAATATAAAAAAATAACGCCATTAGGGTCTATTCACGAGGACCACAACAAATCGGCAACAAGTGGTGAAGCAGTGGTAACGTGTGAATAGTTCCGCTGCAACTTCTTGCAGTTGATTTGATGTGGTCAGACCGACGACACGGTCGCATTTGTCGGCGAAATGTGGTCCGTGAGCATAAACTTATTTTCATATAAATAATCGCCCGACTGCGTGGTTGTGATTGTAATGCGGTTCTGGTACGTCTGAAAAGACCCTTAAATAATGGTTTCTCTTTGTTAACATTTTTGGTGTACGTGTAAACGTTGAATGTCCCGTCTGTTAAATCTAATAAACGGGAAAATATAATATTAGAAGTCTGATTTCTTGGTAACTCCAGAGACATTTTCGGTAACGCCAGAGATGTCAAAAGTGTGCGCCTAAAAGTTGATTCACCCGCCATCGATTTTGAAAAGTTAGCTGGATACAGAAGCGGCTATTGTTCATACGTTTAGAATTATGGTAGCTTTTTCACCTAATCTATATCGTGTATGCAGATTTTTATTTAGAAGTAACAGTAGATGTTTCACTACTGATCAAGACTGTGAAAAATAACATGATTGGCATTACTGGCCGCTAGTCCTGCCACCGTACACAACTGCCTATTTGTATCAACCGATTACATCGATGAATGGAGACTCCAGACCAGACTCGATTACGTCACAGTATGGAACACAAGATTAGTATTACGGGAGATTACCAGGCAATTGTATACAAGCAACGCAATTAGTTTTTCTTAACAGTTGAACATCGAGATACACAATCGCACATATGAGCCACATCATAAATTAGATGGCACCAAAACTAATAATAAATTAAAGGTAACCGAACAAGTCGTAGGTACTATTATTTTGTGCAAATCAATATAACCATTTCATATTTCTAAAGATCCGACAAAGAGAAAGTCAGGAAAATGAGATGATAAAGCTGCGGGTGAGGAACTGGATAACTAAGAGAAATGAATATGGCGCAAGTGCAACTTTGTTTCATGAACTAGCAGTAGCTAAATGCGAGTAGGAGTAGGAGAGCACACACCAACTACGAACACAACCGCCCCAACAAACTTATTCAGTTGACATATACTTAACTAATATTTAACTAACTGAGGAGAAAAAAAAAACGCTGCAAAGAAAAACTCCCAGGCTACCTCATTACTATTTATAATATTTTGAAAAACAGGGACTATTAAACTACTTTTTAAACAGATAAGATATTTTACACCGTTCGGAAATATTAGTGGCATAGTGACAATCCATCTTCTCTATTGAAATTAGGATGCTTTTTAATCTTAATAGCCTCGCGTTTTCCCAGAATGCTACGCGAGGCTATTGAGATTAAAAAACATCCTAATTTCAATAGAGAAGATGGATTGTCACTACCACCAGCTTGGGATCCTGTAATACATCTCATCAAGGAACAAGCGAGACACAGGACTGCAAAACCTTAATTTCCGAACGGTGTAAAATATCTTATCTGTTTAAAAAGTAGTTTAATAGTCTCTGTTTTTTAAAATAATATAATTAGTAATGAGGTAGCCTGGGAGTTTTTCTTTGCAGCGTTTCTTTTCTCCTCAGTACGCCTCATTTGTGAAATGCTGCTTGGTAAATTATTAAAATAAAATAATGAAGCCCTTCTGGCACCTGTATAACTGTCTTTACAGCTTAGGCCCATCTGGCGTGTACGCACACCTTTATTTGTTTTTTCAAAAATTGGTAGTTTGCACAAATTGTAACTTTGACAGAGGAAAATACATCTTTTCTGAGTCCACCCGTGACCATGGAAAGCTGGAAAGCTTCCGAAACGTCGGGAACTAAAATGAGATAATATACGCGATATAATCCGTTAAATTGTTTTATTTCAATCAGCCTTAAGTGTTTTTATCGTCATAAGAAAAATTGTAGGAAGTTAAAAGTCAAGTGAATTGCTGTTTAAATCATGGTGAGTTTTAGGGTTCTCCTAGGGATTTTCCGAAAAAGTGAAGCTGGCAAGGCAGGCTCATACATAAGATATTGGTAGCGACGTGGCAAACTGCACATGCGCAACAAGATCGATTCCCGCAAAACCCTGCCAGTTCGCCACCGTAACTCCGTCGGCTAGCTTCTGTGCTACAAAAAATCAGGAAAGAAAAATACGCATTGCATTCGATATAGTGCCAGTGTCAAACGAACGTCACGGTAAGGTTATATTTAAGCACTGTGATTGTGATTTTACTACACTCATAATATTTTATTGTATTTTTTTAGCTAGGTAATTATGAATTAGCTCATTGTGTCTTCGAACGTGTTCAGACTAATAGGATAGTGTTAGCCCTGAACGCAGTGACCTATTTGGTAGAAAGTAAAATTTGACCTACTACACTAAATGTGTAAATGGTTTCACTTTCAATTCGGCTGTTGAAATTTCATACTCAGTATGGAATTCAAATATTAAATAGGTAGGTATTTGGATATTGCGCGTACATATCTCTATAATTATTCCGAAATTAAATGGAACACGAGCGAACTTTTACTTTTTATTTGGCTTAATGACTTATCCCTTTTCTTTGTGGCCATGATCAATGCACGTTGTAACCTACTTTTTCGGCATTCATAGACAAAGCTTACGTTAACATTATCTTTTTATTGAATACACTGTGTTGTACACATGCCACATTTTCATTGTTACTTTTAATTTTGGGAACTTTGAACAGTCTTTGGATGACAATAGCTATTACATATATGTAGCCGATCTATATCGGAATCCCTAACGTCATTTGTCCTAATGTATCGTTTGTCCTAATGTATCGTTTGTCCTAATGTATCGTTATTCATAACGCATTTTTTTCAGAAACTGTAGACTTTTCAGGATTGTTATAAAACAAACCTAACCTAATCTATACGACGATATTTTAAAAAATCCTGAAAAATTGCGGTTTCTGAAAAAAATGCGTAATGGCAAATGATACATTTGGCAAACGATACATTAGGGCAAACGACGTTACGGATTCCGAAGGACACCCATATGTAGCTGGTGAAAAAAATCTTTAGAATATGAATGAGACAAAATATTTTGCTGGTAGATTTAAGGTCGAGAATCAAAATTACCCAAGCATTATACATTTTTTTTGTTTATTATATTTTTTTTGTTTATTATTAATTTATCTAATGATTTTAATTACAAAATATACGATACAGTTGAGATACACTGAAAAACCAATCATTACACAAATGTCTTCATTTATTTATACAAAGTTTATTTTATGTCAAATCTGCATTGAAGGTTTAGAAAAGGTTTTCTTTTTCTAAAATAGAGACAAACGGAGGGCGTTGACCCTCTACTTAGACTACGTCGAGAATAATCCAGAATAACACGAAAAGAAAGTTAAATACTTGATAAAGTAATTCATTCAAAAGTAATCTTCAAGAAGTCTGGATAGGTTGTGTAAGAACTTGACAGTTACGCACAACCTACCCAGACTTCTTGAAGATTATTTACTGCTAAAGACCTAGCCACTAAGATCTTCCATATTTTTATTGTTTTGGTTACCAGTAACGCTTGTAAATTGAGATAAAATGTACACTCGTGTAGTATGTAGTAGATTGCAGACAAATAGACTTTTGTGGTGAATTTTACCGGTAATTTGCTCAAGAACCTTACTTTGGTTTGTATGGAATTACATACAATTTTGATAGATCAAAATCCCAAAATTAAATGTATCAAACTAAGATCTGTTTGTTACAATATCATTGTTTGAAAGGCCAATGCCGACTTAAATATTTATAAGATTAAAATAAATAGGCGGATCCAGAGGGGCCGCAAGCTTCGTAGGCTTAATCAATGCGTATCGGCGAGCAGATTGAAGAAGTGAAGACCAGTCTCGTTTAAGTTTAAAAAGTCAGACTTAACGTATATGGAACAAATAAGTAAAAATCCTCGCAAAAGCAGTAATTTATGACTTTGTTAATAATATCTTCAAAATATGAATGAATGTGTAGGTGCACCCAGATCTAAAAATACTTTCAACGCGTACCTACTCGAGCTAAAATGCATGGTTATTAAGTTACAATATAGTTTTACTT
Source organism: Hedya salicella (assembly GCA_905404275.2). Taxonomy (NCBI): domain Eukaryota; kingdom Metazoa; phylum Arthropoda; class Insecta; order Lepidoptera; family Tortricidae; genus Hedya; species Hedya salicella. Next base: position 85,913,985 of record FR990096.1, read on the forward strand.
TCAACATTGAATACATTGACGTCACAATCCTTTTCTATTATAAATGAATAAAGGTTCTCGTTTCAGTTTCTTTCAGCAAACATGATACGAATTTCCAAAGAAAGTTTAGTTTAGTATATTTAATGAATATAACTGAGTTTGCTAAAAAATGTACAAACGCTCATAGGACTTTGCAAAATTCTTAAAATGACACAGTATATTTTACTAAATTTTGATCGAAGAACCTGCAGCTCTTAAGCAGTTTTTCATCGCACCAGGAGTCTGTTTCTAACAATTACAAACGAAAGTCTCTTTCCAACAATATGAATTAAAAAGTGGTTTCTCCTTGTAATACAAGATACAAGTGAATATAAAGGGGCCCGCCCCTGTGCGTTTGAAATAAATATTACTCAAATTGTGTCTACCTTCCTGAGCTACAATTAATATCTGATAAAACTTAGTCTTTAGAGCCCGTCTACTCGTTATCTGCTCCTCTGGATTCACTCTTGAGGAGAATAACTTGGTCTTCATTTCTGTTGGTCTCACGCTTTACGACACATCACCTTTCTTTTCTAGCGTCCATTTGCCTTACGGAACACACTTTTGGATTGCATGGAACTTTACAATAAACGCTTCGCTTTAAAATATCATAATCAGTGTCTTCATCTTGACTTTATCCTGTAAAGAATACTGATCAATCAAATGTTGAACTTAATTTCACCATGGTCTGTCATGGTCAATTTTCTATACCAACTATTTGACGGGCTTAATCAGCCGTTAAGATGTTAAAATTATTATTCTAAACGTCAGCAATCAACCATTACTTTCCCAGTCACCTGCCTGTTTGATTTTCTTGCTGCATTTAGATAAAAATAAACATTTGTTACATCAATTATTTTTGTAACAAAAATAAAACCGAATCAAAAAAACCTAAAAAGTAACAAAATAACTGCATACATCAGTTTCTTCAATTTACATACATGTGTCCGTTTGTCTGCTTAATCTATACATTATATAAAATTAAACTTATTTGGTGTCGGTGCCATACAAAGAATGCGTAAAATATTTTTAAAAAAATTAGCAAGTTGTGACCACGATGGCATCGACTCCAAAATAACATTAATTGTATATACTGTATAGATTGAGTAGACAAACGGTTACATTTGTATTTAAGTTAACTGAAGAAACATAATTATGCAGTTATTTCTTTACTTTTTACTTTTCTTCAGATGTATTTTTTGTTAAAAAGTTAATATTTTTTACACTTTTAGTTAATCGTTACTTAATAGTGTATCTCGTGACGATTCAAACAAGCCCAAACATGGCTAGGATACATTATCGCCACCCGTAAATCGCTTACATTAATTCTTAATTCCAGTGATGTTTCCTGGTCTTCTTTATCAGTTGCACTCCACCAATATATACACTTTCTGAATGCAAATTCTTATTATGTTTCTTATAATACCAAAATCGCCATATTTATGCCGACAATATTTGAGGAGTTCCTTCAATTCTTCGTGGATCTCACCATCAGATGTTCACTAGAATTAAATGGGACCAATCTGTAATCTGTGGCACCTCCTTTCAAACAGAAAAAAATTCTAAGGCGGATTATAAATGACGGAGTTCTGAAGTTAAAAATATTTAAAAATACAACCGAATTGATAACCACGTCCTTTTTTTGGGAATCGGTTAAAAACAGGCAACAATGACTTCTGTCAACTGACTAAACTTAGCTATAAATTAATATATCTATTATGAAATAAATAAGTTTGATTCCAAATCATATTACATTCTGCCAATTTGAGGTTAATTTGAATAAGGTTAAAGTCCCTGTGCCCGCCACTGTCCCAATAATTGGCACCTTTAACCTTAGTTCGTAGCACAAGAGATGACGAGGTGTACATTTTTGTATTAACTTGTCTGGCATTCTGATATTTAACCTTACATTAGCAACCATAAGGCGTTCGTAAAAGCAAATACATTTTACTATTGACATAATCGTGACGGTCTTGGTTAATAATATAGCCTTGTAAATGTTTTATAAGTGGGTGTATAGAGGCTATTTATTGATTGAAGATATTTCTGACCATCATCAACTGTATTATTTATGTAGATTTCCACAGTTTTCGATTGATCAGTGTGACTTACAAATGTTCGATCCGTTTTGATTTTGACGCAAATATATTGAGAGGTCAGATTTTGTAAAGCTTAGGTACATTTAAATTTATTTAATAATAAACAAACGTAATTTCCCATATTAATCACTAACACGAGTCGAAACCACAATAAGAAAGCTTTTGTCGCATTAAAGTGTTATTGAAATGTGCAAATTGCTCATAGATATTAAATCGGTTGTAAGTCTTTCAAATTCTATAATGTATCCTTTGGTATCCCAAGTCCGTGTTCATCCTGCCATCCCTAATTTACTGCCTACACCATATCGCACAGCACGATTTCGTTCTGTTTTGAACGATTTTTTGCTATGCGACGTGGCTTCAGCGCCGGGAATTCTGGGTTTGTGATGGTGTCGGTGGGCTACCGAGGATTACTTAAGACTTGGAATAAATTATATATGAGCAATTCGTCGAAACGCCAACATTGTTCTGAAAAGTTGGTAGTTCTACTAATATCAATATTCTAACGTCCAACCCTAAATAAATGACAATCATAAAAGTTATATAAGTAATCCGTTTATTTAATTACGTCTGCGTTTTTTCTTGTACTATTTCGAACAGATTATTTGCACGTGTGTTAAATGTATTTGTTGATGCTCCAATACCTACGAAAAAGTTATGTTCAGTGTTTTTAATAACAGCTCATTTAGCTGGCTAATTTTAACCGTTTGAGAGCTGGAATCATCTGTTAAAATCTAAAAAAGCACGGTGATATTGAACATACGCTTACGAATTCTCCAAAATCACATGGAGTTTACGTTTTGTTCTTTTGTTGCTCAATCTGCCCTATATCAGCCAGACATTTAAGTTATAACATTTATGACTGCATGGGTTTGAATATGTTCGTAATAGGTGACAAGCAATGCGAAATCTTTTAGCAGCCATGCGATATTTGTCATATTTATTTATTTAGTGATTGCGATAGTAGATAAGGCTTTTGCTGATGTTTCAAAATCTGTACTATTTCAGTAGTTCGCTATAATACAACCACGCTAATATGCAACCAACCAATGATACAACCAATGCAATTGAACGAGTTAATGCATTATAATCATTGTAGACGATCGGGACCATAGTTCTTCGTATTTAATTATATTTAATACGAATTATATGTTCTTGAGATCGAACTCAACCTTATTACTACACAATATCCGATTACATCTATCTATTTATGTGCAACTACTGTAGACCAGCTAAATATCAAATATCTAATCCACATCAAATTTTACAGCCTTTTTAATTTGCGATCCAAAACTACGGAAATTTTCTGTTGGTATTTCTCATATTATTCTTATCTTATCACTTCAGATACTTATATCATACTTATGATAGTAGTGCGCGCTCTCTCTCTTTTTACGCGGGATTCGCGATTAGTGAAGGTTAGGTTAGGTACCATTTTTTCAACAATCCATAATATCCATACTGAATATTATTTAAAATGCGAAAGTAACGCTGCCTGTCTCTTATCTCTTCAAGATTATGCCGCTGAACCAATTTAGATGAAATTTAGTATACAGATAGTTTGAGACTTTAAAAAGGACATACTATTTTATGCCGGAAATCATCCCTTAAGGGGGTGAAAGGGGGGATGGAAATCGGTAAAGGGGACGTAATTAATATATTTTTGCACCTAAGCTCGCCGATGACGTATATTTTAATTTTCAACTTTCAGAACACCTTATCCACAAATAGTAAAGTTCTCACATATACCTAATACAAAATATTCATACAAACTTTTCCTTACATTCCCCCACACTCAAAAAGCAAAATTGAATCCATAAACGGTGTTCTACCGTTTAGACTAGTAGTTGATTGTTCCCTCATTAACGTCACTGCCGGTTTCATCGAAATTAGTTAGAGCTCATAGTTGCGACGTTATGGTTGAAGATCAATAAGTACGAGTTCCCCTTTATTTACTGGACAGTAGAACAAAGTAAACCTATTAAAATCGGGCGCTAAAGGTACCTTCACGAAAAAGATGATTAAAAGCGTACTTTGTAGACAATATAGTTACATTATGCCAAGCTTACAGTTAAGTACTGCTCGTATTTCTCAAAATACGCAGAATATATTAGCGTACAGAGTGTTTACAGAAACACTCTGTACGCTTTTGACGATTTCAAAATGGTCAAAATAAATATTTAATAAGCATGTTTAGTTTAGTTTTGACATGGCCAGTTCAAAAACAACAACAGTACAAAAAACAATATTCATATATTAGTACGAGAAAATTACAATCAATTTAAGACAATCAGAGGAAATAATCCGTGTAGTTTTCAAAATTGGTAGAGGGTTTCCTTGGTGTGTTCTAATAACCCCCCTAAAAGTCCTCGGGTGTGGGGGCTGTGCTGACGTCAGGATTTGAATGTCACTTTCTTCAGTTATTTGCTTTAACCTCAAAAATTGTATTAATTGAATAAATTGAATATTGCATTTTATTAGTCAACTAGATAATGCACGCAAATTCGTTTGCAGAGGAGATAATGTCATGACCACTCTTTTTTTCTTCAGCCTAGTTAGGTAACAAGTATCATAACCACCCGTGGATACCGTGTACGACACATAGATGCAATCTGTTAAAGTACCCGTTTTCGCGTGATGAAACCAAAATGACACATACTTACATACAAAAAATCTAAATAATAGTACATTACGGCAGAGGCTGCGAAATAGGGGATTGCCGGTCGAGTAGTTATAGACATACGAGGCCGACAATCCCAATTCGCACCGAGGCATGTATAGTGCTTTTCTCAAATCAATCCGAGGAGATAATCAGCACTAATTAAAAACCACTCGTTTTAGGTATAACCTGTATAAGTATTTGGTTCTTTTCTATTTCTGCCAAAACACTTCTTTCAACTATTTTTTGTAAGGTTTTATGTTTTTGCCACCAATTCTAAAGATGATTTGATTCATTAAAAAATTACGTTACTTTATTAATTGGTTAGTTTATAAATTATTAACAATAAATGTCATTCCTTGATCATTTTATTGAATACCTGATTAATTCTAATATAATAATCTGGTTGAATAAGAAATGAACAAGAAAAAACACATACACCAACCATGTATTTTTTTTATATTGGCAGTATGCCATAAAAAGTCAATAAAATAAATAAAACCCATTGACACAAAAACAATGTCTTTGTTGGCCATGTCCATCAATGTTAAAAAAATCCTTTATTGCCCTCTAATTTGAAATTAGAACGAATATTCAACAAGTGCTGCACAAAAACGTACTTCACGTTCTATTTATTACAACAAAGATGAGAACGACATTTCCTTGGATGTATGAAAAAAAAAATCGGTGAACTTCAACTAGTCCGTCACAATCTTTTTTTTAATGTCTTCAACTTACAGATATTTAATTTCTATAATTTCATAATATTTTTTTATAATAATAGTAATACAATTAATAAAATATCTAGTATAGATATACGAGTATGTAGATGTCAAAAGTAAAGTGAAGATTGACTTGAGACATTGATTAAGAAAGTTTCACATTAACGGACATAGACACATCGAACATCTAATACAATAACTAATTGATATTTCGCGTTTCGTCATGTTTTCGAATTTTCCCGTGGCCATGGGCGTGGGTTTATAGTTATTTTCACAAAAACTAGTTGTCTCAGAGTACGAGTTGTTTTTGCTGTGAATCAAGAGTACTATCGATTTTAGTAAATAAAAAAAGCTGGCCAAGTGCGAGTTGGACTCGCGCGCCGAGGGTTCCTAACCTTTCACTTACCCAAACATCAATACCCGGTTCCGGTTAAGTTAAGTTTGCACCTGTTACCTACGGTTTTGAATACAAATGAGGTGCAAACATAATTGTTCAAAGTTTCTTGTAGTCACTAAAAAATATTCCATGGTTACAGTTAAACGCTATTTCTGGAAATACGCAGAAACATCTACAAACACTTATTACGCTTTGGTGATTTTGATCATATAGCGTTCATATGAAAAGAAAACTTTTCTTTCAGAGTTCTCAGTCTATGCGCGCTTAGATAGTTTATTAGTTTATTAATTGCTTTCATAGGTACCAAGATGGTACATTCATATTTACCGCTATAAATTCCTGTACTTAGAGCTCTGCAACATTATCGAACTTACAGCTAGATTAATTTAATTATATGAACTTACATACTAATTTACAATATTTCATATTAATTATTTATAAACTTTACTTAGGTACACTAATGAAGTAAAATAATAAAATCTAGAATTATCACATAAAAACAATAACAATAATAATAATAAGCGATTCCCAGCCGAAGTGCAGTCACAGCAAACTTCTCGAAGGGCCTCTACGTGTTGGATCCATATCCCCACGCAAGCCTCTCAAAAATCCGGGACGTACGAGCCCGTGACTTAATGCAAGATACAAACATAATAATAATAATAACAGGTCCTGATGTAGATCTGCTCGCGTCGGTGAACTGGCTACGTTTCGGCGATCTCTTCGGAGAAACCGAAGGTTCTGCCTGTGCCATTGACGAACAACTATCGGAGGTATATCCTGAAGGACGGTACGGTCTACATTTGTTGGACATACCGCCGTCCCGGAGAGTCACTCAGGCATATAATTTCCGGTTGTACTTATCTTGCTAACGGCGAGTACTTGCACAGGCATAACCAAGTAGCGATGATTATTCACCAGCAACTTGCTGTTAAATTCGGTCTTGTGGGGTCAGAGGTACAGAGGCAGAGGTGCGTACTATAAGTACGCACTGATGCCAGTTCTTGAAAATGGTCGTGCCACGCTTTATTAGGATCGATCTATCATCACGGATAGGGCTATTGCAGCCAATAAGCCTGATATCGTGCTCGTAGATCGATCTACGCGGCGGGCAATACTCATTGACATCACCATTCTACATGACGAAAACCTCGTGAAGGCTGAGAAGGACAAACTCAGCAAGTACTTTGACTTGGCTAACGAGGTGACCGCCATGTGGGATATTGGTTCGACGATTATTGTCCCGATAGTCGTTTCAGCAAACGGTCTTATAGCGAAGAGTCTCGACCAACATCTTAAGAGACTCTCGCTAGATGGCTAGATCAAGGGTCCGATACAGAAGGCAGTAATCCTGGACACGGCGCACGTCCTCAGGAGGTTCCTCTCTGTGCAGCCCTAACCACCGTTAGCTTGGGCCCTATTCTCTTATTGGTATGATCAAGAGCGAGTCCCAGCAGAAATACAGTCACAGCAAACTTCTCGAAAGGGCCCACGCAAGCCTCTCAAAAATCCGGGACGTACGAGCCCGTGACTCTAGGCGAGATACAAACATAATAAAAATAATAGTTCAAAAAGTAGCTGATGAATTTTTTTTAGTCAAGTACCTACACAATTGCTTGTGTACGAGGGTAGTCCAAAACAAAATTGGTTTGGGCGGCCGGATATTTGGTTCACGGTTAGTCACTCCCGCGTTGTTTGCATTGTTCTCGATGCGAATACCCAGTCTAGATAAAAATGGTTTGCATTTTAATGATAATTATGTAGTGGGTACTTCTATACAAGTACATTTTGAACATTAACTTTATTATTAAATTGTCGTGCTAAAAGGCAATAATGTAAGCCACGCAAACATCCGTTGGATGACGTTTGTTGGCAAGTGCGAGTGAATTAGATGAATTCGGGCGTATGTTAGAGGAGGATGGTTTTGTTAACGCCATGATTAACGTAAAGTGTGCTTCTCACCACTCACAACAAAAGTGCGTGCGTCGTTTTTAGCGCGTTCAACTTGCTGGAATACAATTTTACAGGAAACATTTGACATTTGTGGAAAAACCGGGAGAGTCGGTACCCGGTTCCCAGTATCGGTTTTTTGTATACTGCAAATTTCCCGGGATTTCCCGTAAGTACTCCCTAATCTTCATCTTAGGCTGATCGCTGATCTACTTGACTACAAGACACTAATCTATTTCGTCAGCGCCATCTATCAGGCCTGCCGGGACTCATGTCGTTATTGCCAAAGTTTCTTTCCTGAGGGCGTTCCCTGCACCCTCGCCCTCCTAAATTATACTAATAGTGCCTGGAATACATTTGACCTACTTTTATATCCACAAACAGTATTTTCTTTCGTTGTGGTCGTAGTATTTCGACGCTGGCTTAATTATGTCAGCATCAATGAAAATAATGGTATTGCTATTATTTTTAGTATGATATATAATTCTGAAACCGTCTTAGCTACAACACAGAAAGTAAATCTATAAATAAATATTAGGGACAGTGTTACACAAATCCATCAACTGAGCAAAGCCTGTACCAGCCCATCGACACGTCATAGTATTATGATATATTATGTTCGTACTTTGTACCAACGCTGCGGTACAGAAATAATATTATCGAATTAAAATGACTGCTGATGCATTTTGGTAGCAAATACCATAATTGCTTTCTAACAGACGTATTATACTTTTTATTATGTTGGTATGATTGGTTAAACGTCTGATATGACTCAGATTATTTCTCGTGGATGCGGTAGGCCGAATTCGTTATTTATTGTGTTTTAGATAAAATAACTTTAGCTTTCATTTGAATGGGGGGCAAATCTTTAAGATAATGTGAAGTTTGTGGTGTGAGGCGTGTGAAACGATCAACTTCTGAGTAGTTTTGGCCAGATTTGCACTTGAACCGGTCGGTAAGCTAATGTGATATTTTCAATTATTCTTGACTTTGAGTCTTAAACAGTTACTAATTTAATTCAATCGAAGGAGATTTAATTATGAATTGTACAAACATTCTTTGACTAAAGTTACTCTTGTGAAAAAAAAAACCTGTAACCTAAAACACGCATTCGTCTTTTTGGTGTGTGAACACTTATCGATAATCCTCTTATTTCACATACTTATTACATGAAGAAATTGTTGGCTAATGTTTTGCACTCTTTGTGCGGTTAAATATTAACGTAAACTGGTGGAAATGCAAGAATCAAGAGGATTTTATGACAAAACAATTACATATATTGGCCTATGGCAATTTTTTTTATTAGAAGACAGTGCCAAATACTAAATTCAAATAAACAGAGAAAATTCCTGCGAATGCTTCCAAGGTAGCTCAACTGAGAAGTGACGCAATATCTTTAATTTGTTATAAGTTGCATTCCCCTACACACATGATGTTGATAATGTTGTGAAAATGATTAATAAATCATTTTTATAGTTATTAATTTTATTAATACCCACTCGTAATACTCAAAACTTATTACTGGTATAGTACAGCAGCATGCAACGCACATTTATCGATATCGATAAACAATAGATACTGCAAGTGACAAGCCATTTGCATATTTGTGTTGGTAGTATTGGCAAGTATTGGTTGGGGTAGCACAAAGTACGGTCATAATTCGATTCGAGGCTTCTTTGAAAGTGCCGACTCTTAAAACGTGGTGATTAAGTACTCTGTGGCCTGTACTACGGGTTCAAGACGAGAATATTAATCACTCTTATATTGATAAATATTATACCTACTTATACTTAAATACATATTTATAAACCGCGAAGACTCTGTATATGAATGTGTTTGGCTTAATTTTAGAAATATCATTTAATGATTTATAGAAATAGTTTGTGATAGTTTTTGTTGACTAGCACAACAAAGCATCCTAAATGATTATATGCATTATGTTATAGTGGCTTACATAAATCACGACAATATTTTCGCCGTTTTTAGAGTTTCGCAGGCTAAATGGCAAAACGGAACCCTTGAATGAGTAATACTACTGTATTCATATGTAACTAAACGAACTTGGAATAAATGTAGCTTATGGTTTCTTATAGGTAACAAGCCAATGCTTTCGTAACTCTAACTAACGTGCCAATTCCGAAGTAAACAATGTAATTTCCTAGTTCTGCACACCCATTACACGGCCTCGCTCGACATATATTATATATGGACAATTTCACAAAAACGTGTACCCCCTTGCTGTCTCCGATTATGCGGATTCTGGATTCCTTTTGCTGCAGAATAATGAGTTCCATCGATTTTATAATTAAAAAGCGGCCAAGTGCAAGTTGGACTCGCCCATGAAGTGTTCCGCAGCCGTTTATACAAAAAATGCACTACAGATGAAAAAAAATACGACATGAAAAACAAAAAACACTGCCAAAAGAACGTATTTTCCCGGCACTTACGTCCTTATGCTGAGAAGCGCAGTTTTTTGGCAATAAACGAAACTTAAAAACGATATGTCCGATCATATTGAAAACAATTGTCGTTAAGAGTATTTATCAAGTTATATCTTTGTAATTTTTTTCAAATTATTTGGACATACCGTTTAGAAAATAAAGGAGGGGGGGGGGGGGGGGAGGGACACAATTTATATCGAAATATGTGCATTGATACAAGCTTAATTTTTTTTTTCACTTTTGGTTACATGCATGGACCCCCTAGATTTTTTTATTTTATTATTTTACCATCAAACTAAGTAGCGGTTTATATAAGACACCTATACTCCAAATTTCATTACTGTACATTTACTACTTTTTGAGTAAAATTCCTGTGACATACGGACGCACGGACTCACATGACGAAACTATAAGGGTTCCGTTTTCGCCATTTTGGCTACGGAACCCTAAAAAACGTGTCCAAGAAGAAAGACAGTTTTGTAACATTATTTTGGTACTTTTAGTATGATCGTCACAAAACTGGCAATCGGTTTTTATTCGTGAAATCGACAGTGCGTTTGATTCTGAGTAAAACAAGCCCAAAATGTCTGTAATTTGATATAACAAGAGGAAGAGGGGTATAATTTAATTAAATGCTCACATGAATTTCTAGCATTAACCCACGGCTGTATTATGAGAATTCGGTAGCCTATAGTTTACAACATGACATGACTCTTATTGTTCACTGATTAATATATAATAATTCCGAAAATTTTCAATATTATTCGGATTCAATTTGGTTAGATTATTTCTAACGGTGAACAGTTTACTTGTTACATTCAGCGTCAAATAGTCTGAAGCATCCAAAACGCCAAATACTTTTATCGTCACACAACTTTATGCCCATAGGAATAAAGATGTGTTGCGATGTTTTTGGTACTTTAGATGCTACAGACTATTTGACGCTGACTGTTCATATATGAATTATTATTATTGTGCAAATTTATCAATATTGTGAAAATACAGAGTAAAAAAATGAGGCCCTCAAGAATAATCATCTAAAAAACTTAGGCTAACATTTTTTACTCACAAAAAAGTGTCTTTTTTTACTAACAAAATATGGACAATATTGGTCTGAAATAAATGCATTTTATTTTTATTTTATTTTGTTTATTTTTTATTTTTTTTTATTTTACATAAAGGATTCGTTATTTTAATATCTCAGTTAAATAACTGTATACGCCGGGAATTTAATTCTACTAATCAATAGAATGGACTTTAATGATAACATGAAAGTCGTTGCAACCAAAGTGCCAATTCCTAAGTAAACACTTGGCCTACTAGGCCTCGTACGGCCTCGTAATGTTATACTCATATTTAGATAAGTGAGGCCTTCCAGTTGACTAGTTATGTTTCATATCCATGGACATAAACGCCATTTAATACGATAGCTAATTGATACTTTTGTCGCGCTTCCGAGTTTTCCCGATGGCAAATCTGTAATAAACTATATCTGTAACTCGTTAGATTCAACGCGACCATTTAAATTATAAGAATAACAATTTAAATAGTTCTCCCGGTTTATTTGGCTTTGTACGACGTCGGGGAATTTATGTGAATTGTTTAGCAATAATACAACAACATATACATAAATGGCGATGTTTTCGTAACTCGATGGATTTAACGAGCCAATTTCAAAGTATGGCTACCCTACCCAGCCTCGTGTGGCCTCGTGGTGTTATATATATTCTGCAGTTTACGGTGTGGCGAATGTTCTCGTAACTCGTTGGAACCAACGTGCTAAATACTAAGTAAACAACAACCTTTTGAAATGACTCTTTCAACTTTTGCTAATTTTATACGGCGTAGTGCGGCGTCGCGTTGGTGTGTTGCATAGAAGTTACGTACAACAGGAAATATTTCTTGTTCTCATTTTACGCGTTTTTAATGTTTAGTTTTCAACAAGCTAGGAAATTATACATTAAAATCGTCTAAAATGAGAATCATAGTTAAACATCCATACTAATATCATAAATGCGAAAGTGTGTCTGGCTGTCTGTCTGTTACCTCTTCACGCTTAAACCGCTGAACCGATTTGGATAAAATTTGGTATGGAGATAGTTTGTTTGAGTCCCGGGGAGGGATATAGGCTACTTTTTATCCCGGAAAAATGCTCTTATCCGTGATAAATTTCGAATTTATGGCGGACAAAGTCGCGGGCAGAAGCTAGTAAAATATACATGTAGGTACACTACTTCGTATATTCTATGTACAGTCGGTGACCTGACTTACGTATCCAGGCATATTCGTGGTTTTGAACGCACAATCGGTACATATTTCCAACGGTGTTCAGGTTCAAAACCTGGCTCAACTTACTTTTTTCTTTTTTTGTGTTTAATTAGTTAAATAGTTTCTATTATTTTTATATAAGTAATTCATGATGTAGAGGGGAAAAAAATATTTTTTAACATGAAATTAAAAATGTCGTTCTACTAGCAGGCCTCAAGGGCACGTTACATGTCTGATTTTAGAATCAACAGAAAAACATTCGCAATCTACATAATTACATTAAAGTTAATAACAGTATTAATACAACAGACAAATACTTAGGCAGACTTTACAGGGAGATGTTTATATTGTCTCCGGGTCTAAGAGGTTAAGTATTCATTACTTAACCTATACTTTCAGAGATAGAATGTCTAGGCGTCAAAAAAAGGAAAATAATTAATAATTAATAACAATATAATTGTAATAAGAGATAATTCTAACTTTAATAGAAATGTAGAAAGTTCCCGTAGTTAAAACATTACATCTATATGCATATGTTAAAAATTGCAAAGACTTTTTTGTTCGACTGGTAATTTATAAATTGTTGAATTAGGAAATAAAACTTAAATAATACCAATGTGAAGCTTTTCTGTGGGCACTATTAAAGATGGGTTTCAACGCTATATAAAATGTAATCAATTTTGATCATACTTAACTAGCGCCATCTAACGGAGACCGCATTGGCAAACTTTATTTACTGGTTTCTGCTAATGCCATTTTAATTCGTTAAATGGGGATGACTACTGTCAAATGGCACAGTTATTTTTAAAATAAGCCAATTAAATTGTGTGATGTCTATAAATCATCATTAATGACATTATGATGGACAAATTCCTTATAAGTATTATAAGTAACTGCGCTGTGGTCACGCCATTTAGAATTAATCTTGGCAAGCCTTCACATTCTGGTATTTTGTTCGTATAAGGGTATAAATAAGAATGAAAACATATAATAAAAACATTTTATTTCTTAAACATACTTATGTTGCATTCCACCAACATTAAACAATTTAGTTATTTACTTAGTTATGTTTATGTTACATTTTACTAGAATTTCACCACCTTTTTGATAGTCTGGTGTAGTCAAACACACCCAAAATAAATAAAAAATGAGATAAACAAAATAACCAATTACAATAAATATACCTATATGTAGCTATTGATTAAAGCATTTATTTTAACCACAATGAAGAAGCACCCAGTGAATCAGCATGTATGTAGGTCTTAAAATACAGTAACATCACTCGGGCACCTACTTTACTAACATTAAAAAACAAACTGTATGTTTAATGTTGATAGAATAGCATCACTACAATCCTTTTTATTACATTACTTTATACTTCAAGGCTCTGCCGTCATTATCGATAACTTTTTGCAGCCTCTCACTAATGCCGTTTACCGTCCCTGAGGTTGTGGCTTGTCCTCACGTTGGACAGGGCCCAGTTAAGGACAATTTGGCCCCATACATTTTCTATCAGATTTAAGTCTGGGCTTTATGACGGCCAGATAACTGTTGAGATATCACTTTGGGAACCGAGCCAATCTGTTACAATTTGGTCTTTTATCAGGTATATTTGACCCTCGGGATAGGCAACTCGCACAGTTGGCAACATGACGTCACGGAAAATTTCGACTTCCAACCCCAATAAGCTAATGTTATTCTGCCGCTAGTTCTGGTAGGTAAAATACAAAAATAGTCATATGTCTTCAATCCTGCTGATGCTTGTAAGTGTTTGCGCACTCTTTTACTGTCGTTTTGGTGGAAAGGAACGGGTCTTCAGTGTGCCTTGCCATTATATCCCGTGCAGACTGAGGAGTAAACATCACAGGAGCAAACCTTGGCCGCTTCCTTTCTCTATCTTCAGTTTCTCCATGCCGATGCCGTTTGATTCACAATCTAACGGTTTTTCTCTGTAAAGAACCGTTATTTTTATTTAATCATCTTTATAACTGTATTATACCATAAACAAAATAAAATGATGCAATGCATTTATAGTGTAGGAAAATGTCATTTTCATAATGCTAAATACTTATGCTATAAGGTATTCATAATGCGAATTGTTATGTAATTATAAATTATAACAAAGTATAAAAAGCATGTAATATCATGTTAAACGTAAACCAGTTTTAATAATTTCCTTTGACATCCTAGACAAATGAATAAACGATGTCAAAGACCATGAAAATCATTAATATATATGAGCAATAGGTAAGTTTATACAATATAATTAATACATTCAACTTACCGTTAATGATGAGCAATTTAGCTCATTGACGTGTTGTTTTCAAACAACACCACTATTTTCACCTTCAAAAATGCTGTTTATTGAAGCATTATTTTTAAATATAAAAGTGTAATAAATATGTAATGTCAACCGTGAGTTGTTCCGAGAGCAATAGTCGAATTATAGATAACTAGCTTTTGCCCGCGACTTCGTCCGCGTATATCTCGAATTTCAAAAAATCCTCCTTAGTGCGCCTCTACATAGTACATCTTCGGCTGATGGAGATTTCGCAGCAACATTACTCGAGCACCCACTTTTAAGATAAGTATGTGAAAAGGTAGGCCGGGTGGGTTAAGTGCATTTAAAAACTCTACGCGATAGTTTATGGCATCATCCGTGTTCACTACAGATCGAGTCTACAGACTTGTATTCGTATTCTGAACCTTCGGACGACTTCGAAAAAATGTTATTAATAACGGAAGCCTGGTCGTTCTTAGGTGTCAGAATCGCTCATTCACACAACCACTCCGTGGACTTGCTATGTAGATTTTGAGCATTTGGGTAAATTTGAGAGATTGGGTCGTTAACGGCGCGCATAACCAAGGCCAGATCCGATGGAATTGCAATCCTTCCCTCAGTTTCGGAATATTCTCCATTTCCTATTTTCAGAAGAAGGTCGGAGAATTCTCTAGCGCAAATATCGCCCTTGAGGTGCCCTCGCATACCTATTAATCTTAAAGTGTAGTTTTTTGATTAAAGGCCAAATTTTTGAAGCCATAATGCAAGTTTTAACTTCATCAGCTCGAGTTCCCCTCGGAAATACGGGCAGAATCTAACGAAAGTCTCCAGCTAACAACATAGTGACTCCACCTATTATACCATCGTTCCCTTTAATGTCATTCAAAGTTCTATTCAGCGCTTCAAAACACCCTTTATGCGCAATTATATTTTCGTCCCAGACTATTGCCCCTTATTTCACATCTTTCAGAAGACGAATTTCCCAAAATGCTGAAATTAGTTTTCTTAGTTGTAAATGAAGTCTATATACGAAATATTACAACAATTACTCAAATAATTACTGGTTTTCCATACAAACATTCAACCCCAATTTAACCCCGTTACGGGATGTATTTTTAAAAATGCCCTTGTCATAGTTTTTCACTGTACATAAGGAAGTTGTGACCAAAGTTTTAAGCGTCTAACTTTAAAAACGACATGTTTCCCATACAATTTTTCAACTCTTTTTTATCCCCCTTAGGGGATGATTTTTTATATTAATCCTTAATCATTTGTTTTGGTTTTTAGTAAGAAATCTTTATACAAAGATTCAAGTCTATAACTTTCCAAATGAACGATTTCCATACAACGGTTCAACCCCTATTTCAGCCCTTAAGGGTTGAATTTCGAAAAATCTTATCTTAGTCTACGTCCACGTAATATAAAAAATATACATTCCTTTCATGCTTATATTTTTAGCGGTTAAGGCTGTGAATTGTCTGTCAATAGGTCAGAAACGCAAGACTTTTATATATATAGATATACGGCCGTTTGTAGCGTATATTTTGTAGGGAGCCCTCGGTGCGCGAGTCCGACTCGCACTTGGCCGGAAGATGGCACTGTGCAATGTGTGGCAATTAATTTATTGTCGTTTAATTTTGTTGTAATTATAAATCAATTATTCAATTAAATGTATTGATATCCGTACCCCCTCTTCTTAACTTAGAGTTAATTTGGTAAAAAAATTAATTGCTTATTTATGTCAAAACGTATTAATTTTAGAGCCATCTGTTAGTTTAGCAGGGTACTCGATAGTCGTATTACTCGTAGTACACATTTCAAATAAGTTTGCACCGCCTTCCTAAGTAGCGCGATAAGATTTAGGTGCAAACTTAACTCAATCGAGTGTAGTTGCTACCCCCCTTATAGAAATTGAATTTTTATAATGTATAACCTGGCCGGGGTTCTTCTCGACAGATTAGTAGGGTTTGCATCAATATCTGTTCAGCCGTTTTCGGGCGATGCGCGTACAAATAAACAGACACAGACAAAATTTCTAAATACTGTTGGAATGTAGGTACAGTTACTGCATCTAGCGATGCCCATCTGTATTCATTCTTCCTATGCGGTCGCGATACTGTATAAATTTACATGACATTTCAAAAAATGACTAATATTTCTTGAATTTCTTTCATCCGTGAAAGATGATGATTTTTATGATGCAAAAATTACCTAAATTATTAAACATAAAGAAGGAAAAAGTGTTTACAAATAACGCCATCCAGTTACGCAAACAGGTACTAACGTGTCATATTGGTTTCAAAGCAATTATTTCTTCGCAATAAAAAAGTCACAGTTAACAAAAAGTGATAATTTTCCATCTATTGTTGCAAAGAACCCGTTTTATGTATTTATCTTATTTATGAACCCTACTTTTGCAACAAAATGTTTATCATTCTGAGATGATCGCAAGTCCAAAATGTACAACGGGCTATTATCCGGCTATATTAAGATACACTCTTATTTGTATGATACGTCATATACGGAAGGTGAGTTCTTTGCTTAATCGTGTAGGTACTATTACTGTTGCTAGGTTACCAATTGTTAATTCATTATTTAGGAATTAAAATGTCACAATCACTGTGAACAAAAGGTCATGTTTAACCATTTATTGTTAAAAAAACCCCTTTTATAAATGAATACCCTCAAAAGTCGTAGCCTATGTCCTATTCTGATATCTAAGCTATATTACTGCAGAATTTTGCGCAATTCTGTTATGTAGTTTTTGCGTATTAGCGTAACGTACGATTTGTCCGCTTCAAATTTTTTTTATCGTGGATAAGGGTATTTTTCCAGGATAAAAAGTAGCCTATGTCCTTCCCCTGGACTCAAGCTATCTCCATACCAAATTTCATTCCAATCGGTTCAGCAGTTTAAGCGTGAAGAGGTAACAGACAGACAGACACACTTTCACATTTATAATATTAGTATGGATAGTATGGATTAACGACATTGCGCACTAATGTAATTGCCTAATACCCGCAAATAAATAGCTTAAATTGTGGGTTGTTATGAGACGGAATTCATGCGGTTGAGAAAAATATACATGTGATGCGCCCTAGCAATGTTAATTTGAAACAACCCGTCCGCAATTTTGTAGCTGATCTCAACCCGTCCTGTGGTCTAGTGGTAACCGCGCTTGACACTGGATCAGAAGGACGAAGGTTCAAGCCCTGACTTGGTATGTCAGAGAATGTTTTTTGACTTCTTAGTCAAGCTTGCTGGGAATTATTCTAAGCGAAATATGCATTCTTAAGAAATACAATATTTGCAAATGAAACAAGTGAAATAACAATCGGTGACTGCTATGCCATCTAGAATATGATAATTTGAAGAGGTCGAATAATTTGTTTAGTGAGACACTCGCTCGCCCAGTGCTGCCACCGAATATCAATGAGGCTGAATTGATAAAAATAAGGCAATCAAATATGAACATTGAATGTTAAGTGTAAAAGTGCCCTCGAGGCTTACTTGCAGACAAAGTTTTGAATTTTGAAAAAATTAAAGGTTTCAGTAAAGTAGTAACTTTCTTTTATAATTACTGATATTTTTTTAAATATTGTGAACGTTTTCAATAGGCAATTAAAGAATGGATTTTAATTTTACGCAAATTGATAGTCCGCCTTTTATGAAGAAATGAAATGCCTTTTAACCCCTGTTTTTTTTAAAATATATTCTGGGTGTTACATACCTATATTAAAGTCAATCATGCAAAATCGTTTTAAAATAATAATGAAAAAAAGCAAAAACAGGGAAATACAACCGGGGTTCGAACTCACGCCACTAGTGAGTTCCAGTCCACGTTCATTAGTCACGAATATGCCTGGGTACTTATGTGAGGTCACCGACTGTACTTCAAAATGTCCCCCTTTTTATTTTACCGATCAAAATGCAAGATTTCTATATAAATACTAGAAGGTATAGGCTAGGTTCCTTTTAGTAAAAAGTTGTTCACAGGGAAGAAAAGACTCATAACCATTTTATTGTTTCAGCGTATTCGAGTAAAAAATACCATATAACCCTCCACGAAGGACCAGCTCTCCTTGTACCAAAAATGTCAACCCGTCTAGGTACTAAATATATTTTTGGATTCAGTGACTCAAATAGCTTCACTACTTTGTATTAGTATATAAATCAGGGATCAAACACGATACGATTTTTTCTAACAGTAAAATTTACAGAACGGGTACAAATTTACAAAATATTTACGCTATATATATGTCGATATTTTACTAAATGTTACTTACATCTACAGCTTACCTAACCCATCACGTGCAATAAACTGTGGGGTTGTGTCACAATGCAGAAACACCACACGAGATTAATTAAGCTCCACATTTATCTGGCTAATTGGTTTCGCGTAATGTGCATGTACAATACGAGTAATTGGGTTATTCTATTTTTGGGGTTTCACAGCCTATTTGCATACCTATTTATGTAAAATACGGTAAAACACGCCAAATATAATCCCTCTTTATTGTAAGATTAAATATTTCAACAATGTTTTATTCATCCTATTGCGGGGCAAAGTCCTCCCCAGGCGTTACAAACCTCCAAGAGACCTACTGTAGGTCGTGTTTATCACGCGATAAATAAATGACTTTCGCTCTCGCATACTTGTCAGAAAGTAACTGAGATTCTGAAGCTCGATCAGTAAATGTTCAGCTACAGGTTATTTCAAGTGTGCAACTTTCAAACTGGAAGTCGTGGGTGGGAATCCGGCCTGTCCCGCTAAATTTATCTGAATTTATGTATATTCCGTCATTGTGGAATCCCGACATAGCCGCTAGTCTTTCGGTAAGGGTAAACATCGCGAGGAAATATGCATACATCTGTGAAGAAATTGAATGGTGTATATGAAGTTTCCAATCCACAGTGAGCCAGCGTGGAGACTACAGTCCGTTCGCTCGCATCCATGTGAGGAGGACTGTGCCCAGCAGTGGGACGCATATAGGCTGAGGATGATGATTAGCACAAGTATGCGCCCGACGATTTTTTACAGCCACGATAAGTTCTTTGTCTCTTCTAACTATGATGCGCTTTGTCTGCCCTATACAAAAACAACCGCTCCAGTTTGAGCTACACAATTTCCAAATCCTTTCTACAGAACTATATTAATATAGCAGTAGTAGTATATAGTACGTGAAGCAGTTGAAATCACGATACACAGGAATTTCAGCCGGGAAGTAGCTTTTAAACTTTGATTTTTGTGGAATCCCGTCATCAGTCAAATATTGATATTGTTATTGTAGTGGTGTTGGTGAAGTGATTACCCTTATAATAAAGATCAAGTGCGGGCAGCTTTCTTTTAGAACCCGACTTTAAATTGGATAGGTCTAGCTAGACCTCATGAGGTTCCTGACCAGTAATCGGATTTAGCGGGGAGAGTGCAAATTCACAAAAGGGGATGCTTAGAGTAGGGTCTCGGCGACTTAGAGTAGGGTTGGCCGTTCGCGGGGCAAAAAGACTGCGGAGGTGAGGGAGAGAGCGAGAGAAGATCGGACATAGAGGAAAATTTAAAAGCTACGGGCTAGTCCCCCCTGCCCGTCAGCGGGGTGCGAGGAGCTCAAAAAGATCGTGTGGCTTATAAGATGTTGATACTGACCCTTTCAGTTCCTTCGAGAGCTTGGACGGAACGCGACGTCTTACACGGGGACCAGTTCATACAAAGCGCTAATTCAATCTCATTTTATTAAATGAAGAAATTTTACTACAAAAGTTTTTCAAGGTACTTAAGTGCATCTTATTTGACATTTTAATTGACATTTAAAATTGCTCTGTGGTATCTTGTCAAAGTTCAGTGATTGTGTTTATTGCGGTGGTGGTCATTATTTTTGTTATCATAAAGTTTCTTGATGAGCATGGTATATAGATACCATATAATAAATTATATTATTTAAACATAGCCTTACTTATTTATTAAACTTATAAACAGTTACTATCTTTTCTTTATTTTCAAACCCCGCAAAATGCGAATAAGCATAAGTAAATAAGTGGTATGGAAATATTACAAAGTTAACTCGTTATTTAAATATCAGCTAAAAGTTTGACCCTTTGCGTGTTTTTGAAAATAAAACTTAATTAGATAATGATCTTTTTTCTGTAAGTAGGCCGCAAGGCCACTTTTACGTGCCTGTCTCTACGGCATTTCCCGAGAAGTTGTTGTGTAAATTGTACTGTCCTGATGTGTCAAAATACAATACGTAGTTAAAATTTGCGAACCTTTTAACACTAATTCCTCTTAAAATATGAAAAATACAACAGAAATTATAGGCTGTAGTTTACTAAACCAGTTCATATTTTTAAAATTATTGTTTTCACTACTCTTGGTTGTGCCAGTTGTGTCTAGTAGGTAACACTTTTGAAATTGTGTGAAAGTAAATAATATGGAAGATATAATATAACACCATATTTAAATTAAATAAATTCATTTTGACTCGTCTATTGTTAATTTTTTATTCTTCTGTAGACACAAAGATTATAAAAGTTTTTTTTTTTCAGTAAAATGAGTGTCTATACTATTAACAATATTTTTAATCAGTAGACTTTCGTGGAAACGTATATTATAAATCAAATACATAAAAATGGATATGACAGACGAATCAGACAAAACGTATTTCCCTGAGGAATCACCCAAAGCCGGTCTTGCAACTCCTCCTCGGTGCCATCAAGTCATCAGTCAGTCATTATTTTATATTATAGTAAATAGCAAGATTGTAAAGGTGCAGAATACGACATGAACAGTATCGTCAACGTAAAGGAGCCGAAATATACTGTTATCTATCTAAGGTTAGTAACGAAATAATTGTATAAACTACCTACGTACCTGTTTTGCGTCGGGTTATTTTTAACCAAAACCATTTTACTAAGTTTGATAGTTGGATTGTATTATTGCAATTGAGATTTTAATATATTTTCACTGTGATCAGGAAATGCTTGACACGGACGCTAGGAGCATTTTTATAGTTACTTAAGGTTAACTTACGCTTAAGCTTAAAATAAACTGCCTATGTGAGTGGCTACGGTTGACTTACTTTGACTTATGATCCTGTGTCCCCTAGGAGGGGCAGAGGGCGTGCACAGTGACTCTCCATCCCGAACGGTCTTGACCTTCACGCTTGATTTCACTCCATGTCTTCCCGATCTTTTTGGCTTCGTCGAGTATGGATCGCCGCCAGGTTTGTTTGGGACTACCACGTTTTCGCTTTCCTTGAGCGATCCAATCCATAGCCTGTTTAGGGATATGCTCGAGCCCTCTTCGCAGTGTGTGGCCAATCCAGTTCCACTTGCGGCGCTTGATCTGCTGGTCGATCGGAGTTTCACCGCAGCGTGCTCGGAGGTTCTCATTTGTGATTTTCTCGGGCCAGTAGATTCCGAGCTGGTGCGAGGTGAGCTTGGTTACTTTCCACGTTTCGCACACGTATAGCAGCACAGACTTTTCTTTTTGACCTGATTTTTTTTAATTTGATTTTCCGAGTCAGTTTTCGTGACTGCCATATGGGTCGCAGCTGAGCGAAGGTTGATGGGGCCTTGGCGATACGGCAAGAGATGTCTTCTTCAGTTTGTCCTGCATCTGACACGACGCTACCGAGGTAGGTAAATTTTTGGACGTGTTCCTCTACCTCTATGCCCACGATGTAGAGTTCCTCACACCAAATCTTAGCTCCTGGGTCTTCCGGGTGTTGATTTTCAGCCCAATGTTTGCCACCTCCGCTCTTAGATTGTCGAGCTTAGCTTGCATATCCGCGTGTGTGGCTTAGAAGACACAGATCATCTGCATAGTCCAAGTCTTCCAGAACGTTGGAGATTCCCCACTCTATTCCACGGCGCCTACGGTGGCTGCGGTTACGAGAGAACAAACATGATAGGATAAATACTATGTACCTGACAATATGTGATTACAAAACTACTAAATTGGCATTATTTTTTAAGACATTGTGACATTATAATTTTAGGGCTAGCAACTGGAAAACTGAGTCTACGATTGTTCTTTTGGACATATTTTTTTGCATATTTAATGCTGTAGAATAGATGTATGAATAAATGAAATAACAGCACTATACATATTATAAATATCTAGTGATGAACGGTAACGAAAGTACTTAACTCGGTTATAATTTAGTCTTTTACCGACGGTTCCTAAGACGATTTCCAGATTACTAAAATTATACGAAAAATAGTAATAGTAAAATTTTATTAAACCGTTATTCTATTGTCATTAAAACAAAAGAAACGATATTTAAGTTGCAATATTTTTTATCGATGTACATGACGGACTAATAATCAATATTTGTATAATAAATGTTTTATTCATAATGGCGAATGTTCTCGTAAGTCGTCGAAACCAACGAGCTAAATACAAAGTAAACAGAACAATAACTTCGCAACTTTTTCCTATTTTATGCGGCTTCGAGCGGCCTCGTCCAGATTTAAATTGTTTACGTAAGTACAATACGAAATGTTTCTTTTTACGATTATGTAAATCACTTTACATAAAACGACTAGGTTAATTAACACTACGAGTAGAAATGTCTCAAATCAAAGTTAGCTAGCTACCCTTACTATAAATTGAACTTAAAATATACATGTACCTACACTTCGACTTGAAAACTTTTTCTGACTTGAAACCATCGAACCTTGAAATTGAAGCTACGTTTAATATGATACAATTTTAGTATTACTACTTTTAGTATAATTTAAATAATCTAGAAATCGTGTTAGGAGCCGTTGATAAAGGACTAAATTACAACCGAGTTAGGTTATTTCTTTACCTTTTGTCACTCAGAGAGGAAATAGGAGCCCGTTGGCGGGCGGTGCATTATCTCGGGCTCCGTTGATTTTTTAGCGGTTTGGATTTTCTACTTTTACTATCTCATTATTATGTTTTTTGATCATTCTATTAAATGTTCATTATAATAATGATTACATAGATGGAATAGTTTATACAGTGCATCTCAACTGATTGGACTAAAAATACAATAAAGTGTATCAATTCAAAGAACATAACAATTATGTTGAGTTTACCATCAATAACTAGCTTGAGGAGGCATATGATCGGGAGTCATGTAAATCTAGGGGAAAGGCTTTTGCTGAGCAGTGGGACAATTATATAGGCTGGTAAAAAACGAATACTGAGAACCTAATTAGATTAGAATATATATACTTCATAAAAAAACATAATTAGCGTCAAAAGGAAGTGATAATTTTAGTATACAATTTGACATATACCAGTAGTAAAAGTATTAGCTACTTTTGATGCAGACCGCACATTCGCGTAAGTGAGCTAAAATTTTTTTTTTATACTTAACATATTTATTTATGTATTTTGATATCTGTATATTCTTATTTATGTATCTTTATTGCTTTTACGGTTTGATATGTGTTTTTTGGCTTTATAACTGTTTTTGCCACCTACTCAATCAAATTAGTGTCTTTTAAACACTCTGCTACCCACAGTTTTTACTATTTAGCGATAAGGCTTCCTGTTGTATACCTACTTCTGTTTAATTGTAACTGTCATGTTCTGTTTTTCTGTTCATTAAGAGTACAATTAAGTGTGGTGTGCAATTGAGGGTATTTGTAAAAAGTTATTTATAAAAGTTGTGTAAAATAGTTCAATTCATATGAAACAATTCCAAAAAGAGTTAAGGTAATGGTTTGTATTCATATACAATGACACTTATGTAATAATGTTTAACACGCCGTATTTATATGTCTAACTCCTGTAGCGTAAGCTTTTATTTTGTTTATCAGACTTTAAAAATGTACCTCGAGCACATTTACCATTCCCCGGTTGTATTTTTTTCAGATTTAGAAAGTGATTCTGTACTTACGAAAATTATAAAATACATGACAAGCAGAGTGTTTTAAAATAAGTTATTCAAGTACTCATACCGAATATCACAATTTTTGACGAACTGTGAAACACGCCATATCTATACAAAAAAACATCTGTCCCTCGGAAAACAAACAATTTTTTCCATAAATACGGTGGAGCAATAATGAAAAGCATTTCAAAGGAAAAAAATAAGCGGCGGGAAATGAGAGCGAACGTAGAGCGAGCGAAAAATAGTTCCCGTTTCTTCTTTCCACAACGAATACTATATTATATGTATGTTTCCATTCAATAATCGGACACATTATTTACTGGAAGGTGACAGCACTTTGTTCTCGGAGGAGGAAAAAAGCAATAACCCTCTTTTTTTGTTCAACGTAGTCGGCTGAAAAGCATCTAAAATTTTCCTCATATGCTCAGCTATTCTTGTACCAAAAAGGGCCATTTTGAAGTAATGAGGCCGCAAAGACACTTTGGATGTATGTACAAACTAAAGAGTATATTGAATAACAGGAAAGTACAAACATACCTAAAATATATAGTTTTTGATAGTGATGTTTCACTATCATAGTGTCATACCAATAATATCTACCATTTTTTATAGATAAAGTGATAGAGTGTGGAAATATTAAATAGCTAACTTCATCATAATTATGCGCTATCATCAAATAATAGTATGAGGTTCTTGAAGAGGGGATGAATAGGTTTTTGAAGGGTAGGTAATACGCACGTAATGCTCCTGGCATTCATTGGCTACGATGACTGCTAACACCACGCAAGCCGTACTCTTGTCTGCCATCTTTGTGGGTACGGTACTATAAAAACAATACTGAAATGGTGCTCGACCGCGTTGTCTCAGACGAAGCTATGAGATTTTAAAAACAATACTGAAATGGTGCTCGACCGCGTTGTCTCAGACGAAGCTATGAGATTTTAAAAACAATACTGAAATGGTGCTCGACCGCGTTGTCTCAGACGAAGCTATGAGGTTTTAAAAATACGACAAAAGGCTGCGATAAAAGATATTTAGTGCCCCATTTTTTTCTCGTCATAACGCAAGTTTTTAGACAATAAGACTACGTCTACATCGAGGAAGATTCAGAGTAGATAAAAATAGACTCAACGAAGTGTAGTATAAAGAACAACGAGCTCTTCAGAACTAAAGTCATGGATATGAAATTAATGTCGATGGAAACTTTTCGTCGCTTTTGATTGTAATTTTAATGGTCTTCTGAAATAACTACAACTACTAGGTAATCCTTTTTTAGAGCGAAAATAGAGACTATCTCAAGTAGTGGGATGTTTTGTGCAGCCCGAAAATAATCATGTATTCTCAGACTTTCTCGCACAAAAAGTTCGATGTTCGATCGATATATTTAAATATAATCTTTATCTATATAAGTATGTATCATTGTCTAGTATCTAGGTACAAGCTTTGCTTAGTTTGGGTATAGGTCGTGTTGTGTAAAACTGTCCCTGCTATGTATTATCAAGGACCATTACAACAAGAAGACTGACCGTCTCCACACAAAAAGCCGTTCCCCGACATGTACGACGCCATCTAAGTATAAGAATTATTTTTTGCAATCATTCAACTTTGCAAGCGTGACGCAGTTATTAAACGTTACTATTTATTTATTATTTGCTATTTGCGAACTAATTGTTACTATACTATGTTTCTTTATTATAACATAGTTAAATGTTTTTGTTTATGGCGCAATCTAGTTTCTGCCAGAATATCTCGTTGCGATCGGAACACGATGCAAAGTATGGCAAGTGTCAGTCCTCTTGTTTTAATGGT
This sequence comes from Hedya salicella, assembly GCA_905404275.2. Lineage (NCBI taxonomy): Eukaryota > Metazoa > Arthropoda > Insecta > Lepidoptera > Tortricidae > Hedya > Hedya salicella. The sequence goes on from FR990096.1 coordinate 85,940,495, forward strand.
ATTATTTATTTATTTCTGATTGTCGCTTCTACTTAGAATATTTAATCCCTCGAGAAGCTCATGGCATGGCGTCGATCCTAGGCGATGGTGACGGGGAACTATTTTTAGACTATAATTACTTATAATACAACGGCACGGCAAAGAGAGCTTTTATCCACATCTATTTATGGCATCGTGAGCTAAAACTACTTACTAGTTCTTAATTTTTGCAGTTTATTTGAATGCACATTTGTATACTCTTAACATGGATGTGTAGTTTCCGATTACACCTTCTCTCTAAAATATTTGCCCAAACTGTTTATTTTTGCAAATGTCAATGTGTAACACGTATTTTGACAGTTCTTTTAAAATCATTTCGAGGTTTCTACAAAGAACAATGATTCAGTGGATGTTTTCGGAAATAATAATTAAAAGCGGCCAATAGTCATGTCTGACCATGCTCAGTGTAGGGTTCCGCAGTAGCCGTTACTACCAAAAAATGCACTAAGCCGCCTCCAGACTAGCTTTAATGTATCATGTACCTAATGCGATTGCTTTGGCGGCCTCGAACGTAAGTTGTTCGCGAACACACTAAATTATATGGGAAATGTTTCATTATTATGTTACATTACAGCTAGCCTGGAACTTAAAAACGATCCGATCATGATGAAAATAATTTTCGTTGGAAATATTTATTGAGCTACCTTTGTAATTATTTTCATATTTTTTGCACTCACGGTTTAAAAGATAAAGGCGAGGGAGGGGGCACAATTTACTAACCTTAAAATATATTTGAACGAACAGCCGAAATATGTGCCACGCGTTGATGTTTGTTTTTTTCAGCTTCTTTTGCATGTATGGAGGGGTCCCTTAGAAATAAATATTTTTGTTATTTAGCTACCAAATTAAGTAGCAGCTTACACAAGACATCTACACTTCATATTTAATGAATTTGCATCTGGTAGTTTCTAAATAAAATGCCTGTGACATAAGGACGGACACCTTCAATTTGAAAATCGAACTGCAGGCGGCTACTATGTAAGAAAGTCATAAGAGAATGTCAATGACTAAAGTAACGTTCGCTTTTTAAAATTAGAACAGATTTTTCAGTCCCCAGTCATGCATATTTCGAATTGTTACCATCGGTGGTAGCAGGGATTAAAATTTGAATTGCTAATGTCTCTAAAGGAGGCAGAATGACAAGTCGGCTGATTTTCGTCAGATATTTGCCTACGTTAAAGCAGTCAGTGGCGGGCTACCTAACGGTTTTCGTTATGTAAATCTAAATTACTTTTGGAAAATTCTGATTAAATAAGAAAAATAACCTTTCTCGTTTGTAAAGTTACTTGAAGAACTAGATTTTTTATTAGTCTATATGTGTGGCCCACTGCTGGGCAGAGGCCTCTTCATAAGATCTACACGCCCTGGGCAGTTATTGTGGAACGGTCCCATATCCAACTATAATTTATTCGTAATTAATATCTCAATCAATAGTTAGTGTCCCTAGTACACGTGTAGAACAGCAGGCTTCTTTATAATTGTGCACTAATAGGTATTGTATTGCTTATATACGTATACGTAGTAATACATTATAAGTATATCTGTGAATTATATTTCTCTTAAATTTTCTTACTTATCAGGCCCTGCACTCATATAACTGTTTCTGTTTAACCCAATGGTTGACTCGTAGAGAATGGCTTTTGGCATAAAGTTCGCCATTTGTATATTTTTCGATCGTGTAATACAATTTAAATAGATAAATGTTGCTCATTGATACTATGCGTGACCTTACTCAACGGTACTCGCGTGACAACGCACTTTTAAAATATTGACAATTTTTTATAACTTGCTCATTATAATGTGTTTAAATGACACGCGACTCTTTGTCCCGCGACAACTCGTAGCTTGAGGATACGTTCATATCCAAAGCATCAAACCACCGAAGATCGCAAGCTGTATCATTTCTGAACAATTTTTTCATGCACTTTTATCGGGAGGCGAGGTAAACACATACTACAGTACTACGGAAATATTGCTATTTCTACAAACGCACAAATAAATAAAATTAACTAAGAAATAAAGAGCAGACATACTGACAATCTATCGTATTAACTGTTCCATTGTTCAAATACTTTAGCAAAGGGTGCATCCGTGTGCCTTCTCCAGTGGTTAAATGTTCTAAGTTTCAGCCAGCATTTGTATTAAACCTACTTTCAATATATATCGCAGTACCTATTACTAGTAGAATGATTTAACACTATCTTGGAAATAAGTTTTGGTAGCACCATATGTGGATATGTGGCCAAATCATGAACTGATCAATTTTCAGATGTGTCCACGATATTGCTTCTCTGCGCGGTTTATTCCTTGGGTCAGGTAAACTTGCAACGAGGATTCAATTAATTTTATTTCTAAAAAGAAGGAAATTTCGGTTTGAGCAGAACAACTTAAATTTTTAGTGGATCTATTTTTTCTTGCTGTTAATCTGTTCCTGTCACATAACTCAGGAGACTAAAGTGACAGGCTATAACATGCTGACGTGGAAGTCCTTGATAAACGGGACCTACATATATTGGCTCGAATAAAATATTTTTGTTGCTTTTATATTGCTTAAAATAGTAGCTTTAAAGGTACAGAAAAAAGTAAAAGTACTTTGCTTTAATATATCTAAACTTCTAGGAAAAGCGTAAACGTTAGTTGATTGGAGCTCCTGGGCAATTTTTGAAAAGAGCTTCTCTAATATAAAAATGCCATTAGCAACGAAGTTATAAAATTACTTATATAGGGTAAAATCTAAGAGCAAGTTCTATCGGCATTTACCGGCCTGATTTACCATTGACGCAAAAATATATAAAAATGACTCGATATGACCAAGCTCTATTTGTAGTACCGGTTAAGTACGTCCGTCAAATAGAATGACGAGCAAGGAATGATAATATTACCACTAAAACAAGGAAACGATAGCCATGACATTTTTATTTGTCTAAGCTCATGCTGTCTTAATATTTGCTGGTGACTATTAACAGACAGATTTCACTTGTTTTATGCCAAATATATTCTATGCTTATTTTCTAACGGTCGCCCTACAATGTTACTTCGCACTTGACACATACATGACAAGTCGCTTGAAGTTGACGAAGCCAAAAAATCATGTCATCTAACCTGAATACTTAAACTGGACATAAACTCATGTCATGTGAAGTGCCAGCCCGCGCTACTGAAAAGCGCGTCTAAATTATGTATTAAGTTTCGATTCACGACTTTTTCTCTATGTAAGCAAACCTTTTAAAGCATGTTTGGTGGCTAGGGTATCCTCATAGATAAAAAACTTAAGAAAGGCCCTTCTTGTAGGTATTTACAAATTGGTAAAGTGTCTGTACGGACAATTTGACTTTCCGTACAGGCTAGATCCAAAAAAATATCTTTTGGGGAACTGATTCCCAGCAAGCTGGAAATAGTTTTAATGCCCATCCCAGGAGGTGTGCATAACTTTTGGGAGCCCAATAACCGCGAAATATTTGCTTTTTTTTCAGTTTCTTGCATGTAGCACAAAAACGGTATGTCGGGCGGAAAATGTATTAATAAAATATCACAGGACTGGCCGTGGCAGTTGCGGCAAATTATTGAATATTTCATACTAACTTTCCGGCAGCTGCACTTCCCTGTACACCCCCTTACATCCGTAGGACACTGTGTTAAGGATTTTAGCTGGAACTGGATCCTTGCTCGTCATTGTGGGGAGCAGGCCAAGGTGCATCCTCTTCCAACCCCAACTGAGAGGATCCTTTTGTCTATCATACAAGCTCTGAGTTTGGAGGTAGACCCGCATGATATCTTGGGCGGTGGCTAGGTTTGGAGGTAGACCCGCATGATATGTTGGGCGGTGGCTATGTTTGGAGGTAGACCCGCATGATATGTTGGGCGGTGGCTATGTTTGGAGGTAGACCCGCATGATATGTTGGGCGGTGGCTATGTTTGGAGGTAGACCGGCATGATATGTTGGGCGGTGACTATGTTTGGAGGTAGATCCGCATGATATGTTGGGCGGTGGCTGTGTTTGGAGGTAGACCCGCATGATTTGTTGGGCGGTGGCTATGTTTGGAGGTAGACCCGCATGATATGTTGGGCGGTGGCTATATTTGGAGGTAGACCCGCATGATATGTTGGCCGGTGGCTATGTTTGGAGGTAGACCCGTATGATATGTTGGGCGGTGCCTATGTTTGGAGGTAGACCCGCATGATATGTTGGGCGGTGGCTATGTTTGGAGGTAGACCGGCATGATATGTTGGGCGGTGGCTATGTTTGGAGGTAGACCCGTATGATATGTTGGGCGGTGCCTATGTTTGGAGGTAGACCCGCATGATATGTTGGGCGGTGGCTATGTTTGGAGGTAGACCCGCATGATATGTTGGGCGGTGCCTATGTTTGGAGGTAGAGGCATTGTTTGAACTGAAACCAACTACGGTCCGGGGTCGTTTTCCCAGTTTCTAACCTTTGATTTTGACTACACCACTGAACCGAATTTGAAGTTTTAAATTCTCATTCGATGTGGCATTTAAACCTCTTTAAAATTAAATAAATATATTTTCCGTCCAATACTATATATACCGTTTTAGAGCTAAATGCAAAATCCTGAAAAAAGGGCAAGAATTTCGCGGATATTGGGCTTCCAAAAGTTATGAACACCTGTATGGGTTAGGCAAACTCGGATTACTTGCATTTAGGACCAAATGAAGGTTTTAAAACGATTTCCAGCTTACTGTGAATTAATTCTTCGAAAAATTATAATTTGATTGGCCTAATCTTCGAAAACTGAATAACTCCAAAAAGGCATTTAATACGTTTTTTAGCTATATCCCATTTTTTTCAACCTCATATTAGTACTTTTTAATTGTTCTTACGTACAGATATGATTACGACAATCAAACAGTAATATATATTTTTAAATCATCATTTCTTTCGCACGTAGAACTTAAGGGTTCTTTACATATCTGAATGATTCTACAGAAATAGGGTACATGCACGAAATTTTTTATCTTTATGAAAATACCGTAAAAACGATTTCAAACAGTGAAATTAAAATTAAAATCAGTCAGTAAATTACGCATGATATAGGCATTTTAAACTGCTTATTAGACGGCGATTTGACAGAGAGGTCCGACATGTACTGTTACGTCATAGTCTACGCCAGCCATATAAACTCCATATAAAATTCCGTTTTGCTAGAAAGAGATAGAATGAAATGTTTGATAGCTTATATCTTGGTTATTTTTATAGTTATTCGAAAAAATATTTTTGTCTACTATTTGTTACATGAATGAGCTTTTAATAAAGCAAAAATAAAAAATATTGCACATTCCCTATTAAATGCAAATACCACTCTAACAAATATAATCAGTCTAAAATAAAAATGTAGCTCTACTCAAGTCAGCGTGTGTCAACAGACTGAGTCTTACACCGATAGCCGGCACACGTATTCCGTTTCTCTAGGACGTGAAAGTGAACTGCTAAGAAACCCCCAACAAATAAAAAAACTGATATTTATGAAACAGGTGCACCAATTTTCTTGTAATCTATATAGTCAAACACTAGTCTCGATAAAGTCACCTTTCAAACACAAGAAAACAAATCCGGATCGGTCCACAAGTTCAAGCGCTACGATGCCACCGACGGCGCGATGGTCCGATCCAATCTTACTCCAAAACAAATTAATGTCCACTTCTAGTAAGTACCACTGTCATATGCGACTCCTTGTCAAGCGACAAATGATTGTCCTTTTCTATTCAATACAGAAGGAGAAGGAATGGTGACACTGTATCGATAAGCGAATTGCTGCCAATTGCAGAAATGTTAATTTGTACTTACCTAATACATATCAGATATAAGGTAAAGCATTTCAGTCACTTCTTTTAAAAAGTAATGCAGGATTTAAGTAGCCAGTAAATCTAGTGCACGTCTGTGCCACGAATGATAAGTTTCCCAACAAATAGCATACGTAGAGACGCAACAAAAATCACTTTTAATAAAAAATGCCACTTATAAGATTTTTAACTATTCGAAGAATCTATAATAAGTGTAATGTTCTTCGAGACTATGATAATTATGTTATTAATATGGATATTTTTCAGCAATTATAAATGTATAAGCAATTCCTTGTGGTATTGTTTGCTTTTTTTGTTTTAATGTAACGTTTACATCTGTGCTGACAGTTTAAAATAATACCGAAGTAATTTTATTAGTATATTACTGTCAAAAATGTCTAAGTCTTCACTCGTATAGTAATTGTATTTAACGACATAATTCTGCTAAAATATCTATAGACGCTTTAAGCTTCCGGATATGAGATTGAATATTGCTTGTTTGCAGGGCTAGGTTATATTTCTTTAAAAGACACAATGACATTTAAAGCCGAGGCGTCTTTTTCAGCCTTCTATAAAGGGATGTCTTTCGTGTCTCAAACGGTCGCAGGGCTAAGTAAGACACGCCGGGAGGACCCCCCTCCACCCCCCCGGCAATACTGCCGACAAGCCAGGTTACAACTTTCCAGAAAAAATAGCCTGCCCGAGTGGGATCCGCCCTTCCCTCGGGCCAGAAAGAACAGCCTACCCACTAATTTCCTGGAGACAGTTAGTGAAGACCAGTGACAAACGGCGCCGTAAGTGATATTGGTGTCCCCTCTGGCCACGCATGGTCCCGCACTCGAAGAGACCTTGATACGGTCTTGCATGTTTAGCTTAGGAGACCTGCACGTTTCCTAGTTTTGTGTTTTGTAAATAATTGTTATTAGACAGGACGGAAGGAAAAGGGGATACAGAGTTGCGCAGAGATATAAAAGATCCCAATGGAACATTTCTTAGATTGGAATGGAAATTATTGTATTTAAAATCAGGCTACGTTCGACGGACCTGAAATACTGGCCGATAATTATCATGTTATTAGTAAATCGCTATTGGTCTGCTAACAAGAAGGAAATAATCAAGAAAAGCATGCTGCGTTTACTATCCAAAATTTATGCTGTAAACTGAAAATTACTGGAACAAAAGATGAATGGTGCATGCTGAAGACAGCAAAAAGTTGATTAAATAACGTGATATGAAAGTTTCAATTTAGATTCAAATTCGATCTTCAGAAATAAACATTTGCTAAAGAACGAGTATATGTATATCTGTATATGAGCTCAATTATAAAGGCGATTGCATTAGGTTTCTCGCAGTAGGCCACACATAAAAGGAAACAAATTGGATACAAGCTTACTCGCTAAAGACATGTCGACATTTTACAAAATGCTGTTGCAATTTTTTTAACGACTACCGATTGGCTAGTAAATAAAAATACTCGGCATTTTCCAAATGGAATTAAACATCGACGGAAACTCATTTCTCAATCGCAGTTATTTACACTTGTGAGGAAAATTAAATACCTTTTTGCTCTTGTGAGGTAAAGGTGTTAAACACAGCGATCCCGTTTTAACTCATCGATGAAAAAGTAACTTGTTCGTACGATACGAAGGACGCAGAAATTTTATTTTTCTACTTATAAATATCACTTAAAGTTATTACTAGCCAAGCCTTAGAGCGTATAACTTGCGTGACTACGTTTACCATACAAGTAAACATACGGGCATGAGGTGGGGTTGTCTTAGATGTATCTTCGGAACTAAAGAGAAGTAACTTCATATAGCGTGTGGAAAATTTGGCCCTAACCACGCACTATTGAGTCCACTGTTGTCAGTTGGATCGTTAGTAAAATTTCGATGCATAAGTAAAAGCCATATTACAGAAGACATGTCTCACAAGAAACTAAAATTTTGAAGTAGATTACACACGTTCACGTGTAGTGCAAACAATATCTTTTCTGTCCTCGGTTGGAAAAAAATAATGCATTTTGTTGATATCGACGAATCTGTATTTGTAAATAATGTAACAGGAGAAAACGGGAATCAGAATCACGACAGTTTTAAGCAAGACGACCTGACAAATAATCTAATTAACTCAACTAACATGAGAAAAAGAGAAAATTAAAAGCAAGGAAACGATTGGTTAAAACTACACTGGACTTTAAAAGTCGGGTTATGTAACTGGTTGATATAATTTGACATCTTGGAGATACTAAATATGTTTTGGAGTAACTAAAAACAGCACAAGAGAAGAAACTTTATTATAGAAACAGTTAATCCAATTGAGCTTATTTCTGAAAATGTCAATGATGCAATATCACAAAGATTTATCGCACGTGCAGTAAAGAAAAACATTCAGTTTCTTTTCTGAGATATGAATCAAAGTCAAAATGAGGACATGGAATTTGTTATTATCAGTGAACTATTTAACCGTCAGTTTTGCTTTTTTTTGACTTACCGTCAATCGGCGTTTAGAATCCGGATATAAAAACGTGACCTATGTGATGCATTAATTTTGCTTAGTGTTATATTATGTTTAGATATTTTTTGCCGTTCCACCGAAAAATAATATAAATCTAGATGCTTCTGATACTGGTTTACATCAAGTTACATTTGAGTCTTAAAATCGTAGATGACATAATGATCATTGGAAGATGTGGAAAAAGTTACACATATGTTGTTTCCTTTAATGTCTTCATCACTAAATTAAACGACAGATTCTTCGTTACTTCGTTTAACATATACATGCATTAGATCAAGCAGCAGAAATCACATAAATCAGTTGAGAATGGAGTGGCTTTATTTCAAGTGATATCTTCGATTTTTAGACTCATTATCATTTATACTTTATTCAAAAAAGCAATGTACCAACCAAGCTTACCTCACAAACAATCTCGATGTATAGATGTGACACCCGAACACTTATAGTATGGGCTAAAAATTATGAAGCTAAATAAAATGAGTGCATAAAACAGTCACTTGGGGTTCCTATTTGCTAGAGGTGCCATCTTGTTTAATCAAAAACACTTCTTATTCTGTGAATAAGATAGCATCAGTTTTATGAGCTAATTTTATTTTTAATTCCTTTGGCAAAACGGACGAAACGGCAATTTCTTGCCAAACCATAATTAACTTGATTATTTTTGAAAATATAAGCTTTAGAATGTATTTGCAAACTGAGTAAATGCTATTTACATTTTAAAACGAAAACAATATTCTCAGAGAATTTCATTATGCGATACGATATCGGTATCAAAGCAAGTAAAAGGTATATACCTACCTAACATTGTTTGCATCAGGCGCATACTCTTCACGACAAGAGCCTAGTTCACATAGGCTGTTGCTGAACTGCCAACTTATATATCGACCTCGATAGGTGATAAAGAGGATCAATCGCTGTTGGTAAATAAAAAAGCGTTCTTAAATGGGTTCTTCGACCATACTGATTTGACCGCAACCCGGTAAATGCCTGATATAATGCACATTTTTTAAGTAACGTAATGGCTAAATCAGTTTTCAGATTAAAAACCGTTTAGAATATGATACTGAATATCTACTATCAAAAATACGATGCCGATATCGTATCGGATAAATTGTGCACGCCCTGGCACGATTACAAAAACGGTTATTGTCAAGAAATTATCAAATTTTCCGTTGCCAGCCTAATGTATAGAAAATGTGTCCTAGTGTACAAGTAGTATACGGTTATGAAACTAATTATATTAATAATTTATATTCGCTTCCGAAGTAGAATAAAAAGTGCTTAAACCAAAGTAAATAGAGTTTAAATTTAATTGATACCTTTGACGACTCCGCTACTTAATTCAAAAATCATTTTGTAACATACATCGAATGTGACCTTTATAAATATCTCACTGTGCCACTGGCTAACTGATTATTAGATAAGCCGTGGCTTTATTTTCTAATAATATATTTTAATTCGTTGCTTAATCTTGGTATCTGCATCGATGTTTCAGGGATAAAACTGATAACTGATACGTTACTCAGTCCCAATTTATTAATTTAAACCAGATGTTTTCGTTTACTTACAATAACAAGCTACCGAAGTCCGAACGTATTATTCCTATATCCGAAAACTCATAAAACTCCATTGACTGTTCGCTTCTAAAATACATTCATAATTCTCAGAATTAATAATATCCCGGAACCATACTGCCAGGTAGAGACCCCGTGACAATATTAGAACAGTACACAATCGGAAACCTTTTTATTATTTGTGCAACCCAAGTTTCGCTTTTGAACACCCTCCTTTATTTCTGAAAAGGAATTACTATTTGACTGTCGAATTCCACCCTAACTTTTGCCATGCTGCTAGTGTCAATAAGTCCAAAATTAAACCAGACCGAGCTACAAATCTATGACACCATTCAATTATTATAATTACATCATGAAGATTTCATGATACTTATCTATCTTAATCGAACTGAAATATCGATTTCATTAGATATATAACAGGAATAATACGGCATACTTAATCACCCTTTCCTATTCCATACTAAAAGTATAATAGGCGAATGAAGTAATTGATAGGTAAATTACTTCATTGGCCTATTATATTTTTAGTTTAACCGTATCTTTTGCAAACATTTAACCTCGTTCTTAAGGTACAACGTTTCAGGCAATTTATTGCATCAAGTTTTCTGATAGGTTTTAAAAAACATACATAGATTCTTCTTTTTTTAACCAACAATGACTACAAATTAAAAGTGTGACAGAGATGTAGAGAACGCCTCATAAATGCAAAGCGTAGTCACCATAACGCTATTATATGAAATATTGTAACAATAATTTAACTTATGAAATAAATTAAGGTCTATGTAATTTGTATGTTATTTAAGATGATAGAAGTCAGATTCAATGTCGGTACAATAAAAGAACGACCCACACACCGTAAACATCGTCTTTGCGAAACCTCTACTAAAGTGATGTAGCAGCGTGTCTCGAGCTATGAGCTTGCTTTTGCTCTTGAAAGGACAGTCTTTATTCAGAATAAGTTGGTAACACATGTTTTGTCTTGTTTCAGTCGGAGCGAGTTCCTAGGATGCGTCTCGTTCCCGCTGAAAGATGCTACTAAGGCGGACGTCGCCGGCTCGTTCTTCCTGCAGCGGCCTGCGCCCGCGCCGCCCACATGCGCTAGAGAACTGAGCGGTAAAATGGCGACAGACAACATTGATACTAGCACTGAAGAGAAGGAGAATTGCAATGACAAAGGTACGATTTTGAGGTGTACTACACAAAGATTCTCCAATTTGTATTGTTGCACTTATACTTGTATCTTTTCGATACTCATGAATATGACATACCTTATACGTACCTACTGAAATCTCATGTGGCTACTAGGTATATTTACAACAAACATTTATTGCTCATCACACAAATATTTGCCCTTACCTGGATTTGAACTTGCCTCAGCGGGAGTAACGTTGCCTGCGAAGTTGAAGAACTTCGCAGGCAACGTTACTCCCGCTGAGGCAAACCGGTCGTCAAATATCTTTATATAAACAAAATTTCCCTAACTTTTTCTTCAAGAAAACTTGATAAAGATGTTCAAATTTCTTGGGCATTCTCTGAGACTCCACGGACTGCCTTATCGGATATTTCAGAAGACTTGACTTTTTGAGTGTGCATAGCTTCACGTCCAGGAATTCACAGACATACAAGCAAGCACTGTACACCATTGGAAGAGGCCCTTGTCACTTTTAACCTTCCTCTTCTTCCAGGAGTCCTCAACGGCCCCTCGGGACAGACGGCGGTGGCGGCGGCGCTCCAACGCGAGGCCGATGAACACCTGTTCCTCCGATATCTCGAGTTGGACCCGCCGGATGAGGCCGCTGCCCCTAGGAGGTCGCAGAGAAACGGCAGGACTCCATTCACGACGTCTAGGAAGTGAGTACTAGAATTATCTATCTTCATGCTCGGTCCCCCGTTGCTGAAGACCACTACCTCATTCGGACTGGATACCGTAGGGTTATCTACTTATAGCTACATCTAGTTGGGCACTGTTTAGTATCTATACTATAAGCTTGTATCAAAGCAGCCTTAGGAAAAAAGTACTAGGTACACATAAGTATTAACTTGAAGAGTTACCAAGTGTTCTTGAAGCAAAACTTAATATTGGCTTAATAGGTACCTACGATTCCCACCGAACGGGCCGGGTTGGATCAGCCGCTACTGCGCTACAGAGGATGCTCGGCCACCCGGCGACAGCCAACCGCGTCCGTCGGCCACGCCGGGCGGAATCGGCTATGGCCACCTCACGAGGGATGTAGAATCAATGTAAATTCCATTTAAATATCAGATGTTACTAATGTGCAAATGCTCTAAATTCCTTTGGCAATAAGGAAAACGAGCTTTGCTTTGTTCCGACTCGGCCCGTTCGGTGGGAATGGTACGTTATACAATCGTGCACTCAATAGTACTGGTTATGATCAAGTATATTGTTGTATTCGTGCAGTTATCATAAAAACGTTTATACAATGAGTTTTGCAGGAAACTGTCTTAGAAATAAGAAATATGTCCTATGTTTAACAAATTAATAAAAAAAATAGAAAAAAAAACATCCAAAATACATGTGGCACTTTGGATGTTACTTTTAAAACTAACTAAACTATTTCGTTTTAAAATAAGGAAAAAAGAGGAATACGGTTTAGAAAATGAACATTATTAAAATAACTCAGCGGAAACTTCTGGAAGGCATTACTAACATTAGACAGATTGGTAAGGCACGGTGCCAAAACTGTGGCGATGCAAGGAATGGGGAACATTTATCTTTCTTCTGTACCTAGATGTTTCAAATGTTGCAATTATAATTATAATGTCACTATCATATTATACCGTCTATCCATAGACTGATATTTCATGCCCGAATCCACTAAATTCCATTGGGTAATAGATTGTAAGATGACTCCAATGGCTTTTAAATATTACTGTTGGCAACTTTGATATCATCATATTCAGATCCGAGTAAAATGGACTTTTTGATAGACAAAGAGTAAATCTAAAAGAAAGAAATACTTCTATGATTTTTATTATTACATTATTCCACTTTATTTATTACATATCTGGGAAATTTGATAAACTTGATTTGTTAAGTTTAAGTTGAAGAACCCAGGGGACGTTACCATAGCAACGAGGTACTACAGGAAAAAAAACCGTATCCTAAAAAAACACAAACAAGTAAAAAATATACTGCATAATTTTGTTTCTTCAATTTAGTCCAATGTAACCGTTATCCTACTAAATATGTAGAATTAATCTTATTTTGACGTCGGCGGCATCTGGATGAATTGCAATTTTTTAATTTTTTTTTTCAAGTTTTGGTGGCACATTGTTTTTTTTGTAGATTTCAAGAAGAAATAAAGTTATAATACTAAATATCTATTCCCCATATTACATATTTTCATATTTCAGCAAGAATTTTAACAATAATTAATGAAATATAAGCACCACAATTGTAGGTTGGTACCAAAACTGAAATTTCTAAGAACCACTTTGTTGATTTTAAGTTTTGGTGGCATAATTCAGTTATGGTCGCCCTAGTTTCGCCACCAAAACCATTAAAACTAAGCCACCTAAACTGAAGACTTACGAAATAAAATTGCTACAATTTAATGATTTATTTCAAGATTGTAATTATAGAATAGATTAAACTACATACCAAAATATTTTATCAGGTAAAATGATGAAATTAAACCAACATTAAAAGGCTAGTAGGACTGCATAAATTGTTAATTTGTTGCTTTATTTATATACAATCTTAAAACAGAGCCATGCCGAGCGCTTGTTTCATAAAAAGTCAGTTGAGGACAAGCCACCTTGTTCTTAAATAATTTACTTTTTTTTTCAAATAGTTATGTTTACTGCAATCTAAACTTATAGCCAGGGCCGGATTAAAACATATGTCGCCCCTGGGCACCGGAAAAAATGCCGCCACATTACTGAAATTTTACTCAAACTCATATTATTTTTTAATTAGAAGAATTAATCAATTATATTGAAAAATCTTGACACTTTTCAAATTTTGACGCCCTGGGCACAAGCCCCCACTGCCCCTAATATAAATCCACCGCTGCTAAGCCAAGTATTTTTCTAAGCAAATAATTAATCATTAATTATACTGTACACATTGAGTAGACAAACCGTTACTTGTTAGTAAATTGAAGAAACTGTATTATGCCGTTATTTTATTACTTTTTAGTTTTGCTTTTTTACGCAATGAATTTTAAAAAATAATGGGTATACATTGAGTTACAAGTCACGTCACGCCTGGTACAGTTTATACTTAGTTATGATATCAAGGGCCTCCGCCTCTAAACTTTAATGCGATTTATCTTAGTATTCTTTATAGATTGAAAAAGCAAAAAATACGGGTCCAATTTTTTTTATCTAACTGTTGGACTAACTAGAATTTTACTTACCTATCCTTTTCTTTCCAGACTATCCCGTGGCACCAGTGGTGGCTTCGGTTTCACTGTAGTCTGGACTCGTCCGCCGCGAGTAGAACGCGTCGCGGCCGGTGGTTGCGCAGAACGCGCTGGTCTGCGCGCCGGGGACTATATTGTCTTCGTCGGCAACAAGAATGTGGTCACGTCCAGCGAGGAGGAGGTCCGGGGGCTGGTCAAGTAAGTGTCTAAGAACATACACCTTCAGACATACTGATCAGTGTTTTTGAGAAATAATAGGCGGATAGACGTTGGATCAGTGTCTTAGAGAATCGACAGGCAAATAGACGCTGTTGGTAACACCGTATCCTTTCAAATCGTCTAAAGACGCGGAAGCATTATCATCATCAGCCCATCTCCCATGGCATTCCACTGAACTCTGTACTGAGTTTTACGTCTCCAACCGCTGCCAGCCATTTTTTAGGGTGCCGTAGCCGAAATGTCAAAAACGGAACTCTTGTAGTTTCGTCATGTCCTTCCGTCCGTCCGTATGTCACAGGCATTTTACTCAAAAACTATATGATGTATATTGATGAAATTTGAAGTATAGGTGTCTTCTGTAAGCCGCTAACTTAGTTTGATAGATAAATACTAAAGAAAATATTTGTACATGTAACCGAAACCGAAAAGATTTTTTTAGCTTATATTAATTTGTGGCATATAGTTCCACATTTTTTTTAAAAAGACTGAGTTATATATGCTTTTTTATTTAGTGGATATTTTCGGAAAAAATCGCTCCGAAAGTTGCATAAATTATGTCCCTCTCTATTTCCTTAACCTTATGTCCAAAAAATATGAAAAAAAAAAACACAATAATAAAACTTAATCAATAACCTTTAACGAAAATTATTTTAAACATGATCGGATACATCGTTTCTGAGATGTTGCCAAAAAAGCTGTGCTTTTCAGCAAAATAACGTAACTGCCGTGGAGATAAAGTAGGCTTCATATCGTATTTTTTTCATCTGTAGTCAATTTGTTTCTGAACGGCAGCGGAACCACACTGAGCATGGTCCGACATGCTCTTGACCCGTTTTCTTATGTTATCGCTCCATCTCGCTGAGGGGTGCCCTATACTACGTTTGTCAACACGTGGTCTCCACTCTAGAATACGTTTGCCCCAACGGTAAACGGATTCAATAAACTTGCATCTATGCGGGTGCAAGAACTAATGAGTTAAGATAAAGTGTTAATAAGCCGACTCGTTCAAGTTGAATTACTTTTATTAAATTATTTCTCTGAGAATAAATATTGTGGTACATTGCTTACTGATAATTGACTGCCTTTTCTTAGTGTTCCTTATTACTTTTTGTTTCCGCATAGACCATCACTAAAGTTCATGATTCGTTCAAATATCCCAAATTCATCCATCAGTAGCGCACGGTCACTGCCTACCCTGAATGATAATGGCTTCATATAGGCACAGATATACTACCTACCTGTATGATCAAACTATTATAGGTTTCTATATTCGAAGCGAAAATAGTCGAGTTGACTTCCACCCAATTTAAATTAAGCCTTAAATGTTCCCAACTAATCAATAAATGTTTTCCCTTCAGAACTGCCGGCCAAACCTTGCAGCTCGAGACCTTCCGAAGAGTCCCACCGAACGGCGTAGGAGCTCGTCCTCGGCTAGCCCAAGTGACCTTACCTTTCCCCGAGTCGACCCCTCCGCCGGCACCGCGATCGCCTCGCGTGGTCGCCCCGGCGTCCCCCGCGCCGGTGGCCCGCCCGCCTACCGCGTGTTCCTCCACAAGCCAAAGCCTGGACAGACGTAAACTGCAGCTACCGCAAGTGACGTTCTCTAAAGAGGTTGGTAATGGGATTATCGTTTGAGAGGGTTTGAGAGGTGAAACTGACATGTGATAGGGCAAGAATTTTTATAGTTTAATCTACCGCATATCTGGCTACTACTACGTTTTTCGATGTAACAATACCCCCCGTCTCTTTGGCACTCTATAGAATAGAATGAGACACATAATAGAAGAGTCTTGTGGCGCAGTTATGCTATAGGTACCTATTTTAAAAACGTGACAACCCATAGATGACAATCACTATTTTATCATTGTATAGACATATAAAATAGTTCAATCGAGAAATACTATTCGTTCCTAGGATTCGTAATGACCACATTTGACAATGGTTATTGTCATCTGCCGCCTTCACCTAGTGTCATTTGTAGTACCTATTGGATGCCTGCTAGCTACATTTGTTTGACAGGTGTCGTTTTCACCTAATGAAAAGACAGAAAAGGGAAAATATTCATGGAAAGTACGGTTATTCATAATTTTCGCTATATCAGTGAAATATAGAACTACTCTTTACTGATAATCTTTAGGTAAATGCCATAAATATTGTGGTAGAGTTTTATCCGCTATCATTATTATCATCTGATTACTAAGTTGCTACATACATATAAATATATGGATGCAGAGTTTAGCATTATTGAGTTGTGGCTCATTCCTACATAATAAATTATTTTAAGTATTTATTATTTATCCCTATATTTTGTGTACTATTGATTTTACTGTCGTTTTAATGTTGAATTAACTTTAAACGTAATTTGGTGATTTCTTAAAATTTATTTTAGATTTTGTGGCAAACTAGTCAAGCTATTAGTACATTTTCTGAACGAATTTATAGAATTTACTTAATTTAGAAATTGTTTTTTTTTTAAATAGTAATTTCGAATGAATACTACATTATTGTATTAGTTTTTTTTAATGGAAGGTGCTAGTGTAGTTTCAATTTTGTGTGGATTGTGTTCTTCATATTCATTTCCTTGAATCTTGTTATTTTGTACAGTAGTGTTAATTATAATTTATTTGTATAAATGAATTAGTAGAGACTTCATACATTCCATTATAAAGTAATTTCTTTGTATTTAAAGGGTGTGTTTTGTATAGTTACTTAGTTAGTGCGATTATTTCATGTCAATTTTCTTACAAACAATAAATATGCGAAGTTCCGAGTCATAATCTGGACTATTTTGTATACAATTTTAATAAGATTAGTTTTTGGAACGTTTCAAGTATAGTTGTATCCGCGTTCAAATCCTAGCTTTTTTGTTTTGTATGTTATTATGACGTGTGATAATTTAAATGATTATTAGATATTAAGTTATTTAAATGGGGAATCGTTACGTTTACGCCTTAAGGAACTTTTTTTGTTATTTCTTTGTTTTTTTTCTGCATTTTATAATTTGTGTGTTACTTTTTTGTATTTAATTATAATTTTCCAAAATCTCTTATGTGTGTTATTATGAATGACACATAGGTTTATGAGCCGTATTATGCTTTAGCATAATATATAGTATAAAACTCGGTTTGTGCCTTCAGGTGTATCCCGAGTATTTAGCGAGAGAAAATCTACGAATAAAATATAAAGCATTTGCTGGCAAAGTTCGCTGTTTGTAGGTGTTCGAAGATTTTCTAATATTTTTAGTTTGTACTCAGCGTTGTGTATATATTATAGTGAACTTTTTCATTTAATTTATTTTACTCATGTATTTAAAATTTTTGGTTCCTGTTAATTTTATTTTGTTTCTGATTTATGTTTCTTTGTGTTAGTGCAAATAAATTTATTGCTTTTAAAACATTTTTATTTTGTCACACATCTCACCTTACTTTTATCACGTCATATTCGTCATCTACAAATTCTCAATTATTTTTGTGAAATAATGTTGGTTTCTTTTGACGAATGTATACAAACTCTAAAGAACATTTGAACAATCAAAAAAATAACTAAATGTAATAAAAGAAAAAAGCGGATAACTCATAGCAGATTTGAGCGCAAGTATAGTAGTAAATATATTTAATAAAGGCGGCATCGTCCACGTAGAGCTCGTGTTTGTGTGTGGTTTATAAAGGTTCTAGTTGTAGTCCGCGGCTTCGTCCGCGTAGAGCTCGTGTATGTGTGTGGTTTATAAAGGTTCTAGTTGTAGTCCGCGGCTTCGTCCGCGTAGAGCTCGTGTATGTGTGTGGTTTATAAAGGTTCTAGTTGTAGTCCGCGGCTTCGTCCGCGTAGAGCTCGTGTATGTGTGTGGTTTATAAAGGTTCTAGTTGTAGCCCGCGGCTTCGTCCACGTAGAGCTCGTGTATGTGTGTGGTTTATAAAGGTTCTAGTTGTAGCCCGCGGCTTCGTCCACGTGGAGCTCGTGTATGTGTGTGGTTTATAAAGGTTCTAGTTGTAGCCCGCGGCTTCGTCCGCGTAGAGCTCGTGTATGTGTGTGGTTTATAAAGGTTCTAGTTGTAGTCCGCGGCTTCGTCCGCGTAGAGCTCGTGTATGTGTGTGGTTTATAAAGGTTCTAGTTGTAGCCCGCGGCTGCGTCCACGTAGAGCTCGTGTATGTGTGTGGTTTATAAAGGTTCTAGTTGTAGCCCGCGGCTTCGTCCACGTGGAGCTCGTGTATGTGTGTGGTTTATAAAGGTTCTAGTTGTAGCCCGCGGCTTCGTCCACGTGGAGCTCGTGTATGTGTGTGGTTTATAAAGGTTCTAGTTGTAGCCCGCGGCTTCGTCCGCGTAGAGCTCGTGTATGTGTGTGGTTTATAAAGGTTCTAGTTGTAGCCCGCGGCTTCGTCCACGTAGAGCTCGTGTATGTGTGTGGTGTATAAAGGTTCTAGTTGTAGCCCGCGGCTTCGTCCGCGCAGAGCTCGTGTATGTGTGTGGTGTATAAAGATAATAACCGTTGCCCGCGGCTTCGTCCGCGTAGAGTTCGTGTATGTATGTAATTTATAAAGGTACTAGCTGTTGCCCGCGGCTCCGTCTGTGTGAGCTCGTGTATGTATGTGGTTTATAAAGGTACTAGCTGTTGCCCGCGGCTCCGTCCGCGTAGAGCTCGGGTATGTACATGGTTTATAAAGGTACTAGCTGTTGACCGCGGGTCTGTCCGCGTAGAGGTCGTGTATGTACGTGGTTTATAAAGGTACTAGCTGTTGACCGCGGCTCCGTCCGCGTACAGCTCGTGTATGTATGTGGTTTATAAAGGTACAGTCAGTGACTTGACTTAAGTATCCAGGCATATTCGTGATTTTGAACGCACAATCGGTACACATTTGCAACGGTGTTCAGGTTCGAAACCTGGCTCAACTTACTTTTTTCTTTTTTTTGTGTTTAATTAGTTAAATAGTTTCTATGATTCTTATATAACTATTCATATATGATGTAGAGGGGAAAAAAATATTTTTTTACATAAATTAAAAATTTCGTTCTACTAGCAGGCCTCAAGGGCACGTTACATGTTTGATTTTAGAATAAACAAAAAAAAATTGCAATCTACATAATTACATTAAAGTTAATAACAGTATTAATACAACGGACAAATACTTGGGCAGACTTTACAGGGAGATGTATACATTGTCTCCGGGTCTAATAGGTTATACATTACTTAACCTATACTTTCAGAGATAGGATGTCTAGGTGTCAAAAAAAGGAAAAAAATAAATAAATAACAATATAATTATAATAAAAGATAATTCTAACTTTAATGGAGATGTAGAAAGTTCCCGTAGTTAAAACATTACATCTATGTCCATATGTTAAAAATTGCAGACTTTTTTGTTCGACTGGTAATTTATAAATTGTGGAATTAGTAAATAAAACTAAAATAATACCAATGTGAACCTTTTCTGTGGGCACTATTAAAGATGGGTTTCAACGCTATATAAAATGTAATCAATTTTGATCATACTTAACTAGTGCCATCTAACGGAGACGGCATTGGCAAACTTTACTTACTGGTTTCTGCTAATGCCATTTTAATTCGTTCAATGGGGATGACTACTGTCAAAACGCCACAGTTAAAATAAGGCAAGTAAATTGTGTGATGTATATGAATCATCATTAATGACTATATGATGTACAAATTCGTTATAAGTATTATAAGTGACTGCGCTGTGGTCAAGCCATCTAGAATAAATCTTGGCAAGCCTTCATATTCTGGTATTTTGCTCGTATAGGGGGGGGTATAAATATGAATGAAAACATATAATCAGAAACATTTTATTTCGTAAACATACTTATGTTGCATTCCACCAACATTAAACAATTTTAATTCGATGAAACAACTATTTAGTTATACTTTTTTTGTTTTACAAATATCATGATAATAATCACAATTTTTGCAATTTATTAGTGGATCACTCCACTAGTGTTATTTTTATAAACAAAGATCAGAAACAAATGAAAAAAAATTTTTTTTTTTTTCGGTGAAAGTAACTTCATAGTTCTTCACTAGGCGGCGCTAACGGCTAAAGAGTCGGATGCACCATACAGAGATCCATAAGCAAGAACAGATGACAAAATTAGTCGACTACTGGTGTGGACGATTAGCTCAGATGGTAGAGCGTGCTGCCCCGGTCTGGCTCAAGGCACTGGTTCAAGTCCAGTATCGTCGAAAAAATTTTTCATTTGTTTCTGATCTTTGTTTATAAAAACTATTTAGTTATGTTTATGTTACATTTTACTAGAATTTCGCCACCTTTTTGATAGTCTGGTGTAGTCAAACACACGCAAAATAAATACAAAATTAGATAAACAAAATAACCAATTGCAATTAATATAACTATATGTAGCTATTGATTAAAGTATTTATTTTAACCACAATGAAGAGGCACCCAGTGAATCAACATGTATGTAGATAGAAACATGCATTACACGCTTCCATCTTAAAATACAATAACTTTACTCAGGCACCTACTTTACTAACACTAAAAAAAAACAAACTGTATCTTTAATGTTGATAGAATAGCATCACTTCAACCCTTATTATTACATTACTTAATACTTCAAGACTCTGCCGTCATTGTCGATAACTTTTTGAAGCCTCTCACTAATGCCGTTTACCGTCCCTGAGGTTTTGGCTCGTCCTCACGTTGGACAGGTCCCAGTTAAGGACCATTTCGCCCCATACATTTTCTACCAGATTTAAGTCTGGGCTTTATGACGGCCAGATAACTGTTGTGATATCACTTTGGGAACCGAGCCAATCTGTTACAATTTGGGCTCTGTGCACCGAGCAGTTGTTTTTTGACCCTCGGGATAGGCAACTCGCACATGTTGGCAACATGACGTCACGGAAAATTTCCAAGTATTTTTCACTTTTCATGCGACCACCGATTTCTATAATTTCGCCTGGCCCCATGACGACTTCCAACCCCAATAAGCTATAATGTTATTCTGCCGCTAGTTCTGGTAGGTAAAATACAAAATTAGTCATATGTCTTCAATCCTGCTGGATGCATGTAAGTGTTTGCGCACTGTTTTACTGTCGTTTTGGTGGAAAGGAACGGTTCTTCAGTGTGCTTTGCGATTATATCCCGTGCAGACTGAGGAGTAAACTTCACAGGAGCAAACCCTGGCCGCTTCCTTTCTATATCTTCAGTTTCTCCATGCCGATGCCGTTTGATTTACAATCTAACGGTTTTTCTTTGTAAAGAAACGTTATTTTTATTTAATCATCCTTATAACTTTAATAGACCATAAACAAAATAAAATGATGCAATGCATTTATAGTGTAAAAAAACGTCATTGTCATAATACTAAATACTTATACTATAAGGTATTCGTAATGCGAATTGTAATGTAATTATAAATTATTATATCGTATGGCTTTCTTCCTATGATAACACAATTTAACAGTTTATGTTACGCTACAGTTTATAATTTAATATCTAAATTCAGTAGCCAGTCCCTTGCGTCTGATGTAAGCGCCAGTAGACCCTGCATTCGCCCCGCAAAGCGTCTCCTGGGACACTCCTCAACGATATGGAGAACAGTTTGACTCGGCTTTCCACATTCGCAGGCTGCTGTTGCGGAGATGCCCCCCTTGTGCAGGTTATGCTTACACCGGCCCACACCCGTCCGAATGCGATTTAGTGTGATCCAGATTTTGCGGTGTTCTTTAAATCCAGGTAGCTGCTTAGTAGGATCTAAGTCGGTAGGGGCGCCACTCTGGTCGAGCCACTGCTTCCTCCACTCCGTGGTGTCACTGAAGGGTTCTTGGGCCTGAAGATGGTGGTCGGACCAGATTGGCTTACGCGACTGTAGTCGCATGTTAGGGGATCGTCCAGTGTCACTCGTATGGGCAGCATTCACGGCGTCGCCTTCGCCCACTCCCGCGCAGCGGCTTGGGTCCTCCTGATATCCGGTGGGGCTATGTGGGTCACTGGAAGCCACCTAGAAGGAGTAGGCTGCAAGCTACCAGATATCGTCCGCATGACGCGATTTAGTTGGATGTCAACTTTCTTCGTGTGTGCGCTTCTGTACCACACAGGTGCACCGTATTCTGCTGACAAATATACAAGCGCGATAGAAGAAGCCCGCAGTACGTCAGCACGAGTGCCCCAGGAAGTGCCAGCCAACCTATTTATGAGGTTCACGCGAGTTTTTACTTTTTGGGCTAGGTTGTCCAAGTGAGTCTTGTAGGTGAGCGACCGGTCCAGTGTAATACCCAGGCATTTTGGGATGGAATTGTGGCAGAGTTTTTGTCCGCAAAAGATGACGTCTACCTCTCTGTTTGCTAGGCTGTTTGATAGATGGAATGCCGCAACTTCAGTTTTGGAGGGGTTTAGGCAAAATCTCCATTTGGCGTAGTACCCGTTCAGGATGTCCAAGTCTTGCATGAGTCTGTACTTGCTTGCTCTACCGTCCAGCAGAACTTTAATCTGCCGTGGTCCCATCATATTTCCCAAGACGCGAAGGATTTTCGATGACGGGATTATCTTGCCTACCTTGTGTATCAAGCCACTTATCCATACGGTGTCGTACGCTGCCTTAAGATCTACAAAAGCAGCTAGCGTTTTCTCCCCTCGCTGGAAACCGGCTTCTATATGGCTGCTCAGTGCCAGAATCTACTTATAGCGCGAAAGCCCGCCTGCTCTGCTGGGACGCTTCTGTCTACGGTCCCCTTAATACGGTTGTATATGAGGCGTTCCAGCAATTTAAATGTTACGCTCAATAGTGTTATCGGCCTGAAGTTAGCTGGGTCGTCGGGTGTTTTTCCGGGTTTGAGTATAGCTATTATCTTGGATTTCATGAAGTCCGTGGGAAGTATGCAAGACTCGAAGATGTTGTTAAAAAAATCTGTAAGCCATTGTACAGCTCGCTTTCCCAGGTGGATAAGGAATTCCGGGTAGATGTCATCCAGCCCAGCAGCTTTACCACACTTGGTCTGTTATATATAAAATATAATTATAAATTATGACAAAGTATAAATAGCATGTAATATCATGTTATACGTAAACCAGTTTTAATAATTTCCTTTGATATCTTAGACAAATGAATAAACGAAGGCAGACCATTAAAATCTTTAATATATATGAGCTATATGTAAGTTTATAAAATATAATTAATATATTCAACTTACCGTTAAATGCAATTGATGAGCAATTTAGCTTATTGACGTGTTGTTTTCAAACAACACCACTATTGTCACTTTCAAAAATGCTGTTAATTGAAGCATTATTTCAAAATATATGTGTGTAATAAATATGTAATCTCAACCGTAAGTTGTTCCGAGAGCAATAATCGAATTATAGATAATTAACGACATTGCCCACTAATGAAATTGCCTAATACCCGCAAATAAATAGCTTAAATTGTGGGTTGTTATGAGACGGAATTCATGCGGTTGAAAAAAATATACATGTGATGCGCCCTAGCAATGTTAATTTGAAACAACCCGTCTGCAATTTTGTAGCTGATTTCAACCTGTCCTGTGGTTTAGTGGTAACCGCGCTTGACAATTGATCAGGAGGACGAAGGTTCAAACCCTGACTTGGGATGTGAGATTTTTTTTTTTGACTTCTTAGTCAAGCTTGCTGGGAATTATTCTAAGCGAAATATGCATTCTTAAGAAATACAATATTTGTAAATGAAACAAGATGATGATGAAATAACATTCGGTAAGTGCTGCCGTGTAGAATATGATAATTTGAAGAGGTCGAATGATTTGTTAAGTGCGACACTCGCTCACCCAGTGCTGCCATCGAATATCAAAGAGGCTGAATTGATAAAAATAAGGCAATCAAATATGAACATTGAATGTTAAATGCAAAAGTGCCCACGAGACTTACTTGCAGAATAAAGTTTTGAATTTTGAAAAAATTAAAGGTTTCAGAAAAGTAGTAACTTCCTTTTTTAATTACTGATATTTTTTAAATATTGTGAACGTTTTCAATTGTCAAAATAATGGATTTAAATTTTACGCAAATTGATAAGTCCGCCACTGAAGAAATGAAATGCCTTTTAACCCCTGTTTTTTTTAAATATATTCTGGGTGTAACATACCTACATTAAAGTAGATCATGCAAATTAGTGTTAAAATAATAATAAAAAAAAGCGAAAACAGGGACATACATACAACCGGGGCTCGAACTCACGCCACTAGTGAGTTCCAGTGCGCGTTCATAGTCACGAATATGCCTGGATACTTATGTGAGGTCACCGACTGTACTAGCTGTTGACCGCGGCTCGTAGAGCTCGTGTATGTATGTGGTTTATAAAGGTACTAGCTGTTGACCGCAGCTCCGTCCGCGTAGAGCTTGTGTATGTATGTGGTTTATAAAGGTTCTAGCTGTTGCCTGCGGCTTCGTTCGCGTAGAGCTCGTGTATGTATGTGATTTATAAAGGTACTAGCTGTTGACCGCAGCTCCGTCCGCGTAGAGCTCGTGTATGTGTGTGGTTTATCAAGGTTCTAGCTGTTGCCCGCGGCTCCGTCCGCGTAGAGCTCATGTAAGTATGTATTTTTAAAGGTACTAGCTGTTGTCGTTCGTCGTTCATTGCCCACGGTTTCAGAGTGAGTCACAAAAATCTCAAGTAATATAAATTAATTAAATAACGCGTTTTTCCTCTAATGTTTCTATGACTAATTTTTTACTTCATTTATTGCAATAAACTATGTTATATTGGAGCTATTCGGGGTGCCGCCCTCATAAATAAAGCTCGTAGACTAATAAGCCTTGCTGCTTAATTTATTGCAATATATTCTTATAAACTATATTGAATATTTATATCGTTCAGCAAAAACGTTCAGATTTCTGGATTTAGAAACATACTTGAGCTTCTACATATAATTGTCAATGGGAAAACATGGCGTGCCCCAATGTATAAGAACGTCTATTAGGGAAGTTTCAAGTTCCTTACATAAATATGGAAGATTGTCCACCAACTTTCTAGCCTATGTGTTATTTTGATGTCTAAACAACATTACTGGAAAGTTTTATCGGACTGCATCAGTAGTTTTTAAAATAAATAGAAACGTACATACATCGGCACAAAATTTCACATTTGTAGGGATAAAAAATTGACATAGGGAAAACTCGGAAATAACGCGACAAAACACGTGGCAATCAAAATTATCGTATTCATATCAAACTTACTTAAACAACATTATTGAACGGGCCCTGGTCGGCGTCAGCGTGCCAGCGACATTAGAGCCGAACGGCCTGGCGCGCGACGATGGCAAGAGGCCCGACGGAATGACCCGTAGCTGGCAACGGGGACGACCGCGTATATGTATACCCTATCGCCGTCCCACCTGGGCACGACATCGTCGAAGGCTGCAGAATTAGCACAGCCCCGCAAAATATTCAACTCTCAGTGACAGTTACGTATTTGCGCCATTTGGAGATCCTGGGGCTGTGGGGACCAGAAGCAAGTAGATTGCTTGAAAAAGTCAACTAATTGCTCATCCCGTCCCCTGGCAACCATAAAGCTGGCTCGTTCCTCGCTCAATGGATAGGCATCGCCACCCAACGCGGCCACGCGGCTAGCCTTATGGGCACCTTGCCCGCGGGCATCGATATAGGGGACATATGTAAATAAAGTTTATGGTCCAACAGATTAAGTTAGGTTTGTTTAGTTTAGTTCATATGTAGTCTCTTTTTTGTCTTTATGTATATTAAACAATGTCAAATGTCAATTTTCAGTTTACTTTTGACTTTGACAAATTTTCATTAAATGAACGAATTAAATTTCATATAAATTCTTTCGTGTGCGTAAACACGTCCACCATTTAATATGATAATCCAATGACACTTCGGAACCAGGCGTAGCATCCGAACCTTCCCGATGGCAAAACATTATTCACTACGTCTGTTATTAGGGAACTGATTAACAGTGATAACAAACCTTTAAAAGATCTAGATTAACTGATAATTTTTTCAACAAAATGACAACAATGAAATGATTTTTGTTCTACCAATTCAAGACTGTCAATGAACTCACATTTCATACACAAAAACGAACTCTGTTTCGGTCCATCCGTTCAAAAGCTAAGAGGCTACAGACTGACACACAAACACACAGACATTATTTATTACTAGAAGGAATACTACTTTCGTAGTTAAATAACAAAAATAAAAAATTCTCGGCACTCCATTATGTAACAAAAGCTGAGTTTTTTTAGCAAACATCAATATGTGGCACATATTTCGACAGTTGTTTTAAAATCACAGAAAGTATTTTTTTTTATTACTTGAATATTTTCGGATAAATACTTTCAACATAAATGATTTTCAACATGATAGGATATACCGTTTTTGAGTTCTTTCCGAAAAACTGCGCTTCTCAACAAAAGGACGACAGTGCTATGGAGATACGCTCTTTGCTGGTGCACCTTTCACATCGTATGCTTTTTCTTGTAGTAACAACACACAAAGCATAGTCCGGCATCTGTTTTTAGAACCTGACTTTGAATTATTTCAAGCTCATAAAAACTCCCTGAGATCTACCATGCTAAATACAAATTTTTGGACTATCCCAAAAAACGCTTCATATAACCTACTTACTAGCTTGCGACGTGATACGCTAGTGGGTACCTTGTAAGGGGATTTATTGACGGATTGAGAATTAAGAAATATGTTAAAACATGCGATTATCGGAACGGTTTCAGAACAAAATTTATCACACATTGTATGGGTTATTCAATGGTATTATTAGTTATTAATAGAATTATACTTGCATTCTGTAAAAAACCGGCCAAAAGCATCACTTTTTGTATAAATAAACATAAATATTACACGAAAATTAAATCCACGTGTGTAACTAAACCAGCAATTTTTATGTTATTTACAAAAAAGCTATTTGAACGAGCGTGAACCGTGAATTTGCGTAAAGTTTGCACCTCATTTGTATGCAATGCTAATCAGGTGCAAACTTAGCTCAACCGGGTAATATAAAAATTGTAAGTGAAAATTTGTACGGAACCCTCGGTGAGTGAGTTCGACTCGCACTTGGCGAGTTTTATGGCTGTAAATCACTCCATTAAATAATCGTGTTTTATAGATTAATAGATTACTGTCCGTTAACTGTCAGAATCACTTCGTTCGGTTATGGCTAAGCTAATGCAACAAGTCAGTTAATCACCGAAACTTGAGGTAACTGTAATGAATGATAATGCATCCGTTACTATCGCACTCATATATTTTTCATCTCTCCTGTTCGGAAAGTTTAATTTTCATGGGTATTTAGCCGCGTGGAAAATAGCTTTTCCATCCCTAGGATGGAAAGTAATTGAGTCATATTATTAAAATAAAAACTTTTCATATCGTGATTGCGATTGCGATGATGACCATGATGATGATGATGGTGATGATGCTGATGATGATGACGATGATGATGATGATGATTATGATTTTTTTCGTCACAGTCGAAATGAAAAGTAGAATGTTTAACTCGGGTGAAATTACCCATTTCACCCTCGAACTATTGGCGCTCTCACTTCGTTCTAGCACCAGAAATATCTCGGCTAAAATGGGTCTTTTTCAACCCTTGGTTAACAATCTACTATATTAGACAATTACGGATGCTTTGTCATTTGGTACTCGCGTGATAAACGCGACCGCAATAGACCCATTGGGAAAAAATACATTCTCGATCAAGTTACCTTTGAAACAAAACAAAAACTAAATTAAATTCCGTTAATCTATTTTGTTCGGGCTATTAAATATTATTCTTAGTTTATTAATTGCCATGTCAAGGACGACCGGATCTCCCGCACTGACTCTACTAAAGGTGGCTTACTTATGTAGATATTGAAACAACGTGTAACCAGTGCAAGGATGTATTAACGACTTGCTTTTTTATTGGACTTCCATAGCAGTCCTAGTATATATACAAACAATAATATGTGTAAGGAATGATGTCACTCTCTAGTAGTGTACCTTCATATTTAGAACCTATAATATCACAGTCAGATACATAGACACACCAATGAATACGTGAATATTATAATAGCCTCTTTTGCGTTAGGGCAAGGCATACATATACTTGATACACACCGAGTCTATATAAACAATCGTAGTAGAGAGAAGATATTCTAACAATAAAGAATCAGACAAGGACAACGTGGCTCTTTGCTGGCTTTGCTTTATACAATGGTCATTACACAGCACTACATATCATGACATCTCCCTGGAGGAACGTACCAGGCGATGTATATTTATTATAGGAACTACATTTATAAGCTACATTTAAAAAAAAAACACAAATAAACTCCGACGCGATTTCCAAGGCAGTTATAAGTGCCGTACATCCTTTGGAAAAGAAAATCGGCTGGCTAACTAACATAATTAGTGAACTACAGTGCGAAATACGATCCCTAAAAACCGTTACAACGATCCTAAGTAGCTCCGCAGCGGTGACGCGCTCAGCGCAATTACAACAGAAGGAGGTAGCCGAACAAAAGGTCGATTACGCTACGGCATTGTCTCGTAGCGTAATCCCGTCACCCACGACAAAACTAGACAAGTGCAACGAAACCGTCAGACCAGTGAGAGCCGCAGCAATAAAGACGAAGGAGAAAATCACCTCCCACCAATCAAAACGGCACCCCATCCGTCAGACTACCCCAAAGGTACAGCTTTCATCCAGCCGTCCTAGCACGCCTGAGTCACAAAACCAAGGAAATAAAAGTGAGGAAACATCACACTCAAAAGTAAGACACGACACCCAGGATCAAAAATGCCACACGGATACTGCGAGTCCGGCATTGCCTCGCGAGACACAACAAAGCAAAAGCACTAACAAAATGGACGACACTAAAACAAATCGACGTACCAAAACGTTGAAATCCATTAGAGGAATTGCAAGGGACACAGCCTGCTACTTCAAAACGACAACAACACCCGATGACATCCAAAAATATCTAAAAACACGAAAAGATGTCCATAACTACACGGTCGAGCTGATACCATCAAAACATACAACTTACAATTCATACAAAATTGGAGTGCCGTCGTCAGTCTTCGATGAATTACTCGAGACATCGAGGTGGCCCGTAAACATAAGCATATCACCATGGCAGCCCTTTTTGTTCAACAAGGGACGCAGGTCATCAGTCGTCTAACCTGCCTTTGACCGGCCCACAAACGACTGCACTTAAACAACAAACGGATAACTTCATTATACTACACCAAAACATAAATAGATTAAAAAACAAAACTTTCAAGTTGGAATGCGAGTTACAAATAAATAACAAAATCGACGTCCTCTGTTTATCTGAACACGGGCTTACGAAGAACCAGATCGAAGCTATGAATATAATGAAAAAAAGCGGAGTTCGAGTTTCAGCAGGACCTTGAAGAACGGTGGTGGAGTTTGTATTTACTCCGCGTCATCACTGCTCACTCTGGAACGCAAGGAAGTGACAGACCTGAGCGCGGAATCCGTTTTTGAAGCGTGTGCTGTCGAGTATGTTGGTTTAGGTATGATCGTTGTATGCATTTACAGGACCCTTCCCCAGTAAGGTGAGAAAAATAATTTTACATTATTTATTTCTAAATTAAACCAATTAATCGATATTCCAATTTTCAAACAGTATAAAGTAGTAATATTAGGTGATTTTAATATCGATTTACTCTCGAATTCAATGGAAAATAAAGTTTTGTTAGATACATAAAAACAGTAGGCATGCGATCTCTCGTCTCATTCCCGACTAGGGTCTGCAAAACCACTAAAACATGCATCGATCATGCCTACACCAACATCTCCAAAGGAGATGTACTATCTGTAGAACCACACGAAATGTTTGTGTCCGACCATAAATGTGTAAATGTATGTTTATCAGTAACAAGAACACTAGAACAGAATAGTGTAATTTGGAAACGTATTTTTTCAGAAGTAAACAAACATAATTTCTTACTTTCACTATAAAACTACGACTGGGATTCCTTATTACTTAAGCAAACATGTCCTGACCAATTGTTTAATTACATCGTTGACATTTTAATACATGTTTATGACATTAATTTTCCATTAAAAAAATATCCAGTGCGTAGCATGTCAAATGGTTGGGTAAGCGAACCAGTTAAATGTATGCGTAGCCAGTTGCACAAAGCAAAAATTGTAGCAGCCAGTATAGCCCCCAACTTGCAGCCGTGTCACGATTTGTTGGCGCTCGAAACTGAGTACCAATCAGAACTAAGCGGCACTCGTAAACAGTACATCAATAACTTAATATAAAATAGCACAAATATCTGTCAAACATCATGGCGGGTGATAGCATCCGAAACGGGTAGGGTTAACACCAAGCGCGACGCGCTGGATGTGCTAATGAGCGGATCAGCTGGCCCGACGTCAGAGCTCTGCGGCCGCCACCGCCGCCGCACTGAACCGGTTCTACGTCGACGCGAACAACAACACCGGAGCCCGCGCCGATATCCCGATCTCATTACACTACCTTAATAGGACTGAACCATTCGACTTGTTATCAGTTGAAAAAAGTATACAAAAAATAAAACGTAAAGACTCGAAAGACATTAATGATATGTCCACTTGCTTATTAGACCTAATACCTAAGTTCATTATTAGTATGCTGTGCAATCTATTTAATAGATGCATAGACATAGGTACGTATCCAAAAGTCCAAATTTAAACACGTTAAAAAACTACCGACCAATATCATTAATACCGCTATTTTCTAAAGTTTTTGAAAGTCTTTTAAGTGATAAGTTTATGTCTCACTTTCATGCAAATAATTTGATAAATACGCAACAATACGCCTACCAACCCGGCAGGTCGACCGTCGACGCGGCGCGTAACGTCGTGGCCAGGGTGACCGGTCACCTCGACGCCGCGCGACAGGTGGCAGCCATATTCTGCGACTTGTCGCGCGCCTTTTAGCTGGTCACCCATTCTCTCATTTTAGCGAAATTGGATCACTATGGCATTACTGGTACCTTCCAGGATATAATTGCTTCCCTCCTCAAGGACTGTAAACAACTAACTTCAGTCTGCGGTGTGAGATCAGACCTGTTGGAGCTAGGTGACTGTGCGGTTCCTCAAGGTTCCGTTATAGGTAATAACCTTTTTTTAATACTAATGAATGATTTCACGACCGCCACTAACGACGCTGAGTTTGTGATGTTCGCCGACGATGGTTGTGTAATTGTTTCGGCTCCTAATCAGCATGAACTGAAAATAAAACTTGAAAAAGTAATGAATGACGTTGCATCTTGGTTCTCAATGAATGGCATGATCCTGAATGTCGATAAAACACACATTATGCAATTTAGCCTGCGGGGTAAGAAGACGCACGACTTAAATATATCATGTAATAACCAAATCGTACCACAGGTCGACACTGTAAAATACCTAGGCCTTATAATAGATTCTGGTTTAACATGGAGCCCGCATATTGACTCACTTTGCGATCGTTTGTCGTCCGCTTGTTTTGCACTCAGTAGGCTGCACCCTAGTCTACATCCCTCCAACTTAAGGAAAGCATATTTCGGCTACTTCCATTCTCTCTTAACATGTGGCATATATCTCTGGGCTAACGCTGCAGACTGGAACAGACCGTTTAGACTTCAAAAACGTGCAATACGTATCATATGTGGAGTACCATGGGATCGCCCCGCCCGTGAGCTGTTCAAGGTAACCAAAATTTTCACTCTGCCGAGCCTTTATATACTTGAGGTGGCCAAATACGTGAAAGTAAACCTTGAACAGTTCCCGACGCGTGGTGATGCACACAATTATAACACTAGACGCCGTGGCGAACTGCGTCCACCTTGCACACGTCTTGCTAAGTCGAGAAAGTGTCTTCATACTACTGGACCTACCATATATAACAAAATACCCCCTGAGATAAAAAATGCTCCAAGCACAACGTGTTCTTTGAATAAACTTAAAACTAAACTAGGAAATGACGCGATCTACTCCGTGGATGAATTCTTACGCAACCGGGTGTAACTGCGTGCGCTTCTTTAACTGGTTCGCCGCCCCAACAAATAAATCAATAATAATTAGTAACTATATTGTATTACATAATAATGCGAGTCATGGATAATTTAATGTTTCATGATTTATAAGTTGACGTGTAAAACCATGTTTTATAAAGGATTAAACGAATTAATGAATAAGCACCATGGTGCCTCGAGCTACCACGGGCAGCCCATAATGTCAGTAGGCTCTTTATCCCCAGGCTCCCATTACCGACAGTAGAAAGCGGGCGCTCCTGGCCGTGGTGGCAAGAGAACAGCACTATGCCACCTGCCTCCAATTCGGCCTAGTCCGCTTCGTATCGCCGCTGGCTGAACGGGCAGACCTGATAGCGCCTAATGACCACCAGCTGTTGTTCCAAAATATTGAAGAGGTAAGTAACGGCATCTGACTAGATATGGTAGTTCAAATACCAGGCCACGATCATTGACACCCGAAAACGAGCTCTCTACTGTTAGACCCTTCTACTGTAAATGTAAGACTCGAGACTGAGGAGATTTAATTCCATATCATAGTACGAATTATTTTATATGATGCTATTGAAATAACACCATATTATAAAATATTTCTCTAATTGCGTGAAAGAGATACCATGTCATTATTATTTTTATTAATAGTTCAATCAATTACTTGAAAACATGTACATTCTCTTCGCAGATTTTAAGGCTATCGGAGGACATCTTAGACCAAGTGGTACAGGAGGATGGTGAAATCCAAACTTCGACAGTGGTTGCTGTGTACCTGCAGAAAGCTCCTGTGTTCCTCAGTCTATACAAGAAGTACTGCCTTGGGTTGAAGAGGGCTGACTGCGTTCTTGTAAGTGTTTAGACAATACGCTAAATTCATGTTTCCCACGAAAGAGTCAATTAGTTAATGTAGGTATGAACCCTTTTCTGCATACATTTTCGCCATGAAGGAAAATTTTGAGGGTAATCAAATCCTACGGGCTAAGCGGTTTTAAGTTCCACTAACTATTTACAGATCATTATTAGTCATGTCATGAGTATATATCATTCAGCCTTTCTAGTAGACCGAGTTAGCCGAGTCATGCATTTAACACTTTACGGTCAAAAACGGCAAATAACGTTGATGAAAAGTTGTCTCGCCATGACGTCATGGACCAGTTTATAGTTAACACTTGGTCATACATCTGAGGCACGGATTTCCGATAACGACCGTGACCAAAAGACTAATATGACTTTGCATTTTTAATTGTTCAGGTAAAAAAATCAAAAGATCCTAGTGGCGCCTTCTCGCGCTTCTGCACAAGCCCTCCAATCCCTCGCCGGAGACCTGACATCACGTCTCTAGTCCACAAACCTCTGGAGCAATTCCGGGAGCTTCTGAGGCTGATGAGAGCGGCGGCGGCCTCGACTGGAGCCGGACCTTATGATCAACTGGAGAAGAAACAGTTGCAAGTCGTCGTGGAACAATTGCAGGTTCGTTAGCCTTCGTCTTAGTATTTAATTTTTTAGTTTTAATTAGACCCAAATAAACTCGAAAAACAGTAATTAATCTTAAGGGCGAGTGTCAGTAATTACAAATTTTTTCTTAAAACATTACTAAAGGGATACCTTTTTCGATGGTAGGAGTTCCTAGAGTTAGGGAGTTTTAAAACTCTTAAGGAATATTCTGTAAGCTTCACGTTGCAAGTCTTAACAAAAAGGTTAACTTCTTTTTCCTTTTGATTTACCCTCTTTTGCTAGATTTTCTGTCTATTCATAACTTATTATATAATATGTGACTAGCTTAACCAGGAATATAGTAACGATGCGTTTTTTTCTCACAGACCGCTTATCAGGACGTAACAGCTGGGTCCGGTCTAATGGGTTTAGCTGGTGACGGCAAGCCTCTGCTCTCCGTAGCTGACCTAGAGAGTAGACTTGTGTTCACTAGGTGTAAGGTAAGATATCAGTTTTTTACTTTAGAAGGAAGTAAAATGCAGAATCTGAACATCTATGAAATGTAGTCATATTTACAGCATTAATATCGTGCATGTAACTAATGTTCTAAATATAATAAATATAATGACGACGGCAGAAATGATGCCTAAATTTGCTTGTTGCCTTTAGCGTATGTCTACAGTTAAAAAGTAAGTATCACAGCTGCTGACAACGCCTTATGTTCTTGTTCTTGTATGACTTCGAAATGATTTCTCGTTTCCAGCCATTCATCCTAAGCACCACTGGACGACAATGGATCTTCGGGGGAGAACTCTCCAGGGTCGAAGGTCGCGCCGTCCGTCCATACTGGGCGCTGCTCTTCACCGATCTACTTCTGTTCGCCACCGTGTCTCGAGACCGGGTGCTTTTCGTCACCGAGGAACCTGTTCTGCTAGCTACTGTCTCTGATGCCCAGTTCAACCTTAGGAAAAAAGGTAAGTACTTAATGATATAAACTGAAAGTCTACACATGAAGACATGTTGCGTAATCAAACGTCTAGAAGACACTAACAAATACATAACATTGATACATACCTCATCCAAATCATTGAAACGATCAACCTAAATTATCCAAACTAAGCAAAGCTTGTACTGTCGGTACAAGGTGACGATTGATTATTATACTGAAATACATAGAAAATACCCGAGTCCCGGGAACAAACATTCGTGCTCATCACACAAATACTTTCTCTGGCCGGGATTCGAACCCGGGACGGCCAGCTTCGTAGGCCGTTGTGCAACCAACTAAGCCAAAAGTGTCACCAAATGATTGTCTTCTTTTGATCTTACTACTATTGCTTTATCTTGAGTTAGATTATCCTGGTACAACATACATTTTCTTTTACAGCTACCGAATTTAGGTTGATCCTGGGAAGAACAGGAGGAGAGAGTCCCTTGGTGTCCTGCGCTCCTCGGACACCAGGACGAACAAGAACGATAGTACTTCGAGCCCCTTCAATAGACCTGAAAGCAGTATGGCAGAGCTTGTTACAACGTCAGATGTAAGGGCTTAACATTTTCTGCTTCCAATTCTACTGTATTTTGAAATTTATATACTACTCGATAGAAGGCGCCTGCAACTTAGTTTACGGAATAGAAAATGTCATTATCCCTCTTATTTCTTCAGTAAAATGTATCCTATAACTATCTGGAGATACCAAGCTACCCGGCTACCAAAACTAGTTGAAATCCGTTCAGCCGATTTTATGTGATGAAGCCGCAACGACATAAACAAACATACAAAAAATCCAAAAAACATATATTTTAACTTCAGTGACCTCCAAATAGTCCCTTACAATAGTTTTTTTAATATCTTCAATGTACGCACATTTCATTTTTACCACTTTAAAATAGTATAGATGAAATGTAAGTACTACTATATAATTCAATTCAATTTCAGATACCGAGCAAACACGTTATCAGGCACACCTCTTGGCTCACCGCTGGACTCACCGGACCCTCAGCTCACGTTCTCCTTGGCCACGCTCGACTCCCAACAGCGTCAGGTATCTGCATCCAGCTTCCAGCGGCATTCCAGCTTAGCGCTCCTCCCGGCTAGCAGTTATCGGTCTCATCTCAACATGCTCGTGGAAGAACGGCCCGAAAAGGAGGTCAGGGTTAGTTTCGATGTCCGGACCAACTCAACGTCACCAGTCCCCCAACCAGCTCGGGGGCCGCTGAGCTCTGTTTGGAGAACAGCGCCCACACCAGAAACTCCGTCAGCGAATCTCTCTCCAGCAGATTCGCAGACGTTTTCTTCTCATTTTGTTTCCACTTCTTCCATGGAGAAGAACGGTGAACCTACTTCGCCTAGCGCTCAATTGACACCAGACGCTGGCGAAGATTACTCAGAAATGTCTCCTTGCAGATGGGAATCCTTTGAAGCTGATTTAGCTATAGCAGACTTGGACGTAGATCCGTCCTACAAGCATGCCGTCGAAGAGCGGATCTTTCTACCCGATGACCCGCTCTTTCCCCGGATGATGCTGCCAGAGCGACCTACCCCACCTGCATACCTAGAACTCTGATCCCCTGACTCCGACACGGAGCTTGAGACCTTAGAGACCTGCTTACCCTGGAAGTGTGATAGCGACTGGGGATAGATCTCTTTCTGGTGTGTTATTTTCGTCGTTTCCTGATAGATGGTGTTGGTCGGCGGTGTAGAAGGCTTTCGTCGTGTAGACCCGAGCGATTTGTTGGATTGTTATAAAATTTGCTTATAGTTGAGAATAAGGTTGTGGTACATTTTTGAGAGACATATTTTCGATTAGGAATATTGAAGAGATTTAGTATTTTCATCAATACTATAAGTCTGACCTATTTTAGTTCAGTGTCCGATCTCTATCTTCTAGGGTGTGACAATCTGTTAATAAAAATTTACAGAACTGATACCCTTGTACAAAGCTTAAGAGAACTTTTAATGTGTCTAAACTTGCCAATATATTTTACCGGGTAGCCTAAGTGTCAAAATGTAACGTTAGGGTACCAACAGTAGCAAATATTGATATACGAATTCATTCCTAGTCGGTTTTCAGAAGGTTTTTTTGGCTTCGTAAGTCTTCCGTCCTTTTCTTATGACGTATTTCAACGTTGTCAGACTTTACTGTCCCTCGATTTTCTGACTCATGGGATATTTTAATGAATGTTTACTTACTAGCCCCAAATTTATCGTGTTGTTAATATTAGAAAAGATATATTGTGCAGAAATTATAGATCATTGTAATGTGTAACTATCTGTACATAGCCTTACAGTCATTGTACAGGTCATGTGGATATTTGGCGATTTGCGTCGCGAAACTAACTTCACTAACCTTAGATTTGTTTAGCATTTTTGTTTCAATAGCGCTTTTTTAAATTTTAACGGTTTTACTTGTATTATTTTTCTACACGTTTTAACTCGAGGTTTTACCAACCGTTACTGATCCATGTCTGTTAAACTTACAAAGATCACGAGGACTTCTAAGCTTCGACGTCCGTCATTTTAACGAATTTTAAAACGCCATCCTAGATCTTCGACGTTCATTTGTTATTACGAACTTCGACGGTCAACGTCTGCGCTTAAAAGTATTTTATCCATCAAAGTTTCTAAAACGCAGCAAATTTACGTTTTGCTTCGCAACAGACATCTTATATCAGTTACGATTGCATTTAACCTGGAATTAAACCGTAATTCGGATAAAACTATAGACGTTAATGTAGAGAACTATCGCCATTAGTATAAATGTGTTTACAACGAAAAATGGTAGTCGATTGTACAATATAGTCATAGTTTTTTTGTTAGTAGCAAATTGTATTAATAAAGTATTTTGAGTTCCTCAATTCCTTAATAAATATCGCTGGCATCGCAAAAGCAAAATGTTCACATAACCTCATGTCCCATCCGGGTCCTGGTGTTAAGCTAAAGGCATTTTTAAAAAACAAAATTCTAGCTAGAAATCTTTCGGTGTTTTCGGCTGTGTGTAAATTTTAATAAATGAAAAAAAAGTGAAAAATAATTTTGGAAAAAAACGTTTTTGACTGGGTTCCCTGTAGCTCGCAGGTTCTCGTTGTGTTTAGACCGGATTTGTCCGTAATAAAGACTTTGTCAATGGTGAGACATAATTTTATTTCTGTACCACCCATTTTGCGAAGCTAACGAATTATTATACGACTTACCATTTTTCTTTGTAGAACGTTGCGCGCGAGGAGTGGTCGAAATGTCTTGGGATGTCTATAGAAAGCCATTTTCAAGCAGCTTATAAAACGTGTTTTTTATTTAATGTCATTTCTACATATTGCTTAAACCGATCGGAAAAACTGTTTAGTCTTATTTCTTGTTAAATGGAAAAAACAACGTTTATTATACTTTTAACTAAAAATCTTAAATCAACGACTAGTGCGATCGGATCTTTACGTTTAAATGGACCGAACAATAACTACGACATTTTTATTACCTAGGTGTGTGAAATAATGTCGTGTCTTTGAATAAAACGTAATTGTTAAATAACTATTATAAAAAGAAAGCAAGCTAGGATACTAGCGTCTTAGTGCAATTAACTTTATTTGATCTAAAGAATGTTAACTTTAATGAAACGGTGTATACTTGGATATAACTTTTTAGAACACGAGGTGTGAAACATAAACACACCGTCGAGTACCTTTTTTACCAAAAAACATATATCAGTTAAAAAGATATAACATACTTACCACTTTCTGTGATATCGATACTGAAGGCATTGACAACCTGTGTAGGTATTACATGCAATCCACTTTTTTAAGACCTATGGAAAGTGTACATCAATGAATGTAGCTCCTGTAGACCTACGTTCTGTGCATTATGTAATTCATTTGCGTTGGCACAATTAAAAGTAAGATTAGTACAGAGAAACATACAATCTAAGATAATATCTCTTCTGTTTCCGCGTATCGC
This sequence comes from Hedya salicella, assembly GCA_905404275.2. Taxonomy (NCBI): domain Eukaryota; kingdom Metazoa; phylum Arthropoda; class Insecta; order Lepidoptera; family Tortricidae; genus Hedya; species Hedya salicella. The sequence continues at coordinate 85,979,403 of FR990096.1, forward strand.
TCATTTAAATTAAACAACTTAAACTTCCGTGTTCACGGGGTAGACCCCGTACTGAACTCAACGTCCGAGCGATAATATACGCGATATGATCCGTTTTAATTATTTTATTTAAATGCATTCAACCCACTAAAGAGTCCAGTCGAAGAACGATGACAGTCAACTCTATTACATTAAAAATAAAAATGTGTTTTGAAGAGTAGATAATATTAATAAATTTCGCCTGTTACTATTAGGCAGCATAGTACTTTACGAGAACTTTAAAAAAATTATCGTTCATAGTGTTTCCTACTGGACTCTACAAATACCGAGAGACAGCAACGTAGTAGATAATTAGCGGCAAAGAGTGCCACGGAAAATGCATATGCGCTTTAAGGGCCGATTTGTTGCTATGAGCAACATTTTTTGGAATAAAAAATGTTGCTGAATTCATGCCGGTAATCAATTGCTATTGGTACCTAATCAAGCAATTTTAACATAGGTTGCTGCGTGTTGTCTAGTAGCCGGCGATATCAAGTTAATGATTGCCGCCATGTTCGTCAACACTCGGGAATACCACCAACAATGCGGCAAGATTGAGTCACTATTGATGCAGTGTTACAGATTATCGACGAGAAATATGGCTATATTGCCGTTAAAATGTTGGTCGCCTAAAGGGCCCTTTTATAAGGGTAGGTACGTCTTTGGGCGTTTCAACGTATAAAGGTCACATTTCCGAGTAAATATTTTACTATTTTTATCTATTATGCCAGGTTGCAAAGTTTTTACCAGAAACCAAGTGAGCGACGTACCTAATGTAAAAGCCAGCGATGGAAACATCCGGAGATACTGCCTTTACCACATTTCGACCGCTAATACCGCTATACAATAGAGATTATGCATTATTTTGTTCAATGATACCAATCGATCTGGTTTTTCATGACTAAAACATGTTACATATATGATACGCATTGAAAATTAAACGTTAAAATCAAGATTTATAGTCAGGCATAACGGTTGGGCGTTTAAACGACCAGTATCAATCGAGGGGCACGTGGGACGTTACCCAAGCCACAAGTGGAAGGAGGAGTGAGGAGCGTACGAGAAACTTCTTATATTACCCGCTAGGTAGTAACTGAACCGGAAAGAATCACAAGGTAACGTTTAACTTTCTTTTGGACCAAAAAACTGTAATTTGCGTCATAATATCTAAAAATAATAAAAAAATATCAACAACAAGATCAACTTGATCCACCCAGCTAACATGAACAAATTGTTCCACCCAGCTAACAAGTGATCGCTGTATCGAAATATAACCCCGAGACATGTAGAAAAATAAAAAACATTCTAAGTCCACTAAAATAGGTCCACCCGCTTAAGAAGTACGATGCTACCGACAAACAACTTGGAACTTATGACGTCCCATTTTTTTTAAGAATGGAGGGTTCAGGACACTATTCTTTTAAATAGTGGAAATAACTATATATATATATATATATATATATATAATAACATTGCTAGAGAGGCGATGTTTGGTAAGATAATATTTCATAGCTTGCCTTCTGCATTAGTGTCTTTTAGAGTTTTATATATTTTGACAAGTTAGCTGCCATAGCCGTCACGTGTCCGACAGAGTTATTTTTCAGGTGGTGTGCCCCATTAGCTTTAATACCAAAAATGCAGCAATGTATGTCTGTCGATTAAAAGCTACTTAAATCAAAATCGGGAAACCCGCTTAGGAGCTGAGAGGTCAACAGCACGTGACGAGTAATATAGCTCCTGCAGAGCGTATTTACATACATTTCGTAAGGACACTGCTTATACATTAATTATACACGAAATGTAAATACATCTGCCTAATTGATTTACATACCAACATTCACAACGCGTCATGTCGTTAAACCAAGTTAGATTATGTACATTGCTGCTGGGTTTCACTTTAAAATAAATAATAAATTAATTAATAGAACTAAGTACTTAACAAAATTACTTTACCATATGCTTTCTACCATCAAAAGCTACAGCCCGTTTGAAATTTACAGACGTCTACTTATACATATTTAGTATTAGCCTCGCAGCTGATGTGTCAAGTGTCAATGAAACCCAAAATTAAGTATACCTCGTCTAGTAAATATCGAAGCTATAACAAACCGTTATAAAAGCCGGTACAGCCGGTCTAGCACAACTCTCCGCGACTACGCTTGCGCGACATACCATCACCCGTCTTTCTTGCATTGTATTGAAAGGAAAGAGACAGGCAATCTTTGTCGCGCAACAAAGAGTCGTGTATCTCAGTTGTGCTTGAGGTGCGGATATAGTGGATACAGAATTGGCATCGACAAAACTAGGAAACGTGTCGAAACCCGAAGTACAGATATAGTGAATGATATGTTTCCATCCGTAAAACTTGGGTCTCAATCGAAAGAGAAAATTTAAATTAATGAATGTATTAAATCAGTGACATCTTTATCTTCACTAATATAAAACTTTATTATTTAGTGTCAAATCGCAAAATAAAAATGACAGCATATACCACTGTATAATATAGAGATGTTATAACCACTCTAAGAAACTTAGAAATACACTCATTGTTAAGTAGTATTTATAATGTCATTCTTAAACGAAACACTCTCCTTACGTTAACATACAATCTGATATTCGTTGTTGAACTTTGCCAAAATATTGAGAATCATTGCTATTTCCGAATTTGCTTTTTTCTGATAAAAATACAGGTATATATTAAATATCATTTCCTCGACTGTAGGACCTAAGCGCTTTCGTCTGTTTTGAGGTTTCGGCATGATAGTACTAAATGTTATGTATGTAAACCATAAATTTCACCAAAACTCCAGCGAAATAAATATTTGAATTGCGTAGTAGTCACTAGTATATATATATATACTAGCTTCTGCCCGCGACTTCGTCCGCCTTAAATTCGTTTATCGCGGATAAGGATATTTTTCCGGGATAAAAAGTAGCCTATGTCGTTCTCCGAGACTCAAACTATCTCCATACCAAATTTCATCCAAATCGGTCTAGCGGTTTAAGCGTGATGAAGTAACAGACAGACAGAAAGACACACAGACACACTTTCGCATTTATAACATTAGTATGGATTAGTATGGATATTGACTGCTGAATGCGACCCACTCCTACGGTGGTATGATGGGTAGATACTGAAGCTAATTGAGAGAGCACGATAAATACGAACTTTTCCGATAAAACACGGTGGAAACTAATAGGGTACATGCATGAATTTTCTTTATCGCTTTTCTTAACTAAATATCAAAATACCGTATAAACGATTTCAAAATCTGAAATTAAAATTTAAATCGGCCAAGGAACACGCAAGATATAGGCATTTTAAACTGCTAATTAGACGGCGATTTGACAGAGAGGTCCGACATGTACTGTTACGTCATAGTCTACGCCGGCCATATAAACTCCATATTAAATTCCGTTTAGCTAGAAAGAGATATAATGAAATGTTTGATGGCTTATATCTTGGTTATTTTTATAGTTATTCGAAAAAATATTTTTATCTACTGTTTGTTACATGAATGAGCTTTTAATAAAGCAAAAATTAAAATGCATATTCCCTATTATGTACTACATCTGTATCAATCAATTATCGTAATAAATATACGACATGTTCATTTCCATCAATAAGAAACTTTACTAATAGTCATGTGGCAATATTCACTTTACATTTGACTTTTATACTGCTGTATAGAAGAAAAAATTAAATGTCTGTACATTTAAATAATTAAAAAAAAAAGTAAAACGTACTGTTTAAAGGTAACTGAATAGAAATATATATTTTAGGATTTTTTGTATGTTTGTATGTGTTGTTGTGGCCTCATCATGCCAAAACGGCTAAACGGATTTTTACTATTTTTAACCGACTTCATAAAAGGAGGGGATTCTCAAGTCGGTTGTATTTTTTTTTATGTTTGTTACCTCAGAACTCCGTCATTTATACGACGATTTGGAAAATTATTTTTTGTTCATCATGGTATATCCAAATTGCCCAAGTAGCACAACTTAGGTTGAATAGCTCGTATATCACATCTATTTAGATACTTAAGTGAAATATACAGTCATTACTAAGTTCTATATAGGTGGAAAGAACCCTTAAGCAACCAATATAGAACTAAAAGGAGAAAAATTGCAGCCTATTTTAGGTTCTAAATTGAATCCACAAGAGATCTCACAAGTACCTTAAGTGACAATTACAACTATAGGTGAAAGATACGAGCTATAAACGATTCATTCACTCATTGACCGAATGAATAAACGCAAACGTCAAAGTTCCTTTGAGTGGTGCGGCAACAAGTTGGGCTTTTTAATGTGATCTGCCATTTTAATTATGGATGACATCTGTTTGGTAAATGATTAAAACCGCACGTTAAGCATTGAAATAAGCACAAAATTCTTGCGATTTTTTTTTACCGTGAAACTATAGTATGGTTTCTTTGTAAATTTTGATGCGCCTTTGATTTGATCAGGAATATTTAAAAAGAGAGTGCTAAATCAAATGAGGAATTGATACTGGTAAGAAATACATATGTTAATAACCTGAACGTTGTAAGTATGTTACGTACAATGTTAAAATAACAACGACACAACTATCAAAAGCCTGTGATTGCGTAAGTGTGATAACATTTTATTTAAAATAATTCATTTTCAAGGACTCCATTTTGTACACATGGCGGAACAAGAAAGATCTTACAGTGTTTATTTTCACTTATTTGTTCTCCATTTGGAACTATTAGGTCTGAAAATCACTTATTTGTATCTTGAGAGCGGCAAGGACTCCATTTTGTAAACATTTCGGAACAAGAAAGATCTTACAGTGTTTATTTTCACTTATTTGTTCTCTATTTGGAACTATTAGGTCTGAAAATCACTTATTTGTATATTGCGAGGGGAAAAGCAGTGAATGCTATTATTAAAACCAACTAGTACTAATTATTTGCTCTTTTGTATTAATTTGTGATGAGTTTAATGTCTGGAACTTTATATCAACAGAAACAAATGTAGGTACAAAACAAATTTGTATCAAGAGAGTGACGCACGACGAATATTTTCACAGAGGCAATAAGAACATAAAATATTAAATGTCCTATAATTTTGGTACTTTTAGTGGTTTGAAATAAGTGACAATCACTGCTTTTGGTTTCAAGAACCTCGTATTGAGACTTAATTATGTTGGAGTGGCAATAAGGTACTTCTAGGCCTTAAAAGTTGCAATATTTTTGGGTTCCAAAAGGGCTGTAAAATTATCTCTTTTGCCACTATTGGTAATATACTACTCCATTATACTAGCCATTTGGAATTAAAAGTTCCAAATAAGGGTATGTTCCCACTTATTTGGAAAAGTTTCTTATAAGTGACTTTAGGGCCTTATATACCACTATTGCTTCTTATTCAGTGACAATTAAATCCTGCATGCAACTTTAAGTAGTAAAATCGACTTTACCCAACCATAAGTAATAAAGTAGAAACAAAAACGTTCCTAAGCAACTAGAAGTGACAGGATGAACTCATATAAAATTTTGAGTTGTGTTTAAAGCTATAAGTTTTATCAAACACTGTTATACCACTCATTTAGAACATAAAGCTATAAGATAAGCTGCAAAATTCACAAACGTGCTGCTTGGGTGGCCCCAAAAAATTTTGGTGATAATCTGATGCCGGGATCCATGAGGAATCGAAGGAATTCCTTGAATATTATGAGCACACCTATGGCGATTTCAGTATTAATTACAGTAGTTTAAGCATTTACATTTGAAAATCACTATTCGGTCAAGAGAAACCGATGATGAAGACACAAGTCATCAGTTACCACTGAGGACTCTACCAGTGTTATTTAATTCGCGAATCGCAAGTCAATTTAGAAAATTAATTTTTTGGTTAAGAGTAGGAATCTCCAAGTTGGTCCCATAAAATTTTGGTGAAGATCTGATGATGATATCGATGAGGAATCGAAGGAATTTCTCAAATTTTATGTGTGCACAATAATTCTCTATGGCAATTTTGGTGTTTATTCAAGTAGAACAAGCATTTACACTCGAAAATCATCATTTGGTAAAGAAAAACTGATGATGAAGACACAAGCCACCAGTCACTAATTAGGGCTCAACCAGTATTATTTAATTCACTAATCGCAATATATTTTTTTATCATATTTTGCTTAGAGGCAGAAGTTGGTTAAGATCAGGGTAGCAAAGTGGAGCTGATAGTGGAGAACCAGATAACTCCTCAATGGTTAACGGCCCTGATTCTGAAATAGCAACGTTCAGCTTAACATCAATTGACATTAGAATGCACTATAAGTCGTAGAAATCATAAAAGTCGTGTATTATGTGTGGCTTCGATCATCAGAAAGTTTTAGCGAAATTCTTTTTATCAAGGTCTATCACAACTTTCTCGAGGGTGGTAGCTTATGAACAGTAACATCCCAACTTAATATTAAAGGTAACATACGACGCTTCACATCTCCGTATCCCCTGTCGCTTGAAACGTAGTACATGATGGAGGTATGGGTATGCAACCGTCACAATCTTTTAACTGAAGACTAACAGTTTCATCGACAAATTTTACGTACACGGCTTCCGGGTGCTCCCCGTCCCAGCTGCAGGATCTCTTCTTAGGGCCGGCCATTTTTTTTATTATGCCCATAGCTCCATTCACTAGTCCACCAGAGACAGAAATATTCCGTCTCAACATCACTCGAGCATCTACGCCAATTTGAGTCGGGAGATAATTCTTTAAATATTATGGGTCAGTTGAGATAGTTAGTCGTATTCTTTTTTAACCAACAAGCTACTGGACTTAACCATTTTGACTTAGCCAATTCTTATAATTAAGATTTAATCTACAATTGGTCTTATTTATTTACAATAGGGCCTCCTCAATCTTCCCATTTTCAGCTCTAAAACTACTTTATATCACTAAAATCCATCACTAAAAAGCAAAAAATAAAATGTTTTAAATAAAAAAGAACCGACTTCAAAATAAACTTAAAAGCCAAAAATAACATTTTATGTACGGTACGGATCACAATTGAATCACCTTTTGAAGTCGGTGCCAAACTTGAAGTACAGTTCTTTATCCAAGAAAAATACGAATTACTATAACTAAATTTAGGTAATAAGTAAAGGCTCGCTGCCGCGGTTCTTGCGTGCCATCTGTGTTAATAGTAATAAATGAACTACAGATTGTTATAAAATACTTTTTTACCCCACTATGCTGAAATAAAAAAGACGGTAATGATTTTTTGTCTAATAAGAAGTTAACCAATAAAGTTCCATTCATGAACATAACACGTCCACCATTTATTAATAAAATAAGTCTTGGACACATCGGAGCCAGTCACAGCGTCTAAGTTTTATTGATGGAAGAGCCTTATTCTCTAAGTCTCTATGATGCATGTTCCAGTCCTGGACGCTGACCCACCTTCAGCCTTAAATTAACATACACAACGTTTTTATCCGATGTCATGCATAAAGTATTAGTAACAATGGACTTAAAAATGCTATAGATATTATAGCTAAAAAAATGCCCTTCTGTCATGTACAGAATTAAAATGGAACTGCGGGCCTATGATGGTCGTGTTGATCATCTGGTGTATTTTTTTTTAATATTTAACACGTTACTATTCATACAAGTATTATTTATATTGTGAAAAAGATGCTACCAATGCGTCACCCAATTCTCGTAGTAAGTTCTAGTTACCTGATGGAGCTCTAATTTATTTATATAGAGGTGACAGGGTGGCAATTATTATATTTAAGGTGTCAAGCATTGGGACGTTTACCTTAATTGTAGTAATTTTGAACTTACATCCCTTGACTGCCGTTTATCCATCTCAATTACAACATCCTCAAATATCCGGTGTTAAATAGAGCTTTGACTGAGCGCTCTTGGCGCCCATTTTAGACCCGTCGAAGCTCAGCGGAGACCCAGACTGGTGCGGCGAGCGCCACAGAGGGCGCTAGGAGCTCCAAAAGCAAGGGCTCCACACTCCACCTCCAGAAGTGGATGACCCAACTCCCTGAGGCCGAAGAGATGGACCCACCGGAGCCAGATATGGAGGTATGTGCCAAAATATAGATCTACTAGAAGTTGCCCGCCAAAGTATCCTATAAGCTTCGTGGGATGATAGCTCACTTTATACCAAAAACGGTTGAGATCAGTTTAGCCGTTTGAACATGATGTGACTGCAAAAATATTCCGACCGAGAGATGGCGCTTTTAACATTGTACATACATGTGCTATCTCTCACGTTCTCGCTAAAAAAAAATCTTACACTCATGACCTCTGTAAATAATCAAGATTTTATAATTTTATTATAGTATATGATATCTATCATGTAACATTGCACAAAAAAATATATAGATAAATGAGTGTGTTTATGATGTAGAAAGTGTTTGCAACTTAAAGGGGTTAAGTCAAACATCTTTTCTGCATCACTTTCGTGGACACCTTCTTGTCGAAATGCCTGTGAATTTTAATGGAATTTCAAACAGGTTATCAGAAGTTTGGAATATCTATCCAATAGGTCAGAATGCCACAAATATCTACAGCCACTTCTATAAAAATGTGTCTACGAAAGTGACGCTACGACCTATTAGCATCTTGCATTACCAGGAGATCCCATACAAAAAATTGTTGAAATTTGTCAATCCGATGTAATACGGCTACAAAAGCATAAACAACGACACACTACTACTGAATTAATAGTGAATTTGCATCATTCTTTCAAATATACCGATCGATCTGGTATTTTATGACTAAGTAGGTAATGCATTAATAATTAGACACTAGAATCATTGAAATCGATATTCAAAGTCAGATATTGCTGGGCGTTAAAACGACCATTTTCTTATGTTGGCCGATTAAAAGTGCGTTTAATGGTACAGTTAGTTGTCATAATTATTTTGCTTCTTTGAAACCTAAAGTATCACAATGTAAAGTTTGATTTCCTTTTTAACAAGAAGAAAAATACTCATTTTCCGTCGCCATATCTAAAGATGACAACACTTTTTTTCTTTTTAGGTTCAATGTATACAAATGTAAAATAAACGCATTACATATTCTCTATTGCGTAAATGGAGGAAAATACGCCTTTTGATCATATATCTTAGAAATGCAACACTTTAAAACTATCCGTGTTCTCTTTACTAACATTAATAGTGCCAAACCTTAAGCAAGAAAGGTAGACAATAGACATAGGCATAGGTGTTCGAGTTCCATGAAATCTTTAAAAGAAGCATTTATCCCTATAGAGCATTTAAGCTCTGGAAATGATCAGACCCCGTACATCTGGTGTCACTCACTTAAAAGTGACGTAATTTCAAATACAGAAATTTGTTTTAGGATATTTTACGTAATTTGAGTTACCGAACCTTTATATTATTTTCTAAAATCTATTTATGCATTAAGAAAATAACACGTTAGTAAAAGTACATTTCTGCAGAGACTGCGAAACAGGGGATTCCCGGTCGAGTAGCATAGCACTGGAAAAAAAACTGATTGTATCAAACAAGAAATTTGTTTCCACTAGAGCATATCAAGTGCAATGGTTACAGCAACAATTTAAATTTGATAACTGCTTCATTATCAAAAATATCACAAAAGTTATATATTGCTGTTAAGTTTAAAATGGATTTGTCTCAAAAAAGATGTTGGCATGTGATAGACACAATATATGGATTGCGCCAAATAAGTTTATTATAAGTTCGATCAAGTGTAAATTAACTTGTGATTGAAACAACTATCAGTTTTGGTAGAATTCAACATTTGCTACGTTTATTTGCTGTTACAATGCGACCTGGTTAAGATCAACTAAGTAAAATATTCAAATGTTAGATCATTTTAAGTCGTACTACTGCAATAATGTGTTGAGCTTAAGTGATGACTTTATTCATATTGTGATCAAATCTATCAAGAAATTTCCAATCAAGCTAAAACTCATATAAGCTAGACTCATATTTATTTCAGTGTGAGTGTTAACTAGGACATCTAGAGATACGAGGCCGGCAATTCCTATTCGCGCCGAGGCTTGTGTAGAGCTTTTCTCATATAAATCCAAGAAAATAATACAAATGTTCAACTTAGATATTTATATACTTGTTTTTTCTCTATTACCGGTAAACTTTTTTTATTTATTTTTTAAACCTTTTCAGGTAAAAGCTTTGGCGAGCAAATCTAGGTGATTTTATTGATTAAAAAATGATTTTACCTTAGTGATTGGTTATTTTAATAAATTATTAACAATAAACGTCATTCCTTATTTATTGTATTGAATACCTGATTTAAATTAAATAATTTAGTTAAAAAAGACATTAAAAAGAAATACACATTCGCAAACCATGTTTTCTTTTTATTGGGATAGATACTAAATAAAACCCACTGTACCAAAAGACAATCTCTTTGTTGGCCATGGCACAATTGAATGAATAAGTCTAAACATTAAACTAATTACTCTTTTAAAATACAAATTAAAGTCAAAGGATGTCAATAAAAGATACTTATACCAAAAAAAGGTTCAAATAAGTTTTCATTTAAACATTACTGTACAGATGTGGAGCGTAGAAGAACTGAGGAAGCGGTCGAAAGAGCTGAATCTTTTAGAAGTAGCGGAGATCGTGACTGTGAACGGGGACAAGAGTTCGCCCAGCGAGAGAAAAGAAAATGACCGGAGTCCATCCAAGAGCAGTAACTCAGGAAGCCAAGTAAGTACACGAAAAAACTACCTATGGGCACTTGGGTAGGCGTGGCGCACTCCTAAAATGCGCAAGAACATCAAAAGTACCTAAACACAACATCACAAGCAGAGATACAAAACAGGCAGGTATAGTCTGTGAGCGCTTAGTAGTTGGACTCGGGCCCCGTAGTAGGTTTTGGCTGTTACTGGGGGCACGCAAATATAATAGTACTGTCCTGCTCTGCATACACCATTTACAATTATGTATTTAAGAAAGTTAAGTTAAAGTTAAAAACAATGCAAAATTAGCATCATGCCAATGCATTACGAGTATATAGCGGGAGGGTTCAAACGCTATGATATTAAATAATATGCGACAGTTAGATATGTATGTAGTTTACTTGGAATAACGAAGATATTAATAACAATATTACGATGTAGCGGTCGCGAGAAGAAAAATTCATCTGAACGACAGTCGTGTTTGCAGCGTTGATATGGCGACGCTATCGCTAGGGATGCGCGCTGCTCGTAGTGCGGCGCCATATGACCCCCCTGGGAGTATCAAAGTCCTGCCTGGAAACGAGAAGGAAAGGTTACTACTCGGCCAGAACGAGTGGTCCCAATAGGAGCAGCAGCCTGAGGCTTGACGTTAGGAGCCTTAGATGAAGCTGTATCATTCTGTACATAGGCTGGTTTGACGCGGTCAATTGAGACAGTCACTGGTCCCCGAAGTATGTCGACAGTGACAGTCTTGTCCGTTCTGTTTAAAACGCGATGTGGGCCAGTGTATGGGGCCTCTAGTGATCCACGCAGTGCATGAACTCAGGTCCTTGTGCACAAAGACGGACTTGTTTCCGTGTCTCGATGCAGGAACAGGCTTGAGATGTGACATATGAAGTCTTAATTGTGCGACAAAATCATCAGGCTGCAAGGTGTGTGAGTTAGGAGAATGGAAGAACTCACCCGGGATGCGCAAAGGCTCACCGTACACCATCTCTGCAGCTGAGCACTGCAAGTCTTCTTTCCACGCACTTCTGATGCCCAGAAGCACGACCGGCAGCACGTCTGTCCACTTGGTGTTGCTGTGGGCCATGATGGCTGCTTTTAAAGTACGGTGCAGTCGCTCGATCAAGGAGTTGGCCTGCGGGTGGTAAGCCGCAGTGTGTCGCAGTTGTGTACCGCAAAGCTCTGTCAACACCTTAAACATACGTGAGGTAAATTGACGTCCCTGATCAGTTGTTATGGTTTGTGGACATCCAAAGCGAGATATCCATGTCTCGTAGAACGCATGAGCTACGGTTTCTGCTGTGATGTCAGGAAGTGGTTTGACTTCTGGCCAGCGAGTGTATCTGTCTATGGCTGTGAACAGGTAACGGTATTCTGATGAAGGTGGGAGTGGACCGGCCAAGACGATGTGAACGTGGCTGAATCTTTCTCCTGCCAGCTTGAAATTTCCAAGGGGAGAAGATGTGTGACATTACACCTTAGCGCGTTGACATGACGCGCACATACGTACCCAGGTACCGCAATCTTTGCGTACGGAGGGCCATACGAAACGTTCCGTTACTAACTTAGTTGTTGACCTCGTACCTGAGTGACCCATGCCGTGTACTGCGTCGAATATTCTTCTCCGATGCTCCTTTGTAATAAAAGGACGGGGCCGTACGTAACGCAATATAAATAAACATTGGTACCTGGCACGGTCACTTTTTCCAACTTCAGTGATGAAGATCGCTTGGCAATGAGATCGTGTAACTCAGGATCATTCTGTTGGGCTTGTGCAATAGCTTCGAAGTCTGGAGGCACGGCAATCGCTTCGATACGGGAGAGCGTGTCAGCAGTGATGTTGTCTTTCCCCGAGATGTGTCTGATGTCGCTAGTAAACTGCGAAATAAAATCAAGATAGTTAAATTGTCTCGGCGAGCATTTCCTGCCCTTTTGTTGAAAGGCGAAGGTGATAGGTTTATGATCGGTATATATCACAAAATGTCTGCCTTCGACCATGTACCGGAAATATTTGACACTTTCGTAAATAGATAGCAACTCCCGATCGTATGCCCTATACTGAGTTTGTTGCCGTGTCATCTTCTTTGAGAAAAAAGCGAGTGGTTGCCATTGTCCTTCCACTAATTGCTATAACACTGAGCCCAAGGCCGTGCTCGAAGCATCGGTCACGAGGGCGAGTGGTGCGTCTATTTTGGGATGAGCCAGTAAGGTTGATTTTGCAAGACTAGACTTACAATTTTGAAATGCTTCCAATTGTTGTTCAGTCCAAGTGAGTGGAGTAGAGCTTTTGATTTTGGGTCCTGATAACATGTCGTGAAGAGGTGCTTGAGCATCGACAGCGTGAGGAATGAACCTCCTATAGAAGTTTAGCATGCCGAGAAATCTGCGTAGCCCGCCGACCGTCTTAGGTGGTGGGAACTCCTGTACTGTTTTTACCTTATCGTCAATGGGACGAGTGCCAACTTCAGAGACAGTAAACCCAAGGAATGTGACCTCTTTTTGACCGAAACTACACTTGGACTCGTTGATGAGCATACCATACTCTTGAAATCTATCAAACACTTGCCGTAGGTGCTCTAAGTGCTGTTCTGCATCCATAGAGTAAATGAGTACGTCATCGATGTATGAGTAGACGAAGAACCTCATCCAGAAACCGCTGGAAAGTTTGAGCTGCATTACGCAGGCCAAACGGCATGAAAGGGAACTCTACCATTCCGAAAGGTGTAGTGACAGCTGTCTTGCAAATGTCATCGAAGTAAACGGGAATTTGGTTGTAGGCTTTGACTAAATCTATTTTTGAGAAAATTTTGCTACATGCGAGACGATGGGCGTAATCCTCTATATGGCGGACGGGATATCTGTCGGGGATAGAGCGTGCATTGAGCACGCGGTAATCCCCGCACGGCCGCCAACCATTTCCTTTCTTGGGCACAAGATGAAGTGCCGATGCCCACGGTGAATCGGATGGTCGTGCTACACCATCGCGAAGCATCTCTTCAAACTGCTCCTTTGCAATTTTAAGTCGGTCAGGAGCAAGCCGACGTGGCCTACAAAATTCTGGAGGGCCTGGAGTAGTCCGGATATAATGAACAGTTGAATGCTTTACCTCCCGAGGCAATCCAGATGGCTTCGTCAAGCTGGGATACTCCGCTAGCAATCGGTGGTACTCACTGTCACCCGATATTGCTTTGATGCTAGTCTGGTTGCAATGTTTGAGCTGTCCCGCAGTTGTCAAAGTGGTTACGCTGTCAATAAGTCTCCTGTTTCTGCAATCTATAACAAGGCCATAATGAGCAAGGAAATCAGCGCCTCAAATTGGCTTGTCTACATTTGCAACGACAAAGTTCCAAGTGAAATCCCTGCGCAATCCCAGATTTAACTTTTGCTTCAGTATGCCATATGTATGAATGGTTGAACCATTTGCGGCAGTGAGTGAATAGCTATCTAGCGCCTTGCACTTGGGCATAAATCTGCGCGGCAGAACACAGAGGTCGGAACCGGTATCAATAAGGTATTGTATTTTGCTTACTCTATCCGTGATGAATAGGCGGCTGGTTGTAGCATGACAGTCAGCAGCTGCCGCGATAGACTGTCGTACTAGTTTTCCGATTTAAAGTTGCACGGCGGAATGCATTTTCGTGCTTTAGTATTAAAATTGCTATGATACCAGCACATAACTTCTTTGACAGCTTGATACCGACCGTGAGATTTGGACCTGCTGCGACTGTGCGACCTGCTTCTGTTGTAGCGCGCCCGACGGTTATCGCTGCTGTTGCCGGCGCTCAGCTGTGCAATCTGCTGCGTCAACTCGCTCTGAATGCGAGCCGTGATAGACTGCTCCATCCTCTTCAATATGTCCTCAAAGAAAGTTGTTGTTGCAACCTGCTGCAAGGATGAACTAGGTGTTACGTCAATGATTTGGTCAGCAAGAACAGCGATGTCGTCCAACGAAGCTGTAGTTTGCGAAGCGATGATGGCTTGCACGTGCGCAGGTAGACGACAAGACCAAAGACTGCGAAGAAAATCGTCGGTGACGCTATCGCCAGCTAGTCCTCGAAGATGACGGAGGAATTGGCTAGGTTTGCGATCGCCCAATTCTTCATGCTGCAGCAACTGACGTCTTTTGTTTTCTTGAGACGTTGACAAGCGGTTTATGAGTTCCTTTTTTAATTTTTCGTATTTATCTTTTTCTGGGGGCTTCGTCATAATATCTCGCACTTCCTTTGCAGTTTTCGGGTCCAATTCGCGAATGACCTGGAATTATTTTGTTGTATCCGCTTTAATACCAGACATCGCGAACTGCGCCTCTACCTGGGCGAACCACACCTCGGCGTCGTCTGCCCAAAATGGTGGTAGCCGCACGGCTACGCGGTTTACGAATGCAGCTGCTTCTTGTATCGGATATCGGACCGCCTTCTTGTATCAGACCGGCGTCTTGTATGGTATCTTCATATTCCGACATGTTTTTACGTCGCGGTTCACCAATATAGCGGGAGGGTTGAAACCGTTGAGGTTGGTTATTAAATAATATGCGACAGTTACATATGTATGTAGTTTACTTGGAATAAGGAGATATTAATAACAATATTTCGATGTAGCGGTCGCGAGAAGAAAAATTCTTCTGAGCGACAGTCGTGTTTGCAGCGTTGATATGGCGACGCTATCGCTAGGGATGCGCGCTGCTCGTAGTGCGGCGCCATAAGTATAATCATTTCCTGATTTCTTACGTTGCGTCCATAGGTCTTTATGTCGTGATGACAATACTCGTATCACGTATTGATAACTCAAACAGAAAATTAAAGCCTTCATGTATGTCTTTAAACTCGGACATATACAGCTGTTAATACCTCATTCAAGTAATAATGGGCCCGGTAAAATTATTGTTGGGTATTATCTGCTCTACTATATGTATACTTCTAAATTGACTTTTTGCCGTGATCATTTTATTACGCGAAAATGTTCGATTCCGCCGCCGCCTCCTATTGATTGGGTGCAAAGTAGGCGCTGGGACAACCAGCCCGCTGGAATCAATAGCAACGCGCGCCGTGGCCAAAAAAGATTCTTTTCGCGGACGAACTGTCACCATTGACTAGTGAAATTTACGTATCATTATTAAGCAAAAATAAATATACACGCGTCACGAAACCTGTTGCGTTATAAACTGTAAGAACAATGGTAAAAAAAGTATTCACATATTCTTCCACAAGTAAGTTGGAAACGAGAACAACGAATAAAATTAATAATAATCGCTGATAATAGGAAAAAGTAAGTAGGCTAACCTGCAAAGCAACATTGTTAATGTTATATTTTGTACGTTTATTTTACATCAGTGCCAATGGATCGCTATGGTTCCCAAAGCCACAAGACAGGAATTGTAGTGCGCACTTCATTGGACGCGAAAAAACTGATGAACGGAGTCCTAGTATTTATAGTAAATTTGGCCATGGTTAACTGAAAATAAACAGGTATACAAAACAGTTTTCATTATTAACGACACTACATTCATAGATTATCGTCAGAAATATATGTGACTTGCGATTCAATACTGAAGACCGTCATGTGAAAGTCCGTGTGAGACTGCCTGAAACATATTGATTTTGCCGTGTTAGTCGTAAAATAAAAAAGGTCAACGCTATTATCGACACTATAGACTTACATAATCGTATAGAATATATGTACGATATGTCATTGAAACTATTTGTTTGTTTCTTTGTTTACTTCTCGAAATGACAGCCAGCCATTTGATATATCACAGTCCACTGTAATTGCAACCACTTGTTGGCGCCGTCAACGCGCACCCAGGCAATACTAAGACTCACAGAGTACTTAATCACTACCTAAGACTGTGTTAAAGTTAGTTCACGACTGCCACTAAACTACCAATAGTACAAACCAAATAATATATAAATGAACGACGAAGCGAACGAGGGCGCAGACCACGCGCGACCCAGCCAAGGCGGTCGACAAGGATCGTTTGTGCGTCAGTGTATGTATACATACTAATACTAAGTACCAACTGTCTCAGGACTGAAACCGCCGGTTGATAGAATTTTTACTATCTTCTTTTTTCGAAGTATTTAGATCACATTAGCGGTAACTCATGTTGTAAAAGCCGAGTTCTGCTCGCTAATGTCATCTGAATATCGGTAATTTTCTGGAACCGGACTCTGTGAGGCCGGCCGTAAGTCTGAGATTAGGTGTCCAAGTTTGTACTCCATACGAATGCCGCACATGGATGAAACAATATTATATGCCCACCATTCTCGAACCAAATGACACCTCGAAAGATAATGGCTACAGGCCAGACGGGATGTTTTGGGGCCCGTAGAAGATGGGTCACGTGATGGTGTGAGACGCAACATGAATCGACACCACGTACTTTTGCCAGGGCAAGCGTGACGGCCGAGGTGGCTAAAGCCCATCAAAAACTCAATATAATTTTATTAGGTGTCGAGACCTGGGGCCCGTGGGGTCTGAGCGTCCGAATCCCTATTTAAGGATTATCTAAACGGCTCGTCGATACCACAGACCACAGGCTGGCAGCTTCCTCGCCCAGAGTATAAGTTTAGCAGTACAGCGAGCATCTTTGGTACGACGCCACGGGGCCCCTAGTTTTTAGATTTAGTTTTATATTTAGGGATTAACCATATTTAATGTTTTTGTAGTTTTAAAGCGGTTGTACCGTTGGATATATATGTAGTTGTAAATACATATGAAATGATAATTGAAGATATTCTTATAAAAACATAAAATATTAATAGGCAACTTAAAGTTCATTGAAATAAATAATATTCAAAGTATTTTGGTTGATATGTCTAAGTCTGTACACAAATGTTATCCTTCAGATCACAGTCCGAACCAGTCCCGTGGTGGTCGACACGATACCAGTCTGCCGGCAGTGCCACAAAAAGTGCCTCTCCAAGCCCAACAGCCCTCTGATCTCTCAGAAGGAGCCACCGGCCCCCTCGAGGCCCAAGGAGGCCTCACCACAGAACTCCAATTCGAATAAAAGCTCAACTAGCACGTGCAGTGCCCATTGCGGTAACAGGTAACTAGGGTTATGAATGCAAAGATCTCAATAATTAAAAAGTAGACCCTGCCCGTACTTGGGCCAGTGCCTTACGCTATGTCAGGTGACTAGGTGTTTTTACAAGTCATCTCTGACACGATCAAAAACCTGGTACATCTAGAAGATAGCAAAAGATTTTCAAACCGTTGAAGAGATCATCTTAAATCATAGCTTAAAATGCATTCGATCATATCAACTGTCATCCATTAAACCCTATAGATAATAAATAAATTTTATGGGACAATTTGGCACAAATCGAACCATTGTAATCTCAATAGGGCTTGTATTATGAGTACACCAGATGACGAATATATTTAATAGATATAGTATTTATACACATAGTTTAGTATAGTTTAGTCTTATTTATCACACCATTACAAATTATAAAAATAGGCCAAATATGAACAACAATTGAACAAGTTGAACATTTTAAATATTTAGGTAGTATTATCAACAGTAAATCTGGACATAGTGAAGATATCATTGCTAGAATACCTATAGCCCAACAGGCATTTAACAGCAAGAAAAAAACATATTCAGATCCAAAATATCAGTGAAAACCAGAAAATTGTTTATTATATGGAGTGTAGCATTGTATGGCAGCGAAACGTGAACCCTGATGCAGAAATATAGGTCGCGAGAGGTTGGAGGCGTTTGAGATGTAGTACTGGAGGAGGATAATTTGGACGGAAAAAATATCAAATGAAGAGGTCTTGAATAGGATAGGAGAGAAAAAGACAATACTAACATTCATAGAAAATAAAAGAGGAAATATGATAGGCCATCTGCTAAAACAACAAGACTTTTTCCTCCAAGATATTATAGAATGGAAAATTGAGGTCAATCGAGGTAGAGGAAGGCCAAGACGAAATGACTTTTAAAAAATAAAAGAAAAGGTTAAAGTCGTGTCTTAAAAAGAAGTGAAGGAAGCTCAAGAAAGAAACCGTTGGCAATTGCTACACCGGCAAGTGCGTAGCTCTTAAATTGAAGAAGAAGAAGGGAAGTATGTATGTCGTTGCCTGGTATTCATAGTAGAAATTTGGCTTAGTTTGGGACTAGGTTGATTTGTATAAAATGGGTACCCGACATTATTTATTTATTTATTAAATTAATAATGAGTGATAAAATTAGGCTGCATAACTACAACAATAAACAAAATCTATACATATATACATTTCTACATGTATACATCTATGCATATAAATGAAGAAAAAATGCAGAAGCATACTAATAGCAAAAGTTTGAACATTGATGATATTTACGAGAAATCTAGGTATCTGAAATCGAACGGAATCTTAGGATCGATAACAGAATATATTTTGGCAATTTTGAAATTATTTGTCCGTCTGTTTGCCTGTATATATGCTTATTTAAACACACATCACGTGAAAAAGGCTGAATAGATCTTGATGGTACCATCACCACAAAACGTTATTAAACTTCATCGGTCGGCTATTGAAAGTATTAAATTTTTAATTCAAAAGGATTAAAAAGGGGTTAAACTTTGTATAGGTACTTCTTGAATAGGTACACAAGTTAAAAGTTTATAAATTGATAAGTATTTATATGTCACAGAGCCAAAACGGAAATTTGAACAAATCTCTTAGGGATATCACCAAATTACGCAGGATGTTAAAATTAGGAATCCATTGTATCATTTGCCTAAATAAAAATTAGTCATTTGATCAAATCCCTGAATCTGTTTAGGGAAGTGACGAAATCAGCCAAAAAAGGCAACTCGTATTTCATTTCACCAGATTTGTTAAGTGATTTGATAAAATAACTGACGCATGTAAGTGAGTTGACGAAACAATCTCGTAAAGTCTCTAAATATGATACTGTAACATGGTAAACAGTGTTTAAGCAGCTAATTTATCCAGATGCCAGGGCTACAAGAAAAAATCCTGTAAAAAGTCTGAAGTATAATGCAGATTGATTAAACTTAATCGCAGATTAAAACGTTATTCCACAATCAGTTAAGAGATTTGATGAAATCACGTATACAATGTTACAGTAGTAACTGTATCATTTCACTGAACGTGTCTAGTGAAATGATAAAACGATTTAACTCTGCTAGTTCGATTTTTCAACTAACTGACGTATTTCATTTTATCAAATCACTAAACAGATCTGCTGAAATGAAAAAACGAGTTTGCGAGAAAAAATAAATACCGTCTGGCTCAGTTGATTGCACAACAGACTAATAATATAGAGATTCTAGGTCCCACCAGTGGAAGTGTTTGTGTGATGAGCACGAATGTTTGTTGCTGGTTACCTATTGTTTTCTATGTATTTAATTATTATAATTTATGTATATATTATGTTTATAGTTGGATGTTACCCATAGTACAAGCACGGCTTAGTTTAGGACAAGGCCAATTTGTGTAAGATAGTCCCTGATATTTAAATATTTATACGAAGCGCGCTTTGGAAGCTCGTGCCTTCGGCACTACGCGGAAGCTTGGTGTTCAGCCCTACGATGGTGGACATTCACGACACGCTCGGGGTTATAATGTCAGTAATTCATTTAGAAGCCTTGGAAGTTACACAGTCTCCATCACTCTTCTCCGCTTATGTATCACGTTCTGCGCGAGCTAGAGCTAATTATAAATAATTAGTCAATTTTGACATACCAACCTATTAATTGTTCGTTTATTTATCCTGATTCTATCTCATAATACAATTCTTATAAAGGTCATAAATAGTCACCATGTTTTCAAAGTTAAACCATTGCATTTGCTAAATAACTAACTGTAAACACATAGTTAAATATCCTTTCAAAATAATTTAAATATCGATGAATGTTTTTTCAGGAAACCGAAAACGTTCTCCACCCACTTAGAACGTAAAGGTGCTATCAGAATTCGTCCCGAAGATGCCCCCAAAGCAGCCATGAGAGTCATAGACTCGATTGAGCAAAGTCAAAGAATGCTCAAATCAACGTCCTATGAATTAAAAACTGATTCCCCCCTGCTAAGTAGAAGTATACATTCAACAAATAAGAGTCAACTCGAATTAAGGAAAGATACGTCTCTGAGGTCGCCTAGTCCTTCTTCTAGTTCTAGAAATAATAGTCCTTTGTCTACTAGTCATACAACTTGTAGTTCGATGGTGTTCAATTCTAGCTCTAACGATTTAAGAATGTCAAACTCTAATATGTCTAACCAAGTCCAGTGCGTAATAGCTCAAGAAAAGTATTTAAATGAAATTAAATGCGTTGAAAACGTAACATTGTCCAAGACAAGAAACACAAACACTATAAACGCACACAACTCTTCCCCAGCAAGTATAAGGAAAGAGCAAATAACAACACAAAAGGCTGAAAACGTGCTTAATAAGGTATTAGGCATGAACATTATAACTAAAAGAGAAAATCTTGGAACATGTCTGAAGACATCTTCAGTGTTTTTAGATGACGATTCTATTCACGAAGACGATGATAATGATTTTAAAATTGAGAGAGGTTTAAGACGATCGCCTAGGATGGGTATCTCAGCAGTTACAAAGATGAATGGTGATATAAATAAAAAGACTGAAGACGTTAACGCTAACCAATGCAATGATGCGTCTGACGATGATTTGGAACTGGGTCCCTTAATGTTGATGGGGTTGTCAGCAATAAACCCGGCAGCCCATTTGATGAGGGTGGAGCCCTTTAAGAAGGCGTCAGTGACCATTGTAAAAGCAAACTCACGACCAGACAGCTTAGGTTCTCTCAAATCGGAGTCTCCTGTAAACATTTCGGTAGTGCCGCCGACGCCGGACTATAAAACTGCTGATAAGACTGTAAGTTGATTTCTTTTAGACACTGGTTCACATAAAGTAATGATTTCCCCGTACGATTGATTGCCCACTATCCAAAACGACAAAATTTGCTTTCTATTTCATTTAAAACATAACCCCAGCCAATTAACTATCAATCCAAGATGACACTAAAAATGCCGTAGCCAACACTAGAAATTCATACTCTTAAACAATCATTTTTTCCAGGACACCCTAGTAGATGAGTCCCCCGATTCCCCCGACGCGCCTGAAGATCTGCCCTACGTGTCTCTCAAGAGGTCTGTCATGCCTAATACCCACAGCCATTACGCACTATACGACCCACTGCCCATCAAGGTGAACCCATTGGCAAAAAGACCATAGCTTGCTTCGTATAGTGTAGTACCGAAGACCATGGTAATCTTCTAACTAAAGCGGTCACATAAAGAAGTGCTCGTGACATGAATAAATATTTTTTACTGTTCGATTTCTAAATAGTCTGACAAAGACGAAAAAATAAAATGATTTTATGTATTTCTCAAGTAATTAAAATAAATGGTTCTTTTTTATGTAAACAATAACTAATCTCAGAATTAAATCAATTTTTTGCCATCTGATTATTACAGACTTTGTATTGTGGCCTTTGATTGATGCTTTCACTGCCAGGCCACCAGAGGCGTGGCGTCAGAAAAATTACAAGAGAAGCCGAAGCGTATTCATTTACTCACATTTAAGTAAAAAGGTGGTTATAGGCCTTTCCTTGGGCAACCCGATGGGGATCGGCTTATATGGACGCCACGCCGCTGCAGGCCGCGTTCCTTAGGAATAAGACCTTGATATGTGCGTCGTCTGTACTGAACATGTTGTTGATGTGTGAGTAAATTATTTGATTCACACAAAACGAGCAATATACGTACAGCGTTCCATGTAATGTTACACTACGCAGAATAACATACATACAATGTACCTTTACACAATTAAAAAACCTTTAGCTTACTTTAGCTAGAAGATGCCACAAAAATGTGTAATTGTATGGTCAAGTTGATCACACGCTCTCATTTTGCTTATCAACGTTCACCCATTTAACGTTAGTAATGTTTATAACACCAACCACTTCTATTATTTTTCAAACTCTTTTCTGACCTCTTTTTTTGAAAAAGGTGTTAAATTTCGTTTCATTTTAATTTAACCCGGTTTGCAATCAAAACGCTTGTTACAGTTGAGATGCAGTTTAAGAAAGAAAAATCCAGGACTGTTACAAATGTGGAGTTTTGGCAACTCCAGATCAGATCTCTTTTACTTATCTCTTTTCAATATGTCTCAATGTATGATCGTACTCCTGAGAGAAATTCAAGTGTACGGTCGAGGACAAAGTTTTGAAAAGACCTACGTAGGTGTATATGATATTATATAGCTTCCAGATCCAGATAGTTGCAACAACCCTGGGTCACCCTATTTATTTATTTACTGATATGATTCCACATTACCCGCATTTAGTTAGCTGTTCCATCAACAAGTGCGTAATGGCCTTCCCTTATTTCATCCAGTTTGCTAAGCTACGTTTTAGATTTAGATCCGGCAACATTGATTTTAGGTACGGCACGATGTCCAGCCTCGAACGACTGCCCTCAGATGAGACAGATGATGGGAACACAAGGCTGACGGCGTTGGAACCGGAGCCTTCCAAAGCGTATAACACAGGTGATATTTTTTTTATATGAAGTTATAGACCGTATATCCAGAACAGACTGTTCAACTAAGCCAGTTAAGTTAAGCCAACTAAGCAGGTTACCAACCGAGCCGCATACGGCTATTGTTGGTGTAAAGTGGCACTCTCTAGTACCATACAAAAAGATTTTTTTTATTTTGAAAACACATCACATCTCTCAGCCTCTCACTTACCAGGTAGTAACTCAAAATCTCTGGTTCTTAGTTTTGGTTTTGAAATTAGAACTTTCGTATCCAAGATGGATGCCAATATCAAATGCTCGGTCAAGGATTTACAGAAAAACCGAAGTATCAATATTTAGTGCTCGGATGATTATTGATGTCCTCTCACTCGCACCTGGCAATATATTTGTTACTCGTGTTCCACAGACACACGGATATTACCTTCTGATTTCACTGCAATTATTTATTTATACATAACGATGTAAGCGGTTGAAAAATAGATGGCGTTTTTCAGTGACAGGAGCGGCAGGAGGCATAATGGGCTGGACAGCTAGGGCAGGGTCGTTTGTGGTGGAAAAGATGAACATCTTCAGCTATACAGAGAGCGTCCCCAACACGTCACTTGCGTACAAACAGCCGTCATTCTTAGAAAGGTACCATTTCGCCGACAAGTAAGTTATTGGTAGTTCCATAAATGTTCACCGTGGCGATGACGGCAAAAAGCCAAATTAAACGCAAAATGCAAAACCTGTAACAAATAAATGGTGACAAAATTAGAAGACCCACTGACTGGACTCCGTAGCTTAATCGGTACGACAAGCGCGCAACCCGGTGCGGCGCAAAGCACTGGTTCAGGGCCAGTCAGAGAAATACATTTCTTTTTGATTATTTAGATCTTGTATTTATAACAAATTAGGCATTACTTCCTTGACCTCGTCCAATGGTTTCCACGTGCTGAACTCGTCGAACAGTCTCCTGCGATATTAACCAGGCAATGCCGACAAAATCAGGATAAACAAAGGCAGAAGAGATGGGCTCGTAATAAAATCGAATGAAACTGGGCTACTATGTTTCCATAGTAGCCCAGTTTCATCATCGTCATAGATTATATATGAGAGCAGAGCCATTTCTCTTCCCATCCTAACACTTGCTTTAAAACATTGACGGGGGTTACTGCATACTTGCGTCTCCTTAAGAGGTGCTAATGCACGTAGCGTTTTAAATTGAAAGATATAAAGACTGGTAAGGATGCACGTTACGATGTCGTAGCTCAGCTGGCAAAGGAATACTGTTGCGTATTAACAGAGGTCGTGGGTTCGAGTCCCACACATCATAGTGGATTACATCGAATTTCTTCCTTTGCAATTGATCCTTGTATCTATATGTATAGTTGTATATACTGGACTACTGTTTCTCCTATTTCTACACTGACTTTATTGCATAAATCTCATTTTATAATTGAGCACGCTTATAACCTAGTAAGTACTTGTTTACTTGTTTGTATAGTTCTCTTCGGCACAAAAATTTCTCATTTCTTGTTTAATAATGTTTCTCCCTTCGACAATTAGGTGGGAATCCGATGGCGACTCAAAAACGATGATAATGATGAGTATGTGAAACTTGAGTGAACTTTAACGTTTGTTAATGTAGCCATTTAGTAGCCGAGTTATATAATCGTCAATTAAAAGGGATGTAAGTAGTAAAGCACATATTACACCTTCCTAATTTAATCACTGACGACGGAGAAACAGCAATGTGTTGGTAAGAAAGGAATGCAGTGCATTTCGCTCCAAAGCATCTGTCGTCGGTGACTAAATTAAGACGGAATAATAATTGCTTTAGACATTAATTATGCTAGAATATTTTGTCAATAAAAAATATAGTCAATAGTCTTAATATTCCTAGATATTTCATACTGGAGATTCTTTTTACGAGTATCAATGCTAAGGTTATAGTATATTTAATATCATAATATAAATTACATAGTTATATTTAAATTATCTAGACATTTGTGTAGATTATTGTATCCAAAATGTAGATTTAAGAGTGTTGTAGTTTATGTACTGAGTTGATATTTTTGGGTTACTGTTAGCAACCTTACGTATTTTCAAAGACATATTGTATATAACATGTCTGTGTAGCTGAATTTTGTAAATACACGGAGTCGTCTTAGGTGACTTTGTTGATATAGATCAGTATTTTAATTAAACGATTGAATTCTTTTAATTAAACATATTTTAATATAGAATAAAATTAAATATTTGACTCAAGTACCTCATTTCAAGATAAATAAATAGTAACAGAGTTTTATCAGATTTTAGCTTCTAGGTTTATTTTTTTAACATGACTCCAATTAGAAACTTAGGTAGTTAAAAGTAAGATTTGAACGAAATATCGAACCATATTTCGTTCAAATCTTATCCAAGTTACCTCCATTTGATACAATTGCGAATCTGGATGTGATTTTTTTGTATCTCAGGAATGTACCACACAAGAAAAAGTTATATTCGGTGATTTTTGTTGGGTTATTCCCACACATGTTACCACCAACGTGTGACTACTGGTAACCGGTGAGATTTTTAATTTTATCTGTCACCAGTAGTAACTATGAGGGAAAAATGCAGTAGATACCACCAGCACATCAGCATTATTTTATTTTATTATTATTATATTAGAAAGAAATCAGCCAACAAAAACTCCTACAAACTGTTATATTTCTAAACTCAAATCAATCATTAGGATTCTTCAAAATATGTATACTATTTGAGGTTTATATCAAAGTAATATATACAAAATTTAAGATATTAAAAAAAAGACATTGAAACGGGCTATTTGATCGTCACTGAATCGAGTACACTTTAATGCAAGTGTGCAAAATATGTCATTACCCGTTGACACCTGAGAGACTAGCCCTACGGCTCGATGCAAAACTCGGAACGAGTGAAATTAAGATGCCTGTCCTATCGCATAATCATGTTGATTGTACTAAAATTGTTTGGCCGAGAATGTTTGGCATAGTGTTGAATAGCATACTGCTCGTTTATCCTATTCATTTTTGCGCCTACACTTGTCATAAAGCATGTTTGTCCTAATATTGATACGAGTAACTCAAACATCGATTTACCTAAAACTTTATTCCTTATATTATTTGTCCTATGAATTATATTTATAAAAAAAATAATAAGGCTTCTATTACATCACCTAAAAGTATTGTAGGTATCGCAAAGTAATGTTATTGGCAATTTCAATACATTAAATATGTATTAAGAACATCACAATTATGCATATTAATCATTCAACAATTGTATCTTATACATAACAAACGATAGAACAAATAATATTTAAGACAAACGATACTGGGAACAACAATTTAAGTAAATAAAAATATGCGGAGCAAAGCTTATGCCATATGTTATTCGGAGAAAAGTAGTTAAGCGACAAAACCATAGGACCAAAGAACTTGATGCCACCCGATATAGACCTGTCAAAACGACATTTCCACGCGTCCAAATGGCAAAAACGGAACCCTTACAGTTTCGTCATGTCCGTCCGTCCGTCCGTGTGTGACAGGCATTTTACTCAAAAACTGCAAGATTTATATTGTCAGTTTATTAAAAAACATTATCACATTATTTAGTGAATATTTTCGGATATAATCGCTCTGAAAGAAGCTTAACTTCTGCCCCCCATCTCTATCTTCTAAATCATGAGCCCACAAAAACGAAAAAAAATACCAACGTAAAGTTTAATAAATATACAAACGTCTATTTAAACTTACACGATCTTCACTTTTTTTGCAGAATTAGCTATTTCCATTATTTAAGAAAGTTGCCGTTCATGGGTGTTCTTTTTTTCCACCCTTTTACACAAACAGATTATTTCCACTTTTATGATCCAAACTATTATTTTTGAAAATAATATATGTAATAGACTTTTAAATTGTGTATATTATATCAAAATATGGTAGGTGTCGCTAACTTGCAAGTAAAAAAAAAACAAAACATAAATGTTGACTTTAAATGAAGCTAGTTTATTTTTTTTGTTTAATGTGTGTTATACACATGTGTGAAATATCTGAAGGACGTGTCAATCCATAAAGTAGTCTGGCCAATAAAAAATAAAAACTGTTTTTATTTTATTTTTATTGTTTCGCTAATCGTAAGTATTTAAGGCTTAATATTCAGTAAAATTATATTTGATAAAAAGTCAAATAAACGTGCATATCTAGTTTTTAAATTCAGCCAGGGGCGATTTTACTATAGCAGTCCGGCCAGATCCTTCCATCAATAGTTATACATTTTATAGTTTTACATTTTAGAGTAAAATTCCTGTGACATACAGGTGGACGAAACTATAAGGGTTCCGTTTCTACCATGTTGGCTACGGAACCCTAAAAATGAAAAGTAAAAAGCACTAGTTCGCCAAAACTAATTTTGTTGTCTGTGTGTGTATCGTTGCGGCTTTATCACGTGAAAAGGCTAAACGAATTTCAACTATTTTTCGGGCAGCTGAGAGAGATTATAGGATACTTTTTAACGGTGTTTATCCGACGACGGTGAAGTAAAAAAGAGTTATGACTTTTTCTCTTCCGCGAATGAAGTTTTATTTTACCTTCTAGTATTCCAATAAAGTTATAAGATTCATCATCTGCGCTTGCCCCTCGACAAGATATGACCTGACTGTAGCAATACGAATAACGGTATCTACCCGTCATTTGGCGAACTATCAACTAAGAACTAAGGAAAACTGTAACCGCAGATGCTTGGGCGTCAGCGAATGGAAGTCGGCGCTCACGGAAGATGGCACAGGGGAGACAGGCGATGGGAGCGGGGCGAGCGGGGAGGAGGCGTGGGGGACGCCGTCTTCTGGAGATTTGTCGGACAACCTGCCTGACTCTGAACACGGCACGCTCTCTGTGAGTTCTTGGCTTATATATTCTTTCTACAGTATGTCTAGGTTGGCTGACAATCTATTAAAGTGGAGCTGTTGAAACCAACAACAGCAAATTTGAATCTGTGGAATGTGATTGGTTAACTTCGCACAGCTCCGCCCCATTGTATTCGATTGAAATCCTAATACGGTATTCGTCTTCTGTTATCTTGGGGTATGAGGAGAAGCGATAGGTAAAATGTCTGCGATATAGTCGAGATAAGCAATAGCAGTGGGGTGAGCGGACAAGAAACGTGGGACGTGGGACACACCGTCTTCTATCAGCCTGCTTGCTTATCAGCGTGGGGCGAGAGGTAAGACTCAATAAGCAAACTGTCAGGATTTCCTGATAATTGATGACGTTTTGTACTTTGAGTTTGCTCTGTGTATATAGCTCAGGAGCTCTCTTAAATAAAAAGATAGATAATCCAAGTCTTGTGCGTCATATCAAATGAAGGAAAAATAAGTTTCTGTCAATAATACTAGCATGTATGCATGTTTTACTGCCGAATGTACTTTTCGTTAAAAACCCGTCAACCTCTCATTGAGACGATTTTATTACACAGTTCCTATGACGACCTTCCAGTTCAATCAACAGATCAGTTCGATGGTATCATCCTTACCCTTACTATATTATAAACGTGAAAGTATGTATGTACGTTCCACTATTGCGCAAACTCTACACAACAGATTTGCGTAAAACTCTTCAGTAATGTAGCTTAGATATCAGAATAGGACATAGGCTACAATTTTCGAGGATATTCATTCATAAAATGGGTTTTTTAACAATAAATGGAAAAGCCTTAGAAAACCCCGAGTTTTGTTCACTGTGACATGTTGTGACATTTTCATTTCTAAATAATGAATAAACAATTGATAACCTAGCAACAGTAATACTACCTAAACGATTAAGCAAAGAACACACCATCCGTATATGACGTATCATAGAAATAAGAGTATATCTTAATATAGCCGGATAATAGCCCGTTGTACATTATGGACTTGCGATCATCTCTGAATGATAAACATTTTGATTCAGAAGTATGGTTTATAAATAAGATAAATACATAAAACTGGTTCTTTTTAACAATAAATGGAGAATCATCACTTTTTGTTAACTCTGAACTTTTTATTCCGAAGAAATTATAAAGAAATAATTTCTTTTAAACCAATATGACTATTGGTTTCGAAGCAATTATTTATTACTAGCTTCCGCCCGCGACTACGTCCGCCTTAGATTTGTTTATCGCGGATAAAAGGTACTTTTCCGGGATAAAAAGTAGCTTATGTCTTTTCTCAAAACTCGATATTTTACTAATTTAAATGTGAAGCATATTACCAAGATTTCAAGTTCCCAGCGTAAAAAATTTACTGTACATACAATTATTCATCCCCCTTTTTGTCCCTAAAAGGGATGAAATTTTACATACATTATAGCCTATGTCCTATTCTGATATATAAGGTACATAACTGGAAAGTTTCATAAAAAATCGTCCAGTAGTTTTTGAGATTAAGTGGAACGTACATACATACTTTCACGTTTATAATATAGTAAGGATAAGGATATTAATAAGTTCCTGTTTTATGTTTTATAAGTTGACGTGTAAAACCATGTTTTATAAAGGATTGAATGAATGAATGAATGTTTGCGTAACTGGATAGCGTTAGTTGTAAACGCTAGGATATTATCTCGAAATGAGGGAAGGATTATAATTCCATCGGATCTCGCCTTAGTTATACGGACCGTTGACGACCGAATCTCTCAAATTTACCCAGATGTTCAAAATCTACACAGCAAGTCCATGGAGTGCTTGTGTGAACGAGCGATTCCGACAGCTAAGAACAACCAGGCTTCCATTATTAATAACATTTTATTAAAGTAGTTCGAAGGTTCACAATACGAATACAAGTCTGTAGACTCTGTAGTGAACACGGATGATGCCATTAACTATCGCGTATAGTTTTTAAATGCACTTAACCCTCCCGGCCTACCTTCTCACATACTTATTTTAAAAGTGGGTGCTCGAGTAATGTTGCTGCGAAATCTCAATCAGCCGAAGTTTTGAAATGGAACCAGGGTGCGTATCAAAGCCTTACATCGTAATTACTGGCAGTGCTCGAGGTGATTCTATGTAGATACGTATGTAACCCGGATACCACTTATACCCTCGTAATACCCATTCGAATTTAAAAGAATAACCCTTTAAGGTCTGTTTGACGATCAATAAGTCTCAGGGTCAGTCGCTGAAAACCACAGGAATAGATCTTAGGGGGGACTGCTTCTCGCACGGCCAGTTTTACGTGGCTTTCTCGAGAGTAAGCTCTTTTCTTCACGCAGCTTGGTCGGATCTATTATTGTGGTATATAAAGAAGTACTGCAAAACTACCTTATGTTCAATATTATCAATAGTTACATCTCAATTGTCCAATTACATCTTTTTTTTCACATTACAGTTATATTAAAAAGTAACGTGACTTAACTATCGACAGAAAATGCATAGCCTAAACTGCGGATGGTAGGAATACGAGAATTGAAACACATATTCCGCTAGAGATGTACTTATGTAGAGGCGCAAGGCGTGCGCGAGGATTTTTTGAAATTCGAGTTATACGCGGACGAAGTCGCGGGCAAAAGCTAGTCTCGTAATAAAATAAAATCGTCACCGAGCTTACCAAAATATACGCATGCGAACCCAACTTATTTCACTGAATAGCCGAACAACTATTTACCCTAAGGCTGGATTTCACCAATCGTTTATTCTGAGAATTACGCTTATTCTCTAATAGTAATGTCAAATTATTATGGAGTTTTGACATAACTATCCGAGAATAAGCGTTATTCTCGGAAGAAAAGCTTGGTGAAATCCGGCCTTAATGTATAAACGCTCCGTGAAGTTAACCCCATAGATTGTTGAAGTCTTTTGAACAGAAAGCCGTTTACCTCCACAGTCGCCAACAAAGTCCTCATCCTCGTACGCTGGAGACGACGACACAGAGCTGATGATGGATGAGCTCCTCATGGCACCCACCATCACTGGACCTACCACGCTGAGGCCACTACTACCCAGGTAATTCACAAAATCAAACCACGGACGAAAAACCAGTTGATTGTCAATTGCTAATACACAAAGCCGTAGGCCGATATTTACAACGCCATCTATGTAAACGAATGATTAATTGCGATCATTGCCAGCGTGGTAAGTTCCTAACTATTGTACCAGCGTTCATGTTTTCATCTACATACTGGATATCCCCTTGCAGGCGGCACATGATCCAAAGTACAACGATTGACAGTCCACTTGTTTTATTCGTCCATGATAATAGTCAAATCAGGATAATTGCAAAACGCTATTGCAGTCGTGGCGACCACCTAAAGTATATAACTGAGCCATGAATGATCATGATTTTACCGGAAATAGCTCCATACTAAAAATATATGACGGTGGACGTAGAAGACGCCTCTGTCACGGTAATTATGATAAAACGAAACAGTCAAGCAAGGCAATCACATTCATTAAATTAATGATAATTTAAAATAAAAAATAAATTAAGTACTGTCTAATTTACACCGTAATCATTGATTATAGATTAAATGTCTGTTAAAAAGAAGATTGAGCTAATAAAATGATTACCCTAAAACTAACCAGTCTTAATTACTTACACATTATGTAGGATTCATGCGAGCCTTGATGGAAAATAGGTCGTCTAGGCGCACTACAAAATACGATATTTCTTTCAAAGACTGGTTGTTAAACCCAGATTGACTTTGATAATTATTGGAATACGCTACGCAGTCATTCAATTCAAACTCGTTTTAATCTTGGGTTGTATAAAGTGTAATAGTAATAATGTTGCTTCATTAATATAAATTGTATCATAAAGTTATTCTCACAAGCAATAAATTACTTCCAGTTCATAATAAAGGCTAACCTGCCCCCGTATTGCCAAACGCGTTTGACGCTCGCAATCGGAATCAAGTGTCATGATTTTGCATGGGCTATGACAGTTGATTCCGATACCAAGTGTCAAAATTTCGTTAGGCAATAACCTCGAGGGTCGCTTATTTTAAATAAAAACTGCTTTATGTTTAATATATAATAATATTTGAAATTGAATGTAGAATATTAAATAAAAAATATATAAAAAACCAACCAAGTGCGAGACTGACTCGCGCACCGAGGGTTCTGTACAAACTTTCACTTACCCTAACCTGCCCCCGTATTGCCTAACGCGTTTGACGCTCGCAATCGCAATCAAGTTTCATGATTTTGTATGGGCTATGACAGTTGATTCGGATACCAAGTGTCAAAATTTCGTGAGGCAATAACCCCGCTGGTTCCGGTTAAGTGAAGTTTGCACTCCGGTTAAGTTGAGGTGCAAACTTAACGCAACCGGGTTCTTTGAATAGTTTTTGTTCACTATTTCCTTTGTAAATCATAATATTTAAAACGTACAAATCAAGTTCTATCATTATGATACCCCACTCAACGTAGTAGCTAACCTTTGAATCCTTGGCCCTCTCATATTGGTCGTTTATATAGAAAATATTTTTGTTTTTCATTAATATTTATGGATTATCTATAGTTCCTTTGCTTTTAAATTATTTATTTTATTTGCGACCTAGAGTCTTGGTTAGATGTGTGGATGTAGTTGCTGCCGCTCCAGAGGGTCTCTAAGAATCTCTAATGTCTTCTTATAAATGGTACATTTGTAAATAAACTATCTTCTCCCGAATGTCAAGTTTAAGAGTGAATTAGAACAAAGAACTCACATAATTTCCTGGACTTGACGATTACTAAAGTAAATAATAAACTCCAGTTTCAAATTTATCGTAAGACTACGCATTCATATCCAGTTAACCCAGCTTCTTCCACACATCCACGGCACCACAAGTTAGCAGTTTTCCACTGTTACATGCATAGGTTGTTGACAGTCCCTTCTTTTGATGTAAATTTCCAATTGGAATTGAATAAAATTGATCATCTAGTAGTTTCAAACGGATATAATATGCCTCTTGAGGATAATTAACAATTTACTGTACGCTGCACGTTCTTCCGACCGGATGAAAAAATATAAAGTAGGTAAGCGTAATTTATGTTGGTCCTTTATCAGATAAAATGTATAAAATATTACGATCTAATGATATTAACGTAGCCTTTAAAACAAATTAATCATTGCACTTTAGACTTTGCAATGGTAAGCATAAAGTAAAAAGTGGGAAGAAATAAGGAGATTTTATATACTTACATATGACAGTTGTAACAAGGTGTATGTGGCACAAACGCGGCGTAGTTTTAACACTAGGTATAAAGATCATGTTTCTTCTTACATACATAACCATGCCAAAAATCCAATTTCGCAAGATATTTACTAGAAAACAGCAATTCCTTGTCGGATAATCATTATTTTAACACTTTACATGTTCAAGGAAAAGGATTACGTGTTAGTGTGCTTGAACAGTTGGAGATAGTTAGGTACAGCAATAGAGGTTTGAGATCAGGCTGAACATGGGCTGAACCGGCTTTATGTGTGGTACATATTTCGACAGTTCGTCTAAAAATATTTAGAGGTTTCAAAAAAAAATATTCTAGTGAATATTTTCGGAAATAATCACTCCAAAAGTAGCCTAAATTGTGTCCCATTCCCCATCTATTTATTAAACTTTAGTCCAAAAAATATTAAAAATATACAAAGATAAAGTTTAACAAATACTTTTAACGAGAATTATTTTCAACATAATTGGATAACGCGTTTTGAGCTATTGCCGAAAAACTGCGCTTCTTATCAAGAGGACGTAAGTGCCACAAAGAGACGTACTCTATGCCGATGCACTTTTTAACTATGTTTTTTATTTTTTTCATCTGTAGTCCGACATGCTCTCCGCCGGTTTTTATGTTACGTCCTCACCGAGACTTTAGATAAATTCGCTCTCCTCTTTCTGACACTGGTAACCAAAAATAAAAAGAATAATTCCATCCATCTTTTATTTAAAGTCGTTAATACATCGCTTGCTTTCCCACACTTGACACGCGATCACTGCGTGCACGTTGTGTCAGTTTACCATTTTGTTGATTTTTTATCCTCAACTACAACTTTTAGATCAAGCGGTAAAAAGCAACATACATACTGATGAATTGAGAACCTTTTTCTCAGTTTATGTCGCTTAAAAAAATTATACCATAAACTATCGTTAGAATAGAGGCAGATTCAATGATATGTGTATGAAAATAAGTATATTTTTATAAATAGCAAGGACGATTGAAACAAGAGGACAGTCACTTGCCATAATTTGGATCGTGTTCCGATCGCTAGGAGGTATTCTGGCCAAACCGAGATGGCGCTTTAAAACTAAACAAATAACGATGTTATAATTGAGTAAAGAAACATAGTATAGTTACAGTAAGTTCGTAAATAGGTAATCATAAATAAACCGTAACATTTAAATAATGTGTCACGCTTGCAAAGTTGAACAATTGTAAAAAATAATTCGTATACACAGTTGAACGGTTTTTTGTATGGAGAAGCTCAGTCCTCTTGTTTTAATGGTCCTTGCAAATATCAAAATAGAAGCTTAACTGGTGAAGTAAACAAAAATATTATCGGTATAAAATTCATTGACTTCGCAAAAAGAGATGCTTCATTTGAATGTATTGTTATGTACCGTCACCAGCATCAATAACAATGCGGGCTAAAATATCTGGCACGTCCTAAGGGCCCTAGAAATAGAGTCGTGT
Organism: Hedya salicella; assembly: GCA_905404275.2. Taxonomy (NCBI): domain Eukaryota; kingdom Metazoa; phylum Arthropoda; class Insecta; order Lepidoptera; family Tortricidae; genus Hedya; species Hedya salicella. The sequence continues at coordinate 86,014,264 of FR990096.1, forward strand.
CAGATATTAATGCGCGCTCTGTTGTGGCCGATATTAATGCTGGTGACTGTACATACATTGTTACTTCAATCATTTTTTTGTTGAAAAACAGATTTTTGCAATGTCATGAAATACTTACAACCATTGATTTCGTTATCAATCATTATGTACTCAATATTTCCTATAATTAATTGGCTGTTAAACAAAATTGATCAAGATACTAACCTTAAAACGTAACGTAGGGATATTTTTAGGAGAAGACTGGAACCACTGATGGAAGAAGAGTGCTCAGACAGCGGGAGCGAGGACAACAAGCAAACTCCGACCAATTCCGATGACCAGGTGAATATATTAGTAGTATTTTGAAGTAGATTATATATAAAATATAACTAATACAATATCGCAATAAAAAATATAACGAATTTAAAAAAATACAAGGGAAATGCTACACCGGTTTAAACTTCGAACTATCAACTTACAATTCAGGCTTCAACGCCGCAGGACCGTTGATAAACAGGTTGAATCAATCATTATGAAAACAACCAAACTCACAATTAATCTGTAATTTGCACCGGATTACACGAAAGCAAAAACTAAAACAAAATTTCAAGCAAACTAACTAAAGAAATAAATGAGGCTGAGGAGACTAAGTAAATAGAAACTTACGTTTGCTCCGAGTTATCCATTGACAACTTTGAGAGTTGCCAGGTTTTAAACTACGGTGCATTAAAAAAAATTACACACTGTTAACTTTCAAGCCCAAAGGCCCTTAAAGTTCGCTCGTAGATATTACGGCACAAATTGGCTTATTTCTCCTTGAATTAAATTCCTATGTTAAAATAATTATTATTTTCTGGTTGGTTGGTTCTGTGGACACGACATTGTACCTACTCGTAGGTACTTAACATTTTAGACGTTTTCAAAATGACAGATTCAAGTCAGTTCATAAATTTAACAGTATTAAGCAAAATCTCCAGGACCTTGTTTGTTTTAATATTTGTATATTGTTTTTTGATAACTCAATTTGGTATAAAGAAGTTGAAAATAATAATTTCTGGTTAAGGTTAACACAATATAGGATATCTGTTCCCTAAAAAACATGTCTAAATGTAGATTTTATGCATCCAATAACAATACAGTAAAGTCAATTGCAATGTTATCTGGCTAAAGGACATGCTCAAACTATCTGATACAAAAAGGTAATTCAAGCTTTTCAGTTGTTTGTGTTTTGTGTGGTCAGATATTTCAAAATCATATCTATTATATATATCTATAGATATCTTCAGGCACTTCTTTGCCTGAGATGACAGCGTTTTGTGGTTTACTACTAGTTTTTTTTTTGGCGATTGGCACTTATTACTCGACGCCTACAAATTCCTTAAAAGAAAAGTAGCTTCCATCAAATTAGACTAATTAATTCAAATACTCCAAAACAATCTTGACAAAAATATCTTCATATCCAAATATTTGATTCGATTTTATAAAATCATCAATAGTATGTTATGTTAAATGTAACATGGTGATACCCTAGAAACCAGGTAGTTGATTGTTTGAAAAACAGAGCTTGGAACCGATTCTAAAACACTACCTCACCATTTGAGGTCATTTATAAACCGATTAAAAAGGTACTCGATCGATTAACGGGTGCCTTACAAGAACGGTTTTTACCGCTTAAAAATAATTTCGGTTATTTGTTGAATTAAAGTAATTCAAAAAAACTATTCTCATAATTAACCGGTTCAGCAATCGACACACGAAATTATTTCTTAAGCATACTGTTCTGAAAATATACTTGTTTATGAGAATAAAACAAATCTTTAAGCCTTAAAATTGGTTTCCAAGCTCAGATAGAAATAATGTTAAGAGATATCCAATATCGTTTGTTAAACGTTGAAACAAGTCTCACCGCATGGATGACTGGAACTGGAATGGTGCATGCGTTTTGCATTTTAATTTTAGAATAAAATACGTACTTATTTGCTTAGTTTATTGGGGTTAGCTAGTCATATGTGTAAATTGGGGGTTAAGTGCCGGATTTTCTCAAGTATATGTGTTTTTTAATCCTTTAAGGTTTAGTTTTCCAGGGTAGTACTGGCGTAGGTGATAATTCATTAAGATGTATATCTAGGATCCATTCCGTCTACACAATGAACTTCAGTAGATTCTTCTAAACAGTGAAAGCGTACAAAATGCAAAACCATCTTTAAACTGTATGGGGAACGCTTAAAGCGCCATCTCTCGGGAAATGTACGTGGAAATATATCTATGGCCTTATTATGCTAAGGCGGCGGGATGGTCTGACAAAATTATTGAAACAGCGGCAGTAGAACATATTGTTTAATACTTTTAAGCTGATTGCGTTGAAGCTAAAGCAAAGAAGAGGCAATACTTTTTTTCTCATCTGCAAATGAGAGCACTTTCTAGTAATTGTGTATTAGTAAGGATAGCCAACGCCAGTACTCCTACCCAATCCGGCACATTGGCTAGAGGGCATAGCTAGGAGATGTCTCACATTGTGACCGTCCGCTGACGCGGCGCTTGCCGCAGGGCAGCGGGCGTGGCCGAGGTGCTGACGGCTACTGCGACGCGCGCCAGCCGCCTTCTGCTTTAGAGTCAGGTGAGTGCGAAGACCTTCGCGGCGCCGCCTATAACTGCGACCCCACCTACTTGGCAGCTTACGCACTAGTTGAGCTACATACTATCCCTCTGCTTGACAGGCTGTTAGAAGTAAAAAACATACAAATTCCCTTTTTGTATGTAGCAGTAAGGTGTCCATGAAGATAATTTTACGTTTTATATTGAAGAAATAATGTGAGTTTCATATTAATTCCATGCACTCATTTACGCAAAAAGGGCACTTGTTAAGTTTTTAGTTATACCGACACATCTATCACATGAGAGTAGTAAAGTTAAAAATTACGCTCTTAACAGTTGTCATTGCATTGAGAAATATCAAATTCCTCATATTTCAAGGTGTTCATGACTTACAATGACTGATAGTTGGAAAGAGCCGATCATTACTATGCCATTCTGTTACATAGATGCCTCTATCGTGGCCCGCCAATCAGTCTGATAATCTGTTCCCGAAGTCCATATTATATTACTAGACTGCATTCAAAAGAGATATCACACTCAAGCCAAGTACTTAATAATGAGATATAGACCCAGGTGGAAATTTCGAGTGTTGCCTTGTATGAGTGCGGGCGTAAGCTGCTAAGACTTAGAGCAACACGGATTGTTTGGCTGGAAACAGTGCTTGACCGATGGTTCGCGCATACGGTCAGTCGGTCCAGTGTAGCTATCGCTGTAGAAAGCATACTCGTAGGCGTGTTCAGGCTGATGCTGACCGTCAGCGCATATGCGGCCACAGTAAACATCGACAACCGTGCGCGCGTACCATAGGTCGAGCACCATTTCCAACAAAAAATAAAAACTTAGTGAAAAAATTAAATGTCGTCAATTATGTGTTTTGCTAAACAACTTAGAAAAAGACATTTATGGACATACAAGTGTAATACGAAGAAAAATAAACGATCAGTTAGATTTTTCATAAAAGGCCGTGACAGTTTTATATCGGGGAAAATCTTTCACCTCTTAATGAGCCGGAAATCGTGTTGCTTTATGCAAAGGCCTAACATTAAGTTCAGTTGATATTAAGTAGTTTATTATGATCCCTTAAGTAAAATAATTTATGTACATTACCCCTGACCAATCTGACCATAGTAGCATTTGAAACCCCGTTCAGAAAATATCGCTTCGAGGCCGTATCGACGTAAAATTGTGTACTCGTACATATTATTAGAATTGATCACTTCATGATGTGCCTTTTACATATCCTCCTCTCGTCTCCGCTCCGTCAACGTAGATCGTAGATCGTAGTTCCTTAAATAAAAAAAAGCACCGCCTTTCACCAAGGTAGGTTCGTTTGCTAACTTATATGATATTCCATATGATATTTCTAGGATAATATTTCTTGAAATGGTCGGCCGAATTATGAAGTTATCTATAGAGAAGATGCATTTTCTTTAATTATACTTATCGATCTTATGGCCATTTTTCTTATGACCACCTGAAAGAAATGTATATACTCGTATGATGTCACATGAAAATTAAAGACTATAAAAGACACATGTCACGTGTGTCGTCGCTCATTTCACAAATGTATGGAGAAGTGAAGAGAGTTAAAAGTGGGTTTTTAAATCTATGGTTTGGAATAAATTTGTCCTTCATTGAACCGTACAGATTCGCAAGGGTACGTTTACTTTTCTTGTCGACAAGAAAAAAAACATACTGTGATATGGCGTCGCAATCTCTAAAAAAAATAACCTTTTTTATTTTAGTGCTCCCACTTTAGGCTCACTTTGGTATTTCTATTTTTATTTAAGACCTTGGAGTATTTAGTAATAGAGTATGGCATCGCTACAAATGTCCTAACAAAAAAATCTGCCGTTTTTCGAGGGGGGCGAGTGAGCACACATATAAACAAGCTAACTACAAATGCATTTTTTCCTCCCGTTACTACACACCCACACTAATACAATACCACAACACTAAGTTAAATTATCACACTAATGCAGTAAAAACTATATGCGGACACAATTTCAAACTATCGGTGTAGACGTACCTAATCGAACCGATTTATTAGGCTTTCAAGTGTCTGGAGAATATCGTATCGATATATTTTTCGAGACGTCATAAATAGCGCAACTTGGTACTCGTGGAATACTTTGCCAAATATCCTAATGGATTACAACGTTAAGTATATTATTATGGCGCTTACTATAAATAACGTTACTGCTGCTACTGCGAGTATATACATTTTGCATAGAATACCTCTAACTAACTTTATATTAGGATGGTTCCTGGAAGAGAGGAAAGTGCAGTATGTAAACAGGAGCAATAAATATTCAACCTAAATATCAAAATCTAAAGGCCGCTAGACCTTATTAACCCTAAATACGGGGAGTTTTAAACGTCAAACTTTTCCAATCTGTCAAAATGAAATATGCGATATTTCACAAACCGATTTTGTAATCGATTCCAAGATGGCTGATTTTCTTGAAAACTTTTGATGTAAACTTTGTATGTTGTAATATGGTATAGTAAAAGCGAAAATGTGAAATTATATACCATCCTTATATGCTTGATCTATTTGAACGCTTTTTGCACCCATAACACAGGACGTGCAGGCATTTTGACGGAGCTTGTCACGCGTAATAACGATTACAAGACTGCCAATAATCGATGAATGAAGTAATTTTTATAAAACGGTTGGAACATTGTGCCAACGTCTTTGGCAGAGGGGAATCGACATGAAAATATAAATAGTCCATTGTATAATAACATAGTTAACTAATTTTTATTTTTGCCCTTGTTCTGTTTGTTACTTTATCTTTGTTCTGTTTATTATTTTTATGTATACCTACTGTTTAAGCTGATGGCTTTGTTGCTAATGCTTTCAATAAATAAATAAAAAGAAACGACATGAATGCCATTTACTAAATACTCCAAGTAAGTATATGCTAAAACAGTAATTACGAAAATATACGCATTGCATCTTCTCTATTTTAAGATGTGGCCACAACATAGGTACACTAGGAGTGGTAATAAAAATGACTTCAGTTAGATTATAAATGACCTTGAGTTTATCTTTATCACCTGACACAAAACCGTTACCGATATTACCATTCTAGGTGTGCACTGTATACTGTACCTCCTGAAGAGATAAAGAAAGTAGAAATGTCTTGTATATAACTACGTATATTATATATATATATATATATATATATATATATATATATATATATATATATATATATAGTTGTTACAATACCTATATAGACAGATTGGAACGGGTCCAGAAGAAATTCATTAAATACCTTTGTTTCAAATTAAAAACTCCGTTTTGTGTCTGTTAACTATGTTAATATGTGTAAGAAGCACCATCTCATTCCCTTATATAAGCGCCGGGAAATTGCAGATATTGTTTACATCCTAAATATAACGAACAACAATGTAGACTGCCCGAAATTACTCTCTGGACTTTCCTTCAATACTCCATCCAGGCTAAAAAGACATATCCCTCCCCTCTCAATTCTCTTTTCCTCGCGTAATTATAGGAAGAATAGCTTTCTGTTACGTGCTGGCAAAAGTTTGAATAACCTAACTAAAGAGCTGGATATCGATATTTTCAATAGTAATATCCCAACTGTGCGGCGTAGGATAACGGACGGTTTCTTTGAATGAGCGTGCCTTGACCGGAGCATTGTTTGTTGAATTTTATTTTATTTTATTTGGTTGTAGTTTAAACTTGTTGCAGTTTATTTCACGTAGTCATAGTAATCACTAGAAGGCTCTGCGATGTTGTGCATTATGTGAGCGTCTCTATTTTGTATCATGTTACTACCGGTGGGAACCTGTAATTGGCTTTCTGATACTTATTCTATGCCGCAAATGTATTACTTTTAGCTGTTGGTTCTCCGAATAAATAAAATAAAATAAAATAAATATAATATAATGAGTGAATCAGATGAGTGTATTACACAGTTCATTTCTATTTTCTGATTATATTTGATGAAGTATTTGATGTAGTTACAACCTACAACATCTATTTGTACCTACATTGGCCATCGACTAAACCGGACAGCCTCTGAAACATTCACTCTACACTACTCACTATGTTCTCATATGTTTTTGTATTAAAGTAACAGGACCTAAAGCATGTATGTGTTGGTTGTCCTTCTATGTAAAATTGTAGACCAATTACTTTTACGTAACTATAATCCTTTTGAAATGCGTTAAAATGTGAAATATACAGAAAATTTCAAAACAAACGAGAATTTTGTTCTCAATATTATTTAAATTAGAAATAAGGCTATTATATAATAATTTGATGAAAATATGTAGTTACCTACTAATTTTGATATACACATTATACACTTATAGGTACTACTACCTACCACAAACTTATGCAACAACGTTGAGCTAAATTTAATTATTGGGAACTTTTATAGTTCATTCCAGTAATATAAGAAATATTCATCAATCTAAAATTACTATAAATACTTTCGATTGCAATTATTTTTCTTGACTTGGTTCCCCTCAAGCACTTGCACTTAACTTTAATACGAGTAGTGTCTTATTTAAGGTTCAGTGCGCAACGCCTCACGCAGCGTAACGGACACATTGGAATTTGGTCTTTATACTGTACGATCTCTGTAACCTAGCTTTTTTCGGCGACATGAACCACATTATTTATTATTCATTATTTTGGATTTAAGAAATTATAAAATCTATGAAGTTTCCTTTTTACTTTTTACGTAAACAGTTATTCTTATAATAGTTAAATACGTTATACGCCGAAAATAAATGAGTTTTTAGGGCACATACTAACATTGACAAACATGTTGACAGTGAAGTGGACATCTTGACAGAGAGGGAGAGGTGAGAGTTGACTATCAAAGGCACGATGCATGTAAAATGCCAATTTTACAATAACTACTCCGATAAAATGTAAGATTCAAAATGTATAATGTGAGTGATATTTAATAGATGCGATTTCATCAACAATAAACCGCAACAATATTAATAACTAAGTACTACATTTTTGTATATGTTTGATTAAAAACCCACTATGACTCACAAATCTTAGTCACTGCCATATATCACTATATCAGTCCTGTTTTGACAAGAATCATGCAAAAACACTCTAGGTATAAGTTGTACTGCTTTACAGAGAGCATTAATTATAAACTGAAATGTAGCATTAAACTACCAAAAGCGGTTTTTTTTTTTCTATTTCACTTTGACAAGATACTCTCTGTGAAGTTTATTCTCAATTAGCATGACTTAGCAGCACGGCAGATCACATTCTAATTCTGAATATACGTAAATATTGGAAACATAAAGAACTTATATTTTATGATGTCATAATATATTAACATTACAAATGCCACGGACTATATTGTGACACTCAGGGCGAAACTTAGTTGGCATTTGTAATGAAAAACGTACGAGGGCACTATAAAAGTTTGATATAAATAAGGTCACTGTTTCTATCGATAGCAGTGACGTAGGATTTGTTTTTGAACTGCACTAAACTTACCTGACACAAATCAATAAGAAGGCTAAAGTAACACAAATGACACGAACACTATAGGAATTAAGAATGATGGAAAATAATCAACCGTTTCCCTGTACCAAAAACGGGATTGGTCGTTATTTATTTTTGAGGGGCGCGAATATAACGCTACTATTTAATTTTGGAACCGATTATAACGGAACTAGTTTGAGAGCAATTGCGTTACTCCGCGCTCGGTTTGTTAGCGTTTGATGTATATGTTCGTTCACAAGCAGGGGCCGGGGGTGTCGCGCGGGCTGGCGGGGGCCGCGGTGCCGGCGCGGGCGAGCTGAGCCCCGACCGGACGCCCACAAACGAGGCGCCATTACAGCTATTACAATCTGGTGAATATTATTTTATCTAATTCTTGATATAAGTATCTTGATTTTTTCTTTATATTTGACGGTACTGTACCTCTTGACCTGCTGACTTAATCTATCCAGCATACAACGCTGTGGTAGTTGGTTGGTATTGGTTGTGCAAGTTCTCCACTCTAAGGAATGTGTGACCCAACAAACTATCTCTATTTAAACTATAGGCTTTGCTAACATCTTCTTTCATTTGACATTATTCACTTTTGTTGTAATTTTGTAAATAATATAAGAAACTGTTGAATTTGATATCATTCATTTTCACATTTCACGTAGCAGTTCATACCATACCTAAAATACCCATAATGATAGATAGTGATGAAGGAACAACTTGTACGCATTCATAAACATGTTATCTCTGAAGCTCCGATCCTGAACTCTGCGAATTGAGGATATTCCTCGAATGTTTTAGTTCCCAAAGGCACTGAATTCTTTAAGCGATTGATTAGATGTAATCTTCCAGTTTCAAAAGAGTATGCGGAGGGGCGTGCCGTTGCTGGACGCCGGGGCTCGGCCAGCTCAGCAAGCACGCCTTCTACACTCGAGCGCACCGCCATCCACAACCCTGCCCCACATCAATCACCAGGTACTCCCAAAACAGGCATTACTCCTGCTGCTTAAACAAACGTAGACTGTCGCCGTCGCCGTCACGGGCTAAACGTTGATGTTAGCTAGACTAACACCGATAGCAGGCATGTCCGCAGGATACAAGCAAAGCCAACACTGTTCTGATGCCTGTGCTCATCACTGATTCACGCACCGCAATCTACAACCCAGCCTCCCACAAAACGCATTGCTGCTGCTGCTTAATAACAAACCATATTCATACTGAGACCAGAAAAACATTGGCATTGCCGTCGCGGGCTGAGCTTCAAAGTTGGACAGCCTCACGTCACACTAACAAGCACTCCCGCAATTTTTACTGCTTCTTTTACCATGTTTCCGAAAACTTACGTACGAATCAAAATATACAAACGAACGAATAAAATAAAACTGAGAGATGCGAAAAACATATGCGTAATTTGCTGGCATAATATTTTTCTCCCAGATTAAATTACGTTTTACCGAAAACTATGGGTTGTCATTTTTATGGTTACTCATATACCTATCATACAAAATAAATCTCATGCATTTAATTAAATGCGGGACTTCTAAAACTATACCGACATTGGGGAAATATTACTATGTATGATTCCGAGAAACCCCTAAGAAATATTAAGAGGTACTTGTTATAATATCGTTGATTACTTACACATATTATATAATTCGCGTAAAGGGGCGGCTGAAACGCTCTGAGTAGCACACAATTTTATTGTACTTGAATTGTGTATTTTAATACAAAGGATTAAATATTAAAAAAGAAATGGTATACACATATAGTACCTACTTATTTTACTGCTTAATATAATTTTTTAAAGTTATTTTTATGATTATTGGCCACGACAAGCATGTCGGATGATTGTTCCGGTTGGCACAGCTTTTCTTGTGGCTATTTAAGCCAATAGGAGCAGGACACTTCTTCCCTCACAACACAAGTTGCACGTGTACTGTGAGTTAAAAAAAGGGCATATCCCTACTAAGGGATATGTTTTGATCCCTGATTTATGTTTTCCAGCCAGACTTCGTCATGTACTTTCCATCCCAACTATTAGATCTTTAAACCACTCAGGCCTCACTTGGGCCACTGCTTCCAACTACCAGCATTAATGCCAAAACATTCCATATCATATTTGCAAGAATTTTTAATTCTTAGTATTCATTCATTTAGAAATTATTTTCTTTACAATTGTGAGTAAAAAAAGTTGTTACATAATCAAAAATAGAAATAATAAGCTGATTTTTACAATTTGTTAAGAACGCGGAAACTTAGTATTTTTTTCACAAATTAAGTATTTTTTACGGCAGCTTAGTATTTATTTTGCCAGTTTAGTTTTTCAGGTAGAAGTATAGTTTTTTATACGTTAAATTATTATGTGCACAAAATGTTTCTTTTTTTCGGTATATTTCATTTATTTTTCGGAAATTTTATAATTATCGTATTGAAATGAAACGCATCAACTATCCGCAGTATTGGATCGTGCTCCGGACCCTCCGGAGCCCGAGGAGCGACTCAGTCCCCGAGCGGAGATGCGGCTGGCCTTGGACCAGGGGACGGACGTTCTGGCGCAGCAGGAGGGAACGTGGCCGAAAAAACAGGTTACGTCGCGTTTCATTATCGCTTCGTATTCCTTTACTAATGACCAACCATCCAGTTTTGTGGTGTCACGTAGTCCTGTGACCCAGTATTACAACCCTTAGTTTTGTCGACAGGCTGGCGTGTCCGACCCCTGGTCATTTCGCGCGGCGTGCCAACGGTCTCTGCTCCGACGCGTGGCGAGCGCGGACGCTGTGACACTCTGCCGCGCACAAACCCGCCGCACCGTGCCGCATACTACTTCGCGCAATTCTGTATATGCCTGGAAAGGTAATAGCCGGCTTTAGCCCCAAAACCACCAGGTCATAATTATCTTACTTTTTAATTTATGAGACTGTCATTTATTTTTTCACTGTGGCGTTCTTTAGAAAATTGTGTATCGCTATTAGGTACATGTTTTGGAGTTTATCGGGTATTTTCAGGGAGTAACTGAGGGATGAAACTTTGTACAGGGTATTACCCCTTCAAAAGGCATCGTTAAGTTATAGTTTAGAACCAAAAACGCTGGGGGCAATTTTTCAAAGGCTATCCTACCCATTAAAAAGCCCTTTGTCGGCAAATTTCATTTCGATATATATATTATTTGGCCAGACTTTACTCTTATTGGATCTACAGTTCTGCACCTCAAAAATTGCAGTGCGTCCCTTTCTTAAGAAGTAACAGTGATTTTTCTAATTTCAATGTAACTAGTTTTATGCAACTAAGCTTGCACTGAGTTTATTTTTATCAAATACAGTGTATCTGTTATACTCGTAAATACTGTATCTGCAGCATCTGCTAAACCCCTACGTTTTCCACGACCTTTATAACCCTGTGTAAGCCCTTTATTTCATACTAGATAAATGAAATAACGTTACACGATTGAAAATTACGAATGCCTATTTGAAGGCCTCAAATGTCTCTTTTATTTTGCGGTTTACAATTCCGGAAGCGGCGGTAAATGCGTTCCACGAAGCTATTGCAACGGTCCCTACTGAAGACTAGATCAGCTGCTTCCCACAATAGTTCTGACGAATGCAACTATGGGTATAAGTAGTCCGCGCATATCCTGCCAAGAATAATAAGTTCATCATAATTGGAAACATTACAAGTTTCTCAGAGGTGTGACTTTTATATTTTTTCCCGATAGTATACGTTATTTGAACTCTGAATCTACGCATAAGTATCTTATTTTAATATCGAATTGTTTTTTTGGATATCATTCTTGCATCAAATGTCACGACGAGTGATTAAAAAATATATCTAAAAAAACAATACGATGTAAAAATAAACTATTTGGAAATTCAGAGTTCACATAATGTACACAATCGAGAAAAAATATAAAATGCACACCTCTGAGAAACTTCATGTTCCCAATTATAATATCAGGGGCCTGTTTTATAAACGCTTGTAACTTACATTACAAGCGGTAATCTCTTTCTAACAATATGTATTAAAAAGAGTCTTCCACTTGTAATAGGAGTAACAAGCGTTTATGAAACGTGCCCCTGGTCCTATTTATCAAAACAAACTTTAAGTATGACCTATGTACTCCCTTAACCTCCTCACAGTTCCAGAAAGCGAGAAACTTACGGAGATGGAGCAACTGGCGCGAGTGGAAGCTCAGACGATGCGTTCGCGGACGCGCTCTCTATGCCAGAACGGGAAGATGTAAGTATGATATCCTTATATTTACCTACATAGCACGATCCTGTAGATTGTACGAGTATTGCATGAACAAATGGATATGGGGTGACTATGTTTTTTCTTTTTCAAAAGTTCCTACCTCAAAAGGTATGCTACGCTCTCAGCCCCGATACGGGTCTCTATCCGGGTATCTATTGACGAGGAAATAGTTTAACTGAACGCTTATGAATTTAGTTTCCTAGCTTTTATAAGTAAATATAGGAATAGGTAATACGATCCCCCTCGATTTCGAGTCGTCTTATTTATGTATAAATATTAAGGAAACGACCGCATCAAATACCATTGCAGAAGCATTCGACGCGACGATTCGCAGCATTTATAATAAACGAGAAAAACTTTGCATCCTACACTGTATATAATTTGAAACCGATCGATTTAAATTTTCAAACGATACTGTACTACTCTATCATTACTTTAAAGTCATTATAATGAAAAATTGTGTACTCTACATTGCTTATACCCTTTCTGATCTTCTGTACTGTTTGTTCCGTCTTCGTACAGTTTCTTCTGATTCCAGATTGGGTTTCCTCCGCCGCCGAGCCTCCTCCGATAGTCCACGACGGGAGCCGCTGATGCTCGGTACGCGTCCCTTCTCGCCTCGACGAGCTACAGTGAGCAACCATGGTTATTATAAGATATGCTTTGTCAACGGCTATGTGTGAATGGGAAAAGAACGCTGGTGTCGCACGTCTAAAGGACTGATAGACGCAACATAGCTAGGAAATCTGCCTCATGGTGCTTAGAATATGGCAGCATGTGTTCATGCTGTTAGTTAGGTGGAAGTACCTTCCAAATATTTTGGAAGACACTGCGTTTATACTGCGGCCGTTAATGATGGCTTAAAGTGCTCTTAACTTTTTGGGCCGTCTATCGCTCAGTGTAGGTTTACCACTTCACTCACTTGCTAATAGTAGTTGCGTGAGTGCTTGATTGAATTTCCTCCGGGCAATCCGCGCCTTTACAATAAACGCTCTGAAAATAGTGAAGTATCGCTTCACTATTTTCAGAGCGTCAGGAATCATTTCTTTGAATTTTCCTCGCAGTAGAAGCATCAGTCTGCTGTGTCTTCTTTAGGCAAAACATCGATGGCTTAAATAGTGACCAAGCGTATAGCATAGTGATAAAATAAAAGCTTAGTTCAAAATGTCTGACAAAAGCGACGTGCGACACTGGTGCCATCTACGAGCTTTGCGATTTCTTGCACGCGGTGTGCTTGTGCCTTAAGGGCTTCGTTTTCTACACATTTTTTGGGAGACCACACATCTCAAAATATTGTTAGGTCACATTCGCTCTCACTACGTTATTTTATGAATATGATCGATAGCAACTTCTAGCACTTTACTACACTTTGCAAACAAGCAAAGACGCGATGATTGGGTAGGTATTTAAAAAGAAAGTGTAGGTACATCAACTTTTTTTCAGAATTGACTTTTTGGGTTTATGTTACTCAGAATCGTACTGTATATTTGAAATTCAATAGAAGAAAAAACTGTCCCAATATTTTGTATGGAAGAATATTTTCCGGTGCATCATATTTTTTCGTGTATCATAGGGTCAAAAAAACGATTCACAATCTGATAAACCCAAAAATGATGCACGCTTTTAAAAATGCTCAAGGCAGGCAAACGAGCAGGACTCAAATCACCCAATTGCAGATAATTGAGTTCACACATCAAACTCCAATTTGTCCACGTAAATTTGAGACGTATTTTGAGTTATGTTTTTGTTTGAAAAAGATTCAAATCCCATTACTAATTTACGTGGACATATTGAAGTTTGATATTCATCAATACAATTTACCTTTTGATGCTGCTTACAAGTAGCAAAAAATTTTTTTTTTACAAATATACACCAAGTGATTTTACACACAAAACTTACAAAATACTGGCTGTGAGAATTGAATTTCGTTAATCTGAGTGCAAAAGACGTTTATAATGACTTCGACAACGTTTTAATTTCTCAGTTCCAAAAACGATAGTGAGACTTAATGCCGATCAATCTTGAATTGCCTGCCGTCTTTTTTATTTTAACGAATAAGAAATACTTAGCAGACGGAATATGGGGAATAAGCGTTAAAAAACAGTGAAACTCATATTCTGGTCATCTGTCTTCTACGAGTATTTAACCCACACTGAATTAAATATGTAACACACACAATTTTATCGAGTGATATTCTATAAAATATGAATTGACAGTTTTTTAGGTTTCCGTACCTAAAACGTATTATGCGTTTCTCACTCTTTACTTGCTTGTAGTATACAAACGGGTGTTAAAGAAATACTTATTATTTATATGATTGTTTTGTACTTGATTCAATATTTGGCTACATCTGTGTCTCTTTGCAATCCTTTTGACAATATTTTTAAGACGTGTGGTCTCTCATCGCCCGGGCACCGGCTTAGCTTTTATATAAAACCAACTGTTATGACACCTGTAGCTGTGCTCTCATTATATTTATATGTTCGCTGCAACGGACCCTAACCTCACCGATCTATGTCCATTTGTTCAAACTTGTTCCAAACTTTTTTGGTTATAAATAAAATGATTGTCAAACCTTGATAATTATTTTTATAATTAATAGATTCAGGCGTTACTTTGTCTTTGTTAGATGTGGCTTAACTTAACTTAACAATTTTGAGGTTTCTGCCTCTCTCACCATGTCAGCAAGGGGTCCTCGATATCGATAACTTAGGATAGTCGCCCCAGTGTTTTCGCAAACAACCTGTTAAAGTTCCACTAGTTTCAGACTACTCTCCATGTAAAAAGTAGTGGTACATAACTGCTGGACCACTAACTAAGACTCTATTTCCCTAAATAGCAAAGGAACTGTTCATTCATCTCGATCTTTTTATAGTAACAATATAAGCCTTTTAGTAATTGATGGAGAGTTATAAAAAAGATTTTCTTCTGTCAGATTACTCAATTTAACTTTGGGTTGATTTTACTCAGAATCAAGAGTACTGCCGATTCTAACAGGCAATAAACGCACCCTCTTTTTCAACACAGAGTTGTTGAACCTAAAAAACTATTAAGACTATTCTAGTGTGCCAAGTCAAATCTACATAAAATATAAGTTTTGGTTATAAATAAAATATATACTTGCAGTTATTACGCGTGCACGTCCGGCAGGTACTTTTACGAAGATGTTCGACTTTTGAGTGAGGTTATGGTTTAGTTCTTCTTCATTTACATCGACAACAATGTGTTATTAGATACAAATTCTCCATTAAATCTATTATCCAAAGAAACATAAATGTACACTTATATAAATATTTTAGAAATTTAATAAAAAAATATCTTGATTGTGAGATGGGTTGTTTAAATAAGTATAAATTTACTAAGGTACGCCGAGAAATAACGTTTTTTAAAGCGATCGTCATAACCCTTATACTATACCTTGGAAAATAATTATGGTGCTGGCTATGTCACACCAAATAACGTTAGACAACAGTTTAGACGTAATGTTTTAGCTTAAACCAATAAAAGGACAGTTTTGGGATTTGACTAGTCAAGTAAGTAACTTAAACTTAATAATATATTAAATATTAGCCTTCCTTACGTCTCTCTAACGCCAAACTGCCTTGAAGTTTTGAGGATCGCATCGGCCAAACGAGTACATAAATATTTTAGAAAAAATATTGTTAAACCATGGGGTTTTTCTTCAGTAATTAAATTTACTATAAATATTTGGAATAATTGTTGGCTAGGTAATAATATTTACTATGACGTTTGATTACGTCGGTTTTTGTGGTATAGTATACGACCTCCTTAAAACAAATCATCGTTATGTGAGACCAACACAGACCTCCAATTTCTTGAAATTATAGCAACTGTTTATTCAACTCGCCATCAGTCGTAGTAAACTGAAATATGATAACGTTCCTATAAACGTCATCTGCTGACAATCGTAAATGAGACGTCAATAGCCGACGTAGTCAAACGTTTGTTGTTTAAAACGAGTCAATATTGGTTAACGAAATACGAAGTAGACGTTTTTAACGGCCATTGAAACTTTAGAACCGAATCAGTTATCCTATTGGCATATTAATAATTTAATATATGAATCTTGAATTTAAGTATGAATTAGTCAATCAATTGTTAATCTTGAAATCTTGGCTAACGCTCGTGTCAATTGTTCTCGGCTTAGGCTAAATTTAAATCCAGCTTAATTTTTTGTTATTTGTTAAAATGAACTGTCCATTTTAATTCAAAGGATCGAAAAATATATTTATAATGAAACCATTAAGCTTTTCATTCTAAACCTGGCTGTACCTTTCTTGCGTTTACTATCGCACTAAACATGTTTATTTGAGTCAATTATACTAATTGTTATGGGGCGTATTTCACAAAGACGCTTATATTTGTCAAAATATATTTTCTTTGCATCCGTCGTTGTGAAATGAACTTCATAAGAAATTTAATTATTCATACGTTTGATTAACCATCAGTTATTTGAAGATTTCTAGATTAAATTTGCAAATTACCCGCAGCTCCTTAAAAAATTACAAAAGATACATACAACAATTGTTAAATTATTACGACAAGTGAAGATTGACTATCTTATGACACCTTAATAAAATAATAGTTCTCAGATAATTGAAGCGTTACTTTAATATTTTCTTCAGCACATCAAATTTTATAGAATGTTTAAGTGAAAAAGACAAACTGGTTTAATTTAGAAATCCTTAACTAAAATTCCAACGTACTGGCAAGTATTCCGATCAAATCAGATAAATTTGAACTTTGTGACTGATATGCAGTTGCGTGCGGTCCATGTAGGCAAAAAGGCACTACCTACCCTGAATGACCATGGCTCCATATAGGAACAGAGGAACTGCCTTCACGTGTGATCAAAACATTTTAGTTGCTTACAGTGGCTAAAAACTCAGGGCACGCCACTGCTGATATGAAGCTATGGTTACTAGTATGAAGCCAGCCATCATGATTCTTCGGGCTCTTTGTACATTTAGGTGACAAAATACAGACCCAAAGTGACCAATCACATCCAATTTTTCCAACTTGCGTGTCGCCTGAATGAACAAATGATATTAACCGTTTCATCGCCACTTATGAGATGTGAAGTTCTCTGCCGCTGGAGTCCTTGGAATGGAATTAACTCTATGTTCAATATGACTAAACTCCAAAATGTAAACTACAAGCCTAAGTCTTTTAAATGTTTTATGTGCAATATACAGATATATAGTAACTTACAGTATTGTTAAAGGCACTAGGATTCTCGACATTTATAATTGGAATTCACAGAGGCATTCAAGACTTGTGAAACGGTTAAAAAATAGCTTGTAAGTGCTCTCTTCACAAAGTAACAGCAATCCGTAACAATCTGGCGCTACCACTGCACAGCGCGAAGATAAACTACAATATGAAAAAAGGTCCCAAAGAAGGATATTACGATAAGAGAATATGTGCTATTGATGCTAGAATTATTAATACGTTAAAAATTTGGTGCAGTGCTGGTACCATTTTTATTTGCAATTAACTACATTTGAGCAGCTCTCGCTTTATATAGATGAGGAGGATCTTTCTAAAGTATCATTAATACAACTAGCTTCTAATGACAATACTAAACTGGCGTGACAAGTTTCATTGACATGTAACTTTATGAAAGATACATGACGACATACTCAATCAAGTTCCGTTCGTCTCCGGACATTAATAATATAGTAACGTGGTATCCGAAATTATCATCGTCACATGTCACTAAGTAGCCATCTGATTTACTGCAACATTTGTCATTCATGTACTTAAAACTCGTTACGACAAATGAGGTTTAATGTCACTTGTCACCCGTTACTTCCAGATAGCTAGCACAAAAATTAGTATATCTTTGAGCCTAAAATATGAATATGTCTAAAACCCTTTTCAGTATATTAAATGTATGGTTTACTAAGATCCTACTCAAATACAGCCGTCGGCATGCAACAAACGCACCCTCTCACTGTGTCCTTGACAAGACAGAGTATACATGACTAAATTGTCTGTTTGTTTTCTACGTTTGCTTATAACTCACTGTATACTGTCGATGGTTATTTCTAAGGTCCTGCACTTCGTGGAGGCAAAACTTCTTATCACCTTTATAGAAGACGTTTACTAATACAACTTTATAATTATTGCCATTAAGTTCATCATTGCAAAAACTGTTAGTTTTGTACGATTTGTGACAAAGTCCAGGGATTTAAGTAAGAAATCCCTACAATTACCGCGTAAAACTTTCAGAGGCTATTGTAGGCTTTTTCAGCTACATCTGTTAACTACGATTTTCACGATAGTAATCGATTTTACATAATTACCATAGTTACCGAAATATGACATTTAGTAATATTTCGGTAATTATGAAAAATATTAGTTATTAAATGGTAAGTAAAAATAATTGAGTAAAGACTGGCGCTCATTATGTTATGTTTATACAGTTATCAGGTCGACTTTACACTGTAAAATTAATAATTATATTTTTAACAAAAATTGAAACAAAACAAAGAATACATTCAATCTCAAATTCTCATTTTACCTATGAAAATATATCACTTGAAATGTTGTCGAAAATGCAAATTTCGTATAAAACTCGTATATAAATATACGATTTTTTTACGTGTCGGCCGATACCCGAAACCCTGTCTTTTTACACAAAAATTATATATTTTTTATGTAAATGTTTTATTTTAAGATACTTTTATTTTACTATAATAAATATTATTTTACTTAATGAACAATATTGAAAATGCAGCATTTGAAAATTTCGGAGTATAATTACTTTCCTGGTTAAATGTAACGTACAGGTTAACCAGCACTAATACTTATCATTTCAGGAGAAGCAATTCGAGAAAAGGTTCTGGAAACAAGTCACTAGAAGAAGACAGTCCCTTGGGTCCATCAGCCAAATATGAACCGAAATCATAAAAACGATTATCCCATAAAAAGTGTTCAACTTATAGATTTAGTGACGATACTGAACGTAAGAACGTCAAGTGACGTGTAACTGTGCAACTGAAGTGTACTGGCACAATTAAAACCAATTCCTACGTTATAAATAGGACATGTATACAAAGCTCCAAGACAAGTGGAATTGTCGTGACCAATTCTATTTTATATTATTGTCATTTTCCGCCCATCGCTTAGTAACTGTGGTCGGAACATAAATGATAAATAATACTATCAGTTGTCGTCCTACGGTTTGTCACTTTTCACAAAATAATGAAATACATATACGGCAGATAAGTAGATGTTGACTTCGATTTATGTATTCGTTTTCTCTGCTACAATAAGCTCGATTGACGTTATTATTATAGATTGCTTGATGAATGATTACAGTCAATTGAGTTATTCCAAGTTAGAATTCTACTGTCCATCTTACTCAAATTTTGTTTAAATGGACAACATTTCTTTTTTTATTACCCGCAAATTTTATTTATAAATATTTGCAATAAAACATTTTTTTTTTATAATTTCTTTAATTTTAGCCACTGGTTTTAATAAAACAAAACTACCTCAAATATAAGGGCTTAAGCGCAATTCGAGGAGGAATAAATAAAAAAAATAAAAATGACTCTCTTACCAGTTGTAAAAAAAACAGTGTGATTTTGTTACCCACGACTAACCCTGACTTTACCGTGATTTTATCACACTTGTTGCTCAGATAACTTACGTAATTTTGTAACGTTCCGTCGTGACCAGTCACAGTTATACTTTTCTAGACCGGCCGATCACTGTGATTTTTTTTCATCGTGTCATTATTATACCCGCCACTAGTTACGACACAAACTTAAACTGCTATAATAACACGTTAACACTTTTTTTTATCATTGCCAAAAAATATTAAACAAAGGAATTAACTTTGTACCGCCTAAAGATCACCATTTGCTAATAATATATTTATTTTCAAAAATATGTGATCCTAAAATTCCAAAAATAATGTTAATGTGATCACAGAGCACAAATCTATCCATGACATTTTAATTGTAGTTACTTTCAAAAACTTATATGTTGTCCATGAACACCAAAGATAAAATATATTTGTAGTCGGTTAGATAAGTTTGCTTTTGGCGTCTATGATGTTTCTTACAAACGAGGTGCAAACTTAACCTACGAGCATATGTTGGGTACAATAAAACACAAAAAAATAATGAGAAGCTTAATACGATTTCAGAAATCTGTGGTGATGGACGTATTACTTCAAAGCAACCGTACATATATATAGGATGCTTCACAAGCACTAAAGAGTTTCACTTCAGATTCATGTTATTTCTGTTTTAGTGTCACTTTTCGTACGTGAAATAGGCGCTAAATGTATAATTATAGGAGAAAGAAATAAAATCGTACCAGAAACCGACAGTTATTGTTGCATCTATCATTTTTAACTGAATAAGAACACGTTAGATGTTCATGAACAATATACATAATAGTTAGGAATGAACACAGATATTTCTGGAAACTTCCACGAGGATTTAATGATTTTTTTTATTTTGGGAAATTCCCTAAAGATTTTTTTTTATTACCGAATTTGGAAACTTTCTCGAAAGAGATTGTGATATTGCTGTTAAGAATCTACAAATGCTCGTCCTATCTTGGATTCCAAACAATTGACACCCCCAATACCTTCAGCACTTTAAGGTATTTATCCGTGCTGGTATCTTTTATTGATCAGGCGCGGAATGAAACCTTTAGGTCTACAAATATTGTAAAGGCTTGATGAAGATTGTAAAGATATATTGTTGCCAGATGAAATGCCAAATAGAGACGCATGGGACCTGTCTACCTACTCATATCTTAGATAGAATCTAATGTATGTCAGTGATCCTTTATTCTATCGATATTAAAATTCATAATAAAATATTCCTGTAACCAAAATAACATGGTTAGCCTGCTTGCGGTAACTCTTACGCGATCGATCCTAAAATAGAGATTATTGATGATATATTCGCTGATGGATGCAGGCCATGTACGTACCAAACTCCAACGGCAAATAAACACATTTTGGTGCATATATTATTTGATAAAATTTAATAATTTCGATTTGAACAAACTTGTATGCTATGTTCACTTACCGTCTGTTATGTTTTTTACTTTTGGAATAGCGGATTGATAGTTTGTAAACAAAGGAGTATCGTGATCCGTGCTAGATGTAACGAAATTATTTTTCCATTTGGCAGCGGGATATAGGTAATAGGTATAACTAAGTGCTTAACCTACGAGATTCAGGATGAGTAGGTATAGATTTATTTATTTTTGTGTTAATAGTAGATAAATTTCATTATTTGGTAAGGTGTACCCGGGTAAGATCGGATCAAAGGTAAGATCGGGTGAAAGCAAATTCCAGCGAAACGGTAGATATTTTTTTATCACTGGCAACATGTGTGCGGTGCCTTTTTATCCCTTACGCACACTATGTTGCCAGTGATAAAAAAAATATTTACCGTTTCTCTGGAAATTCCTTTCATCCGATCTGACCTTTGATCCGGTCTTACTCGGTTTATTAGTCTTTATTACATGGTATATTTAAAATTAATAATTAGATAGCAAAAATCGTATCAAGTAGGATAAAGATAGTTCATGGGTCCATGGGTCCTCATTGTTGTGTCATTAAACCGAGAAACATGTTTTATACTCTTTACGTCATTCTGCACATTATTTTTCGATTAGGGCGTCCGCTGCGTTGAGCGGGAGCTTAGAAAACCCCCTTCTCCCACAATGCCCTAGTAAACCATTTAAACCACAGATACAATACAATACAAATACTATACCACAGATACAATACCTCACAAAACACAATTAGAGGTAGACAACAGGCACAGATGAAATAACACAAAATAATAATCGTGGTATGGAAGTATTTAGTTCTATTTGATTTGGTTAACAGTCATAAAAATTGATAATGGTTACATTTATGAAAAATTAAAGGATACCTCTGGGAAAAGAAAGAGTTGTAATTATATGTACGATGTACGTACCCATCTATGTCAAACTTAAAGCAAAAATTGAACACTTCAAAGCTAAGCCTCGGGTAACGAGACTCCAGACGGCAAGTAACGAAATTGTTACAAGTTTTAAAAGGATCTGTCATTTCCCGACGGATTTCAATGCCTAAGGCATAACAAAATACGCCCCATCCACAATATGATTCATTTGTATTGAATTTATGTATAGGTTGACTAAATAGCAAAATACTTTTCATAATACCTATATTTAGTAGTTTTTATAGTTCGATTAAAAATGGATCACTGACATATGTAGTGTAGCGTAATTTTTTACATTGTTTGTGCTATATGTAGATGTAAATACAAAAAAAGTGCTGTCTAATATTTTTCAACTGTACAAAGTTAATTTGTCTTAGAATTTTAACGCTATTTTTATTAACGCTTGATATAGATGTAATGTAAAATATAGGTATGAAAGTGTTTTATCTATTTTAAAAGTACGCTCTGAGTATTGAGCTTTGCTATTTCCTAATCACTAAGGAGAGTTTCTGATGTAATGGTGTTTTAGCAGAGTAGGGTTCATTTTAATTATTGATGAATTGTTCTATACCACTAGCATTTATCCGCGGCTTCGTCCGCGTTTCCAAGAACCTAGTAGCCTATATTTTAATTATTGATTTCCCGTACACACTTCCACCCCCCTTTTCACCCACTTAAGAATATTTTGCGGGATAAAAAATATCCTATATCCTTCGCAGGGGCTCCAACTGTCTCAATACTAAATTACTTCTCTCCACTTCATTCAAATTGGGTTAGCGATGTAAGTGTGAAAATGTAACAGAGAGACAGACAGAGTTATATTCACATTTGTAATATTATGATGGATAGCATGGATAAAGAACATATCCTTAAAGAGAAAGGGAAAAATATCAAGAAAGAACACTGACGTTAAAAATACTTAAGTAGTACAAATCTTTTTTTTTTCAAATGCATCATGCGTATTTATTTATTTTTACAGAATTATATGGGTCGTATACGTACCTCGTCAGGTGCCCGCCATCACGAAACACATCGTTTCTTATCAATATAATGCTTTGAAAAAACTTCTATTACAAACAAATTAGTCCAGCAAAAACTCTTAAGACTCGCTAAGGCACCAATTGTTAAAGTGAAGGTAACACTTATAATATAATGAATGTTTTGTTGAGTGCATTTTGTGGTACAACTTTTAGAATATTGTGCTCATGTGTAAATTGTTACATATTGTTAAAGACCAAATTGTCTATTATAGTTAGTTACAATACGTGCCACGTAAGTGTGAGTCTTTGAAATTATTATAGATATACTCGTATCAATTGTTTTTAGGTGTCAAAGGGCAGTGAGAGTGAGTGGATTATTGAGGATAACTTTACAGACGCAAAACTTACCTGGCGGGGATTGTACAGCATCAAATAGTTTGTAGTATCCAAAGTGCCAAATATATCGCAGCACATCGATACTCTTATAGATATAAAAAGACGTGACGACATACATCGCGCTTTGGAAGCTACAGGTTATTTGATGCCGACTACCTACTTAAATCATACAGACCGCGAATCGCACAATTACTTGTAAGCTTCAGACGTAGACGTCCACTGCGCTGAGCGAATGCCCGGTTCGCCGTCTGCGGGTGCCGTTTCCTGTATACTCATAGAGCAGCTCGGCATCCGGAGGATCGCCCGCCGTATGCGAATATATAGGAAACGCACTCGGTGCGGACGGCAAACCGGCACTTGCTCAACGCAGCGGACGCCTTTAATCCTTTTAAATGACTACTTTTAGTTTATTTTCAAATTTGATTATAAATACAATATCTCAATCACATGAAAAATGGCTCCACAAGTATGAAATCGCACGTAAGATTAATAAAAAAAGTCCTGTTTCATTAATGGATTATTCCATTAATCTGACATCTGATCTACATGTGATAAAATTTAAGGTTAAAAATTGTTAGACAAGCATAAATGTGTATGTTCAAGGTTTGTAAAGTTGTTAGTTATTGTTTGTTGTACTGATGATAGAAACGCGCCAGATGCCACCTAGGCATAATACACGTGTTTATTTTCGAATGGTTCACCGAATAACTACAAAACAAATCATTGGTTTTAATATGTAAGTTCAGATGTTGTTGCTTACAAAAACGATTTGCATAAGAAAAGGCTAATATTTTTAGTATAAAATGAAACTTAGATAATGAATACCTATTTGTTATTTGGGTTTGGGGTTACGAAGGTCCGCTGACGACCCTGTTTCATAATTCACTTTATTTTGATTTTCTACATTTTCTGTAGGTTCATTAAACTAAAACGGAAATCATACGTGTCTCCACAGATCTAACTCCTCTGCTGTGCTGTGCCAATAATGACAAGTTGGGTTTTTTTTTATTGGCTCCTACAGTTTTTTTTGTTTATTTATTTACGAAGCTTTCATGAAATATAATGTTTGTATATCTCTATCAGTTCTCGATCTTTTAAATACAAATCTGATGATATTTAAGTATAAACGCATATTTAGATTACATTCGTACTGTGCGATAAGGGCAGCATCGGGACTTCATGACTATGATCCTCGGAATGGACCAAACATGTCGAGCAGCTTATTTATATTATAACCGCTAATAAAATCTAAATATGTCTAAGGTCTCATTGTCTCGGTAGTTTTACAGTTTAGAAAAGTATAAAGACATGGAGATTGACCTAAATTGTCATATAGGTACTCGTAAATGTTTTGGTTTGTTTTTTACATTCAAGAAGTTTCATAACCATAGTATGAAGTATATTTTGAATATTGACATAATTGTCATAGTGTCAAAGTCTGCCTTTTAGAGATATGTATTGTGTATGTTCTATCTGCTATTGATTCTTGTTTAAGATACCTACTTTAAATGAAAATGATCTACACGGAGCATTTTTTATTAGTTGGATTAGGTAATTTTTGATTTTATATTTTTTACTTGGTTTATGTTATTGCTGTTTTAATAATCTAGATACATTATCCTGCTTACATACTACATATAGTAAGGTGAGAAGAAAAGTGATTTTCCTGGGACGGATGTAAGCATTGGCAGGGTGTTTTTTAACTTACGGTCAACTGGGCTTATTGTCTCTACGGGGATACTCGTAAATGCGCATTTCATGCGGTCCTAACATTTTCAACTTACCGTTACCCTGCCTGTCTTTACTACTACTACTAGTATACAAAAATAGAGTTTATTAATTTAACATATAGAATACGGGGGTAGTTTTGAAGTGTTGCCTTTCTATGATTTCATCAAAAGACGTATTTATCCCCATTGAGGCAATAACCGCAGATGACCTTGCCTCTCTCTTCAGGTGTACTTACACAGGTGGATGTACGTATTGGTTTTGTATAGCTGTCATCTGTCCTTATGAAACAAGTCTCATATACGTAGTTAAGGAGTTTCATCCAATAATATTTATTTTAGGTTTCATAATTGTAGCTAGGCTGAATTGACAAAAGTCTAATTTGGAACCCCGCGAGTTTAGTCAAAGCAGAAATTGATTCAGTTTAGATTTCTAAAATGTTAAGTTGTTTAGATTTTGAAAATGTAGTT
Organism: Hedya salicella; assembly: GCA_905404275.2. Classification (NCBI taxonomy): domain Eukaryota; kingdom Metazoa; phylum Arthropoda; class Insecta; order Lepidoptera; family Tortricidae; genus Hedya; species Hedya salicella. Next base: position 86,040,155 of record FR990096.1, read on the forward strand.
AGGTTCAATTGGCAAAATTGTTATTTATAATCCAGGAAGACTTCTTTAACATTAATATTGCTAGCACCAACTAGTGCCTCTTAAAAACATTACTCAATTCGTGGTGTTAAACTTGCTTTATACAATACAATTAAATCAATGTTATCTTTTACTTACTGACTTGTGATTCGAATACGGAACACATTTCGGAATACTGATAGGTAAAACACGAAATGCAGTCAGAAATAAGTGCAGTCCTGTAGCATCCGAAGCGGCAAATATCGCAAGACATCTGTTACTTATAGGCATAAAGATACGTGACGATATATTTAGTGCTTTGGATGCTACAAGTTATCTGATGCTGAGTGTACAGTATAAGTTGAATAATTTAAATATACTCCATGCCATACGCATGTGCGTTCATATTTTGGAACACCTGTATTCTATAAATTCCAGTCGAAAGGTGGACACTATATTTTTAAAATAATTTGCCAGTACTTCAGTCCATAGCAATATCCTATCTTAGTTTACTTCAGGTGGAGGCAAACCACCCACCATTCTAGTCGAGTAGCTCTTGTGTTAAAAGTAAACATTGAAAGGACTCGAATTTATTAATTGATGGCTAATAAATTTGTTTAGTCATTTTCATCTTATTTCGATTGTTATTGAATTTTAGAAATAAACTTCTTAAAATATGTTTATTTTTTATTACAATGCCCAATATATATAATCCAGGACCATTGAAACAAGAGGGCTATCAATCGCCATACAAAAAGCCTTTCGCTCGGAATTATTATTTACTAGCTGTGCCCGCCGCGCCGCCCGCGTGGAATTCGGTCTGTGTCAGTAAGTGCCTAATTCACCCCTCTCCCCAGGAGGCGAAACTTGAAGTAAAGCCCAGATAAAATATTATACAATTACCACTAAATAAAACTACAGTCCAAAATCAATTACTTTTTCGCCCGTATTCAAAATTTTGACGTGATTCAAAAGACATAGGGTATATATACACCGTGACCGTTAATAACCCGAAAGATTTAAACCACATATTTTTGACAACTGTACGAGTAAATAATGTTATATCAACATGGGTCTAATTATGTGTCTTAATTAAATTACTATTTCAGTACGAATTAAATCTTATTAATTGCCCGCTTCTTTGTGAACAAGCCTTTAGGTGGGAATCTCAAGTTGAAGAACAGAGAGCGAGCATGACACTTCACGAATCGCTCCAAAATCATACGATGAAAGGCGAATGGCGTGACTTGTATTCCATGAATGACAAGAAGTGTCATGTTATGTCTAGCACGATGTTTGTGTTGAAATTATTTTTATTTATTGGCACCACAAAATACCACAAATACTTATGTATCCAAACTTTATTAGGTGCTACGACATTAAAGTGCTCTTACATTATTATTGAAACTATGTGTCTTAGGTATCTTTTTTTCACTATCAATCACAAACATAAATTGTTAGGCATGAAAATATTCGAAGGAAATCATACTACTTATTTTTTTACATCATACTTACCTCTTACCTCATACAGGAAAGGGACTTTGTTGTAACAGCGATCATGCTAACCTGTACCTACAGTAAAATAAACAACAACATGAAACAGTTACGCATTTTTATTACGAGTAATTTAATGAATTAGATTTTCAAAATGTGTACCGCCGTTTTCAGTACAAATATACAATCTTGAACGGATTTCATGATTCAAGTTAATATAAGTGTTCTTGATTTCTTCTGAAACCGTTTGAATTCTTATTAACAACTCTTCTCTGGAGTTCACAGGTGTTGAGTAAACCTTATCTTTCAGAGTTCCCCATAGAAAGAAATCTAGCGGAGTTAAATCCGGTGACCGGGCAGGCCATGCTAAAACTTCGCTCTCACGGCCGATCCATCTCTCGGGGTATTATTGGTTCAGCCAATTACGAACATCCAAGCCGAAGTGGGCCGGGCATCCGTCGTGCTGGAACCACATAGTTCGTCGGGTTTCCAAATCGGCATCTTCTAGCAGGTCGTTTAATTCATTATTTAGAAATAATAAATACTTGTGATAATTCAGTCTATTTGGAAATATGACGGGACCTATTATTTTATTCCCAATAATGCCAGCCCACAAGTTTACGGAAAATTTGTGCTGGTATGAATTTTCCCTTTTCGCATGGGGATTTTCTTTTAACCACATATGCTGATTATGGGAATTAAAAACTCCCTCTCTCGTGAACAACGATTCATCTGTCCATAATATCTTATTTAGAAATCCAGGATCCTCCACTAATTTCTGATTCATCCTTTGGCAAAATGCAACTCTAGCTAGCCCGTCATTGTTAATTAATCCGTGTACTTTCCTATAGTGAAAAGGATGCAGGCCATACCTTTTCCATAGCCTTAATACGAGCTTATAGTTAACATTGACCATTCTTGCTACAGCTCTTGATGACAAAGTCTTCTGTTATGATGTTCATTATTCTGTTCTCTGCTTGTTCATCTAGATTTATAGCCCTTTCTCTGTGAACTTTTCCAAGCCCTTTTTCGCGAAACTGTCGATGGACATCCGCAAAAGTCGAATGGTGAGGTATACGACGGTTTGGGTATCGTCTTCGGTATTCGGCGACTGCCTGGAGCGAGTTCCCATCACAAAATCCGTACACAAAGTGGATATCTGCTAAATGAGCCGAAGGATAATGCGGCATAGCGAATATTATTTATTACAGTCAATAAAATGTTCGATGTTATTTTATCTTGCGTAACAATTAGTTATCATTTGTAATGTGTCATTTTAGTGACAATCAATTTCAAACTAGCCAGTTATAAGAAGAACCACTCTCGCGACTTAGAACAGAACAAACCTAATTATCTCTATTCTCAGTGATAGCAAAAAGGAAAGAAAGAAAGAAATAAAACATATTTATTCAACGCCAGCAATAAGAAATACAAATACAAAAAACAAAAAATGAATTGACGACGCTGAAAGGGGTCACCACTCAGCTTTATGCCACGGCAAGCCGTGACGCTGAATTTCGGTGGTGCCCTGTAACTTAAAACTAATTTATACTTAGACCTAGTGGGTGATATCACGAACGCCATTTTTACATCAAAATTGTATTTTTATTATTATTTTAACAAATTTATCTAGTTTGTCATTACTTATAAATGTATAAAAATAAAAAACCATAAACAAGTTAATTTGTATGACAACACTTAAACAACACGAACGATTCCAGTTGAGCTGTTATAAGTAAAGACCAAGCGATAATGTACAAATATAAATGTAGTATAATGTTAAATATATACCACTGATTTTAATAAAAAAAAATACTACATGTCACATGTTCCTTTAAAAAGCTACTTGAGTTTGAAGTGTGTAAGATAAGATATTATAATTATTCGGATTAATACACTACACTGTATTTGAGGTTTCACTGCAGCTGCACTACTTTTAGCCGGGTTGCGTTGCATAACTTTGGAGGTGACAAATTCCGAAGAAGCATGATTGGAACTCGAACTTTCAGGGTTAATGTGTGTGCTGGGAGTCCTGAAGGACTCCATCGGGTATGTTGTGACGTTGCCTTTATCCAAGACAGTGTTACTGGAACTATATACTGCTCGATTTCCACCAATATCCGCGCATTAACGGCTCTCTCACAAACCCAAGAGTTCTCACGTCGCGTGACCTGGCTCAGGTCTCCATATGCTCTGACTATGGTCTTCAACGGATGGAACGATCCTGCATAACATCTCTGGGTCCAGGGTATAACCTTCACAATGGTCGGAGGTGGAAATCATTGAAAATATTTCTGTACCCTTCGAGTGTGGTAGAGTTTTAAAAGTGAGGCGCCTCAATCATAGAGTTACAGTAAATGAGCCCTCAGAGACTGCAGTATTGACATTTGATGGTCAGGTTTTACCAAAACGAGTATTATCATGTCACAAGTCTCGGCCTGTTGATCTCTACATCTGTCCAACAATACAATGTCTTAATTGCTGTAAATTTGGCCATACCAAAACAAAGGTCAAAACCGAAGTGTTTTAAGAGTGGATAAATGCATTCTGGAGATACTTGTTCAATTGAAGAAGATCAAGCTACCTGATGTGAAATGGTTTCCACTTTGCTACTGGTAGGTCACACCCAGAACATTAGTGACGAAGGGAAATAAAAATGACCACGGCCAATAATTGCATTTCATATGGAGAAGCAATTAAACTACATCTATTAGTCACAAAAACATTTGCTGATTTTCTTGTGTCTCAGCCTTAGCCCCAACCTACTATACCCCAACATACAGTACCAAAATACCAACTACAAACATACAACCATCTTCTAATCATAGCAATAGGAAAACCATCTTCCTTAAACCCCGATCTACACTTAGAAAAACTACTAAAGGTTACAACATACCCGATGGAGTCCCTAAACGATCAAGCAGCACATAATGCTTTAATAAATAAGCGGCTATTCTATGCCGTCTCCTCCAAATGGTTGTGCTCTGCTACATGGTGACAAATATGACACGCAATCAGTAGTGAGGCTATTAAGGCCTTAATAAATTTACTTACAAAACAAAACATTACTATTCCATCCCACGTTTCCCCTCCTCTGCTTGAGACTCTTGCCTTATCTTTAAACCATAATGGACCAAATAATACAATGGAACTGCAAAGGCAGTAAAAAACATGAATTAATTTATCTATTAAATCTATTTAACCTTTTTGTTTTTGCCTTAACTGAGACATGGCTTAAACCCAGAGCCCTTCTTAGAGTTGCTACATTCATGTGTGAAGGAGGACCAACCTGATGGGTCTAGGTAATAGGGTCCCGTTTTACCCTTCGGGTGCGGTACCCTAAAAATAATCCCTTAAATGAAATGTCATCTCACCAGCAACGTATCCCGAGGAAAAAGTGGAGAGAAGAAAGAAAGCGAATATATCAACGAATAAAAGATACATAACGAAAGAGAGAAACGGTTTATAGTTGTTGAACCTCGCTCTTCGTAAAGTGAAACTTGAATAAGCTCAATTATTAGACGAATGTCACTTACCTGCAACCGTAGTCGTTAACCTGCTATCAATTTCAGTTAGTTGGAACGATTTTGTCGCAAACCTGCACCCATTGTCGATAACTTGGTAAAAAAATTGTCGTTTACCGGTCGATGTCTTTTACATGTCGACCTAAAATTTTTAACACCTGTCTTTTAAGATAGTAAAATCAACTACTTCCCTTCACGTGATATCAATTATTTGGACATATTTCTAGCGATCCTATGAGAAAAAAAAAGACAGAAGGAATCGCAAATTTTACAAAAATGCAAAATTAAGGCACTGGTGCAAATGTTTTGAGAACGACCAAAGATTTAAAATATAATTTAAGCAATGTAGATTGGGAAGATTTCAAAAGATGCGTTGAATAGAAACTGTCACATCTGCCTATTCTGGGTGAGAGTGATAAGGGATGGTGCTCAGTTGCCTTGGCTAAAGTGACGACTGAAGCAGCTGATGAAATCTTCCCAATAGGGAATAATGGCTCAACAGGTAAAATGTCTTCTCCACATGGTGGGATTTTGAATATTCTAAGATAATAAAGGGAAGAAAGGAGGCTGAAAGACGATACCGTCATTCTATGACTAATGAAAGCTTTGAGATATACATGCAGGCTGCGCGAGAATGTAAACATTATACCCGGAAAAAAAATTAAGCATGGATATAATTCTGTATGACTCTCAGTCCCGAATGTTAAACCTTCCATTCAAATCAAATCAAATCAAAATATTCTTTATTCAAGTAGGCCTAGTTACAAGCACTTTCGAAATGTCAGTTACATGAGAGTGAATGTTTGCTGGGAGAAATACAATATGATCCAATATTTGCTGCAAAGATTAGGGAAACCCAGAAAAACCTAAACAGATCATTTAACTTAAATGTAATATTATTGATAAAATCATCATTTTTAAAATTAAAATAATCAATAAGATAAATCCCAAAAGGATTGTCAATAAAAAATAAATAATCTAGAATGTGTCTAGAATAAAATTCTAAATGACAGAGTATATAAAACAACTAAGATCAAAATAATAACAATACCATAGGTATTCGTTAAAATAATTATTCATATACCTACATGACGCTATAATTTACATTAATCCCACGCGGCTTCATCATTCATGTAGTCTTGTATGCTATAATAAGCTTTAGAAAATAATTTTCGTTTCACAATATTTTTGAATTCACCAATAGACAACTCAGTTATGCTGCTAGGAAGTTTATTATAAAACCTCACACAGTTACCCATGAATGATCTCCTTATTTTATGGAGCCTAGTAGCAGACACTGCGAGCTTATGCTTATTTCTAGTATTAATATTATGTATATCACAGTTCTTCTTAAAGTCGGTAATATTTTTATGTACATACATAATATTCTCATAAATGTATTGACAATGCACTGTCATTATATTAATGTCCTTAAACTTATCTCTAAGCGAGTCTCTATAATTCATTTTATATATCGCACGAACAGCCCGCTTCTGCAGAACAAATATAGTATTAATGTCGGAAGCACTGCCCCATAGTAAGATGCCATACGACATAATACTGTGGAAATAACTGAAATACACTAATCGAGCGGTTATCACGTCTGTTAATTGACGAATCTTACTTACTGCAAAAGCTGCAGAACTCAGTCTATTCGAGAGATTAGCAATATGGGGACCCCATTGGAGCTTAGAATCTAATGTTATACCGAGAAAGACTGTACTATAAACTAGTTCCAGTTCCTCACCTTTAACCATAACGCTTGCTTGCTCGTGTTTTACGTTAGTCGTGACAAACTTAACACATTTAGTCTTTTTCTCGTTCAACAATAAATTATTTACATTAAACCAATTTACTACTTCACACGTAGCATTGTTTACGTCATTGTAGGATCGTTGATTTTGTACGACTTTGAAAATTAGAGACGTATCATTTGCAAACAAAACTATCTCATGGTGGGTCTTTACGAGGTGTGGCAAGTCGTTTATATAGATAAGGAACAGGAAAGGTCCCAATGTTGATCCCTGCGGCACACCCATAGAGACTAATGACCCCGGTGAACGCTTTCCATTCACGTCAACCCTCTGTATTCTACCATTTAAATAAGACTCTAATAAATTTAGTGCTGATCCTTTAACTCCGTAGTGGTGTAGCTTCCTGATCAGTGTCTCATGATTAACGCAATCGAAGGCCTTAGATAAATCACAGAAGATGCCTAAAACATCTCGCGATTCCTCCCAGGCATCGAAAATGTGTTTTACGAGCTCAACTCCGGCGTTGGATGTCGAGCGACCCCGCGTAAAACCGAATTGCTTACTATGCATCAAATTATTCAAATTAAAATGTTTTAACAATTGATATAGAATTAGCTTTTCAAAAATTTTACTAAATGTAGGTAGTACAGATATTGGTCTAAAGTTAGTGGGGTTAGAGGTACTACCTGATTTAAATAAAGGAGTTATTTTGCTATGTTTCATCAGATCAGGAAACTCACCGCAGTCAACACTGTTATTGAATATATCTGCCAAGTCAGGCGCTATTACTTCTATTAGGGATTTGACAGCATGGACTGAGACCCCCCCATAGGTCATTGGTTTTTTTGACATTAATTGATTTAAATGCCTTTACTACATCTGAAGGACTGACATGTTAAAAAAAAAAGTCCTTACTACATTCTGGGACGTTTTCTTTTAACAACAAAACGGCAGACGAAGGTGATGAATTTAATCACTTTGTTGTGGATACTGGTATATCGGTGAAGAAATTTTCAAATTCTGTTGCTACATCTAAACTTGAATCTATAATTTTGCCATCAATTTTTAATTCTAGATCACTAATTGCGAGCCTTGATCTACCAGTCTCCACTTTCCAGGTGGTTTTGATAATATTAGAACTATTTTTGATTTACTGGGATAAATAATTACGTTTGCAGCATTGTATGGAATAAAATTAAAAGATTCAAAAATGCGTTTAATGAGACAAGCCAAATACTCCCTCCTAGCGGATCGATTAACACCTGCGTCTGTTCCAGAAGAATACAAATATATTTCACCCTGCTTCTTTTTGTTATGATTCTTGGACTCTTTGTAAATACAATTGTCCATTCCAAATGAAAGTATTAACAGGTGTGAAATAATATTTTCTTCTGTTTCCGCGATTATTACTCATTGAAATAAAACAATTTAACGGATTTTATCGCGTATATTATCTCATTTTAGTTCCCGACGTTTCGGAAGCTTTCCAGCTTTCCATGGTCACGGGAGGACTGAGAAAAGATGTATTTTCCTTTTTCAAAGTTACAATTTGTGCGAACTACCCATTTTAAAAAAAAAAACTCAAATAAAGGTGTACATACATGCCAGATGGGCCTAAGCTGTAAAGACGGTTACGCATGTGCCAGAAGGGCTTAATTATTTTATTCTAATAATTTACCAAGCAGCATTTCACAAATGAGGCGTACTAAGGAGAAAAGAAACGCTGCAAAGAAAACCTCTCAGGCTACCTCATTACTAATTATAATATTTAAAAAACAGAGACTATTAAACTACTTTTAAACAGATAAGATATTTTACACCGTTCGGAAATTAAGGTTTTGCAGTCCTGTGTCTCGTTTGTTCCTTGATGAGACGTATTACAGGATCCCAAGCTGGTGGTAGTGACAATCCATCTTCTCTATTGAAATTAGGATGCTTTTTAATCTCAATAGCCTCGCGTAGCATCCTGGGAAAATATCTTTTTTCTTTGGCAAGGATAGAAGGTTTATCAAACTTAACTGAGTGGTTTGGTTTGTCAATGACATGGTCACAGACTGCAGACCTATTACACCGACGGTGCTTGACATCTGCTATGTGCTCCTTCACCCGGGTTGATACACTGCGTTTCGTTTGACCAATGTATGAAAGACCACACTCGCAGTCCAGCTTATACATGCCTGCACTCTGCAAAGGGGTGCTACTCTTCACGGGTCTAAGGTATTGAGACACCTTTTTCAACGGCTTGAAATATGTTTTTATAGAAGCACGCTTCAAGATGTTTCCGATCTTATCTGTGACCCCTTTCACATATGGTAATTCGGCAGGTTTACGCTCGACTGTTGGTTTCTTCATACTGGGATTCTACTTTGAACGTGGTATCTGGAGCTCGTTGGCTCGAAGCGCACGTTTGACATTCTGTAACTCAGCAGTCAGATGTTGATTGTCGCAGATACCCCTGGCTCTCTGAAACAAAGATTTACCCACTGTAGCAAGTTGACAGGGATGGTGGTGAGATTTGCCATTCAAATACCTATCTGTATGCGTAGGTTTCCTATATACAGTTATGACCTATGTCATTTTTAGGACCTCTAATTACTAGCACATCTAAGAATGCAAGTGAAGTTTGATTTTCCAACTCCATAGTGAATTTAATTTTACTATGCATGGAGTTTAGATGGTCTAAGAAAGCTGCAACAACAAGGTAAAATAGTAAAGGTACCATCTACGTATCTTTTAAAGATCCTCGGCTTGAGAGGTGCTAGTAATTAGAGGTCCTAAAAATGACATAGGTCATACTGTATATAGGAAACCTACGCATACAGTTAGGTATTTGAATGGCAAATCTCACCACCATCCCTTTCAACTTGCTACAGTGGGTAAATCTTTGTTTCAGAGGGCCAGGGGTATCTGCAACAATTAACATCTGACTGCTGAGTTACAAAATGTCAAACGTGCGCTTCGAGCCAACGAGCTCCAGATACCACGTTCCAAGCAGAATCCCAGTATGAAGAAACCAACAGTCGAGCGTAAACCTGCCGTATTACCATATGTGAAAGGGGTCACAGACAAGATCGGAAACATAAGCGTGCTTCTATAAAAACATATTTCAAGCCGTTGAAGAAGGTGTCTCAATACCTTAGACCCGTGAAGAGTAGCACCCCTTTGCAGAGTGCAGGCATGTATAAGCTGGACTGCGAGTGTGGTCTTTCATACATTGGTCAAACGAAACGCAGTGTATCAACCCGGGTTAAGGAGCACATAGCAGATGTCAAGCACCGTCGGTGTAATAGGTCTGCAGTCTGTGAACATGTCATTAACAAACCAAACCACTCAATTATGTTTGATAAACCTTCTATCCTTGCCAAAGAAAAAAGATATTTTCCCAGGATGCTACGCGAGGCTATTGAGATTAAAAAGCATCCTAATTTCAATAGAGAAGATGGATTGTCACTACCACCAGCTTGGGATCCTGTAATACATCTCATCAAGGAACAAGCGAGACACAGGACTGCAAAACCTTAATTTCCGAACGGTGTAAAATATCTTATCTGTTTAAAAGTAGTTTAATAGTCTCTGTTTTTAAATATGATAATTAGTAATGAGGTAGCCTGGGAGTTTTTCTTTGCAGCGTTTCTTTTCTCCTCAGTACGCCTCATTTGTGAAATGCTGCTTGGTAAATTATTAGAATAAAATAATTAAGCCCTTCTGGCACATGTGTAACTGTCTTTACAGCTTAGGCCCATCTGGCATGTATGTACACCTTTATTTGTGTTTAAAAAGAAAATGGGTAGTTTGCACAAATTGTAACTTTGACAGAGGAAAATACATCTTTTCTCAGTCCTCCCATGACCATGGAAAGCTGGAAAGCTTCCGAAACGTCGGGAACTAAAATGAGAAAATATACGCGATATAATCCGTTAAATTGTTTTATTTCAAGGTGTGAAATAATTTGAGATGTAATGAACCTGGTGAAAATGGAATGCCTTATTATTTTTTGAGCAATGTCAGTGTCAGCACTCTATCTTCAGATAATAAATGCTGTTATAAGCAGGCCTCGGACTTTTTATCACATGGTAAGACTTTAGAGAACCGTGGAGTCAATATTAACATTAAAACTTTACTCATACTCATACTCACTCAGATAATTAATTCCAAAGTTGATTAGTGGGTATGTAGATACAGGAATGAGTGCTTCAAAATCTTGAAAAGGTATAACGGGTGTAGTTTCTATTTCAAAATTATAAAATGAGTATACAATGGCTATGTTTTCCATATTTTATGGTGTAAAAGAAGTCCTATATTGGTTGAAAATCCACTTGTGACTTGAAAAAGACCGTTCTACATCAACAGAAGTTAGAGTAGTAAATTCTAGAACTTGCTCATATTGTTGAGTATTTGACATCTGTCTTATTTCAAGGAAGTTCGGATTTCTATTGAATACTGTTTCCAATTTATCTTTAATTGTTTCGGGCCCAAAAAATGGTAAAAATTGTTTGATGTTATCGAGTATTTGAAAACATTGTTTTATTGAAATATTGGTACATTGTAACTTTGTGATAGGTTCAAAAAAGATTTCATAATTTTCCTTTATAAAACTAAGCTTATTTGGCATATTTACGTCCAATAAAGCAGTTTGAGCAGCAGCCTTCGGGTAACGGAAAACTAGTTAAAATACATTTATTTTTACTATATTGGATAAGATTAACTTCGATTGACATTTTCGATCTGTCAGTTTAAAATAGGGATGAAAGTATTACGGACCATGAAAAGTTAAGTATGAATAAGATGAGTATGAGTAAAGTTTTAATGTTAATATCGACTCCATGGTTCTCTAACGTCTTATCATGCGATAAAAAGTCCGAGGCCTGGTTATAGGTACATTTTGGTATTGTCCCTGAGTCATGGACGTCGCAAATAGTCCTTCCAATCCTAAAGCCCAATAAACCGGCTTCAGATGACTCCTCATACCGCCCTATTGCTGTCTCCACAATATTTGCTAAAGTTACAGAGCACTTATAAAAAACAGATTAGAGTTTTTTGTTGAAAGCAGTATGTTACTGGCTAAAAGTCAATATGGCTTTTGCAAAGGCAGACATGTGATAAATTGCCCATAGTTACCTTATAATGATAATATCCGTCTGGCATTTTTCCATAATGAATCAATAGTGGCGGCATTCCTTGATATGATAATGTTTTACTGTCAATCTTAAGAGGTAAACTCAACAGGCTAGGCGTGTACCAATAAAGCTGTCAAATTTCATTATCAACTTTATGTCTGTAAGATCCATTAGTCTTCTGATAGATGATAGTAGTAAAATAACTCGTTTAGTGTGGAGAGGACTTCCACAAGGGTCTGTACTCAGCCTTTAATCGTATAACATTTCAACATTTCATCTTTAAATGACATAAATTTGGTGGCCATCCCACTCTTTAAATGTATATCTACATAGGAGTGGTGTGGGATGAACATCCTTTTTTCTTAAAATTACTGTATAATGACTTTATCGGAAGTGTTTTAGATTACGGTACTTTTTTATTACAACCAGGAACAGGAAGGCCAGCAGGTTTCAAGAAATTAAATGGTATCCAATTTAAAGCACTCCGAAATATTTGTGGAGCCATGAAATCAAGTCCAAATAATGCATTTCAGGCTGAATTTGTTGAACCTCCTGTTGATTTACGTAGACAATTTCTTGGTGATAAGTGAGTCCTTTTCCGTTGCTCTCAGTTGTCAAATCATCAGCTCTGGACAATATTGCAAAGCCTTTCGAAACAAATCACCCTGTCGAAATACTGGAAACATAAAAATGCTCCTTGCCCCTTCAAAAGCTTTGGCCGATTAAAGTCCATTTTAGTTCGCACTTTTAATTCACCAAGATCTCCAATCTTTCAGTATGAGTAGGTACCAATCGTTGATACTAGTTCCTTTGATTTTCTTGAATATTACAACTAACAAGAATGATGTTGAACACAACCATACATTTTTGGGTTTCATTGGAACTGATGCTCAGGGCACTAAGCATATTTATACAGATGCCTCAAAGGTGTCAACTCATAGGTGTGTAGGCATTGATGTATTACACTCACAATTCAATATTGTCCAAATGATAAAATTACCTCCAGAATCATCAGTGTTTGCAGGTGAGTGTTTTTGTATCCTGAAAGCCATAGAATACATAGAGTTAATGACGCTTAGAAAAAGTAAGGGTGTTCCAGAAGTACAGAGACAATTTTAAAAGTTTTTTTATCTATCATTTAAAGCGGGAATTTCGTTATTGCATACTATATTTCAAAATGAAGCGTCAAGAATATGAATCATTTGCTCATAGAGTTATTCTATTTTACGACTCTCATAATAAAAAATATACAGTAAAACACATTCTTCAAGAAGGAGTTAGGCGAACTAGTATATATAGAATAATAAGGCGTTATGAAGAAACGGGTGAGGTTAGTTTTAAGAAGATTCCGGGAAGAAATAGGACAATGGCGGTACCTCGAAATATAAATCGGGTTAAATCGATTTTTGATAAGATTCCTTCAACGTCCGTCAGAGTGGCAGCGAATAAATTAAAAATAACAAAGTCGTCTGTCGCCCGAATGAAGAAGAACGATCTAGGTTTAAAAGCATATGCGAAACAATCAGCTCCTAAATACATAAAGGACCAAGAGCAACGTGCCAAAAGAGGGTGCCGAAGAGTTTATAACAGTCAACTGATGAAAGTACTCGTTATTGACGATGAAACTTATATCCCGGCGGATCCCAATGATGTTCCTGGGAAGCAGTATTGCCATTCAACCAGTCGTAAAGATGTAACTTATAACCAAAAAAATGTAAAAAAAGCCAAATTTTTCACTAAAATGTTTAGTATGGCAAGCTATAGACGAATTTGGTAATGTCTCCGAGCCATACATTTCGTCAGCCTCCATGAACGCAAAAGTGTAACTGAATGAATGCATTATTAAACGGTTAATACCTTTCATAGCCAAGCATCATTCCAGGGATAAGGTTATCTTTTGGCCGGACATGGCAACGTGTCCTTACGCCACTGAAGTTACTCGGTACTTAGAGTGCGAAAAGATCGATTTTGTACGTAAAGAAAAGAACGAACTCCAAATGTACCACAAGCTCGCGGTATCGAAATGTTTTGGTCCCTATGCAAAAGAGAATACAAGAATCGACTAGAAAAACCAAAACCCATAAAAGCTTTTAACCAATGATGTACCAAATTGTCCAAAGAATTGGCTACAAAATCTGGAACAGCCTTAATGCGGCGGGCCTCCGTCAATCTAAGAGATCTTAACAGAACTTTTAACGATATCAACATATTAACGGGTCAATTTCACCAAATGACCATTTTCGTCTAATTTCCGTGGAATTTTGAAATACCAATATTACAAAGAAAATTTAATGCTGATAATTTGGTAAAAAAATTAATAAGCACAAATTTCCTTACGGGGTACCTATATTCATATGTTTACAAAAGTAATTACAGGTTAAAAATTTTGCCTGGGCACGACAATTTATCTGTCCATGGGAATTAGTTTTTGGTGGCACGAGAATTTTAACATGTCACGGAAATTGTTTCTTTTTAGAATAATGTGCATAAAAACTATTATTTACTGTTTAATCAAACAATTTTTGCAATCAGACTTTGTGCGTCATCTAAGTTACCGCGTCAAGAAATGGGACGTGAACTACGAGTTGATGTGTAGCCGCCACCACTTGCTAAGCCTAGAGGATCGACGTCTCTTGTTGGATGTGTCCACGCTGCACGATATCCTGTCAGGTCGTATCGACAGTTCTGCGCTCCTCGCTGAGATTGGTTTCTCTGCGCCGACTACAAGAACCTGGCATTTTTACTCTTCCTAAGGTCTATATTAAGTATGCTCAGAACTCTCCACTGCTGCGTATATTAATAAATAAAATAAATAAATAAATAAATATTACGGGACAATTTTACACAAATCGAACTAGCCTCATGGTAAGCTCAATAAGGCTTGTGTTATGAGTACTAGACGACGATATATTTAATATATATATTATTTATATACATAGAAAACATCCAAGACTCAGGAACAAATATTTATGCTCATCACACTAACATTTGCCCTTACCGGGATTTGAACCCAGGACCTCAGCTTCGCAGGCAACGTTACTCCCACTGAGCCAAGCCGGTCGTCAAAAAAATATTAAAAGAATACAATACAAAATTTAATACTATAGATTTATTTGACTATTCCAAAGCAGTCTTCATAAACCGTATTCGATTGTTTATTATGCAAGCTGGGTAAAATTGGAAACATCGTTATATTTTTCCTTTTTCACCTATTTACACACATATACACACACATATATACGAACACAAGGAGTGAGCAGATTTTCCAGTTTTAACTGCAGATGTCTAATAAAATCTTAATAATAACATGGAGTCCATAGCTATACCGATATTCTGGCTCCACTAACTGTATATCTGTGGACATCTGTTAATGGATTTATGTATTAATTCGAAGCTTTGTTATTAATGTTTTGTAATGCTGTTGATGTTTCAAATAAATAAAATAAAATAGTAAATAAAAATAATTATAAACATCACTCATATTGAAGTTGTATCGAAATTATTTGGCCTAATTAACTAATCATAGTGATCAACCAACGACACTAAATAATCGTCTAGTAACGTTTCAATCTCAATCAAAAATCTAGTAGATATTATAAATAAATGCGATTATCTATGTAACGACAAAATACCCATATCAATTTGTATACATGGTGTTTTGAAATCGGTATTAAGAAAAAAGTGATTATTCTATTATTATGTGAGGGGCGAGTATCCTGCCAAATCATGACACTCATAAATAGTTTGCGATACTTACAGGGCGTCTGTGGGCTTTGGACAAGCCTTTAACTGCTCACTATAATATATTTAAATGAAGTATATACTTACAATCTGAACAGTATTAGGCAATACTGTATAATGATGTTAGGCAGGATTGTGTAGCATTACCGTGGCTGTTAAATTTGTTCATAGACAGCTGTTTACTAGATCTAAAAGATGAGAATGAGTAGGTTACGTGTCAAATGTCTTCTTAACTCCGATGACCTGGTATTAATTGCATGGTCGAGTAAAAGTTACAGATTTTTTGAAAGGAAAGGAATGAACATAAATGGTTAGTAAGACTGATGATGATTTGGAAAGGAGGATGATATGACAAGCTGCAAAATTATGGTTGGTTAAGAGAGATTGTGACGGGTACTAAGAAATATTGATTTATGTCTTTCTAGAAAATAACGTAAGTAATTAAAGTTGCAAAATTGGAGTTATGTTAACTAACCATTTATTTCCGAATATCGGTTTAAGTTGATTAATATAGTATAGCTCAAAAAGATGAACAACTTTAACACAGTTCATTCGCCGCCTTTATTTTAGGAAGGTCATTTAAGCCTATTGCAGTTCACACAATGCACAAAGAATTTAAACTTATTTTAGCCTATGATTGAAATGGAAGAATAGAAAATAACCGTCGTTATTGAACTTCTTCTTATCCAATGGTAAAAAACTCGCTGAGCTTAAAGCTAAGCATTAAAGAGTTATTTGTGACAGTATTATGGCATACTCATTTGACACAACACGTATAGACACCCTGTGTATATAAATAGTCTAGTTTGTTATAATAAGTGGCTAAGTTTTATTGTATTACAAGCTTCTGCCCGTGACTTTGTCCGCCTTAAATTCGTTGATCGCAGATAAGGGTATTTTTCCGGGTTAAAAAATAGCATAACAAATTTCATCCATATCGGTTAAGCGGTTTAAGCGTGTAGAGGTGACAGACAGACACACTTTCGCATTTATAATTTTAACTATTGATATGGATTTTACATATTTTGCCTGTTTCTTTGCAATAAGCGCATGAAGTAAGTACAAGACTTGAACAAGTGTATATACTCGTATATGCTTAATATTACATAAATATTGCCGTTTAACTTACAACTACCCCAATAGAAGCGGTTAATTGACAAAATAAGTGAAACTGACCAATTCCCGTGCCCCAAGATCAGCTGTTTTGGGTAATTAGTAAATGGGAATTAGGGCACGCGAATCGGAAATCGTAATAAAAAAATCGTCGAAAATTGAATTAGCATTTTAAGAAAATGGTATGTTATCGTTTCTATAAAGATACCAAAGGGCTTTATGAAGTGTACACTTGTTAACGAATAGCTATGTCAGAAATCTATTTTATAAGGGTCATCGAAATTGCAATTTCTGCTGAAAATTTGTCGCCCACCCAGCGGCCGAAACATTTGCGTGATTTACTCGAATCCATTATGATTTGATGCATAACCGTATGTTTCGCCAGATAGCCGACAACTGACTGCATAGCTGAGGCAGGACAGGACGGGGATCAAATGCGGACGATGGCTGTCGGGGCCCTTTGAATTTTGACGAAAAATTTTTACTCTCGCGCTCGGACAGAATTTGAACATCGATCATGAGCATACACCGGTTTGGCGGGGGCAAATCTGTACTGACGTTGAATAGTGCGAGGACACATTAAACTAATTTTATTAGTTGATATCGATAAAAATGATGTACAACCGTTGGGTAATTTCAAGAATTTGAATGAAGAAAAAAACTACATACACAAAAATAAGCTTTTTGCGTAATAAACTTTTTTAATATTTAAGATAATTTTCATAATATACAATCAAAATTTTCTCCACATTTTCAGCCTTTAATCTTCGTCGCCTGGGTGACAATATCCATTTTAGCCAACTAAATGACCTTTCTAGGTCAACTGTAGTAATTGGAGCAAATTCAAACAATTTATAGTATTGATGAATTTCTGGTATATGACTCAGTTCTATTTCTTTTCCGGATACCAAATCATTTAATGTTTTTAAAGTTGAAATGCCGACGTTTTTTTCTAACACTGTTAGAAGTTTTTTGTGAATAATTTTGCCCTGAGGATTCAAACGTAATCTTGATATATGTACTTTTAACTTATGGACAATATTCAAACTGGCTTCTAGACTTAAATTTTGTGTTTGTAATTTTCAATGGTACTTGGTATGATGGATAGATTGTTGGCTATCCATTTCAAATCGTTGAGAATGTTTATATCATTAATTGCCCGTTTTGCTTTTAATATACACGTTGATTCTTTGTTATTAAATGTTCTTACGACTTGCTTGATGGCTGGTAAATATTTATGATAGTAAATAGCCGCTTTTATCCATGTTTCCCATCGTATCATCGTCGGCTGCGGTGGCAAAGGAACGTTCGGTAACATTTGGTGAAATATTTTTATTATTTTAGGTGATTTCAGAAATACCTTTTTTGTATAAGCAATTAAATTATTTACAGCAGGAAACAATAATCGCACTTGTTCAGCCACCCTATTTACTCCATATGCCAAACATGTGACGTGTACTAAATTCGGAAAAACCTTTTTCAAATTCTTACCAGCTTTCAGCATGTAGGCTACGCCATCCGTAAGAAGCAACAAAACTTTATCATGTTTGTTGTGGTTACTTCCCCACAACGTCTCTAGGGCATTTTGAATAAGATTTGTTATACTAACATTATTTACTTCCTCTAGACAAACGGTAGATATTATGTGTGGGGTACCTATTTCATTTTCTAATAGTGCTCCAACTATTACATTCCCAATCTGACGCCCATTGGCATCTGTACTTTCGTCTACACTCACATAAAATCTAGAATTTCCTAGTTTAGTCTTAATCTGTTTCATCGTCTCCTTATAAGCGATGTTTAAGGTCGTTTTTCTCAAAACTGATTCGTTGGGAATATATGTTTCTGAACCATATTTCCCAAATATGCAATCAGATATAAAATTGATGAAAATGGGATTTCCCACCTGGGTCCATGGTATGTTGCAAGCTAAAATAAATTTTAGCAAATCCAGGTTAAATACGTTTTGGTTTGTAGCGACGCTGTTATGCCTTTGGCTTCTTATATGCCTTTGTACGGAAAACTTTTTTCGTGATATATGAATTCTACATTTCTTGCAAAAGTAAGTCGTTCCTTTATCATCTATATCCGAATGGTCAGGTTTCCATGAAGATGAATGATCTTTTTTCTTGTGAGGCATTTTTAGCCGCCTTAAGAAACAAAAAGGTAGTCTTAATTGATCGGAATGCAAAATAATATTGTAGTACTGGATGAATTATTCAACGATTCAATGGTTGTCAAAAGTGACTCGACACAGTCAATGTCAGATATCGGTTGTTTATAGTTGCGATAAGTATAAATGAAAGAGGTTTGCACATAGTTAAACGTGTTCAAACTTAGCCATTAGTTTAGTTATGATAATGATCATTAAAAAAATATTTTTATCGATGTCGATAAACTTAGTCGATTTTTAATTAATCACTAGCACTGGTACATTTTTGCCCCCGCGAAACCGGTGTATGATCATGAGTTATTCACCACCACGAAGTGAATAGCGTGTGTTCAAAGCGATAGCAAATATCATCTAGTTTAATTTTTAACGCGAAATCAGTGATACTTACGCAAAGTTTTTGGTACGAATTTTCAATCAACTCAAAAGTCGATTCCGGCCAGGGCACGGAGTCTTAATTTGAGCCTTTAGGTATTTTTAAATGTATTTTTAAAACAAATTAATCTTTCAATTCGTTTTGACCTCGATGGGAAAACATGTGCTCTTTTTGAAAAAAAAAATAATGGACCGTATTATCTTACGATTGAATAATGGAACGTATTATGCTACCCTACGATTTTCAGCTCGGACACAGAAAAATGCGAGCTCAGAAATTGACCCTAACCGTAGTTATGAGAATATTATTTATGTTATTAGAAACCTAGAGTCTTTTACTAAGAATTCAGATATTCACAATTTTAATACATTAAATAAAAACAAAATGTCTATTAGAAAGTTCCGCGTTCGTAAAGTAGCCAAATCATTCGTAAGCCAATGTATACTTTTTTATAATAAGCTACCAGATGATGCTTTAAAATTACCGTTTCCAGCTCTCAAAAATTACTTAAAAGAGTCCCTAATGGCAAAGGCTTATTATAGGGTAGAGGACTATTTAACAGACAAAAATGCATGGCCCAAAACAGAAGCCAAATAATTTAGTTTTACCGGGACACGGTTTTATAAGGTGGCATATCAAACGTATGTAATTTGTTGGAATAAAACAATTTAACGGATTATATCGCGTATATTATCTCATTTTAGTTCCCGACGTTTCGGAAGCTTTTCGGCTTTCCATGATCACGGGTGGCCTGAGAAAAGATGCATTTTCCTCTGTCAAAGTTACAATTTGTGCAAACTACCCGTATTTGAAAAAGCAAATAAAGGTGTACATTCATGCCAGATGGGCCTAAGCTGTAAAGACATCTACACATGTGCCAGAAGGGCTTAATTATTTTATTTTAATACTTTACCAAGCTCAAATAGTTTTTTTCAAAAATGGGTAGGTAGTTTACAGAAATTGTAACTTTGACAAAGGAAAATACATCTTTTCTCAGTCCACCCGTGACCATGGAAAGCTGAAAAGCTTCCGAAACGTCGGGAACAAAAATGAGATAATATACGCGATATAATCCGTTAAATTGTTTTATTTCAATGAGTAATAATCGCGGAAACAGAAGAAAATATTTTGTATGTAATTTGTTTCAAATAAAAAATCATCATTTTGCTTTTTTATATTTTATATTTTTTTACTTTTATATGTTTTGATATGTTTTCTTGAAGAACTACGCATTGAGTTCATACTCAAAACATATATTTAGGTTAGGGTAAGCACGAATATTGTAATAGATATAAGAGTTATTTCGAAAAAATTACTGACTGTTGAGTTTGTTTCGGCTTTCTTCTCCTCAGTGGTCTCCTCCTGGGAAACGCCGTAGAGTCAGACTTGTAAAAGTGCCCTTGCGGTCTACTTATAGAATAAAGATTAGTTTTTCATTATTATTTCATTATTATTAAGAAAAATGGCTTTTAATGGTGTCGTGGGCGCAAATTTAATGTAAACCTAAAAATTTCATATTATGAAATTGGGCCATCTTTGCACACCGGAACACCTGGCCAGATTGAGAATCGTGCACAGTTCTGTTTGTAAGTGTGGAGCAAATCCCGGAGACCTAAACCATTTCTTTTTTCCACTTTCCTTATTAAGTCAGTTGTCATACCTTAACGTTCCTTTTCCTGTCTGCAGTTTATTACTCCTTCATACCAATAATATAATAATAATAATAATAATAATTGTTTTTTTATTGCAGGCAAAAAACCCATATCACACAAAAACAGTAAAAGTAGAAATAAAATTAAAAAATTAAAATTAAAACAAATAAGACAATCGACAATGAAATAGCACACAGGTTAAAATAATTAAAATTAAAAAAAACACTTGAATTATAATTATTTTCGGTTCGCATCCCGATGAAGAGACAGCCAGAACCTGGAAATTGGACTATTAATGTCGTCACTGATTGTAGCAAGGATCGAGTTTTCAGAACCGCGCAGCATTCTTAATAATCACTTCTCAATGTATGTATTTAAAACTTAAAACCTTATATTCCTTATATGTGAATAATGATTTAATGATATCAAACTACGTCATCTCTTTTTCTTTTTCCAAATTCCGTGAAACCCTTTATAATTTAATTCCTTAATTCCGTTTCCCCGTTTCGCTGAATGCGTCAACAACGCGATGCCTTAGAAAAAGAAAGAAACGACAAGTCCGCAATGTATTCGTAGCTTTTCGTGAACTTCCAACTGTTTTATTCATGCATGATCCTTATATCTGGCAGTTGTTTGATTTTAAGATAAGCTAGTGGACAGCTACCAAAAACTTAGATTGTACATACTCGAGAACACAGAGTACTTAATCACTACGTTGTACTTGAGACTACTATTCAACTTTACTTTTTGGCTTTTCAAATATTTTGCGTTGAAAAACTGGGTTCTTCATCGTGTTGTTCAGATATTATTGACATATTCACTATTTATATACGAGTGGTTTTCTTAGAACTAAGGTGTTAAAGATTTGTAAGGTGTGTACAATTTAATGAATACCGACTGTTAATATATTTGTAATGTTCTGACCGGCCATAATAAATGCTAGCCCACTCTTTTTGACAAGAGAAACGCTGATTTTTTTGTGTGCACCTGGTGAGTATAGCTCCTTCAGCTGTTGACCGTAATAGTGTACCACCGACCTTTTAAGCACTGGCTAACTTAGTAACTAAAAGAGATATTAAAATGACTAAAGTATGGATATTTAACATGTTGGCTGCCCACCGTACTTCACCTAAGTGTTGCTTCAACGCCCCATACTAGCGTAGTCCCACCGGTGATGCTTACAGCATCGCCCTATTACTGAGGTACCATGATCATCACCGGTGGCACGTTTACGTAATAATAGGATGATTCGCTACATCCTATTCTACATATATCCTCTACAAAATATCATAGGTGATAACAATACCCTGAAAAATGAGCTTTCGATCCCACCGGTGGTGCTCATGGCCACGCAGATAAAGTAACGTGATCCCACGGGTCATGCTCATGGCAGCCAATGTGTTAAGGGCCCGTGCATGCGCTTCGCTTTTCTGAAACGCACCGTTGACGCATGTTTGTATCGATACAACCGCGATACACACGCGAGCTAGTATGCTGTTTTTTGGAATGAAAAATGCGGTGTATCTGGGCCCTAAATTAAATGATGAATGTAATGAAACAAATCCAATAAATGGTTAAGGTACGTATATTGAAGATTACCAAAATATTCGATCAGTAGGTTAATATTCTAAAACATATTGTCTCGTAGCACCACTTGATTATATGTATATCATATAACGTAATTAAAACTTCAAACTATAGTTGATTTCAAACCGAGCAACACAAAATCTCATTGACATCTAACATTTGGACCAACAAACATGCTACAGGAGAGATACACAGATTTTATTGTGGAGAAATTGAAACTTTGTCAAATAATTTCACTGCTATATTATGATATCAATAAAAAAACACACCTCAAAAAATATGCCACGAACATGCATCGGGCTCATCTTAAGAGGACTAGGTAGAACGTTTAAAGTAGCACTCCGTCTTCATGGTCCATGCATGTTAGCTCTTTCTGAGCGGCGAAAGCTCACTTTGAGCGACGATTGCAGTCAGCGCCACGTCGTTGAGGGCACGCTCATTCGCTCTTAGTCAAGCAAGAGGCTCATGTGCTTCCATCTGTAGCGCACGCCTCGGAAATGTCCTGTTTACATCTTCATTACATCGGTTTGTAATCAAATTATAATTCAGTTTTATTCACATAGATTTTTGTTAATAATAAAAGCTTATTTTGAAAGCCTTGAACGCATTTTCAAATAGTCGCACTGTTGCAAGATTATCTATGGCTGGTAATTCACAAAAATATAACAAATGTTAAAATTGATTTTTATACCTAAATACTTATGTTTTTATGTAATGGAAAATTTTGTTGGTCTAAGATATTAATGAAACTAAAACCATATAGAATTAAACTACGTTACGCAACTACGAAATATCCAAGAAAAAGATATTTACTAAAAGTCGTTCCAGGCTCCCAAACTTAAAACACCTACAACCATAGCTTGAGCACAACTTGCATTCCATTTCCACAACCCATTGAACATAGCAACCGAGGCAAGTATACAAAGGTGCTTTGCATGCACGCAGTCACCCCAATATAATGTCTGACAAATGTCGAAAAATTAGGCATAACGCCAGCGTACAGGTCCAGGTACGACAAACAAAATGATATTTAGTCCGTCAGTAAGAGAATAAAAAACATCGGACACATATTTTTTCCTTTTTAATTAATAACGTGGGCAGGGTAATTAAAGGCGTGACGTCACGCGAGATTTTGACTCAATTAAAGTGACTCGAGAAAAAAGTTGATTTACCCTTCAACGTTGGGACTAGGTATAATTTATTGGTCGGACGGTGACTTGAGCCTATATACCGGTATGACATTATTTTTTACCATCACGGCTCAAGTACTTCCGTAAATGCAAGTTTCTCATGAAAAATAATAAAGTATACATTCAGTGTCAGATTTTTATAAAATATATAATTTATGTAACAACTTGATAGTAAGATCAACCGAAGTAATTGCGTTTATCGTGGCAATTACATTTTTTAAAGCTTACATACGAGTATAAGTAAACACTTTAAAACCATCACCTAAACTATAGAGTTGAGCACTTTAGCAAAAAAAAAGGAGTATTAAAGTGTAGCGTTTCCATGATATCATTAAGAGACCATTTGCCCCCATAAACGCAATTATCCTAGCTTACTTGGAAAAATAAAAAAAAAGATGTTCCCATCACGTCTAGACAGCACAACAGCCATATTGGGACACAAACGCGAAATGCATTATCATATGCATAACCTCATCATTTCCTATCACGTCTTGCCTCCACTGCTAGGTTTTAAACATCCTTCTAAAATTATATGTACAACTAAAATTTATAAAAGTAAACACCACATTTTATTAGATAAACGTTACATTATAATAGAATATCATAGTAAATAGCAAACAGTTGCCAGAACAGTAAATGTGAAAGAGTATGTAATATCAGAAGTGCTATTATTTTCACACATGTAATATCCATATTAAGATTATAAATACGAAAGTAATTTTATGTGCCTATTAATCTGTTATATTTTCGATTTTGTTTATAGTATATGGTATTACCTTGCTTGCCATGCCAAAAAAACATCTTTAACGCGTTCAGAAATACACTCCTTATAGTTTAAAAAATTAATGATCAATGTTACCCCGTTGTTGAAAGTAACCCCAGTTTACCGGTAGTTTTCGATTTGACAACGCACCAATTGGTACACACACATGCAAAACTACGCTTACAATGTGAATCCTATATAACTAGTACTAATCTATAATGCTTATAATCAAAGCGTTGTACACAATAACAGGTACAAATTTAATAATTACATCTAAACAGGTTCAGATTTAGTGAATAATCCTTTCCCATCGTGAAAAGTCGGCACAAACGACTACTTCCGAATGGCACCGATGTGTCCATGAATTACTGTATTATTAAGTGACGTGTTTGTATCAAATAAATTGAGTATTTTATTCATCAATGTCAAATGTCAAACCACCAGTTTGAATTATATCACAATGAGATGTTAAAACCACCACGATCCAATCATATAAAAAAATCATTAGGTAAACAAAATACTAACTTAATTAAATCCTGTGGTATTGACCACTCTATATCGATACTTCGTCTCGCAATGCGATCGTCCCCTACGTTGTCTTGATGGGTACTGAGTGTGAATGAAGTACTAAGACGAATACGAACATTTCCGAGAAAATACGATGGGAAATGATTATTCACTACATCTGTATAATAAAAAGCTTTTACAACATTTTATAATTTGGCACAGTGTTAGTAAATGTCTCCTCTCAAAGTTTTAAAAATAACGTACACTCCGGTAATGTAAAGAAGCAAATTGTGTTGCATGACACTGTCCAATAGACTCGGTAATGATATTGCTGGTATTTGCAACACCTAAACTTATCTACTGATGTAACTACATTATGTATATAAAACTACAATATGTTAGGAACCAACGACATGGCTCGCGACATGTACTGAAATGTTAATTATAAAGCTTAATGCAAGTAATAATTATATTGCTGAATTATATCTTGTCTATAATTATATTGTCTCTTATGCATGCGCTTCTTAAATGTGCATACAAAAATATTTTCATAATACAATTTTAGTGGACTTTTGGGCAGGCTTCTAAAAATAGATGCGCGAACTTTTTAAAATACTGTTATACCTTTAAATTCACTGGTACCTCTGGTAATCTATTAATCCTTATAATTATAACTTAATATTAATGTAAAATGGACGGAATCGTAAATAAGTAATAAAGCATATATACTAAGTCATTTCTCAAAGGCAGTGAGTTATAATTGAGATATTATTTTGAGCTTAAACTGCGTAAATTCTCCACCATAAGAATAATACATATAAAACGCCAAATTTTCTTAACAATATAATGATTCAAATTATTAGATAAATGAAACGAGGAGTGTCTTTATGAAAATTATAATTTATCTATGGAAGCCATACACAAATAAACCCCTTTGAACAGACACTCCTCAAATGTGATTCACGAAATACCAACATATTTTCATCTAGCTATGCTGCTATGGGCCATTAATCGAGCGACGAATACCTTACTTTTGTAGATTGATTTTTCTCAGTTTCTGTAGATATTGGTGTCATTTTATGCTGTTTGAATTAATTATAGTTTCTTCGAAAAAATAGTTTGGAAGCACATTATAATACAGGCAAGTGATGCGGAGGCGTTGTTGCTCTAATAACGACCCGTATATTATGGGTATACCTATATACTCGTATTTGCTACAAACTTTCAATATTCTTATGGCATATTCTGGTGGAACAAAGGACGTTTGTGGTCCTCTTTCGTGGCTTACTCCCTCCACTCCCTCGTGGCCTGGAATGTGCGGACTTCGGAGGATGAAAATGTGGTCATGCCTTGTGGACCTGGAAATAAGATGGTTATTGATACAAAAATGTCTTGAACACACCTTATATAATAAAGCAGCTGGATTTGTGTTCGGGTACACATCCGTCAGTTTAAGGTGGAACATATATGCTTCTTATACATCCTATGTTCATCTTGGAGGTGAGTATCAAAATTAGACAGAGCAGCGTGCCTAGGTGACTCTACCCCGGATGATTTCATAGTAAGACCAGCTGCCTATTAACGGTTCCAAGGAACACATGGTCACTATCGAACTAACCTACACTACATGCAAGTAGTAAAGTATTCCCGTGTTTCTTTTTTATGCTGGTTGGCTCTAACCCCTAAACCCCTCGTTTTCTTGGTGACTCTACAGTGGTTTAAAAGTAACTATATTTATTTACTTTATTGGAGAAACCACAGAAGTAAATCTAAGACAGAAACGATTGTTAGTGACTTCCGTATAGTCGATTACAATTATTTTTTGAAAATATCTTCAATGTTCAACGTTTCATTGACAGCCTTACAATTATTATTTTTATTCTATTATATTTAACCTTCCTGTAGTTAGCTACACATGCATAAAAAGCAACTTTATAATAGTATAAGTACAATTTTAATAGATGTACTTATACATAGTGAGCTACCAATTTTAATCAATGCAAACATTTTCATGTAAATTTATATTTGTATTTATGAGTGACGTGAATTTTTTGCTCAAACGACGTCAGTCACGCCGTCAAGCCGCACTCACTGGAGGTGCAACTTCGTCGGCGGATGTGAAAAAAAATATCTACCCCTTTTTTCTACAGCGTAGTCAAGTAAAAAGTATCATATAACCATTTGTGGATAAGTACCTGTGTACCAAAAATAGTTGAAATCTGTTTAGCCGATTTGGTGTGATTAAGCCACAACGACACCTAAGAACATACAAACATACAAAAAAAAAAACAGTTCAGTGATCTCCAAATAATCCGTTACAATTTTTTTAGAATATCTTCAATGTACAGACATTTCATTTTACAACTTTATAATAGAATAGAAGTGAAAGAGACAGTAGGCACTGCGTATTATCAGGAGAACATGCTAACAGACAATAAATAGCAAGAGTGCCGATTACTGCACCAAGAAGAGCTCTTTAGTTCTATGTCGGTATAGATGGTTACCTCTAACGCGACGGCCGGGCTTGGGCGTGACGTCACCGTCGGGCGCCGTCCACTGCTCCACGACCTCGGTGGCGGAGCGTGCCAGCGAGGGCTGGCTCACAGAGCGGTGCAGCGAGTGCCGTGACCAGGGCCTGGGAAAATAATTTTCACTAAGTATTCAGATCAAAAACCGGCCAAGTGCGAGTCTAATTCGCGCACCTAGGGTTCCGTACAAACTTACACTTTTCCACGACATGGTGGACATAATTATCGTATTTTCCATGTTCATTTTAACTTGTTGAGAGTCTCTTCTGAGGTCGGTGAGCATTTTGCCGAGTCTTGGAGGGTCTCAGTCGTGACGTCGAAATCAGCCTTTAAGTGGAGATTAGTGATGTACTCGCTGTTGGTATTGATGCCAAGACTGTCCTTATCATGAATCTTGAAGAAATCTTACACGAAAGGATACACTGTTTTTGAGTAGTTGCCGAAAAATTGCACTTCTCAACAACAAGACGTAAGTGCCGTGGTGACAGGCTCTTTTGTAAGTGCACTTTTTCATATCTTATTTTTTTCATCTGTTGTGTAATTTTTCGTATGAACTGCTGCGTATCCTACATTGAGCATGGTCCGACATGCTCTTGGCCGGTTTCATAAAATCAGGGCATGACGTCAGCACATGCGGACTTGTCCAAAAATATATTGGAACCTACTAGAAATGTTTGTTTTTGTATAAAAAGGAGGTGCATCCAGATTGGTCCCATTAAATTTTTGTGAAGATATGATGATGGGATCCATGAGCAATTAAAGGAATTCCTCATACATTGTTGGCATACATATGGCGATTTTGGTATTTGAAGAATTTGCATTCAGAAATTGTAAATTGGTGAGGTGGGACTGATGAATAAGACCACAGAATGTAACTGGAATTCCTCAACGATAAGTGATTTACGTGTGGCGATGAGAGATATATCACAATTAAAACAGATAAGCTCCTTCATAGTCGCAAATCGAAATGTTCCTGATGAGAGACGGAAGGTAGGCACTTGATCTCTTTAATAAAATAATGTATCCAAGCCGTGTTTGGGGCTCAAATCATAACGAGATATACATTTATATAGATGAACTGAACACAATAACTTATAATCATTGATATTATCAATAGTGTTTCGACACCTCTTATTTCATCTACATTGTGTTTCCTACTGTCGCTCATACAGGCCAAAATCATTACAGTGTCAATTTTGATCAGATGAATCTACAAGAGCCGCCGTCCAAAATAGCGACCGAAGGATGAAGGCAGTAATATTGGCGGCCAAGGGCAGGCGAGAAACTCAAACGTAGGAAGGAGTCTTCGAAGTCCAGAATTAACGAATAGGTATTGCAATCCGGATTATCCGACGTTCGAAAATCCGGATTTTTCACAGATTTTGCGATCCGTTTCTAAATCCGGATTTTCTAACAGAAATCCGAATTTTCGGATTTAGTTGTCAAAGTATTGAAAATGCAATTGTTGCATATTTTAATCAGGGACCGGACCACCCTATCCCTGGCTAAAGCCTTTCAATGGGCTTTGCAATGGGTTTGTAATGTATAACCCAGTAAAAGACTTACAGATTCTAACTGATAAACTATAAATTTGATATCCCTTATTATAAGGGGAACCTAAGAATAAGGCTAACCCTTTACAATTGCTAACCGATATTCTCTTTATCTTGCTATCCACTTTAAAGGGTTACCCTTATGTTCATAGCGCTTAATATAAAACTTTCCTTTTCAACATGTCATACTTTAAGCCTTAAGAGAATGACACAAGACTAGTTCTAACCGGTATTATGCGAGCAACGGCGACGCCCACCGCGACGGTCGCGTGATCATGCAATCTCTTTTACACTCGCTTCATTTAGTTTATACCTTTGTGTCTCGCCTTCTCGCCTGTTTTGTTTGTTTGTTTTGATTTATTTAGTTGCCAGTTGTCATGTGAATTTTGCGAATTTGCTGCGCTATCACACGACACAATTAATGGTAATTTTTGATCGTTAATTTTATTACACACGGTGCCAGCGCGGAATCCGAAAGATTTTAACTGCGTATTCTATGTCATTAGGAGCAAAAATGTTTAATGAACCCCATTCAAAACCAGTTTTGAAGATATTAACACTTTTTGACAGACTCTCAAAAACGGAGGTGGTTCTCAATTCGATTATATTTATGAAGATAGAAGAAGAGAAGAAATTCTCCGTCATTCACAAACCATTTAATATTTTTTTTGTTTAAAAGCACCATGCAGTTTCGTCCCGTTTAATTTCAGTGAAGATCTGATTGAAGGAACTCATTAAATAGACTTAGAATTTAGATAAGGTGCCACAGAATGGTCCTGATAATGGACCCTGGGGGTACCTACAAAACACAGGTTTGAATCAACATAGATGAGTGCTTTTTAGCTTAATGGACTTAGATGATGAATATGACAGACATTTAAGTGAAAAACTCATCCTAGGTCTATGGGGGTGCAGATTCTGAAAATGGCATCCATTTTGGAATTTTAGAAGGCGGAAATCACTTTCTTTTAAAAAAGTCATCATGGGTGTCATTTTCTAGGTATTTGGGGGAGCAGATTTCGATAATGAGGTCCATTTTGGAATTCAAGATGGTGGACATCACTTCCAGTGAAAAAGTCATCATGGGTGTCATTTTCTAGGTTTTTGGAGGTGCCGATTCCGAAAATGGCGTCCATTTTGGAATTCAAGATGGCGGACATCACTTTCAGGGAACAAGTCATCATGGGTGTCGTTTACTAGGTTTTTGGGGGTGCCGATTCCGAAAATGGCGTCCATTTCAGAATTCAAGATGGCGGAAATCACTTTCTATGAAAAACTCTCATGGGTGTCGTTTTCTTGGTTTATAGGTGTGCTGATTCCGAAAATGGCATCGATTTTGGAATTCAAGATGGCGGAAATCACTTTCTCATAAAAAAGTCATCATGGGTGTCGTTTTCTAGGTCTTTGGGGGTGCAGATTTCGACAATAAGGTCCATTTTGCAATTCAAGATGGTGGACATCATTTTCAGTGAAAAAATCAGCATGGGTGTCGTTTTCTAGGTTTTTGGGGGTGCCGATTTCGACAATTAGGTCCATTTTGGAATTCAAGATGGCGGAAATCACTTTCTATTAAAAAGTCATCATGGGTGTCGTTTTCTAGGAATTTGGGGGTGCCGATTCCGAAAATGGCATCAATTTTCGAATTCAAGATGGCGGAAATCACTTTCTATGAACAAGTCATCATTGGTGTCGTTTTCTAGGTTTATGGGGGTGCCGATTCCGAAAATGGCATCTATTTTAGGATTCAAGATGGCAGACATCACTTTCTATGAACAAGTCATCATAGTTGTTGCCACCATAATCACATCGTACTCCACTTCCAATATTCCTTCCAACTCCCTATCCCGACTTCCAACATCGACCCCAAAAATCCCCAATCTTCGGTGTCACCGTACCGTGCCCAGAGATGCGTGGCTGAGGGGGAGCTCAGTCGTGAACGGTGGACCCTCGAAACCGGGCGAAATCGAGGTGTTGGTTTTGCCTTGCTCCTGTACGCGGGGCTCTGCAGGAGTCGACCTATTTTCCCTAGCTTCTCGTGGGACTAACATGGAAGAAACTTTAAGAAATAATGACTATACCGGAACAATGGACAAAAGTCAAGGCACGTTTCATACCAAAAGCAGGAAAAAAGGACTACTCTCAGCCTAAATCTTTCAGACCTATCAGTCTAACATCTTTCCTACTAAAAACAATGGAAAGAATAATTGATCAGCACATTCGAGCGAATCATCTAATGGAAAGGCCACTCAACCACAACCAACATGCAAAGCACAAAAGGGAAAATCCACGGAAACTGCCCTATTAGATCTGGTCGACAAGGTGCAGAGGACCCTAGAGGATAGGCAAACAGCTCTATGTGCGTTCCTAGATGTGGAAGGTGCCTTCGATAACACACCCACAGAGACGATTCTTAGAGAAATGGTATCAAAGGGCGTGGACGGCACAACCAGCAGATGGGTTCAGAACATGCTATCTAATAGAGTAGCAACCCTGACCCTAAATGCAATCACACACGAATTCTACACCACAAGGGGTTGCCCACAAGGAGGCGTTCTATCACCACTACTGTGGACCCTAGCGGTGGACCAACTCCTTACATTGCTTAAAGGCTATGACTATGATATACAGGGTTACGCCGATGACCTAGTAATCATAGTCAAAGGCCCATGTCTCAGCACAATTTCAAACATAATGCCAAGAAGCTCTCAAAACCATCAATAAATGGCGCAGAGAAAATGAGTTGTCAATCAATGCCAACAAAACAATAATAGTACCCTTCACAAGGAAGAGGAAGCTCGACAAGCTCAAACCCTTAGAGCTTAACGGGCAGACTATACCATTTTCAAAAGAAGCCAAGTATCTAGGGGTTACACTTGACCATAGGCTTACTTGGAACACACATTTGAACAACATAATCAAAAAGCGAAAATGGCAATGTGGACATGCTGTAGAATGGCAGGAGCAAGATGGGGTGTAAGACCCAATATTGCGATGTGGCTATACACGGCAGTCGTGAGGCCTATAATCGCATATGCCTCCGCCGTCTGGTATGCCAAAGCCAACCAAAAAACAGCCATCCAAAAACTAAACAGCCTACAACGCTCTGCCTGCGTTATCGCAACGGGAGCCCTGTCATCAACACCGGGAGCGGCGTTGGATGCACTGCTTGACCTAACACCTCTACATTTGCAAGTGAGGAAAGAGGCTGAGCAGTGCATGTATAGAATCTGCACCCTTTCAAAGACGAAATGGCGCTCTCAGGCACTACTCAAGATCAAGGATGCAGTGTTTGAAATCAAAACTCTATGCATGCCTACAGATGACATGCCCACTGAAAATAACTTCGTACAACTTTACTCAGTGGAAATACCCCCTAGAGACAAATGACAAAACAATCAAATGTCTTTTACAGAAGGGAGTCACATCTGGTATACGGATGGATCCAAGAAAGGAAAAGATGTGGGATGCGGTGTCTATGGATAGAGACCAAAACTCAATGTCAGCGTCAGCATGGGTACAGAGGCCTCAACCTTTCAAGCGGAAGTCTTTGCCATAAATAAGTGCGCGGAGATAAACCTTGTCAAGAACCTAAGACACCATCATATTTACATCAACTCGAACAGTCAAGCTGCCCTGTTTGCACTAGAATCCCTAGAGACTAACTCGAGGCTAGTGCAAACCTGCAAAAATAACCTAAATGCCCTGGCTAATTCCAATAAAGTTATACTTAGATGGGTACCAGGACACTCCGACATTGACGGAAACGAACGAGCAGACAAACTCGCCAATAAGGGCGCGGACAAGCCCCAAGTCGGCCCAGAACCCTTTTGTGGGATCACAAAACAAAAGGCATACGTTCTGCTCAACGACTTATATAGATTTAAGGCAATCGAGGAATGGAGGCTCGTAAAAGGACAAAACCACTCGAAAACCTTAATTAAGGGATTCAAGCAGAAGTTGTCGAAAGAGATACTACAGCTCAAAAGACCAAAAACCTGCGCAATAACAAGAATCCTGACAAGTCACTGCAAACTAAATAAGAACCTGTTTCAAATGGGTATGAAACAGGACGCAGTATGCTGATTCTGCCAAGAGACAGACTGTAATTCATATCCTCTGCTCCTGTGGACCACTCATGAGGAAAAGAAGTATCTACCTAGGGCAACATGTCGTGCCCCCGGAAGAGATACAACATTTCACTGCCCAAAGAATTTGGGAATTCCTAGACTCAACGGGCCTCAGTAGTGAACTCTAATAAAGGGCTGCCACAATACATCAATTCTGGTCGAGGCGGCATACAGAAGACTCACAAATCAACAATAATAAATAATTGTTTGGCTAACCATTGAGTAAGGATACGTGAGCAAATATTCTTATTTTTAAGGGGAATTGTGATACCGCTTGTTCATATGGGTTAGCGCTTAGATAAGGGTTTTTAAAGCTAACTGATTGGGGCTTGATGTTCTTAAGGTTAGCCTTATGCAAAACCTTTACAAAACCCTTTGAAGGGGATAGCGGGCCGGTCCCTGGTTTAAATTGTTTAAGATAAATATCGCGATTGAACGCAGCTGTTCCGGTTATTAGTTTTGTTACCATTGACATAGAAATAATTAGACTGATAACGCCGAACAAAAGTCGTTTAAAAATTTGCTCCAATTTTACGCCCCTAACCATATTTTTTCTAGTTAACCAGTTAAATAAATAATAATAAATAAATAAATATTATAGGACATTATTATTATTATTACACAAATTGACTAAGTCCCACAGTAAGCTCAATAAGGCTTGTGTTGTGGGTACAAACAGAGATTTGATCAAATCCTAAAGGGATATGACCAAATCACGCAGGATGTTAAAATGGCTAATCAATTTAATAATTTGTCTAGAAAAAGTCAGTCATTTGATTAAATCCCTGAATCAACTTAGTGAAATGACGAAATCAACCAAAAAAGGCAACTCGTTTTGTCATTTCACCAGATTTGTTTAGTGACTTGATAAAATCCCTGAAACACGTCAGTAAGTTGACGAAACGAACTTGCAAAATCAATTCGTTTTATCATTTCACTAGACAAGTTCAGTGATATCATAAAGTCTCTTATGACTCACGTTTAGTGATATGATGAAGATTCTATCATATCACTGAATGTGTCTAGTAAAATGATAAAACGAGTTGACTTTTGGGAGTTTGTTTCGTCAAATCACTGGCGTATTTCAGGGATTTATCAAATCACTAAACAAATCCGGTGAAATCACAAAACGAGTTGCCTAGTGGCTGATTTCGGCATTTCACTAAACTGATTCAGGGATTTAATCAAATAACTGACTTTTTCTAGACAAATGATTGAATTGATTCGCCATTTTAACATCCTGCGTGATTTGGTTATATCCCTTTGGGATTTGATTAAATCTCTGTTTTGGCTATTTTCCCTCGACATATACATATTTATATACACTTAAATACATAGAAAATACCCATGACTCAGGAATAAACGCCCTTACCAGGATTTGAACCCGGGACCATCGGCTTCATAGGCAGGGCCAATAGTGTAACTACCCATAGCAGTGTTGAGCCGGAGAGGGCGTTTTCCGCAGCTGGGATGCTGTGCAACCGCCTTAGAACTCGTTTAAACGACTCGACACTAGACTCGTTGGTGTTTTTAACATATATCTTTTTGAAACGTATTCCTAAATAAAAACTGTTAATAATAAAATAGAAGAAAAAAATACATAGCAGTGTAATCATAAATTTGTTTATGTTAAGAATTTGCGTGGCAGTGTCCGCTTAATCTTGTTTTTGATACAAATTTGCGCAGCAGTGTACGCATAAACTTGTTTTTTGTAAAAAAATAATGTATAGCAGCGTACGCATTGACCTGTTATTGTTTAAAAAATAAACACAACAGCAACCAAAACAGAAACCAAATAATTTACTTTTACCGGGACACGGCTCTTATAAGGTGGCATATCAAACGTATGTAAGTTGTTTTAAATAAAAATCACTATTTTGCTTTTTTATATTCTAGATTTTTTTTTACTTTTATAAGTTATGATATGTTTTCTTGAAGAACTACGCATTGAGTTCATACTCAAAACATATATTTAGGATAGGCTAAGCACGAATATTGTAATAGATATAAGAGTTATTTCGAAAAATTACTGACTGTTGAGTTTGTTTCGGCTTTCTTCTCCTCAGTGGTCTCCTCTTGGGAAACGCCGTAGAGTCAGACTTGTAAAAGTGCCCTTGCGGCCTACTTACGGAATAAAGATCATTATTTCATTATTATTATTTAATATTGAAAAGACTTTATTTGTGATTAAAAATACAGACTATATCTAATATGGTTGACTTTTCTCCTTTTCATAGTAGTAAATAAAATCGCTCCAAAATCCGGATTTTATCCGAAGTTCGGATTACAGCCAACCCATTATCCGAAAATCCGCATTTCCCAAAGGGGGCCGGATTTGCAATCCCTATAAACGAATACTTGTAAATCTTCTTAAAAATTCGCGAAACCATTTCGCCATTTTGAAATTAGTGAAAATATAGTACGTCAAACAGATAGGACTCGAGACGTCAGACGAAACGTAAATGGTCCAAAAGGAACCTTATCATCAGCAGAGCAGAATATTACATTATGTTTGTATTAAAGTGTTAACCAATTATTACTTAGAGTAATGAATGAACAGTAACCATGAGAAGACATGGCAGTATGGACAATGGTCTTGTCCTGTCCGAAAGGACGAAAAGGAAAAAAAATGAACAGTAACAAAACATATATATATTTTAATTTAATGATGCAGAATTATTAACGATGCCGATATCCCCGAATGGTTTCCATTCTCCACATGTTACTGTACACTGGCTCATTCCAATTGAGTATTTGATATTAATTTTAGCTTGATACCTCCACGCGTCCTTAAGCAAAAGAGTCTTGACAGACGGAAAGACGGACGGACACAAAGTGATCCTCTATAAGGGTTTCGATTTTTCCATTTCAGGTACCGAACCCTAAAAATGGGTTAAGAAGGATTCTGTGCCTACGACTTGTGAGCTCGGGAGCCCTTTTAATATTACTCAGCTTACAACTTAAGAGAAATGACTCATGCAATACGTAAGAACTGTGATAATAATATGTCTTCTTACTGTATACCAAATGATTTTCACAAACTAATTGAGCTTTAAATTAACACTTGATTTCTTTCTGCGTTACAGTCTGTTGTTTTTTCTTTGAACCTACCAACAAAATAAGTTCACAAGTTTAAATTACTACCTACAAAGACCAATCAAATTGAACTTAATTTGAGTAGTTTCATATTAATCCTTATAATAGTTATATTACTTGATATTTAGGCCATTCAATGTTTTAACACCACTATTTACTCGCATGTTACTTTCTGTCGTGTATTAATCTAATAAACGGTAAACTTTGCGTGACTGTTTACAACTATTATAAAGTAACGCGATGGTCATCGATGTCCCGCTTTTGTATGAAAATAAGGTATTTACAGCTACTATACCATCATTTTTCGGCTGTAATGATAATGATCTACATATGAGTTTTTCCATATACATATAACATTTCATAACTCGCATACGAAACTTGTGCATAGCGTATTTTGTTTATTTTATAAACCTTTCATTGAATATCAGTTATTTTATTTTAAAAATTAAAGCGGTTAACGAAAAGTAGAATGACCGACTTTACTTAGCTACTAAGTAGTTTTTTTACTTGGCTTGACACACTGGCCTCGCTCTAATATGCTTATTTTCTAGTTAAAATATATATGCTCACTGGTTGTGGTGGAAGGGGTGGTCTGTGTCGCTGTCGTCGTCGTAGTAGCGGCCCAGCTGCGTCCCGGCAGACACCTCCGAGTGGCTGTCGGCCTCCTCCCGTGCGTAGTCCACCATCATCTCGGACATGGATCTGCACAAATTATATAATTTGTTATCATGGAAATATACTTGAAACTATGTTATTATAACATTCGCCGAACAATATCTATTCTTGTGTCCGTATGGCATATAAAAGTTCTGTGACTCGGACATAGTGGTGCCGTGAGCAAACTCACACGCTTTTCTAGCATCATCAATGACAATTACAGAGACAGGGTAGACACCGAGCGGCGCCTCGAGCGAGAATCCCATTCCCTCTCTCCGATGTAGCAGTAAAACAGAGGTAGAGTTAGGGTACCTCATGTCGACGTGGTCGCTACGGTACGAGGAGCGACGAGAGCGGCCCGGCTCGCGGAGCGACGTGGCGTCGCTGTCGTACTCGTACAGGGTGGGTAGCGAGCTGCGTCTCGAGCGAGAGTCCCATTCGCTCTTTTTGCGGTAGCGGTTCTGTTAAAAGAAACAAAAGTAAATCAAACGATATGGATCAGAATAATGGGGTGCAATGGAAACTAAGGAATGAACTTTTGAATCTTAGTTACAATGATAATCGTTCTTTGCAGTTACGATACGACATGGAGCTACCAGTTGTCTTGACTTTCTTCGGAGTATGGTGAAAAGAACCTTATATATGCGAGGAGATAGAACGATTCTAAGCGAGAATCGTAGGCGGCAGATCTTCTCTATGATGAGTGAACGCAACAGCTCACGACGAATACTCAAAATACCAGCTAAAACCCGGATCAGAGTACGTGACACGCATACACATGTTACTTTAGGCGCAGACGCTAGTTCTCCCGATCATGGTCAAATTTGAAATTCAAATTAAAATTGTTTATTCTAGAAGTTGGCCACAAGGGCACTTTTCACAAGTCTGACTATAAGTCTGGTATTTCCCAAGAGGAGACCACTGTTGAGAAGAAAGCCGAAACAAACTCAAAAGTCAGTAATTTTACATAATAATTCTTAACTATTATAATATTGTCTTAATTATACTTAAAACTTTTACAATTGTGTTATAACTCATTTATAATCGGTACCTGCACGCAGATGAGATGTACAGATTTTCCAGATCAATGTTAATCTATATAAGAAGTCCTGACTGACTGACCGACTCATCAATGCACACCCGAAACTACTAACGCTAAAGAATTGATTTTTTCACAAGTCGATTACATTTATAACGTAGGCAAGGGATAAAGAAGCATTTTTCGAAATTCATCCCTTAAGGGGGTAAAACAAGTGATGGCAGTTTGTGTGGGAAACGTAAAATCTTTGGACTTAGAAACTCAAAATTAAGCAAAAAGATTGCGTGTTTAAAATCAAGAAACCTAAATTCTCGATTTTCATCCCTTAAGGGGGTAAAAGGGTAAAACATGGGATGGGAACCACATTTTAGGGAAGGTTGAGACCCGATCGACGACGCCACCGTAAGCATGAAAATAATGCTTACTTTACATCCACAAGACTAAACTAAACTACTGGCTTACAGACATCTTTATCGTCTAAAAAGTCATTTACAGTAAATATAACACATACGCCTTGTTTTGCAGGTGACGTTTTATGTGGGACTTAAATTTGCTGAAAGGTAAATTCACTATGGTGTGTGTCTGTGCACGTATTGTGGAGATCGTAGAGCACATTGACAAAATTACAACCTCCACGCTAGTATACGAGACAAAATGGCAACGAGTTAAAAGTAGATGATGTATTTAAATTAAGAAATATTTTTTAATAGGTTGAGTTTTAAGCTAGCGGACATGCAGTAAACACATTAAGGAACTCTCTCATTTTATTGCTCTACCTCTGACCTCGCCCCCCAACAGCATCTTCATCTTACCTTAGGCTTCTCCGGAGGCGGGGCTAGGATGCGAATGATAACTTCCCACTTGTGTGGGCTGTAAAGAGGCGCGAAGCGGTGGTCGTGTGCGACGCGGGAAAACTCCTCGCGGGTGGAAGAACGCGCTAGTTCTCGTCGAAGGGTAGACTCGTGAGTAATCAGCTCGCGCCAGCGCAGTCGCTCCTCGCGCGTTAGGCGGTGCGCGCGCTCTGACTCTTGGAGCACCTTGGAACAAGAATAGCATGGATACAAAATCACACGAATACTCTGACTGGCCTTAAGTGCACTCTTCATAAGCTGCAAGTTGGCATATTTAAACTGCCAAACACAGTACGTAAGACCAAAATGAAATGACCTGACTATGACATCTTATCTATTGTTATTCTTATTATGTAGTATTCTACCTCACGTACTATTCTTGTTTTCTTCTTGGCTCGATTATTTACAGTGCCGCTGACAATGACAATGGTGATCCTATGTCCTATTAGATTTTGTGTGTCTTGTATTTCAAAGTAGGTATTATCTATATTTATGATATTTTCAGCTATTCTCAGTAAATAGAGATAGATATATTGTAAACTTGAATGGTGATTTAGGGATATTCATGATTCATGATTTCGATATATATATATATAATGTATTGTTAACTTTAATAAAACCTTGTACGAAAGAGCGAATACTTTCTAACACAAGTGTCAAACAAAAGGAGGATTTGACAGATATTTTTTGTAAAAAAAACTATAGTTGCGATTAAATAATTTTAATTTTTTTTTAAATTAAATTTGAAAAAAATTAAACGCGGCTGCAATTTTAATCTAAAAATAGTATAGGAAAGGAATATGGCTAGGTAAAGTTGTATTTGTAACAAACGATACAGTCTTTAGAATCGTAATTTACCGTGCTCATGGATTCGTAATTAATATTTTTAATGGTTTAGATGGGGTGGACCATGCATAAGTATGTGGAGGGGTAAAGTCATCCAGAATACAGTACCTACTGAGATTAAAATAATTGTGTCAGCGGCACGTAACGGAGTTGCAGCGGCCTCTCTTCTAACTGACTGCCTTCTCCAAAAACGTTATCTTTTATCCGTTGAAATGGATTACAAGTGAAGTTTTTCGCATGCACCCTAACTAACGACGCTGCTAAGCTTTTGTATTGATAAAAATAAGCTTCGGCGTTGGCGGCGTGGTAAAAATTCCGCCGGCGGCGGCGCACCGTCGCGGCGCTTGTGCCTAGTTAGAGCTTGCTATTGACAAAATTAGACTATAATTCATATAAACCAGTAAATGTTCAAATCTCGACATATTTTTACAGAGTTCACAGTTATGATTGAAATCGGGCCGTATTTTTTTTCCGTAAACTGACCCGGGATTGACCACGTAAATAATATTTACTTTTTATTTACGAGTCCTTCGTGACGAAAATACGCCGCCACCGATCACTTTTACATAGGCAAATCTTACTCTAACATACCTCGTCCTGAGCCTCGGTATTGAGCACCCTGGTGAGCACACTCCAATTCTGCGGCACTGGGGGCGCTGGTATCGGCTCGGGCACATCCTCGTCATCCTCCTCCCTGTAGAGGGGGTTACGGGCAGGGGGCAGCTCAGGCAGCAGCGGGAGGTTCGCCGGCTGATACTGTGACTGCTTTATGAGCTCGGGGGAGAACAGGTCTGGGCCGCCTTTGCCTAAGGAAAATTGTGCTCATGAGACAACCGAGTACAAAGAATACACCGGTATGAAAACTGCACAGACAATATTGTCATAACTGACTTTTGTAAAAAGCAAGTAAGTATTTTGAGATCTTCGAGTGAATTTATATATTCTCTAATGAGAATTTAGAAGTCCAATGTCCAGCGTAATACTCGAGGTCAAAAGTGTAATTAAGTAGTTACCGATATATTTTTGCGGCGGCAGCGACAAAGGCACTCTCTCCATCTTCGGCGTGAGGGTCATGCCGGACGCGCTGCTGATGTCTGAGAAGTTCTCCCACTGCGCCTCGGGCAGCGTGTGGTTTCGGATCGTCACGTCGAACTGGGGCGGCGGCGGGGGCACCTGTAATTATTAACAATATGGAATATGCATTAATTTTTAGTTTTGCTTTATTAAAAGCTCAATATACATGAAATAGTACGGTTGTTTTTTCGAATAACACTATAAATAACCATGATACAAGCCATCAAACTTTTCATTCAATCTCTTTCTAGCAAAACAGATTTTAATATGGAGATTATAAAGGCAGTAGTGAACTATAACGTAACAGTACATATCGGACCTCTCTGTCAAATCGCTGTCTATTTAGTAATTTAAAAATATCTTGCGTATTTCTTGACCGATTTTAATTTTAATTTCACTTTATGAAATTGTTTTACGGTATTTTAATATTTTGTTAAGAAAGCGATAAAAAAATTCATGCATGTACCCAATTATTCGTTTTGTCGTCTGTAACCGACGCATCTAGTTTTGACCCTCCTGGGAAAAAATGCTTGGTCTTGACAAAATACTACTCCATTACTGTATGGCATGTTTACTGTATTGTAAACATGCTTTAAACTTTTGAGCTTCTTGCTGCGGAATGACGGAGGTATGATTACATTTTCGGAGGATGAAAGGCTCCGCTCAGGTTTCAGAGGCCAACAGCTAACCTGTTTATATTCGGTGACTAGCCGCTTGTGCCGCTCGATATCCTCGATGGTCTTCTTCTCCGTGATGGTGCGCAGGAACACATCGTCCACCACGTGAGAGGTGATCTCAGGTTTCCTGGAACACAGCTATCCCATAAATCATATTCATAACCACTCCGTTGTGGGTCCCTTCCCGAAAAAAACGAAGAGCTCAAGTATTCCTTTTACAATTCCATAGTGTAGCCATGTCAAATACTACAGGGGACCAGGTTGTCGCCGGTATATTAATGTTACAATTCCATAGTGTAGCCATGTCAAATACTACAGGGGACCAGCTTGTCGCCGGTATATTAATGTTACAATTCCATAGTGTAGCCATGTCAAATACTACAGGGGACCAGCTTGTCGCCGGTATATTAATGTTACAATTCCATAGTGTAGCCATGTCAAATACTACAGGGGACCAGCTTGTCGCCGGTATATTAACGTTACAATTCCATAGTGTAGCCATGTCAAATACTACAGGGGACCAGCTTGTCGCCGGTATATTAATGTTACAATTCCATAGTGTAGCCATGTCGAATACTACAGGGACAAGCTTGTCGCCGGTATATTAATGTTACAATTCCATAGGGTAGCCATGTCAAATACTACAGAAAGGCTACCCCGAAATCCGAAAAACGAAGTTCGTATGGCGCCATCCCGCTGACTCAAACACAGCATAACATGAGAGTGAGCGGGATGGCGCTATACGAACTTCGTTTTTCGCATTTCGTAGTAGCCCCTCAGGGGACCAGCTTGTCGCCGGTATATTAATGTTACAATTCTGGAGACCTCCTTATAATAACACTTTATACTCTGGCGGTTTTTAAATATTATCGTAATAATCCTAATCCTAATTCTATTAATTTTATAAACGTGAAAGTTTGGATGGATGTATGTTCCACTTAGTCTCCAAAACTACTGGACGATTTTTTTATGAAACTTTCCATCTTATACATGGGAATAGGACATAGGCTATAATTTATGTCAAACTTCATCCCTTTTAAACCCGTTCTACTCCTTCCAATCCTATCCGATCCGATAAAATTGGATAATGTATTGTGCAACAGATCCCAATTTTTAGGGTCTGTAACACAATACACTATCCGATTTTATCCGATAATTAGGATCGGATCGGATAGGATCGGAAGGTGTAGAACGGGTTTTAG
This sequence comes from Hedya salicella, assembly GCA_905404275.2. NCBI lineage: Eukaryota > Metazoa > Arthropoda > Insecta > Lepidoptera > Tortricidae > Hedya > Hedya salicella. Next base: position 86,082,790 of record FR990096.1, read on the forward strand.
GGACGATAAAGGGGATGGAACTTTGTATCGAGAGCAAATAGTTTGCCTGGGTTGCACGTTTTCTTTTGACAAGAGATATCGACGACGTTGCCATAGACACGTTATAACAATGATCGCTAAACTCGAAAAGTTCAGAATAATAATTATTTAAGTCACACCTCCACGGACCATAAACCATAAACTACGCAATTTTACATACGATTTTTTGGGGTAACTGTATTACTAAATATTATATTGACAATATACGTTAAGATGGGAAATCAAAATAATCCAACATGGCAATAATAATATAATATATACGTCGTCTAGTACCCATAACACAAGCCTTATTGAGCTTACCATGGAACTAGAGTCGGACCATTTGTTGCGCCATATAGTATTATATACTAGAAGGCGGCGCTACTTCGTTCGCGGAGGATAAAAAGTCATAACCCTTCTTTTTTTCTTCAGCGTAGTCGGGTAAAAAGTATCCTATAACCACCTGGAGATACCCAGCTACCCGTGTACCAAAAATAATTGAAATCCGTTTAGCCGATTTTGCGTGATGAAGCCACAACGACACATACAAACATAAATCATATATAAAATCCAAAAAAAAACCATTTTAGTGACCTCCGTCACCGTCACCGTCTGTCAAGTACTTCCGGCCATTTCAGAACTGACAGACTTATGTTTCCTGTCTCTACGATTAAAGGGCTAAATGATGCCACGTGTTTCGTACTGATGTCACATGACGTAAATATAACCTTAAAATTTGTGGAAGTGAAGGATTTTTTCAAACTTCCGGCCAATTTTCAAGTGCGATATTCTTTTGATTCTCGCTCAGCACAACTTTTCTAAGGGTGTGCCATGCGTTTTATCGTGATGTCATATTACGTAGGCAATTTTTGACCGGGCTCACGGACTATTTAGTTTGATAATGAAATCAGGAGGTACGCAGTTTCTTACCTGGCTGGCAGTATAGGAGTCTCAGGAATAGGTTCGAGGCTCTCCATCAGCACCTCGTGTTCCTCAGTCTCCATGCGTTCGCTCATCACTGGAGGCGGAGGCGGCGGCTTCTATATGACCACAACGCAATCCTATCACCTTATATGTACCTTGTTTATGACATAATACATTATAGTTAATCGTAATCATGCATTAACCATTTGTGTTGTACAGTATATCCACCACCGATTGTATTACAAGGAGAAGCGTCCATGAAATTCGATCAAAATTCAGAACAGAGGGCATATGCTTGAACATTCGAACTTCGTATCATGCCATTTCGGGTTTCGGAAAAGATCGGTTTCTGAAATGAGGACATATCATAAACGCAAAAAAGGTAGGGTAGGTACCATTGATTGGATTTATACGCTTCACCCCTGGAAATTAGAGACTGTAAGACGACATATATGACGTCGTACCTTGATATGGAACATCCTGGCATGCGAGCGGTCAGTGACCTCGGTCACGGAGTGCGTATCGGTCATCTCAGTGTTCAGCGACACGATGGACCGCGGACGCCGCGACCACTCCTGGTTAGTCGTGATTGGTTAGAATGTGGTGTATGATTCGTCGGATGGAATGATTGGTGGATTTTGATAGGTCGATATGAGAATGACATTTAATTTAGAAATTTGAAGCAATAGTGTACTGCTGCTATAGGCTAGAACTGCCCTGTTTCAGTTTTAAATTTTATACATAAACAAAATGAGTATAATAGTCAAACTTGTCAGGTCGGAAAAGATGCAGAGATACGTTACAATAGGAGATGTAGTACTGTGTGTGTATCTCCCAAAACCGATATAAAAATGTTATTTTCCATCTTCAGAGCAGGTATTAGGACTGCAATTTTAAGAGGTAGATGCGTCTCTATCAGTGAGTTTGTAAGTTACTATTGACAAAACTTCATTTTTTCAGTTCAGAAATTAATCGTTATTATTAATACACATCAAGCACATAAATTAATATCACACATGAGAGGATAATTATGTTTGATTCCCAATAGACAACGTTGAATCGGATGTGCAAATTATGAATTAATGTCGGATTACGTTTTTCGTTAATTTTGAATGTGCACATGATTCATGATTGAGTTAAACTGTTGCAATGAATCTGTGAACTCCTAATAATTTCATATCCTCTTGTGCCCATCCTATTTTTGTATTTCAAAAACCTCGGTAACACAGCCATTGCTTTGAAACGTAGAGCACTAATTTGTTATCTGAATACTCTGAATTGCAAACAGCGGTATTGCAACTATGGAGCTGTGGTGACTTTATGGGGTATTTCCGTTATTTAGGCCTTTTCAATACGTCTTCATTTATGATCGTACTCTCACTTATTCCCATTCCGATTTTGTCTAGACAGAATCTTAAGCTATTCTTTCTATAATTATATCCTCTTAATAAAACTACATATGAATTAAACAGTCTTGACAAAGGAATTTTACGCTCACTTTACTTTAGTCCACACTAATTAAAACCCAATGAGTATGTCAAACAGAGCTTTTGTCACAAATACGCTACGTGGTAAAATATTAGACATAGAGTCTGTACGGAAACAGAAAAGTCGTGGCAGAAACGAGAACTATCAATATGACTTTTACATGACAATCGAACCTTAGCCACCAGACTTATATGAAACTAGAAGGCGCCCGCAACTTCGTTCGCGGTAGAGAAGAAGTCATAATCCGTCGTTTTTTCTTCAGCATAGTCGGGTAAAAAGTATCCTATAACCATCTGGAGATACCCAGCTACCCGTGTGTCAAAAAATATGGAAATCTGTTTAGCCGATGTTGCGCGATGAAGCCACATCGACACATACAAAAATACAAACATACATAAAATCCAAAAAAAAAATTATTTCGTTTTGTGACCTCCAAATAGTCCGTAAATAGTTTTTTTTTTAAATATATTCAATGTACAGACATTTCATTTTTACAACTTTATAATAGTAGGTATAGGTAAACAAACTTCTGACGTTTATATGACAAATACAAAAACCGGCCAAGAGCATGTCGGACCATGCTCAATGTAGGGTTTGCAACCGTTAACACAAAAAAACGATATGAAAAAAAAACTCTAAAAAAGAACGTAGGTATCTCCCCAACACTTACGTCTTTTTGCTGAGAAGCACAGTTTTTGGCAATAACTTAAAAACGGTACGTCCGATAATGTTGAAAACAATTTCGTTGGAAGTATATATACGGCGAACAAAAAAAACATAGAAGCACAACTAGCGTCGCAAAATGACCCCTCGAAAACTGTGTCGAAAAAGGCGGGGCGTATAAACTGGGTCAAACGGGCTCTCAGTTGCATATGGCGGCGCTGCATGACTGTCGTATTATTTCAATTCCCAAAGTGAAAAATTACGGCTTATTGATCTGTAAAATAGTGTATTAATCATTCTAGAAAATATAAAAATACAGATGGAATCACTTTTCACATGTAAAAAATACCGTAAACATAATTATTTATTTTTTTAGTCGGAAGAGAGTTTGTATAGGGATGGTGTTATGCCACCTTACACCATCAAAATGTTAATATGTAAATGAAAAGGTATTATGATACCTATTGAACATTTGATATATTATGTGTTGAGATACATGTTTTCATGCACATAACTATTTTATATACAGTGTTCGAAAAAGGTGCAATTTGATTTAAAAGTTATCATACACTAAAGAGCTCAAACTCGGTAGGGTTACGGTAACTTATTACAGAGTTCCTATGCCCACCTTCCGTCTCAATCATCATATCAGCTCGATATTATTATAATATTGCATTGTCACCGAACTTACAAAAGTATGCAAAAATTTAGAACAATCAGAAGCCGGCAAGTGGTTTTAATTTAGCTTCAAAGATTTGACCCATACAAACATACTAACACGGCAACAATAAAAGTACGCAAGCTCCATTTTTGCGTTGTCTTAACGTACTACAAAAGTTATGATTGCTAGAGTCTGGCAAATGGAAGATAAGAATGAAATCAACCGCGAAATTTAAAAATGTAGCTGCAGTGTGCCTGTGTGAGCTAGTGTTACACAAATTCATTGCGTTTGTCATTAATTATTAAGTTATTAGTTACTGATAAAAGCATTTAAATTTGTTTATTTCGCGGTAGATTTCATTCTCATCTTTCATTTGTCAGACTCTAGTGGCTGATTATCTATTTGTATTTAAGTATTTAGCAAGCTATAATATATGCATACTCGTATGGTCGTCTAGTATTCACAGTATAAGTATGCTACATCTTGATTGGGGACTAGTTTGATTTATTTTATAATTATTTTAATATAAAATAAAACTGAAAATTCAATTGAAATAATACGACAATTCTGCCTACAAAATTACTCTTTATTGCATGTGACCATCTACTACGTATGCGTTTTCATAGTCACCGTCATGTTGATACTAGAAAACCAGCGCTAGAAGCCAATCACAGGCAGTTATTATGAAATTGGCCAATCACAATTATTTGTTTTGGGTAATAGAAATTAGACTGACATTTTGGCCAACTCTTATTGGTCACACAACGCGTATGCGGATTTAGAATATTTACCCCGTTTTGTACTGCAATTTTGCATGAAGCTCGCGTTCTATGTTTTTTTCGTTCACTGTATATATACTATAAGGGTTCCAATTTTGCCATTTTGTCTACGGAACCTTAAAAACCGCAAGGTCTATTTGTAAAATGATGTCGATACGTGTAAAACCGTTAGTTCAACAAGGGAAATTATATTTAATATTATTCGGTTTTATCACCGGAAAAAGCGGCTAAAAGCCCGACTATGGATTTACAAAAAGTCATAGAACGAGTGTCCGCTAGGACGGGTATTGAAGTTGTATTTAATACTAAATTATTACCTATTTCATACAGATCATCTTAAAATAACTGACAAATCTATAATTGCGTAACAGTATAACAAAAAATAGCACTGGCACGCCCTCAAATCCTACGAGTCTCCTCTTCCCGCACAGACTTTATCTAAAAAAAAATACTCTCGATGTCCTTAAAATTGATCTCGAACAGTCAGTGGGCTGTTTTTCACGCTGCAAATATTAGCTATCTCATTCAATTCACTAGTAAAACGACGTTTCCTAATGAACTCGCGAACTTTCCCCAATCACCCTAAAACTGCTACGGTACATTTTCTTCACACCACGGATAAATATGAATTTGAATTCACCCGAGAACTGGCTCACTATATACCAGACAAAACCTTCCCAAGCAAACTACATGTTAATTATGACGCTCTGGTACCTGTCGCTCCCGGCTGACCTGCGAGTAGAGTGCGGCAGGGCGTGGCGGGCGCGCGGGCGGAGGTAGGTGCACTTGTCGCGCGGGCAGCGGAAGCGCGACAGGGGACACCGTGCGGACGGACTCCTGGCGCTCATGTTCTTCTAGTATCGTTGTGTGCCTGGTGCGAAAAATTACAGATTAACTCGGTAAATTATAAAATGGACTTTTTTTTTCAGCACACTACTAAATTATGAATTTTCATGCTGCCTCCGCCGGTCTCGGTGGAAGCAGCACGAAATCGGCGCACTCGATCTGTGCTACAGAAAGTAAATACCTAACGCTGCCTCACAAGTTGCAGTAGGAAAGCAGTCCATCTCTATAGAGGCTTAGAAGTTATAATACCAGCTAGAGTGTGTACCTGATGCTGCCTCCGTCGGTCTCGGTCGCGGTGATGGTGGAGGGCGGCGACGGCGGCGCGGGCGGCCGCTGCACACGGACTCGCACGTCGAACGCGGGCGGGGCTGCGTGCATTCGTGCGTTAGACGCGCTCGTTTCGTGCGTTTCTCCGTAACCTGTTAGTGAGTTAGTTTGTTAATATGTTATCTTTTATGAATGTGAATTTAACGAATAGGCTATGACTATAAAATATAACGGGTACTATTGCAAATTTACATGTGATCTAACAGGTCAAGAGGGACGCAAGTACAAATGTTAAAATGGGGTGATAAACATCAATGCGTATGTTTTGCATTTACCATAATTTCGGATGCAGTAGATAAGTATCCAGTATCTACTGATTTACTATGTTCAAAATAACAAAATAAAATGTAATTTAAATGAGTGCTTATAGTATTGTAAGGTATAAATGGAAATTCGTTGTCAAATAGCTTACAATAGAGACATATTATTAAACATAATATTGTAATCGGATATTATTTATTCTTCAAATAGATGGCGAACATTTGAACATTACCTCATTGATATTTCATGTATGAAGAAAGGTGTATATTAGACTAACATTGATTAAAGTAATGATGTCAAAATTAGTTTTGTTTTACATTCAACATAATTATTAGAGGTAACAATTTAATGCAGTTACATGTGATTTTTACTCATATATAGGTACCCTCAGCCACATACTTAATTGCCCATTAATAGACCTTATTAACATTGACATAAAGCATACCGATGGTCACTTAAATGTGTTGCTGTTTGTTCATGTACTTTTGTCACGAGAAATTAAGTTGATTCAGTAATATTCTTAAAAAACCAAGAGCCTGTCGGAGCATGCTCAGTGTAGGGTTGCGCAGCCGTTCATACGAAAAAATGCACACTACAGATGAAAAAAATGCGATATGAAAAAGTGTACTAGCAAAAAAGCGTATGACACTAATGTCATTTTGTTGAGAAGCACCGTTTTTCACCAAAAACTCAAAAACGGTATATCCGATCATGTTAAATAGTGATAAGTCACATATAGAACGTTCAACATTCAAGATTGAGAATACAGCTCAGTACATAGCTCAGAGCAAGTCTATGCCTAAGCGTGCACTGCCACTAGCGTCCGTGCTCCCAACCAACCTCGTCTAATAACATCCCCTAAAACAGAGCTATTAATTCGTGAAACTTCCACATTACACGATATCCTGCGAAAAATGCCCTGTGTTTTATTTACTACTAGAAGGCGCCCGCAATCTCGATCGCGGAGGAGAAAAAGACATAACCCTTAATTTTTTCTTCAGCGTAGTCGGGTAAAAAGTATCCTATAACCATCTGGAGATACCCAGCTACCCGTGTACCAAAAATATTCGAAATCCGTTTAGCCGATTTTGCGTGATGAAGCCACAACGACACATACAAACATACATAAAATCAAAAAAAATCATTTTTTGTTTTAATGGCCTCCAAATAGTCCATAACAATCATTTTTTTGAAAATATCTTCAATTTACAGACATTTCAATTTTACAACTTTATAATAGTATAGATAATCCTCATCCTTACCTTCGCTCTGGTATGACTCGTCAATCATGAACGCCTGGTTGGTATGTGCGTGCTCAGCCTCGCTCGGAGTCTCCGAGGGGTAGTCAGAGGGTATCGTGTCTGAGGCCACACTTGCGCTCTCGGCCTCCGCAGCTACTGGATAGACAGGGTGGGCGCGAGGGATTTTAACCTCTGTGGAGAGAAAGTACAGATTAATATTTGGATAAATGCAATTTACAAATCTATGACCTAGAATAATTGATGGGTTATTTTAACTATTTGTCCTATTAACTATTTTTTTACGCTGCTTTTAAACGGTGAGTAAACATGCTATAAGCTAGGAAACATACATGCTCTGATCCTGGCTATCTCATATTATAATAAGAGGCCATCAAGGGGCAACATTTGTAAGGGATTCCCAGTGCAGGTAGGGACCATTGTCTGCTAGCCAGGAGTAGTTTTGTGTAGTGCACTAGGCTACCTGCGTCCTTCCCTCGACGGCGAGATATGTACGCTAGTATTCTAGACAGATAGGCCATTTAAAAAAATATAGTATATGTTGAAATTAAGAATGTCGCCTGTATCTTACTCTTTAAGTTGTCTTAAGACTAAACCTATTAACAAAATGTATGACAGATACAGGCGACATTCTTAATTTAAACACATACTATTTTTTAAATATGCCCCATCTGCCTAGAATACTAGCCTAAAGGATTAATACCTTCGCAATACTTACCGGGCTGACGATGGACTCCGACGAGTTGTTGATGAGCCACCAAGGCACCGACAGCGCGCGCCGTCACAGGTACAGGTAGAACATTGCCATGCCAAGCTGAAGGGTCATGTCATAAACAAGACGCCGCAGACGATCACGACAACGATCGAGGGCTTGTTTCAGTATATTCGAATGTTATTTGGCCTATCGAATTCCTTGTATGCTTTCCCGGCTGACGACGGACGCGGATAAATTGTCGATGAGCCGCCGTGGCGCAGACAAAGCTTGACGTCGAAGCCACAGTTAGACTTACGTAACGCCAGCAGCAGGGTCCGGAATAAGATGGCGCAAATAATCACGCCAACAAGCGAGGGCTTCTCTCAGTATACCCGAATATTATTAATCCTATCGAATACCTCATATTATAGTAACGAGTGAAGGCTTTTTAAGTATATCCGAATGTTATTCTATATCTCTATCGACTACCTTGTATGCTTTCACGGCTGACGATGGAGGCGGACGAGTCGTCGATGAGCCGCCGTGGTGCTGGAAGTGCACGGCGACGTAGGCACAGATAGGACACGCCCAGCCCCAACAGCAGCAGGGTGAGAAACAAGATGGCGCAGATGATCATGAGGATGTGCGTGCCCGCGAGCGGGGCGGCAGCTGGTAGCGGGCCCTTTTCGAGCGGTCTATAATACAATTTTAGATAGTTATATTACAGCAACGACATTAGTATTAAAGATACACTATAGGTGAAAAACTTATGTAAGTCACCTGTTGTATGTAGTAGTGTACAAAATTGATATAGAACTAATATGGAACGTCAAATTACCTATACGGATACGCCGCTACTACTACATACAACAGGTGACTTACTTGAGTTTTTCACCTATAGCTCATCGTTCCCCTAGCGCTTTAACTAAACTCAGATTTTACAGGTTAGGTTGTATATGATAATTAACTATTTAGTTTTCTCAATATTCATATCCGTTCATGATGAGTACTCTCAAACGAACTCAACAAATACTCATCTAAAACTGCGAAAGTACAAACCTCTTTGTAATTCAGGAATAACGCAAACATTGCAAAATCTAAATAATTGAGGGAGTGTGTGACATTTTGCGTTCTATGTTTAGAATGCAAAATGTCTAATTACAACAATAGATGAATAAACATCACAGGATGTTTTTAGTAATGGACCTTATCCCAAACACAGCAAAACTTGTACTATGAGTACTAAACGACAATACACGTACTAAAATATTATACATATCGAAGACTCAACAACAAATATCCATATGAATGGCTAAAATCCTGATCCTTGCTAAGAATCGAACCTAGTACCATTAGCATCCCAAGAAACTGCGATACTGACGGTAAATCCCTGCATCACTTACGTATAAATGTAGTCGAAGACCGGCTTGGGCACGATGGGCGGGGGATATCGGCAGACGATGGTGATCACCTCGTCACCATCCATTTCCAGACCTGGATGGAACCTCACTACGATGTTGTTTGTGAACACTCGGAGAGGATCCTGGAAACCATACATTGTTACGATTAAGGTTAAGAGTAACAGACTTATAAATGTAAGATGCAAGGTAGATATTTTGAGGTGGGAAACTAGTATCAATACATTTGGAATTGTTCCGTCGTTGATATAACGATTAACAGACAACGCACAGCCTCAACGAGTGAAGAGCAGGTTGAAGGGAACACTATTAATGTGTATTCCATAAATGGTGAATATGTGTATTAAAAAGACAAACCTTTTTTTAAATATAAGAAATGAATCAGAGAGAAGATCAAACCTCAATTTGCGGAGCTGAATCTAGTTTTAAGAATGTATACCGTCCAGGGTCCTTGCGCCTTGCGCACTGCGTCGCATCGCATTCCTACTCCAAGTGGCCGCGGGTGGCAACAATGGATTTCATAAATCGCATTCGGCTAACGTAAAATACTATATTCAAACTATTTTTCATCTCTCCTGTTCGGAAAGTCTAATTTTCATGGATGGAGCCGAGTGGAAATTTGCTTTTTCATCCCTATCATTACCTCAGATATACATTACGCAACGTGTTTATTACGATTTAGGGTGATATTAAATTATTCTAATTTGCTTTACATTTTAACTGATTATTCTTAATTTACCTGTTTTATAAATAATGCGTATAGTATTTTATTTTCTTCACAGTCGAAATGAAAAGTAGAGTGTTTAAAGGTTGAGCACGCCAAAACTTGGGCATGTAAAATCGGCTATTTTTACGCGAAAAATAGAGTTATATAAACTTTTTAAACACCTAATTGATCATAAAGAACTGTCCTATAATATGTTGATAGTTTTTTTCTTATGTTTATTGGTTCTCAAAATGCCGAGCAAAAAACATCAACAAAGCGAACGCATTTTGGACGAATATGTAGAAAATTCAATGCTAAGCTACAGATATATCGCGAAAAGACTGAAATATCCTCCATCTATGGTTTGTCGCGTATTAAAAAGGTTTCGTAGAAGCAACAATTGATCGAAAGCCAGGAAGCGGTGGGTTGCAGGAAGTCAAGAATAAAAAAAATGACGAGACTGTTGTAAGGATTTTTGCCTCAAATCCTAAGATCTCATCTCGTGATGTTGCCAAAAAAGTGAAAATGTCTCAGTCTTATGTTAAAAAAATAAAACGTAGGGCAGGACTAAGGCATTATAAAGCCCAGGTCTTAACCAGATCGAGACTCGAAACAGAACTTATCCGAAAAGAAACGCTCGCGAAAACTTTATGAAAATTTCACTACGAAGTTTGCATGCGTGGTCATGGACGACAGAACATGTATAAAAGCAGGCTTTAAACAAATTCCTGGCCAAGAGTTCCATACCAGCGTAGGTCGAACAGACGCTCCTGAAGAATTTTAATTAAAAAAACGGTATAAATTTCCAAGTGCTGAAATGGTACGAAGCAAACGGGATCTTCGTGGTACCCAAAATATGCAACCCGCCAAATAGTCCAGAACTGCGGCCTAGTGAAGAGTACTGGAGTATTGTGAAGGGAATTTTAAAGGCGGAGAAATAAAATCTATCTCTGAGCTACAAAAAATATGGATATGGGCGTCGAAACGGTGTCCTAATGAGATGGTGCAAAGTCTATTGAGCCATGTGCGTAGGCAAGTTAGAAGTATGGCTTACTGTGTAGACAATAACTGAAATAGGAATCGTTATAATGAAGTTCATTAAATTTGTCACTAAATGCCGAAAACATAATGTAGTTATTTATTGTCAAAATTATTTAGTATCAATCTTTGTGTGCCCAAGTTTTGGCGTGTTCAACCTTTACTTACTCACTTCGTTCGAGCGCCCGAAAAATTTCGGGTGAACTGTGCGCCTACCATGAGCTGAGTTTACGATCGGCTCTAGCGAGTATCTTGTATCGAGAGTCAGTGCACCTCTCTCGCATGCGCTAATAGTGCGAAAGAGATAGACCATCATCGAGCGAACGTTACTCGCTCTTGCCGAACTCATGGTAGGCGCACTGGGTCACTTTCAACCCTTGGTTAACAATTTACTGTCCATCCACTGTCTTGGGTGTCCCAGCATACTCCCTTGATTTTTACTTTGTGTGCACTTCTAATAATATATTTAAAAGATACATTTTACTTGTGTACCCGTAGATACAGTTTTAGATACAGCTGCAACATTAATTTAATTTAAATTCGAAAAGCTCATAGAGAAATAACATTGCGCTTAAAAGCCTAAGGATTATTTCGCCTTACGTAACATTCAAAAGCGATAACTACGCATTTACGTTAAATTGGTAGAAGAAATAAAATAATCGGAGACCGTCGAAAAATATATTAACAAAGAAGAGGGCAGGAATTGAGCCCGTTGTATAAAAAAATTAAGTCAGATGTTACATAGATTATTTATACAGGTATAGGCATTGAAATTGAGGTGAATATATGATTATATTATACACACGGCGGCATAGAGTACTAATGGAAAAAAAGTTGTGATTGAATAAATGAGTAAATGGAATTAACCTATATGGCTCATTGCTTAATTATTACTTTCGTAAAGTTGGCAATACATATATTATTCTCTTTCGTTTTCATCTAAGTACCATAAATTTAAATGAATATGAATAAAAAAATACAAAAATGTATAGTAATTTTAACAACATGTATTTATATCTGTTTTTTATTAAAAAAACTAGTTAAATAGGTACAATAGAAGAAACTGTTAATCAATTGAGCAGTCAGCTGTTGCATAGGGGAGTCTCCGGGGTAAAAAATATAGTACTCTGATTAGTCCGCCAGTTAGATTATCGAAAAATATTGGACAGTTTTTTTTTATTTTGCCAATCAAATAAAAAAAACAAAGATAAAGCGCGTCAAAGTTTTGGAATGGAGGCGCATGAGGTCACGGCGTGCGTAAAACGGTCGCACGGCGTGACTTCACGAGGAACTTCAACGGGCTATATCGTCATAATTTTTTGTTTCATTTACAGAAGTAAAAATACGTGTCCAATATTTTCTGATAACTGACGGACAAATGATATTTTTTTAGAACATAAGCCTATTTGCTATCTTAAACACTAATTTCAGAATTCCGCTGTCAATACATGACATGCAGTTGCATGCGTGTATTGACAGCGGACACCTCAACTCTGGTGCCTTTGGTATAGACACGTCAAGGTAAATGGTATTACAAACAAAATCACTAACAACACTTCCTATGTTAAAATCCATTACGTCGTTTAGTCTTCAGAGCGTGCCAAAGAAATTGATAATTATATATACACACAAACAAAGGAGTCCTCCTCTGAAGCAGTCGATTAAAATGGTTGTCGATAAGTATATTGCACATTGCACATTCAGCCTCCTACTACTATGCACCCAATGGTAGATCTAGACGACATTTTTTAATGGCGAACATTAATATAAGAATTTTCAACATAATACTAGGGTTAATCGCTCAGCATTTCTAAATAAAATATGCATGCCAAATTAATAAGTGGTCGAAAAATGGTTTATGATTAAATCTCAACTTACTATGCTTGCATACAAACTTTGCAAGTTAAATAAAACTTGTAAAAAAGAAAAGGAGACCAGATATTGCGTGCTAGTTGATTATTAGCAGACATGTACAAAATAACTTTCGCTTTGATCGTCCCATAAATATTACATCGGTGAAATATCGTTCAAACGTACAAAAGCATTGCAGCAAAAAATCGCCCACCTATCCATTCAATATTACTGATAAATACTTAATAATACTTAATGTACACTTCTTCCATATTCTAATTTTAAATAAATAAATAATAAATGGTCACCAGGCGACGATACACACATAATACTTAAATACATAGAAAACATTCAAGACCAAAACATTCGCATCACACAAACACTAGCCGTTGTGCGTCCAACTTGGCTTTACGGCTCGTCAACTTCCTAGCTTAAAATTCAGCGTTCGTTGATGTTTCATATTGCATCCCCAAATAGTGTACTCGCTATTGTGCCAACACTCCCAAAGACGGTACTTTCAAGCAATGGCGTGCACACGGTTTTCGGCCACGGTAGGTAATTAGAATGTTTTGATCACACGGAACTCCGCTCAACTCCATTGATGGATCTAAATACACAAAAGGGTCCCTCAGCTCCATTGATGGATCCTACCAATGGATCCGAGTGGACGGAGGACACTCGTGTAAGCAGTTTCCCTGTGCCTATATGAAGACATGGTCATTCAAGGTAAGCATTGCCTTTGTGCCAATATATCACGTCCTAGAACGACCTAATCTCTCTCTAGAGCCGTACTTCAGTCTAAACTATTTCAATAGCCCCAGGTGTCGATGCACCCACCTGCCTGGTCCCGCATCCCTTCAGCGGCAGTTGCAGCTTGTACGAAGTGGCGCCTTTCCCGACCACCTGACAAGCTGAGTGTCGGTCGAAATCCGCGTACGCGATGCCGTAGAACTTCTCGTTAAATTTCAGCTCAATCTGGAACATGAAAATGAATAAATGAAGTTTATTCTGTACTGTACTGGAAAGTTTAACTGCGTTCGCAAAGGAAACAATCATAACCCTCTTTTGTTCAGCGTAATTGGGTAAAAAGTATCCTATAACTATCCTCGGAATCCAGTTATCCTTGTGACAACAATAGTTGATATCGGTCTAGCCATTTTGGAGTAATTTTGCCGTAGGGACACATAAAGTTTCCAATGTTTGACGCTCTAATTCCAATAATTGACACGATGTATGTTACCTCTATTGCTATGTTGACGGTTCTCGGTTGGATGACCGACTCACGGTCGCTGGTTGCTTTAGAGATCTTCGTGGGAGACCTTTACCTAGAGTGGGTGTCTTTCAGCTTTCAGCTGATATAACATTGATGATTGTTTAAGTAGGTACAGCTAACGGGCACTTTTTCAGATCAAGTTTATCAGCTTTTCCCAAGACGATACATTTCAAGGAGATATTTAATTGACGATATTGTGTTAATATCATTAAGGGTAACTTGGAAAAGTTTCTGTGAAACATGAGACAAAGGTGTTGATCAATGTCATATGTCAGGTGCAACGGTATCTATTAAGTTTACTAAAGTTGCGTAATGTGCAAGCTAAACAAATGATTGCTGAACATTTTAGAATGACGCTTCTAAACCTTGTGTTTGCAGTACGTTCAACAAACCTACGCATTGCTATCAAGGACAATATACACCACAGATTATTAGTGCTCGCGTACAGAAACAACACAAAATCGATAAACCCCCTAGTCTCTGACTTTCATAAGGGAATGATAGTGCTACTGTCACTAGGGTATATATGTAACTACATAATTAACCACAAAATAAACAACAAAACAAAAATCTCTATTTGTCAACGTTAAACCGGAAAACTACAGTGTTTTATTTAAACAAAATAATATCTCACGTGCACGTATTCACTGGATCGTTGAGTACTTGAAACAACAGCTACCCAAACCTAACAATCCAGATACAACAACACTACTTTACCATAGATAATATAAAAATATAGTGTGACCAACAATCGGTAATGCCATCTAGTTGGGCAACTATAAACTATAAGGTACATCTCATATACGATGACACTCTAATAATTCCATAATCTATGATCTCCGAGTAGATACTGCGTTCTTCCACTACCGTTGACGTTATGGTAACTAATCAGTTATGCAACACGTTAAGGCGAAGAGCAAATAGACGGACAGTTGGACCGCTAGCCGGTCCGTTAAGCTCTGACTGGCACTAATATTAACGCAATGCGAAGGTTTGTTTTTCACTATTTTTTAATGCACCGTTTAAAAGCGGCAAGGCCTAC
Organism: Hedya salicella; assembly: GCA_905404275.2. Taxonomy (NCBI): domain Eukaryota; kingdom Metazoa; phylum Arthropoda; class Insecta; order Lepidoptera; family Tortricidae; genus Hedya; species Hedya salicella. The sequence continues at coordinate 86,098,038 of FR990096.1, forward strand.
AAATCGGTCTGTGTCAAATGCGTTCATTGTCTTAAAACAAGTTAAACTACAGATAAAAACACGATACTATCAAATTGCCTCGTTCGTTAATCCTCAAACGTATCCACTGTGAAGAAACTTGCTATTCTACAAAAAAATGTGCATCCATGCGTCGATCAGTTTTTTTTTTCGACGCACTTATTCAGTTGTCTAAAAGCAGATTGTAACCAAATATACCTGAAAAACATAACAAATGCCTTCTTGAATGCAGAATTGCCAGATACTAAAGCACAAAACTCTAATGGACGCCTGTTATAGCATGCCAAGCTAGCCAGCTAGCTAAAGTGCCAGCTATAAACAATAAGGACAGGTCAAAGCAACCTACAAATAGTATTCACAAATCTGCACCACGGATCAATCTATTCGCAAGTTCTTCACACGCATGCTCAACTGAATCATTACAGTGCGGACATTTATGGAGCACGGGTTTTTTGTGTGACCCAATATGAAAAACCCGTGGCGAATCATTAACAGTTTTGTTTTACTTTTTGCTTTTTTATTTTGATTTTGATTTTAGCCATTTAGCAACATATCATTAATAGGTAGTTGTATAGAATTGTAATTAATTATCTCAGATGACTTTAAATAGTAATAATGTACATCATGACTGGGATTTTAAAATAAGTAGATAGCTAAAACGCTAAAGAATGTTATTAATGTTATTCACATGACACGGAATGTCGTCATGATTATGTTGATTCTTTGGGTATTTTTGTATTGGTTATACATAGGTATCATAGAGTTAATAATTATTGATAAATAATTTAAAGAAAGACTGATACAGCAACTCGTGCGGCTTAAAAAAGTGACAATGTGCCTTATGTAATTTTTAAATAAGTAAGTAGGTAACCAAAACGCCAGAGTAGCTAATTGGAGTGTTACGCAAATGACATTGTATTGTTTATATGGTTTTTTTTTCATATATTTGTATCCATAAGAAGATATGGCCTAAAAAAGCCATCATTACACTATATAATATGAGAAAATAAGACTAAATATTTATGTTTTGACACTGAAAGTCATTTATGTTTATAGTAAATATTGATTACCATTTTAAAAACTCTTTTTTTACGCTTAATGATTAACATAGACTTTTATTTTGGAGATGGATTGAAACAAAAGGATATAGTGTCACTTTTCCTTAAAGTTACATCATAATGCAGGTACTTAAGTACTAAATAGAAAATTGACGTTAAGTAAAAATAAGTGGAATATTGACATTACCTTTAGAAAACTTCAATTATTTAAATAATAAAATAGCATAAACACAAGTTAATATTATGAATAACAAGTTTTGGCACATAAGGAACAATACCGTTAATAAAAAAAATACTTTAACGACAAATACTCTAGTTATAGTCAATGATTTTAAAAAATTTCAAGGCCTGTAGGTCAAAAATTGGGTTTATTGTTTTATGATATTATGTTTTTCAAGGAGCGATATATAAGTTGTACACCTTTCCGTATCGAAGATGGTAATAGATGAAGTTGAAGAAAATGCCACATATATACACACAATCAGTACGCAGACACACGTTAAAAGAGACCCCACACGTTGTTGGGGGTTGAAAACATATCATCAATGGCATAAGATAATTGTATGTACCTGCATGGATCCAGCGGCGCAGTTCAGGGCCGCCTTCGTCCTGTTCAAGAATATTACTGGACTCAGATCATCCAATTTTGTGACCTGCAACAAAAAAAAAAACAAATTAATCGGTGTACCCTACTTGCCCGGCGGAAATGCTTAGAGTAGGTATTAAATCACTGGAGATAGTGGAGATGGCTTACGGACGCATTCCTCTCTGCCTAACAATATGACACAAGAGTTAGGTCAGTTCATGTTTATACTGTATACTATACATTGTCAATGTGTGTGACAGTGCTATGGTTACGTCTTCTGAGATGCTCTTTAAAACTATGGTTTTAAACGATGTAAATAAGGGCAACAACAATATTTTTGTAGACATTAAAAGGTCCATTTCTCAAGAGCCCATCTCGTCAGTGTGCTAAAAGCCTAAATTATTAGCATTTTTCTAACTACCTCCGTTACTATTGTCTCCTGAGTTACCGGACAGAATAAAAACAAGAAAAAGTTCATACATCCTGATACGGCTTGCCATCTGTAGGTAGTTAAATCCTCGAAGCGGAAATGTTACCAATCTAATGGCGCTATCAAAGCACATCGCGGCGAATTTCCGGTAAAGTAAACCCAGGCGGTAACGAATCGCACTTGCGGTTAGTCACCTTTAGTAATGCTCGTAATTTTAATCTCTACTAGTACCTATATTGCTTTGAACCGTCGTCCATACTCGGCACCGCTTTGGTAGTCACAAAGGGAGATTCCATCCATCCGATGTGACGATACACATTTTGGGAATTATAATTTGAAATTTAATCTCCCATCCAGTTCACCGTCTGCAACGGATTATTCACTATATACATCTATTTATACTTAGGTACTTATAGAACGGTACCGTGTTAACTATTAACAGAGAACGCACAGCTTAAACCGCTGAACGTAGAAACACTAACAAAATATATTTTTTTGAGAATGTGATTTTTCGAATTCTTCATATATGTTATAGCAATGATCTTAAATCACCCGAGTACCTCAAAAATTTCTTTCACTATTACGGTGTTACTCGTGACCGTCAATTTCGTTCTTCCGGCAATCTATCTCTTTGTATCCCTCGTCACCGATCAGGTTTTATGTCCAACTCCTATACCATTCAAGTGGCCCGCCTTTGGAACCGACTTCCTCTCAAGGTTAAGAAAGCCCCAAACAAGTGCGCTTTCAAAAAATCTTTGCGCGAACTCTTTGTTAGCAGAACTGACCTTGAGGCAAAGCAGATAAATTGTGGGCGGTGCAACTAATTTACAGATATAATTTAGGAAGATAAATACTTAGTAAGTATTTATCTTCCTAAATGATGTCTGTAAATAAGTTTATCTGCTTTGCCTCAAGGTTGACTGGTGGAGAATGACCTATGACACTAAGTCCGCTTTTCGATAAGTTTTTCTTTTGTGCAATAAAGATTAAAAAGTAAAATAAATAAATAAAATAGAAATCGCGGGCAAAATCAAGTAGTATTCATTTGTTTTAAATATGATAAATTTTGTATGTCTGTGTTTTTAGTGTGTGAATTAACATCACAATATTATCTTTATTGTGATATAGATACAACGATCAAAGATATGACACGCTGGTCACGTATGAAGCGAAAGGTCCTGGTGTGACCACGGGCGAGAGCAATCCTGTTGTTCTTGGCGTTTTGATCTAAAGCACAATATTCTAAATATGATTGTTTTTATCGGGCTATATGTATATTTGTTTGCGGTCACATCACCTCAAAACGGCTAAGCAGATTTCAACCAATTTTGGTACAATAGTATGTAACTGTAAGTATATCCGAAAAAGGTTATACGATACTTTGTATTGAACTACGCTGAAGCGAAAAAGAGGGTTATGATTGTTTACCTCTGCAACATTGCGGACACCTAACCTTCTAGTCTCTACAAGTATGTTTCCTCTGCAACATTGCGGACACCTAACCTTCTAGTCTCTACAAGTATGTTTCCTCTGCAACATTGCGGACACCTAACCTTCTAGTCTCTACAAGTATGTTTCCTCTGCAACATTGCGGACACCTAACCTTCTAGTCTCTACAAGTATGTTTCCTCTGCAACATTGCGGACACCTAACCTTCTAGTCTCTACAAGTAAGTTTCCTCTGCAACATTGCGGACACCTAACCTTCTAGTCTCTACAAGTATGTTTCCTCTGCAACATTGCGGACACCTAACCTTCTAGTCTCTACAAGTATATTTCCTCTGCAACATTGCGGACACCTAACCTTCTAGTCTCTACAAGTATGTTTCCTCTGCAACATTGCGGACACCTAACCTTCTAGTCTCTACAAGTATGTTTCCTCTGCAACATTGCGGACACCTAACCTTCTAGTCTCTACAAGTAAGTTTCCTTTGCAACATTGCGGACACCTAACCTTCTAGTCTCTACAAGTATGTTTCCTCTGCAACATTGCGGACACCTAACCTTCTAGTCTCTACAAGTATGTTTCCTCTGCAACATTGCGGACACCTAACCTTCTAGTCTCTACAAGTAAGTTTCCTCTGCAACATTGCGGACACCTAACATTCTAGTCTCTACAAGTATGTTTCCTCTGCAACATTGCGGACACCTAACCTTCTAGTCTCTACAAGTATGTTTCGCCCTATGATCACAGTCAAGTTTGAGTGGTTAGTATGAAGTCGGCGGGTTGCATGGGACGGCGGTGCATGGCTATAATTCTATATTTAGCCGCACAAGCAACGCATAAATCTAAAACGCTAATTATTCCTTCGGGCTATCTTGCGGGGTTCGTGTCCATACTCCATCCGTCCGTTATCCATACTCGGCACCGCTTTGGTAGTCACAAAGGGAGATTCCATCCATCCGATGTGACGATACACATTTTGGGAATTATAATTTGAAATTTAATCTCCCATCCAGTTCACCGTCTGCAACGGATTATTCACTATATACATCTATTTATACTTAGGTACTTATAGAACGGTACCGTGTTAACTATTAACAGAGAACGCACAGCTTAAACCGCTGAACGTAGAAACACTAACAAAATATATTTTTTTGAGAATGTGATTTTTCGAATTCTTCATATATGTTATAGCAATGATCTTAAATCACCCGAGTACCTCAAAAATTTCTTTCACTATTACGGTGTTACTCGTGACCGTCAATTTCGTTCTTCCGGCAATCTATCTCTTTGTATCCCTCGTCACCGATCAGGTTTTATGTCCAACTCCTATACCATTCAAGTGGCCCGCCTTTGGAACCGACTTCCTCTCAAGGTTAAGAAAGCCCCAAACAAGTGCGCTTTCAAAAAATCTTTGCGCGAACTCTTTGTTAGCAGAACTGACCTTGAGGCAAAGCAGATAAATTGTGGGCGGTGCAACTAATTTACAGATATAATTTAGGAAGATAAATACTTAGTAAGTATTTATCTTCCTAAATGATGTCTGTAAATAAGTTTATCTGCTTTGCCTCAAGGTTGACTGGTGGAGAATGACCCATGACACTAAGTCCGCTTTTCGATAAGTTTTTCTTTTGTGCAATAAAGATTAAAAAGTAAAATAAATAAATAAAATAGAAATCTCGGGCAAAATCAAGTAGTATTCATTTGTTTTAAATATGATAAATTTTGTATGTCTGTGTTTTTAGTGTGTGAATTAACATCACAATATTATCTTTATTGTGATATAGATACAACGATCAAAGATATGACACGCTGGTCACGTATGAAGCGAAAGGTCCTGGTGTGACCACGGGCGAGAGCAATCCTGTTGTTCTTGGCGTTTTGATCTAAAGCACAATATTCTAAATATGATTGTTTTTATCGGGCTATATGTATATTTGTTTGCGGTCACATCACCTTAAAAACGGCTAAGCAGATTTCAACCAATTTTGGTACAATAGTATGTAACTGTAAGTATATCCGAAAAAGGTTATACGATACTTTGTATTGAACTACGCTGAAGCGAAAAAGAGGGTTATGATTGTTTACCTCTGCAACATTGCGGACACCTAACCTTCTAGTCTCTACAAGTATGTTTCCTCTGCAACATTGCGGACACCTAACCTTCTAGTCTCTACAAGTATGTTTCCTCTGCAACATTGCGGACACCTAACCTTCTAGTCTCTACAAGTATGTTTCCTCTGCAACATTGCGGACACCTAACCTTCTAGTCTCTACATGTATGTTTCCTCTGCAACATTGCGGACACCTAACCTTCTAGTCTCTACAAGTATGTTTCCTCTGCAACATTGCGGACACCTAACCTTCTAGTCTCTACAAGTATGTTTCCTCTGCAACATTGCGGACACCTAACCTTCTAGTCTCTACAAGTAAGTTTCCTCTGCAACATTGCGGACACCTTACATTCTAGTCTCTACAAGTATGTTTCCTCTGCAACATTGCGGACACTTAACCTTCTAGTCCCTACAAGTATGTTTCCTCTGCAACATTGCGGACACCTAACCTTCTAGTCTCTACAAGTAAGTTTCCTCTGCAACATTGCGGACACCTAACCTTCTAGTCTCTACAAGTAAGTTTCCTCTGCAACATTGCGGACACCTAACATTCTAGTCTCTACAAGTATGTTTCCTCTGCAACATTGCGGACACCTAACCTTCTAGTCTCTACAAGTATGTTTCGCCCTATGATCACAGTCAAGTTTGAGTGGTTAGTATGAAGTCGGCGGGTTGCATGGGACGCCGGTGCATGCTTATAATTCTATATTTAGCCGCACAAGCAACGCATAAATCTAAAACGCTAATTATTCCTTCGGGCTATCTTGCGGGGTTCGTGTCCATACTACGACACGTCACATCAACCACACGTCGCATCGACTTTCGAAATTCGAAATGTTTTTACAACGCGCAATACAAGTCCTGAGAACAATTTACTATGGGCAGTAATCTTGAGTTTTATTCATCCCAAAAGTATTACAGTAAGTTTATGTTTCTATATTTTACATTTCACTTCATGAAATTCACAATCATACGACAAGTGAACATTACTATAGATAAGAGATGGTATGTAAACACACATCCCATCTATTATAATATTTATAAAACAGGTCAAGTACGAGTAATACCCGCGCACGAAGGGTTCCATACCACAAAACACAAAATCGCATCACAACACGAGTCCTGTGTCAGAGAGACAGACAGGCAAACATCGAACGGACATAGAAACATAAGAGTCCCGTTTTGGTAGTTTGGGTACCAAATCCCAAAAAATATAAATAACTGGCTTAAAGTAAGTCATTTAAACGATTTTGGAACGGAAATGTAACATAAAAATAATAATATTTATTTATTGAAACAATAGACGCTTATTTATACGATCAGTACAGATCATACGTTAGCAATTTCTACCTTCATTCGAGGAACAATGACCTGCCGTACGTAACAGTGGATACGAACAACTGCATTGTTAGTGCCTTCTACAATGTAGTGCCTAGTTAAGTCCAATATTAACTTTAACGCGATACTCGGGGAGCAATATGCTCATGACAATGTACTACACTGGGTAGGCAGGGCTAATACAAAATATATACCTATAATCCTACTAATTTACCAATGGCTCTGTGGGCGGCTTACCTCGTGAAACTTTCAAAACAAAAACTTTATTGACAATTAAATATACGAGAATCGGTTGCGAAATGCGACCGGTTGAGGAGACCAGCCGGACACCCGGACATAGGTATGGACTATACGATCGCGCGAACTAGTTTATATTAAGGGCCATTTATATTATCATGGACCATTAAAACAAGAGGTCAGTCAATCGCCATAGTTTAGCCCGTGCCCAAGCCGCAAGGGGATATCAAGTATAAAAAAAATTAAATAAAAAAAACCGACCTCAAAATAAAGTAAAATGCCAAAAATAATATTTTATGTACGGAATGGATCACAAATAAATCACCTTTTGAAGTCGGTGCCAAACCATTCATTTATTACTATTAAGAACCGCGGCGGCGAGCCTTTAGTTATTATCTATCTACCTACATATTATTAAGAGGATTTATACCTGCTGAACTGGCCACGTCGCATATTTCTTGGTTTTTCTTGATTATTTTGAGAAATATGAATGTAACTTGAACATGTTTTCGATACGTTCATTACGTTTTCGGTAGTTACGCTGGCACAATGCAAATTTTTATGATATTGCCACAACTAAAGCTTTAAAAATGAATTCATGTCTATATCTTGTTTTGTAAGAAAATAAAGCCAAAAGCGGATGATTAGGTGAATTAAACGCATCATAAATCCTAAAGATGCAGGGTATGTATTGAACATACCGTTAAGTTTCATTCAAATACCACAAAATAATGAAGCAAAATGAAAAAATATGCGACGTTGCCAGTTAAGCAGGTATAAACGCTCTTAAGTCATAGTAATTCGTATTTTTGTTGAATAAAGAACTTTATTTACTTCAGGTTTGGCACCGACTTCAAAAGGTGATTCAAATGTGATCCGTACCGTACGTAAAAGATTATTTTTGGCTTTATAGTATATTTTGAAGTCGGTTTTTTTTTATTTAAAAAAAATATTTTTTGCTTTTTCGTGATGGATTTTAGTAGTGATATAAAGTGTTTTGTAGAGCCCAAAATGGGAAGATTGAGGAGGCACTTTGCACCCATCTCGAGTCTTTGGAAGTAAGAAATGTATAAGTTGGTTAGTTCATTGTACCTTCTATCATTAGCTCAGCATGAAATGATGACAACCAGAGGAAAACAACTGATAACTTTAGAAAAAAAATTTACAAAACATTGTTAGTGCCTATTATATTTGAGGGTTTCTCTCGATTTCCCTGGTATTCCATCATCTGATTCTGACTTGGTGATAAGGAGACTACTTCAGGGACACACTATAAAGAATATGACTAACAGTCTTAACGTATATAATAGATGATTTTTTTAAGAATTATCCTCTAACTCTTTACCATTAAGGAGTTGTACCTTCCGCTATCAGCTCAGTATGATGGGATGATGACTACCATATGCAAATACTTTAATAGCTTTAGAAAATATATGAAAAACGTTATAAGTGCCTATATATATTTGAGGATTGCCCTCGATTTCCCTAGGATCCCATCATGAGATCCCAACTTGGTGGCAATGGGACCACCTCAGAAGTATACCTTTCAAATAAAAAAGAATTTTTAAAATCGGTCCACTGTTGGCGGAGTTACCGGTGAACATACATAAAAAAAAAATACAAACTATCGAACATATAACCTCCTCCTTTTTTGGAAGTCGGTTAAAAACTAGATGACGTTTGAAAAGTAAACATTTAACGATCTTGTAATTGAATAAAGAAAATGCTGAATATTATATTATAATTAAAGTTAGCAATACTGCCATGGATATCGAGCAAATAATTTTCAAAGAAGAAAAGCTAATAATAAATAAATCGTAACATTTAAAGACTGTGTCACGTTTGCCAAGTTGAATACTTGTAAATAATAATAATTTATGATAAATGTCGTTGTAATATCGGAGAAGGACTTTTTGTACGACGATTGACAGTTTTCTTATTTTATGGTCCTTGACACTATGTCGCCACCGGAGCCCTCGGGGCGCGAGTGCGATTGTTTCTTCGCTGTCAAGCCGTAGATGTGACCCACAATAAACCTACAATAGCCTTATCCTATTTCGGCCACAATGATTGTTTACATTTCTTTATTAAGTCATTTTGTCTAACCCAGAAACTCACCGCAAAGTACCGTTCTGTCGTAGCGCAAAGGCGCAACAGCTAAATTAAAGTGCGTCAGTTAAGACCTTCCGCCCACGGAAGGCGATTGAACTGTTACCTCTTGCGGTATAAATCGTAACGCGATTACGTACCCGTGCCGATTTAGCTGTTTTACCAACGGCGTCACAAAAGACAAGTTATGTTTTAAGTTCCAAGTCACAGGGAATTATGAGTTCATAATGCACGGTAATACTTTCCGGAATCATCGTTTCCAAAGTGGTTCTATAAATTCGCTCACTCACCGATATCTTTTCATTCAGTCTATCATTTTCATATCGCTGCATGATGGAATTATAATGTATGGTTTGGGAGGCACTGGCTACCTGGATCTCGAGACACTGCTGTGGTGCGTGCAGTAAAGATTCTAGAAATATTTATTCCCAACGGAAAATATACGTTTTCTTTCAACAAAGGTCAACGTGTAGTACATATTCCGACAGTTGTTAAAGATTTCTAATTCAAAGAAAAACAAAATTATTTATTTGAGAGTATAGTTTATAACAAAAATCTATACAATTCCTTTCGGCACTTTAGGTCTTATTACCGGAATGTCCAGTTGGTTCATTAAGTCCATTTCCCTGAACGTCCACTCCCTGATAGTCCACTTCCCTGTGATCCGAAAATCCATTATCCGAAAAGTCCACTTTTAACCATGTAGTAATTTGCATTTTATCCTCGCCGAAAGTTTTATTGTAGATATTGGTTGGTCTGGTCTGTTTATTTTGTTGTATAGACAAATAGATAAGTCCTTGGCTGTTCAGGCAATACGTTTATGGAACAATCTTCCACTACCCATAAGACAAGCTCAGAGCAAACTGTTGAAGGGCCCAAAAATGAACACTGCACTTTATTAAACACAAACCTTTTATATTGGTATAAAGGACACTGTACATATAACTACCACAGACTGGGGGGTGGAATTATAGAGGTTTGTATGTTCCATACATTCCTTTGAGACTAAATGATTGCAAGATAAATCTTATTAGCTAGTTTCCACTAAGTATAGAGCCATCTATGGGACAATTTAATTACTATTAATTAATATACAAATGAAGAATTTTGGCTATTCTAATACATTAAATATTTTTTGGAAGAACGTGGTATTTTTTTATAACTCAAAAATATAAACTAAATTTCGGAAAAACGGTACTACCAAAGCCATCTGTTGACGAGTGGTTTGAAACCTATATATATATATATATATATATATATATATATAATCATTATAACTTTAAACAAATGTGTATTTGCACCTATTTAATGAAGGAACACAAATCCTACTTCAAGCGCATGTTGCGCAAGCACCTCTCTAACCAACAAGAGTGAATTGTCTCCATGATGTTTTGCACGGGTTCTTATTTTATTATTTATGTACGTATATTCTAACAAGTATTTGTGTACGTATATTATTTAAAATATATTATTATTATATAAAATATTGATTTGTGTCTATTCTTTTCTCTTATAACATATCGATTGCCACGACCACCACGATGCTGCACCAACGGAACGTCTCTGTTTGGCCCGATGATTGACTGGTAGAGAATGCTTTAAGGTATTAAGTCCGCCAATTGTAGGTAGTTCGCCTACCTTTTTTATTTTTTGTGCAATAAAGATTAAATTAATAAATCATTAATGCATTAAACTGTCTTTTTAACACGCTTTTATTAGGTCGACCTGTATGTAACTAACTATGTAATGGGATCTAAGGTAACTAATTTAACCATCTTCCAAGGATCGTAGCGTCATGAAAATTGGCAGCTGAATGTAGTTCTGATGACAATACAATAATATAGTACTGTTGAACTGATCTGATGATGGACCCGGAAGATATGAACTGGAACTTCAAGATGGAACAGCGTATCATAGCTGTCTTTGGATTTGTTAGAAAAGTCTTGTAAAGCGTGTTTTTCTAGTGGATTTAAACTATTAATTTATTGCAAAGGATGTTCTAATGATATGTGGTTGTCTAATTACATAGAGGTGTTTACGTTTTTTTAATATACTAGAATCAGGTTTTATACTCTTATGAATTTTAAAATACAGTTTAGGATATTACTTTATCACTGTAAGAACGTCCGCATCTTTAAAGAAGTCTACGGTGCTGTATCTTATATTTTTGCCTGATATGTAGTACTTTAAGAATAAAATGTTGGGCCCGTTCAGGAACAGTAATTTTATTTTTGTAAGTGCCACCCCATACCGGTAAGCAATAGAGGACTATGGACTGTACGAGAGTTTTGTAAATGTATACTAGAAATTCCTTATTTCATATGTATCTTACGTATTTAAAGAGCCATATTAGTCCTCTTATTCGATTTGCAGTAATTTCAATTAGATTATTCCAAGAGAGCAATTGATCAATAGGGACACGCAAGTCTTTAGTGTACGGTACGTAATTAAGAATGGTGCAGGTACACTGTGCAGTCACTAGAGAGTTGATTTGAGCAAGTGTGGGCAGTTAATAATTTTATTTGTGGTGGATTTTTTTACGATATCGAGAATAATATACTATAATTGGTTTATTTATATATAATGAAAGTAAGTTAGTTTCGAGCTATTTTATTACTTCAGCCAAGCCCGATTCAGCACTGGCTAAACGGAGTGGAGGTTACTTACGTCTGTGCTGAAAATCTAATTATTAAGCTTAATTCTTTGTGTTCCCTTAGTTATATAGCTTTTTATAAGACACAAAAATTTACCACGTATACCCGGAATTTCTAGTTTGCGAATATGGGATGGCGACAGAGACGGTGTCGAATGCCTTTTTTAGCTCAAGAAAGATACAAAGCGTCTTCTTTTTTTCCATTTGTTTCGTTATGAGATTTGTCAACTCTACTAATGCGGCATCTTCCGTACTTTTCCTTTCATGGAAGCCAAATTGACGATGTGATAATAAGACCAAACTTATTAAGGTAGCCAATCAATCTTTTATTTATTAGTTTCTCCATTATTTATCTACAGTAGACAGAACTGAAATGGGTATGCAGCTGTTCACATCTCCTCTGTCTCCATCCTTATACACGGAGTGAATAAGCCTGCTTCAGTACTATCGGGAAAACAAAGATAACCGAGATGACTCAAAACAGGAAGTAACTCTGATTTCACGAATTTCACAAAATGAGTCGGAATATTGTCCCATCAAGGCGCAGACTTAGTTTTCAGGTTTAGTGTTATAGATTCCATTTTATTCGGATCCATCCCCGTATTGCCTCACGCGTTTGACGCTCGCAATCGGAATTAAGTGTCATGATTTTGTATCGGCTCTGACAGTTGATTCGGATACCAAATGTCAAAATTTAGTAAGTAGTAGACAATAACCCCGCGGTTCTAATGTACCAATTGACATTACAATTATTTGTGGTTATTTGTTCTGCCAAACTTTTTCCCACATTGGAGAAATTTTTATGAGAGGTAGGAAGAGTAGGTAAGCCAAGTTTGATAATTCGTCGTTTTTATTAGATTTAATTTTGTTTAAGTTACTTATGTTTTTAATTGTATTCTATAAGCTTATTATTTTTAGCTTTATTTAAATGGGACCGTTCATATTTTTGTTTTAAGGGTTTAATTAAATTATTACAGAAGTTCCTGTAACGTCAATTTAATATTTCATTAGTTGCCTCGAGTCTTGAGCTTTTTGTAATATATTTCTAGTTTCAATGCATTTTAATACACACGGAATTAGCCAAGGTTTCAAAATACGTTTATTGCAAGGAATTTTAACTACAGTACTGGTTACTATTGCATTCTGAATGTATTGTATCAATTTATTGGTCAAAATGTCAGGGTCTGTAACGGTTAGTGATTAATTATAATTATTCGTCTTTAAGCAGGTTGACCGCGTTTGAATAATCTGTTATGGTTGTAGTGGCTAGTTGTAGAGTGGTCTTTGAATTAGAATAAATGTTTATCTACCCACATATAATTAAAGCTCTAAAATGCGTTCAAAAACCGTAGGAAATGACCAGCATTATTACAAACAACTTTACTATGAGAACTTTCCTGTCTGTGGTAGTAGGTAAAATCTGTACTTTAATGTTATTTCAGTATCGATTTTTGTAAGGTTACGAGTTTTAAAGGGTCGGCCGGACTACTATAGTAAAATCGCCCCTGGCTTAAAATGAAAACTGAATATGCACGATTATTTGCCTTATTGTCAAATATAATTTTACTGAATATTAAGTCTTAAATACTTACGATTAGCGAAATAATTAAAAAAAATAAAATTCAGTTTTTATTTTTTATTGGCCAAACTAGTTGACCGATTGACACGTCCTTTGAATATTTTATATATGTATATAAGACACATTTAACAAAAAAAATTAAAGTCCTAGGTTCTTTTAAAGTCAACATTTTTGTCTGTATAAGTTTTTCATTTTTTTTTACTTGCATGTTAGCGACACCTACCATATTTTGATATAATATACACAATTTAATATTCTATTACATATATTTTTCTCAAAATTATTATTCGAAGTTGAGCTATTTTAACAATAATATATTTTTTTATCACCTGTAATGATAAACCTAGTTGCCAAATTGGCTGTTTTTAAGAAAAACAGCCAGCAAAAAAGCTAAAGAGATAAAATTACTAGTTTTGTGTTTGACGGCGAACGATAAATACATAGTATAATACAATTTGGAATAGAAAAATAAAGGCACGATGCTTCATTTAAATAGATGTCTTGTATGTGGTGCGGATTGGAGTTTTTCACATCGACAACGACGCCATCAATTTGCGTAATTTGGTTAGTAGTGCAATAACATGAGTAATCATTTTTTGTACGGAGAGGTCGGTCAGATATTAATCGACACTCTGTCAGAACAATTATATCAAATGTTTGGTGAAATTTGCTCAAATTTACATCTAGGTCATCTAAGTTTTTATAAATGCTTCTAATATTTTGGGAAACAATAGAACATGGGGGAATTTCATCAAGCAAAAGTAATGGGAGGTCAGTGATGTGATGAACTATTATGGGTCAATTTCTGAGCTCGCATTTTTTTGTGTCCGAGCTGAAAATCGTAGGGTAGCATCAGATAATACGTTCCATTATTTTTTTTTTCACAAAGAATACATGTTTTCCCTTCGAGATCAAAACGAAGTCACAGATTATAGTATTTTATGCAACTGTTGTATAATAGGGGTCAAAAAAGACGAGTAGCGTGGGTTGCGATGCGAGCCTTAGCGAGCATCGCAATTAAAGACGCAACGAGTGTTTTTTGACACAATTATACAACGTTGCATACAATAGTTTTTCTGCGACTAAGGGGCCGTTCACTAATTACGTAAGGACAATAGCGAGTATCGCAAAGAAAGACGCCACTAGCGTTTTAGACCGAATTATACAACGTTGCAAACAATAGCTTTGCTACGACTAAAGGGCCATTCTTTAATTACGTAAGGACGATCGCAAGTGTCGCAAAGGAAGACGCCACGAGCGTTTTTTGTCCGAATTAAACAACGTTGTATATAGTCTTTGGTTTTTAAACTGAGCGAATCGGCCATTGTATTCTTTAAGCCCATTAGCTCAGTTTAAAACAAAAGTCTATATACAATAGTTTTCTACAACCAAGGGGCCATTCATTAATTACGACAGATTTTTCGAACCCCTTCCCCCCCAGGGATCCCTACGTAATTAATGAATAACCCCTAAGCACTTTTTAATAAAACACAAAAAGTCTAATATTTATATTTGCGCCGAGATTTTTTGCACGAGCCTAATTGTACTTACTACCGAAGAAATTTGTGTCCTGGTGCAAGAAGTATCAAACAATTTTCTGCTAGAAAAATCTCGGCGCAGACTTTATATGTTTTATTAAAAAGTGCTTAAGGGTCATTTACTAATTACGTATGGATCCATGCGAGAAGAGGTTCGAAAAATCTGTCGTAATTAATGAATGGCCCCTTTTTGTTTTAAACTGAGCTAATCGGCTTAGAGAATATAATGGAAGATTCGCTCGGTTTAAAAACCAAAGACTATATACAACGTTGTAAAATTCAGTCAAAAAACGCTTGTTGCGTCTTATTTTGCAATACTTGCGATTGTCCTTAGGTTATTAAAGATTGGCCCTTTAGTCGTAGAAAAACGGTTGTATGCAACGTTGTAAAATTGTGTCAAAAAACACTCGTGGCGTCTTTACTTGCGATGCTCGCCAGGGCTCGCATCGCAACCCACGCCACTCGCCTTTTTTGACCCCTATTATACGACAGTTGCATAAAATACTATTTTAAAATACATTTAAAAATACCTAAAGGCTCAAATTAAGACTCCGTGCCCTGTCCGGAATCGAATTTTGAATTGATTGAAAATTCCTACCAAAAACTGTACGTGTCAAAAATTTAACTAGAGGATATTTGCTATCACTGAGCACATACGCTATTCACTTAATGGTGGTGAATAACTCATGATCGATGTTTAAATTCTGTCCGAGCGCGAGGGTAAACTTTTTTCGTTAAAATTCAAAGCGCTCCGACAGCCATCGTCCGCATTTGATCCCGGTCCTGTCCTGCCTTACCTATGCAGTCAGTTGTCGGTTATCTGGCGAAGCATACGGTTGTTCATCAAACCTTAATGGATTCGAGTAAATCACGCAAATGTTTCGGCCGCCTGGTGAGCGACAAATTTTCTGCAATTTCGATGACCCTTATAAATCATATTTCTGGCAAATCTCTTCGGTAATAAGTATACGCTTCATAAAACCTTTTGGTATCTTTATACGAACGATAACGTAACATTTTCGTAAATTGTTAATTCAATTATTGCCGATTTTTTTATTACGATTTCCGATTCCCGTGCCCTAATTTCCATGGACTATTTACCCAAAACATCTGATTTTGGTGCACGATACCGGGTTACAGATACCAGGTCATCGGTGTAAAGAAGACATTTGACACCCAGTCATTCTCAACCCACAATCATCATCTTTTAGATCTAGAAAACAACTGCCTATGAACAAATTTAACAGCCACAGTAATGCTACACAATCCTGCCTAATATACACACAGTACTGCCTAATACTGTTCAGATTGTAAGTATATACTTCATGTATATATTAGTGAGAAGTTAAAGGCCTGCCTAAAGCCCAGAGACACCCTGTAAGTATCGCAAACTATTTTATGAGTGTTATGATTTGGCAGGATACTCGACCAAGTTACATTAATAAAATAATAATTTCTCACTGTGACCTTACTTTTTTCTTAATATCGGTTGCTAAACACCATGTATACAAAATCATATAGGTATTTTGTCGTTACATAGAGAATCGCATTTACTGATACTTTTTAAATATTAATATCTACTAGATTTTTAATTAAGATAGAAATGATACTAGACATTTATTTAGTGTCGTTGGTTGATCACTATGATTAGTTAATAAGGGCTAATAATTTCGATACAACTCCAGTATGAGTGAAGTTTATAATTTTTGTTTGATTAAACAGTAAATAATAGTTTTAATGCTCATTATTCTAAAAAGAAACAATTTCCGTGCCACGAAAAACTAACTCCCATGGACAGATAAATTCCCGTGCCCCGGAGAAATTTTCAAACTGTAATAACCTTTGAAGTTATATGAATATAGTTATCCCGTAAGAAAATTTGTGCTTATTATTTTTTTTATCAAATTATCAGCATTATTTTTTCTGTGTAATATTGGTATTTCAAAATTCCATGGAAATTAGACAAAAATGCTCATTTGGTGAAATTGACCCTTATGTTAGTAGCAAAACATTGGTTATCCTTAAGTCTTTTTTTTTTATTTAGTGAATATTTTTGGAATCGATTCGAAAGTCGCAAAAATTGTGCTTTCCCCTCTATCTTCTAAGCCGTAAGTTATTTTATAAAATACATCGATGACGGTTAATAAATAAATACTTTCAACGATAATGATTTTCAACACGATCGGATATACCGTTTGAGTCATTGCTGAAAATCTACGCTTCTCAACAAAATGACGTGACGTGTATGAAAATACGCTCTGAAAAAGGTCCTTGCTTACCTTTTTTTATGTCGTGACTCTGTCTGTCTGTCTCTGTCTGTCCGACTGTTAAAGCACCATATCCCAGGATCTACTTATGCTATCTATTTGAAATTTAGAATTGTTATATAGATGGCTAGCCTAAGTATATTTCAAATGATAGAACTTAATTTGTACATTTATTGCCTGTGTAAATCAAAATGTACCGTTGATAAATTTAGATTTACACAGACAAAAGTTATAACTATGCCTCTAACCAGCTCCATTTTTTTATAAACCTATTTGAACAACCCGGTTCGCGTTAAGTTTGCACCTCATTTGTATATGCAATGCAACGCTATTCATATCAGGTGCAAACTGAACTTAGCCGGTACTGGGTAATAATGTTAGGGTAAGTGAAATTTTGTACGGAACCCTTAGAGCGTGAGTCCGGCTCGCACTTGGCCGGTTTTTATTTTTGTAGTAACGGCTGCGGAACCCTATACTGAGCATGGTCCAACATGCTCTTGGCTGGTTTTCTATATCAACTAGAAGGCACCTTCGTTCACAAAGAAATAAAAAATCAAAACCCTCTTTTTCTCTTCATTTCAATTTAATAAAAATTATCGTATAACCATCTGTGGATATCCAACTACCCGTGTACCAAAACTATTTAATATCCATTTAGCCGATTTGGCGTAATGAAGCCACAACGACACATACAAAAAAAAGCAGATCAGTGACCTCAAAATAGTCCTTTACAATAATTTTATTTTAAATATCTTTAATGTATAGACATTTACTTTTAACAACTTTATAATATTATAGATTATTCATAACTTATGTAACAAATGATATCATTAAAGGACGAAAGACTGTATCACTTTATAAAATCCTCATGGGAATTAATACCAAACGAAAATGAAGAGGTCCCTAATACAGAGCCTAAAAAGGTTTTGTACTAGGGACACAGGGGCTTGTAGGTATGCAGGGCGGCAATTTCTTAGAGGCGGCAAAATGTAACACTCAGAGGCGATAGTTACCCAATCAAGTGAAATGCTGGTATCGCTTCTCAAGCCGTGCATGGTGCATACAGTGGATTTTGCTAGCGAGGCGAGCGAAGGTCTTCGTTTCAGCTGGGCAAAAATGGTATCGCATGCCCAGCCGGCTTCTTCTCTTTTACTGGTGGCATTTCGCAACCGTTTCTAGAGAATTTTTGTGAGCAGATCCGATATGTATTTTTAGTCTTATAATATACGATTTAGTTTTAGGATATTTTTTAAAATGTCGGAGATATGGGGGTTGAGAGGCTCGCGAGGTCTACAGCCAACAGGGCCGCTAGTTATTATTGGGAGGCACGATTCATGTTGCCCCAGGACCTGAGGCACGTACCTTGCCATTGAGCACCGTCTGTTCCGGTAGACCTTCCTCGCCCTGGTACAGCACGCTATTCGCCTGCTGGTCGTAGTTGGACTGCGCCAGAGCCGATGACGTCACCGCGAGGAATATGAACAGCATCGCCATATTGGATTTCTGGAACGAAAGAAAAGGGTGTGTAAGTTGTAAACGCAACCAACATCTAAACTATTATAAAATCACTAGAATGTGCAACTTTATCAACGGAGGAGAAAAAAAACATAACCTTTTTTTTTCACCCTAAAAAGAGGGTTATGAATTTTGCTTATTCGCTGACGAAGTGCACCTTCTAGAATAGTTAATGTTAAATATCTAGGCCTCGCCACGGCTCGCGCTAATGTTTAGTGCTCGCATAACACGAGTCATTGTTTACAAAGTAAAATTAAACTTTAAATTATACAGAGATAAGATTTAATATGCCTAAGCAGTGGTAATGATCGAAGTTTCTAAAGAAAGCACACTCTCACGCTGTTTGCACGTTTTTGTTCGTTTTCTACATGGTTGATGTCTCTTGTACATCGTAAGGTTGGCATTGATCTACACTACCGCTCATTACTATTTGCCCACTCATTATTCCTTCTATACAATTGCATGCAACGGCATGCGGCGGCAGTGTGATAACCACCTAAGCGTATGAGAGAGACAAATGCTTTATCAGTCATCGCATGATAACCACGACGATCCCGCAGGTCATGGATTATATCACAGGCCAACTAAATAGCGTGTATAAGCGCTATTTCATGACAGTTCAAATCAGCTTTTTTTGTCGAAACTTCTAAACGACTGAGTACAAGATGGGCAGCGGTGTCCACCCGTTGTTCATGATTATGACTAAGATCGTCATAATGAACCGAAACATGTCAAACAGTACTCCGCTTTTACAACGTAAGCAACCGCTAATTTATCTAAATATAACTGGGCGCTAAAACGCTTCACACTATTTAAAGCATGACATATTTCTGATGATGTACTAAACCGGTATACGAGAAATTAAATCATATGCCGTTTTGGACGCGAAATTGCCACACAATTAATCCTCTAGAAACACATTTCCGAAAAAAGCTTGAATCCTGTTTATGTAGGTATGTAAAAAAATGTAGGTAACGCGGCCCAAACGCTTCACGGAAAATTTAATACCTACTATACACAATTGCTACGAATGAAGGTACAAGGTGCCAACTAATAGGACAGTGTCGGGGACAGGACATTTACATACCTTAACTTTGAAATATTTTTTAGGGTTCCGTAGCCGAAATGGCTAAAACGCAACCCTTATTTCGTCATGTCCGGCCAAATGTTACAGACATTTTATTCAAGAACGACTGGATGTATTAATTTTTTTGTGAATGAAATTTGTAGTATAGATGTCTAGTTTTGTATTAGTTTGGTACTGAACTAACAAAAATACATATTTCGAGGGCGGGCGCCACTTCAATTCAGCAAAGATTAACTACGTGTGGCACATATTTCTAAGCGATTATTTTCGGGAATTATCGGTCTAAAAGTTGCATAAATTGTGCCCCCCTCCCCCCTCACCCCGTTCTCCTTGTCTTCTAAACGGTAAGTCAAAAAATATGAAAAATATTAGAAAGATAACACTTAATAAATAATTTCAACGAAGATTACGAGTGGTCAAGAAGATCGGATATACCGTTTTTCAGTTATTGCCGGAAAACTACGCTTCTCAACAAAAGGACGTCATGCCATGAAAATACGCTCTTTTGCTGGTGTACTTTTTCACATCGTGTTTTTTTGTAGTAGCGGCTACGGGACCCTACACTGACCATGGTCCAACATGCTTTTGGCCGGTTTTATAGTATATTTCTTGATAATATGGTATTGTTTTAAAACAGAACTACAAATATCTCGTAAAATGAACATATGTCAACATCTTATTTACCTATCTATATCACAGTAGCAGATGTGTACAACACAAGCAAACATAGCCAATTTGAACAGCAGTCAGCCTTGTGTCGGTGAAAGGACTGGCTCACTCGGCGTCCTTGCTGCCCGATACCAATCGATACCAGCTGGATTTCGTGCCAATTTCTTCCAAACATGTTGACCTATTAATACAAGGTAGCAGAAATATCTAATCATAATCATCATTTATTCACAACTGCGTTCATGTAAGATAAAGAAAGTCATAACCGTTATTGCTTCTATAACCATAGCGTAGATGCCCAGCTACAAAGATAATTGAAACTTTTTCAGCCGATTAACCGTACCTAATGATGACACAAAGTTACATACAAACATAAATAATGTAAGTAAAAAAGAAATATTGCGACCATCAAATATCCCGTTACGTTATTTTTATGAGTGTACCTACCTCCAATGTGTCTGTACATTGGAGATACTCGTTTCATTTTTACAACTTGACCATAGGTAAAAAAATATTTCCTTCCCTTGAAATGTAGTAGTAGTAGACAATTTTACGTTCTATATTAAAGAAACTGGCCAATTGCTATTTGGACCCGCGCACTAAGGGATCCTTACAAAATATACGCTAAAACATTGTATTTATCTCAATTCATTTTACCTTGCCGTCAATTAAAGCCACACTTGTTAGTAAGAAATAAGACATAGCAGTAAATGTAAAAATGCTTATGTATAATTTAGGCTTACTTAATAACGGTATACAACTAAGGTTTAGTTTATAAAGTTATTAGTTAAGTAGGGTGGAGAAAGTAACAAAATTTTACCAATAGTTAAATTTTACTGCTAATTCGTACAATGCGGTGTCATCCTCTACGTAATAAGATGCTTAGTCTTAAGTTGTAAATGTAAATCCCAACAAAAACATTTCATGATGTAAAATTGGCGGCCAAGACTCACATGCTCACATCGCTTTCGCTGTAAAAAAAGTTATCAGGTCCTAGAAAAGCCAAGCTCCTAAGCCCCTGACTTTACTAACTCCACCACCTTTATTTAAGAAGTATGGCATCAACTCGCTTCAAGCCCCTAAGCCCGGAGTTTACTAACCCTACACCTTAGTTTCAAATATGGCTTGGCCGATTCATAGATACCATGAATAAGTCCATAAGGTAGGTATTTATTTACCCACTTCTTTTTTTTCGTCTTAGCGTGAGCACTACCGTGCCCCAGATTATTACACATCTATAAAAGAAATAAATATGTTAACTGTAGTATTGCAGTAAATAAATTAAATGAATAAATTGGTGACAAATTTGACAATGTCTGTTCTACTGTACGTTGGACTCAGGAAGAAGTCGGAGCGTGCTTGCTTGCGCCAGCGCATTATTTAGCTACTTTTACAGCCCATAGCACGAACACTGGATAAAGGGTCCGGTAGCCTAGCTTCAGACCGTAGTCTCATATGTAATCTTGCTTTAAAAAAACACGCCAAGTGAGAGTTGAGCTCGCGCACCGAGGGTTCCGTACGTTTGTGGGTAAGTAAATTGTTCGTCTATCACGGCAATTTATGAAAATCCATTGATAGCAGAGCCCTGCTCAAAAGCAAAAATAGTACGCATTTGTCTATGTCATAAACCAATTGAAAATGACACCGCAACTGATAAATAAAAATAATGTACTCGTATGCGAACTATCTCGAATCAATAATTCGATACAATATCCCACTGCATCATTGGATACTACAATCCCTGCTCAGAAAATGCTTAGAATATTAATTGTATTGTATGGTATTGTAACACTTTATTGTACATTAAAACAATAAAACAAAAAAGTTAAGTAAAACGTTTGTACAAAGGCGAACTTATCCCTTTAAGGGATCTCTTCCAGTTAGCCTTAGACCAAATGAGAGACAAGAATAAACATCTACGCAGATAGACAAACCAACAAGTTAATATGCACAATGATATTGGAACTATTAAAAGCTAAAATAGCATACACAACCTTTTAAATATGTTATTGAATATTCAAATGTCCGATATTATATTTTCTATAGTGCGATGTGAGAATAATTTTAATTCCTAATATACTCGAAATTAGCCAGTGGGTAGTTACATACCAAACAAGTTTGGCAAATATATATACTTAATCTTAAGTTACGTCTTGGTGTAAATGTATTGCATAAGTTAGGTATTTTGTATGCAGAATACATTTAAAAAAAATGCCGAAATTTTATAATATTATAGAATTGCATTACTGACATTTTTGAAAACGGTATTTTGTGTACTTTTAGCCCTTGAATAATAAAGCGCCTGAATGATGGTCCCACTGTACCCGAGGTACTTACTTAAAAGGCTCCGACCAGACTTAATCAGGTCTCTTCTTTTAACGACCAAGCATTTTATGACCACTTCATTACTCTTGTAATCAAAGAACTCAATCGGATTCCAATGCGACTTAAAAGGATGTAGACTTTTTAGTGCTAATTTGTCTGGGAGGGGATGAAAAGATTTTTTCACTTCTCATGCTCTTAAAGTGTAATTTATTGGCAGATCCAGGTGCGAATATCACGACGTTAAAATGTCATGGGGAATGGAAGTCCTTTCAGGTAGCTGAAGGCTACATAAAGGAGTCAATCCAAAATAAATACAATATCAGTAAGTGTATTACTTGAGGAACTAAAATAACCTCAAAGCAGGAACAACAACCATTTACTTCGCATGCAACTTTTGAGCCACGCCCATCAACATCGCGGGATGAGAATGAGCCTGTCAAACTATATACTCTCCAACTTTTACTCCGCGTGAAGATATTGAACATACTTCTTAGACACAGACCACAGAGACCCTATTCCAACATTTATTTAAATATAAAAAAAATCTCCTAATTGAACTTTTAATAAATCTGAGATTTGGTCGGTAAAAGTAGATTTGATTTTTTCTTACATTTGATTATCGATTCTAACGACATAATTGTCAGAAACTTTGTTATAATAAATATTATAATTTTGTATAGAACGTCGTTTTTTTCCTCGCATTCAAAGTGTAAGGTAGAGTGTTTAACGCGAATACCAACCATAATGACCCTCGACTATTTGTCCTTTGTAAAACCATACTCAACGCAATATAAATTCTGGTACTAGACTGTTAACAGTTAATCCAATTGATTGCCGCTTAATATACCTTGAGCCTCAAGTTCGCAGTTTTCGAGTCAGTATGCTACAATATCAAGTTGTTGAATATTTAAGAAAACTGTCAAGTTAGGACTCTAAATGCATTCATGCAAGCGACAAGAACTAAAATTTTACTGTTAACAATCTAATGCCAAAATTGGCATTTCGGTGGAATAAGAGCTTAGCTTGGCTTTTTTTTACATTTATATTTTACTGGTAATGGATACAAATTTTTCTACGATTTCAATATTTTGTAGTTTTTTTTTACGTATCGTTTATATCCACACAATGTCACAGCTGGATGCCAAATTTCAACTTGCTAAGTTATCTGGAAGTGCTGAAGGTTAGTTTTTTTGATCGACATTTGCGAGCGAAGAAACGGAATCACTTCTCATGTTTGGTTTTTCCGCCCAATTTTTTATGTTTTCATGCAATCTTGAAGAAAATAGTATCAAATGAAAAAAGCCTAATATTCAAAACATATATATTCAACACAAAATACTTAACGAAGGTCTCGAATTCTGTGATACGAATACGAGTAGGAATAGGACACAAAAATTGGAAACAGCGAGTGTATGTCAGTCCGTCAGTCAGTGCGAAAAATACCGATTTTTAGATGTATGTATTTCAATAATCGATTGAGCTAAATTAATGAAATTTGGGAGTCTTATTTTTCTTAGGGGTCTTCATAAATGAACCTAATTCTACACCGTGACCGTTAATAACCCGAAAGATTTCAGCTAACGATACTAGAGCCTAATTAGAGTATATAATGTTATGTAACATATAGACCAAAAACTCATAATTAAGGAGATATTAATTATTTACAACAAATCAAAAGTTAAAAAATCTCCCAAATTGGTGACAAATTTGACAATGTCTGTTCTAATGTACGTTGGACTCGGGAAGAAGTCGGAGCGTGCTTGCTTGCGCCAGCGCATTATTTAGCTACTCCAGTGTAACACACCTTAAGGGCGTGAGCATGACGTAGCCACCTTGTAAAGAACTTAATAAGATCCTTAAAGAACCCTAACAGAAACCCTCCATTAAACTATCCATGGTCATGGGACCAAATGTAAATAACCTAATAACGAACCTTGAAGACAAGCTCTCCCTTATACTATCCATGGTCATGGGACCAAATGTAGAGAACGTAATGAAGATCCTAATTATACTATCTATGGTCACGGACCCAAATGTAAAGAACTTAATAATATCCTTAGAGAACCCTAATGTAATTAACCTAATAAGCAGTGCATTAAACAATTGCAATTTACCTAAGCAATGGCCATGGGACCAAATGTAATGCCCTAAAGAAATCCTAAAGAAGCTCATTGGTCTCGGAACCAAATGTAACTTCTAATGAGAATCCTAATACCACACTCCACTACTTCGAATACACCTAACAGAATACACCTACATGAACACAGTCTAAATCTTTATTACTATACCAACTATCTTGTACTGCTTTCTACTTTCATAATGTGCATTTGAATTTGAATCACGCTATTATAATAATATTGGCCATAAATGTGATCGGAAAACCCGTTGTGATTCGTCTAGTTTAGTAGGACTCTACGTTTCATAGTAACCTGAAGCTCTTTTATGGAAGAACCATTATGATCGCTCAGTATATTTTTAATTAAAATAAACCTATCTTTTACTGATGTTAATAAATACTACTCTTATATCCTGACTTATCTTTATCCTACTTTCCTGTCCTAAAACATACTCTAATTGCATACTTTGTTCTTTAAATTATAATATACCAGACAGTTACAATTATTTATATGATTTTGAGATCTAACTACTCTATCCTATTATTATTAATGCAATTTTTGTATAACTAGTCTTTATCCATTGATTAGAGAATTAATTCAGTACAATAGTAAAGAGCTCCCTCAATCAATGAGAAAGTCATCAATAAGGATTATCAACCCTAAAAAGATCTGGTTTAAAAAAGTAAACTTTAAGATTTATAAGGAGATGATGGAAGAATTTAATTAGCAAAATTACTCTTTATTCTGAAATATATGATTAATTATGAAATATCAAGAGATAATTAGAAGTTGTCAGCTCGAATACAATTTTGGAGTTTGGTACAGATTCAAAATATTAACTGCGCTAGCTCGATACTCATACTTCGTTGAGCTTAAGCTCTAGTTATGCTAGGATAGCTTCTATGAGTATCTTCTATGCCATTATAGATAGATTTCTGTGTCAAATTATTATTAGAGGGAGTTGTAAACTAAATTTTAATATATGAAAAATGGTTGACTGACTATGTCACTTCATGAGATAATATTGAACCGCTAGAATCATCTCCTTATTTTCCAAAACAGTAAAACTTTGTTATAGTTAATATCAGCTACCGGACTGAGAGTGTTCGTGTACAGAATAGGCTTCCTTCATGTCTATCGGATACAAGAGATTTCCATACTTGGAATCAAAATATTGTTTAAAATCCTTTCCTGGATTAGATTTCTATCTTAGTTCTTAATTTTACAAGCCATAAAAAAGTCATATTCCCCGGATACCGAATGAACACCAAGTCAGATCTTTTTACAGGTTTTAAGGCACCTTTTTTCAAGAATTGTTTCTTGAATTTGCCATTTTCTCAATTTCTTTGATATTTTGAAAGAAAACGTTCTCTACGTTAAAATCAACACAAATCCTCTCATTTTTGGATTAAGTGAACTCTTCTATTCTTTTGTATACCTAGAAAACTTATTATTTCATATCTGAAATCATACGCCATACATAGACGATAAAT
This sequence comes from Hedya salicella, assembly GCA_905404275.2. Lineage (NCBI taxonomy): Eukaryota > Metazoa > Arthropoda > Insecta > Lepidoptera > Tortricidae > Hedya > Hedya salicella. Next base: position 86,124,614 of record FR990096.1, read on the forward strand.
GTTATTATTTCCTTAAATGGATAAAAAAATTATATGTTCACTGCTATGTTCCATAAACATATAACTATATTTTTACTGGTCAGTAGACATACACACTTCTCACGGGTATGCTAATATTGATTTCCTTCGATTATCAATATAAATCCTTCTTGTATAAAGGATAGAGTGAACGATCAGAGTTCTGATAAATGCTTCAATAACCTATATATTCTTATTTGCATAATTATTATGTTTCTCATATAATTGATGTTAAAACATGTTCTTTTATTTCACTGTACTCTTTGACAAGGAGACCTTTTGTAGTTACTTTAATTAACCATGATTATTGATCACCCTAGACACTGTTCAAAGATCCCATCTAGTTCTCTTCTAGAAGATAGATCTTAGGCCATTCTTAGCAAAATGTTAGGGATGTTCAATAATACATTTATAACTTGAGATTTCGTCCATTCCTTTAGACTAACCTCATCACTATTGCAAAACAGGTTCCATTACCAAATTGCACAACAAAACATTACCTAATGAATATAACACAAATTTGTATTTCTTATCACGACGTTCCTCTCTTATTTATGGACCAAACGAACACTTTTATTCCTTCACAAATCCTGAAAACTACTTATCCTTTCATATTTGAAAAACATACGCCATTCGTAGACGATAAATAAATGTCATTCCTTCTCATGAACACATGTGCACTGATTACTTGTTATTTTCCTCAGTACGCTTCGACAAGGAATCTACAAAACCTTTTGTACATTATTTCCTTATGAATGACAATCAAACAAGATGTTATACAGGATTCGTCAAGTCTCTTTGTTTGACGATTCATATCCCGGCCATTCTTAGCGAAACATCGGTACGATCCACAATATCAATGGAATGAGTATTTGCCCTTTCTTAGACAAATAATCACACTACTTTTAAAAACAGATTCCTTCATCGAATCGCACATTGTCTCAAAAATACATTAATTTACAAAAAAGCATGTAATCATGACTTTCTTTGTTAAAAAATGAAAACTCCCAAAATCTACTAATTCTGTGAGTGATGTCTTTGAACAGCGTATTTTTCTACCAAATTTCTTATTTTCCAATCTTATATTATTCGACTAAAAAAATAGAAGATTTTGTCTATCAGGTGCATTTATATTTATATAAGTCTAAATATTTTGATAATAATATAAATTTAATCTCCTACTTTTAATTTTGATTTTGATGTGATAAAACTACCAAAGATTTTGGTTTGGCATCATTAAATCAAAGAATACCTTTTAACAGAGGCTGCAGATATCTATAATATTATAATAAAGAATACTCAATGGTTTTGAGTTGAACGCTATGAATATTTCAATTAGATAAATGGTATTGGATGGATTTATAGTTGATTAAAGTATTATGCTTATTAAATGAAGTTTGGCCGAATACTCGGAGGTTAAATAGTTAAAGTAAAACCCTAATTCCCAAATAAGTAATGTGTGTGCCTATCTCTACCCCGAAAATAGCGTATTCTGCTGTGAGCAATGCTAGAGGAAATTCCTCACATTTACATTTTATCGTGTAAAGTGGTGTATGGGACCCTAATTAAGCTTCTAAATGCGTTAGATGAGTAAGTCGATATTTGTGTCTAATACTCGTGTAATTGTCTCCCCCTGACGCGGATAATGAAACTCCAAGGTGCGTTCAAGTAAGACATTGGCCCTATCCGTGTAGTATTATGGTTATATATACATAAATTGAACGGGAGACCAAGATTAAAAAACCATAGCTGGTATCCAAGGGTGTTGAAATCCCACATGTCCTTCGTAAGGTCCCCTCTTCCTCCGACCAGATCAATGAATCTTGTAGGCAAATCACTGCACTTATAAATGGCTAGTGTCCAGACTGCCTAATCTGGATAAATTACTGCGCGTCTAAAATGTCCTCGTTTATCACTGTTACAGATAAGAACATTTTATTTGATAACCATGTACCAAAACATCATTCTGGCATAAAATTTGCTTTCTAGCTTAAGCTAGATTTTTGTGTTTTAAAACACAAAAATCCCCAACAAAATTAATTAAACATAAATCCGACAGAAATTCCCCTTATAATTGTTTACTACCTCAAAATGCCAGAGACTATGTTACTCGTTCGACGATCAAGTAAAAGGTGATCCCAACTCCTCAAATGTTCCCCATTTATACTAAAAATGTCTCCACGAATTACTCTTCTTTCTCAAATGTCACATCTGCTTCATATTATACTTTCACACTTGTTCCTCAACTGAACTAGCTCCTCAAGGGAACGCAAGAATAGGTATGTAGGCACTTATAATTTAACGATTTGTTTACTTTTGTAGTTTAGGTAGTATACCTATAAGAATTAGGTATTTTTATCTAATAACTATAGTTTGATGTTCAAATCTGTTTTATGAGATTAATAAGGGGTGGAAATAAATGATTATATGAAAAAAAAAGTAATGTCGAACACATTTGATCGTTACAACCTACTTCTTTTACACGTACATGCACTAACTGTATGGTTGTTAGCCAGTTTCATAAAGAAGTTTGGTATCTATCTACAAAAAGTTTTAACTACCGAAAATATTTTCATCACGAGATAAAAGGATATAACATGCAACTAAAATACAGTGTAGTGTATTAATCCGAATAATTATAATATCTTATCTTACACAGTTCAATCTCAAGTAGCTTTTTTGTTATCACTGAGAATAGAGATAATTAGGTTTGTTCTGTTCTAAGTCGCGAGAGTGGTTCTTCTTATAACTGGCTAGTTTGAAATTGATTGTCACTAAAATGACACATTACAAATGATAACTAATTGTCACGCAAGATAAAATAACATTGAACATTTTATTGACTGTAATAAATAATATTCGCTATGCCGCATTATCCTTCGGCTCATTTAGCAGATATCCACTTTGTGTACGGATTTTGTGATGGGAACTCGCTCCAGGCAGTCGCCGAATACCGAAGACGATACCCAAACCGTCGTATACCTCACCATTCGACTTTTGCGGATGTCCATCGACAGTTTCGCGAAAAAGGGCTTGGAAAAGTTCACAGAGAAAGGGCTATAAATCTAGATGAACAAGCAGAGAACAGAATAATGAACATCATAACAGAAGACCCAACTTTGTCATCAAGAGCTGTAGCAAGAATGGTCAATGTTAACTATAAGCTCGTATTAAGGCTATGGAAAAGGTATGGCCTGCATCCTTTTCACTACAGGAAAGTACACGGATTAATTAACAATGACGGGCTAGCTAGAGTTGCCTTTTGCCAAAGGATGAATCAGAAATTAGTGGAGGATCCTGGATTTCTAAATAAGATATTATGGACAGATGAATCGTTGTTCACGAGAGAGGGAGTTTTTAATTCCCATAATCAGCATATGTGGTTAGAAGAAACCCCATGCGAAAGGGGAAAATTCATACCAGCACAAATTTTCCGTAAACTTGTGGGCTGGCATTATTGGGAATAAAATACTAGGTCCCGTCATATTTCCAAATAGACTGAATTCTCACAACTATTTATTATTTCTAAATAATGAATTAAACGACCTGCTAGAAGATGTCGATTTGGAAACCCGACGAACTATGTGGTTCCAACACGACGGATGCCCGGCCCACTTTGGCTTGGATGTTCGTAATTGGCTGAACCAACAATACCCCGAGAGATGGATCGGCCGTGGGAGCGAAGTTTTAGCATGGCCTGCCCGGTCACCGGATTTAACTCCGCTAGATTTCTTTCATGAAAGATAAGGTTTACTCAACACCTGTGAACTCCAGAGAAGAGTTGTTAATAAGAATTCAAACGGTTTCAGATGAAATCAAGAACACTGATGTTAACTTGAATCATGAAATCCGTTCAAGATTGAATATTTGTGCTGAAAACGGCGATACACATTTTGAAAATCTAATTCATTAAATTACTCGTTATAAAAATGCGTAACTGTTTCATGTTGTTGTTTATTTTACTGTAGGTACAGGTTAGCATGATCGCTGTTACAACAAAGTCCCTTTCCTGTATGAGGTGAGAGGTAAGTATGATGTAAAAAACTAAGTAGTATAATTTCCTTCGAATATTATCATGCCTAACAATTTATGGTTGTGATTGTTAGTCAAAAAAAAGATACCTAAGACACAAAGTTTCAATAATTATGTAAGAGCACTTTAATGTCGTAGCACCTAATAAAGTTTGGATACATAAGTATTTGTGGTATTTTGTGGTGCCAATAAATAAAAATAATTTCAACACAAACATCGTGCTAGACATAACATGACACTTCTTGTCATTCATGGAATACAAGTCACGCCATTCGCCTTTCATCGTATGATTTTGGAGCGATTCGTGAAGTGTCATGCTCGCTCTCTGTTCTTCAACTTGAGATTCCCACCTAAAGGCTTGTTCACAAAGAAGCGGGCAATTAATAAGATTTAATTCGTACTGAAATAGTAATTTAATTAAGACAAATAATTAGACCCATGTTGATATAACATTATTTACTCGTACAGTCTTCAAAAATATGTGGTTTAAATCTTTCGGGTTATTAACGGTCACTGTGTATATGTTTATGTTTTGAATAATGTAGTTAAAGTGGCTCCGAATGGTTGGTATAATAACACGGCTGCTACGTCGCTAGTTCCGTTCTACTCGACTTGGCCTGACACGCTGCCACGTGTCTAGGTGGGGATCGCGACTCATTCATAACTCAATACAACATATTACATACCTAAATATTATTAACGAACGGTTATGATTACATGTATATTGTGCAATTTCATTTCAGTTTTCTGAATGATCCTCATAATATAAAAACCGGTCAAGTGCAAGTCGGACTCGCGCACCGAGGGTTCCGTCCGTACAAAATATACGCTACAAACGGCCGTAACTATGAAAAACCAGTGTCAATAGAACTCTACTCCTAAGCAAAATATATGTTCGATCATTTTATATTGGTTACTGACATAGGCAGATAGAAATAGAATTATAATATAATATTTGTTGTTATAGCGGCAACAGAAATATATGTTTCTAAAATGTGAACTATCTAGCTATCACGGTTCATGGACTACAGCCTGGTGACAGACGGACAGAGAGATAGACCCTCGGACGGACAGCGGAGTCTTAGCCCCCCCCCTTAACCTTACCTCCGAAGTTTTCCATGCGAAAATTTCCAAGTTTTCTCGAATAGTAATCTTGACTGAATTCAAATAAGAATTCAATTTTGATGCGAAATAGTTGTTTCTATGATAGAAAGGACGGTGCCATGGTGTCCACACAAGTGGCCTCCCAGACAAGGGGCCGTCCTAACTGCCATGGTATTAGAGTCATCGCGTCGGGTCTCTTGCTGTCGTCACGTGCGAGGTCAGGTGGTTCTAATATAGCTGGCACGTTGACGCTGGCAAGGGCCCGGCGGATCACGACGCTAAGGCAGGCCTGCGCTCCTTCTGCAGGAGAGGCCGTGGTAGCCTAAGCGATCTTCATCAGCACCGCAGGGACAACGGTGAGGGACTACTAGTTCTGAGCCTAGGCGTAGTCCAACAGCCAATATTAGGGAGTTGTTGTCCAGGTGTGTTGCACAGTGACCTGATGGGTAGGCATGCAGCCAGAAGCCTGATTTTTTTTGATGATGCAAGGAGACGAGCTTTTTCTACGCTAAACGCCGATGAGATCAGGAGACATTCATGGGCCTGACGGCAGATAGGTTCTTCCCAGATTCTCTGGTTGTCCCAGTTTTGGTAGATCCTTGCCTGGACAGGCTGATTGCCAGGCTTCCTTGGCTCCCGATAAGTACGCTATCTCGTGACCATATAGGAATGGGGTGAGTATTTTTCAGTCAGAGATAACGTACTGAAAACCGAGGAGAGAAACGCTGGGAGGACGATACTGATATATATTACGACGATATTCATATATATTATAAATAGCGGCCGCCTGCGACTTCGTCCGCGTAGATTTTAGGTAAAAACAGATAAATGAATGAGGAAAACTTTTGTCTGTCAGTTGTCCGATGCTGTTAATGTTTGAAAAAATAAATACACAGAAGATATTCAGCTACCAACGGATTTAAGAAAATGGGGATACTGAACATTATTCCATAAGAAGGCATCACTGGCACTTTTAAGTTTAACGCCTGCTAGACTATGAAAAGAAGAGACCGGCGAAGTTACACTGGCCAAAATGAAAATGTCCTAGAAGGTACCTCGGCGTTTCATAAGGACAATATTTTAAGGCGTAGCAAAGAATGCTTATCTGTAAAGTTGGTTTACGAACGATAATTTTCCGTCACAAGAAAACCGGCGTCATAATTTTACTACGACACCTATTTTTGTCTCTCCCTCCCTCCCTCCTTCTCTCTCGCTCTCTCGCTGTCTCTCACTCTCTCTCTCCTTCCCACTCTTCCTCTCTCTCTCTTTCTCTCCCGCTCTCCCTCCCCCTCCCTCCGTCTCTCCCTTTATTTCTCTCTCTCTCTCTGCCTCTATTTATATCTCCCTCCATCTCCCCTTTTCTCTCTCTCTCTCTCTCCCTCCCTCTCTTCCTCTCTCTCCTTCTCTTCATCTCCTCTCTCCCTCCTTCTCTATCTCCCTCCTTCCCTCCCTGCCCCTCCCTCTCTCCCTCTTCTCTCTCTCTCTCTCCCTCTTTCTCTCTCTCCCTCCTGCCCTCTTCGTGTTTCACTTTAATAATTCATTAATTAACACAAAACAATTGTGGGTTATGCCACAATTTTTTTGCAATTTCAAGTTCCTAAGTCCAATGATTTTACGTTTCCCATACAAACTTTCATCCCTTGCTTTACCCCCTTAGGGGATGAATTTCGTAAATTCAAGCATATAGGTTTCTTGATTTTAAATACACAATTTATTCACGAAATTTCAAAATTCTTAGTCCAAAGATTTCACGTTTCACATACAAAGTTCCATCCCTTGTTTTACCCCCTTAGGGAATGAATTTCGAAAAATCAAGAATATAAATTTCTTGAGTTTAAACACAATCCATTCACAATATCTCAAGTTTCTAAGTCCAAAGATTTCCCGTTTCACATACAAAGTTCCATCCCTTGTTTTTTTACCCCCTTAGGGGATGAATTTCGAAAAATCAAGAATATAGGTTTCTTGAGTTTAAACACACAAACTATTCACGAAATTTCAAGTTTCTAAGTCCCAAGATTTTACGTTTCCCATACAAACTATCATCCCTTGTGCTTTCTTATCCCTAGCCTATGTTATAAATGTACTGTGAAAAAATCAATTCTCTAGCGTTAGTAGTTTCGGCTGTGCGTTGATGAGTCAGTCAGTCAGTCAGTCAGTGAGGACTTCTTCTGTTATATGTATAGATAAAACGTATTGTAACTTAAATACTAAAATTTATACAAAACTACCAAACATGGATAATTCTAAAACAACATAAAAAAATTTAAACTATTATAATATTGGTCGACAATTATCGAAGAATTTGCGATAAAATATACAAAAAAGTAAGTATAGAAGCTTGTTCTCCTTTTTAAAAGTCAATAAAAAATGAGTTTATCTATTTCTGCACGAAGCGTAAGAGCTTTTTCTCATTAGTCGATATGGTATCGCCAGGGGACGTCCATCAGGCGGGAGTGCCTCGACGTCGGCGTGCGCTCATACCCGGCTAGTCTCTGCCGTACCCCTGCCTTCGACTCCTTCGAGCGATATTTCGTAGAGCTTGTCTAAATAACGGAAATATCGGTGAAGAATTCCAGTTTCCTAGTTTGATCCATATTATCCATAGATACATAGCATTACAAATACGAATAAAACTCTGTCTGTTACCTTGTCACGCTTTAACCACCGAACCAATTTAGACGAAATTTGGTATGGAGATAGTTTGATACCCTGGAAAGGAAATATGTAGTAGTAACATATTTAGATTACATTAGCGGTTACTCACCTTGTAAAAGCTGAGTTGACGTTTGGCAATATAAATGACAATGGAAAAGAAGGTAGTTCGCTGCCTTCGCTGCCCACGCCTGCACCGGCTTCGAGCAGGGATCGGAACCGGTATTTTTTCATACAAAATATCCGAAAAAGCGATTCGTTTTTTTCGTTTAATTACGAGATTAACTTATATTTTAATAAAATTTTAGAACTTGAGTCAGATGTTTTGTGATTAATTTCTCTTCCCCTAAATATAGTTTTGAAACATTCCAGAAATAGCGTGTTATAGAAGATTTATAAAATACCGGTTCCGATCCCTGGCTTCGAGTAGCCGGGCTGTCAGAGCCTTGGAGTGCAGTGCGAGACGGGCAGCGTCAGTATACACTCGCCGCTCATGACTAGGGTCCCAGTAATGGACGGAAACATGTCCAGCAGTACTCGGCTTTTACGACGTGAGTAACCACTCATGTAATCTACAGATATGTCTGAGTGTCATGGTAGTTTTCTAGTTAAACATACAAGTAATTTTTTTAGTGTTTTTATGCAGGAAATTATCCTTTAACCCCTCCTATGCCATGCCAAAAATGTGTCAATTAAACTGAATCTAAATAAACTTTTAACATAGAGTTTAATTGCTTTGGAACGGTGATCGGTGTCTAAGCATACGAGGAGTTTAAGGAGTGAAAAGTGGGATGAAATTTAGTATGGGGAATCAATAATTAAAATATGTTCTAGGTAACGCGGGCAAAGCTGCGGGTGAAGCTAGTATTTATATATGTATATATAATTTGATTTGGCCAATTACGTCACGGATTTATCACACATACTTAAAAAAAATGCATATGTGTAGTACATATACTTAAACAACAATTTCGCTCGCTTACCCATGAGAGTCTGGCGTTACCGAAACTCAGTAAAATTTATTTATGTGTTGCTGACAGAGATACCAGCGCTGCTTGCAAACAATTTGGCGCCAAACTGGTATCAACTGTTCATAAAACATAGATCTCGCCATTGACTGCACCTCTTAAAGTCACATTTGACAAGTACAAATACAGACTAGAACACCACACAACCGTGATAGCCTCAAATTGTAAATTTCGGTTCAAAAGGAAACGTCTCGCCACAATATGAGCAAATTAAAGATCGCAGATATAATAAGTAGAAGAAAAATCATTTGACAAGCTGCAGGACGCAGCTTATTTTGACCTTTGAACTACTTTACTTGTCTCATTAAATTAGGTGGTGTGAACTAAACCTACATTTTCTGAATTATGCCCCTGAACTTCAAAGTGACACTGGCGACTTACGGTCGCTGGGCTAAAAGTATAGCGAATAAACTCGAACGGTATTGTGGCCCTGCCTGCGAAGCTGACGGTTCTTTGTTCAAATCTCGTTAATAATATTTGTGTGATAAGCATCAATGTTTGTTATTATACCGAGTCTTGCATATTTCCTGTTGTCCATACTAGTATATGTATAAGTACTAGAAAGTGCCCACAACTTCATCAGCGGAGGAAAAAAAATAACATAACTCTCTTTTTAGGGTCCCTTATGGTTTCGTCACGTCCGTCCGTCCGTCTGTATGTCACAGGTATTTTACTCAAAAACTATATGATGTATATTGATGTTTGGAGGATAGGGTGTCTTGTATAAGCCGCTACTTAGTTTGATAGTTAAATAACAAAAAATATATTTCTAGGGGGGGCACTTTATACATGTAACCGAAACTGTAAAAAATGTTTTTAGCAAATATCAATGTGTAGCGCATATTTCCACAGTTCTTCTAAAAACACTGAGGTTTCTAAATTTTTTTTTCAAATAAATTGTGTCCCCTTCCCCTCTATTCTCTAAACGGTTTGGCCAAAAAATATGAAAATAATTACAAATATAATGCTTAATAAATACTTTCAACGAAAATTATTTTCAACATGATCAAACTTACCATTTTTGAGTTATTGTCAAAACACTACGCTTCTCAGCAAAAGGTCGTAAGTGCCGTGGAGATACGTTCTTTTGCTACTGTTTTTTTTTTCTTACCGTATTTTTTTCATGTGTACTGCATTTTTTGTATAAACGGCTGCGGAACCCTACACTGAGCATGGTCCGACTCATGCTCTTGGCCGATTTTTTTCTTTAGCGTAATCGAATAAAAAGTATCCTATAACTATCTGAAATGGATGTCTAGCTACACGTGTGGCACAAATTGTTGAAATCTGGTTTGCTGTTTCGACGTGATGAAGCCACAACGACACACACAAGCATGTACACACAAAATCCAAAAAAAACATGTTTGGATTCAGTGACCGACAGGTCTCACTTGTTTTAAATATCATTTTTACAACTTTATAATAGTATAGACATATTTGTTAAATATCCCGTCGTCTGAAACTCATGAGTCGTGACCGTCAGGTCTCACTTGTTTTAAATATCTCCAATGTACAGACATTTCATTTTTACAACTTTATAATAGTATAGACATATCTGTTAATATCCCGTCGTCTGAAATTCATGAGTCGTGACACGTCCCTACTGAGCTTACCATCGGACTAGTTGGATTTGCGTAAAATTGTTCTCTCATATTTATATTGGAACGTTGCTCCCATGTTGCAGCATTACTTAGAAAACTAGCCCATGTTCTGCAGCTTTACTTTAAAAACATATGCCTTCTCTACCCACGTAGTTGAGTAATAAGTTCAGAAACGCGGGGCGTTGTATAAGGACATTAGACTCCTACGCCGGGTAGTAGAGCTCGACAAATATGTACAGATGGCCTCACCTGTGCCTTTTCTACTGAGTAAAGTGGAGAAATCTTCAAGTGATGATTTGACTTGAAGTCATTGAAAACGATAATTTATTTCTGGGCGCAAATTTCTGTTAAACCACCTTGAGAAGAATAAGTAGTGTCCATCGGTTATTTTGTGTTATTTTATGTATTATTTAGTCAAGGTTTTTTTTAATTGCGAATAATTTTAAAAATAGATCCCCATATTTCGGATCATAATTTTGTAGTGAAAACGCTCTTTAGTGAACAAATTTTTTTTTGTACAAATGCCATTAATATTTTGTAGTAGAGATATTGGTGTTACCAGTGAAATGCTGTCTAAATGTCTAACTTTATCACAGTGCAAATCAAAATAGCTGTAGGAAATGAATATCTTGTTAATTAACTTATCAAAGAATTAAAATTTTACTACACCAATTTTTTCAAAAGTAAATGTTAATGCTTTTTAGATAAATATTAAAACTGTAAATTGTGTTATGTACATTGTTTTCTCAATGAAATGGAAACATATACATGATAAATGAAAATTTTATTTTTCACGTATTAAAAATAGTTACTCACGAACCTTAACACACGACACTTTCGAATGACAATACTCAATAATTCACAGCACCGCGGCAACACTCCCTAGACGCGTCCATGCCGCGCACAGTCCCCGCACGTATGAGCTGCCGTCTGAATGAATACGAATCTGTCTGTCGGTGCCAAGTGCATTCCTTGCTTCAAAAAAAGCGGCCAAGTGCGAGTCGGACTCGCCCATGAAGGGATCCCCAGCCGTTTATACAAACGCACCAAAGATGAAAAAAAAAACATATGAAAAAAATACAGTAACAAAAGAGCGTATCTCCCCGGCACTTACGTCCTTTTGCTGAGAAGCGCAGTTTTTAGGCAATAACTTAAAAACGGTATGTCCGATCATGTTGAAAATAATTTTCGTTGGAAGTATTTATTAAGCTTTATATTTGTAAATTTTTTCATATATTTTGAACATACGGTTTAGAAAATAGAGGGGGGTACACAATTTTTGCTACTTTCGTAGCGAATATTTCGGAAAATATTCACTTAATTTAAATTTGTTTTAGAAACCTCACATTTTTTTAGAAGTACTGTTGAAATATGTGCCACACATTGATATTTGCTGATTTTTTTTTTTCATTTCGGTTACATGTCTCCCCTAAATATATATATATATATATATATATATATATATATATTTTATTTAACTATCTAACTAAGTAGCAGTTTGAAATAAAACAATTTAACGTATTATATCGCGTATATTATCTCATTTTAGTTCCCGACGTTTCGGAAGCTTTGCAGCATTCCATGGTCACGGGTGGACTGAGAAAAGATGAATTTTCCTCTGCCAAAATTACCGTAGACCCGTGAAGAGTAGCACCCCTTTGCAGAGTGCAGGCATTTATAAGCTGGACTGCGAGTGTGGTCTTTCATACATTGGTCAAACGAAACGCAGTGTATCAACCCGGGTGAAGGAGCACATAGCAGATGTCAAGCACCGTCGGTGTACTCGTAATAGGTCTGCAGTCTGTGAACATGTAATTGACAAACCAAACCACTCAATTAAGTTTGATAAACCGTCTATCCTTGCCAAAGAAAAAATATATTTTCCCAGAATGCTACGCGAGGCTATGGAGATTAAAAAGCATCCTAATTTCAATAGAGAAGATGGATTGTCGCTACCACCAGCTTGGGATCCTTTAATACATCTCATCAAGGAACAAGCGAGACACAGGACTGCAAAACCTTGATTGTAAAATATCTTATCTGTTTAAAAAGTCGTTTAATATTAGTCTCTGTTTTTTTTTAATATTATAATTAGTAATGAGGGAGCATGCTTCTTGGTAAATTATTAAAATAAAATATTTAAGCCCTTCTGGCACATGTGTAACTGTCTTTACAGCTTAGGCCTATCTGGCGTGTATGCACACCTTTATTTGTTATTTCAAAAATGGGTACTTTGCACAAATTGTAATTTTGACAGAGGAAAATACATCTTTTCTCAGTCCACCCGTGACATGGAAAGCTGCAAAGCTTCCGAAACGTCGGGAACTAAAATGAGATAATATACGCGATATAATCCGTTAAATTGTTTTATTTCAATGAGTAATAATCGCGGAAACAGAAGAAAATATTAAGTAGCAGTTTACACACGACATCTATTATGCTCCAAATTTCATTAATCATCTTATAGTTTTTGAATAAAATGCCTGTGACATACGGACGGACAGACAGACAGATAGACAGACATGACGACTCTATAAGGGTTCCGTTTTTGCCATTTTGGCTACGGAACCCTAAAAAAGCGTTCCTATTCTGAATATAAATTCTCCGTCAGTATGCGCGATGTATTCTAAAGTTAAAAGATGAAATATTAGTTTTCGATCTATGTAGTGGGAGAAGAACTGGAAGTTTTGTAGCAAACATGAGAACCGCGGGACGATTTCTTTTTTGGGTTCGGTAACCAAAATGGCAAAAATAGAACCCTGATAGTTTCGTCATGTTCGTCCGTCCATTCGTCCGTTTGTCCGTCCGTCCGTATGTCACAGGCTTTTTACTCAAAAACTACAAGATATTTTTATTTATTTGAAGTAGGTATATTGATAGAATTTAGGTGTCTTGTAAAAGCCGCTACTTAGTTCGGTAGTCAAATAACAAAAATAAATATTTATATTGCGAGCACTCCATACATGTAACAAAAGCTAAAAAAATATTTTCTTATTTATTTATTTATTTATTTATTTATTTATTTGTCCACACTTACAGCTATTTTTACAGGACTTATACCTAAGACAATAGCGTAACTATTTATATAATTTTACATTATTAACCTTTAAATCTATTTATCTATACTAAATACTGAGTTTATAACTAACTATGAATAAAGCTGACTTTGTGAATCCATTCAGAGAACACGAAAACAAATCCAAATCTTCTGCTATTAGGTTTAGGGTGCGTATTGCGCGCGTCAGCGGGGCCGCACCGAGCAGGTTGGTACGCCCGCGCGGCTCGACCAGCAGCCGTGGCCGGCGGCGGCGCCACACGTACCTATCAGGTACACACAGACTCACACAACTCAAAACCTGACCGTTAAAGATTTTACCCCTAATTAATTTAAATATGTATGTCACTATACCTAACTCTCTGCGCACTCGCAGCTCGTTGTATCCAACCATACCCAAAATAAATAAAGTTGGGTACATTAGAGGGTAGAAAGGATACACCCCATATCTTCTCAAATACAAAAATCTGACGAATTTATTTTGGATACGCTCCAACATTAACCGATATTTCGTTTCATGTGGAGCCCATATAGCAGCGTTGCATTCCAGACCACTTCGTACCAACGCATTGTATAAGGCGATAATCGCTCCAATATTTGTAAAATCATGGGAACGACGAAGCACAAATCCTAACATTATATTTTTTTGTAGTAGCGGCTGCGAAAAGTACACGGGCATGGTCCGACATGCTCTTGGTCGGTTTTATATTTATGTTGTTACACGCAACAATAATAATAAACTTTATTATAAAATTAACGCTATATAAATGATTTATTTAAGTGTCCCTATTATCCTAAATTCGGTTCACACTCAAAGAAGAAATGGGGTAAGGGAATTTTGATATTGAGCTCAATCGTTGAAGACCAATCTGCTGATTACAAAGAGATACAGTGGAGATATATCACTCAATATCGCCATAAAGCAATGGCTTTCAAGCAGCGATAAAAGTTGAATTGTGTGTATAAATCAGGAAAGTAAAATGGTGTACTATCGTATAGACCAACATATAAATAAAGTGGCTATCCATTTGGGTTCGTTTTATACCTTTTCGGTAACGAACACTACAAGTAAAGGTTACTTTTTTATAGCACATAACCCCAAATACACGCAATATTGCCTCAGAGAAAATTTCGATTATAAAAACATAATCAAAACTTGCATAATACATTTTTTCATTCTGATTTGGCAGTATCTTTTTATACCGATAATAATACGGCATAATTTATCGTCCAATAAAACACGGTACTTTACGCCTGCGGTCAACGAACTCGACGGAAGGTTTAGGATGTTACGTTTTAGGAGTTCTGGATACGGCACCAATAATTAACAAAAAGGATTTTGATACCGAGCTAGACTGATTAACTCCCAATTGCAAAGGCTCTGCTAATTACGAACGACCTGTTAAATTCGACATTTTGATAAGTGATACACCACTCGCCATCTGATAAGATAATAACTATGTAGGTACCGATAGGTCCGATTTGTGATTCAATTCCAAATCGAATGTTTGAGGGCGCACATTCGCTGTGATTACTGCATCTCGGTTAAGGGTAAGTTTTATTTATGAAAATACTTTCGCTAGACTCTATTACCCGTCAATAGACTTGAGAGTATATTTTCAACCGACTCCCGAAAAGCCTTAATTATGAGCCTAGAGTATCCCTCTGCTGCGCAAATCCTTTCTCAGATATTATGACTAAAGTCAAAGATACTTACTTATACGAAAACACTTACGACCAAAAAGACACGATTCCAACAAGCGTTGAAGTTATAAAAATCCTTCTGTACATCGGTTCAGAGGGTTCTTCATATCAATCTTAGCAAAGCAGAGAACACTAAATCGAGACCCTTTTCAGACCAAGAAATTGAATTAAATTTAGTCCATCCACTTAAGAGCAACGGTGCCACAGACAAACATACACAAGTTAAATGTACAACTATATAGATATATATGTTATATATTTATTAACCTTATATATATTTGTGTATGTATTATATAAATTTTGTTATTCATGTATTTAAAGTATATAAATATGTGTTTTTGTAATTACACAAGCCTCAGCACCGCCTACAATTTTTCTGCTTTGCCCTAAGGTTGACTGGTAGAGAATGCCTTATGGCATTAAGTTCGTCTTTTGTACAATAAGTTTTCTTTTGTGCAATAAAGATTAAATAAATAAAATAAATAAATATCGGTATAACTATGAACACCAGGTTATAGTTGCAGACAAACTCCCCGGTTGACTGGTCTAACACCGCCGAGTTATACGACACCGGAATACATTTCCCTGTTCCATTGTCGATAGCCTACGCCAAGTTATAATCAAAACAAAGTACCAGTCCTATAAGATAATGAAGCTTTATCATAAAGAGCCTTTGTGTTCTTGTAATAATACTTCTAAATTCGATCACAAGTCACGCTTAGTAAGGTGCATAATGATATAACTGCAAGAACGGCAGTAACTTGCCATTTTACTGACTTTGCGGCTACACCGACGCAAATGACTATTTATAAATTACTCTAGAACGTGCTCTCATTTTCGTCAGCGGAGGGAAAAAACTCATATCCCACTGTTTTTCTTTAGCGTAGTCGGATAAAAAGTATCATATAACCATCTCTGGATACCCATATGCCAAAAATAGTTGAACCCGTTTAGCCGTTTTGACACAATTTACGAGTCACTGACCTTCAAATAGTTCACTTATTTTATTGAAAATATCTTGAAAGCACGGACATTAAATTTTTACAACTTTAGATATAGATATTAAGTTGTTTATAATGTAAGTAGATGTGTAGATGTGATGTTCTATGGTAGACCTAGAACAGGACTGATATCGTCATTAATTGAACAATGTGAACGTTCAAAGTATTAAAGTAAGCCGAAGATGCTCCACTCCGTTCGCAAAAGAACCCTCATAATTAGATAACAATATGACATCCAGTTAACCTTGTGCCAAAAATGGTTAAAATTAGTCCAGCTGTTCTGCCGGGATGTGAGCACAAACACACAAACATAGATATATAAAAACTGATTGAAATAACCCGTCTTACTATTTTTTACCCGACTGCGCGACGCAAAGGAGTGGTAATGTGTTTATCAGTCTATGTATGTTTGTATGTATGTATGTTTGTTCCTATCTGGCACTCTAGACTCGGGACCCATTGTCAGGAAAATTTGCGTCGATCTAGATTTCTTACGGGTCCCGACTGTTCAAAATCGCTATGTTCCATATTAGAATTTATTATTTGTAATATTGTGAGTATCGATCATGAATCATGAAAGATTTCCATTATAACTTAACAAATTTCTAGGGCATTTTTGACGCAGTCGGGTTTTTTTTTATTTATTTTTTTATGGAAATATCTTCAATGTATTTGTACATATCATTGACAAAGACACACATAAATAAATAAATAAATAAATAAATAAATAACACAGGGACAATCTTACACAAATCTACCTAGTCCCAAACTAAGCAAAGCTTGTACTATGGGTACTAGGCGACGATATACATAGTATATAGATAAATGATAATACTTAAATACATAGAAAACATCCAAGACCCAAGAACAAACATTCGTGCTCATCACACAAACACTTGCCCTGGCCGGGATTCGAACCCGGGACCGCCAGCTTCGTAGGCCATTGTACAACCCACTGAGCCAAACGTGTCGTCGAAAAACATAGATATATAAAAACATAGGTACCATACATAGGTACCATATCGCATTCATTCCTTTGACTGTTTGTCACTAAGATCATAAAAATACAGAGCGACAAGATCCTCTGTGTAGATTTATAAAAGTACCGTAATGAAGGGAAAACATTGGTCGTTGTCCCTTTTTGGATCTGTACAGTTGATACGTTAATTCAGTTAATATTCATTTAAGTGTGGGTTAGCGACCATTAACATAGCTGCTTGTACATACATATTCACATGGAGGCCTTCGCAATCTTGTCATTAGAATACCTTTAATAGCATATAGTTACTTATCTACATCGCTTCGTATGTACCTACGATACGAGTTATATACATTACTCGTATCGTAATGACGTGACGAGTAATGTATATTACTCGTATCGTACAAATCGAGCGCTCGAGCGCGAGAATTCCGGGACGGTAAAATACTATCATATTTCCTAAACCAATGCAGGGTTATATTATAACGTTATTTTAATCCTGTCATGATTTTTATTTAATTGTCCAGCTAAATTGCAAAAATAACGCCAAAAAAAACTTCTTCTGGTTTTAAATCAGACTCATTAAAACCCATGAAAAATAAAACGTTAATGGAGCGAGATTTCGCAAAAAATATATTTTTTATATTGATGTTTTTATGATAGGATCACGGAATTGCTAATTAATTGGGTATTGCTAAGAATAGTATATTTTATTTGAAAGTGTTGGGTTCCACAGCCGTTCATACAAAAAAGCGCACTACATATGAAGCTTATCTCCAACAGCACTTACGTCTTTTTCCTGAGAAGCCAAGTTTTTCGGCAATAACTCAAAAACGGTAATTCCGATCATGTTGAAAAATAATTTTCGTTGAAATTATTTATTAATTGTTATGTTAGATTATATTATGATCATAACATAATTTAACATTTGGCTCTGGACATAACAACATGCTCTGATCATAACATAATGTAACATCCGGCTCTGGAGATAACATCCGGCTCTGAAGAATAAATCATGCTCTGATCAAAACATAATGTAACATACGGCTCTGAACATAACATCATGCTCTGATCCTAGCATAATGTAGGATCCCGCTCTGGACATAACATCATGCTCTGATCATAACATAATGTAACATCCGGCTCTGAACAATAAATCATGCTCTGATCAAAACATAATGTAATATCCGGCTCTGGACATAACATCATGTTCTGATCCTAACATAATGTAGGCTCCGGCTCTGGACATAACATCATACTGCGGTCACAATTTTATGGCCAGTAAAGGCTGATAACGCTTGTCAAGATCAACCATTTGACAGCCGCAATCAGTCGTTAAAGTTGATTGGACGTAGTTAAATTGGAGCTACCTTAGAGCCCTCAATCAAGAAACAAGACACTACGAAAATGTCATATGTAAAGGCTTCTACTTTTTATTGTCACTTTGTTTTCTTTATTCATTTACAATATCAGGTGACGTATTTTTCACTACGCATATAAAAAGTAAAATACAGAAAGCAAATACAAAATATAAACACATAAAAAAACCGGTCAAGTACGAATCGCACTCGCGCACCGAAGGTTCCCTACAAACTTCCACTTACCCTAACATTAATTATTACCCGGTTCCGGTTGAGTTAAGTTTGCACCCGATACGTAGGTCACTCGATAAGTTTTGAGATGCTCGAAATTCGAAAATGAAACGCACCTGAATTATATGTTTTTAAAAAGCAAATTTATTTCAAAATAGAAAACAAATGGCCGATTCGCTCCAATTAAAAAAATGAATATGTTACAGTCATTTTTCTAAAACGGTTCCCGCGTTTTTTTCTTTGTAACGATGGAGCTTAATGATGAGCTTTATGATTTTAAATTTCGTTTATCTGAACAATTGTGTTTGCAACGATTGCAGTCAGCGTAAGGAGATTCTGCTCCTTTACGGGCAACAGTTTTTAGATGGTTCAACGAATTTAAAAGGGGTAAAACCAGCCTCGAAGATGACCACCGAAGTGGTCGCCCACAAACAGCAGTAACTGCAGAAAACGTGTGGACTACTGAAATGTTGGTGCGAGAAGATCCACGAATAACATAAAAAGACATAGAGAATATTTTAGGCGTCAGTTCGGGGAGCGTTAGAACCATTCTACATCAACATCTTGGAATAAGGAAGCTTTGTTGTCGTTGGATACCACGTTTGCTCTCCGATACTGAGAAACAGGCTCGTGTAGATTGGTGTCGTGAGATGCGTCTACGATTCGATAACGGGACATCGCGGCGTGTATGGGAAATAATAACAGGTGAGGAAACAAGGATTTACCAATATGACCCGGAAAACAAGCGGCAATCGTCAGTATGGGTCTTCTCAGAGGGAAAGTTACCAACAAAACTACAAAGACCTCGTAACGTCGGCAAAAAAATGGTAGCTAGTTACTTTTCACGGGGCGGACATTTATCAACATCAATGCTGGAAAATTATAGGTCAGTCAACTCTGATTGGTATACTACAGTAGCATTGCCGCAAGTTTTCAAAGCAGTGCGAGAGAGGAGACCAATGACTAGACTTCGGGGAATCTTGCTGCATCACGATAACGACGCCTCTTCACATACGTCCCTCAGAACAAAGGCGTTTATTGAGAAAGCTGGGATAGAAACCTTACCACATCCACCCTACAGTCCTGACTTAGCTCCCTGCGATTTCTTTTTGTTCCCGGTGGTGAAAGAAAAAATAAAAGGGAAGTTTTTTTCGAAGAAGCAAATTCGGACCTATCTGATGAAGGCTGGCAAAAGTGCTTCCAAAGTTGGTTCAGACGAATGAAACTTTGTATAGAGAGTAATGGAGGGTATTTTGAAACAAATGTTAAATAAATAATACTAATATCTACAATAGTTTTTTTAATCTCAAAATTTATCGAGTGACCTACGTATCTGTAGCATTCCATACAAATGAGGTGCAAATTAAAAGCAACCGATTTGTTTAAAAATAAAAATAAAATAGATAGTTAGAGACATGGTTATAATTTTCGTGTAATATTTAAAATAAAAAAAATAAAACAAAATAGCCTTTTATTTCTTGCTAAAAAAATAGTAAGGTTTACAAATGATATTTACAGCAATATTTATTTCTATTTTTTATTAAAACATTGATTTTTAAATAATTTTATATTTAGTTGGAGCTACGATTAATATGTCAATGATAAGAAAGTAATTCTCCATAGATTACATATCTTAATACAAAATGTTGTCTTAAAAATTTATAATTTCAATAATTAAAAAGTAATAAAGCAAATTTTTTATGTTATCATATTGAAAAATAAAATCATTGAATAAATTGCATGCAAAAGATAATAAAATAGTATTTAATAAATTGTATAAATGAATGAATAATGAATAAAATAACTAACATTCTAATAATTACAATAATTAACATTCCTATAAATTATTTAAAAAACGTGCAAGAACCCCTCATGTGAGGGTGAAGGCCTCCTCCAGACTTTTCCAATGGTCTCTATCTTCGGCTTTTTGTACCCATCTCTTCCCGATGTATTTCGTGACGTCATCTTCCCATCGTGCAAAAGGTCGTCCTTTCTTTCTGTGGCCCCCCGGACCAGACCATGATGTGAGTCGGATTGTCCAACGGTCGTCAGTCATTCGGGCAATATGGCCCGCCCACCTCAATTTTAGTTTTAGTGCGTGACTTAGGGCTTCGATCACTTTAGTTTTGTCTCTGATGGTAGAGTGAGGTATTTTTTGGATTTTTCTTACTTTCATGATACTCCTCTCCATGCTACGCTGACACGAAACTATTTTACTTCTCACCCGGTGTGTGTATTTCCATGTCTGACATGCGTATGTTATTGAAGGAAGTAAGCAGGAGTCCATAACCTTTTTCTTTACTTTTATAGGCATATCACTTTATAGAATTTCTTTCAAACTCCAAAACTTTCTCCAAGCGCCCGTAATTCTTCTCTCGACTTCTGCTTCGTTGCTTTGATTTGAGAAAGAAATCCGTTTGCCCAAATAAATATAGGAGTCTACGTATTCTAACGCTTTGCCTTCTAGAACAATGGGATACTGATAAGAGTTTGACATAATTTTTGTTTTGCTTAAGTTTATTTCCAGTCCCACATTTCTGCTTGCAGTTTGTAGCGAGCTTAGCATAGTCTCCAATTCTTCTGGTTTTTTCCGAGAACAAAGCTATATCGTCTGCATACCTGAGATGGTTGATATAGTTTCCATTTATATTTAGACCCTTTTTTGTCCAGTTTAGTTTACTTATAACTGATTCCAGTACCGCAATGAAAATCCTGGGTGAAAGGGGATCCCCCTGTCGTACTCCCCTTTTGATCGGTATAAGTGGTCCGGTTGTCTCGAGTTTTACTCGACTTTTACAATGGTTATAGAGGTTCCTTAACACCTCTATGTACTTTTTCTCAACTCCTTGAGAACTTAAAGCTTCCCATATCGAAGAGTGAAGGATCGTGTCGAAGGCCTTTTGGTAATCTACGAATATTATACATAGTGGTCTTTGATATTCACGGTACTTCTCTGCAATCTGTTCTATTGAGTGGATGTGGTCCACTGTAGAGTATCCTCTTCTGAAGCCCGCCTGGTCGATCGGTTGGTATTTATCTAGAGTTACACTGATTCTCTTTTCAATAATTGATGAAAACAATTTATAAACGGCCGGGAGTAAACTGATTGGGCGGTAATTTGTGATATTCTTCGGGTCGCCTTTTTTATAAAGAAGTATCATTTCTGACTCTGACCATTGGTAGGGAGTAGAACCCGTATCTAAAATCATGTTAAATAATCGTGCCAAGGGTGTTACTAAATGATGTTTCGCTGTCTTTATCATTTCATTTGTTATTTTGTCCGGGCCTGGAGTTTTTTCTAATTTCAATCTATTTATTTGCCTGAGAATCTCAGGCTCGTCCATCAAACATATTTCTTTATCATGATATATTTGAGAAATGAAGTTATTAGCATTTTCCGAATCTTGTGCACTGTACAAATCTTTATAAAAGCGGTTGCTGTGTCGATAATATCTTTTCTCGTTCTTGATTCTTTTCCTGATTTAAGAAGCCCCTCTATCCATGTTTTGTGAGAGCTCAGCTCTCTGTATGCTTTTTTTAAGCTGCTTGTAGTATTCATATGTTTTTCTATTGTACGAGTTCTGTAGTTCACATAATCTCTTTTTATGTATTTGCTTATTAATTTATATAGAGCTTTAACTTCATTTCTCAATGTTCGCGTTTTAGGCTTTATTTTATGAATCTCTTGTCTACGGCGTATCAGTTGTCTAGTGCGATCAGAAATAATGTTATTACTTCCCGACTTGTCTTCGTTCGATAAGTGAGCGTTTTGTAGACTAGTTTTTATAGCGCTGATAATTTTATCGTAATAATCCTGTACAGTATCGCCGTCTTTCCAGGTCATGAGGTCTTTTTTGAAGCTATTTAGAGATGCATTGTACTTATTAATTTTATAGTTATTCGTAGGAGTCTGTGGTCTGTGGGATAACACACGTTTAGAGCCTGGATGTTTTGTACATTTTTGTGTAAGTTTGTTAAAATATAATCCAACTCATTTTTTGTAGCACCATCCGGAGATTTCCAGGTCCATCTTTGTCTATTTGGTTTTTTGAAGAACGTGTTTATAATACTTAATTTATTTTCATGTGCGAAGTTTACTAACCGTTCGCCTCTATTATTATTTGTTCCATAGCCGTGTTTTTTCATAATTAAAAATTCCTCAGGTTTCAGTTGACCAACTTTGGCGTTAAAGTCGCCCATGACTATAACGTTGTTTCCGGACATTTCTAGAGCCTTGTTTATGGTGTTATAAAGAATTTCCACCTGCTTGTCACTCGCCGATACTGTATATGAGTAGACTTGTATAATGTCCACTTGAAAGCCTTCGATATTTAGTTGTAATACGGCCACTCGTTCGGATAGGCCGATGTAACTTGCAATAGCTCCCCGTGTAATATTTATATTTATTAATATGCAAACTGTGAAAATTTCAAAATTTTCGTTCGGTAAACTTCGGAGATAAAGGGGGGGTGGCTTTTTTTTCACATTGTCCTTGACAAAATGTAATCACACTAAAAAAAATTCAAAAATGTATATATATGAATATTATTTATTTATTTCATATGATACCCTACTTGAATACGTCATTTTTTTTGATAAAAATATATTTACAAATGTTTCCCTTGCAATACATTTGGGTTGACAATGTTTATAAATATTCCAAATCTCAAATAGACAGCATACGTAGTTCTTTAGATATGGCGCTCTAATGGTTGGACAGACAGACAAAGTCGCACCATAAGGGCTTTTTTAGCAATTTTGGTACGAAACCCTAAAAACTAAATTAAAATCGGGTCAAGCGAGTAAGACACTATACGATATCACAAACTGGAATCCAGATACACACGTTAAAGTTATATTTATATATAACAGCCCCTGTTTTTTGACGGAGTAAAAATGGAACAGCCTACTTCTATCAGAGAAACCGCACAATCAAATTTATTAACAGATGTCGTATCGAGAAGACTCTAAATATTGCGCAAAACTGTTACATTTAACGCACGCGCGTTATTTATACGAGTATGATCCCCTTTTAATCTTTAACTTTATGGTTTTATAATCAGTTTCAGAATTTTATTTATTAAACAAACAAGCTTCTGTCCGCGACTTCGTCCGCCTTAAATTCGTTTATCGCGGATAAGGGTATTTTTTCGGGATAAAAAGAAGCCTATGTCCTTCCCTGGGACTCAAACTATCTCCATACCAAATTTGATCCAAATCGCTTCAGCGGTTTAAGCGTGAAGAGGTAACAGACAGACACACTTTCGCATTTTGCTCGTATAATACTAAGTATGGATTGGTGAGTAGGTATACAATTTTTACCATAACGTTTTTACCCAAAGTAAGGTATACAATATTAGTCTAACAAGCAAAATTCATTTAGTAATTTAGTTATGAGCATACATTATATACAATATATTATAAAACATTAATCTGATACAATATGAATCACTGTTATTATCGAATTATAAAAAAGAAATTAATTTATTATTTATAAACAGCCACTGTGTCATCTTATGTAATTGTATCATTTAAGCAATCCTCGACACTTTTATTTAACCTGCATTATTGTGCTTGGTTTGTTTAGGTAAAATCAAAGCAAGCTACTTGAAAAAGAATTTGCTGGTGTCAGATTGAGATGTTTGCCACACTTAGGTACTATATAAGTTTGGTGATTAAATATGCAATGTCAATGTTATTATGATAATTATCATCCAACTGACCTGAAGATGCAAACAGACGGCGTTGTTATGACGAATAACGTTAACAAAATGGGGATCTTCACTGAAGCGTTGCCACAAGAAAAACATTTATCTTATTTGCCAGAAGCAGCACCCACTTGCACAGAAGTTTAATAAGTTCATTCGCAATTGTACAGCCATACGTTGTCAATGACATTTGCCGCGGTGACGTAAGCCGACCCACGCCCGTCGGATAAGGCCCGCCGGCCTCCGCGAAGGCTGCGCACCGGCCTTATGCCTACGCGGGGGTTACAAAAGGCACATATGTGAAAGGTTATGCGATTCGCTAAACATTGACTGGATTCCAATCGTCGCATCGCACATCTCGTTTTTTACACGCACCATCGTAAGCAGCACGCGAGTCTGTATGCTGTTCTATGGAATGAAAAATGCACCGCGACAGCGCGTTTTGAAGACACATTGTGCCTAGGGCCCAAGGTATATCTCCCAGTGCCTGAGACTGTCCCATTAGTTGGCACCGTCACCCTTAATCATCATCATCACCATTTCGTCGGTCCACTGCTGGACACAGGCTGCCTCAATGTACTTCCACATGAGCCTGATAGAGGTGACCCGCATCCAGCGAGTCCGCGCAACCCGTACCACGCTGCACTTGCCAGTACGCGGTCTGCACTCGAGAACCTTTCTGCCCCAACGGCCATCGATTCTTTGAAGTATGTGCTCTGCCTAATGTCACTTATCTGTTTGCTTACCCTGTTCGCTATGTCGATGACCTTGGTTAGAGTGCAGGTCTCGGCTCCGTAGGTCATCGCAGGTAATACGCACTGGTTGAAGACTTTCGTCTTCAAGCCTGGCTGTCTGTCCGAGGTGTCCTGGACGAGAAGACACTTCGCAGTTTCCCGAACGCTGCCGATCCGAGTTGAATCAGTCGATTATTTGTCCTAGATAGGTGTTCATATATATTCCTTGCCTTTAAAATTTTTCTTTTAAGTACTTATACTTATTAACGTCCTGTAGGTAACCAAATATTTTCCTACCGCAGGGTTAAAGGTTTTTCACAAGATCCTGGCCTGCACTATCTTAAATAGATACCCACTTCTCTAATTGTGACTTCGTCTCCCATACAATAAATCCACTCCGTCTTCACGGGCATTCCACCACAATATCGAGTACGTGACAGTATTATTGATAATATTTTATAACGTGACTTCACAAGAGCTACAAAGTTGTTATCCTGGTAGAAAACTTAGGACCTGAAACTTATTATTTAATTTACTTTAGTACTTACTTATAGAATTATATTTCGAATACGCTATTATTGACAACACACTACTACTTTTGGCGTCTATATTATCGTGTTTAGACATTACATTATAATACTAGTTATGTAACTGTTCAGTTCAGTTTTATACCCACCTTTTATAACAAACTTAACCCTCCAATTCGAGGCGGCGCCACTGTCTGTGAACTCCTTTAAAGTTGTAGGAAGCAACGTTAGTTCCACATTTGGCCACCAGATCAATGTCGATGGCTCAGTTCTTAAAACAGGTATGTTATTTTACATTGCACGCATTGCCAATATACAAACTTGTTTGCCGAAATATAACCTTATGTGTTTGTATTACGAGTGATGTACGATTACCTCTGACGAATCTTATTTGAGTTAGGGTTGTCGAATCTTTTGGGTCGGTAGTACCGACTACCGGCCCAAAAGATTATACTACTGCGTCATACATTGGCGTAAGGAATAAAAGTGTATGAAGTGATCGATTATGACTAGCTAGCATCTACCCGCGGCTGCGCCCGCGTTACTAAGAACTGCTATGCTTGGCTATGTTTTAATGATTGGCTTGTCACCCTCTTGAAGGATGACATCTGGGGTAAAAACTATTCTTTGGCCTTTCTAGGTTCTCAAACTATATAAATGCCAAATTTAATTAGAATCCGTTCAGCGGTTTCAGCGAAGAAAGGTAATAGTCACACAGACAGACATGAGTATTGATAGTCGATTTGAACCTAGGGGTCAATCTACATATAACGGTGATGAGGCGGCAGTGTGGTCTGACAGTTTGCAATTGCTTGTCAATTAAATAGATGATTGTATATAATGTATGCTATACATTGAAAGTTTAAGTAGGTAGTAGTTAAGTAGGGATAAGGTTGCTTTAAGGGATTACTTGCTACCCTTTATGGCAGTGAGAGAAGACATGAAAACAGATAAACTAATACCGTGTACAAAAATTGTAGAATTAGTATTAATTAGTAGGAACTAGGCGTATAAATTATGAATAAATAAATGATATTAGCTGCAGAATTAAGAATAGATACCAGGAGATCAAAAATTATCAGAGGCTCACGTATCAGTTTTAGACAGTAACATGCAATAGGTTCACTAGGCCCCTATGTTCAGCTCTTTCGCTCTCCCCCTCCCACACCTTATTTGAGGTTGCGCACTGCATCACAAATCACAACCATACTTTTAGTGACCGCTGGTGGCATTCCCGTGTCTGGGTTTGGACTGAATCCAATTACTGGTATGGAGGCCTAGCCAGACGTACCCTAATCCAAAGTCAGGTTCTAAATAAAATACTTCACGAAGAAGCAGGATGTTTCACACTTCTCGGTATTACACTCGACACACACATGAACTGGAAAAACCATATTTCAAATATAAAAACCAAAATCTCTAGATTTCAGTATGCACTATTTACATTGCGTAAAACTACGAACTTTTCAACAGCACTTTCAGCCTACTATGCCTATGCGCATTCGTGGTTGACATATGGCATTACAATGTGGGGCAACAGTACTAACGTACACGAATTATTCGTGATGCAAAAGAAGTGTATGCGTATATTAGTGGGTATACCAAACAGAGAAAGCTGCAAACCGCATTTTGTGGAGCATTGTATCCTTACGCTACCATGCATATATATATACGAATTATGTATGTTTGTACGTAAAAATACAGACATGTTCAAATAACAGCAAAATAAAAGGTTCCAATTCCAATATAAACTTAAATACATGCAGCAAACATACAAATTTTTCGGACCCCCATTATGAAGCAGTTAAATATTATAATAAAATCCCAGATGATATTAAAAAAGAAGAAAACGACAAAACATACGCAAAAAAGTTAAAGTCATTCCTAGTACAAAATGTTTTTACACTGTACAAGAACTTTTTGAGGTCAACCGTTAAAGATGCTCTTAAACTCAAAAATGTTGTGTAACTTTGAAAATATTTTTATATTATAAATATTAAGTAAGAATATAGTTTTTAAGATTTTGCAATACCCCTACAGGGTCCATGTGATACTTTTGTATATTTTATAACACCTTATAATTACCATAGTACGCAATAAAGAATATGAATATGAATACATACATATAACTTTGGCAGCCCTACCGGCCGGCCGGCCTCCATTCTTCTTTTGGAACAACCACTTTCGCTTTTTGCCGCCGATTGCGTCGCGACGAGGCGCGGACTCAGACATTCTGAGAATTCCCGGTCGTCAATCCGACTAATGACTAATTATTGGTCATTTGACGATTAAGCAGCATTAAAAGGCTATAAGGTATTTGAAGCATAGCTGCAGCGGCTCTTGGATGCTGGACCTTTAACACAAATAGTTAGTAGCCAATCTGATGTAATGTAGGGATGTATAAGACAAACCTGTTAAAAATATTTCCATTGGCTCTCAACACTACCTTTTTCGTGAAAATATCTTGAAATTTGCCGTGTTGTGAAAATGTTGTTAAACAGACATATAAAACTATTTCAAACGATCTGAAATAGGCACTTTTTGAGGTCTTTAATAATAACTGGTATTTTTGCATGCTTATAAGTATATAGCCACAGCCGACTGGAAAGATATTGATCATTTTTGGTACATAATAGCTGAAAATACTAGGAATGTTGTAGGATTCTTAACTATTACCTATCTGATCTGACTAGAAATAAAAACAAAATTGCCACTAGAAACTTCCGCGTTCGTGCAGCCAAATCATTCGATGGGTAGGTATGTATTATTTTTTATGGTTCCGTAGCCAAAATGGCAAAAAAGGACCCTCATAGTTTTGTCATGTCCCTCCGTCCTTATTACCATTTCACTAAGGTATATTGATGACACTTTGAGTATACGTGTCTTGTATAAGCCGCCATTTACTTTGATATTAGTTAAATCATAAAAAAATATATTGCTGGAGGGGGGGCGCGCTCCATACATGTAGACGATTTTTTTTACAGTAAATATCAATGTGTGGCACATATTTCAACAGCTCTTTTAAAAAGACTTTGGGGTTCTTAATTTTTTTTATTTCTTTTATAAAAAGAAAAAACTTAATTAAATTTCAACGCAAATTATTTTCAACATAATCGAATATAACCTTTTGGAGTTATTTTCGAAAATCTGCACTTCTCGGCAAAAGGACATAAGTGCCGTGGAGATACGCTCTTTTGCTAGTGCACTTTTCATATTGTATTTTTTCCATCGGTAGTGCATTTTACTCTATGAACGGCTCCGAAACCTACACTGAGCATAGTCCGACATGCTCTTAGTTTAATTATAATAAGTTACCAGATGTTGCTTTAAAATTAGCTTTTCCGGCCCTCAAAAAGTACTTAAAAAGTTTATATTTAAAAACATATCTAAAAGGCTAAGTACTAACATTTATATAAATTATGAATGGCTACTTCAGCCATTCCATGAAATTACCGAATTCATGATTTACTAGCAACACTCGTGTTACTTACATTCAGTAACGTTATGTAACGTACACATGCTAATGTCTAGAGAGCTATTGATGAGTTTGTGTTACACTTACACACGCTGCCCCCTTTTAGTGGCAATGCTCTTTTTATCTTATTTCTATGACATAATGTCGCGGTACGAAGACTTGGCCCGGAGAGCCGTTGGAGACCCATGATGCCAGGGTACGAAAATTAAAATTCTATTTATTCCGCCAGTCAGATAATAAATAATATTTCATGCGTATTTTTTTTATTTTTTGTGCAAAGTAATAAAAAATGCTCAAATAAATCGCCATAAAGTTG
Organism: Hedya salicella; assembly: GCA_905404275.2. NCBI lineage: Eukaryota > Metazoa > Arthropoda > Insecta > Lepidoptera > Tortricidae > Hedya > Hedya salicella. Next base: position 86,154,143 of record FR990096.1, read on the forward strand.
CGAATTCGGGGCTCATGACGTCATAACTAAGTATTAAACTGTGTCTAGGCGTAACGTCACGACGTTTTAACTCAGTGTATCAGCCATTACTAATTATGATTATGTAAGAATTTTTTTTAAATAATAAAGAACCGGCTTCAAAATAAACTAAAAAACCATAAATAATCTTTTATGTACGGTACGGATCACATTTCAATCACCTTTTGAAGTCGGTGCCAAACCATTCGTTTATAATTCATTCATAAACCACGGCGGCGAGCCTTTAGTTATTATCTACCTACATATATATTTAGTCATAGTAATTCGTATTTATGTTGAATAAAGAACTTTATTTACTTCAGGTTTGGCACTCACTTCAAAAGGTGATTCAAATGTGATCCGTACCGTACATAAAAGATTATTTACGGCTTTTATCGTTTATTATTAAGTCGGTTCGTTTTTATTTTAAAAAAAATATTTTTTGCTTTTTAGTGATGGATTTTAGTCGTGATATAAAGTATTTTTTAGAGCCCACAATGGGAAGATCGAGGAGGCACTTTGCACGCATCTCGAGACTTTGGAAATAAGAAATGTAAAAGTTGGTTAGTTCATTGTACCTTCCATCATCACCTCAGCATGAACCAGAGGAAAACAACTAATAACTTTAGAAAAATATATACAAAACATTGTTAGTGCCTATAATAGTTGAGTAGAGTTCGGTATTCCATCATCTAATCCTGACTTGGTGATAAGGAGACTACTTCAGGGACACACTATAAAGAATATGACTAACAGTCTTAACGTATTTACCTATAATAGATGATTTTTTTAAGAATTATCCTCTAAATGTTTTCGTTGAAAGTATTTATTAAGTTTTACGTTTGTTATTTTTTTACGACTTACGGTTTAGAAAATCGAGGGGGGGGGGGAGGACACAAAATATTCCCTAACTCGATTCTTTTTCTTAGAAACCTCTAAGTGTTTCCACTACCCAAAGGTTGTCTGGAAGAGATCCCTGTTTAGCGATAAGACCGTCTGTTGTTTACCTCTTCTTGAATGTATTGTTTTATTGTATTGTGTTTTTAAAATAAATAGGGAAATATGTGCCACACATTGATGTTTGCTAAAATTAAAATAAAATACTTTCAGTTACACTTATGGAGTGCCCCCCTACATTTTTTTTATTTGTTATTTAACTATCAAACTAAGTAACGGCTTATTCATGACACCTATTACCCAAATTTCATCATATATCTTGTAGTTTTTGAGTAAAATGTCTGTGACTTACGGACGGACAGACATGATGAAACTATAAGGGTTCCGTTTTTGCCATTTTGGCTACGGAACCCTAAAAAGCGGGACTTTCTCTACGCACAACAATGAGTACAATTCAAGATCCGGTCAAAATAGTGGCCTCTAGGTACTATGTTCCGGTGCAAAGCCTTGACTTGCAACCTAGTGCTGTTACAAAGTTTGGGTGGTCCGTCTGTTACAACCGATTTTCGATCGAAACTACCGGACCGATTGAATTGCAATTTGGCACAAATGCTTTCAAGAATGTTCATGTCCGCAATATAAAATTTCAATTTCTCTGAAAACCATTAAAACGACTTCTATATTGATATTTTGACATTTCAACCCCATCGCACACCAATAGGGAGACGATATTTCACGTCCACTAAATTGGATTTCAAAACCGATGCCATTTTCGTAATTAACTTCCCAAATGACCTACTAATATTATGAAAAACATTATAAGTGCCTATAAAATTTGAGGATTGCCCTCGATTTTCCTGGGATCCCATCATCAGATCCCAACTTGGTGGCTATGGGACCACCTCGAGAGTATATCCTTTCAAATAAAAAAAGAAGTTTTAAAATCGGTCCACAATTGGCGGAGTAATCGGTGAACATACATAAAAAAAATACAAACTATCGAACATATAACCTCTATTTTGGAAGTCGGTTAAAAAGAAAAATACGTCTCCAATATTTTTGTGCTAGCTTCAAATTAAATTACATCTAGTCGTACAAATGTGGTGGAGACCAAGAATAAAACTGTCTCTACTAAATTACATCTAGTCGTACAAATGTGGTGGAGACCGAGAATAAAACTGTCTCTACTAAAATACATCTAGTCGTACAAATGTGGTGGAGACCAAGAATAAAACTGTCTCTACTAAAACTCTTCTAATTCCCCGCAGCAACGAAGCAAAGGGTTTAAGTTAGTAAAGTATAAGAAAACCTAATAGAGTAGTAGGTGAATAAGGACAACTTGTTTATATCCGAATCAAAACGTCTTCGGCGGACGTCGATTCGGTCTGATGACCGAGCACACGACTCAACAAAGGCCTCTTAACTGTGTACAATTTTAGTAGCTAATAGCCAATAGTAGTAAAAAAGGTAAGAGAACTGCGGTACATAATAGTTGTCATATGTCCGAGACGTATATTGCAAAATGACCACCACTAATGGAAAATGTAGGTTACTTTGCAATTCTAATCAAGGAGGATGGGCATTGCACAACAGCGCAGCGTCTTCCTAGAATACAATAAACGCCTATTTTACGTCTGCAGTAATGTACATTACTGCAGACGCCGGGGAAGAAGGGCTTTCCGGGTGAGTAGGTATAGACCGTATAGTGATACGAAGCCGGCAAACCCTTTTCACGGCCAGAGGCATGTATAGTGTTTTTCTCAAACATTTGCAATAAAATAAAATAAAATCACCACTATTAACTACCCGACAAAAGTTCGAGTACCAGTACCTGATACACGTTCCAGTTAAAAACCACTACGATAATTTGGCTTTGTTTTTTTCCCCGACTAAGTCGCACACAATAACATATATTGGACGAATTTTGTGCGGCTGTGTGGTGTTCAGAAGGCAGAGGTAGACATGGGACTGCCTGGTAGGCATACGATATACAACGTGTTATTATCCGAATCCTATGGGTACGACGATTTTACCGTTTTTACCAAAACACCTGTCCGTGATGAATCAGGCAACTGCCTGTAAAGGTGCGTCCACACTTGTATCATTTGCTCGTATCCGATCATCGTGCCGTGGCATGACTGCGTATGGCGCTGCTTGGACGCTTACTGTCGGCGCGCCGATCATGCCATACTCGTCCGATATAACTATGTGATACGCGTAGCAAAATGGATTTCGAGCGATCCGAACGGCGCAACGTCCAAACGCGTGATCGTGACACGCGATCATGCCACGCGACGATGATCTGATACGCGCAAATGATACAATTGTGGACGCACCTTTAGGAGTCCATGCTTCCAATAAGTATGGAGTCACGCACGGCCGCCTACTAAATTCACAGCTGGACTTGTCAAATATTGTCAGAACACCCCCAACGAAAAACTGCGGCGTTAACTATAAGTCCAAGGTGTGTATATGTGAGTCTGTCCTGTCTCCGTCATTGTAGCTGCTAAACGGATATTTTGATTTAGTTTTTGATTTAATAGGTGATCTGATCGAGAGTATTCTCAGGTAAGAGATGAGGTAATTGATTGAAAACTATCAGCTTTTTTTAGATATATTGGGTTTTTTTATTGTTTTATTATATCGATACCGATAATTACAGTATTTTTGCCCATGAAATTTCAACTTTACTTACATGTGCACTAACGTACTAATTACAAGCATTAAGTTTGACGCGTGTCTGTCTATGGCATCGTAGCTTTGAAACGGATGGACCGTTTAGATTTTGTAATTTTTTTGTGAAAGGTGATAAGCTACCTTCGAGAGTGTTCTAGTAGTTAGAGAATTATCAGCTTTTATCTAGACGTGTTGGTGTTTTTCGTCGGTTCACCGATTACTGTATGGGGAGAGAGAACTTGTTATGATCGTATGTATCCATCTAATGACCAAGAACGGTTTGGCAAGACACACCATGGCGGTGTGTGGCCAACTGTTGAAAGTGGGGCGAGCGCAAGGCCATAAGCGCGTGCGCAGACGGTCCGATTATTCACTGGAATAAACTATGCTTGTGTGCACTTTGCATACTAGACATACCTTGGGAATTTAAAACGCTCTAAATACAAATTATAATAACACTTATTATAATAAATAATTAAGTAAATTAATAGCAGGGACAATCTTACACAAGCCAACCTAGTCCCAAACTAAGCAAAGCTTGTACTACGGGTACTAGGCGATCATAACAATACATATGTATACATATTATATAGATAATACTACTATTAATACTTAAAGACATAGAAAATTATTTATGGTGACGTGAATTATTGCGGTAGATGCTTGATTTTTTTTGTGTGCTAAGCTGATAGATAGGCCAATTCAGTATGGTAACATTTACTATCGTTAGATCTTTGAATGGAATAAAAAAAAATTAAATGCCAAGAATGATAAAATTACCCAATATGTTCACAACTTCAAGGGGCTTTAAAAAGATAAAATCACATGAAAAAAAAATACCGTTTGGCTTTTAAAAACTTGCTCTATCTATCATGTAGCTATCCTGCTATTATTCATAAGGCTTCAATCAAAAAATTGAAATCTAAATGTGGTAAGTGCAAAATTTTAATTTACATGATGATTAATACAAACAAAGTAAAACCAATTACAAGGTGTTTAATTACAAGAAATTTTCAAAATGGCCCCCCAAAGTTGTCTTTTAAACGTCTGAATGCACTTCTATTATTTTTAATGGTTTCTTCTGCTACTCTCAATTTCCGGGTTAACTCGTCCAAATTGCGGCATTCTCTTGAGTAGACGAGGTTTTTGTAGTATCCCCATACAAAAACATCAATGGGGTTTAGGTCGGGGGACCGTGGAGGCCAGGCTATAAGGCAGGCGTCACCCCGGCCGCAACTACCAATCCATCTTTCAGGGTATCTTTGATTGAAATAGTTTCTTACGTCCAAGGCAAAATGGCATGGTGCACCATCACACTGCAGTACTATGCTTCTGCGTGTCTCCAAGTCCACATCTTCTAACAGCAGGAGCAGATCGACGTGTAGAAAATTTAAAAAGTGATTGCCGCCCAAGCGGTCTGGCAGCTGAAAGGGCCCGATTAGCTGACCGTTAAGTATGCCAGACCAAAGGTTAACACTAAAGTGTTCTTGGAATGTCGATTCCTTTTTTAAATTTGTATTTTCAATTGCCCATGAGTGAGAATTGTGCATATTTAAAATCCCATTGCGTCTAAAGTGGGATTCATCCGTCCACAAGATTTGGTTAAAAAAGTTTTCGTTTTCAGCTTGTCTCCTCAGCATTTCCTGACAGAATTCAATTCGCCGATTGTAATCTTCCGGTTTCAACCGGAATAGCCAAAATGATTAGAGAAACGAACAATTAGCAGTATTAAAACACAATTTTTAAATTATTGAAAAGTACCAACGATGACCAAACAACGTGAAAATGAAGAAGAACAACGTCAAAAAGAAGTTTTTGAAACGCAACCATGCTTTGTAGGAATAAAGTTTAAATTTCGAACGATCGGTGAGTGTGATGTGGCTCATGCGTCAACCGTCTTTTATTTTTTGTTCTTTTTCTATTGATAGCCAGTGCGTGATTTAGAACGAAATTTATTTACAAAGTTAATTAACTTTGCACTTGCCACATTTAGATTTCAATTTTTTGATTGAAGCCTTATGAATAATAAAATGAAATTTTCAGGGTAGCTACCTGATAGATAGAGCAAGTTTTTAAAAGCCAAACGGATTTTTTTTTAATGTGATTTTATCCTTTTAAAGCCCCTTGAAGTTGTGAACATATTGGGTAATTTTATCATTCTTGGCATTTTTTTTTTTTTTATTACATTCAAAGATCTAACGATAGTAAATGTTACCATACTGAATTGGCCTATCTATCAGCTTAGGACACAAAAAAAAATCAAGCATCTACCGCAATAATTCACGTCACCATAAATAAAAATCTCATCGTACTCGGCGATAGGTGAAAAATTAAAAAAAAAGTTGTAACTCCAAAAATACGAAAAATTGCGGAAATTACATAGGGGTAACTTAGATAGCCCTCTAGGTCCTCTACCTCCCAGTTTCAGTATATCACTACTTCTTGGGACACCCTGTATAATTATAACTAATTATCTGGGGGTACGGTAGTGCGCCCGTCAAGACTTTCAACCCGACAAGGGCAATACCTACCTTTTCTGAACGCGCTTCGTCGTTTCTGTGAACCCTCAAACTTGGGTTGGATTATACCAGATAAACTAAATTTTCGGGATATGGATTCATTAGTGGGCTTATGAAATGTGTTAAGTTTTATTTATAGTTATACTTTAGATATTATTCGTATTATTCATATGTACGAATTAATTAATTAATAATATTATTTTTTCTCTTTTCTTAATTTCATGCTAGTGATTTGAAAAGTATACAAGTACAAAGACTCATTATATACAAATTAAAAATACATGTTTCAGGTTAAAATAAAATAAAAATGTCAGAAACGACTTACCAGGCATATACCTAATAGTAGGCTTATTTGTGAGTAGATTATTGACCTACGTTAATGGCATATTCGTTTGACAGTTAATTTGCTTTAATTAAGTAATTAATTATCAATAGGAATGTACGGAGTATATTTTAAGTTTGATATAAGTACAATGTGGGATTGGTTTAAAAGGCAAAGTTATCAGGAGAAAGTACAAGTCAAAGTACTTTGCGAGGAAAAACACAGAAAGCTGAAACTTTAACAAGCACTCGCATGAAACAAGAACAAAGAAACAGAACAGAGAAAAATCAGAAACTCAATTTTTAAAGGTTACTAAAAAAACTACATATTATGTAAACTAAAAAATCTAAGGAAACCAAAACGAAACAATCATCTTCCTCGGAAGAGAAATTAAAAATGTAATTTTCTGAGAGGCCTGTGTCCATCTTTCGACCGTGGATTGGATTCAATGCTATGCTTGCAAGTTGTGTGCTCATGAAGGAGACCGGTGCTCTGTTTAGGCCGTCCTCCTGTACTTATAATACAGACCATCCATATTGAGCTTACCATGATCATGATACTATTTCGATGTGTGTACATTTTTTCCCGTATATTTATTTATTTTGTATTTATTTCGATTTTGTTAGCAAGTACCGCGAGACTCAGAAATATTTACTTAGCTTACATAAACGGTTACTCACGTCGTAACGTACCGAGCACTCTTCGACACGTTGCGATCCATTCTGAGGACCTTGGTCATGAGACACGAGTGGACCGCGACGCTGGCCTTGTTGCACAGCCAGCACCAAATAGTGTGTTGTTACATGTCAGCACCAAATAGTGTGTTGGTGATGCAAAGCGCCAAATATATCGTTACACATCTTTATTACTATAGGCACAAAGATGTACGATTTGCCATGTACATTTCTGCCTTTTTTTATAAACTTCCATACGATACCCTAATAATCGGCTCGATAAAATCGGCTGACACTGAACGAGGTTTCCAGACGGTTAAGTAAACAAGCAGACCCTTTGTATGAGCGGGAGTGACACAACAATGGCGGTTGGACTGTCGCATATCGACGACACGCCGGCCGGCCCTCCCCCACGAACTCACTAGCACTACCCATACTGTGGACAACTAATAATAAAAATAATAAGTCGAATCGACCCCGCCACAAATATGACGATCGATTTGGTGGTTAAGGCGGGTGACATACTTCTATTGCAATAATCTAAAAAAATATCCATCCAAACTACAATTTCATAGCCCGACATCTCTTTCCTTAAAATGCAATAGTCCCAACATCTGCTGGGACCTGCTCATGGACGTATTCTCTTATTGATATGATCAGGAGCGAGTCCCAGCAGAAGTACAGCCACAGCAAACTTCTCAAAAGGGCCTCTACGTGTTGGATCCATATCCCCACGCAAGCTATCAAAAATCCGGGACGTACGAGCCCGTGACTCAAGGCGAGATACAAACAAAATAATAATAATACAATTTATTGAGAAAACTTATTTTACAATAATGATAACTGTAGGCTAAAAACAAAAAAAATAGGGTAAATGCAAGTACTTATAAGCCTGAACTAGGATTCCCTGTGTTTCGGGCATGATATATTTAAAATATTCACAAGCCGAATGTATAGTATAGCAAAAAATAGTCATTAGAAAATAAATTCAAAAATTAAAACAATAGTTATTCAAAGATGTTAATCAATGTTATTTATTATATTAGTGGAAGGATAAAAAAATTAAAAAATATAATATTAGAAACATAGTATAAAATAAAGCAATGCTATTCTTATTAAGTAGTACGTGACAATAATTCTTACATTATTTTAAGACGTTCAATAATTTATCTTATCTTCATACGACATTTTTTGTAGGGCTTCGCGGATCATTCGCTTACAATTGGACGTAGTTACGCACAAACGATCCAACCCACACGGCCCTTGAAATTGAGATAGTACCAGGGTACTTTTTTTGATACGTAGAATCATTTGAGCATAAAAAAGTCGTGTATGGCTTATTTTGGAAAAAAAATACCTATTTGTTCCAACTCACACTTATACTAGACAATGAGGCTATACAAATAAATAAAACGTAATATATAACCTGAAACGTTTTCAAATTAGTGATATTCATAAATAGTATTTCGTTGCAATGCTCCAATAGTTTTAGAACATTTTAACAACACCTGTGTTATATTTTTATTTTTGCAAAATTGTTCCTTGTACATTGAAACGTATATCAAAATTATTTAGAATACTAATTAAGTAGGCGATTCAAATTGTAGTATTCCTTTAAGTTCAATTTTAAGCAATCAAATTTAAACGTTTTTAAGATACCTACATCGTAAAATAAAATATAGATGTTTACTTAATACATCGATATTCGATACCTATGATTATGAACATTAAAACTTAATATGTAGTAACAAACCGCAAAAACAAATTTCGTTTAGTTTTGTATAAAAATAGTAAGTATCTTTGTACGTAACTTAAACTAACTGCGCAAGCGAGATAATATAAAGGACCTACGATTCTAACAAGGTCAGCCCAGTGCGAACACAGGTCCCGACAAAGATGTACTGTGGTCTCGAGTTAGCCACCCTAACAAAAATAATACAAAATAATTGTAATAAAACTTATTTATTTCTCAATATTGTCTCCTTTTAACGCAATACACTTTTGCCAGTGATGTTCAATAGCTTCGATACCTTGTTTATAGTGATCAGTGTCAAGCTCAAAATAGACATCAACAGCAGACTCAACCTCTTCATTATTGGCCAAAGTTTTTTACCGCCGAGACACATTTTCAAGTTAGGAAACAGAAGAGCTAGATGTGGCGAATTAGTTGCATGAGGAAGCAATTCGAACTTCAACCCATAAAGTTCAGCCATTACAATAGTGCACGTATGAACTGATGTATTGTCCTGATGAAATCACACTTTCTTTTTCACTAAATGCGTCAGATTTTGTCTTAATTTCTTCACTCAAACGCTGCAATAGTTTTGCGTAGTCCTCGCCGTTGATGGTTTTGCCTTTTTGAAGATAATCAACAAAAAATATCTCATGCGCATCTTAAAATACTGACGCCATGACCTTGCGAGAAGATGGAACTCACTTCGCCTTCTTTGGAGCCGGATCTCCCGTTTTAATCCATCGTTTCGGCTATTACTTCCTCTCAGGGGTGAAGTGGTGGGCCCATGTTTCATCCATCGTGATCCATCGTCGTAACACATCTGCTTTATTGCGTTGGAATTTCTCCAAATACTGGATTGAAACATCCTGACGACGCTGCTTTTGTTCAATGGTGAACAATCGCGTCACACATCTTGAGCACAGCTGTCTTATGTCCTAATTTTCAGTGAATATGCGATGTAGAGCACTTTTAGAAATGCCTACCACATCAGCTTACTAGTGCATTTTTAGTCCACGGTCTTCTACGCAAATCTGTGCATTGTTTTCACCATATCTGGTGTAGTTACTTCATTTGGTTGACCGCTGCGATGTTTATATGTGCAGCTCGTACGATCTCTTTTTAATTCATCGACCCAATATTTTATAGTTGTAAATGCAAGCTCTCCCAGAGTAGAATCTAGCTCAACTTTTATTAATCAGTTGGACTTACACCTGTCAAATGGAAGTATTGTGTATCACATATTGAAGAGCAATATTGTCCATGGTTGCAAAATCACTTAGAACATTCTCTATTAATGGCTGTAAAACAAAAACAAAAGAACGAAGCATCTCCTTTTTTTAATTAACGCATTGTAAGATTCGAATCATCGTTTTTTTTTCAATTAGTATTGCTATCCATAAGCAAGGTCGGATATTTTTGGGACGGATCTATATTGGAATCCCTAAAGTTTTTTTATCCTACTTTTGCATTCCCTAATACTGTTTGTCATTAAGATAATTTGTCCTAACACTCACTGTCCTAAGCATTATTTTTAACCCAACCTACAGTTTTCGGTTTTTGACGTTCCATTTTGTCACAGTTTATCCTAACCTAACGATATACAAAAAAAACCGGCCACTCTTGGCATATCAGACTATGCTTAGTGTAGGGTTCCGCAGCTATTTATACAAAAAAATGCACTACAAATGTAAAAAATACGATATGAAAAAAACACTAACAAAAGAGCGTATCTCCCCGGCACTTACATCCTTTTGCTGAGAAGCGCAGTTTTTTTGCATTAACTTAAAACCAGTATGTAGTATTTATTAAGCTTTATACTTGTAAGATTTTTTCATATTTTTTGGACCTACCGTTTGGAAAATAGAGGGGGTCCCCCCCACACTCAATTTCTGCTACTTTCGGAGCGATTATTTCCGAAAATATTCACTAAGTCAATTCTTTTTTAGAAACCTCAGTGTTTTTAGAAGAACTGTCAAAATATGTGGCGCAAATTAATATTTTGTAAAAAAAAACAGTTTCGGTTACATGTATGCAGTGCCCCTCCTAGAAATTTATATATTTATTATTTACCTATCAAACTAAGTAGCGGCTTACACAAGACACCTATGCTCCAAATTTCATTAATTACATCTTATAGTTTTTGAGTAAAATGCCTGTGACATACGGACATGACGAAACTATAAGGGTTCCGTTTTTGCCATTTTGGCTACAGAACCCTAAAAAATTGTAAATAAAATAAAAATTTTCATTGATACTTTCTATGGTTACTTTATAGAACGTTGATAGGGGTTGCGAGGAATATGCAAATTAGGGATATTGATAATTATGGAAAGACTGCTTTGGACAAATGAGTTTTCGGGAAACCATTTCACTATGGAAAATAATTGTTTTGAGAATTGATCGTTGGGACTAATGCCCATTAGGACAAACAATTAGGGCAAGTGATATTAGTGATCGCGAGGGAGACCCTTTTGGGACCACCCTCGTAATATATACTTCGATCCCTTGTGGAACGTTTATGAAAAAAATATTTAAAATGAAGGTCTCTAAAAAAATACATTTTGCAAAAACATTCCATTATCAATGTATCTAAAAACATACCCTTTTAATAAATTTTTCAAAAAATTAATACATCACAAAGTAAGATATATTTACATGCACAATAAAAATATATTATATAGTATTCGTCTATCTATTCTAATTACGGCAAAAAAAGTGTACCAGGTAACACTAAATTGAATTAATCGCAAAATGCGGATGCTGTGGGTTGGATCGTTAGTTATTTCATTTTTAATGTAAAAATATACATCTATCCCTCATGGAACGTTTTTACAAAATTAATAAAAAATTAAGGTCCATACAAAAGTTCATTTTGCCAAAACGTACCATTCATAATTTTTCTAAAAACTTACCCTTCTAATGAACATATTTTAACAATACATATACATCAAAAAATAACAAACATATTTTTCTACAATAAAAAATAAAATATTATTCTATTCTAATTACAGCAAAAAAGTGTAGCACTGAAACACAACGCGTTTATCTCAAAATTAAGTTTATGTGGGTTGGATCGTTTGTGCGTAACTACGTCCAATCGTTTTCCCGGAAAATAATACCTTTGTCAATTTTGCGGCTCAACCAAGTCTCATGTGGACCAGAATAATAATATCTTCTCCGCGTGGACAGGCTGACGCACTCTTATATTTTATTATGTGGCGCCAGCCACTGCTTCCCGGATGTTGTATACATGTCTAAGGATACTAGCATTCACCCACAGCTTTGCCTGCGTTACTAAAAATTAAGTAGCTGGTTTTAGTGGTCTATTTTACCTAAATTTGTCCTAACTTCAAACCAGGGCTCGAAAAGCGGTATTCTCTTCATACAAAATTACCGGTATTTTTCGTTATTTTCGTTCAATTACGAGATTTTCGCATATTTTATAAAAAATCTAGAACTTGAATCAGGTGTTTCAAAAGGTTTTGCCTTCTCATATATACAGTTTTAGAACATTCCTGAAATAACGTTTCTTATTTTAGAAGATTTATGAGTATCGGAAACCTGCGTTAAACATCTAAACATCACCACAAACTACTACATTTGTGATGGTGTTAGGGTTTACATGTGTGTTTTTTTATTGTAATTGACCGATTATCGTGACTATCGGAGTAAAGATAAATCATTCGAACCAAGAATCTTCAACAGACACTTACATGTTTAAAACACGCACAAACAAAACTACCACTTCATTCTAGAATCTCTAACTATAAGCAATCTTCCCTTCAATTTAAAATACCCGTCCATCGAGTCGAGTAATCCTAGTAATTTTCAAATACGTTCCAATATATAAAAGACGAGCAAAATTAAGTTTGCGGCTGCATTGTCGCCGCAAGTGTCAGTTTAACACTGGAACTGTATGGGGCAATAATGTTTGCGACTTTGTCCAATTTCTGATAAGTTTGCGGGGCTATTTACGTCATTGAATAATGGTCTCTAACGAGGTGAAAATACGAATGTTGGCCGACACGATGGTATTTGAAGTAGGGTTGTCATGGCACTGTATTTACATGGGGATTCCCGAAATATTAGTTTCTCTTCTGACGTCTTACACAGGTTTTATTAAGTAAAAACTGGTACTGTCATTTTATTTTCATAGAGTATGCCACATGCCACCTACCATCATACCTACCATGGAGTCAGTTTAAATAAAACAACTGCTCTCTTTAATGTATACCTGATACCCTCGTTTTGGCACGCAAGCACTTCTGCTTGTTAAATGTTACCGCTATAAAATGGTAAATGGAACGGGATTAGCAGTGACAACTCTAGAGATGGGGAATACATCACGGGGCAGTTTAAATTGAACTGGTCTCTATAATGTACACCTGATACCCTCGCGTTGGTACACAAACATTGCTATAGAACATCTATGCTGATATAAAATTGTGAATGGAGCTTGCGTGGCAGTGACAACCCTAGAGGTAAGGATGCAGCGATATCTACCATCGGGGCAGTCCAAATAGAACTGGTCTCTATAATGTACACCTGAGATCTTCGCGTTGGTACATAAACATTACTATAGAATATCTATACTGGTATAATATTGTGAATAGAACTAGCGTAACTTAGAGGTAAAGAATGCAGCAATATCTACCATCGTGGCAGTTTGAATAGAACTGGTCTCTATAATACACAACTGACACTCTTACGTTGATACGCAAATACTGAAGATCTATACTGTTACAAAATTGTAAATGGACCTACCGTTGCTGTGATAACCCTAGAGGTAAGGCATGCAGCGATATCTCCCATCGGCGCAGTTTGAATAGAACTGGTCTCTATAATACACAACTGACACCCGCCGCACTCTGATACGCAAACACTGAAGATCTATCCATACTAATATTATAAATGTGAAAGTGTGTCTGAATGTGAAAGTGTGTCTGTCTATCTGTCTGTCTGTCTGCCTGTCTGTCTGTCTGTCTGTCTGTTACCTCTTCACGCTTAAACCGCTGAACCGATTTGGATGAAATTTGGTATGGAGATAGTTTGAGTCCCGGGGAAGGACATGGGCTACTTTTATCCCGGAAAAATACCCTTATCCGCGATAAACGAACTTAAGGCGGACGAAGTCGCGGGCAGAAGCTAGTAATGTTTTAAAGTCGTAAATGGTACTAACTAGTGTGGCAGTGCCAACCCTAGAGGTAAGGAATGCATCGATATCTACCATCGGGGCAGTTTGAATAGAACTGGTCTATATAATACACAACTGACACTCGCAATCTGATACGCAAACACTGAATATCTATACTGTCATAAAGTCGTAAATGGAACTAACTAGTGTGGTAGTGACAACCCTAGAGGTACGGAATGCAGCGATATCTACCATCGAAGCAGTTCGAATAAAACTGGTCTCTGTAATGTATAACTGACACCCTCACACTAATACGCAAACACTGAAGTTCTATATTGTTATAAAATTGTAAATGGACCTACCGTAGCTGTGTCTATCATCTGGGCAGTTTGAAGAGAACTGGTATTTGTAATGTACACCTGATACCCGCGCGTTGGTAGGCTAACACGATTGCTGAACATACTGTTATAATAGGGAATATGCATTAATTTTTTAATGACACTCATTAATTTGGTTTCTTTAATAGCTAAGAAATGTATATATTATGGGGTATAATATTCAAAATTAGACACTCGAAACATTAACATCGAGATTCAGAGTCGGGCATAACGGCTCACCTTTAATAAGTCCCATACAAAAACGTGTCGCGTGACGTCACATGACCGACAATGCAGACAAGTATATGGAGAAACGGGCATTTTCATATTTTGGCCCTTAAAAACTGCATTTAAGTGTTTAGTTGTAACTTGTTTCCTTTATTGGACTCAGAAGGGAATCACAAGGTAAGGTCTTTTTTCTTTGACACGAGATAAAAATAGAGTAATTTTTCGTTGCAATATCTAAAACGAACTTATCTTTTGACGGGATAACGTCCTAGAAAACGACGAACGCCAGCTGCACACAAGTGTCACGAGCCGCTCTTGACAATGAGCGATATGAGAAATTTCTTTCTTGAGCGCTACAAACTCTCTCTTCTTTATTTCTCTTTCTCTATTTTTTAACCTCAGTATATCCACGCGAGATCCTACGAACGCATAAATTCAAAGGTGTAACAAACAGCGCGTGAAGCTCCACTTATACTACTGCTCGAGCTCCTATAACACCCTGGTACATCACGCCTGCGCTATGGACCACGGATGAGTGTAAATAAATGTTAAGTTATGTACTTTTCATTTAAGTTCTTCTGTGTATTCTACTGTATACAAAATATTGATACTTCAGGGATAATAATTAAAGATGTACATTGATGAAATTTGGAGCATAGGTGTCGTGTGTAAACTGCTACTTAGTTTGATAGTTAAATAAAAGATATATATATTTCTAAGGGGGGCTCTCCATACATGTAACCGAAACTGAAAAAAAATGTTTTCAGCAAATATCAATGTGTGGCACATATATCGACAGTGCTTCTACAAACACTGAGATTTCTAAAAAAAAAGATTTGATTTTGTGAACATTTTCCGAAATATTCGCTCCGAAAGTAGCAAAAATTATGTCCCCCCCCCCCCTCTATTTTCTAAATGTCCAAAAAATTTGAAAAAAATTACAAATATTAAACTTAATAAATACTTCCAACGAAAATTATTTTCAACATGATCGGACATACCGTTTTTAAGTTATTGCCAAAAAACTGCGCTTGTCAGCAAAAGGACGTAGATGAAAGTGGGTAACAGCGGATCACTGGGGAACAATGGATTATTGCTTATATTTTAGAGAAATAATAGATTTACATATCTGTCTTGTTTGCACTTTGATACGTATCAGACGCTCTTTCAATTCGGGCTATGACAAATGTGAATATCTATTATTTCTTTGAAATATAGGCAAGGATCCACTGACCCCCACCTATCCACTATCACCCATCCTCCCCTAAGTGCCGGAGAGATACGCTCTTTTGTTAGTGTTTTTTTCAATTGTAGTACATTTTTTTTATATACGGCTGCGGAACCCTTCATGGATGAGTCCGACTCGTACTTGGCCGATTTTTAATATTTCTACGTTTGTTGAATAAAGTAATTATAAAAATAAGCGCATTGCATGTTCCCTAATCCCTATCATGAAATTGTACACAAGTTTGCGTGACTGGCAGAGCTTGATTGGCGCTATGCCACCCTGGGGCACAATGAAAAACGCCGTCCATTTTTGATAACAAATACGAGTACACAAATTGCCGCCCCTACGGTCGTAGATACTGCCGCCCTGGTCAGTAGCCTCTATGGCCCCTAGTGTAAATCCTGTGCTGTCTCGAGGTCATGATTAAACCAAAGTTTCAGTCAAAAATCTGCTTTTTGTGACAAGCTTTTATTGCCGACTGCACTTACATTTGCACATCCGTTAACTACTTACCGAGACGATTCTAAAGTGCTTAAATTCGGTAGAGTTTATGTTATTTTGGTACAGAGTTCCTATGACAACCTCCTGGTTCCATCATCATGTCAGCTCAATGGTTTCGTAATTTTCAATTGTCACCTAACTTACATGATTATTTTTGCCGAATTTTATTTCAATCAGACAACGGGGTTATAAATTTGGCTCACTTTCCGGTTTCCGATTGAGATAAAATTTTCAAAAAACTTGCACGATTGGAGCTGAACATGCATACATACAAACATTGTAAGTTCCATGAAAGCTTTTAAAATCCGACATAACATTTTATTTACTCTTAAACAAGAACCATCTCTCGGGTTAAATGCGCTGACGTATCTTAGCATTGCTTGTTTTATTGTAGCACGACAATGGGAACACCCAAGTAATCCGAAATATTTTATTCCGAATTTCGATTTTCCGATTGTAAAAATTCCGAATTTTATATTTTCGTTGTATTAAAATATCGATTATTGAAAAGCACGAAATTTAGTTTACCGAATATCAAAAATCCGTATTTTTAATATACTGATGTTTATAACACCAAAGAATCAAAAGCCCGATTTTTTGTAACCCGAAAAATAATAAATAATAATCCGTATTTTAATTATCCGATATGACATTCCTAATTCCTAATAATATAAAGTTCATGATTTTTAATAACCGGATTTTTGACATTCGGTAAAATAAAATTCGTGATTTTTATCAATCATAATAAAAACCGAAATCTGTAGGTTAGGTTAGGTTTGTATTGTGACCATGCATAGCGGAGCGACAATATGCTTGCTTTCATGTACAAAATTGCAACACGAGCCAAAAACCGAAAACTGTAGATTAGGTTATTCTGATGTTTCGGACTTTTGTTTAGTCGGATTTATTATTCATCGGTCTAATGAAATGAAATCAGCTATATTTAAAGAAGCTTTAAAAATTTACTCAAAAATCTTGCAAATTGATCGATGAAGTAATGTTCGCATTTCATAATGGTATTTGATTTTAGATTTTTCACACTTGTAGATCTGATGTCGAGTCTATTACTTAAAACGGTAAAGACATATTAAAATGTAATACTCACTGTTGTAATACGTACTGCACTCACAATCTGGTTGTTAAGTCATCATCATTCGCTTGTCCTTATCCCATTTACATGGGGTCGGCGCAGCATGTTTTTTTCTTTCATACCTCCATTCATCACTTACCCTTCCTCTTCATGTCATCTCTCACGCAATCCATCCATCGTTTCCTCGGCCTACCCCTCCTCTTACATCCTTCCACATGCATATCTAATACCCTTCTTGTCACATGGCTCTCATCCCTCCGCATAATATGTCCATACCACCGTAGGCGATTTGCTCTCAGCTTATCGACTACGGGTGCTACTTTCAGGCTTCCTCTTATATACTCATTCCTTATCCGATCCATTCTCGTCACACCACTCATCCATCTTAACATTCTCATCTCCATAATATGCAATCTGTTTTCATCCGTCACCTTTGCGGCCCAACATTCCGATCCATACATGACGACAAGTCTCACAATGCTCTTGTACATTTTGCTCTTCAATCGAAGGGGCATTCGGGCATCGCATATTACTCCCGAGATCTGTCGCCACTTCATCCATCCTGCGCTGATTCGGTTTTTAATGTCACGGTCAATATCAACATCGCACTGTATAAGTGACCCTAGGTATCGGAAATCGGAGCAGACCGGCAGCGTTACGCCATCGAGCTCTATGGGCGTTAGATTGGGGAGACTGCCAAAATCGCAAATCAGGTGTTCTGTTTTGGATCGATTGATTTTAAGGTCAACATTCTCAAATTTTTGCCGCCACTAATCTAGTCTTCTCTGAATTTCAAGCCCCTCTTCACCGACAAGGACAATATCGTCAGCAAAGAGCATACACCAGGGTGGCTCCTCCTGAGTGCCTGACGACAGAGCGTCTATGACAAGCAGGAAGAGGTAGGGGCTTATAGCCGACCCCTGGTGTAAGCCCACTGCGACACTGAACCTGTCCGTGGTGCCAGCCGCCGACCGGACGCGTGTAAAACATCTGTCATATATAGACTGAATCAACCCCACATACTTCCCAGGCACACATTTCTCTTTCAAGGCCCACCACAAAACCTCACGAGGTACACGATCATAAGCCTTCTCGAGATCAACAAACACTATATACAGGTTTTTGCGCAAGTCTATATTTTTTACACAATTGGCGAAGTGCGAATATGGCGTCCTATGTACCCCTGCCCGGCATAAAACCGAATTGGTTTTGTGTTATATCACTCTCATCTCTCATTCGTCTCTCTATTACTTTCTCCCACACTTTCATACTATGTGACATGAGCTTTATTCCTCTATAGTTGTTGCATTCTTGTACATCCCCCTTATTTTTAAAAATGGGCACAAGTAGACTGTCGCACCATTCGTCGCGGATACTCTCCTCCTCCTGCAACAACTTATTGAAGAATAAAGTCAGCCACCTACATCCATCCTCACTCAACAACTTCCACACCTCTCCTGGTATTTCATCTGGTCCGACAGCTTTCCAATTTTTCATACTTTTCACAGCCTTCCTTACTTCATGAATGTCTATTTCTTTTACAACACCCATATTCAATGGTTGGCTTTGTAACACTCTGCTCCAAGCATTCTCTTCATTCATGAGCTTTTCAAAGTAGCCTTTCCACCGACACTTTATACTTTCGTCTTCCGTTAACACCTTTCCGGCATCGTCTTTCACACATTTTACATTGCATACATCTCTAGCATTCCTCTCTCTTGCTTTTGCTAAGTGATACAGTTGTTTCTCCCCTTTAGGACTTTCCAAAGCCTCATATAATTGGTCCTGAGCTGCTGATCTGGCAATAGCAACTGCTCGTTTAGCTATCTTCTTACACTCTTTATACTCAATCCTCTTAGCTTCCTTCTCACTTTCATTTCCTCTTTCAACACTCTGCCATTCCTTAAATGCTTACTTCTTCTTTTTCACTATTTTTTGCACCTCATCATTTCACCACCACGTTTCCTTGTCTAACATGCATTTCTCTTTCGATTCTCCTCAGATATCTTTCGCCACCTTCCTTATATAATTCGCAATCATGTTCCAACATTCATTTGCATTTAAGTTTTCCATATCCTTAATTTCTATCATTTTATATTCCACATTTTCTTTAAACTTACTTGCGTACTCATTCTTCTCTAACATATGCCACTTTATTTTGGCAGGGGGCCGTTCATTTTTACTCCGTGACTGGATTTTTATGGTGACGTCTATAACTAGCAGCCTATTTTGTGATACTAAATGTTCTCCAGGTATTACTTTGCATTCTTTGACACAGCTGATTTTCCTCCTTTCAACAAGGAAGTAGTCAATCTGTGTCGCATGCTGGCCACTTTTGTAAGTAATCAGATGTTCATCTTTTTTTTAAACCATGTATTGGCAATGGCCAAGTCAAAGGCTGAAGCAGTTTGCAGCAAGGTTTCTCCCTCCGTGTTTCGGTTTCCATAGCCAAACCCCCCATGTAGCCTTTTATAATCTACATTCATTCTTCCCACATGTCCATTAAACTCTCCACCAACATAAACCTCTTCATTCCCTGGAATATCCATCATCACTGAATCAAATTCTTCCCAGAACTTCTCTTTCAATACATCATCACATCCACTCTGAGGAGCGTACACATTTACAAAAATTAGTACCACGTTCTCAAACATTACTTTCATAGCCATCCCTATCACTCTTCCTATTGACATTCGTTACACTCTGTTTCAATCTATGGTCCAGCACTATACCAACACCATTACGTTTGCCATCGCTCCCACAGTAGTAAAACTTGTATCCTTCCCCTATCTCTCTAGCTCTAATACCCTTCCATTTCGTTTCTTGCAAAAAAGCTACATTTATCCTGCGTCTTTTCATCACATCCGCTAGCTCCCTTCCTTTTCCAGTCATTGTCCCTACATTCCAACTTGCATACCTCAATCTCACATACCTTGGTTCCCGGGCTCGCTTCTTACGTCGTCCCTACCCGGGCTGGTGCGACAACCCTTGTTCATTTCCCACAGGGGCCGGGTGCTGCCCCTGCGCGTCGCCTGCAGGGTACGCCCTAACCCTGTCACTCATCTCAATTGGTCCGGTATTCATGCTGCAAAGGATTTGGCATATTTTTTACAACCGGCCGCCTGCCTCACGTCAACCTTCCTTGGGAATTCCTAGGTAACTTGGATGGTCGTCATTTTATTCCTTTAGTCGGCATATACGACATCCACGGAGAAGCAGGGAGTGGCCTATTCTCAAGCCGGCAACCACACAGCAATCTGGTTGTTAAGTATGTTGTTATAATTAAAACAGCTTGCTGTTGCATCTAACCGACTTATTTGTCGTACAAACGTCTACGTTATGATAACTGTACAGCCAATTGCTCTTGGAAAGCAAGAACTTACGATACTTTTCTGACGAAATAGTTGTTTCATATCTATTTTATGACAGCCGTGTGACTAAATGTGTTCGCTTATGACCATTGTGTGATCACTGTAGTACGATTTAGTCTTACAAACTGCGCCAAAATCGCGTTTTATAAACGTTTGTATGACTTAAATTGCATACCATTAAGTTTTATCAAAAACGTTTGTAGAAAACTTATACAACTTATTTTTGCTAGTTGGGGAGTGTATTTCTCAACGCGTGAAGGATGTTTTTTTAACGAGGTTGCCAACCTTAACAATCTCATAACCGTTTTTTTTTATTTTTATTAGAAACAAATTTCTTATAGATTAAAAATAAGTGATCAATGTTACCCCGTTGATCGAAGTAACCCCAGTTGACGGTACTAGGCGACAATATATATAACTAGCTTCTGCCCGCGACTTCGTCCGCCTTAAATTCGTTTATCGCGGATAAGGGTATTTTTCCGGGATAAAAAGTAGCCTCAAACCCGGGACTCAAACTATCTCCATACCAAGTTTAAGCGTGAAGAGGTAACAGACAGGCAACAGACACACTTTCGCATTTATAATATGAGTATGGATTTGGCATAGGTATTAATTTTAGCGCCACCTGTTAGTTTAGAAAGGTACTCGATACTCGTAACACATGTTTGAGAGAAGTTTGCACCTCCTTCCTAAGTAGCGTGATAAGATTCAGGTGCAAACTTAACCCAATCAAATGTAGTGGCTACCCCCCCTTTTAAGGGTTGAATTTTTATAACCTATAACTTGGCCGGGGATTTTTTCGACCGATTAATAAAGTTTGCATCAAAATCTGTTCAGCCGTTTTCACGTGATGCGCGCACAAATTAACAGACAAACAGATAAACGGATAAACAGACAAACAGACAAACAGACAAGAATTCTAAAAACTGTTGGAACGTGTTCTGTTATCGATTTTAAGTATCCCCTGCCAATTTTTTTTCGAATATCTTCCATGTACAGACTTTCGACGCTCTTCAGCTTTATTATATGTATAGATATATAGATAAATTATAATACTTAAATGCATAGAAAACATCCAAGACCCAGGTACAAACATTCGTGGTAATAACACAAACCCTTGCCCTGGCCGGGATTCGAACCCGAGACCGCCAGCTTCCTAGGCCGTTGTGCAACCCACTGAGCCAAACTTGTCGTCAATAGATAATATATCCATTAATAGTCGCTTGGCTTCTAGTTGCCCACGGAAATATTTCATAGTTCATCACTAGACTCAACCCAAAATTAAAGAGATACCTATCTAACGGTAAAATAAGCAACTCTGTACTTCGTCTAACTCACTCATTGTCCCTAATTATCGTTCCTATCACGTAGCCAATAAAAATACTCCCCTTCCCTTTTACTTCTTCTCAGTACTTCAATTACTTTTTTGCCTGTCAAAAGTCGATTGGTTCTAACAAGTATTGTAAACCTGTGAAATATACGAGGTATATATACAAGGCATACTATGATTCTAGACTGCAGTTAAATGGAGGGGCTACCGTGAATGACGTTCTTTAGGATCGACACACAAAAGCGACGCGACAAACATTCGCATTTATCTCTCTCGCATCGTATGAAATAGAAGAAGACGAATAAGGTACGTATGATAAGTAATTGTACTAGCGGCTTGTAGCCAGCTCAACGGCGGTAGCTTCGGGCCGTGGAGTTCACACGTGTTTAGTTTGTCCCTCTTTCATAAGGCTTCTCATGGTGAGACTTATTCATGTCGTTCTGTTAAGGTAGGTAGAGAATATCGTGTACAAATATTCAAAATCTCCGAAATTACATTCGAGTATTTTTGAGTATGCATTTTTTACCCATCATTCATAAAAATATATTTTTCTGATACTAAGTATTTCAATAAAATACTCAGAGTATAAATAATTCTAGGTCCAGACTTAGCTCAGATGCAATAAATACGATAATGGCAGACATTTCGCTTCGTTCAACCGTAATACAATTTAATTAAAGGAAATAAATGGTTAGTACATAAACAGAAACAAACCTGGCTCGCCTTATAGGGATAGTAACATCAACATAGTATATGTGAAGACGACATACTTGCGTACATACCAACGTGTATGTATATACCAACATACGTACAAATACGAGGATATGTATATGTGTTGAAGTAAAGTAGTATCAAATATTATATTAATTACTAGACGCACCAAATATTTTGCTTAGGAAATTTATTTTATATTATTTCTTGCTCACTGTA
This sequence comes from Hedya salicella, assembly GCA_905404275.2. Lineage (NCBI taxonomy): Eukaryota > Metazoa > Arthropoda > Insecta > Lepidoptera > Tortricidae > Hedya > Hedya salicella. The sequence goes on from FR990096.1 coordinate 86,177,173, forward strand.
CGTGTATGTGGGCAATTAAATGTAAGTGTAATTAGGTTTAAAATTTGTGTGCTGTAAGATTTCACCCCATAGATTTCATTTAAAGTTTGGTCGGTAAGTTTTTGAGTTAAATGTCCCAACAACGCTGACATCTTCATTTCAATATTTGACACCCTGCTCTGTTGCAATGAATCATGGTTGAAGGTACTAACTACGGTGTCAAAAACTGGGACATTAACCTTAAAAAAATCGAAGTTGAAGACAAACATTATTAAACAATTTACAAAAAAAAAAGAAAAAAATGTTTGATGTAATGAAATTTTAGTAAATCGACTGAATAACATTTATAAATAATATAATCTGGATCTAAATTTAAATGAACTCATAAATAATTTTAATTAGAAAACTTACATAGATAGCAACACAGATTGTCTAAATCAAAAAGGCGGACAATCGTTCTGGCGGAACCGGCGACAGCGTCACATTGTCGGCTTGCAGCTGCAACAAAAATAAATTTAATTATTATTTAGTCAATTTTAGTGATGAAAATTTTAATTACCTACTTATAAAATCGCATTTTTGTGCAAAAAATCTTCAAAACAATTTAAGATACCTGAAGGGCTACTGCGGCGTCCGAAATTTGAAGTTCGCATAACACTGACGCACTCACTCAAACACAGTATAAATGCGAGCGCCAGCGATAGAAACTACACGATACGAACTTCTACTTTGGAACTTCGGAGTTATCCCCTGAGACAGTTTCCCTGTAACATCCAATTTCATCATGCATGCTTACTTAGCGTTGACGGCTGACTACGATTGTCAAATACGAGTAGTTGACATTGAGAGACGTAATCAGTCCATTTTTTAAGGGTCCCAAGGGTTTCCATCAGTAAGTCGATGAAACCCCCGTCACGACCTGAAAAAAAAACCGGTAGCCAACGTAGGGCTAAGCCGATTTTCTTTAACCATAGCTGAGAAAATGACAATGAAGTCAATAAACCAAACTAAATACTATTGCCTCTGTGAGCTGTAGCCCTCGCGCGAGTCTTTCAACCCCCATATCGACCTTTAATAACCGTTATTCTCGTGTTTCGAGTAGCATCCTAGTCTCGTATTATATATTTGTCTAAAAATGATATAAGGGGTGTCCCTTACGTAAAGAGACATTTTTATAAGTCTTACTTTCTGGCCGATAATTTGATTAAAAACAAAGAAAGTTTTGGTGTCAAGGTTTCGTTATCTATCATTTAAAGCAGGAATATTGTTATTGCATAGTATATTTCGGGGTCGTATAGTCGTCAAGAATATGAATCATTTGCAAATAGAGTCAAATCAAATCAAATCAAATTATTCTTTATTTAAGTAGGCCTAGTTACAAGCACTTTCGAAATGTCCGTTACATGAGAGTGAATGTTTGCTGGGAGAAATACAATATGATCCAACATTTGCTGCAAGGATTAGGGAAACCCAGAAAAACCTAATCAGATCATTTAACTTAAGTGTAATATTATTAATAAAATCATCATTTTTAAAATTAAAATAATCAATAAGATAAATCCCAAAAGAATTGTCAATAAAAAATAAATAATCTAGAATGTGTCTAGAATAAAATTCTAAATGTCAGAGTATATAAAACAATTAAGATTAAAATAATAATAATACCTTAGGTATTCGTTAAAATAATTATTCATATACCTACATGACGCTATAATTTACATTAATCCCACGCGGCTTCATCATTCATGTAGTCTTGTGTGCTATAATAAGCTTTAGAAAATAATTTTCGTTTCACAATATTTTTGAATTTACCAATAGACAACTCAGTTATGCTGGGAATTTTATTATAAAATCTCACACAGTTACCCATGAATGATCTCCTTATTTTATGGAGCCTAGTAGCAGGCGCTGCGAGCTTATGCTTATTTCTAGTATTAATATTATGTATATCACAGTTCTTCTTAAAGTCAGTAATATTTTTATGTACATACATAATATTCTCATAAATGTATTGACAATGCACTGTCATTATATTAATGTCCTTAAACTTATCTCTAAGCGAGTCTCTATAGTTCATTTTATAAATCGCACGAACAGCCCGCTTCTGCAGAACAAATATAGTATTAATGTCAGAAGCACTGCCCCATAGTAAGATGCCATACGACATAATACTGTGGAAATAACTGAAATACACTAATCGAGCCGTTATCACGTCTGTTAATTGACGAATCTTATTTACTGCAAAAGCTGCAGAACTCAGTCTATTCGAGAGATTAGCAATATGGGGACCCCATTGGAGCTTAGAATCTAATGTTATACCGAGAAAGACTGTACTATTAACTAGTTCCAGTTCCTCACCTTTAACCATAACGCTTGCTTGCTCGTGTTTTACGTTACTCGTGACAAACTTAACACATTTAGTCTTTTTCTCGTTCAACAATAAATTATTTACATTAAACCAATTTACTACTTCACACATAGCATTGTTTACGCCATTGTAAGATCGTTGATTTCGTACGACTTTGAAAATTAGAGACGTATCATCTGCAAACAAAACTATCTCATGGTGGGTCTTTACGAGGTGTGGCAAGTCGTTTATATAGATAAGGAACAGGAAAGGTCCCAATATTGATCCCTGCGGCACACCCATAGAGACTAATGACCCCGGTGAACGCTTTCCATTCACGTCAACCCTTTGTATTCTACAATTTAAATAAGACTCTAATAAATTTAGTGCTGATCCTTTAACTCCGTAGTGGTGTAGCTTCCTGATCAGTGTCTCATGATTAACGCAATCGAAGGCCTTAGATAAATCACAGAAGATGCCTAAAACATCTCGCGATTCCTCCCAGGCATCGAAAATGTGTTTTACGAGCTCAACTCCGGCGTTGGATGTCGAGCGATCCCGCGTAAAACCGAATTGCTTACTATGCATCAAATTATTCAAATTAAAATGTTTTAACAATTGATATAGAATTAGCTTTTCAAAAATTTTACTAAATGTAGGTAGTACAGATATTGGTCTAAAGTAAGTGGGGTTAGAGGTACTACCTGATTTAAATAAAGGAGTTATTTTGCTATGTTTCATCAGATCACGAAACTCACCGCAGTCAACACTGTTATTGAATATATCTGCCAAGTCAGGCGCTATTACTTCTATTAGGGATTTGACAGCATGGACTGAGACCCCCCATAGGTCATTGGTTTTTTTGACATTAATTGATTTAAATGCCTTTACTACATCTGAAGGACTGACATGTTCAAAAAAAAAGTCCTTACTACATTCTGGGACGTTTTCTTTTAACAACAAAACGGCAGACGAAGGTGATGAATTTAAACACTTTATTGTGGATACTGGTATATCGGTGAAGAAATTTTCAAATTCTGTTGCTACATCTAAACTTGAATCTATAATTTTGCCATTATTTTTTTATTTCTAGATCACTAATTGCGTGCCTTGATCTACCAGTCTCCGCATTAATCACTTTCCAGGTGGTTTTGATAATATTAGAACTATTTTTGATTTTCTTGGATAAATAATTACGTTTGGCAATATGACAATCAATTTTGAATTGTTTCGAATATTGCTTTACATGTTCTTTAAATTCATCACTCGTATTAAACTGCCGTTCCTCATACATGGCATACAGTGCTTGTCTACGTTTGTGTAAGTCCGCAGTGGCCCATTCGCTAAATACTGGTGCACCGCCAGCCACAACCGATTTGGAAGTAAATATTGTATTATAATGTTTAATAAAAGTTGTAAAGAATGAATCATACATGTGATTAGGACTCATTTAAGAAGACAGAACGGGTAGCGCCTGAAACAAATGTTGCTTCATTCTTTCCGCAAGGTCTGTGGTTACCGGTACAAAAGTAATTTGTTTATTCACTATATTTTCCCTTAATATCTCAAATTCCATTAATTGGCCTAAATGATCTGATTCTAATTTACTGATTATACTTTGTTTAGAAGGAGAAATATCAGTGAAAATGTTATCAATACAGGTGGCGCTGGTATCGGTCACCCTAGTAGGTTCCATAAATACGTGGCTTAAACGAAAAGATTTGAATAGATTCAACAATCTAATACTTAGTGTTGAATCTTCCAAAAGATTTACATTGAAATCGCCGCAAATAAGTAATTTTTTACGAGTACGCGATATCTTAAAAGCACATATTCCATAATAGTTTGAAAAACATCGAAATTACTTAATGGCGGCCTATACACACAAACTACAATAAATTGCTCTAGTTCTACTGCACTCAATTCTATGGTCCGTTCAACAGACAAGGATACAATGTCCTTACGTTCCTTAAATTTCAATTGACTATTTAATATAATTAACAACCCACCATGTATGGAACTAAGTCTGGTGAACGAACTACCCACCTGGTGATTATTGAATTGGGGCATTAACTCATTGCAAGTTAGCCAGTGTTCAGTTATACATAAGATATCATTATTATAGGCATTTAAAAATAATTCAATCTGCAAATCTTTCCCTCTAATACACTGAATATTTTGATGAACCAGGTGGATATACTTTTCATTGCCAGAAAAGGATTTCTCCATTGTCTCATCACTTAGTTTAAATTATTACACATAACAACATTAATGTCGGACTGCTCAATAGAAGCAGAGTTATGTACCAAATTCTTGGTAGAAATGTCAATTAAATAGGCTAGTGACAAAACTATTTGTCGTTTGCAATAATTGGAAAGGTAAAACTTACCTTTTGTCAAAAAATAATGACTACTAACATATTTGTTAGCGTCTACTATTCTAAACTTACTACTATATGTACAAAGATTATATAAAGATGTATTTAAAATATATCTTGTATCATTTTCAGATTTTGTCAATTGTTTACAATAGGGAAAAGTGAACATAATAATTTCCTGAACTATAATTGTGTTCAGTTTCATAAAATTTAATTAAATCATTCTTGTTCACTTTACCCCTGTTTCCCAAAAGAATAAGCAGTGTTGTCTTGGAATTAATATTACTGTCTTTTAGAATTTGGTTTGAAATATTGTCAAGGCAAACAATTGCTACTTACACTATGTCCCTTTAAGTATGAGTTTAACAGTGGGCCCATACCACTTCCCATCTCATCACAGTACATGATAACCTTAGGTTTAGGTGTGCTTGGTGCGGTGTGGAAGGAACTTTCACTGGATTTTTCTGGCAAACTGGCACACAGAGAGGATGGTTCTAGTACACTAGTCGACAGATTACCACTTGCTTGGTTACATAAACAGGAGTGATTATTTGTCAGGGATTCAAACCGTTCTGAGTTATAATTTATTTGTGATATTAAATCATCCATGGCTAGTGAGTATTCTTGAATAACTTTTTTTGAACTCTCATTAATTGTGTGTAATGATTTAATTGAATCCTCTAAGCTTTAAATTTTAACTTTAATGTCCGTGTGTCAGTTTCATATTTTAACCTACTATTTTGTAACTGTACAGAATACATATCTAACTTATCCACTAGATTTACATTTTGACTGCAAGATCTCAATTTCTTTAGAAACAACCTGTTTTGTTTTGACAACTTTTTTACTCTCTGTATACACTTGTTAAGTTTGACATATTTTTTTAGTTTTCTACCACTGCAATTTACTAACTTTGTTGTGGTGGAAGTATCATAGTCTACAACAATTACAGGGTTATCAATTGGAGTGGTAACCAACTGCGGACCCGGTCCAACTAGTTCTTCGAATAAGCTATGAGCATGAACCGCTGCACTCTCATGCTTGGCCTCCTGCAGCTCAAGAATCTGCTCGTTGGCATCATGCAGCACTCTCTCCAGTGTGTTGATCTCCTTCAGGAAATGCTCATACTCAGCGCTACACTCAGTAAACCTGTCTACCATCTCCTGAAGCTTGGCCCGCTCACAATTTAAATTATTATAATCACATTCTAGTGTACAGAGTTCCTTTTTCAACTTATCTCTGCTGTCAAGTACCAATAATAGTTCCTTCTCACTATCCTCTCTCTCACTTAGCAATTGAGCACACAATTCCTTTGAGTTTTTTAATTCTAATAAGGTGATTTGAAGTTTATCCACCTCCTGTTGACGGGCCGCCGCGGCTTTTCGTCAAGTAAGCATCATTGATATTAATTAAACACAAAAGTGAACAACAATATTTCAAGGACTTGCTAACCCAAGCTAAGTTATTTTTAGGTACTTACGTGAAATAGTAACGCAAGGGTATGTATAAGCTGTGTTCTAATTTTATTAGTTGCTAAAATAAACACAAAAACAAGACGATATGATTGCACAACAAAAATATATTTCGAATTTCTAACCTATAACGGTTACAAATTCAAAATATGACGAGACAGTTGTAAACGTTACTAATGCACTTCACTTATTATGTTTACACTAAAACTAAGATTAAAGCTATTGAATACACACTCAATGGGCTGAATATTACAAGAAATATTAATAAAATAACATTAAATAAAAGGGACCTAATGCAATCAGCTGCTTATTCTTTGACAGCCCAGAGGCGTTATTCTATTTGACGAGTTTCATAATAAAAAGGATACAGTAAAACACTTTCTTCGGGAAGGAGCTAGGCGAACTAGTATATATAGAGTAAGGAAATAGAGCAGTGACGGTTCTTAGATTGTTCATAACACTCCTTCAAAGTTCGTCAGAGTGGCAGTGAAAAAATTAATATTAACAAAGTCGTCTGTCGCCTCAATGAAGAAAACGATTTGGGTTTTAAAGTATATGTGAAACAATCACCTCCTAAATACATAAAGGACCATGGGCAATTTCGAGCATTATGTAGCACAAAAAGGCAAAGTGGTTGTTCGTTTTATAGGTATATTAGGGTTCCATACCAAAAAGTTAAAGAAGGCAAACTTATCGTGCGTGCTGTCCGTCTGGGTATCTCACTGTTAAAGCTCTATATCTCAGGAAGTACTTATGATATTCAAAGAAATAGTTGTAGAGATTGCTAACCCAAGTGTATTGCAAAAAAAAAATACTAATTCCTATATCGTTATTATATTTTAAATTTACCGATATAAGCAGGACCAAAATTCAAGGTCTGGTTACTACTAACGTACTACGGAGAGGAGGGTGGGTATGATATGAAATGTCTTGATTAGAACCTTCTCAAACATTGTTTTAACAGTGGGTAGATTTCGATTAGTGAAGGAAAATCTGAAACAAATTACAATCCCCCCTTGATCTCCGAAGTTTGCAAAGCGAAAATTTTGAAATTATCACTTCCTATGTTAGTTAGTATAAATATATCAGGTAAAATATAACCAGAGATTTATGTTTTTTTTTAACTAAAAATATTTTTTGTTTAAACCGGTTTTGTTCAGTTTGCACCTCATTTGTATAGGACGCTATAGATACCAGGTGCAAACTCAACTTAACTGTGGTCTATTATGTTAAATTAAGTGACGGTTTATACGAGAAGCTCGGTGCGCGAGTCAGTCTTGCACGTGGCCGGTTTTTTATGTATGTAATAAGTCGATTGAGCCTATTTTGTTTGCTTCATCAACGCCAGTTTAGGTGCTCAAGTACAGTCGACATCATAAAACATAGGAAAGAATAGCGGAGGTTAGGGGATCTCGTGACGTGATACGCATGCGTCATGAAAATGGTTGATAAACACTGCTCTAGTCCGAGTACGAGTATGACTGTGACAAGCGACTTTTAGTCGTGCAACAAATAGTATCCGTCTCCTTTCATTCAATACTGTGCGAGACGGGTGATGCTGTGTTAAGGGACAAGTAAAATTGCGGCCAGCCATGCTAATACTCGTATAAGTTAACTTTCTGTCAATCAGCTAGCCCTAATTTCGGTGTCAAAAAAAGCATTTTCAGTAGCGCACAGTTAGGAGCTGACAGCCTGTCATCGCATCTCCATACAATGACGATTCATCGTAATGGCACATTGTTGTTGCACCGTTGTGCGAGGAAAAAAATGATAAGTAATAATGGGTCGAATGTAACGGGGGCTGATTGAGACGGCAGTGTCGAATACACGGGTGATGTGAACAGGGTTACATGCAAGTCACGAATATATGTTTCTCACTAGTCGCACAGTAAGTGACCATGTGTCAGTACCGTACGTCATTACTGGTTGAAAACCTATAGACCTTTATAAGGACGTTCCTCATCATGAAATATCATATTGTGAGAATTGAAGAGAATCGGACCGTAAAGAGAGCCTACCTCGGCTGTCCATCAGGCACACGCCCGGTCGGACGCCAGTCTCGATGTATGTAGGGTTGTCGGACCATGCTCAGTATAGGTTCCGCAGCCGGTTCATACAAAAAAAATGCACTGCAGATGAAAAAAATACAATATGGAAAAGTGCACTAGCAGTTTTATTGGCTGAGAAGCGCAGTTTTATTGGCAATTACTCAAAAACGATATATGCGATTGAGAATTTTTTTAGCGTTTAAAAATTTACCTAGGCGTGGCGCGTCTTACGAATATGTAAAAAAAAAGCAAACATACTTCTCCAATATTTTTATACCTAAGTAACGCACTAATAATTAAAATTTTGTCACCATCCCTTTTATTGAGCATAAAACGTATTTTCGGAGTTATTTATTGGATTTAGTATGTCACTTTTTTCAATTTATAGGACTTTGAAAAACGCCATACCGAAACTACTACCATCTCAAGCCAATGACACCTGCTATAAAAAATACTTTATTAGTATTCTGTACTTTGCACCGATCACATACCGCTCTGACCAGCTCATATGTACATGAGCATAGCAATGCATGGAATCTATGAGTAACTCGAATGACTAACGTCAACGTGACACCCACGACATCAAGTCATCTTGATCAGACACGCCTAGTAACAGTTCAAAGGATAACCTTTGTGTTTCTTTTAAATAGAAAACTACCGTGAGACTGAAACTTACAGGCAATAAACTTAAGAAAGGCCCTCTTGTATGCTGTAATAACGAGTGAGTTAAATAAGTAATATGCAATGCGTTTATTCTTCATAACTACTGTATTAAACATTAAAGTTTTATCTTTTGCGACGCACAATTGGGAACATTAAGTTTTACACAGGTGTGCATTTTATATTTTTTCCCGATAGTATACGTTATGTGAACTTAGAATCTACGAACAGTTTATTTTTACATTGTATTGTTTTTAGATATCTTTTTTTAAACACCCGTCGTGACATTTGTACAGTTCCGTCCTATGAATACATTTTTACTTTGGTCTACACAAATTAGTAAGAAAATTAAAAAAAAAACATGACATTGACAGCTAACTTTTTAATTTTACTTACTAATATGTAGACCAAAGTAAAAATGTATTCATACGAGCGAACTGTACAAATGTCATGACGAGTGTTTAAAAAAGATATCTAAAAAACAACGCGATGTAAAGATAAACTGTTTGTAAATTCTGAGTTCACATAACGTATACTATCGAGAAAAAATATAAAATGCACACCTCTGAGAAACTTTATGTTCCCAATTACTGTATTTTATCTGGTCTAAAATAAAATTAAACGGTACCTTGTGATTCTTTTGGGTTCAATGAAGTAAAACATGTATGGCAACTATACACTTAACCGTACTTTTTTATCGGCCAAATAAGAAAATGCTCGCACACTCCTCAGCCACAGTACTACAATATATTCCCTACACTGGTGAAACGCCTTTGATGACGGGCGACGCCGCAGAGACAGGACTATTTCCACCAACCGGCCCGCATCGGATCGGATCGAAAAGAATACGAACGGATGCGGCGACAACCGATTGCGTCCGGTGTCCGTGTCGACGCATACGATCGGCCGGTAACAGCCGTTCGCGGCCGACAGAAAGTCGAGGTACACGATCGGCACCGTACGGAGACTGAGGATTGACTGATGAAATAGGCTCGCCCGGTCACGGTCGCATCGCGATGGCGGTATCGACAGCCGAAAGGTTCTATCGCACACGACGATAGCCGAACGGGGCCGATCGCTAGCGAACGGAGCCGACCGCGTGTCGCAGCATACTTTCGGTTACGATCACTTGTCGCGGCAGACGCCCGCGGTCAGGCTGTTGTGCGCAGCTTTGTAATGTAGACTTAAATGTAGTACACATATGATTCAGTATCGTTTAAAGGCCATAAAATTCTTTCCGTTCCGATCCGTTGCGGTCCGTTTGGTGGAAATAGTCCTTAAGCTTCATACAACCGCGCTGCGATAGATACACTACTACAAGCGCGATGCGCGTGTGAGCGTGACCACAAACTCCTAGTCACGTACACGAAGAAACCAGTTTAGACTAGTTTAGTTTGTGGACAAGCGCAGGTTCGATTGTGATAAATATGGTGGTTTATGTAGTGTGTATATGAACAATAATAGGAAAAGACTTATCATATTAAGACTATCCCAAGGACTCTGTTAGGTAAGTAAAATCTTTATTATCCACATAAATACCTACTTATTTATATTTTTGCCTACAATCATTAAAAAGCAAAAAAGTTTTTTTGTAAAAAAAACAACCTAAACTTTACGTTAACTTCTTTATCCAACAGGCACCGATGTCTAAAAGGTGATTCAAATGTAATCTGTACAATAAACGCATTATTTTGGCTTTACAGTTTTTTTAAGGCAGTTCTCTTTTCATTTATTTTAATTACCTTTTAGGCGGCAGGAGTGGTTAACAGCCGTCGGGCGAGAAGACCTACTTTTAAAACTTGATGATGATAAAACATCCTCGCTCAGCGTATCAGTATCGCCATACGGCGAGGAAATGCTGCCAGTATTTTAGGTGCCATGCCGCGGGGGCCCTTTTTAGATATAATTAAATTTTTAGCTTTAGTTTTAGTCATCTATGTAATAAAACAAGGCAACAGTACAGAATCTATGAGGATCACTTCGAAGAATCCTGTATTACTAAAAAGGTATAAATTTTGCCCGCTCTTTGGAAGCATAGTCTCTGTTCCGTTTCTTTACTCATGTGACGCCGCCGCTCGTGTAAGTAGTAACGTGACATTGTTTTTTTTATCCCTTCAGAACGGTCGCGCACACTCAGCTTCAGAAAAAAGTATCCACGGTGATTTTAAAATAGTAACTTGCACCGCACTTTTTGGAAGATCCGTATTACAATATTCGGGCTATGCGCTCAAACACTCCTCATTATTGCCCATCGTAATACCACTAGACAAGTTTCCATTATCAACTCCGAGTTGGGAATCGATCCTGGATCGCTTATGCCAATGCGTTTAATCTGCATCTTTAGCCCCTGAGCTATCTCTGCTGTTACGTGATAGCTTGAGATTATGCATCATAAGTTTGCAAGTAATGTTGGTAAATACAAATTCTGTATCGGGATCTTTATCCAACTTGCAAACAACATCATAATGTAGTATTTCTTTATACTTCGTTATTACAATACACCCTCATTACGTTATCACAAAAAACACTATTATTACCTGTGCAATAGGACTGGTGTTAAAATTATTTGCCGTAGTTTAAAGACTTTAAAGATGGCCCGACTGAAGACATTTTTCAAAGGCTAAGATAATAATCTTGGGAACAGAACTACAGTGTTACAAAAATAGCTCAGGATCTGAATATTAGGGCAAGTGATAAAAAAATAGTATGTTTTATTTCTTGTAGGCAACGGTGACTTATTTATTACCTAAATATGATCTTGGATATTTTATTAACATACGGCTTATGATTTATATCAACAGAGAAAAACGGTTCGTAAGTGGGATCGATAAGCACTGTTCGAAGACACTTACATGCTGCCAATATTCACAATTATAAGCCAGCAAAAAACATCCTTGTTACTGGCGTTCATCGAATCGCAGGAAAGAACTTTGCTGAACGTTACCGAAACTTCGTAGAAGTGGAGAGCGATACAATCCTATAAACCAGTGGAAGGATGACTTTGGGTAAGCAAACTTGTAAAATGTGCAGTAGTTTTAAAGTACCTATAAGCCAAATATATATTTCGGGCAATTCTGATTTATAATATATATAAATCAATTTACTCAGTAATCAAATACCTAAGTTTAACATTGGAAACAGTAAACATTAGACTTTACTTAGACCTTATAATTCTAGATCAGCAAAACACAAAAAGAGCTGTTAGACTATGTGTGTAATAGCGCTTATAATCCCAGGATTTCTTGTGTGGACAATCCCGGGATCCCGGGATTGTCCACACAAGAAAACCCGGGATTGGTAGCCCTAGTGTGTAATAACTACAGAAAATAAAAAAAAATTAAAAACCCCGACTTGTTCCACTAAAAGCTGAATATCTTAGATACGAGTGGTCCGATGTTCATCAAACAAAGCTAAGAACACTCGGGATAAAATTATCTATGACACAAATAAACCGCACTCAAATCGGTCCATCCGTACGGGCTTACGATGCCACAGACAGATACACAGATACACAGAGTCACAGACACGTCAAACTTATAACACCCCTCTTTTTTTTGACGGGGGTTTAAAATATATAATATAGATTGTTTGACAAGGGGCTAAAATAAGCCATTATGATTATGACACGAAGTGATTATTTGGACGAGCTCACGAAGTGTTTCATGAAAAATACAAAGTGCAGTTTGAGCAATTCGATCACAAATTCAAAGGTCAATCTGATCGGCGGGGTTATTGCCTAACGAAATTTTGACACTTGGTATCGGAATCAACTGTCATAGCTCATACAAAATCATGACACTTGATTCTGATTACGAGCGTCAAATGCGTTAGGCAATAGGGGGGCAGCGGGGTTATTGCCTAACGAAATTTTGACACTTGGTATCGGAATCAACTGTCATAGCCCATACAAAATCATTATATATATGGATTATTAACAAAAAACCGGCCAAGAGCATGTCGGACCATGCTCAATGTAGGGCTCCGCAGCCGTTTGTACAAAAAATGCAGTACAGATGAAAAAAATACGATATGAAAAAAGAAACACTAACAAAACAGCGTATCTCCGCACTTACGTCCTTTTGCTGAGAAGCGTAGTTTTTTGGCAATAACTTAAAAACGGTATGTCCGATCAAGTTGAAAACAATTTTCGTTGGAACTATTTATTAACTTTATGTATATTTGTAACAAAATTTGAAAAACCTCTAAGTATTTTTAGCAGAATTGTCGAATGATGTGACACATGACACATTGATATTTTCTGTATTATATCTATCAAAGTAAGTAGCTGCTTACACAAGACACCTATGTTCCAAATTTCATCAATATACATCTTATAGTTTTTGAGTAAAATGCCCGTGATATAGGGACGGATGGATGGACGGACGGACATGATGAAACTATAAGGGTTCCATTTTTGACATTTTGGCTACGGAACCCTAAAAAATAGTATTGATGAGTTCTTTAACATGACATAGCAATTATGATCATATATTTTTTAAGAATATTTTCAAGCTATTGGGGTTGGATGTCCTCCAAAATGGCAAAAATGGACGCCCTTATAGTTTTGTCATGTCCGTCCATCCGTACGTCACAGGCATTTTACTCAAAAACTACAGAATGTATATTGATGAAATTTGGAGTATAGGTGTCTTGCATGAGCCGCTACTTAGTTTGATAGATAAATAACAAAACAATATATGTCTAGGGGGCACTTCATGCCTGTAAACCGAAAGTGATTTTTATTTTTCTATATCAATGTGTGGCATATATTTCGACAGTTCTTTGAAAAATAACTTGATGTTTCCATAAAAAAACAGACATAGTGAATATTTTTGGAAATAATCTCTCCGAAAGTAGAATAAATTGTGTGCCCACCCTCCTCTATTTTCTAAACGGTATGTCTAAAAAATATGAAATAAATAACAAAGATATACCTTACTAAATACTTTCAACGAAAATTGTTTTCAACATGATCGGATATACCGTTTTAGAGTTATTGCCAAAAAACTGCGATTCTCAGCAAATGAACGTAAGTGTATGCTCTTTTGCTAGTGTCCTTTTGAATGTCATATTTATTTATTTATTTAATCTTTATTGCACAAAAGAAAACTTATTGTACAAAAGGCGAACTTAATGCCATAAGGCATTCTCTACCAGTCAACCTTAGGGCAAAGCAGAAAAATTGTAGGCGGTGCTGAGGCTTGTGTAATTACAAAAACACATTTATATACTTTAAATACATAAATAACAAAATTTATATAATAAATACACAAATATATATAAGGTTAATAAATATATAACATATATATATATATAGCGATGAAACGAATTAAGGAGATAAACTAAGTCTTGGGTTCTGCCAGTAAAGAAGTTGCTCACGGACTTTTGGAATGCAAACTTATTCAGGGCGGAGGTGGAGTGGGATAGAAAGGGCGAGATTGCCGGAAGAGCGAAAATGACGGTAACGAGTGGATTCAATGTAACTGAAGAAAGTTCATATGTTTATCATATATATGTTGTTTTTTTGTATGTGAAACTGCGCAACCCTACACTGAGCATGGCCTTCATTTCTGTAATATATACCCACATTTTAAAAAAAACATAATTTGTCCCGATTAAAAAATATCGATTACGAAAGTAGTCCTCACCCTAAAAGAGCTTAGGTGACAGTCACAGCGTAGAAAGTCATACAGAGGTAAGTAATAGTACTAGTAAGGGGCATTGTAGTACAGTTATTGTATTGCTGTTCCTCTTGTGTCTACGTCATATCCACCTAGTGACGTCACATAGAGAATCGTATGATTCCTACACATTTTCCCGAATATCTTCGAAACTAGTTGGGTTATTGTCAAAAACTGCGCTTCTCAAGAAAAGGACTTAAGTGCCATGAAGATGCGCTCTTTTGCTGGTGCATTTTATCACATCGTATTTTTTATTCATCTGTAGTGCATTTTTTGCAGTAACGGCTACGGAGCCCTACACTGAGCATGGTCCGGTATGGTCTTGGCCGGTTTTTTGCGATGGCGCTTTTGTGCTTAGCACTGCAGTACTGTAAGGTATCACTGATAAGTTGTCTCTGGTCGCGTTCCTTGTAACTATATCCTTTTAAACCGGAACCCAAATCATGTACCCTTATATTAATTTCAGCGAACCAAGCATTTCTCTTAAGGAATAATAGCGGAAGCGGACGCACCACCCTCGCTTAATATTTGTAAATAACAAGTTTGAACTGTTAACGTAAAAGTGTTATTTCTATTGACGGACTATGTACGATGTACATTCATGAAACGGCGGAGTAGGATAACAATACTCTAGAGTAGAACCAACATTTTGATGTGCAGCTATTCTTCTTCTACAAAAAATGGAAATACACATACATACATGTACATGGCTTACAAAGTACATAAAGAAACATACAAAAAATCCAAAATACTTAATTATTTATTCGATTCCATGCTTTCAAACAGCCCGGTTTCACTTATACTTATGAATTATGGAACTTACTTGTATATACGATATACAGTTATTTTATTTTTACCACTTGACAATAGCATAGTGAGATACTTACATAGAAAAAATAAAATTAACCCCACAAAGGATTCAGAAAAATAAATAAAACAATACATAGTGAAATAAGCATTATAGAGTACTATAGTTGTTGTCCGCGACTTCGTCCGCGTAGAGATGCAATTTATATTGCATCTCTACGCTATGTTAGTCTAAACAACATTACTGGAAAGTACCGTTGGGATCCGTTCAGTAGTTTTTAAAATTAAAAGCAATATACATACATATATCAACACAGGCTTTCTCATTAATATGTCGCACCCGCTCACGGGACAATGGTGTCCCGGACCTTTGGGAGGCGTGCGCGGAGCCGAAGCCAACGCGTAGAGGCCCTTTCGACAATTTAATGAAATGTAAGGTGTACACCGCGCGGTTGCTGTTCCTGCCCATAGCATGGGATACGCACAGAGACAGCACTCGCTATATGCAAGAACTATTGGAGAGTGATGAGATCTATATATGCTGTGTTATGGGATTGAAATGATGGACTATATATACTGGGCTATATTTCTTGAGACAATCGGAGTCTACCAGGAAAAAAATTCCCATGGCTAAAGGCACTGGTAGACGATGACTTGCCCGCTGCTAGATGGGCCCCCGTAAATAGCGACACATATAGTGGCCTGAGGGCAACATCGGTGCGGAGGGCTAAGGGTGGAGAGGTGTCACTGGACTTTCTACCGAAGCCAACTCGCCACTTACGTTCCACATCCACCCTCGAGCCGCAGCTCTAGCGACTCCACCCTGACCGGCCGGTTAATCATTAATATTAATATTAGGATTAGAAGTTACTCTCTTTCACTATCTCTTTTTGGAATTGAAAGGATATAGCTAGGCATGTCCCCAGATAGGACAAACATTTTGTCCTTGGCTTCAAAATTATAGGATCTTATGAGTTTTGGCTATGGAACTATCATTATTGTTAAAGAAAAACCCAGTGAATGTACGCCCCAGTTAAGTTACTACCCAGGTATAGTTCAAAACCCTGACACTGGCCTTTCTTGCATTTAGCAGTGTACAGCATTGATACGGAACTTATGACATACAACTACATACAAGAGGGTCTTTCTTAAGTTGCTTTACCTTTTACTTGGTGACGGTATGAGACAAATAGAAACACATAAAGTCCTTTAAATTTCTACCATTTGCTACGGGACTTGATAACGTCACTATAACCACAGCTTCCATCCAACTCCAAACTGACTTACTATAGTAATAGTCCCATAGCCACTTACGCTGTTATATAAGCTGCGTTGCGCGTACGCATGCCGTCATCGCATGTGACACGAAAACTACAGTAACTGGTTCTGTTAGTTCCGTCAATCTGTTAAACTACCCGTGGTCAGCGAACGAAAAAAACATAGAAGCACAACTAGCGTCGCAAAATGATCCCACGAAAAATGTGTCGAAAAAGGCGGGGCGTATAAACTGGGTCAAACGGGCTGTCAGTTGCTTATGGCGGCGCTGCATGACTGTCGTATTATTTCACTTCTCAAAGTGAAAAAATATGCCTTACTGTTCTGTAAATTAGTGTATTAATCATTCTAGAAAACACAAAAAAAGATAGAATCACTTTTCACGTGTAAAAAATACCGTATACAGAATTATTATTTTTTTTTAGTCGGAAGAGATTTTGTATAGGGATGGTGTTATGCCACCTTACATCATCAAGATGTTAGTATGTGAATGAAAAGGAATCCCTGTTGAGCATTTCATATATTATTCGTTGAGATACATGTTTTCATGCACATAACTATTTTATATACAGTGTTCGAAAAAGGTGCAATTTGATTTAAAAGTTATCATACACTTTAGAAATATGATGTTACAAATGGTTATTGTATCTGATCTGGGTCATTCTTACTAGACTTTTTGTTTTGATTAGACTAAAAACTGTATGAGTTCGGGATCTCGGGCATATCTTCATTTAAGTCTTTTAACGGACTCCGAAAAGGAGGATTTTCAATTAATCGTAATGGTTCTTGATTTTATTTTATGTACGAGTATGTGTTCCTTGATCATTTGAAAACGGCTTATACTGATTTTGGATTTTTTGCTTAAAAAGTGGTATGTGCAAATTTCTTAGTTTCATATAATTTTGGTGAAGATTTGATGGTCAGATCCATAAGGAATCGACAGAACTTTACAAGTATTGAAGTTATCTTAATAGCGATTTTGGTATTTAAGAAACAAGTCGAGCATTTGCTTTCAAAAATATGCATTGGTAAAGTAAACTGATGAAGAAGACCACAGAAGGCCACCGAAACTCCTCAACAATAAGATAAGTGATTGATATATATACGTGGTGATAAGATATCTCGATTAAGATAGTTTAGCGACTTAATAGTCACAAATTTAAATGGTCCTGATGAAAATGGTACCATCGATCTGATTTGATGATGAAGCCGGACGGTGGGCACCTGATCTGCATAGTTAAATAATGTACTTAAATAAATATTTATTGCTATACCTATAGGGCGATTTTTCTCGATGGACCTATTTAACGTTCACAAGTTTTTTTATAAAATACATTTTTGTGACTAGCTTTTATTGTGGACTGAACTTTTCTTTAAACATCCATCAATGGCTCATCGAGTTGATTCTAAAGAGCTCAAACTCAGTAGGGTTGCGGTAACTTAGAGTTCCTATGCCCACCTTCCGTCTCCATCATGATATCAGCTCGATATTATCATAATATTGCACTGTCACCAAACTAACAAAAGTGTGCAAAAATTTAGCAAACCGGCAAGTGGTTTTAATTTAGCTTCCAAGATTTGACCCATACAAACATACTAACACGGCAACAATAAAAGTATGCAGCTCCATTTTTGCGTTGTCTTAACGTACTACAAAAGTTATGATTGCCAGTGGTTGATTGTCTGCTTATATTTAAGTATTTGGCAAGCTATACAATATGCATACTCGTATGGTCGTCTAGTATTCACAGTATTTATAGAGTAAACTGCAGCATCAGCTTAATTAAAACATTAAAATATATTAAAACGTTCAGTTTTATTTGTAGCAAGAAAACAATAGATATGACACTGTACATCAATCAAAATAAAATTCAAAAACATGCATAGACAAAATTAGAGACATAAGAACAGCATCACTGGACAGCATCACGACCTTCTAACAAAGTAAGAGTGTGTTACATCTTAATTGGAGACTAGTTTGATTTGCGTAATGTTATTCTATGATTATTTAAAAATAAAATAAATCTGATAAATAAATTGAAATAATACGACAATTCTGCCTACAAACTTACTCTTTATTGCATGTACCCATCCACTAGGTATGCGTTTCATAGTCGCCGTCAAGTTGATACTCTAAAACGTCAGAGCTAGAAGCCAATCACAGCCAGTTATTATGACATTGGCAAATCACAATTATTTGTTTTGGGTAATAGAAAGTAGACTGATATTTTGGCCAACTCTTATGGTCACACAACGCGCATGCGGATTTAGAATCTTTACCCCGTTTTGTACTGCAATTTTGTATGAAGCTCGCGTTCTATGTTTTTTTTCGGTCACTGCCCGTAGTCAACTAAAATGACGTAACCCAATTAAAGTACAAATTTAAGAATGTAAGAATACTTGTCACATTTTTATGCACTGTACCTCTCGGAAGTTTTTTTTTTTTAATCTGACTTTGAGTTGGGTAGTTCTGGCAAGATCTCTAATAATTAAATTCGTGGGGGGGTTACACAAAAGGGAATGTCATCCGGGACCACTTGAAGTAGGTTAAAACGGTTCAACCCGACATAAAGCGAGGGAGAGCGAGCGGAGAATATGAGACTATGCACTGGTCTCCCCACCGGCCGGCTCTTCGCCTAGATGTGTAATAACACTACTTATGAGCAAGTGTGCTTATAAAACCCACAGCCGTAAGTTATTACCTACGGGCTGAGAATAGAAAGGTGAATCAACTTTTCAAATTCTAATTCGTTTATTTCGCCATACATATAGGTAGATAAGATAAGGTGACAGTTGTGGTATAGAACAGCTATGATGTGCCTTATGGCGTACGACGCCAGTACGCAGTGATGTATCATAATCGAATAAATAAAATGTAGTCTTAAGTAAACCTGTTTACTAATATTAAAATACTAGAAGGTGCCCGCAACATCGTTCGCGGCGGAGAAATAGTCGAAACCCTTTTTTCTTTCCTCAGCGTTGTCGGGTTAAAATGTATCCTATAACCATCTGGATACCCAGCTACCAGTGTACCAAAATAGTTGAAATCCGTTTAGCCGATTTGGCGTGATGAGGCCACAACGACACATACATACAAGCATTTAATTTTTACAACTTTATAATAGTACTAGCGGCCGCCCGCGTCTTCATCCGCCTTAGATTCGTTTATCGCGGATAAAAGGTATTTATCCGGGATAAAAAGTAGCTTATATCTTTCCTCCAAACTCCATATTTTACTCGATTATTTTACAAATTTTCATCCCCTTCATATGTTATCCTGTCCCGTAACTCAGGCTGGAGACAATAGTGACAGAGTTACTTAAAAAAAAGTAAAGAATGTAGGCTAAATATACTGATGAGATGGGTCCTGGAAAAATGAACGTATATTGCATGGAAAAAAGCATATTTTTAAACAAGAC
This sequence comes from Hedya salicella, assembly GCA_905404275.2. Classification (NCBI taxonomy): domain Eukaryota; kingdom Metazoa; phylum Arthropoda; class Insecta; order Lepidoptera; family Tortricidae; genus Hedya; species Hedya salicella. The sequence goes on from FR990096.1 coordinate 86,197,238, forward strand.
TCAGGAGATGTGACCATGGCACTTAGGCAAGAACAAAGTTGATAGGCCCAAAAATGTCTTGAAACATGTATATCCTCAAGTGAGGACATTTAAAACAGTTTGGTTCAAGACGAACCCTGACACATCTTAACTGGAAATCCATTCAAGGCCACACTTAAATAAACGCAGGAAACTGACTCAATACGGCAAAAACTCGACAACGAAGCTGTACAAATGACATAAGCCTTATAGCCGAAGTATAATAGTTGCTGTCGCTTGAATCGGCTATTCGTGATTTTGCTGTACGGAGGTGTGACTAAGTCCCAAATATAAGCATGTTAAGAAATAATTATGGCAAAAGATTGCATTTGTTTACTTTGCTGTACTGTGCAAAGTATATTTTTGTTACATTTTATAATCGGGGGTACTTACATTTTAAATTAGTTCAGTACCTCACAAATATTGTAATTTACATGGCTAAAATATTGTCCAACCGATTGACAACCTTAATTATTTTGAATATTTACGTATTAAATGACAGAGGACAAGGAAATACTGTCAGATCAAAAGGAAAACGGGCAAAATAAACATAATTTGTGAAATTGACTTTACTTATTTGCCATTTTTAGGGTTCCGTAGCCAAAATAGCAAAAACAGAACCGTTATTGGTTTCGTTATGTCCGTTGTCCGTATGTCACAGGCATTTTACTCAAAAACTACATGATGTATATTGATAAAATTTGGAGTGTAGGTGTATTGTGTAAGCCGCTACTTGGTTTTAGTTAAATAACAAAAACAAAATCCGGGGGGGCTCCATACAGGTAACCGAAACAGAAAAAAAAATTAAACAGATGTTTATGTGTGGTACATATTTCGTCAGTTTTATTTAAAAGGTTTTGAGAAAATTTCAGTTGATTGTAATCCGGCTGTCCAAGACCTCCTAGACCAGAGTAATTTATGCATTTTCGAATTTCGAACTTTTCAATTTCATAATTTATAGAAGGTGCCCTGAAGCTTCGTGTGCGGAGGAGAAGAAACTCATAACCGTAACGTTTCTTTTTTTTTATCGTAGACGGGTAAAAAGTATCCTATCACCATTCGTGAATACCCAGCTGTGTAGCTTTACCAAGAATAGTAAAAATCCGTTTAGCCGTTTTGGCGTGATGAAGCGACAACGACACATACATTTATAAAATCCAAGTGACCTCCAAATAACAATATATTATTGTGAAAATATCTTCAATGTACAGTCATTTCATTTTAACAATTTTATATAAGAATATATAAAAGAATTCAATCTTATGATGGAACTATTTGAATAATCGATTTTAATTTGTACTTTTTATTAGTGAGTGCTTATATGGGACATCGTGAGAGTAATCGTCAAAAAAAGCATAAAAAACACAATACAAATCAATACTTTGTTACTGATCACAACAATATGCACTAGGGATCCATTTATTGCCAAGAAATCTATCCTTTGCAGTCAAGCTGAGGCATTATTTGACCTTTGTTTAAGAATCAATTTATGTGTTTTAGTTATTTCAGCAAATTACCTCTTGCTTGGGTGCACAGGACCTTGGCACAACCTCCGCTATGCACAAAATATGACATACCTAACACGTACGTTATATTATCTATACTATGATAAATGGGAAAAAATAAAATGTCTGTACATTGAAGATAATTTCCCAAAAGTGATTGTAACGGACTATTGGGAGATCATTCAAAAAAGCGTGTCTTGACTTATTTCTCCTCCGCGTACGAACCTCCGTGTTTGATATATATTCTTAAACATGACCAGATAAAACTAGCAAATGTAGTATACGATCAAACAAGTGTTTTGATATACAAAATAAAAAATAATGCGACTAAATATACCAATTTATACTATCTATATGTATATAGCATATAATACGTATATTAGAATTGCCATTTATTTCTTACTTACAATTCATTTCACAATTACATTTAAAAGAAATATTTAACATTATTTCTTTAAAGAAATATTTTTTCTCATACACCCAATTAAATTCAAAGAATATTGATGGCCCAGACCGGCAATATCGAACGTCATTTGCACGAAATATATAATCTCCGAGGTTATATACAATTTTAGTCAATAATACTCCGTTAGCTATAGTTTCCCAAAGTAATTCCGCCATCTAGGGAGTACTTTTGTAATCTATACATGTAAAATAAGCCCTGACTAGGGCGTCCTCGGAGGACGCCCTACCTCCCGGGAAATACCGGTTCTCAAATTCCCGGGAATTTTATGGTGTCACAAGAAACGGTACCAAAGATTCCATCCCGGTTCTCCCGGTTCTTTTTTTAAATAACCAATGTGCGTTGTTTTATCCAGCTGCGTGGACAGCAAGCTGAGCGGGCTATATTTTTGACACATATCTATATCTATGTGTCTTAGTGGTACTTTATAGCTTAATAATAATTACGGATTTTAAATTTTAATGATTGAGGTATTGTAATTGTAAGGAATTGGCAACTTTGTACCTGCGAGCCATTTAGCAAGAGCGTAATTACATCTTCCTTGTCTAACGCGTGGACTCGTGACTTATTATATGTTGAGGATTGTGGACTTGTGATTGTGAATGTAAAGTGAGACGAAATGTAAAAAATAACTCCAGAATCTAGTTACGGTGAGACTGATTACAGAAATTACGAGACCGAAATGATTTGTTTTATTATATGGAATGAGGCCAGAGACCTGGACACGAAAATCCACTCCGTGACCAAAACTTTATCTCCCAACTCCTGTGCCATTGAAGATAGGGAAGGCTGAGTACACTGTGAGTTAGACAGCATATCTAACGTTTGGAAAACCTATTGCCAGACCTTGTTGAAATTGAAAATCTACTGAAAATGATAAAATTCCTATCGAAATCATACGAGCTTTTGGAGAGTCTGGTGTTACCATTTTTCACAGACGGAGCAAGCATGGACAAACTTCTCTTAAAAATGGAAAGTGTCAGTTTGATGTTTGTTTTGAAGATTAACCGCAGCAAAACCAAGATGATGATTGTCGACAGAGCTAACAAAAACTTGCAAAACATAACACAAATAGCTAACTGCGACGTCATGCAATCCATGTGTACCTTGGGGCTTTAATCTCGAATCAGGGAGGCTGCATCGAAGAAGTCAGTCAAACGATGTATGGCTATGGCTCGGACTGCAATGGAGAAGAATTAAGAAAATATGAAGAAACCGAAACATAACGAAGGCAACAAAGATCAGGGTCACAAGCACATTAGTTTTCTTGCCATTTTCTTTTACGATGTCTAAGCAGCATGGACTCTGAGGCAGACCGAAACCAAAAAGGTAGACGCCCCAGATATGCGGTGCTGGAAGAAAATGCTTGAGGTTCGGCACAATCGCCTTCACCCTTGAAGAACTGGGCATCAAAGGACGTCTGCCTAGTATGGTGCAAAGGCAAATCCTCCAATATTTCGGTCACGTGAATTGGTGCGGAAATGAGTCCATAGAACGCCTCGTCGTGCAAGGGAAGGTGGAGGGGAAAAGGTCGAGGGGCAGATCGCCAACGCGATGGACAGACCAAATAAAGGCGGCTGTTGGTGGGCCGCTACATGAGTGTACCCGGTTGACTGCAAGCAGGCAGAGGTGGCGGGAAGTGCAGCGACGAGTCCTGTCAGCTGCCGAGGGTGTTACATGATAACCACGACCACTCAATGAATTATATGGAGAGAAAGAGGTAAACAAGAATACTGATTTCCTGGACTATGTCAGGAATTATTCAAAAATGTTTAAGAAAGTGTGCATAGCCGCTAAGGCAAATTATATAAGTTCTAAACTCAAAACGTCTGACAATAAAGTGAAAACTGTTTGGAATATTATTAATAGGGAAACTGGTAAAACAAAAACTCGCAATAGTCAAGTCAACATTATGTCAGGAAATGGTCAGAACGATGTTGCCTCGGCATTCGAGGATTATTTTTCCAACATTGCAATGAATACTACAAGATATATTCAATCATCTGCGACCGAAGCCCATTTGTTACTTAATGTTAATTTTAGCAAATGCAATGTAAGCTTTGAATTTATTCAAGTAAATTCAATAGAAGTTAAGTCACTGCATTTAAAGAAAACAGAGGATTTATGGGGAACTTCAGTAAAAATTGTTCATCATACCATAGATTCAATTGCATCCTATCTAGCCTTCATTTATAACAATTGCATATCAGAGGGCGTGTTTTCAGAACTGATGAAACTTAGTAAGGTCATACCTCTTTTTAAATCAGGTGACTTGAGTGACTTGCCTAATTTCCGTCCGATATCTGTACTACCTATATTAAGTAAAGTTTTCGAAAAGTTAATGTTGATGGATCTGCTGGGACACTTCAATAGAAATAAACTGCTTAGTAGTAAACAGTTCGGTTTCACAAGGGGACGTTCCACGGCTAATGCAGCATCTGTACTCATTAAACATATTTACAACATCTGGGAGAAATCTTGTGATGCAATTGGAGTTTTTTGTGACCTTTCTAAGGCATTTGATTGCGTTGATCATGGAACACTCATTTTGAAATTAGAACATTATTGTCTGTCTATAAATGCCTTAAGCCTTATGTCTTCATATCTCAGCAATAGAACACAAACAGTTGTTGTAAATGGAACCCAATCCATTGGAGCTGCAGTTAAGCTAGGAGTGCCACAGGGCTCTAACTTAGGGCCATTTCTATTTTTGGTTTATATAAATGACTTACCATCTATAGTAGAAAATCTTTGTGATATAGTACTATTTTGCTGATGATACATCATTAATTTTCAAAGTTGACCGGAAAGCAACAGACTATGCCGAAATTAATAGTGTACTAGTTAAAGTACTTGACTGGTTTAATATTAATAATCTGCTATTGAATGCTAAGAAAACGAAATGTGTTAGATTTGCTTTACTGAATGTTAGAGCAGTGGATTCTACTATATCGCTCAATGGTGAATGTTTAGAAATGGTGGATAGGGCATTCTTAGGTATAACACTGGACAATAACTTGCAATGGAGTCCCCATTTAGCAGTACTTGCAGGTAAATTAAGTTCAGCAGCTTACGCTATTAGAAAAATTAGATAATTGACCAATGTTGATACTGCTCGCTTAGTATATCATAGTTATTTTCATAGTATCATGTCATACGGTATTCTGGTTTGGGGCAAAGCAGCTGCCATACAGTCTATATTTGTGTAACAAAAAAGAGCGATTCGTTCTATATATAACTTGAACTCCCGTGACTCCTTAAGATAACTTTTTAAAGACATCAACATATTAACCGTAGCGTCCCAATATATTTATGAGAATATTATTTATGTTATTAAGAACCTAGAGTCTTTAACTAAGAATTCAGATATCCACAATTTTAATACTAGAAATAAAAACATAACCGCTATTAGAAAGGTCCGCGTTCGTAAAGTAGCCAAATCATTCGTAGGCCAATGAATACATTTTTATAATAAGCTACCAGATGATGCTTTAAAATTATCGTTTCCAGCTCTCAAAAATTACTTAAAAGAGTCCCTAATGGCAAAGGCTTATTATAGGGCAGAGGACTATTTAACAGACAAAAATGCATGGCCCAAAACAGAAACCAAATAATTTACTTTAATAAGGTGGCATATCAAACGGATGTAAGTTGTTTGAAATAAAAAATCACTATTTTGCTTTTATATATTCTATATATTTTTTTCTTTTATAAGTTTTGATATGCTTTCTTGAAGAACTACGCATTGAGTTTATATACTCAAAACATATATTTAGGATAGGCTAAGTACAAATATTGTAATAGATATAAGAGTTATTTCGAAAAAATTACTGACTGTTGAGTTTGTTTCGGCTTTCGTCTCTTCAGTGGTCTCCTCTTGGGAAACGCCGTAGAGTCAGACTTGTAAAAGTGCCCTTGTGGCCTACTTACAGAATAAAGATCATAATTTCATTTCATTATTTCATAATTAATATCCTGAACAAACATACTACAAATATTGCATTTTTTTTGTTATATAGGTACTGCATCACGGTTTATTTGGATTTCATGATGTAATGAGCAATTTCTTAAAAAAAACATACGTGGTATCGAAGAACCGGGAAGAACCGGGAATCCCGGTTCCGGTCTTGACTAGAACCGGGAAATTAAATTCTTGGAACCGTACCCGGTACTGCACGCCCTAGTCCTGACTGACTGACTCATCTGCACAGCCGAAACTACTAACGCTAGAGAATTGATATCTGCACAGTCGAAACTACTAACGCTAGAAAACACGAAGAGGGAGAGAGGGAGAGAAGGAGGGAGGAAGGGAGAAGGGAGGGAGAGAGGGAGGCAGGAAGAGAGGGAGAGAGAGAGAGAGATGGTGAGAAGGAGGGAGGAAGGGAGAAGGGAGGGAGAGAGAGAGAGAGAGGGAGGGAGAGACAAAAATAGGTGTAGTAAAATTATGATGCCGGTTTTCTTATGACGTTAACACGTAAAATTATCGTTCGTAAACCGACTTTACAGACAACCATTTTTGCTATGCCTTAAAATAATATAATTTTGAAACGCCGAGGTACCTTCTAGAACATTTCATTTTGGCCATTGACAGTAACTTCGCCTGTCTCTTCTTCTCATAGTCTAACTGGCGTTAAAACTAAAAGTGCCAGTGTTGCCTTCTTATGGAATATCCCCATTTTGTGACTCTAAATCCGTTTGTCGCTGAATATCTTCTGAGTATTTTTTTACAAACATTAACAGCATCGGATAGCTGACAGAAAAAAGTTTTCCTCATTTAAATGTCTGTTTTACCTAAAATCTACGCGGACGAAGTCGCGGGCGGCTGCTTGATGTATATATGTACTCGTAAACACTATAGTGTTCACACAGATTTTGAGACACTTACTTGAATTGAGACGAACTTATCCAAGTAAGCAACCTCTTACAGTTAACCTTTAATAGTAATTGCTTGTCCGTAAATCTTCATGATTTCATGAAGAAATTACTCTACTGGTAAGTACCAGTAGAGTCGAACACATCAATGACGGGAG